>OX424524.1:12081936-14481936 GCA_949152445.1 Cerastis rubricosa | reverse complement strand
AAAGCAACCGTCGGAATCAGTCCAGCAGGTCGGATCGCGACTGGTTGCTCAACGTCCAGTAATTGTATTCATCGAAGCGACCCCCGACACTGTTGAATGCTGATTCATATTTATGAACATCTTCTTTTATTGCCTGTGTGTACGTTTGTGTTAGGTTGGTCCTTGTTGTTTAGTGTATGTTTTATGAAAGTTGGATATGTAGGTTGTTGGTAATTACTTGGCACATTTTAGTGATGATATCCGAACACTTTTAAAAGGCACTCTTACTAGGCACTTTTAAATGTATCAAGTTTGCCATATTAAAAATGTTGAGATGGTTTATTGGGCTTGTGGTCATCAAGAGAAGAAAATATGATAATTTTTTATAACACGTCCTGAAATGTATAGGTATCAAACTGCAGTTATTTAACGAATACCTAACCTAACTTAAAACCTAGTGTGGGTCCCCAGTTTTCTGTAAGTTCTAGATAAATCTAAAAAAAGTGTGTCCACTGCTACAACGCGTAGCATGCTAACTAACAGACATGACTAATTACATAAAACCGTGTGTTTTACCAATACAACATTAGAATTGTCCGCTCCCAATTGTTCGTCAAATTCGGCCAAGGGTTACTAGAATATGAACTACGTAAAAACAAACCAATTCTAGCATAATGACATTCGACAAAGCACTTCACACAACGCAAAACATAAGGCTAGGTGCACAATAACGCCCTTCTGGCGCAATATGCACTTTTTGCGCAATCCGTACGTTGCAATGATCGTGCGAAAAATGCTTCTTGTTCGGTAGTTTCATTGTCATGTGCCAACGATTTATGAATGTGTGTGAGCTCACCTAAATTGAGATTGGCTGGAGATATAGCGTTGCGAAACAAAACGCTTAATTTGTGTGATAACTAAGTGAGGTCTGACCACTAGATCAGTCGATGACTTGGCTTGTTACAGACGTCATCTGTATATTCTCACGGCTGTTATTTTATTTATATTTTCAGGTTTTTGCAGCTTATCTTACAAGTGGCAGCAAATTGGATAATTTCATAATTTGTTGTTTTATAAATAGAATTTATTGTTAAAAGTTTGAGCTGGTTTTTAATACGGGGATTTTAGTTTTTCATTGTTCTCTGTATTAGCATGTCATAGAGTAAAGTGCAGGCAAAATTACTTCTGTGTTGCCACCGTCCGCGCAGTCAAAGTGGCGAACATCTGCCAACTGAATCACTCGTATGAAAGGATCTGGTATTAAACTGTTATAATTTTATAAAAGGTGCTGTGTTGCAAAAACAATAGGTACATGACGTTTCTTGTACACCACACCTCTTTTTCCCTAATTATGCGTGATCCGACTTTGTGTTATGCTTATGTCTTAAGTAAGGGTGATCGTGGAATATTCTGAAAGTGGTACTCATGTAATTCTTTGGAACTTATTTATTTATTTATTTTATCACAAAAAGAACGAAAACGAACGAACGATACAGAAAACTTCTGGCAGGTGGATTAGTAGTCTATTTTTTTTTTTTCACATTTTAAGAACTTGAAACTTTCCGCAGCTACAGGCTGTTGCCCAATTTAATTTCAAGAATTACCAAAAATTAAAACTCGACTCAACTAATCGGATTACAGAGCTGACCTCAGGTTTAGAAAGGTAAATTACTGCGGTAATTAAGAAAAAAAACGGTCGGTACATATGGTCGTGCTATAACGGCTATTGTCTCGGGAAAAATATTCTTTATACGTACATAGAATCGTTTTTATCAGATTTTCGCACGGTCCGACACTTAACTGTTCATATATACAGTGTGCTTTAACTCGGTAAATTTACGGGTAATATGGCGAAAATATCGTCGGAATTGCGCAGTTAGTTAGTTATTCTTAATTACCTGCTATTTAAAGTAAATAGCGTCAAGTGTGGAGTTGAATTGAACTGGGAGGTGGTAATGGTTTATTTAAATTTTTAATGATGACAATGAGAGGCTTTTTGTCCCAGATTTATTTCGATTTCTATTTTGAGTTTTGCGATCGTATGAAACTGCGTGTGCCATTATTAATTAAATATAATTAATTTATTTTTAAATTATATTGAAGCTGAATAAACCTGTTATTTCACAAGAATAATGCCAAAATAAACACTTTTTACTTTTTTTGAAGAGTATAATTTAAAAATGTTCATAACATCCGTGTCCAAACAACAGAATCACTCTGTATAATGTCAGTGTGGTAATTAATACGTTTTGCGCCACTTCGGTTGCGCCACAGTTGCCAACAATCCTTGACAAGCGGGCGGCTCCCGAAATATGCCCCGAATGTACTGACCTTGCACCTATTTATTTTTATATTGTCTGAATTACGATGCATTGTGAAATTATAGATCTTTGAATTTTGTTTTATGTATGACATAATACAATAACTGCTTCGTTGGTCTAGTTGGTGCAAGCGTGACTGCTGAGCATGAGATCCTGGGTTCGATTCCCGGGTCGGGCAAAGTGTTATTTGGTTTTTTTCCATCAGATATTTCTCAGTAGCAGCTACGGAGTCTGGATGTGTGGCCGGTCTCGCCCCCTATTACATGGGACTTAAACATAACTAGCGAAACGTGCGTGTACTAATGGGTACTTCTGCCAAATTCTTCAGGGATTACAGGTGTGACGTTATGTGTTGATTTGTAATTATTCAACTAAACCTGGACAAGGATTTATTGGCGCGTGGCTAAAATCCACACTAACGCCATCTTGAATCTTGCGGGCGGTTCCCGATTTTTAAAGGAAGTTCGTATTCTACTCTTTTCATGATGCCTCTAGGAAAAGGTCTCCACTTCGGGTCTTTACTTCTATTTAATCCAAAAACTATCGTGACGTTTTTTGCCTGGCTGGAGGCCTTAAATTCGAGGCATCCACAGGTTTGTCCGGTTAAGCAGTAGCCAGCCTCAGAGGCTGAACTGCGAGATGCCATTCACAAAAAAAAAAAAAAAAAAGACGTCCACTGCATTCTTTGATTACACGAATTGAAAATATTTACTTATATAGTGTGGTGGTATTGATAGTTAAATAAATCAATATTTTTATCTGCGTAGGACTGCATAGGAAGCGATTATGATGTCACAACTACCTGTGTTTATTTATTTCAGCATTAAGAACTAAATAACTAGATAATGTTGGCAAATATAACCCCCAGTTTCCGTTTCTGCCTAGCCTTTTTATTATATTGGCTTCCAATGTTGCCGGATTAAGCTAAATAGGTACTAGTATTTTACATCGAGCGTTTGCATATCTGACCTCCACATCCTTTTTACTGGCTAGCTTTATTTTTGATCCGATAAAAATAATGGTCATAAATTTAAAAAGGACGGAGAAGTTAAAAAATGACTAAAAAAAAGTACTACTTAAAAGTTTCCTACGATTCACAGCCAAAAATCATTTGTACAAACATTTCCACCATTTTTTAAACGTCCCGTTACGAAATCCGTCTAGAATTTTTTAATTTTTTAAATATCCTTCTTTGTCCACAGACCAAATTCGAAGTACCAGCTATAAAGGCGCGTGCACACTGGTCATGCATACCAAGTAAGGTGGAGTGTACACGTGTGAGACTTCCGTTCGGCTGGATATCAGCTGATGCATTCCTTGTGCGTTCGTTTGATTAGTGGGACTTTTGAACTTGCGTATTTATTTTGAAAATCGAATTTGGAATTGGAAGAATGGGTTTTGAGTATTTTAGTCTCGAGCCTAGCGTGTCTGCTATTGATATACAATCTAATTAATAAGCGCCATTTAAAAAAAAAAATACGAACTTGCTGGAAGGCAGAGATATTCAAACTCATTTCAATTGTTTTTTTTTTGTTACTAATGAATAAATGACGTTTTTTATGTTATTTTATTATGAAACTAAAGCTGGCAGGTCTTATGAAATATAATGAACAGATGTTTTTTTTTTCTATTTCCACACGTTTCGAATCTTAAATTATTAATTAAGTAGGTATAGTGCGTCATTTCGGGCCATTTTACTGGTGCTTGTATAAAATTAGCATTTTTTTCTAGAAAAGTATCTGTGTAAGCTGTAATTTTATGCATTTGCCAAAAATACCGGTGAAAATGTTGACAACTAAAGGTCAATATGAGGTTAAATGCAAATGTGTGTAAAACTGTACACGCTAGCAAATATTAGAATAAATAAGTAGGTGATTTTCCACGTGTTATAATAAAATATTTTCTAAAATATTATAATGGGTAAGTCGACTAAAAATATTATGTGATGCCTGTTTTATAGTTCACAACTTCCTATGCTTCCTATGCTCTGTATGGTGTCGGACGTAAAGGCTCTGTATGGTGTCGGACGTAAAGAATACCACCATCCCATATCTTCCCGTGGGTGTCGTAAGAGGCGACTAAGGGACTTGCCAGAGAATGGGCAGCAGCGTTCTCTGTGCTTTTTGTAACAACCGTACTGCGATCGCCAACCCGCCTGCCAAGCTTGGCGATTATGGCAAAACCCCCCAAAATGTCAATGTGACTTGGGGGAGGCATATGTCCAGCAGTGGACGTCTTTTGGGCTGAAATGATGAATGATGAACTTCCTATTACCTCATTTTGTTAAGACTATTAGTCGTCTTATGGGGTAAAATAACACAGTGCAATACCTTAGTGATAGGTAAACTTATTCCTCATATTGAACTCCTCACACTCATTTCAATTTAATATTGTTTGTGTGTCAATTTGATATGATTGGTTTTACACATTTTGATCAATCACAGCTGCTTACATAAGATGTGGCATCTAGTTAATTAATTACTAGAGAATTGGTCAGATTTTCAGTATCCTTATATCTATTGCAAACATTCAAAGTAGCAGTTTGCATATGTTTAGCAATCAGTGGTAGTTGAAAGGCAGATAAAACGTGTGAGTAAAACGATTTTAAAGCACATAAAGCTGTTTCTAGTCATAAATGCTTTTAAACGAAGTTATAACCTAACATTTTCGCTTGATTATAATAAATAACACACCGTTAATAAACGATAACTGTTCCGCACCGAAGCATTGCAAAAGAACCCTTAGCAGCACAGAAATAGAGTCTAAACCGAATGTAAAATGTAAATTGGTAGTTTTCTACACATTAAGTTCATTGTGTATAGTGAAAAGATTTTCCCACGAAAAAAGGAAAACGTGTGTTGAAACGAGTTGCGACACTGAGTTGCGTGTTCTATGGCGCAGTGAATGGCATGCTGTAAGGTCATAGTGCGTTGACATATGAATAAATGTGATAAATAATACGCTTAAATAAGGTTTTACTCGATTTTCTGATGGCTTGTCTATGATTTTGGAAGGTGGTAGTGAAAAAGTAAAATCTGATTTGAAAAAGGATCGTTTATCAGGCAGTTGTTACGGGCAAGCGTTTTAACAACAAAACATTGGTCATGTTTTCATCATTTGACCGTAGTTCTGGATATAAGAAGTAAAAATTAAAAGAAGTAATTGGTGCCGCGACCTGACACGGATCGAAAGAAAATCTTTAATGAAATGAGGGTCAAGTAGGTGGTACAGTGACCTTCTGAATTCCCATGACTTAGAATTTATTCTAACTAATTATCAATTTGCATACCTACTTAATATTCAGATTCTGACTTCCATTCAGCCAGTCCTTGCTATTTAAGTTTTCAAGAAAATAATTTCAGCAAGCCGCATTAACAATGTTTTACCAAATAGGTAAAAATAATATACTTTAAAGACTTGATTGAAAAAGATTGCATGAAGCAGAGATGAGAATGTTGAGATGGATGTGTGCACTGACTAAAATTGATAAAGTAACAAATGAGCTTATAATACGAAGTTTGCACGTGTCATTCTGTCTCCGTATGGACATGTGATGAGGAGAGATAGAGCTCATGTGAGTAAAAGAGTGATGAATATTAATTTTGATGGATGGACAGGGAGAGAGGAAGATCAAAGAAAAGATGGGATGGCATGGATTGTGTAAATGGAATGAAAAGGGAGTAAATGATAGCGTGACGAATGACAGAGAAGAATTGAAGAAAAAAAAAAAACAAATAACGTGTGACAAGGGCAGGAAGATGACGATGCTGATGACTTTAAAGACTAGACCGCAATTTTTTTTATGACTAACCACAGATAAAAAAATCTCATTAATTTAATCTTGCATGACATTGAACGATATAATTACGCTACCTACGAAGGGCGTTGGGTTTGAAAAAAACTTGCCTCCCGAGTCAACTTAGCCGTTGTAATTTTCCAGTTTTCCTTATAAAATTAATTGTTGTTTATTCAGTCATTTTCTTGTTATGCTAATAGGAATGTTCATTAGGTATGCTTGTTAATTTAAAGTGTATTTTGCTGTATTTTTTGTGTTCAAAGGTAAATTTGGTGTTTTCTTAAACAAAACTAGAAAAAAAAGTTGGTTTGAAACCTGATTAGCTAAATATAAAGCCTTAAAAAAAGACTTCATACTTGGTTTCCATTTTAATAAGTTTCCAGCCAACAATAGCTTTTCAGTTTAAGTTGTGTTAGAAGCTCTACGTTGTTTTGTCACTGAGGCGACTATTAATGATTACGATGCGAATGCAATATAAAGTACTGAAAAAATAGAAGACGTGCTAATGCATGCTCTCGGGAAATTTCGGGATTTTTCTACGTTTTCAGCACTGGTTTTGGCAGTAATTTTCTCGGTTCTTTTGGTACTAAGGTTGTTCCCTAAGTTGATCGTTTAAATATTATTAGAATACACCTTTTAACCTAATTACTTATTTATATTAACGAAAGAAAAATCCACCACCTGGCTCCATCATCAGACGCTCGTTACCAAGCCCAATCTAATGACTGGTCAAAACGAATCAAATCAGCCATGACTCGAAGAGTTTACTAGTAACAACTGAACAGTTTCATTATCCACCTCCTGCATCAACCTAGTGCTGAAACAATGTAGCGTGCCGATTGTTTTTTCTACAAAGAAAAACATTCCCATATTCCCTAGCGCTTTAAAATAGGGTCCAGCTTCTATCAGTAACAATATCTGCGATGAAACAAAAAAGCAACATCTTTCATCGTCCTATAATGTTCCTATGAGAGGGAGTGGGCTGTAATCCACCACGCGGGCCCAATGCGGGTTGGTAGATAGATGTCACATGTTTTCGAATTTTTAGTTCTAGGACAAGCCGGTTTTCTCACGATGTTTTCCTTCACCGTTTTTGAGCGCAGCGGTGATGAAATAAATTACACTAAGTAATGTGCCTGCCTGGATTTTAACCCACGGCTTACTGCTTGTAAGTCGGGGCTGCCACCACTGGGCCACCGCTGCTCTCCCTCCCAACATCTTTCATTTGAACTTAATAAAACGGACTATTAACTACGCAAATATACGTATACCAATGTAGCACAGATTAATATCATTAAAACAGACGTATGTAGACGTATTATGTATGTATTGTGAAGAAACTCTATAGTCTATGCGTATCATTGTGAAATATTCGTGGGCGGTACTTATGTGTACGTACAGATCCGCTATTAATCATAGAGTGAGTTTAATTGAAGATGATACGATTTTTCAAGGCGATTTTATGGTAAATAATTACTCACCTCCGCGGTTAACGAGCGGTTGGATTTTGAAACGGAACGCCTACCGACTGTTGTTGGTTGGTTATTGTTTCATGAATATGGTTCAAGTTGTTTTCAGTTTTATGAATGCTACAGGTAGTCAGTGGCACGAAAGTCTGACAACCAGTCTAAAGGCTAGGCATCTGCCTGGCCTTTACCCAACTTTGTTGAGCTCGGCTTCCACCCTAACCGTTTGCAGCTGAGTACCAGTAATTTACATGGAGCGACTGCTTATCTGACGTCCACAACCCAGTTAGTACTGGAAAATACGGTACCCTTTGGTAAGACTGGTTGTCAGACTTTCGGGCTACTGACTTCCTGTAACGACTGCTAAAAATCTACATATGAAGCTTGTGCTTTCCAAAGCACGGAGGAAACTCGGTATGTATTGGGTGGTCACCCATCCACAGATCAACCTAGGCAAACGCAGTTTAAACTGAAGGGAGATCCGAAAGGCTGTTATTATTTAACCACCAACTTCTCTTAGACTAATTTATTGCCTTATTTCCCCTCACTCAAATAAGTGCACGAAACCTTGAGAAATCGCATCGAAAAGCGATGTATCGAGATGAAAATCTGCCAAAAGATTTCCCTTCCCCCGGCGTAGCGATGCGTACAAACGTTTGCTCACAGCGCAGCGCCGGACGGATCTTGCCACAGCCTCATTAAAGATTCTAGGTCGTTCTGCAATCGTTAATTAGCGAGATAAGTACTGTATTAATTGTGTACGCCATTGGAGCTGCTATCGCGCCATCTGTGAGCGGTGTTAGGTTGGCTGTAGATGGAGGCTTTTTGGGTTGAAGGTTTTGTTGAAAACAGTTTTGTGTTAACCTACTAGCATATATGCCCACGGCTTCGCCCGCATTTCGTGCAGTAATTCTCACACGGGACCCTCATCATCAGCCTATAATGTTCCCACTGCTGGGAAACAGCCTCCTCTCTATGAGAGGGATTGGGCTGTAATCCACCACGCGGGCCCAGTGCGGGTTGGTAGATGTCACATGTCTTCGATTTTTTTGTTGTAGGACATGCCGGTTTCCTCACGATGTTGACACGGGACCTTACTACCGGGATATAAAGTATCGTACGTGCTATTCGAGACTATGATCTATCCCCGTGCCATTATCAAGATCCACTCAGTAGTTTTAGCGTGAAAGAGTAACAAACATCCATACATTCATACATCCATACATCCTCACAAACTTACGCATTCATAATATCAGTAGGATACTGAGTTAACTTTCAAGAAACTTGAGCTTCCTATTGGCTGTGAATCCCTCAGAATTTTCAAGTAAAGCAGAAATGCGTTAGAATCGGGACGCCCAAAACCGTGTAAAGTGGCGTGCAATAGAGGAGATCTACACTCAGCATTGGGAGGATGTAGGTTTAAAAAGACGGAGATAGTTTTCAGCATCTGTGTTTCCGAACGCTTACGACCCTAATCTTTCAAAGTTAGAGTGAACAGGCTTCTTCTGGGTAAGCTCGTACCATCGTTGATTTTGTCTCTGTCATCTCTGAGTGAGACTCAAGTCTAGACTATAGTCAAGAGAAAAAAAAAGACAAAAAAATAATAAGACTAATTGTACCAATTACTGTTTTATCGTAATTTAAAAACATAAAACTTTTACTTTAGGCAAGGAAAGCCAGCGTTTCATTGTTGCATTTAAAGTTGCCCAATCAAATGACCTGTTAAATCGTCAGTGAAAATGACAAGGTCGCACTCTACAAATCACTTTGCTGAGTTTGCTTTGCTTTGCTTTGCTATGACAACTCGGGCAGTCTAGTCACTTCGTCAGAACAAAGCTTAACCAGGGGGATTACTATGACGTCTTAAAGCAGTATTGTTTTAATCTTATTCCAGTGAGGGAAAGAGACGGAGCTATAGAGGATGTCTAGCGCCATCTATTTCCCACTATCGAATAAGATTAAAACAATACTGTTTTAAGATGTCATGGTAGGCCCGCTGGATAAATTTCGTGGTTTTGCTTATATCTGTACTTTTCGAGTCTTCAGTCAGTCAGATAGATTTTGTAATCTCAACACTTATGTACTTGAATGTGTAGCACAATCAAGTATTAATTAGATGTCACTAGTCTAATTTTGTTTAGTTAACTGTTATTTAGGATTTCTTAAGAATATAGCTAGATTTTTTGCGTAAAGTGGGTGTTATAGTATATTTATCCTGAAACAGGGCAAGTGGCAGTGAAGTTTTTTGTATTATGTAATATTTGCGAAATATTCAAATAGGCCTGCCTATTTGAATACTTAAATTATTTTAAGTGTAGTATTATATTTTATTATGTTTTTTTTTTTATAACAAAGCAAGACTTGTTGAATCGTGATGTAGTTCCTGTTTTTTTTTTAATAATTAGGTAGGTAATTGACGAGTTTTTCTGTTTAAATATTATTGGTCAGTATATAAATTTGTTTTACTACAAAAAAAATAATGATTGTAATTAAAAATAAAAACGAAGCTGTCTTACTGTGACGATGATTTAACGTAGTTCCTGATAGGAGACGTCGGCTTACCTGAAAAAATAAAATTATATTTTTTATAAATATGCAACAAAAATATCAATTAAAAATATACTTGTTATTTATACAAGTAGGTTAAATGGGTAAAAATCCTTGAAAACATAACACAATACAACTATACCGTCAAATTGGTTAATTATCTACATAGTTAATTCCGAAATCTTCTTCAAAATTACAAATACGTAGAGTCTAGAAAGCTTCGCAATAATTTATACCTGGACGAAAAAAACTTAAAGTCACATGTATCTTAAAAAAATATTAACTTAATGATAAATACCTAATCAAGATCATTAAATCTGCCTTGAGTCTATCTCAAGCTTTGATTGGACTAGGTTGTTATTTTGGTACACCAATCAAATAACTTGACATGAAATTACCCAATAGTATTGTATTGACAATGTTCGCAGAAACCCGGTTTCTGAAAGCCTTTTCAATTTAATGGTTACTCTGACAGCTACATAGAAATAACCACAAAGTAAGCACGAGAAATAGGTAACTACAAAATATTTACTTGAAAATAATTTCCAACGTTTCTCGCCGTCTATTCCATTTTGAAGCACAAACAAATATTAGCATATGAAGCAAAGCTTAAAAACAAATCATAAATTATTTTAAGTACAATAATATTGGTTTTCAAAATGAGGAATACCTTCATACTATTTCTAATTTGAAAGCTCGTCTGACAATAGTGTTTAAACCAAATAGGTACAGAACAAATATTTGAGTTAAATCACAGAAAAGCGAGGATAACTTATGATTTGCAAAGATTTAATTCAAGTTTATAACCAAAGTAATATAATTTGATGCATGTGTGTGTTTTTGCTGCGATTCCCATGTTATTAAAGAAAATGTATTACTGCCAAGCGCAGAAAAAGTAAAAAAAAACTGCAAAGAGGTCAGTTATCGGGTGATTAATTTTCAAACCGTGTATCCTATTCGAATCGCGTTCGGAAACGCACCAACGCTTACCATTTCGGATGTGTAGTGTTGCGAAATTAGAACGGATATTGCTCGTTCCTCTCGGCGGCTATTCTGATAGAAATTTGAATTTTGCCGGTTAACTGCCGCCGTCCGGCCTCGTTACACCTCTTTGTTATTTGGACATGTATCCGAACGGTTTGGCGGGAGGTGACGAAGCGTTAAGACGCCATTTTGTTTCGACAGATTAGACGCTAAATGTCTAATTAGCTGGTTGCGTAAGAAATTGCTACTTCGCAGCTTCGCAGATTGTTTTCCTTTTCAGCGTTTGCTGCTTGAATTTCATGAAACGAGCTGGTTTTCATATCATAAGCTTAAGTGCCGCTGCAGAAAACCTTTTAGAAAAAACTCGTGTTAATTTTAGTTCACGTAGAAGGTAACTTGAATCTAAGAAGGCAGCAAATATGAGAAACTATGCTTCATCAGATCAACAAATCGGTTACTTAAGAATCACTTTTCTTCCCTAAAATATTTTGGGCCGATACTACAAAGATCAAATTGCCTAAAAACCCATGTAACAACAGTCAACATTTAATACGATAAGTGAGGCGTGCTTGGCGGAAATTAAATGTGCATTAGCCGCGCCTCCGAGCGTAGCGTAGACTTGTATCACTTGTATAAAAGCTCACTGGAGTTATTCTTGTCCACTCACTTTACTATCAGAGATAATTACAATTTTTTTAAATATAATAGCACTGCATTCTACTTGCGTTCCCAAATCTTCGCACAGTGCGTTCCTCTTGTAACCACGTCGCAAAACCATGACATCGATCTTGTAAACGATCCAAAATAATATTCATGAAGCTCTGGTCACTTTGGGTCAAATCAACCGACCCGAAACATCAGAATCGGGATCATTCTGATTTCTGTAAAGGTTTCCTTTTGTAAGGAAAATGCCCAAAAACCCTAGTAAAAGACCTTCTTAGAGAGCCCAGATTGTAGTTTACTAAAGTCAAGATACCCTCAACGCTGAAACATCTTGCAAGTTGACTGGCGTAACTATGCTTAGAAGAAACGCTCACACAGTCCGTCCATATAAAAATTGCGCTCCACACCGCTGTATTAATATACCCCATAACCTCTCTAGCGTGACATTCCACCATAAATCATATTACGGAATCTGCATATAGAAAAACGGTATCCTCTCCGATACCAATACTTAGGTTATCACACGGTGAGGGCGCTCCCGTCTAACTGTAGTCACGGGTCGCGGCGCAGGCAATTAGCGGGTCCACCCACCCGCGACGCCACTTCGGACTAGCTCGGGCCACTTCGAGTTACCTCGGTTTGGTGCTTGAGATTTTTATTAGAGTTTAGGTTTTGTTATGTATTTGTATCTGGCCGAAATCGTTATTTTAAGTGCCAAAATGCCATTGTAGACGTTCAGCTCTGTGTTAGGTGCTTGTCCGACTAGAAAAAAAACGCTGTACCTCTGTGCCCCAAAGCAGTGTAGCCGTAAGCCTGCTTGACGGAAAATGGCATATGAAGAAGCAGCATTTGGGTTGATGACTGATATTTTGCTAATATAATATTTTAGTATAATCCGTTGTCGTGGTAAGGGCATGTCAAGCGGAGGAATCAGGAAAATGTCATGTAAAGTTTTGAGTATGAATGTGGATGGCTATAAGAGTTGTTCTGTATGGTGTCGGACGTAAAGAATAGCACCATCCCATATCTTCACGTGGGTGTCGTAAGAGGCGACTAAGGGACTTGCCAGAGGATGGGCAGCAGCGTTCTCGGTGCTTTTATAATAACCGTACTGCGATCGCCAACCCACCTGCCAAGCGTGGTGATTATGGCAAAACCCTCCTTATGTCAATGTGGCGTTGGGGGAGACCTATGTCCAGCAGTGGACGTCTTTCGGCTGAAATGATGATGATAAGAGTAGAAGAAACGATGGATAGACTGTGTGAAGGATGATATGACAAGAAAGCAGGTATCTGATAAGATGACGAGTAATAAGAAGACAAGCTGCGCCGATTCCAAATGAACTGAGATAAGGGCAAAAGAGATGACAATATTTTGGTATTTTCGGCCATTATCTGATGTTGAAGTATTATGTTCAGACGCACATTTGAAGGTCACCCTTGTCATGGGTCACCGCAACCGCACCCAGCTGTGTCACACACATGTACAGGATGAATTTAAATGCGCACTTACATATATTATATTGACAGAGAATATAAGAAATCTTAGGTAGATCGGGTTGATCTTTTATGAACCGGATATACAGGTGAGTAGATTAGTTAGGGCAATAGGCACTACCTCAATAGGCAAATATATAATACAAATTTATTTAAAATTAAATTTCATAAGCGGTTAATCGAGTGTAGTTTTTATAGTTTAAAAGAATTTATAGATAAAAAATGTTGATGTTTTTTTTTTTAAAAAAAACGTGATTCATTAAAAATTTTGCATGCTATGTTTTATCCTAGCTAAACATGCTTGTGCCTCAATTTGTGTTTAACATCCTTGTATACCATGTTTTACGCAAATAAATAGTCTATTCTATTCTATTGTCTGAATCTTATTAAAGCTTTTATTTATTTTTTTATTTTTCTTTGACTGATAATGTTTCTACTGATACCTTTACCAACCTCTGGTAAACTCGACCTAACGTTAATTTTTCGAGTACTAAGCAGGTCGGCAGACAAATCTAAATAATACAGCCTACGTTATGTTCTGATTGCTGCTCATAACGCTGATTATAACAAAAAAAGTAGATATAATTAGTATATCGGACAACTAAGCACGTAAACAAGCGAGCTTATATACTTAGCCGTCTTCTGGAATAAAAAAGCTAATTAAACCTTTTCTAATTATAGCGTAATGGAAACTTCCTGTACATCGCCATGGTCTGTACTCCACGATATGTGTGAAATCAACCGCGACGCCGAAGGACACGCCGCTGTTTTATTATTTATTGGAAATATACGTGGCTTTCCCACTAAACAGAATGACGTTGATAACTATATAGTTTTTTGGTTTATTTAAATTAATCTCATGTCCTGAGAGAGAAAGAAAACAGTAGGTACTTGCTCTGTTTTTTTTTTCTGAATTGAGTTGTTAAATGTTAAAGTAAAAATAACTTACTACTCTCTTCCTAAAGATTTAAATTGGATTGTGTGGTTTATCATTTATAAGGAATGAGCATTTTCCAAATAAGTATGGCTTATTTGAAAGTCTGAATCCGCCGAAATCGTTAAATAATCCAACTTATTGACAAAAAAGAAAATTCTAGAGGCAGTTCCAGCTATAAACTTTTTCCATTATGTTCACTACTGAAGCAAACTTAAAAAAAAAAAAACATAATAAAGAAAACATAACTTTAACAACTAACAAAAGCTCAGATTACACATCTGTCAAACAAAACCAGCTACCACAGAATATAAACAAAAAAAAAAAGAAACAATATTTCAATTCTTCTATCCAGAAACGAAGCAGATGGTGAATGAACCGATCATTTGACTTTTTAAAACTAGTTGGTGTGGTCACCGACACTGGCTGACATGACATCATTTATCAAATATATCGACGTGTGATCGACTGGCTCGCGATGCCGATTACTAACAATATTATATTTATACTTGCATTGGGCTAGCGTTGGCTATAAGCTTATTTTGTCGGCAATATTTTTGTTCAGATAGGCAGTCGCTCTATGTAAAATACTGGTATTCAGCTGTATCTGGTTGGACTGGAAGCCGACACAACATAGTTGAGAAGTAACTTAAAGCTTGATTCTAGGATGATAAATGCAGTTTAAATGAGACTTCAGGAAGGATTGATGTGTTATGTTCCAAAATATTTGACTTATTCTTGTCTTCAAACAGACATTGTACTATCCCTTTTCACTTTCATTTTCGGTTCTATTTTTTTTTTTCATTTACTTTATGCTTCTTTCCATATAATGATTATATACTTCTATGATTATGTTATGGAGCTCCACAAAATCTTTGAAAGAATAATAGGAATATTTTGATTATTATTTTTATTTCGATTATTTATTTATTTTAGTGCATTAGTTACAGGCTTTCCGCTTTAAAGTTACCTAAAGTAAGTTAGATTTTCATCGATTTGCTCTTATTTTTCCCCTAATTTCGTTCGTTGAATCATGATAAGATTGTTATACATACCTTTTATGCTTATTTCCTAACGGTACTAGCGATAAGGAACTAAACTTTAACCAATGGCAAAGTTAAGTTGGTACTAAAAAGTACCGGTTCATTTCATTCATATTGTCTCTGCGTGTGTTCGTTGATAATTTGATTGATTGCACCGCATTCTGACCTTTAGGACTTATGCAATAGAGGTCATGTCTTGATGGCGCAATAACTGATTCATTCATCGCAGCTGTTCCGAGATTTTGAGTTTATCTCTTGATTGTAAAATGAGTAATCTTTCTGATTTAGAATTTCACTTCTTTATCCATTATATGACCTAACTTTCCTGTGCTAAATACAACATAGGTAGCCATGCATTATCGAAAACTAGATAATTCGAAAACTGTTAACGTCAACATTCCATAGCAATTTTATGACACTGGCAGATTTTTTTATTTTTTATTTTAGACTCACTGGTTGCGTTCAGTTTTTTTAAAGCAAACCGTTTTTGGTGGCTCTCGGATTTTTTATTCGGAAAAGTAGAAAAAAAAGAGTTAAGAAAAGTCCAGAGGCAATTGTTTCCGTAAAGTCGGTTGCTAAGGCTACACACAGTAAAATCACAGTTGTTTTCGCCGACGGGTTCGACAAATCAACATAACTAGAAACTCGAAGATCGATATACCATAAACCCGAATCCACGAAAGCACCCTAGTAAGAATAACCTATCTTTGCACTCGAGATAGTCATCCCCAGAAGAGACCTACGTGGTTCCTCGTGAGTGCACTTCAATTCAAGAGCGTTATACATCGTACTATGGCCTTATAAAGTACATAATTATATTATATAGATGTAAGAACAAGTCCTGTTCTTGTTAATTAGCGTTCGACCTAAAACATTTAACCCCACAGCCAGCAGTTCCTTCCTATGTAATTATTTTAAATAGTGCGTCGCGGCTGATTTATAGTTGTTGTTCTGTGGATAAACTCTGTCACATGGTGCTCTTCTAGTAGTTTTAAGAACGACTGGCCAACGTCATCAATCAAGAAGATACGTCTTGATTTAAATTTCGAAAAACACTTTTCTAGTTCTCTACCAGGTACCTACATTGTTTTTTTTTTTCAATTTATTGCAGTGGTCAGTGAGTTGTTTTCTCTGCCAGCCAGTCAGTCACTAAATTTTATATGCTATGGTAGGTTGACACCTAGGATGATATGGCAAGAAAGGACGTGTCTGATGATGAGATGGCAAGTAACAGAGAAGTATTGAAGAAGATGACATGCTGCGCCGACCCCAAATGAACTGGGATAAGGGCAAGAGAATGTTGATGATGTGTACACACCTACAACCAAGTAGATATTTGATGATTTTGTCAAGCTCTCAGCAAAACTATTGAAAAAAATGCCTACGAGAAAACCAACCTTAGCTAACGTTAAGATGTGACTCTTCTTCCTTAAACCGTTGCATAATTCTGTGGTATTAGCCCACGTAAAGCAATAATTGTGTTATTCGTGAGTGTAGCCCCAATTTCCAGCGACTATCGATTATAATACGAGAGAAACCACGAATCATCTCCGACTGTGGGCGGAACGGAACGTACCTACCTTCGAGTACTGTCGCGGTTACAAGTTTAGCGTGGTAAGAAGATTTTATATTGTTAATTAAGATTATTAAATTAAGAGTTTTTATGTGTAAATAAGTGAATTGGTAATTGGTAGTGATTAGAGAGTGAACTTACTATTTAATAGAAAATCGAGGATGAGGACTGGTTGTTTTTTTATTTTACACTTTAACAGAATCATTAATATTTAGGGGCAAGGTTCAATTCTGTGATGAACCCTAAAAAGTAAGTAAAAACTCGAAATTAAAACCTTAGATCTTGTAAATATTAAAAAAAATGCCCTAACTTGGTCTTAGGCACGTAAATATTTTCAGTAACGACGATTTAGAAAATATTTATAATTCTATTTATGCTTGTATAAGTAGGCATACATTATAGTACCAAAAAACATTATTTTAATAACCTCTTCATCAACCTTCGTCGTCACCAGTACACAGTACAGTCGTAACAAAAAACGTTTTAACATATTCAATTTACGGAGAGGCGCGGGCGCGGCGTACGTCCCGCTGCCCCGAACTGTCACGTGACACGTCGCACGCGCATTCAATGAGGCAGAAATGAATGACGGTATTTAGGTTTAGGCAAGTATTGGCTGATTTTTTGAGTACCTAATCACATGGAGTTTCTTGTCCATTCTTCTTCATTCTCCATATACTTTGGAATGGGCAACTACAGAACTTTCAGAGTTGTTATGCCTGAGGCTGGATTGTGGCTTCATCTTCTTGTTTTTGATTATTTAAAAGTGTCTGTAACTGGTCTACCTAGTTTAAAATAAATGCTTTGTGTTAAAATACTGCGGATACAGGAAAAAAAATACAAGTCATTTTCAAATAAATGATCTTTTGGGATAGAATCAAACCTCATTTTAGCCGCTAGTGTTATTTAATCTGTGGTTTGGTTAAACCTTTGGGATAGTTACTGTTTGTTGCTAACATAATCATTACATAATGTAATCATATCTCTTTATAATATATCTTTACTTTTTCAGCGCGAGTCTTGTTTCTGTCACCACGTCGCCGCGCCACCGCGCCGTTCGCGAATCGTGACAGATTGGTGGTCGCAATACGTTGTTTTCTTTGAGACAGTTGTACTGTTTTCTATCACCTGAACATAATCTATATCTAAGTAGTATTTACAAGACAACAAATATTAAAAAAATCCAACAACAAAAACACTTGGAATTCCCAGCCAATTATGATGGAAAGGTTATGTACCTATAACAAGTGAACTTAATAGTTCTCAAGCGAAAATCAAAATTGTGTATTTCTTGAAAATTTGATCTGCACTGGCATGTAGTATGCGAGAGCGTTTGGTCGTATTAAGTACATAGTAAATCACATAAAGGTTTTATGTGACTTCACTCAACTTTATTGCTTGGGTACCGACAGCAGACGGGGTTGTGTAAAGAATTGGTATTTTTTTTGTATTTTCTGCTTATGGTGATGTGATGGGTTTATATTTGATGATGTAAAAGGCTGTTAGGGTGTTGGAAATATTGAGAGTATTTAAGTAATTTAGATCTCGTCCTGGAACTGGAGTTGGGACTAAAAAGGCAACTAAAAAAACAAATCCTGTTGACATTTATTTACAGGAGAGGAAAACAATAAACTCTATTTTTAAAAAAATACTCAGCATGCTTTTAGGCAATGTACTTTCTCGGTTTTCTTACCCGCAGAGAACAATTCAATCCCGATATTAAATGATTAAAAACAAATTAACTCTAATAAGTTATTACCCGATGGGCCATTGAATTCATGAACACTTTCTCAAGAAAAAGTTTAGTTCGAAGTTTTCCTTTAAACTAGTCTGGAAATATAAATTAAACGATATTTAATATAAGATTATTCTGCTATCGCCCCCTGCGCTCGCTCGCTTGCGGTTACGTGCGAGGCTAACGATTTTTCCACCACCGTAGCACCCGGCCAACCTCAAGACGTACATACGAACACAAACTATAATACTTTCGAACAATATTCCGACTGTTATTATGCCTCTAGGCTAAGGTTTTAAATGTCAGGCAGTATAGAAGCAAGAGAATTCAATACATAATGTTTTGCTTGACAAAATCCCTGGATCGATTGAGATTTCTGACAGTATAGAAGCAAAATATTTCAATACAGCATCTTTTTTTTTCGTCAAGATCCCTGAAAAATAGGTTTGTCTTGACTTTACAGAACTGTCAACGGCTTTTTATGAGGAGCTTTAAGAGAATTTTGGGATTCATAACTGTTGGATAATTTGATTGAAATCCATTTATAAACTAGAATAAAAAAAAAAGAAATTATAAATTACAATAAAAAATAATTTCAGCAGCATGCAGCAGTTTGGATTTAAGTTATGTCGATGACAATTTAGGTTATGGTTTATTTTGAGTGATTATTATAAGACTTCTCACTTGGCTGTTTGATTCCAAAATTAGTGCTGAAAGTAAAGCGGCGAAACAAACTAATTATTATGTAACTAACTCAAAGTTTGTCGCCGATTGTACCCTGCGAGTGAAATGCAAGTAAAACAGTACTGTAACTGGAGCCCGGCCCGATCTCAATGCATACCCAATGCTATATTTTTTGTACATGTTCCACGTATACACGTATATACTGGCTACTTAAAACGTTACACCTGATTTTAAAGCCGTAGGTACTGTATTAAGTCCTTCTTTGAATATTTGTTGGAAGTATGCAAAGTGAACCGCATGTTTTATAATTTTAAATCGTTTCGTCTGGTCTGACGTAGAAGTTATTGCTTGGATTGAAGTTAAAATTAAATGGTGTTGGTTTTGAGTGTTCTTTATTTAATTTATAAGATAAAGTGCATGTGCGTATATAAAAAAAGCAATTTATGAAAATTCAAAAATCGAATTATTCCTTGTTCGAAGACAAGAGATTATTCGATATTTTTTCGATTAAATATCCAGTCCTTATTATGAAAATGATATGATTAAAAGACTTTCATGTTCCGACTCGGGAACCACTCATTGCTAAGTTAGTATTCAGAACATAAGGTTTACTTAAAATTTTCTGTATATTAGTAATAAACTGTCCCTGTATCAGCCACTGGTGCACAGATGCGTCATAAAATTGGTTTTCCTCATTTTTTATGATTAAAATAAGCTCATTTGCACTTTGTTTTACTTTGTTCTTTTATTCAATTGAATTATGCAACTGTTTTTTTCATTACGCAACTCAATACCACAATCGCAGGATCATTTTATGTTAATTGAAAAAATAAAAGCTTTTAAAAAGTAGGTATAGTTTGTAGTTAGATAATACTGCCTCTAGAAAGAAAACTTTATATTTCATCGCATCTCGTATTGTATCTAACACTACTTAATCTATTTTCACACAAACAAATGAATGACACATGGAAAGTTCAAAGTTCATGTTCTTCCATTAGGACTTTCTCCGTAGCAGCAATAGGCTCGCTCCCTTTTACATGGGACTTAAACATAACTGGGGAAATATGGGCCTACTTTTAAATACACCTCTGCTTAACTCTTCGGGGATTGCAGGCGTGATATTATGTTATGTACCTAACATTTATATTAGTTCTTTGTTTGCCAACTGCACAGATAACTTGGTTGATGTGTAGTTGTCGTTGTCTTTAATCTAGAGATTCGGTTGCCATGACAACGCATAAACACAAAATTTTATAAAACACATTAGATATTCGGATCTTCTAAGAAGACAGACGGACGTTCTTTCTTTTATATTTCATTAACATTTTCACTAGATTACCATAACAAAAAGGTTAGAGAAAAAAAAGATAATTCATATTACCAATACGTCAGCGTAAAAGCGCTTTGTAATGCTGGCTTGACGGGTTGGGGCAAGACGGCAAACGTTGGGCCAATCTCAGAATGTAGTGTAAAGTTTACCATACATGCTTGATCCAACGTTGGAACTTCGTTCAGTGCTTATCGATCGAATACTAAGTACTGAGATGGATCTCGTTTATAGGATCGTGTTTATCACACTGTATGTATAGCACGTGTTTTTCAGATGAAATGATATAAAAAGTAACCATACCTTTGTCTTGCGTCGAGATTTTTCTACCAATCCGTGAAAACTATAAAAAATATGAATAAGCTGTTTCTCTATTTCTGCTACACTAAAGCAACTGCTTACATATATCATCTCTGAAACTCATTTGAGATAGATAAGAATAATGTCAAACTAATGCCAATATCAGCTATCTTTTGAATGACTTTTATCCAGCAGTGGGCACTGAATACATTTATTATTCAGCCAAGCCTGTGAAAATTAAGATAAATGCGATGACAGGCATAGAAATTAAGGTGGTAAGAGAAATATATGTCCAACAGTACAGTGGGATAGGGTAATGTTTTCATGTGAACAGTCACATGAAAACATTACTTTTCTTCCTAAATTGTCCTGTTAATTCCTAATAAAATAATGTCTTGCCTATGTTAAAAAAATAGTAGGTGTTTTCTCTATGGCAAATCAACGTATCACCTATGATAATGGGCCATGGTCTCCATAATCATGGGCCAATGTGTAATCGTCCCGGGGGGGTCGGTAGAAATGAAGAGTCATGCTCAGGTGTGTTCCTCAGCTAATGGATTTATTGGCGGGATACTGTCAAGATTTCTATCGCTTATTTAAGTAGATTTAGTTTTGATATTGATATGCTGTTTGTTAATCTGGTTATAAAGTGATGCTTTTTTGCATGTTTTAAGAAATATTGGACGTAAAAGAAATTGTATGAAAAAGTAGATAGTTTTATTTATACTTTTGTGAGTCAAAAACTGTGGAATTTCTAATTTACAGTTTAAAAACGTGTTCTTTGAAAAGGGCAAGTATATTATGAATTTATGAGTAATATAACTTAACTGAGGTTGCGTGAAATTAAAATAATAAGAAAAACCGCAAAGTAAATATTATCAATCATTTTCCTTATATTTAAAGAAACGAGTGAATGCTTCCATACCTCAATACATATTTAACACAAAATAAAACTAGTAGACCTCAGTAGGCTCAGTAGTAGAGTTGCTCATAGGAAAACTGTTCTAAACGTCACTTGACGCACTTTTCCGGGCGGTGATTGGCCAGTTTTCGCATGAAGTACCGAGGGGCGCGCGAGCCGTGTCGTCATTGGCTGATAAGTAACCGCTGCTGTTGACTCACGCGACAATGACATTCAGTGGCAATGAGAACGCAGGGTGTGTGCTGACGTCAGAGATAAGGCGGGAATATGGCACTGTTCCTATTTAAAGCGGGAATAAGGGGAAATACGGAGTGATTACTAAGAATTTGTTACTAAGGCCACTTACTAGTTGTGGTGTAGACAGCCTGGTCTGTATGCTTGCTTACGTATTTGAAAGATTCGTCATTTAGAGTTGCCAAAGGGTTAACGTAAGTAACTAAATTGATTTATAAATTCAGGTGTTATCATACTCATCATTCTCTTGCCCGTATCCCAATTAATTTGGGGCCGGCGCATCACGTTTTCTTCTTCCATTCTACTTCTCTAGGACTTGTCATTTCCATCCTCACTCTCTTTTTAGCGAAATAATTGTGGTATTCCCCTACCCAAAAAGTCATACAGCATTCATACTGAAGATTTCAACTTTTATACATGATTATTCAAGTGATTATTAGGCTACTTACTTACGTTGTTTTTCAAATTAATGTTACTTTTACCATTTACTTAATGTATCAGTTTTAATGATATTAATTAAGTCTAAGCACAAACTTACACACATACTACACATATTAAAAATAATTAATGACGAAAAATACTTATTAATGACGAACAACAGTTTTTTTCAGCAACTGAACTCAATTTTAAATAATGATTACCACGGACAAAAATCAATACTGAAAGTACCAACCTCTCAACACAAAAATGGCACTGGCAACATTGTAATCGATTACAATATATTCGAGTAACAAATCACATTCTTCTATTACAAATGATGGAACGGCACAGTTAATAAGGTAGCACGTTTATCTTATTAAACGTCTGTGGAGAGGCTGCGTAGTGATGGATACGCGGGGCGAGCGATACCGTCGACAAATAATGATTGGGGATGGACAGAGCCGAATGTTTTAGTATCGATAGTTTTGCTGGTGTAGTGGTTGAATTAATTTTGCTTCACGTAAAGTTTGAGGATTCGGCAGTATTTTCTGATGCAGGTTGTAATGTTCATGAATATGAATCAAATACATTAATCATTAAGTAGTGATCTAATAGCGGGAAACCTAAAAGCCTGTATTTGCTAAAAACCATGGGACTTTTCTAAGAGTCATGTTTTCTGAAGCCTCATTTCTTTTCGTTTCAAATGAATCCTAGCTGTAATACTCGTACTTATAGCCATAACCCCTAACCTCTAGCAGATGGGAGATCTGTGTTCCAGCAGTTGAGACATATAGGCTAATTATAATATGCTATGTTTTGTTACTTCCATATCGATATTCAGTACGTCACTAGTGTTACAGCAAGCACACATACCGACACAATTAGTCGATATCGGAACATCGGTGGCTGGGCGCGCTAACTCAACGTTTACTACATTTGTCATAGCCTCCTCGCAGCTGTAGAGCTGCCTGTATCAATCATTTTTTAGAATGGCAATACTGCTCCAAGGAGTTCAAACACTTAGAGGTTGAGTTTTAATTCAAATAATTTACTTATATTTTTCATAAAGGGAACTGTGTTGCGGTTCAAAAAAGTTGGTCAAGGAATTAACAATAAACCACATGTTTGTTTTAATAATTCGTATAAAAAGCATTTATTAGGGAAGGAAACTTTGAAAAGGTAAAGGAAAATCATGTTAAATAAAGACTTGCTAAGATCTGACACCTAAAGTTGAACTTAGTAACACAACCATTCATTATTGCACCTTCACCATACTTCTAAAGTAAAATAAAAAAAAATAACGAAGCTCGCTTAACTCCCAATCCCAATATTACCAATGTCATATTATTTATAATACCTAATGTTAAACCACTCTACTGTCTAGAAAGCCATTACTGAGAAGTGTTATCTGTACGAGCCGCTCCATCTTTCATTTTTGGACCGCACGGGACGAAGCCATGAGGCGATAAGAGCGGATTAACTACAACTATTTATCATTTCATTCCACTTTTTTGTTCACTACCGTTCTAGGATGGATGAGGTTCGACCTCCTCGGATTGCGAGTAGGCTGTATGTCTGAGTGCCACTGACAGGTTCATTTTTAATTTTGGAGGTATTTTTGTAAGCTTCTGTCGCGTTCTTAGTTTGAATTTCGCGCGTATTGGTTTTATTAAATTGGAACTTGGATGATTTTGTAATTAAACTGTTTGACTCAATGATCCGACTATGTTGAATTACATAAGAACTAAAACTAAACAAAGCTTAAAGGAGTAATTGATTAGGTAATTTGCATAACCTTATTCCTTAGAAAGGAAGTGAAGCAATCAATGCGTGGTATCTTCGATCTAAGTTGCAGCATTCACTTGTAACAGACGTTCTCGTCTGAACGTTGGAAGGATTTTGAAAATAATGTTAAACACCTGTTAACACGATCGCCTATCAGTCTTACAGCACAGACCTTGGCATTGAAACTCACAACAATAAGACAGCAGTTCAACAAATAATCTACAAATACAAACGTCAAACGAACGACAGTTGAACCAAAGACATCCATTACATCATAGACTAGAAACAATAAGTTAACCAGACGACGTCACACCAAACAATAATAAAACAATACGTACAACTAAGTTCATTGTTATCATCTTTCACCTATCAACGGAGATATAATCTCGTGAAAACAGCTGATCGGAACAATGACGAAAACCAAATGAACCTATTTAAATGAAAGCTACATAGATGTGAATGAACTGCCTTGAGGAACTCCTGATGTTGGCGCAAATATAAAAGAACAATGCCCTATTGTTGTCGGGCTACGTCATAGGTCGGAATATAGGTCAGTGGAGGTCCAAATGTGGCGATCAGCTGATCCCACGATCGGCCACTACGATACTTTGAATAGAACAACACTCCCGTGCTATTTAAAAAAAAAAGATTCTTTTTGCGGCAACACTTAATTGTGAACTTTTGTTTTTTGTTGCATTTTTTTCTTGGCAACATTAACTTACGGTGTTTCCACTATGATATGGGAACTGAGAACAATGCGTTTTATCAGACGCACAGGTTGTAAATTGTCAGGAGAAAATATGAGCAGAATAGGTTCCGACAGTTGATCGTTTAAAGCCACCTATGCGCTCTGGTGTGAACTCTCTCTTTCGTCACACTTCTTGGGTAGTAAACTGAACTTGGAATTATACACGGTGGCTTTAGGTCCTGTGCATATTGGCTTTACTCTCTTTAATACCTTTGCCTGAAAGTAAACTTCAGAAATGTGAAACGGAGGTGTCACAATATTTATAGACATTTGGCTTTTTATTGGGTATATTTTACAAGAGACTGACAACACTTTTAGTTTCGAAAGGGTTAAAAAGTTCGCTTACTCATCAATATATGATGAAATTGGGCCAATTGGAAAATAGATTAACAACGATGTTGATAAAGTACGGCCTACGTTGGTCATTAAGCCTTTAGATCTTGATATTCAGGTAGGCAGATAGATAGAGGAATTGAGGAAAGTTCCTTTCGTAGCAGCACGCTTGACATAGTATCTACTATCGAAGCATTCATTTTGGCAAAAAAGCAACGCAATATCTGAAAGTTTCCTTTGGAGTATGTAAACTCAGAAACTTAACTCTTTATACAAGCTTGCCCATATTTTGATCATTTTTTAAGGCAACACACAGCTATTTTAACATAATTGGTTACAAATAGTACACCCTCTTATAACCTGGAGAGTCTCCAAACGACCTACTTCAAGGCGTCCACAGGTTAGCCCGGCTAAGCAGTAGCCAGACTCAGAGGCTGAACTGTGAGATGCCATTGTCAAATAAAAAATAATAAACCAAACGACCTTCAAACAAATCCCGCAGAACTAGAAAATCAAGATCGATTCACACATCGAGAAAAACCGCGAGCACCCAATTATCATTTCTCCTATGAGAGCACAATGTGAACGGCCCGTAGGAATCCGTACCGCGACAAAAGACAATGGTACATTGTTTGTTTTCGCCGGTCGAAGCAATTATGTCGACCACGTGCGCAACTTTGTTTACCATTTGTTATCTGCCATCTAGCCCGTCCTTGAGATTTCATTGTTCTTACATCTGGTGACAAGTTTCCGACGCGATTTTCGTGTTGAACTTTCGATTAGTGTGTATTGATGTTTTTGTTCGCTGGTTTTCAATGACGAACTGTAAAAGTGTCCAAGTACTGTGTTCATTTTCAGATGAAAACTAGAAAAAATAGGCAAATTTTATTGATAAGTATTTAAGTCGAAATTAGCCTCAGATTAGCGACTATCAATTGAAAAGCTCTTCATCTCTTGCAAATCAACGTTCTCTAATACACCATTTGTTTTCTTTAACAATTACTTACCTCAGTCACATACACCATATATTTTCTTATACAATTACTCTCCTGATTAACAAGTTCATTTACTATAGCACTAATTTACTACACGTTATGCACTAGCGAAAGCACCGTTTGTTTATTAAACAAGCGGTCATGATCTGAACTTACCCTATGTAACCTACTTATGCCTTTATATTGGGCAAATATTGGTCTTCATCATTACCCCCAAAAGTAATTTGATACGTGTATCTTTCATTAATAAACCATACCATTGCGTCATTGCTGAAGTTCGTTTTAGTATGCACACTTTCAACTGGTTCTATTAATATGTATAATCTATTTATATCTTCCGAATCACGTGTTCATGCAACGTCTGTTGCTACCCAAGTTTTCCGCCAAATGTATGTAGTTTCCGTCTATCTAATAAATAGGTTTTTACTAAAAGTAAAATAAAGGTAAATCCCCATTTACTGGCCATTACCTATGTATTATACGCCGATTTTTCCCAAAATTCCTTCCTCAAGTTCAGTAGACAAATAAGTAGTGGTAAATGAGGTGTGTGCACCGTTAGTCGGTCGAGGCAGTTAGAAGATAGTTGGTGCTGCGACCTGACAGGGACAATTGATAGGTAATCAGTGAATGAGTTGTGTTTGAGGTTTCGAGGTAAATATTAGTGATGAGTAGAACAAGGTATGCGCCATAGCGGGGATTTAAAGGAAACGGGACAAAATCTGATTAAGTCTAGGTATACAAGAAATCTAGGCGCTACAGCGTCTCCTACAAACACCAGCAGGTATTGGTCCACACATCGTGAAAAGCGGGAAATTAGATTACCGTAATCAAAACCTTTGATCACATTTAGCCCTATAAAAAAGATTTTTTAACCCGTCAAGTCTACAATTAACTTAATTAATACTTAGTTACCAACGAGTTAGCTCGCTATTTCCTTTGCATTATTAACTAACAGTACATTTCGCATACACGTGCCATCGCTTGCGGGATGACTCGTCCGTCAGTCAGTCTTATTAGTCCTCTAGTTATAAATCTAACCACAGAGCTGTTAGGTTTATGACATGTAATTATTACTTGTTGTGGGAGATATTTTATATTTTAAATGAGGGAAATGAGGGAACTGTTTATCCTCATCACTTTTGGAATAACTCTCGCTTACGTCATTGGAAGAAATTATTTTAACTTCATGTACAATACATAGGCGGACTTATTGCCACAGGCATTCTCTACCAGTCAACCTTTGGGTTACATACGACAACATAAACATATTACTAGTTACACATTACTAGTTTTTGAAAATAATATATGAGTTGGTTGTCTTCACGGTTTTGTCTTACATTCTCCATTGTCATTTGTCATGCTATCATTAACTCATTTTTCCTTCATATCATATCTCACACAATCCTTTCATATTTTCTTTGGTCTTCCTCTCCCTCTCCATCCTTCATCAGGAAACTTTAATTGTTGAAATGGAAAACAGTAAAATTAGGAATAAGAGTGTTATGTCTAACTATGATTGAACGGAAAAGTCACATTTAGAACATTGTCAAGAGATATTTAAATGTTCCAGTTTGTTTTGTATGATTGCGGATTGGTTAAGAGTAGAGGAAGACCAAAGAAACGATAAACGGACTGTGTAAAGGACGATATTTATTTATTTTATTCATTATCACATACATGTGTTTGAACAGGTAAGACCCAAGCTAACAAAAGTAGTCATTAATAGCTAATTGTCCAGTCCCAAGTAACCGGAATTAAGGAGGTGTCTGATGAGATGACGAGTAATAGAGAAGTATGGAAAAAGGAGACTTGGGACGCTGACACCAAATAAACTGGAATAAGGGTATCAGAATGATGATGAGGATTTGATTTAATTCCAGTATATGCCGATTTCTCATGTTAGGTTCGGTTAATGAGAGACCTGGTTTAACTAAACAGTTTGAAATGGCCTCGTGTGCACACTTATAATAAAATATATAACTAGGTTTATGAAAATAAAAGAGCAACATTAAAAAAAAAATACCCAGTACCTAGCCATGATAAGGAGCAAGTTATCGTGGCCACTTAATACAGAAGTATTATTATTTGTATTACTTATATTAATACGGGAGTTACCCGTGACGTCAATATGATATTGAATTGCGGTTAGATTCTTGAGGGAGATGAAATATTACTCGTGTTAGCTTTTAAAATTATGAAAGACATCGACGTTCATACCGAGAATTCAGCACAGACTTGGGGTGTCTAAATGTGCTTTCGGTTACCAACAGAAAATGTACGTGTGGATGGAAGTTTTTTTTATTCTTTATGGTGACTGGCAATTAGTGACCGATAATTAAACACGTGATTGTACTCATGATAATAAACAACTTTCCGATATATTTTTTTTTTGAATACTCATATAACACAACAGCCGAATGAAATTCGCGCGCGCGTCTGTATTCTTTCAGCTGTTAGCCGCGTGACGTGGTTCTTTCTCGTTACTATTGTACCGTACAACAGTAAGTAGGCAGAGCACCCGCACGGCTCGCCATCCCGAATTTCATACGGCTGTTGTGTTAATGTGATAAACATGGATCAGAATATAAAAAAATGTTTCTTTGGGAAAGTTGTTTGTTATCACGAGTATAGTCATGTGTTTAAGTATCGGTTACTAATTACCAGTGACCCTATATACAGGCTTGCCACTACTCGTCCGATGGGAACCGATTGATGTGGCTTAGGGCACGCTTGCCTAAAAGAAACCGATTCACTCGAACTTTGAATAGAAGTTTGAAGCTTTCTGAATGTAATTTTGCACCCCAAACTGTTGCAACATTTAACTAAGTTTGGTAGTCAACTTTTAAAATTCACGGAATACATAATAACAAACTGAACGCAATCACTGCCATCATTCTAATAGTGACACGCATGCTCATACGCTTTTCATACATTTTGAAGTGTAGAAGTAAATCATCGGATTCGTTTTTACGATCAGGGAGTGAACGTAAGTTAGGCATGAAGGTTATAACCATACGCACAAATTGGAGATTATACTTTAAAAATCCAAATGATGTATAGTGCTGTAGTTCAGGGAAGGTGCGTTTTATGACATGAGAAAAAGTGAGGGAACATTTTGTATGAGTAACGGTGACGTTGGTAAGGAGTTGAGGTAAAAGAATATGTATGGTGAGAGAATTACGTGCTTCAAACAGCCCTCGATTTAGTTTGGAAGCTTAGGTGTAATTTGGATAAACCATTACGATACAAACGCTTTTCTGACAGTCCAACAACATTTCGTTTATATGTCTTGTAGAGCAGAAAACATTTTGAAACATATGAAGCAGTGGACTAGATATCCACCAAAATCATTTGGATTCTGATCTAGAGAGTGTTTTGTTTTTTATTCTGTATTTTCCATAGTTAAAAAGACTTTATTTAAAAGATACGTTTTTGGTAAAAAGCCCAGATGAATAGTCTTTTCTGAAGACAAGGTCAAAGAGTCCACAGAAGGAACTCCATTCGAAGCCTATTTTTAATCCAGAAAGACGACATATTTCTGTACAAGCAGCAATAAATACCTCTAGCAAACCTTCGAAATCATTCGGGGAAGCAATCGAATTATCTGCGGGACGATTTTATGTGTCTCATTCGAGTTTACGATCACAACAGTGTTGCAAGAGGACCTCAAGTGATTTATTAGGAGCTGCAGACGCAGGGTTACGCGCAACGAAAATTGCAACTCATTTCGTATCGAGACATTGTTGCTAAAATGATTGATGTTTGTTTTTAATGTCGGTCTAATGTGTGAAAGGGGCGGCCATTTTTTATGTGGTTATGTTGTCAAAATTGGTAAAGTTATTGCTTCTGAACGGAGAGCGTAAACAACTTACTTTGAGAGGTTCTATTTTGTAATATGAGAGTTTGTGTACTAGTTGAAGCGTCGGTATTTTTTTCATCGTCTGCCAAGTCATTCCCAACTAGGTTGGGGTCGGCTTCCAGTCTAACTAGATGCAGCTGGACGCCAGTATTTTGATATTAAAGTATTGTATAAGTTAACAGTGATATGTATTTTATAAATAAAAAAATTGCACTAACAGGCACAGCTGATGGTAAAACCAAACATAGGCGTCGAAAAACAAAGAATTCTGACGCAAAATTATTTTCTTGCAGTAATTTCTCCGGACAGCACGGAAATCAAGCTCACTTAAAGCTAAAGCATACAGAATAGTGTGGACCAGAGTTTGGGTTCAAAGTAATTTCTTCAGTTAAGGGGTCCGTAGCTAATCCGTGAGTCAGTGAAAGGTGAGCGTTTACTGTAGCGCGGATAACATACGGCTGGAAAGTTGGACTAGCCTTTTGTCGGTGGCTTTGATAAAAAATCATACAAATGTTATACAAGGTGGACACGGACCCTTCACTGCTTAGCTGTCAACCAATATACGCAAGATTGATTTTTGCTGGGAAATGACTTTTTCATCCCACCATCTCGGAAAGAGTATTTTTAATCTTCAATATCTGAGTGGAATGGCCGTTTTTATTCTCTAGAGGATAAAGTAAATTGAATTTAGAACATCGTGTGCACTAAGTTTGTGAATTAAAAAAAACATTAAACCTATTTACTGCTACCTCTATGGTGCCGAATATATCATACAACTTTTTTTTAATTTGTTAAAAACTCAGACTTGGAACCTTCTTGGTGTTCTTTTTTCAATTTGCTTTGTACGCGGTTCTTTACGCGGCATTTTTTCACGTCATTGTTAATTATACCGTAATATTATTTTGTTATAATTTAAAGATTATTCTGTAATACTTACCTGTCATAATGTAGTAATTAATACCTAAACTGAAATAAAAGTGTACCTATCTTGTGATTGTAAACGTTTTTTTTTTTGCATTTAGTCATTTCCTCGCTGAAGTGGAATGAAAAGTTACGTGTTGCACTCGAGTGCAAAGATTTTTCACCTCGTGCTCTTTTGATTCCCTCGCTAACGCTCAGGATTCTAATTTTGAATCACTCGCTGCGCTCGTGATTCAATTTTAGAATCCTTCGCTTGCTCGGTCATCAAAATTGAACACGCGGTTAAAAAGCAACTTTGCACTCTTGTATAACAAATAACTATTTTTGGGGTGAAAAACCATGTTTTTTTTGCATTGTTCATGCTGATGGATGCATTGAACAGTACGGGAGTCATAGAGGTATTTAAAGTAAAGTTATAACATTAAAAACTTTTTTTTTTTAAACCTGTGAATTTTGTCCCCCAATAAAATATGGCTGAGCCTCGATTTTTATATTATAACATCTATTGTGAACCCATATTTGTAAATTTTAAATTCTGTTCTAATACTTACTTCCGTAACTGGAAGGTTCCCAGATATATTCCGGAACAAAAAAAAATTTTCGCAATGATGGGGAGAAAAGACAATATCTATACAGGGTGTAACGGAAAGGGTATATACATACTTAAGGGTGTGCTACAGACCATCAAACTGAACATGTATCTCCATCGGACAAACATCGTAATAGCGAAAAATTATCTGATGCCCCATACAAAATTTCAATACCTATTCGTCCCAAATGTATGGGGAGCTGATATTTTTTTCGTTCTCACTATGTTTGTCCGATTGAGGAACATGTTCAGTTTGATGGTCTGTAGCACACCCTTAAGTATGTATATACCCTTTTCGTTACACCCTGTATACCTTAGATACTATTTTCTTCCCTTTTAATACGTGTATTTAGACTCCATGGTTTTGAATCTTTCAATGATTTTTTTTTGGTAAATGTAGGTCGCAATGTGAGTTTCATATTACTAAAGAGTGTTCTTAGGAATCTAATTTTTCTAAAGTTACCAGTGAAATTAAGTATTTCAAAACAGTGTTTTTCTTATCTTAATGAATGTTGTAATTAACAGTACCTACAACTAATATTATAAATGTGCAGGAAATATATTTGTTATGCACTTTCAGCACTTATCACCAACAATGCGATGACGCATATGTAGCGTTTTTATTTATTTTATCTACTAATAAGTGCAGTATTCTAAAATCTGTTTATGTTTTTTCCTTGACACAATGAAAATAATTATGTTTACTTGTATACAATAGATTTTTCCTCTCTATTATTATTGAGAATATTGAAAAATATGCACTGTATCGCTAAAATAACAACTGATCGTTATGTTTATACCTAATGATCTATCATCCGATCGAATAGTATAAAATATTATTAGAAAAACTCTTTGTTGTACCTAGTTGTTATTGTTTTTTTTTATCCCTGATCGGCGATCTAGCACAACGAACTTTTGCTTGGCTGAAAAACCAGTCGTCACATGCTGATTTCATCATTAAAAAAAACGTTTTTTCGTTGTATTTTCAGAGTAATACCAAAACTCGTGTTGTACTCGTAGAATAAGTATTTGGACGAATATTAAACATCGTATCATTTTAAAACGGCATGTAAGTCGATATTTTTATATGACAAGAAAACCAATTATGAAAATAATAATCTTGCTATGATTTGAAGATAAGTTAAAATGGTTAGCTTAGGTTTGTGTACGTCAAAAGTGGGCGTATACCTACATTATAAACCCAGAAGTGGGAAATTTCAGGATTAATTTATATTGAGAGTAACATGTAAGTACCATCAAATTGTTACTACCATAACTTTTCCAAACATTACGTAAGGTCTTTTTTATATTAAAACATAATATTTAAAATATCATCTTGGTCGGTAATTAAGCCGCTTCCAAGAGTAATACGTTGATCAAATTCAAATTATTAACATCTATTTAAACTTTTCCAGGCAAATTAAGTAGTTTATAAATATTTTTAATAAATCACGTTCACATAGGTCCAAAAGGGATCATCCATAAAGTACGTCACACGTTAAGGGGGAGGGAGGGGGTCGACGAAGTGTTACATTGTGTGACAAGGGGTGGGAGGGTCCTTAGTTTCGTGACGTCACATTTCTTCATTTAACAAATCTTATACATCTAAGTGAAATGCCATTAACATTTGAACTATTAACGAAAAACTTAAAATATAAACTCCATCTGCATCTGTAAGCTTTAAATTGTTTTGTTGGCAGGTTCACACTCGCTCTACTAGTTACGTTAAATGGAAATAAAACTAATTTCGGAAGTGCACTTTTTAATTTAATAATTTCTATATACAAAATTGCAAGATATGTGTCGTCACACTAGGGCGAGGATGGTCTCATTAATGTGACCAACAGGGACAAGGACGGGAAAGGGGTCAAAAAATCACGAAATTAGTGTGACGTGTACTTTATGGATGACCCCAAAGTTTCCGACCCACACACATTAGATTAATCAAATCACTTATTGTAGTTATCTCTAGTTACCTATAGCTAAAAAGTAATATTGTTGTTTGGATATTAATCCTTAATGTTATAGTTGAAGCCGAAAACTTTTGGACCTTAGCATGTAAATATTTCTGATATATTTTGGCCGAACTCGAGCCCGTATGTGGTCGTCATAAACAGCGTGAAACATGACGCTTGCCGCCGTTTTCGAGCAAAATATTGCACGTTAATTTAACTCAGTCCAGTTGGTCATTTGCGGCCAGTCGGCCTCATTCCAACTCTTTTTACTTATTGCATCTCGCGTTTGCGACGATTCGTCTCGATTTGACGATGAAATTCTCTTTATTTTTGAAGAATTCGCTCCGGAGTCTGTGGAAATGTTGTTCGCGTTTTAGGGTCTTCGGTCGCTCTTTATGATTTGGGAGGTAGTAAAATATTGACGAAATAAGTCAAAAGGTTTTTAGCATTTAAAATTTTGTTAAACATTCGCCCCAAATTATGTGGAATTCTTCATGTTTTGGTTGCCGTGCGTACGGAAAACGTAAACTGACTTATTTGCGTTTTACTTCGATCTTTAACCGTTTGACCTCCGCATATTAAACGGGCAACAGTTGCCACGTTGCTGTAAATTAAAATACTCAAAACTTTCGTAAATAAACATGACTTGTGCGAGTGTTAACTCTTGGTCTTCAGTTAGCTATAGATCTTTACTAAAAAATCGAGTTATTGTCCTCCACGCCGAGGCCACTTGGATTCCTAATTCAGTCGGATTTTATCGTCTGATTTGGTAAATAATGACTACCAAACCGCCTATAGGAAGGTTATTATTTATTTTTATTTATTTAAACTCAAGATATGAATACTTATAAATTAAGCCCCACAAAACCGTAGTAATGGTTTGACTGTGGAAAAGCTGCCAGCTTCTCAAAGACGTCAGAAGATGACACTCTTCTAATTCGGGTTGGGGTCGGCTTCCAGTCTAACCGGATGCAGCCTAATATCATTATTTTACATGGAGCGACTGCCTATCTGTCCTCCACAACCCAGTTAGTACTGGGTAATACAATACTCCTTGGTAGGACTGATTGTTTGATTTTCGGGCTACTGATTACATATAACGGCTGTCAAAGATCTACAAATGACAGCCGGGACCAACGGCTTAACGTGCTTTCCGAGGCACAAAGGAAACTCGACATGTTACGGGTGGTCCAAGGACCAACCTAGGCAAGCATCATCTTAATCATCATTTCAGCCGGTAGACGTCCACTGCTGGACATAAGCCTCCCCCAAGTGTCCCCCCACATTGACCGATCCCGTGGGACTCGCATCCAGCGGTTCGTCGCAACCTTCACCAGGTCATCGACAAGCACGGCTTAACCGAAAAATCACCCGCGCGGCTGTTATTATTAGCCACGAGCTCCTCTACACTCTTCAACCTAAAATACCCGAATTATTCATCCACACTTGACCGTCACTTAAACAGCCGTTAATTTATATGTCACTTCCTCAGCATAATAAAACATGGGCTGAAAGTTGTATAACAACGAACCAATCAGCGACCAGCTATAGCCTTCTCACGGTCATATTTAAATATCAACGGATTTGTTTATAGCACTAAAGTATAACAAGAACGAACTCGAGCCATGTTTAGACTGATCTTCGATGAATGAATGAATGAATGTAATATGATCGATTATTGTATTTGATTTTCGATCGAAACGATTGAATGGGTTCGTGTTGGTGGTGTATTTTTTTTACTTTTTTGTTTTTCTATGGATGGTGTAAGTACAACGTGCATCGTGGTAGGGAATGGAAAAGATTGAGCGGAACTGTGAAGATGTGTGGTTTTATCAACATTCTTCTAGTTACATACTAATCTAAACTAATATTATAAAGGGGAAAGATTTGATTGTTTGTTTGCTTGTTTGCATTGAATAGCTCCGAAACTACTGAACCAACTTGAATTATTTCACTGTTGGGAAGCTACAGTATGCCGGGGTGACATAGGGTATTTTGTTTTTTTTTTAATTAGGGATATTTACTAAAACTCCAATAAAGTAACCCAAGGTGTAAAAAAATTACCTAAAATATTCTTTACATCGCGTGCGCTGCGAAACTATTGATGATAGAATAAAATAATGTAGGTACTACGACTTTGCAGAACACATTATTATTTACAAAAAGGGTCGGGACAGTATGTGTGTAACTATTATACTTATGCCACAATAATTGTTATTTTATTTAAAAAAAAAAATTGAAATGCCGCCGCTAGAAAAGGCTCTTCATTTATATCTTGGTATTAATCCTTATCAACACTATATATGCACTTATGGTTATGCACTGTATGGTGTCGGACTTAAAGAATTGCATCATTCCATATCTTCCCGTGGGTGTCGTAAGAAGCGACTAAGGGAATTGGCAGAGGATGGGCAGCAGCGTTCTCTCTGCTATTGTAACAACCGTACTGCAATCGCCAACCCGCCTGCCAAGCGTGGCGATTAAGGCAAAACCCCCCAAAATGTCAATGTGGCGACACTTGGGGGAGGCCTATGTCCAGCAGTGGACGTCTTTTGGGCTGAAATGATGATGATGATGATGAAGCTTACTTTATAATTTTGTTTTCTAGTAACCTGCAGCAAATATAAGGGTTTATGTCTGTGTATCATTTTTTTTTTGTTAATTAATTGTGCGAAGCCGGGGCAGGTTGCTAGTAATTATTATAAATGCGAAAGTAGCTTTGTTGGTACATGGTAAAGTCCAACATTGTCCGACCTACACATAGATTATTCAGAAATACAAAACTATCATGTCACATAATTACTGAAATTTTGTCTAGTTACCCACCACGGTAAAAAAGTAATATTTATGTTTGAACATAAATATAATCTTCCTTTATTTCAATCTATTTTTGTTTGGGTATGAATTCTTATTTTTTTTAGTTGAATACGGATACTTTTGGACCTTACCATGTAATTATTACGTGTGTGTGTGTATTTTATGTGAAGTGTATGCCTCTCTGCATTACCTTTCCTCGTCCAAACCACTGAACCGTTCGTAATGAAATTTGTCAGATAGATGGCCTGATACCCAGGTTCCAGAGAAGACAAAAAAGACACACTTTCCACCCTAGGTCGCGATCGACGCAAGACTTCTATAAATTACTACAAAACTTACGCTCTCTTTACAACAATTTAAATCACCGTTAAAGAAAAACTCGTAAATTCATCAGGCAATATAACAATAGGGTGAGAATATAAAGAAAATCAGCTCATAGTGGCATACTCAAGCAGAAATTACATGAGTATGGGCAGAGAGGAAGGTTAACGTAGAGCACTGAAGTTGGTATGCGGTGTCAATTAAGCTAGTTAGTTACTGTATGCCCAAGTATCTCAATATACGCTAATACTAGCTGTCCCGCGCAACTTCGTCTGCGTCACATTTTCCCCGTTTTCGCAATATTTTTCATTGCTGCTCCGCTCCTACACAGCGCCATCTATGGAATACTTACTCAATCCAGTCAACAGATACCGCCATATGTTAGAATCGTTTGGAGCTATTGTGACTTAATTTGCAATAAAATAATATTGCGACTATAAATTGAAATGTAAACTATCATATATTTCAAGTTGGATCAAACTGCACACGGTGTGCAAATTTGATTAAAGTCGGTTAAGTACACAGAAAAAAATGTTCTTTTGAACCAAGAACCAACTATGTTTCACCTAATATTTCTTGATCTCAACTATATATATCTTGTACTAAGATAATCCAACTAACGCTTCAAAAATGAAGAATTCTTCAATTTCAAGATCGAAAATCTTTGTTCAAAAGAAATATTATTTAAGTCAAAACTTATGTCTCAAATCAAAACCAATTTATTTCTAACATTAAGAATGATTATTTCTCAGCTGCGCGGATTTGACTCAAAAATTAATTTTTGTACCAATATGGATTCGACCTTGGCTCAAGAATCAGTTCAGATCTCAAATGAATAATTTAAAAATCTTTAAGCAAGTAATATATTTCTTGGTAGAAGATATTACTAGTTTTACACAAGAATCAGTTAAATTTCACAGTCAAGTATGAAGACAATCTTTAAGCAAGTAACATATTTCTTGGTAGGAGATATTACTAGTTTCACCCAAGATTCATTTAAATTTACAGTCAAGTATTTGAAGCAAATAATATATTTCTCGATAAGAGATATTATTTATTTCACCCAAGAATTAGTTAAATTTTCAGACAAGTATTATGGCATTCTTAAAGCAAGTAACATATTTCTCGGTAGGAGAAATAACTTGTTTCACCCAAGATTCAGTTAAATTCACAGTCAAGTATTAAGACATTCTTAAAGCAAGTAACATATTTCTCGGTAGGAGAAATAACTTATTTCACCCAAGATTCAGTTAAATTCACAGTCAAGTATTAAGACATTCTTAAAGCAAGTAACATATTTCTCGGTAGGAGAAATAACTTGTTTCACCCAAGATTCAGTTAAATTCACAGTCAAGTATTAAGACATTCTTAAAGCAAGTAATATGTTTCTCGGTAGGAGATATTATTTATTTCACCCAAGAATCAGTTAAATTTTCAGACAAGTATTATGGCATTATTAAAGCAAGTAACATATTTCTCGGTATGAGAAATAACTAGTTTCACCCAAGATTCAGTTATATTCACAGTCAAGTATTATGACATTCTTAAAGCAAGAAATATGTTTCTCGTTAAGAGATATTATTTATTTCACCCAAGAATTATTTAAATTTTCAGACAAGTATTATGACATTCTTAAAGCAAGTAACATATTTCTCGGTAGGAGATATTACTAGTTTCACCCAAGATTCATTTAAATTCACAGTCAAGTATTAAGACATTCTTGAAGCAAGTAATATATTTCTCGGTAGGACATATTATTTATTTCCCCCAAGAATTCGTTAAATTTTCAGACAAGTATTATGACATTCTTAAAGCAAGTAACATATTTATCTGTATCTTTTGTTCTATAGGATGTACCACCTATAGTCCTCCTAGTGGTCTATCTATAGGGGTAGACCACTAGGAGGTAGACCTCCTAGTGGTCTACCCCGGGCGACGGAATCGCTGACCTTTGTTAGCGGTTACGGCTGAATGATCCCAACACTGGTGGAAGGGCCTGCAAAGGTCCGCCTGGCTAGTTACCACCCTCCCACAGAAGTCCGGCGCCAAACAGTTCGCTGTGTTCCGTTGGTGCGCGGGAGAGCCAGTGCTACGGGAAGGCTCGCTCCATCGTAGACCTCATCCTTGCTCAGGCAAGCCTCGAGGTCAGGAGAAAAACCTACTTCGGATAGTGAGCCCAGGAGCTTCACGGCCTTATTCCGCCATCACCGTTCTACAATATAAACTTCAGACGCACAGCTGGATAAAAAATGGAATAAGCTGCTAGCGTCCGTTTTTCCAATGTCTTACGACCATCATACCTTCAAAAAGAGAGTTAATAGGCATCTTCTGGGAATCCATCTTAAATAATAATAAAACATCAGCTTTCGAACAGTAAAAAACCACAAAATCGGTCCATTCGTTTGGGAGCTACGATGCCACAGACAGACCTACCTACTGATATACAGATTACTACCTAAACTGAATATTATTCTTATTATTGACTTTAATGTAAACAATGAGTGCATAATTTTAACATTACAATAAAATGAAATAATGTGGTTTAATGTGGTCAAACCACAAGTATCTACCTACTTACTACATACATAGTATCTATCTACTTCCCTAATTGGCTTGGCTGGCACCGAGTAGTAGGTAGGTATAGTAATTCCTACTGGACATTCCGAATTACCTACCTAAACATTATAAAGCTAGTTCAAAGCGTCGGCGTCGGTCCGCTTTCACACTGTTGCTACGCCCTATCAGGGTAATTATGTGTAACTTTATCAATCATAAGACCATTGTACCTCAACATGATTAATGCAATACATAACTATGACTATGAATGAAATATTTGGTACAATGGTACCTAAGTAAGTATAGTAATACCTACCTACTAGGTACCTACAAGTATCTACCTAGGTACTTACTACATACATAGTATCTTTTACTACCTATTACACTTATCTGGCCTGGCACCGACTTCAAATAGATGAGCTTATAATAATTATATTAATTTATTTCATTGTTATTGAGTCCAAAACCAGTTTTATGATCCAGCAGCCACGTCATGGCGAAGTTTAAAATGGGCTTATCAAAAATTAAAACAAAATCATGTCTGTCCTATTTACTGTTGAGGACTTCCCTCGCTGGAAGCCAACCCTGGGTGCATCAGCCATGTCATGATATAATTTAGAACAGGCTACCTATATTATAGTTAAATCCATTTTCAAAATTTCGTGTCTTTGCTGTTTGCCGTTGAGTACCTACCTAGTTTCACTATCTACCTCCTGACTCCATCATGAGATCAGCTCAATAGTACCTACCAGATTATTGCATTGTTATTAAACTTACATCTGTACTTATGCAAAATTTCAGCTCAATCGGTTATAACTAGTTATAAGACGTTATCACGTCAAAAAAAGTACATACAGATGAACCTCCTCCTTTTTTGAATGTCGGTTAAAAATCACTAATAGGTAGGTAGGTATAGGTATTTTTTCAATGTTGTTTATACCTACTGATGCAGCAAAGTTCATGAATCTTGATTTAATGACCATCGAAAGTAAAAGCAATATTGTACTAAGACATTTTTCTTAGATATCAATTCTTTGATGCACATAAATTCATGAATCTTGAGCCAAGATTGTATTCTCTTTGCATTGTTGCACCAAGATAGTATTTCTTGCAGCAATATTTACAAAATATTGTTTCAAGAGATTGTTTTTTTTTACTATGAGCAGTGTTGCTATATTCTGTTGTTTACCCGATTATCTGAGACTTACATTTCATCATCTGCAATCTCATCTTAACACAATCTACCACGCTTTTGATATGGTTTTTGAAACATAAAAGGCATAAATCATAGGCACCGCGCCGCCAGGATTACTTTCAGGGAGGTGCTGCATCTAAACATTGAGAAAAAAATCCGTTCAACTCGAAAATGTATCATTTTTGAATTATTATTCTACAAATTCTCTGAGGGCCTCGCGCGGGAATACTTAAGACAATTAGCTTCATCTCAACACTAATATAAACAATGGATAATATTAGCAATCAGTGGCGGATTCACACATTGCCGCCCGTGAGCTATTCAAAATTTGCCGCCACCGATATATAGGTACTTACAATTTAGATAATCAAGTTCAAAATCATGGCGATGAAACTTTGTGGAAACAAAAAAATTGGTTGTCAGTATAGTCGGTCTACGGAAGGTAATTTTACATGATAACGTGATCTGTCTTATTATGTGCGTGCAGCCGGTGTTCATCGATTTCTAAGACGTTAACACGTGAAAATGTTATAATTGAAACTTTGTGTGCCCGAGGGAGCGAACTAACAAAAGGATAGTACCTACTTAAACACGGCGAGAAAAAAGTCGTTGTTTTAAACCATTTTGTGGCCTCATGTAATGTGGTCAAACTACAAGTATCTACCCACTTACTACATACATAGTATCTATCTACTTCCCTAAGTGAGTAAGTGATGAAAAATATTACATGTTGAATTATTTGTTTGGACATAATAACATTTAAGTAAATATGTTTAGAAATGAATCTTTTAATTTTTATAAGACAAAACAACCCTAGTTTTGCCGCCCTAGGCTTACGCTCTGCCTATTGGTAAATCCGCCAATTTTATAATTATACATAAACTGAAAGAATGATACTGAAGGATACTGAACTGATTGGCAAGGTGATGAACAAATTTTGACAGAAATTTTAAAAAAAGCTATGTACTTTCTTTCCTGACAGGAAGGGTGCAGGTGCTGCCGGTGCCCATGGCATGAATAAAACAAGCATTTAAACAGAATAATTATTTAAACCGTGAGAAAAAATAAAAACAATTATCTACCTACCCTACTCCGAAATTATAACATATTTTGCGACAAAAGAAGTTCCACTTCAAAATTAGTTTTTCATAATTATGAATCTACACCATACAATTTCTATAAGTGATGTATTTATTGGGTAAAATAAAAATCAAATACTGGCAACATTTTATTAAACTTGTCTTAAACTTGCTGCTGCCAACCGCCACTCAATTCGTTCGTTGCGTCGCGTCGGTTTGGTAAATCATATTTTTGTGTCGTGAATTGCAAATTTAGTGAGTGGATATTACCAAAATTAGTAATTAAATTATATTAGCTGAATAAAATAATGGACGAAAACGGAACTACAGAAAACATGCTGGTATCCTGGGATGTGCCATCAGAAGTCGTGGAGAACTTCAAAAGTAAGTTGTGCATTTTTATGATGATCTATCTATGGGCTTTGGCGGCGGCGGTTCCGTGTGGGTGGGTAGTCCGGTAGGCGATGTAGGTAAGATCTTTATCGTGATACAAAATTTCAATCCGCTCGAAACCGCCGCCGCGTATCACCGACCGCCTCAGGTGGCGGGCGCGGGCGGCGCAACTCCGTGTGTCGTCGCATAGGTAGGTATAGGTGCAGTTTCATGTTTTTCCAGCATGCCGTTTTAAAATAAATGAGAACCAAGCTATGTTTGTATGTATGTAGCGACTCGAGTGATGTATGTATTTTCATAGTAGAGCCTCTGCTGAGCTGGGGAATATTCCTGTGAATTATGGAATGACTTTAATAATTGTGTTTTTAATGCAGGACGCCGGAGATATCGACAACGTAATCCAAACCCAGAAAACGTAAGGCGGCGGCGCGGAAAGACACCGTGCAACCATACATGCTCATACATGGACCACTGCAAAACTTCTCCCAGATATACATCGTGATTGATGATGTCAAATACCACATGCAGTCAGCTGCAAAGGCGTTCGACTTATTGTTCAAGATATACCACGTTTTTCACGCTAAACATCCCCAAGTGGCTGAGCACCTCCTCATAATCATTCAAAAGAAAGTGTACGAAGTCCATACAGCGTATGATACAGTACCACCATATATAGTCGATGTTTTAAACTTAGATGTGTAAAATTTGGTTTTTAATAGTAAGGTTGAGTTTTATAAAAGTTTGTCAAATGTAAAAAGATGTACTGAGTTACCGAAATTTGAGCTGACATTTGGTCTTATGGACGTGTATAAAGCCCTGCCTAAATGTAATTTCTTGATTGCGTATGCACCGCCTAAAATTTATCTGCTTTGTTCTAAGTTTGACTGTTAGATAATACTTTGTGGCGTCAATTTTGTACGAAAAAAGTAAAATAAATCCATAAAATGCTGTGTACCGAGTGCAAAGTGGATGTTGGTAATTTTTAAAAATACATTTTACATTTAGAACTAATTCATAAAATAAAAAATAACTTTCATTGTCCTATTGAAAATTGTCAGAGAATGTATGGTACAAAGTATCCTTTAAAAGATCATTTGACAATTTTTCACAAATTGTTTGGTAATCGCGGACTTGACAGTAAGCCCATGGAAAGTACATCGCATCCGAATTCTGCAATATGTAATAATATAACTATAAATGAAACTCAAACACATGATCCTATAAAGTTAAATAGTTCTACCAAACTTAAATCTAACAGTGAGAACTGTACTAAAGACAGTGAGGATGTAACACAATTTCCTTGAATTTTAATTTATATTGCGATTTCAGGAAAAGTAACGCGGAGCAAACACGTCATGTTTATTAAATATACCGCATAATAACTTATGATTTAGTTGTAAGCTTTATATGATAAAATTGTATAACATAATATTAGGGTGCATCTTATTTTGTCGTTTTCTTTGTTTCTTTCGTTAAGTGACTTGAGAAAACAATACTGTAGGTATTTCAGAATTTTTTTAGGGTACGCTACCGCCCAAGGAAAATTTAAAAAAAGGTAATTGTTTAGCTATAAAAAATATGCAGGATTCTGGTTTTTCTAACATTCAAAATGGGTAGTAAAACAACATTAGTTATTTATTTTTGTTTCATCTCAGATGTTCTTTGGACGGTAGCGAACCCTAAACCTTGAGTAATAATTCTGAAATAAATGCAGTAGTGTTTTTTTCAGGTCAATTAACGAAACGGAACGGTTGCCCGAGAACAACAAAAACATCGTCGAAATAAGAAACGCACAAATGTATATCCGCTTGACAGTCCGCCAGTGTAATTTACCTGAGTGATAAGTTCAGAATGAAACCCGTTCTAAATTCAATCTTAATACATTGTATTCTTTATTGAAATATAACATTTTAGAATTGTATATAGTTATAAGTTATAATTACTTTGTTTAACTGTTGGATACTATAATGTAGTATCCTGCTAATTTTCAGAATAAATGATAAACTTACATTTCACTTTCATTTCACTATTTAGTACAAACATGTTCCTAATAAGTATAAAGGGTTTCCAAAATGATTCCGCTTGTATAGATTAGGTTTGTTTAGGTATATGTTTTTGATTTATATATTCAAGCGTTTTATTCTTGTTGTAAAATGGAACTTAGGTATTCCATTTAAATCACATACGTTTTTCTTTTAGCGTGTTTAATTCTTATTGTAAAGAGTTACATTCTTGTTGTAAAATGGAACGTATTCCATTCAATTTACATATAGCTCTTATCTTATATCGGGTTAAATATCATAGGTATTAAGAACAAGATATCTTACTTTCATTTTTTGAAGATATCTTGTTCTAAATAGCTATCATATTTAACTCGTATACAATAAGAGCTTTAGGTAAATTGAATGGAATACGTTCCATTTTACAACAAGAATGTAACTTTTTACGAGAAGAATTAAACACGCTTAAAAGAAAAACGTATGTGATTTGAATGGAATAAGTTCCATTTTACAACAAGAATAAAACGCTCTTGAGTGAATTATCTCAGCTATTTAGAACAAGATATTTTCGATCTTGGGTCAAGTCATTTAGCTTTTAAAAAAAGAGCTTTACTTTTTTGGTCGGAATATGGGCCTTATTACAACAAGAATAAAACGCTCTTGTGTGAAGTATCTCAGCTATTTAGAACAAGATATTTTCGATCTTGGGTCAAGTCATTTAGGTTTTAAAAAAAGAGTATTACTTTTTTGGTCGGAATATGGGCCTTATTACAACAAGAATAAAACGCTCTTGAGTGAATTATCTCAGCTATTTAGAACAAGATATTTTCGTTCTTGGGTCAAGTGATTTAGCTTTTAAAAAAAGAGCTTTACTTTTTTGGTCGGAATATGGGCCTTATTACAACAAGAATAAAACGCTCTTGAGTGAATTATCTGAGCTATTTTGAACAAAATATTTTCGTTCTTGGGTCAAGTCATTTAGGTTTTAAAAAAAGAGTTTTACATTTTTGGGCGGAATATGTGCGCTATTACAACAAGAATTAAACGCTCTTGAGTGAATTATCTCAGCTATTTAGAACAAGACATTTTCGTTCTTGGGTCAAGTCATTTAGCTTTTAAAAAAAGAGCTTTACATTATTTGAAACAAATTCACTGAAAAAATATTACTTGAAACAAGTACCGAATATTATTTGAGTCAAGATCTTTTGGGTTTTCGATATAAGGAAAGTCGAAATGTCTTCGATTGAGATACAATATGTTTCGAAACAACAGTTTTTAGTTTTTAAGTCAAGAGACAACTAAGTTTTAATCTAAATAAGTAGTTTTTGGACTAAGAACTATAATATGAAACATAAAATATCTCAATCGAAGACATTTTCGACTTTCCTTATATCGAAAACCCAAAAGATCTTGACTCAAATAATATCACTTGTTTCAAGTAATTTTTTTTTTCTGTGTAGTTTAGGAGTCCATCCCGGACAAACAACGTGACGCGTAATTTATATATATATATATATATATATAGAAGATTATAAAGAGGTGAAGTACCTACTTATGTAAATTTCGATGTAGGAGTTAATCTCTCTGAAATTAATTATGTAAAGCTACACTGTTCTGAATGCCATAGAATGTATTTTCACGCAGGCGAAGTCACGGGTTGAAGCTAGTTTTAGGCTAAAGGGATTGCTAAGACAAGCACGCCAAGTGGAGGATGCCCTCCAGCTATGTGGACCGTCGACGTTTTTAAAATGGTGGCCAGGACAGAGTGGCTGCAGAAGACGGAGGACGTTATGATGTTGAGGTGCAGCCTGGGAGATGCCCCAGTCCGTTAGTAGACTGCAGTAAGCTGAGTACGTAGTTTAAGTCTCAGGTAATGGGGGCGAGCCTATTGCAATGAACCGGGCACAAATCCCAACTCCCTAGCAGCTACTGAGAAATTTCTGGAGGAAAATCCCAAAAACATTTTGCCCGCATTCATCATTATCATTATCAGAGTTATATCGTTTCGCAGTGGACATCCTAATGGCATCCTTCAGACGGAGTGGTAAAGACTTGATGAAAGAAAAATCTCAACAAAGCATAAAGCAGTAACGAAGGCAGCTGTTAAATTTAAAATGTAATCCGCTAAATAACCGCGATAATTATACAGCGCATTAAGATAAAGACATCGACTCCGTTCCAGCAATCAATTGGACTCGGGCTCGCGGATTGCGTGTGTGTACCGTTTTATTGCATACTAGCTGTTTATACCGACTTTAATCAAATAAAATAAGAATAAACCTTTTATTTCGTGCAAATTACTTAAAATTACAGTAAAGTTCAATACTGTAAAGTAAATTTATACATACTTAATCTACAAGAACCCCTCCGCAGGTGAAAATATTAGACGTGAAATCGGCTTGAGCCAGCCAGAAAGGGCTTTCTTTTTTAACCTTTACGAACCCAATGATTAGTGTAGGTGTCTTCCAAATCAAAGGTTTATGTTCATGCAATAAAAGAGATTCTCTTCCTTTGGATAAGAACCACGCGATTCGGCACCGTAACGAACAAAATACGTAATCGGCTCAAGGCCCGGTTTCGCATCGAGTAGCTTAAAAACACGATACAGGCAAGTTTAGTTTTGATTCAGGATATTCATATTAGTTTCAGACAATATTATTTATTTGATTGAGAATTAGCTACCTCATAGAAATTTCATATTATCAGACAACAGAAGAGACTAATTTATTTATTTATTTATTTCATCTTTTTTAAGGACAAGCCAAGAGGCAAAATAACTATATATCTAACTACCTACGTGAAGGAATATACCTGTTTATATTTACTATTTAAATAAGTACCGACAATGGTTCGAATGCTTGTTAAATTTTAAAATAAAATGTTCCCAATAAATTGTATGTTATTTATTTAAATCGGAAACATAATATATAAAATGTAATATTTTATTTCAATTTATTTTCTCTTGTATTTCTATCTAAAACATGCATCATTAGTTACTTCAAAGACATGTTTTAAGTTTGATGTTAAAATATAAATAATTCATTTGTCATGGCATGAAAACTGGCTGATAAGAAAGGGTACCTACCACTACCAGCAGTCGTAAATTTCATTAATTGGCAACCCTTGCTAGAAACTTGCTAATACCTACTTAGTGGTGTAATTTGAAAAACGAAGAGTTGTGAACTACGCAGGCGTGCTCCCCCCTAGGCCGCATCATCGCTTCACATCAGGCGAATTGCGGCCAAACGCAAGCCTATGTACTAAAAAAAAAAATTAAAAAAAAGATGTGAAGACTCTTTGGATTTGACTTTAATAAATAAAAGCTTTTTAAAAAAAAGATCAGGGTGTTTTAGTGACAAACTTTCTAGAGTTTTGGGCCTACGGAATTTATGGTAACGTGGTATTTTCCAGTTAGTGTTAAAGCAATAAAATCATCATTCTCTTGGCCTTATCCCAATTTATTTAGTGTCGGCGCAGCATGTTTTTTTTCTTCCATTCTTGTATATTACTCCTTATCTCATCAAACACTACCTTTTAAATAATAAAAAATAAATGTAACTCTAAAACTTATATTTATAATAATCAAAGTAGCTTTTATTATTATTTATATTGCATAGATACATTATTTACAAACTACAAATAGATATAAAATAAATAAAAAATATGTACAAGTATAATAATTAAATTATGTACAAACAGATTTTCTTCTCAATAATAAACTGTTACACTTTTTATCGTTTTAACAACGGCTCTGTTGCTAATCACGCGTGAGCGCAATTATTTAAATTATTTACTTTGATTACGAAATTTTACTGTAATTTATATTTTAAGCAAATTAGGTTCGTAATCAGAAACTATAACAACCAGATTAGAGCGTTTAGATATCATGAATTCCACTGAAGGGTGCTTAGGAAATAAGAAAACAATTTTCATATTTTGTTACCTTGGGCTGACACTGAGGTGTCTGAAGAGATGACAAGTAATAGAAAAGTATGAAAGAAGAAGAGATGCTGCGACGACCCCAAATAAGGACAAGATAATGATGATGGGTGGGCCCTTCAATTCCGAGAATAGCAATACCTCGATTACTCTTTGGATGGCGTTGAACTTTTTTATCAAGCCTTTTTGAGCACGGGTACGCACTGGGCAAAGGTTGTCGTCTTAGGACGCTGCAGTATTTGTAATGAGAAGAGAATATCATCATAAGATTTCTAAATCATCGCATATCCACGTACCTACGCAATGTTTGAGAATAGTGTCAAAGTTCTCCGTTTAAACATAATACGGCCTTCAGAGTTCTCATGTTCACGAATGACCATCGATATCTTATCATAAACCTAGTTAATGGAACACAAACTGAGGAAAGCCGTCCATTAACAGTCAAGGCGTTAATGAACGTGTAACTTAACTCTTCAGTGTTTTACTCGTATAGTCAACTGACACGATCGGTTTCAGTTTTAGTTCAATGGCCAATTTATTTACTAATGCCAATGACGATATGGCTGACATTCCTTTGTCATTAGCATTCCAATATATTTGCTTGCAAGGGGCAATGCATTGGCAGTCGGGAAAATAACTATACCTACCATCGAACAAAACGTTCTATTTTTCAAATTTGAATTCAAAACTGTAGTGTTGTGCCACAATAGATTCAAGACTCGATACTGTCAACCGTAACATTAATCGAATAATTCATAAATCGAATAAACAGAATCGTTTAAAATTTAAAACAACAACATTAACGCTATATCTATGTCAATAAAATACGTTAAAAGTGCATTAATGAGGTGCATCAAAGCCACCGTATTGGTTCGACTAATCGAGGCGGTGGGCTATAGTACTGTGATTTGTATGCGCTTCACACCTTGCGTGTGTGCACTACGATTATCGGATCAAAACGGCTTAAGCACCAAATTACAGTAAAACAATTAGTGCTTAAACAAACGTGTTATTGGTTTTAAATTGATTGTTATGTGAGAGGATGATGTAGTTCTTTAATTATTCGATTTATCAGCGTTTACATGATATTAAATTTATCAATAGAATCGTAAGAAAACTTTTGAATGAACTTACTTTGGTATCATTATAAGTGTTAATAGATTTCGTTTTGTGCAAAAGTTTTAGCAACTGCAAAGAGTTGTTTATCTTTAATTTTCTAACTATGGCAATACAAAATAATCAAGTGTTGCCATGGGTATAACTACCCTAAATGTATTAGAACCTCATCTGGAGTGTTCGTATTCGAAAAGATAAACGATGTCTGCCGAAAGACATCCTTTTCTTGGGACATGTGGAAGGTCTCAAGCTCTGGACATATTATAATACCTTCTTACACCTCCAAAAAACCTTCAACTGTCCGTCGACTACGTTGATCGTCTTGTCACACGTCAAAAAGACGTGTTATACGTCAAATTGACGTGCAGACTCGCGTCTCTTTGTGTGCCTACTTTAGTGACAGGCCTTTTGTATCGAGTATGACTTGTGTGTTAATTGTGCCGATCGAATCGCTCAGACATTCTGATAATCGATAATAATCGACTAAAATTGTTTATCGATTCGGGGTGTGGCTCTATTGTGATGTAACTTGCTTTAATGGGCAAGCTAGCCACCGCTAGTGTTTATAATTTATTGAATTGGTTTATTGGGGCAGTTATGGACATGTTTTCATTTGATATTTGCATTCAATAAGATTCATGTCACTAGCTCCAATCTACTTTTCACTCGAGTAGGAAATAAAATTAGTGATAGCAGCATGAATGAATCCTCAAAACAGCGAAGGAAAACATCGTGAAGAAACCGGAATGTCCTACAACAAAAAAATCGAAGACATGTAACATCTACCAAACCGCACTGGGCCCGCGTGGTGGATTACAGCCCACTCCCTCTGATAGAGAGAAGGCCTGTGTCCCAGCAGTGGGAATATTATAGGCTGATGATGATGATGATAGCAGCTACCCTGATTTTGAATTTAGAACCAGAATTTTGCCTAACGCCGACGTTCAATCGATTTGCACCTGTTTTCATATCTCGATCGTCACATGGTTTCTCGGAATTACTTTCATGATTATCGTTTTTAAAATCTAAAAGCAAAAAATTTGCTGCTAGTCTCGAATCTATTTATTGGTATTTGATCAAACAATCATGGTTATTTACAAGGGATATTAAATCTTTGAGAGTTGTGTTTTCAAAACTTTAAAACAAGATCATCATCATCTGCCTAGCCAACAAAGCTGGGAATGTGTAAAGTAGTTACCTCTTTCATTTTATTTGCTACAATAACCAAAGGCTATACAAACACGACTCTCCTTTAAAATATAGCAAAAAAATATTTTAAAGTGAATACGAAAATCTACAAAGTGACTTTCCGAGTTCTTTCTTTGTATTAATGTTAACTTAAAATAATATTTTCAGTCAAAATATCGCATTTTCAATGATACCCAGTACATTGACCTAAGTTCGTTTTAATATTTAAATGAGCTGTGGTTTTCGCACAGCACCTAAACGGGGCAGTGTTGTACCAAATGTTTATGTGCAGACCTAAATAAGCGTAGCGAAATTATATATTGTATGTATATCTAATGTAATTCTTTGATTAGTAAGTACTTGGGTTGTATTTGTAACGGTAAAATTCCATGAAGTTATATTTAATGTTTGTTAGGTTGAATGACACGTCGCAAAAAACGTTTTACGTGTCCAACGTTATTCTTCTGTGTGGATAAATTGGGAATTGGTATCTACGTCATTTGTTTATATATTAATATGTATCCTTTTCATTTTTCGTATTCATTAGAGTTCTTCTGCCGTAATTGTATTTTTTGTATGGCGTGTCTTGAGAAGGTGGCATAAAACCTCAAGTTTTTGTTGTATCCATAATTTATAGAATGTATAAAGATATTTTTAAATCAAGTTAAGTAAATAAAAAAATACTATCAAGTTTCTAAATTAGAACAGCAAGGACACCAAAAATTATGGAAATCTAATATATAGAAATCTCGTGTCACTGTGTTTGTTATTGAACTCCTCCGAAACGGCTTGACCAACTTCATATGTTTTTTTGTGTATCTTTGGTAGGTCTGAGAATAGGTCGTAAGCTATTTTTTATACCCCTAGGTGATGACACGAACGAAGTCTCGCGCAGGAGCTTCCTACTTTATTTCTTTATGAAAATAAATACTAAATAAGTCGGATCCTCCGAGATTTTCATTCATTTCAATTCACCTCGTAGAGCAATTATTTCAAAAAGTAATTTACCATAAATCCAACGACCTAACCCTTAATTAACCATGTTATTTTCATACGCAACACTATTATGTCAATAAAGCACTCTATTTGAACTAAGTTTAACGTAACAATTACATGGTGACACATGGCTTTAAAGGGAAAAGAAGATAATTATATATTTTATAATAAAGCAAGTAATCCATCTTTCAAGTTTAGTCACCTATTGTTGGACACCGTACTGTCACCTTACCGCAACCATTCATGGGGTCCCTAAATCCCGATGACGATTCTATTGTATTGAGAATGATAATTCGGTTTTTGAATATTTGTGGTTCTATTCTCTAAGTTTACTTCAATTAAAACTATTAGTCAAGTGGCCAGTCACATTATTCGAAAGCGAACTCAATGATTTTAAAATCAAATAAATTCAAATTTGTCCTGCAAAGACTCGGTGTAAAAATATGGTAAATTTGTGTTACCAACATAGAATTTACATAGTGGTTAAGCCTTTATTCTTATTTGGCGATACTCATTGGCAAAAAAAAAGTGAAACCATAATGTTATGTGATTCGTATCTGGAATCATTCAAATTAACGTAACGCGTACATCTCATCGTTTACTTTTTAGACAGCACTAGTCATGTTCCTTTGATTAACTATAATAACCATTTCATGAAAATCTCCCAAGTTTACTGCGAAGCAATATCCCATGAATGACATCTGATTAGGTGCAAGTACATAATTTTAAAAAGGACCTTACCTATGCTATTTAAGTCAGAACCTACTTAAAGGCAGCAAAAGGCCGCTTTAGTCTTCTTAATAGCTGGCCACGAGCCAATAAAACCGTCTAACCATCAATTATCTAAAGAAATCTGAACAGAAACAACTAGTTAGACCACGGTATCAACGGAGGCATCAAGCCTGTAATAACGTTCTGACGTAAGAACCTGTCATTGCTAAGATAATTTGATATTCGTAATTTATTAGCAAAACGTTCTGACCTTGTTAGAAGTTATTTTTTCGACCCTTGCACGCAAAATAGATAACTACGAGATGCTAAACTAACTTTATATTAGGAATAAAACACGAGTGCAAGATACAAGTGCACGGTAGGATGGTTGGGAGACGACTGGCGTGCTGGATTGAGAGGAAGGTGAGATAGGAATGTTAGGGTGAGGTGCAAGGATTTTACGCTATTTTCTTGTAATTTGTAGGTAATCTTAATAAAATTATCGCAAGTTTTTGTTGCAGTTTTTCTTCAGCTATTTAAAGGATAATTTATTTATAAGTTTTAGTCGATTGTAGATTACAAATGATGGATTATTAAAATTATAATTATATGTTATAAGACAAACACGTGCTTATTAAAGTAAAGGATTCGTTTAGTGTTAAACAATTGAGAGGTTAAAATCATTAATGTTAATGAATTTGTAGTTTTGATTATTTTAATAATAGGTTATGTCTGAAATATCATACTTTTTTGTACGTACCTGGTAAAGGGTTTTATTACAAATTTAAGAAAAAAAACGTGTTGAAACATACCACTAGACACCAGAAGTAGCGTGTATTAACTTACCTGTAAGAAAAAAGACAGAATAAATACATTTACTAAGAAATACATTGATTACAAGGAATATATAGAGTAGTAAATAGTACCTTTTAGTGGAGTAGAGCCGTAAGAGTAGATAAAGATAAAAAAAAATGATGGACGGACTGGGTTAAGGATGATATGGCAAGAAGTCTGGGTCATCATCATCATCAGCCTATAATGTTTGCAATGCTGGGACATAGGCCTCCTCTCTTTGAGAGAGAGTGGGCTGTAATGCTCCACGCGGGCCCTGTGCGGTTTAGTAGAAGTCTGGGTACCCATAATCAAGCCTATGAAGACTCCGCATAAATTGGGATAAGGGCCGGAGAAGGATGATGACATTAATTACAAGGAATTATTCCCGATATTTTCCCAGCATACGATGGTACAAGGATTTTAAAGACTACGCTCAGAGGTTACCCGTTACACGAATAAGAATAGGTTTGAAGTTTGACCTATGTAATGAAATGGTGTTTATTTCTGTAGGTAGATCTTCTAAGACATCTTGTTTGGTCAATACTTTAAAACTAGATGTAGACGGAATTTCCTAGCTGACTGATATCTTAGAAGAAATTCCAAAAGTAACTCAGAGTTGTTGCTGCCATTACAAATGTCCGACTATCAGTAACTTCAGACATATCAAGTAACCATTTTGTTCCTCCAAGTCTAAAAATAGCCAATCCTTGCTAACCTTTACAAGCCAGTAAAATTATTAAAGCAACAATAGATCACCTATAACAAAAAGTCGATCAAACCATCGTACGCCATTCATTCATGCCTCCCACTCTATAACGGTGAATTTTTTCATCACGATATACTCGTACACCAACGCACGCAAGTAATTCGCTTATGACAACGATTAGCATATCGGACTTTGTTCAAACTTTTTCGGTTCGCTGTATCTGGCTGGTTTGAAATGTCTTAGGTCAAATGAGGTTGGTAGCGTATGTTTTTTTAAATGTTTGGATTTAGTTTCAATTTTTTAAGAAGAACTTAAAACCTGATATTATGTTACATACATAACTCTTCTCCTAAGAGATGTTTATACAACAGTGTCAGTAAGTCCTTATTTCGTCAGTTATGTTAAGTCCTCGGTAACAAGGGTCGAGCCTATAGCCCCTAAATAGATGAAAACAACAAAGAGGTACCAAGCAAGTGAAGCAAGAGAGGAGGATACAAGTCCAGAGGCCAGAGGTGCCCTGCAGTGGGGCATCATAGGCTTGATTATCGGTATCCAACCTCATGATGGAAATCTTCAGATGCAAGCTACGACAACAGTTACACTGCCGCTAGCCTATCGAGGCAGAATATTCATAGTTAATTTGTAAGATGTTAAATAATTTAAAAAAAACAGAGGGTGTCATAAAGACTGCCGGCAGAAGTGGAAACTCAAAACAATGGAATTAACGTGTTCTTTTTTTGAATTTTTAAACGCTTCGCTAGTCTGTCGCAATACGTCACGAGCATGACGGTGACGCGAACTCAAAGATTTTTCCCCTACCAAAAATCTCTCAACGCGGCTAAAGACACTAAAAAAAAAAACAAAGTTTTAACAACCCTATCGAATAAGCACGAGGTGTCATTGGCATTATGAAAATGTATGTCCCAAGATGGCGCCTTTAAAAAATTTGAAGCGAATATATAATTTATGATCCTGACTGATTGGTATCTATGTATGGTCTAGGTATTTAAATATGTGTTGAATTATGTATGTGGGTGTTGTATGAAGAATGTTGTTGTACCTATAACGACGCTACACTTGATACGTGCAAAATTACTGACTATTTTTCATATTTTTTGTATGCAAGATCCCAACCAAATGCAACAGCCATTTTGACAACTTAAACACCGTAGAAAAGTATTAATGCAATTGAACAACAAATCAAATATGCTTTTTGCTAAATTAATTAAAGGTTCTACCTCTGTAATCTTCAAACGATTAATAGACACGGTCTATCTACCTAGCCTTTTCCTAACTATGTTGGGGTCAGTTTTCTGTCTAACCGGATGCAACTGAATACCATTATTTTACACGAAGCGACGTCCTATCTGACCTCCACAACCAGAAAGTACTGGGTAATACGATACCTCATGGTAAAACTGGTTGTCATACTTTCCACTGACTACCGGTAACGACTGTCAAAGATTTACAAATGGTCGACCTCCTTTAAAGCTGTTCTAATTTGGAAGATAGTAGATATCTTGAGTAACAATTATGCAACTTAGTACACCAAAGAATCTTAAAGACCTAACTAGGATCCCGTCCTAGGCGAAGACCTTCTCGTAAAAAATGCAATTAAACTACATAAACATGGTGATGTAACCATACGAACATAATTTCTGGTCCTTCGAGACTCAGAACAAAAACCTGGTCCTTATTTCCAGACGAGCAATAAAAAGGTTACTAGACTAACTAGAAAGATCACTTTACTAATGAAGACTCCATGTTAATTAATAGCCGTGCTTAAAATAATAAGAGATCGGACTGGCTGTAAAAATAGAGGTTTTGAAAAAAAGTTTACACAAATGAGATTGCGAGGCGAGAATTATATTTGTCGCTTACAACAACTTTTTTTTTTGAGAAAGTGTGATTTTAATAGACATACTCACTGTAGTAATATTTGAAAGACGGTATGCGATATCAAAGGGGTTGATGTAAGGAAGAAGGTTGGTACAAGTACACAGCAAGTTATCTACGACCTACTTCTTGGGCAAAGTACCTAATATTGATGATGAAAATGTATCTGAACACCTAAAAACCGTGAAGTTTTAGAAAAGCAGCGGTTTTGCCTTCAATAGAATGTCGCTAGCTAGACGTGATATAGAAGACATAAATGAATATCAAGAATCATTTCTGGAAATGATTCTCTTCCTAATGAGAAACCATTTCTTGTATGATTTGAATTCTAATAAATGTTGATGATGGATGGAGAGGTAGACGAATACCAAAGAAACGATGGATGGATTGCGTGAGTAATCATATGAAAGAAAAAGGAATAAATGATACTGTGACGGATAATAAAGGTATTTGAAGCAACAACCACCCAAAAAAAAAAACTAATTAGAAACCCGACCATCTCACCAAGACCCATGGTTACAAGTCCCGTGGTACGCCCACACTACGTTCCGTGTTAAATCCGACCGCATTTGCAAGTCTAAGCAGGCTGGATGACGTTGCAGGAAGCAGAGACCTACCTAAATATTACCATGTACGGTAGAATATATTAAATGTCGTAGGCTGGTAACACTGATTCTATATTTATTTTAGTAAATTATGGTTGTAACTTGTAGTTGTGTGTGTGCGTTAGGAATCAGTATAGAAGTCGTTGTTGTGAAGAATTTGAGTTTCCATGAAACTTACGCATGTAGATAGAGTGGTGATTATGATTTGGGAAGAAGAGGGAGAGGAAGGCCAAAGAAAAGATAGATGGATTGTGTGAACAATGATAGCGTGACGAGTGACAGGGGAGCAAAAGAAGATAAAATCGTGTTGTGCCGACCTCAAATCACATGAGACAGGGCTGAAGATGATGTTAAATAAAACTCGCAGAAAGGGTTCTAATATAAAAAACTAGCTGTCCGGCGCAACTTCGTTTGCGTCACCTTTTCCCCGTTTTCGCAACATTTTTCGTTGCTGCTCCACTCCTATTGGTTGTATCCTGATGATATATAGCCTATAGCCTTCCTCGATAAATGGGCTATCTAGCACTGAAAGAATTTTTCAAATCGGACCAGTAGTTTCGAAACCTATTCAATGCAAACAAACAATCAAATCTTTCCTCTTTATAATATTAGTTTAGAAAAACAGAAAACTGAATCAGTTCCTATTGAACTCATGTCAGAACTCTTTCATTTGCTAATACTGAGGTAAAATAATAAATAAAAAGAAAAGTCCAGAAACTCCACGATGATATCAAATCAACCAAATTTTCCAAACGATCGAGTCCATTTTCACTAAAGTAGCAATTCCTAAACATGGAAAACGAAACACAAGTTTAATTCAAATACCTCCAAAATACATTCCTTAGCACAAACTATTTAAACAACAAAAACAAAACAGCATCGACCGGCACACAAAACACAGATCACCTTACACAAAAAGTACCTAATTTGCATGATTCAAGTGGCACTTTTTCGTTTTAGACTGTCGATAGCACACAATTAGTGTCGGGGGAGTCAAAGTCGGCGATGTCGATAAGAGAACGACGTTCGGAGACAAAACGCGATCGTATCGACATCAGTTGATTCATGTAGGGCTGCTTTTTTAGGGAGCCGGTGAAATGTTGAGAGAGAATTGTATTGATTGAAGAAAGGAATTGTAAAATGTGTGGTGTTGGTATTGAAGGTCTGTAATTTGGTGATTGTATTTTTGGGTTACTGTGGCCGAAATGCCGAAACTAAACGTTTTACTTGCAGGAGTTATTAAGACTTTTGTAGACTGTTAAATGTACATTTTTGCTAGTTTTTCTCATGGATGATTCCAAATTCTTTAAGTTTTGACCAGTTATGTCGACAGCATTGGCGATGGCCACGCAAAAACTTGCTACAAAATCTGTGGTCTAACTAAGACAATGGAGATTCAGAGAGTATAATGTGTCGTCTTTATAGCACTTTGTTTATTTGTTTAATTGATTAGGTACCTACCTATCTCTACCATTACTCACTATGTAATATTATACATCGTGTTTTATTTTGATATAGTTAAGCTTTTCAGTTCTTAGTTCAGGTTCTATCATTTTATGCTTATTTGTCATCATATTTATACCTTGTCTTTTTGCAATCACTTTACAATCTGAACGTTATATTTTCTTGTTAACCAACCATGTGATTGACACTCGCATACTAATAACGTCATGTGGTTTCCGTCACCGTGACGATATTCCGGGAACAATAGATCACGTGAAAAAACTACGGAATTTCCATATTACAAAAATTTTAGTGTTGGTTTTAATAAACGTCGAGGTTTTCCTTCCGGATAAACTGTACCAATACTGATTAATTAGTAGTTGTAAACTGGACATATTGTGTTTGATATTTTACACTCCCATTAAATTTATTGACACGCCCATTGATGTAATTATGACCAATCGAATTTCATACTCATTTGTGATCTACTTAGCATTACAGCGCAAACCTTAGAAAATATCGTTCCAATTCGCACCAAAATGTTAAAAAACATCCTAATTTCTCAATGAACATCTAAAAAGCAGTATCTTACACCTCTCAACCCTATCAATAAACAGTTTAAATGGTTTAATTCTTGCGCGCACGCACCTCGGCCATTGGTCGGCGTCCCGCGTCGCGATTGGCTGGCCGGCCGGCGGCGACTACAAAGCGCTTAAGAGGCGGGCTGTCCACGGTACAGCGGCTGAGCTGTCGACTGTCCGAGCCACTATGAATATGGATCGAGTGTATTTATGTAGTCGATAGTAGATGTGGAAAATCGTACGCAGGGCTGCAAATGAATCGACGCCGCTGGTGCGTGAGAGATGTCGGGTTTTTGATGTGATTCATTCTGGTTTATGGTAATAAGTTTATTGGCACGCTATTACGAAATATTCGAAATAAACACACATTTTTGACTCTATTTCAAAAACTCCTTTGAGAAAATTCTCCCCATACATTTTCTTCGAGGACTTGGAATCGTCGATTTTGTTATTCGGTATGTTGCTAACCGAAATAGAATGTTTGCTTGTTACACGACCATAGATTTAAAAAAAACGTAATTTTCTTAATCCTCTAAAATTCAGGTAAACTACCAAGACAACAACACGAAATACAAAGTTTTGAATAAAAAGTCATCAAAACACTTTCATGTTGAAACGATTTTCAGAAACACTTACAGTATTTCTACTGTTATAGTAATAAATAGAAAAAGTTGTTTAAAATAATTGAGTGCGTATCCTCCTTCGTGAATTACCGTGACAATGGTGTGTTTAAAGTGCCAAATAGCTCATAAGAAAAAGAAATCCCGAAGGCATTTGGCAGATCAAAATTGTTCTGGTTTTGCGAGCTCTAGATCCATATTGATTAATATTGATAACCTGATTAACATCACTTCGTATTGTTTCTAATTTGCAAATTAATTGGTTGTTTACCATGCGAAACTCCGGATCGTCCAGGTTTAAAAACATTAACCTAGAGAAGTAGTCAATGACTTTTTATTCAAGTAGTCTTGTGTCACGATGAAATCTTCAATCAAGATATACCAGTAACTGACTTGTGGAGGTCAGATACACAGTCATCATCTTCCTGCCCACGTCCCACGTTACTTGGGGTCGGCGCAACAAGTTTTTTTCTTGTATTCTCGGGGTGTCAACCATCACGCAATTATTTACACCTTTTCATTCAGGTCAGATAGACAGTCGCAGTCAATATAAAATTCAGCTGCATCCAGTTAACCTGGAAGCTGACCAACATAGTTGTGAAAAGGATAGGCAGATTACGATAATTCTAAAGTTAGAACCTGGACAGCTAATTCATGTCACACCTGTAGCCTAGAACAGTCACTGACGTAACGTTTCAGGAAGCTCTTCGCTATAATTTCCAAGAGTTTCTAGTCAATTAGCAATTAATTATCTCAGTTCAGATAAGAGTGATCTACAAACATGATCTGGGCGAGTGCATTTTGCTGTTAGCAGTAATTATAGCGCGGGGAGATTAATCGAAGGATTGATCAATGAACTATATTCATATTTTATGAATAGGTGTGCTTTGATATTTGGTTTGCTGTGGTTTTATTTATTTGTAGAGTATTTTCAATAAGTAAGATCTGGCGTTAGTAAATTAGGGTTCTAACAAACAATGAAAAAAAAAAGTACATCCAAGTGATTCAAGACATGCAAAAGACAAAACTCGAAACCACACGGTATTGTTGGCTAAAATACCAATTCCTGTGGCAGTGCTTTATTCTGCTCCTTTATATTAGATCTGCCAACCACCATTGCTACTCAAATCATGCATATCATATACGGTAAGTAAATGTCCACCAGTGGTGACAAAGGGGAAAAGGTTTAAATGGTTCTGAGTGTGTTGTGGTTGTGTCTCGCTGTCTAGCATCTGGTGGACAGCGAGAATTGCTTATAAAAAATGTATGGCTGTCAACTACTGGTGGAAAAGCCAGTGATGGACATCAGGAATCATAGCAAAAGGGCATGCCATTAAAATCTAATCAATTTAAAAAATAAGTTTCGCGTTCTGAGTAAATATTTAAAACAAACATTTTGTACCTCCCTGTTTGATGTGTTGGACACATCAAACAGGGAGGTACCAGGAAATCATAAAGCTAGAAGGAAAATCCTGCGCCATCGGGCAGGACGTGACTCACTCGACTGCGCCGCTGTAGGTAGCCGACGTGCAATGTTAATACAGCGGCTAGCATTCATATTTAATTGTACGACTGACATGAGTGACTTATGACTGGATGTTAGGACACCGGTAAGTTGGTAGCTCGTGTCTTGTTTCATGTTGGTACTCTTCAAGAACAGCTTGAAAACTGTACTTGTGATGGTTTGATGCTAAGAAGCGGTGTCTAAAACAATGAACTATAACCAGATGAAGTGTTACTAACATATGTAGTTTTAAGATTTTATTCACTAACACAGGTTGTATTTAATCGCTTAGAATATGTTAGTCTGTAAGATATATATCTATGGGCCAAAATTTTCTTGAAATATATGTATGTTGTTGTTGTATAGCTGTACCTACAGCGATTTTTCGGCGCGTTGCTTATCATAAATAACATCGCAATCTTGTTTTTCCACAAGACAATAATATTTTACAAATGAAATACACTACCAAAACCCTGTCAGTGCGATTCAGGTGCCTAAAGTGAAGTGACCTTTGCGCTGCCACCGACGACGCGGTTCAAGTGGCGATGTTCTGGGGTAAAAAAAAATTGTCGTGCCAGCAACACGAAGAAGCAGCGCCTAACTAAAGACCCGTGTTTCACTAAATTTGATTTGCGAACATCTGCAAGTCAAAGTCTATCGAGAATTCGAGAGCACGGTCATTCGAGCCTTCATTTGTCATTCGAGAAACAATTGACAATCGACCTTCAGGGAATACCTCTTAGTAACCAGAATCTTATTACTTTCAAGTGAGTAATAAGATTCTGGTATTAGGTACCAAACTGCATTCGATATGTCTAGAACCAAACCCTTCGCGGATGATAGAGGATTTTTTATACAATATAAGTTCGCCTAGAAGAAACCGATTGACTCGAACTTTGAAGAGAGATCCAGATTGCAATGAGGAGGGAACAGAGAAGCCTGGAGTGGATTACCTAATAGTACTCCTACATTCCACCAGTTATGTTTAAGTCCCATGTAACAGGGGACGAGCCTATTGTGACAAATCTATGCTCTGTGGTTGCTGCTTAGAAATTCCTGAAATAAAAACCCAATAACACTTTTCCTTAATTGGGAATCGAATCCAGACACAACGCGCTGCAAAAGCGCTTGCCACCACTAGACCAACCCAAAAACAAAACTAAGAATATTGTTCATAAATTTTCCTAAATTTTCTCTTCCTTTTTCAAAATGCAAAAGGAAGAATGTTAGAAGACGGAATTCCTTTTTCAAAATAGACAAAATTTTATCAATGTAGGTACTGTTTAACCGTTTTTGAAGTACCGTAGGTAGTGAGTAAGGATCTATATTGGGGAATGAGCAACCACCCAGGCATTGGCGTGCTATACCAAGCCGCTTGCCAAATGTGCCAGATCGGTCGCTGTAATAGATAATGGAGGATTTACGCATCAGTTGACGTGTTGGTACCTGGATAGTCAAGAGTAAGGTATGTTTTCAGGGTGGTTCGTGTTTTATAACTCTTTTCCATCGAAAAGTTAGAAAAAATTGAGAAAAAGTCAATTCTGCAAATCATCATCATCAGTCTACAGTAGTCCACTGCTGGACATAGACATCTTCAATCGCTCGCCACTTAACTTGATTCTTGGCAACTCTCATTCAGTTACAGCCACCCTGTGGAGATCGTCGATTCTGCAATTGCAGCCCATTAAATTTACCATCTTTACAGATTTTGTAATCCTCCTGTTTTACTTATCTATTTATATTAAACCTCTATCTAGTCTATGCTAAGTCTGAAATCGTCAATCTGCCTTGAGCAAGCTTGAAGATCAACGCTCATGTCTTGTCCACATGAAAAACGGCGTTTTCCATACAGTAGGACAGTATATAATCCATGTCGCTAGACCATGATTTGGTACAGAATCAAGTGCGGCGTATCTTGCTACGCTTTCTTACCCTTGTAGCTCAATTTAGGGAAGACATAAACCTTTAATTTTGTATATTTGTTACCACGCAACAGTAAAATGCTGTACTACAGCAATATAAATCCAGTTTTCCGCTGATTGAAATGTCTACGATAATGAAACGTGTTAAACTGACTGATAGATAGATGAATAAAGGTTATCGGTGCACCATCAGTGTTGCTGCTGACTACTGATTGAACGTCTAAATTCTCTCGCAGAAAGTTGTGTGAACGACTAATGGCGAGTCTCAATAATGTAAATGTTTTTAGCTGTGCGAAATAAACTGCTATTTTACATAGCTAACTTTTCAGTTTCTATAATCTTAACAATTTTTGTACGCTTTCAATATACACCGTGGCATTTTAATCGTCTTACAAAGGTGGTCCACTCAATGTATCCGACATAAAATACCTCCAGACACGATTTTTTTTTTTTTATTTGCAATAATAATTTCTTATTATTGCAATAGTAAGAAACACATTTTTGCAATAGGGGGAATGAACTCTGTTAAAGATGCCGCCGCTTCAGTCCGTGCCGCCTTTGGAACGCAATGCTCGGACCGCGCTCATAACAGGGTGTTTCAAACTACGTCATGCGTCATAATAATAAATAATATTTTCATTTTTTTAATTATTCAAATGTTCATAAATATGTTTTTTTTTATTATGAATGTTTACTAATCATTGGATACATGAAGTGGGCTGCCGTTGTAAGACGATTAAAATGCCACGGTGTATATACAACGAGGGCAGATCAGAATTACAACCATACAGGTTGATCTTTAAGGTTAAGCCGTGCTTGCCGAAGTTGACCATAAATACATACCGAGTTTCCTCCGTGCCTCGAAAAGCACTTTAAGCTGTTGGTCCCGGCTGTCATTTGTAGATCTTTGACAGTCGTTACGAGTAGTCAGAAGCCAAAATTCTGACATCCAGTCTTACCAAGGGGTATCTTATCACCCAGTTACTGGGTTGCGGAGGTCAGATAGGCAGTCGCTTCATGTAAAATATGGTACTCACCTGCATCTGGTTTGACTGGAAGCCGACCCCAAGAAAGTTTGGGAAGTAATGATGGAACAGAGAAGCCGGTCTGTTAAGACAGGGTTCATATTGGGACTTTTTCATATTGGACCAATTTTGAATCATGTCTTTGATTGGTGCTTCAAATACGCCCTCTCAAAGATTTTAAGAATACAATCTTTTTTGGGAATTGTTTCTCATTATTGTCACCAGATCGAGCTAGTTAAATTTCAGGACAAATTGAAGTTTTTATTAACACGATCAAATAGAGGAAAACTTGTACTTGTCCACAGTTGTGCCAAGGAATCTGTTTTGAAATAAAACAGTTACGTATTTTTAAACAAAACTTAGTTTGTGTATAATTTTATAAGGTGTTAATGAATGATGCATCAAATGGATTTTGAGAAAGTTTGTTGAGTTCAAGAACGATTCAATTTTATATTTACGATGATAAAACTTTAAAATATGTAATATTATGTTTCTATCCTGTTGAATTTCTGACCTTAGGGCATTTGTACAGAAATCCTTACCATGAAACCGTCAACTCTACTTCTTCTTGGCAATTTCAATTGTGTCGGCCCAGAACTGAGGCACTAGTTTGTCGCCCAAGTTGTAGCGTCCATCAGTTCCTGCTATGAACAAACAGCAGGACACGCAGGACACGATATTAAGTGCCGCATCGTTTGTGGAACAGTACTACATTTACACTCCAGGGCAGAGTCATTAATAAATCTCTGAGCAGGTTTTCCTTGCTGCAGCCAACCTGGGTCCGAAGTCTATTTAAAGACTTCCAAGACCGTCTTCTTCCAGATCACTTATGATCTGCTTATAATCAATCAGTACAGTATTATGTTATACTACCATCTGTTATACAGAAAATATATAAGAGGAAATATATATATAAGAGAAATGAGTAAACAGGAGACAAGTATATTATATAAGTATAAGTATAATATCTTAATTATAAACCCACCAATTAGGTAGGAACCTTATACATATCGGATAACCGGTGCTGAATAAGTGTATTTAGTAGCTTACATAAAGAGCTTTAGCGCTTTTGCAAACGCTTTCCAACTCCACCATCATCTACATATTCTCTTCCCAACTAAGCTGGATTTAGCTTCCAGTGTTACTGGATTCAGCTGAAAACCAGTATTTTACATGAAGCGCCTGCCTATCTGACTTCCACAGTCCAGTTAGTACTGGGTAATACGATACCCCTTGGTCTAGTAGTCAGTGGCCCGAAAGACTGACAACCAAGACTGGTTGTCAGTCTTTCCGGCCACTGACTAACTGTATCGACTGTCAAGCATCTACAAATGACAGCCGGGACCAACAGCGTAACGTGCTTTCCGAGGCTCGGAGGAAACTTGGTAAGTAATGGGTGGTCACCCGTCCACGCACCAACATAGCCAAACTCTAACCAACAACGTAATCTAAACTTCTAAACTAATATTAAAAAGAGGAAAGATTGTTTGTTTGTTTGCATTGAATAGGCTCCGAAACGACTGGTCCGATTTGAATAATTCTTTCAGTGTTAGTACCTATATAGCCCATTTATCAAGGAAGGCTATAGGCTATTAACATCACGCTACGACCATAGGAGTGGAGCAGCAATGAAAAATGTTGCTGAAACGGGGAAAATGTGACGCAGACGAAGTTGCGCCGGACAGTTAATGGTAAAATAATTGAAAAAGGAATATGCAAAAACCCGAAAGTCACCACTATTGTCATTGTCAAAAAAGGCTTTTGTACCTGCAAAATTTTCATGTTTAGTAAGGTTTTTTTACATACAAACATGGTTTTGTGTGGTTGCCCGCCCTACTCACCGGAAAACTGTTTTCCTAGTTGACACAAGCCATTTTCGCAGTAGAATGAGTAACATTAAAGTCAAGTTTTCCTTCCGATTCTTAAGGAACAATCAATCGTTTGTGGTCGCGTGCCTTATTGTGACATAGGACCTGTTTATAGCCATTCAAGAAAATATAAGTAGATCGTGACTACCGACAGTCGTTACCTCATTAATAGTTTGTGTTACAGTCGCTTAATGAATATAGATATTTATTATAGCCACATGTATGAAACAACACAGAGTTAGAAAAAAACATTCCCTTAAACAATTAAAAGCTGCGTGATTAAATAAATATGTGACGCATTTATTATTCTAACAAACTGTATTTATAAATAAACGATGAGCGAATGACACAACCTAAACACATTAAAAGAACCATAAAACAACCCTTATACGGCGTTACATTTCGGCATTCTTTCAATATCAATTTCCCTATGAATTTAATTAGCTTTTTATCTTCCCAGAAATCTATGACACCGCCATTACATACGTCAATTGTCACCATAAACTACCGAAGAGAGCCGAAGACGACCGAATATAGACGAACGGAATCAAGTATGGCCGCACGCATTCCGATTGCATCTAATAACCTCAAAATCGAATGCAAAATGGCGTATTGAATAAATGACGCCGCTCCGTTTAGCATTCCGACATGCCATATGTGTGTACGCATTTTCATTTGGGGCCATTGTCTTGGCAGATATTAGTATTGATTTCAATAAATAAATTAATCGTATAGCTTCGCGAATAGCATTGGTTTGGCACGCGACGCGGGACAGACGATGAATCGATAAGTTCGCGATTGTGTGGCTATGGTCCGTCTGGTTATTACTGAGTTTATATCGTTTGACTCATGTAGCGTACGTGAGCCCGGCCGTTAACATCTATGTAATTTTCATTGTTAACAAACTAAGCAAATAGCTTGCAATTGTCTACTTGTACTGCGTACGACCACACGCGGTCTGCTCAAGCGAAAAATTCCTTTTTTTCACGCTCACTTTGGTCTTCATCGAAGCGATAGCAACTGTCCTATCCTTATAGTTTAATAAGGATTCCAATCACAGCTTCTAGTTTTCATTTGTAAAAACGAAAATAGTCCCTCACTCTTATAAGACGCAACTCACAGTAAGCCAACGTAGCCTTTCAATCTCCAATTAATAACGCTTCTTCAAACTTTTTGGTTGCAAAGTAATTTTCAAACCCTAACATGGACCAATTCCCAGATGGAAATCCCCTCAATGAAATTATGACACATGCTACCAAAAAGTACAGCAATATTAAGTTCATTTAATACATTTCCTACTCCTACGATCCTTCTCATTCATCAACAAGACAACTGTTAAACATTAAATCATCAGTTTCAAATAAATCCAATAAACATGATCTTAACAGGTACTTGTAACAAGTAATACGGTTAGCATAACCTACTTGTTACCACTTGAGCACTAGGTCAAGATCATTTGATCTGGGCGATTTATCTAAAGATTGAATCCTAGACAAACACCCACGGTATGTCAACACTTAGGAGTAACCGCAAAATGGGAGTTTTCTTGCTGTATCTTAATTTAGTTGTGAATTTTTTTGTTAAGTTTTAAAATAGAGGTAGGCCATGTTCAATGTTACTGCAATAACTGTGGGATAAACCGCAAAAGAACTTCTTAAGAAATTTAATGGCAAAAGTAAAGTTTGTGAAGTATTAACACTGAAGAAAATTTTGAATGTTTAATGAGTACTCTAGTTTATCGAAGTCCATGCTAATTTGCAGGAAGTAGGAATAGGAAATGCAATACATACGAATTAAATACAGACAGCTCATCATCATCCGGCAACGATAATAACCGAATTTGTCAAAAGCAACATCGCCAGAGACCACACAAGCTATCTTTTTAAAACATTAACAAAAAAGTCAAACAGCCGTTTCGCATTCAGCCTGCAATGACAGCTGTCAATTGCAATTTTAACATGGAATATTGGCGGGAATGCGGAAACTCACCTTTGGATTTATCGAGTTTCGAAAATACTTTGAAAGACTTTTAAATAAACCGCGCGAGATCGAAACACGGAAGCTGTCACTTTAACAGGAGAAAACACAATGTCCGCGGTAAAGCAAAAAAAAAATGAGAAAGAGAAAATAACTTTAATAATTTTGCTGTAAAATCAATGGTTTCCTTACAAGATAAAAGCTTTTCATTGTGAAAAATGGTAGTTTGTGGGACATGATTGCGATCCTAGTTCCTAACTCGAAAGTTTTCCTATCGATAACCCCGATGACACTGGCCGTCAAGAAATTAGAAGCGATTGTGTTTCATAGCAGAGATAATAGAAGAAGGATGGTGGTGTTCGATTTTCGACATCGAATAAGTATTAGGAAGTTTCTATAACTTTACTTTTCTGTAAAGATCGCAACTTGAATGATGTTACCTAGATTTTGTAACAATATTTTGATTCAAAAGAGTGTCCATGAAGTTCCTTGCCCATTCTTCTCTATAGAGATCTACGCTTTGCAATGGGCAACTACAGTACTTTCACAAGTTATTATGCCTTGTGACTGGGACTGTAGCTTTGCGTTTTTTTTTTCGTTAGTTTGTTTGACTTTTAAAAGTGTCTGTAATGGTCTTATTGAAATAAATGGTTTGAGTTTGAAAGTTTTTAGTGACAACAGCTAAGTCAAACTGAATTAATCCGATTCAAATCTTAAGTTAGAGACAGATTCTAAAGAAGATTAGTAATTAGCTCCGTTCGGAAAAATATGACTTTAGTTTTTTGTGTCATTTAATATTCAGGGCTGTAATATTTTGTAAATTGATTTTTAATAAGTGCTCAGTTGCCAGGATTATTGTCTACGGGTAAGCCAGACTTTAAGACGCTATTAATACAGCACTATCTGTCACAAAATTACCATACAACGAACCACATACGTAACTACCATAAATCACTAAACTAAATTAATATCAGCCGATTACTCGATTGCAGGGAATCGATTAATTCGTAATAACAATTTGTCGTCGCCAGTCATATCTATCGGGCGCTCGCCTACTTACAATAAAATAATGTATTCGTCGCTCGATCCTACGTAGCGGCGAAGCGTAGGCGCTTGCGGTGATTGACACATCTTGATACTTGAACTGTCAAATTTAACATGTGTTCAAATTGACAGTGATGGGTACACGATTCGGTTATGGTAAAAAGTGGTTTTGTTGATTATAATGTTGGTGATTTATTGGAACGTGTAAGACAAGATTGGTTGAAGGTCTTGGTTGCTGGAGTAAATACTGTTTTCTAGTCGAACAGACGGTACAGGGTCGATTTATCTACAAATAGGACTCAACTTAAATTAGTAATTTAATTTTGTTGTATTTAAAGCTACCATCTCCTCATAACGTTCAATGCTGTAGCTAAGAATAAAAGAGTTTTGCAGTCTAAACTTTCATCTGCCATTCGTTATTGCCAGAGCTTAATTTAAAAAAAAACCTGCCAAGTGCGAGTCTTACTCCCATACAGGGTTCCATGACCCCAAACAATATAATAACAATATTTTGAACTGTCATTCATTAGTAAGTAGTATTAGTTAGTTAACTTCCACTCAATCGTAAAACTAAATTTGTTTTTCATAGTATGTTAATGAAAAACGAAGTTACTGCTGCAATTTGATGAAAAAGTCCCATATCTCAAAAACTAAACATCATATCTTATTGAAACCAATTTTTGTTGATAGTTTTTTTTTACGTTCTATAATTTTAAATATTTTCAGAATTTTTCTCCTCTTATTTAGAAATCAGAGGGAATTAGAGCGGGGGGGCCCCTTTTACCACTTTGAAAGTGGCTCTAGCGCAAACTATTCAGTTTAGAAAAAAGTGATACAAGAAATCTCAACATCATCTTTGAAGACCTATCCATAGATACCCCACAAGTATGGGTATGATTAAAAAAAAAAATTGGTTTTCAGTTCTATGTATGGGGAACCCCAAAATTTATGTTTTTTTTCTATTTTTGTGTAAAAAACTTAATGCGGTTCACAGAATACATCTACGTACCAAGTTTCAACAGTATAGTTCTTATAGTTTTGGAAAAAAGTGGCTGTGACATACGGACAGACGGACAGACAGACAGACATGACGAATCTATAAGGGTCCCGTTTTTTGCCATTCGGCTACGGAATCCTAAAAATGGGCAAGAAGAAGAAGAAAATGGGTAGTGAATAATGGGTATTTTGATTCAAAAGAGTGTCCATGAAGATGGACACTCTTCATGTCATCCCATGTTGCGATCTCCCTTACAGAAAAGTAAAGTTATAGAAACTTCCTATAGTCCGGGGAATTTACGCCGAAAATTAGGCTAACTTTGCATTAATTAAAAACAGCGATTTTTTTCATTGAATGTGTAGGGTATGGACAGGAGAGTATATTAAGCTGTATCCCGCGAAAAGTTCACCTCCGCGTATATGTTTTTTTTAAGAAAACGTCTAATATGTATTTAACTTGGTGGAAAAAAATATAAACAGGTATGTTTATTTGGAGTATTTGTAGAAGAGATTGAGTACTACAAGTAGGTCAGAAAATTAAACATTTTCGTCCACGGAACACTCGCTTTTTTTAAAAAATCTTATAATTTGACTTCGTACTTAAGGCAAAAATATTAAGAGGACAAAAATAGTGCTAAAATGATTTATATCACCATGTCTAACTATTATTATGAAAATTAAACAAATTCTGCTCCGGACTTCACAGAAAATCAAGAAAATCAAAAAATCTTTAATACTACTTACGGCAAAAATGTAACAGGATTTAAATTCATTGAATAATGAGAAATATATAAATCCAAACCTTAATCCCCCAAAATTAAACAAATTAGAGCGATAATTAATATTGTCAAAGTAAAAATTAAATTACGATGCACGGTGTCAGCGCTAAGCAGCGTGTGGCGTACGGCATGTGCTAGTGTGCGTAAACAAGATAAGCGCTGCGTTCATTGTGTGCGTATGACTGTGTTGTTGTTTGAGTCGGTGTTTTATTGAGTTACGCGATTGTACACCTTATTTCTATTACTGAAAGATCAAATTTCTATGAAAGTGCTGCGCCAAATACAAGAATAAAGCTTGCAGACGTATTTTACGTAAACATTAATTGATTTTTTTTTCACGATTTGCTTTAAAGTGTTTAATTTTCGTGTAAATAGGTTAGAAATAGCCTTTAGATGAAAGTTAAACTAAATTAAACCCTGTTACCTTTTTGCCTCAACCGCTATTGTAAAAAAACTGGTAATAATAACTTCCGGTAGTACAATTTGTTTAATTTTGTTTATTGGCGGTGTAATATATTAATTTAAGTTATTTTATGTAAAAAAACCGCTGTTTATATTTTTGCCTTAAGTACAATCCAAAAATTTCGTAAATGTTTTTTTACCGTAATTTCCGTGGACGAAAATGTTTAATTCTGAAAAAATATATTACTGTCACCAATTCTTTACCTAAAGTAATTAAATTTGTCCTGTTAACTTTTTTTTCCGTGTTTTTATTCACAAAAACGTGTTTTCGTCTTTTTCAGCTTGATCCGGTCTCGGAAAATGTTTAATTTTTTTATTATTTGAAGAGCTAAGGTCAAGTACACGATTCAAGAAAAAAATCGCTGTTTATATTTAATGCAGGGTTCAAATCTAAAAGCCCCGGACTACTAATACTTATTCGATGTCGAAAATCGAACACCACCATCCTTCTTCTATTATCTCTGGTCTCTTTTTTTATTTTTGTGTGAAAATCTTAATGCGGTTCACAAAATACATCTACTTACCAAGTTTCAACAGTATAGTCCATATAGTTTCGGAAAAAAGTGGCTGTGACATACGGACGGACAGACAGACATGACGAATTCATAAAGGTTCCGTTTTTTGCCACTTGGCTACGGAACCCCAAAAATGGTGAAACAAAAAAAAAACTAAAAACTATCAAAACTTTACATCCACAAATAACGAAACGCAATCAAAACTTGGTAAGCGGCATTTATATAGTTTCATACAAACTACATACTATAGTTAAGTATAGTAGGACCGAGTGTCGTGACCCTATTGCGAGTGTGAGTCATGTTAGCGGCGCGTGCGCAAGACTTTGAGGTTTTAAATTTCGAATATTCGAATTTGCATTAACTTGGAACGATAAGGCACGCAGTGATTGTATTAGATTATATAAAATGTATACCTTAGCAAAGTAGGTAGTACATGGCGACGAAATCGGCACTGTGAATCAGACGCTATAAGTACGTATAAACGTGGTTGTTGAAATAAGCTTATGAGCTTTTATTTCTGCCTCTTTGGAAAGTAAAGTTAAATAAGTGATGTCATAGGAAAAGTCAATTGTTTTAAACTTTTATCAAATTAAAACGGAATCCAGGGTTATACTCTGATTAAAACGAAATTAAAATTTGTTTTAAAATATAATGTAAACTGAAGATCTTACAAAGCAATAAATTTTGGCTTAATTCATAGTAAAGGAATGGAACTCAATTAATCAAATAATTATTTTTTTAAATCAAAAATATATTTATATTATTTTCTCAAATATTTGCACTATACATAGACGATAATATTGTTTTCAGTGATGAGAGAAAGGTCCTACACAGAGCACCAAAACAAAGTTGCCAGTAACAATAATAATGAAGATCCTTAACAATTTATTACATCAAAATCCAATATATTTCATAGACAAAACAGAGGTGGTACAGAGTAACGAGTCTATTATACGCTGCGTGGGTTCTATAAGTGTTCGAAGCTAGTTGTTTCAGTAATTACATAGTACTAATTGAAGTCTACTTAGACCGGTTAGGGAATACATTTGAATAATTTGACAATCCTATTTTATATTTTTGACGGTTCAAGGGTATTATGTGATTATATCACTAATCATTGCTGTTTTTGCAAAGGTCTTCTATTTTTAAACAAAGCGTAAAGAATATTTACTCGATTTACATGTATGTTTAGCAAATAAAAAAATTTCGTCTTTGACTTTATAATATCATAAAAGTGACCGCATGCCACATGCCACAGTGACCATGTGCCAGAGAATGGGCAGCAGCGTTCTCAGTGCTTTTGTAACAACCGTACTGCGATCGCCAACCCGCCTGCCAAGCGTGGCGATTATGACAAAATACCCCCAAAATGTCAATGTGGCGACACTTGGGGGAGGCCTATGTCCAGCAGTGGACGTCTTTTGGGCTGAAATGAAAATGATGATGACCACATCGGTGACCAGTAACGTAAAACATGATTTTCGATTACTGATTGTTTTTTTTTTTTTAATAAAGGTTGTAAATAGACCCTTAACGAAACTGAAAGGCAATTCTTCTCCCCGTTTTTACGATCATTTTTTTTTGTTCTGGACGATACCTGGTCACTTTCTAGTTATAGAGATATTGGAAGTCAAAATTTCAACTTTTTCACAAGTTTTTTTTAAAGAAGGTTTTAATGTTATAATTTCACTTTTAATACCTTCCCGACCACCGTACTATTTAATGCATCCATCAGCATAATGTTTTGAATGCGTTACATCGAGTTCTACTGTAAAATGTGATTTGTCACAATTGTCACCCAAAAAATAAGTCGAAAAAACGAAAAGTAGTTTGATGTATAGAATGCTTGGTTTACACCTTGTATGAAATAGTACAAAACCAACAAAATCAGATAACAAATCATAAACCCGATTTTAGGAAAAAGTAATCATGGAAAGTTGGTTGTAATCGAGAACTATATCGAAGAATTATTCCAGAAAAAAGAACAATGTTACACAAAAGTATTGAATTCTAAAGAAACGAAAGATTAACGAAAGTAATTTCTCCAATAATATCATCATCGTTCTACCATTTTACAATTCTGCTTGTTTACATTCTAACAGTAATAAAACCACATGTAATAAACTTAACTACACTTAACATACAGCACACGCATTCGCGAATTCTAATTACCTCAAGCTAAGCCTCAGGGTCACCACGCCATTTTTGACCGCGTCAAACGTTGCTTAACCTCAGTAAATTAAACTGTTATAGCAACTCTGCTGGGATGCGTCAAAATTGACTATCTTAACATTTAATTTTAATTGTTTTTAACGTGGGTTCAACTGATAGATATCATCGTAGTATTTGTAGTCACGTTTTGAAGGTTATTCTTTTTAAAAGTATTTGAATAAAGAAAATAAAGAATTGGAATTTTTTATTTAAATTCAGCCGGGACTTTTAATGAGGTTAATACAAAACTGACCCCAAAACAAAACTTCCTAATGTTAAAATTTAGAACACAAAAATTATGCAATAAACTTCCCAGCAACACTATTTTATAAATTGATTCTGGTCTTAAAACTAGTAGGCTGTAGTTAGGAACAGGAAGTATAAGAATGATAAAAAACCTTCAGTCAATACTCGACGAAGCCCTCCCCTGCCCTTGAACAAATTTTCCGGGATGAAAAACTATTGCCTATTTTCTCTTATTTTCATAATTGATTGTTTAAACTTAAAAACATAGCAATCGGCAGTTACACCATCCAGCAATAAGATGAAAAGGTTTTTCAAAAATAAAGACGCCCTTGACAATAACAAAAACGCAGACCACAAAGTGCGTTTTGAAAAATTGTTTGTGCAATTTTCTTGATCAGTTCTGAGTCCTAGAGTTCTTTCCGTCGTGTATGTACTACAAGCCCACGAGATTTCAAGATAAAATAAACAATAATTACACCTATTTATAAGTAGGAAATCACATATGCGCAGAACCAATTTTCCCAATGGTCTACCTCCCATAACGTGTAGACCCTTTTAAGATTTTCTTTATAGCGACATCAATTTACTAACAAACACCTACACCACATAAAAATCACTCTTGTTGTCAACAAATAAAGATCAGTACATCAGCAAATAGAACTTGGTAAGTTGGTTATCAGATGTGACAAACGGAATTAATTGTATTATTATTGTTGACGTGTGCAGAATGCTAATAATTGTTCGTCGGTTCGCTTTTTGTTCGTGTTTCCTGGAATAGTTTCGTGTTATTCTGTCAGTGTTCGGCCATCGTTCGGGGAATTCGGCACGGCATGAATATGTCTAGGCTTCGAGTTAACGCGAAACGCTATTCGACTATATCTGTTACTAGTGTGATTTTGGTAGCTTAGAATTTTAGGTTGTCACGTTTTCATTGAAGAGGCCGATAGAGCTCAAAGCAACGGTGTGTTTACGTAATGGAATTGAAATTCGAATTCAGAATAGTTTGATCTATGGTCAAACATTAATATTGGTTGCAGTATCTACCACCCGCTGGCTTAAGGTCCGCATTCGCAAAAGACTGAGTGCAACCAACAACAATTAAACTGACTTCAGTCAGTTTAATTGCTTAAAAAAATAGACCATATTCAAATTTGTAATTTGCTTCAGCAAATTATTTGAATATGGTCTATTTTTTTTAAACTAAGTATCACTTTGCTTTACTGTAGATCAAAATATAAGGGAACTAAAAAAAAATACAACTGAAGGATAGTTATGTCAATAAATTTCATAATAGCTCCAAAATGTCTCATGAAATAATCCTCTATCTCATACAAACAAATTATCACAACAGCAAATCATCAAGCACACAAAACAAAGCGATAAAGCCTCCAAACCCTTCATTAAATTCATATTTAATGGCGTCCACAAAAATATATCATCAAGATTAATATTACCATTAGCAAGACCTAACCTTATTTAGAAGAGTGTAAAAACTTGTCTCTGGTCCCAAAATGGCGGCTGTACGAGATAACACCAAAAACAGTAGCATTAGTTGGAAATATCCAAGATATGCCTTTTGAGGGGTCTTCAAGTGTTTTAATTATAAACATTATATTATTCTGGGGCTTGGATTAGGAGTGAAAGGTGTTCGGGACCCAAAAGTCACTTATTTTATGTCTGTGTTTCCTTAGGAGGTGTGGTACAAATGCGTAAGCGCGTGCTGCAGATTCAAAAATATGTAGCCAAAGATATATTTTTAATATAGCTAAGATAGAAGGAAAAAAGCGAAAAACATCGTAATTTACTTGCAACACCCAAGTAACTGGTTATTGTAGGTAAAATTGTAACGGGTCACTTAAACGGGTAAACTCGGCAATAATTTAATTTTATACTGTATGGCCTTAATGACATGAGACCAGTGTTTTTCTATGATATTACTTCTAGCCTCTTTATGGCCTCTCATAGAAGGCCCCAAAGACGTTCTGGGATAAAAGGCCACAGATTTCTTAATAAAACCGTAGGTATGTTGTTGTCATGCAAATATTTTTGTTGCATGAGGTCACTGCATGGGAAAACCGAATTATTAGACTAGGATTTCCTGAAATCATATGCATTTATGGTGGGTTTTGTGTAGCATTTGCGCAAAAACACATAAATCCAAAAACTACATTTGATAAAAGATAACTGGTTGTTTTAGGAATAATAACTTATAATCTCGGGTACGAGAAAATATAGCACGGGGGCACGCAACGTTGAGGTAACGAAATAGGATTTTTTAATTAAAACAGAACTATCCAAAAGGTTTATTTTAAATTTCTCAATAACGACAATTAGTGTCACCCTCAGATAAATTATTAAATTTTTCAAAATAAGTAACTACTATGTGAGATTTTGTACGAAAAAAGTTGGAATTGACAATATTTAATCTGTGGTGGACCACTATAAACAGAACCTTTAGAAACAAATAAACGCTCCACGTATTGACAAATACCCTACCATAGATACCGATTTGTTTTCCCCATAAATAGTAAAAGTTGCAGTGACCACACCGGCAGCCTTGGCAAGCGGTAGGTAACCAATCACTCGAACATTCAATGCATCCACGTTATTTTAGGCCAATTTATAGGTTATTGGTTCATTCCAATAGTTGAAAGGCAATCGCTGCGCGGAACAAATCACTTGGTGTACTGGACGTAAATTGTATACGTCAGCGTCATTTGTTTTTTGACAGCTTGTCAGTATCCTTTGGATGAATGGATATGAGGAGCAATGGTTCAGTGGTGTGTATTGTGGGTGTAAGTCCCGACTTCAAAAGTTCAAATCCAACTAGGCACTTAACTTTGTGTAACTTATTTCATTACCGCTGCTGTCAAAGATCCATTTTACAGAAATTGTGTGGTGGCCAAAGATTAAGTTTCCTTCATAGAGTATGCCATTGTCCAGAAGTGTGGACAGTATATACTGGATTTGCGATAAATATTTCTAGATTGTCAAAATGTATGTTATATTTATGAGATTTTTACGCAATTTGAGTGCAATTTATAGCTTCTACACATCTAATACAATATGAATTTGAATAAAAAAATCTAAATTAACCGCTATTACACAAATAATGCAAGAAATGAGGCCGTTAATAAAAACGCAATCTCTATAAGGATTACCATAATTCATATTATGTATGGAGGAAGTATTCTCCATAATAACTGGTACATAAAAGAGGCATCCAATGTCTCATTCATCTATAGAAAAATGTTTTACGAAGTTTGCTTTGCGTGCTGCGAAAAAAGTTTTTTTTCCACGTTTACCAGTCATGTTTAAGTTACATGTAAAAGGGATCCAGCTTATAACAAATCCATTTTCTGGGCTGCTACTGAGAAATTGTAGATATAGAAACCCAATAAAACTTTGCCTGATTTAGCAATCGAATATAGGGCCTGATACCCAGCAGTAGAGCTTGCGATAACTAGACTAACAAACTCCTGTGAATCTTAAAAAAATACTTGATCCCAGCACATTTTAATACCCCACCGCAGTGCTTCTTCGTACTTTGCCTCTACCCGAGACGCACAACAAATGCATGCCCACTATTCGCCAAACAAAAGGCCACTGGCAAAACCTTATCACCTCCCTGACCTTATTGGCAAACCAAAAAATGGCGGCCCTTAGCATACGAAGCGCGCCAATAAAAAAGCAATTTCAATAACATAAAGCTTCCTGCACATTCAAATCATAACAACATTACTCACTCCTGACTCAAGTCCAGCGTCTGTTTAAGGTCTTCATTTAATTAAGTCCACTAAGTATGTACGGCGAGGCGTACTGATACAAGGATGTCATTATCACAGTGTGGTGCCACCTTAAAAGGTATGCAATTTAGCCAATTAACGATGGCAGGCTCAAGGTCGGAGCGGTTATTGAGAAAACGTGGTGTAACATAGCCTTAAGTGCGGTCTTAGGCTGTCTCTAGAGCAGTTTGATTGAAATTGATGTATGAAAACTTTTTTGAGAGATGGCGCTGGCCTTTTTTGTTTTTTTTTTCTCTATACAGTGCCACTTGCCGAAAATCTTCTACCTAGACACGACTTGCTACGGCTGTCCTGGAAGTCTTTAAATAGACTCCGGACACAGCACAGGTAGGCCGTAGTAAGGAAAACTACACTTTCAGGTGGACGCTCATAGACGGCTGCCCTGTACACGTAGCACGACCGCCGTAGAAACGGGCTTTGTCAACGGAAGAATTGACAAACTGACAATTTGTCATTGTTATTATGTCGATTCTTCCGTAGACAAAACTCGTTTCTGTGGTCATGCTACGCGTGCTGGAGTGTAAATCTGGTTTTTTGCCAAACTAGTCACCAAATTTTGACCTGTATCAATTAAGATTGCCATCGGCCAGCTAAGAAGAAGAATTCGGTATTCATGTCTCTTAAAAGAGAAGAAGACTTTTTTGTCCAGATAGCGTAGACAAGTGACGATCAGTTTCAAAACGTTTCGAGTAACTACAACGTATTTCAACTGGACTGACGTAACCTTTGCGGTAGCTTATGTCAGCCACTCAATTACATTTTTGACTTTTGCATCGGTGTCTCTGATAGAAACTAAGTCAAGTCGTCTGAGGGCTCTGCACAGACTCAAAAGACTTTGTCTATACATATAAAGATGCTTTGCTGACGATGATCCTTGAAATTTCTTCTATGTTGGGTGGTCATCCGGGATATTGTCCTAGTAAAGTAACATTGAACTTGTCATGGACTCGTCGATATTAACAATATCAGAAAGTTTGGGTAGGTTTTACGGTAGTTACATTTTAAATCGACATTAAAAACTGTTCTCTCACTACATACCCTAAGATTTTTACACCTAATCCAAGTTTCAGAAATCGATCACTGGAACGGTTACTAAGAAAGCTACCTAATTTGGGGCGCAAGTTTTTGGGGCTCGTCTGTGAACGCAAACAGATAGCAAAGCTTAAAAGATTAAAAGAGTTCGTGTAACAAAGAGTCTTTTTTAAGGGCTTTTTTTTTGTCGGATGAAATTTCCTGGCTACCAATATATTGGAGTATCTTTTCCTTGCCAAGGTTTCGTGTTAGCTAGTAACTGAGTTTTGGAGATCAGTTAAGCTGATAGGCAGTGACTCCATGTAAAGTACTGGTATTCGTCTGCAACCGGTTGCAGTGCAAAACAATCAGAACACAATTGGGAAAGCAGATAATGATGATCTGTTCCTTGCAGATAAAGCAATAAGGAGACAAACCCTTGATTCAACGAACGATTCAACATTCAATCTTCGAACTCTGAGAAATTCTCTGAAATTTTTGGGCAATTCAAATTTTGGAAAACCCAATATAACCGGATCTCGGTTTAAAATAAAATTCTTTCACATTTACTGCTAACTAGCATCAAATATCAACAAGTGAAATATCCCGTAACACAACCACATAAGAAACATTTTAGCACATCTTAACTAAGGCACAAGTTTGAACTATAACCTCGTGTAGGTACAGAATACCTACAGATGATAGGTCCCGGGAAATCCAACATTTGTTTACAATTTATTATGGTCGATATTAATTAATGAACTGACGTCAAACTATATGGTGATATTGTTTAAATATAGAAATCGGCACCTATTTATAATGACGTAGACAAATAGATACGGGAAACAGATACCGTCAGTGAAACATACTACGCACGGAAGAATGACGATTGTCGAATCAAAATATGGAAATAATGACATCACTAGCCATCTGAACTAATATCATCGTGTTGCTAACGTCTTTTATTGTAATAGGGTCATTAAAATAGGTCATAAAAGTGACCGGTCTTAGAGCTGGTCATGGAGTGAGTAAAAAGGAGTCTATACCAGATTAGACGGACTTTTACGACACATCACAACGATACGTCATACAGATGACGTTTTACTAGGAATTCTATTTTCAAATTCAGTCATTTGGCTTTTTTTTTTCTGGCTTCGCATGGTTTGTGCATTTAGCCAGTGTCAAGTTATCGATTAGTGTTTTCTTTTAACCATATTTTAATCTTTTCCGCCAGGACACATCAAAATACGAGTTATTATGGAAATTCCGTCGTGGCAGCAATGTGTTCTTCCCAGCTAAAATACTAGGAATGGTGAAAGGTAGGCCGTTTCGGGGGATTGTCTGAAGTACTACTGACGTTCAAAAAGTGTCGATAGTGAGCCTAATTTGTCAGCTTTAATCAATTATGATTTTGAGTAGGTATTACAGAAGGTATATTCGTTAAGTAATCAAACGACTAGGTCTGCTTCGAAACTGGGACAGAGGTGTGTGTTGCCTACGTAATATGACTAACTATACAGATGACCTGGTGAAGGCCTTACAAATCCGGTGGATGTGAGAAGACAGGCTTGAGACGAGGCGACTAGACTGGAAGCCTTTCGGCTATACCAAAAACCATACTGATTAGCAGATTTTTGCAGCAAATGCTGTGTAGATAAGCTGAGATATCGTCCTAGATATACTTTTGGTTATACAGAGGAGCTCGTGGCCTAAATAATAACAGCCGCCCAGGTTGATCTTTAAGGTTAAGCCGTGCTTGCCGAGGTTGCTCTGTGGTGGGTGACCATAATTACATATCAAGTTTCCTCCGTGCCTCGGAAAGCACGTTAAGCCGTTGGTCCCGGCTGTTATTTGTAGATCTTTGACAGTCCTTACGAGTAGTGAGAAGCTAAAAGTCTGACATCCAGTCTTACCAAGGGGTATCGCATTACCCAGTTACTGGGTTGTGGAGGTCAGATAGGCAGTCGCTTCATGTAAAATACTGGTACTCAGCTGCATCCGGTTAGACTGGAAGCCGACCCCAAGATAGTTTGGGAAAAGGCTACGCAGATATTGATATACTTTTGGTTATACAGGAAACTCACTTGTAAAAAGAGTAGAGTTAAAAATAGCTAAATAGGAAAATCTGCATATTTCTGGAATGTTAACCGCAATCAAATCCGGTACCACCAAAACAAGGAAACTCTGATGTCGACGACATTCCCATAACTTTACAATACTTGAAATAAAAAGTCTTGACAAGTTGAGATGCAGAAACAAGGTTCTTGTTAGACTTTTGTGATGTGGTGGAAGACCATAACAGCGAAAACCTCGCAGCATTGGGTTGGGTTGGATCAAGTTCTTATATCATCATCTGCCTAGCTTTTTCTCAATTATGTTGAAGTCGGCTTCCAATGTAACCGGATGCAGACGAATTTATATTTTACACAAAGTGACTGACCAACATGGAAGTCACAGGGTCACCAGGGTCACACATCTCTTGAAAATTCCTTGGTGAGACTGGTGTTTTCTATCAATATTGCTTGCTGTATGCAACAAGTCCCATTATAGACAACGTGACATTCTGACAGCAATCGCGATGAAACAGGACAAGCAAATGTTCTGGATTGACATAAGTTATCGAAATTTTACGTCAATCATGTTGAAGGTCGAAGTAGAAATCTGAAACGCTTTGAAGGGAATTGGCAGATGTCCACGACCTCAGGACCGAATAGATTATGAAAGGAACCTTAAAAGTATTAGGTATAGTGGTTTTAATATTTTAGTTTCCGGACACCAAATTGGGATTGATCTACCACATTAAGGAAGTCGGAAACCGGAATATGTAGATAAGGCATCTGTTACCACAAAATACATAACTTTCCCGTGAAGTTGAGTGGTTTTCAAAGTTATTCTGTAATTATTTATGTATATTGTATCAAAGAATTGACAGTTTATTTTTCGGAGGATCAAATTGGCTGAATGTTTTTTATTCTGACTTTTGTACCTTTGCCTCCTTCCATTAAAATTGTAATAGTTTTAATCTGATGTAAGTTTGCTGTCTAAAACGTCTTACCATCGCCAGATTCACATGAAAATAGATGGTTCTTAACGTGGGACTAATAGCGCAACAACGATTTAAAGATCGTGCAGATGTTTGTACCTAGGTTCGATACGAAAAAGAATCCATGCCGGAATAGATTTCATGTAGGTAAAGAATTTTAAAAAGGCCCTAACACAATATACTAATTTTAAAAACCCATCTATGACCTACTCATAATCCACTAATGTTTTATATTAAAAGCCTTAAAGCTCCCATGATTTAACCGCACTAATTAATTAACATGTTTATAAGATGATGTTTTCATTAATAGCAGGACGCGGGATTTCACTATTATACGTCATACTGATAACAGTTTATTAAAACAGTCCTAATAAACGTAAGTACGTCTGTCAAAAGCTTCTTCCTCAATACGTAACTGAAAATTCCTTATTCACCGTCGTCACGAAAACATCCGCGAACAAACTTAGAGAAACCGTTTGAAATTAACGAATTTACGGTATTTTTTATCGCGGTACCAACTGGGGATTCCTCCCAAGTGGTAATCCCATATTTGACCGATAAAAATATATACCATTACTCATCAAAGCAGTGAATAATAGCTTTAAGACTGGCCAACTTACTTTTGCGTATACAAAAACAAATGTCAATCGATTTAAGGCTCTGTCACGTGGCAATAGGCAAGCTAATTTATTGTGAAGGGTACTTTTGGAAGTTGTTAAACTGCTTACTATTTACTAGTACTGGCTGGTATTATTTTTTTATTCGGGCTTTATTTCATTAAGAGCGATACCATCGTGCCACCCACGCTTTGGTATAATGACTTGGCATATCCAACTTGCCTAGTAAGCCAGTACATTCGTGAACACAAGAGGTACCGTTAATTTTGACCCATTTTCAAGTATTAGTCACATGTGTTCGTATCAAGAGGAAGTTATTACAATTATAGTTAATTGTTTAAGTTAAAAAGTTATAACAATGTCTTGGAAGTTTAATAAACTATGTTTTAATAGCAATGGCAAAGGATATTAGTTGTATCTATTATAGTTGTAGGTTTGTTAGCTAGGCTTGTTAAAATATTATCTGACTATCTTTAAACCGCGACATCGTCCGCGTGGAAAACACACTCTTGCACTCGATAGTGCACCTATCCATCTTTTTTTTTTTCTAATCGGTTCATTTTCAAAAACATCACATTTTATAATATTAAATATTAATAAGTATAAAAGATATGTGATTGTTTTCACTTGCCTAGGTTGATGTTGGTTGTAGATAAAGATAATTTTAATAATATTTCATTAATTTTGGAGGAGACCTCCTGCCCAGTGGCTAAAATTAACTTGGTGCGTTGAACTCCAGAGGGTTAAAAGATCGTAAAAGAAAAAAAAAAACTTTTTTTTTACGAAATGAATTTATTTTTCACTTTCTTTTTTTACGAAATGAATGTGCATTTATCTTGAAGGGAAGTTAGTCAATAAACGATATCAATGTACGTCTATCTTGTGATAAGAGTGAACACATAGTACATAGCTAGCATAAATTACTCGTTTTCCTCTTGGTAAGCATTGCACGGTTACAATTTATGTGCCTTCGTATTATTAATACAATGTTTTTAGTGAGTATTTGTTTTAATTTAATAAAATACAAATTAATAAAATAGATGTCATTTATTTCTAAAGTATTGCAAAACAGTCTTAGTATTTCTATAGGTTATGTATGTACTTACTATTTATTATTTCAGGCAATTGACAAATATTGTGTAAAATCAAACAGGAAAACCACAAAACTAATTACGGTACAATGACTAATTAATATTTTTTGGAAACTACGTTTACGAGATATTTAAATCCATACTGTAATAATGTTATAAAGCTGAAAAATTTGTTTGAACGCGCTTATCTCAGGAACTACTAATTCGAATTGAAAACTTTATCATCCTTCATTTCGTCCAGTCGCGTTACACCACACATCCTCCTTAGCATTCTCATCTCAGCCACATGCAAATGACATTCATTTATTCCTTTCATACATTCCTACTATTACAGATACTAATTAAAAACTAATAACACTTATTTCCCCGACGATACCGACTATACTACGTCCATTGCGTCGTGGCTCACAGTTCACGTCCGCGCCTCCTGTGTTTTATATCTCGCAGAGAAAGTTACGCGAGGTCACCGCGGTTATTAGTCAGATATAACAATTGACAAGCGCCAGATGGAATATATTTAGTCGTATTTCATTTAAAGAAATATGAAGCTACCGAGAAGAGATATGAAAAGATCCATGAATGAATTTGCAAGAAATTACATTAGGTACAGAACCAGTTGACTTTGAGCTCGTGGCTAAATAATAACAGCCGCACGGGTCGATCTTCAAGGTTAAGCCGTGCTTGCCGAGGTTGGTCCGTGGATCGGACCATAATTACATACCGAGTTTTCTCCGTGCCTCGGAAAGCACGTTAAGCCTTTGGTCCCGGCTGTCATTTGTAGATCTTTGACACTCGTTACGAGTATATAGTCAGAAGCCAAAAGTCTGACAGTCAGTCTTACCAAGGGGTATCGTATTACCCAGTTACTGGGTTGTGGAGGTCAGATAGGCAGTTGCTTCAAGTAAAATACTGGTACTCAGCTGCATCCGGTTAGACTGGAAGCCAACCCCAAGATAGTTTGCCTATATTTACCTATTCGACGCAAATGTATGGGGGGGCATCTGATATTTTTTTCGCTGTTACGATGTTTGTCCGATGGAGAAACAGGTTAAGTTTGATGGTCTGAAGTACACCCTTGAGTATGTATATACCCTTTCCGTTACACCCTGTATATACCTTGCTTCCGTCTTTCTACAAGTTATCGAATAAGTACTTTTATGAATGTCAACAATTGCAAAGTCAGTCTCCCAAAACGCCTGCTTATTGTCTTCTTCTTCCTAGTGCTAGCAATGAAGAAGAAGTGACTGCACAATTTACTCTGTTTCTTAAGTAAGAAGAACTGATATTTTCTCTGTTTCTTAAGTAAGAAGAACTCTGAATACCTAAAAACAGAGGTATAATGCTCGTTGCATAGTGTCAACTATCTAATATTATGGTAGACATGTTTTAATAAACACAGTACAGCCACAGTTCAGTAAGTTCACTGTAACACAGACACAAGATAAAATGCTATTTATATATTTTTATTCCTATTTTTGACTTTACAAGTACCGCATCGTAGAGTTTGTTCGAATAAGGAAAAAAGATTTTTTCTAATGATGTAGCCGTAAACGGATATAAAATGTGACGGATTGTATTGGCTAAAAAAATGACATTTTTATTTGAATGTACATATTATCTTTTTTTTTAAATTACTGTTATTAAAAAACCAATACGAACAAATCAAGCATGTCTTTCAGTCAACTGACAGAATTGTAGAAATCTTTGCTGAAGAAACCACCGTCATGTCCAAGTGTAGAGACATACTTGCAAAACACGTGTACAGTCAACAACAAAAGTTGGTCTGAAATTTATCAGAACCGACTTCAATTAAGTAGGTACGCTTTACAGTAGTTGGCTCCTGACTACTAGTCATGCTCATAAGCCAATTTCAATAACGTTTTTATTTTAATTTCTTTATTATTATTTATTTTATTTTATTCTTAATCTAAATGACACAAAATAAGTATTTAAGCTAAAACAGTTTTAAAAGTTAACAGTCTCATCCGCCTTAAGTTGCTGACCACGCCCACAAACGAGTAAGTAAGTTCAAGTAATCATCATGATAGCTTAATTAACTTGCTTTACTAAGTATCGCCTTTTAAACGCAGGAATGTTACATTACTAATAAGGAACAATATTCCAAGTTCCGAACGACAAAGTTTTTTATACTTCCAGTAACATTTATGTATTACCAGTTTTTTATTTGTTTTACTAATGAATCTTTATCGTATTAGTTAAATTCTTATTATGTGTTGGTAAAGACATTATATCAATATGGCTAAGTGTCTGGTAATGTGTGTTGAGATCTGGTAATGGAGTTATTATGGAGGTATGAGATTAGCTAGAATGTACTTAGGAAATAGTTTGTAGCGTTCTTGATGTTGGGTAAAAAATGTTGGAGAAAAAAACTTGTCGCTATTTCTAGGTGCGTGCGTAGTGGTAATAAATGTAACGACAACGTATTTTTTAAAAGTATAAAAAAAAACAAAATGCGCAAAACGTTTTTGAAAACTGACAGCTGACTCAAAAGTGACTCCCCAAATAGACATTTAGGAAAATAATATTGTGTAAGAATTTTTAGTAGTATGTTTGTTAAGTCATGACGTCAAGAAATCGAATTAATTATTTTTACAAATTATGCAAGAATCGGTAGGAATAGTGCTGGCTACTAATTATATTTTAAATTATTTAAATTTCGAACTGTGTACAAGATTGGAAGTTTTCTGTTAACTCATTCAGGTTTCGATGATCCAATGTTTTATTCCGTCCTATTTGTGTAAATGTTTTGTTAAGATTATTCCTGTTTAAAATATACGGAAAACATATACAGAAATTGCCTAATAAATATATTTGGACATTAATAAAGAAAGCAGTGATGTGACATTTAATTAATCCATATGAAAAATCACGTCTGTAAAATATGCGTAAACACACACAATTAAATTTATGAATAAATACCTACTTACCTTGTATTTTTTAATATTATTGTAAACTTAGCTAACAGGTTATTATTTTATTTCATTTTTTATCTACATCAATGATAATTTTGTATAGGTCTCAGTAATAAATCATTTTAACCAAGGTGAATCATTAATCTTACAAATAATCGGAATATTAATGTCAAGAAAAATTCGTGTTTGACCTCAAAATAAATAAAATAGTATATATCTGACAAAAAGATCGTGGGTACCTAACACAAAAAAAAAACTACTACTGAAAACCTTTGTGTATGACTGTACGCAATCCACACAACGCCAAAAACCGCATAGGAAACAAAAAGAAAACATAACATTCTATTAACAAAATTCAAAAACACTTACCTAGCATTTTACTCAAATCAGCATTATGCAGATCAGGATTCTCGTCAGCCAGTTTCTTCCTCTCAACCTTCGCCCAAACCATGAACGCATTCATCGGCCTCCTTATTCTAGCCTCCTTCAACGCCTTAGCCTGGCCCATCTTGGTGGTAAAAGGGGCTCTGGCGTACTGTTGAGTCGAGTAATCCCTGCCAGTGTCATAAGGGCTTCTATAGTCATATTGCGTTCTATAGTCTAGGCCATAAGGTAGAGTTGACCATACTACAAGTTCGGGGCTTGTTTGTTCTTGCACTGAGTCGGTACTGTTCTCGACGGCTCCTTGCACGTATTGTTCGTAGGTACGATGGTAGGTAGGGGGGGATTCTGCTATGCCTGCTCCTCCGGAATCCATCATGCTGTAAAGAGAGAATAAGGATTAAGTAAAGTTTTTTAAAGAACCAGATTCGAGGATGCTCTTTGGAGTTTTATGGACAAATCCAAAGTTTCTCGGTCAAGGAATGTTTTTCTACGCTTAAGTCTTATTTACTTGTCATACAACGCATCTAAATTGGTTAGTATACATAGTCGATAATAATTATCCCTAAAACTTGTACTTAGTTCAACAACACATAATATTTTACCTACCCATTATAAAAATACACCATTTGTTGAAATTTCCAGTCATAACAAACAGAGCTATAAGTAGTAAATACTAAAATAACAACCTGTAAATATACTCAATTTATATATAATAGTAGAGAAGATGTCCTCATTTATATCAATACAAATATATAGAAACCCAATGCAGTTATCATTGTGTCATGTGATTATAAAAACATCCTCCTACATAGCGCTCATTTGTTTTATTTTCTTATTGTTCTTTTGTATTTTTTACAAGTATTCTCCGATTCCAAAACAACTGACTAGGAATTTGTCATACAATCGATATTTTAAAATGTTTAGAACTGTCTTCTACCAGCAATTTGACCGCGTAAAGTTTCTTATTTTAACATAACATTTGAGAATACCGTAGTTTGCTTATAGATATTTTTTATTCTTTATTTCATCATCAGAGGTCGGAATTAGGTAGAGTTATTTTTGTACTTGCATCGAAATGTTGATATTAATATGGACCTTTCCTTGCGTGTGCGCACTGAAATTTTGCAACTTAGGACATCCGATGTCGGATGGTTTAAATTGTGTAAAAGTAAATAACTTTTTATTTATTAAATCACGGAATTTTTCTACTCTTTCAAATTAATCTCGGGATTGGAGGCATATCCACTTTATTCTTTCGCTGTATGAAATCAGTGAAGTATACAAATAACTCTACCTAATTCCGACCTCTAGTCATCATTCTCTTGCCCTTATCCCAATTCATTTGGGGTCAGCGCAGCATGTTTTCTTGTTTATTTTTTCTTGCTCTATTGCTCGTCATCTAAAACTTCCTACATTCAAACATAATCGCTTTAAGTGTCGATTTTAAAATAGTCCGTCCCCTGCACTAGAAAATCCTCGGTTGTGTCATTCAGGATTTAGATTGGCCAAATCAAAAGTCATTTATTCAAATTAATCTGATAATCAGCAGTTCTTGAACGTCAAAATTACAAGATACAGTCCGTCCAAACGCTCGCCCTTCGCCACTTCCTAATGTTTTAGCTGGGAAGAAGAAGTAGCGGAACAAACTCCCCAGCAACACATCAGTCTGTTAGGAAAAGAACCAGATTCAATACAATAGTGTTCGAGTTAATATAAACAAAGAATCTATTACAGCAAATTAATGTCACATGTCAGCTACCACACACCAATTATAAAATAAAATATTAAATAATATACTCAATAATAAATAAAGCCTCCAGACATAAAGGGCGTGCTCGCTTGCACGTGCACGTACACGTGCATACAGATAAATGTTGCTATGAAGATAAATAACATATCATCTGCTTAGCCTTTTCCCAAACTATCTTGGGGTCGGCTTCCAGTCTAACCGGATGCAGCTGAGTACTAGTATTTTTCATGAAACGACTGTCTATCTGACCTCCACAACCCAGTAACTGGGTAATACTATACCCCTTACTAAGACTGGATGTCAGCCTTTTGGCTTCTGATTACTCGTAACGAATGTCAAAAATCTACAAATGACAGCCGGGGCCAACGGCTTAACGTGGTTTCCGAGTCACGGAGGAAACCCGGTATGTAATTATGGTCACCCATCCACGGACCAACCTCGGCAAGCACAGCTTAACCTTAGAGATCGACCCGCAGTGTTGCCAACTGCTAGCTTTACCCAGTTGCTAGACAAATTTTAAAATGTAGCTAGATTAGCAGTTTTTTTTACCCCAAAAAGTTGCTAGAAGTAGTTAAATGTTATATACAGTAGATAAGTAGGTTACAATAAAATGAAAATTTCTGACAATCATTTTTATGTTCGTTAATTCCAACAAGAGAGTTAAAAATGTGTTGTGTACGTTATTGAATAAAAAATAAATTAAAAATGAATTAATTAAAGAGGAAGATGTCGATGGCTGGGGTTCAGTATCTTTCGTTGTTCTTTTCCTGAGGCAGTCTTATAGAGAGGATTGAGTTCAGAGTTATAAAACTCATCAATAAATTCATTTGAGAGAATAACCTCTCTACCTCTGCATTAGAATGTGGCATTGGCCAACACCGACCTATACCTACCATAGCATCTATAAACATAGATTCGAGTTTAGTTTTATATTTTCTTACGAGACTCGGTACCCTAATTTACGAATCTCGATAGCCATGCTTCACGTCTCATGATGAAATTTAAAGTTGCTAAAAAAAGTAGCTAAAAAGTTTAGCTACAAGTTTCATTAAATTCATCCTATAAAGTTGCTAAGTTGGCATCACTGTCGACCCGTATGGCTTTTATTATTTACGAGCCACGAGTTCCTCCACGAGTTTTATATTATAACATATCAGTAAGCTAATTTGGAGAAAGAACATAAACATTGTCTTGAGTTCAACCCAGCTATCAACTATTCTTTTCGTTTAAATGGTAAGCAGTCACTCTGTGTTAAATACTAGTATTTAACAGCATCTATATTTATCTATAATATACTAAACACCGACCTGGCTGGCATAGTTAAGAAAATGCTGGGTCCCCCCTATGTTGTGCTGCTGAGAGGTGTCAGGTCATGTTTCTTTCTGTCGCGTAAATTATTAAAAGGTCTCCTTAATATTTTAAGTTACGTACTGGAAGCTATCCTAATATTATAAGCCATGGTCCCACTGACTGGCTGGGAAAACTCCAGGAAAATCATTATAATCACCAAGGTTAGGTGTCACCATTTATTGTTACCATCTGACAGGAGGATGGTGCAGGTGACGCTATTGTTTTTTTGGGAATTACCTATAATCATGGAAATTCAATGTTTCCATTGAATCAACATGCAGTGGATTAAGCATGGTGCAATCGATGAATGTTATAATAGATACATTCCTATAGTATGTACCAACATTAAAACAAATAAGGTTTTATTAGTGGCCAGGAAGTAAGACTTTGAGAAATTGACAAAAAAAAAACTATACATCGAAAGCTGTGGAAAGAATGAGAAGGCCTTAGCCCAGGAGTGGGACAGGCACATAAAAAATAATTCAGGCATAGAAAAAACAAATTAGAAAAATAATTGTAAGTACATTGAATACTTTCTTATTCCCAAATGACTTTAATACCACTTTTTTTTTATCTAGCGGTATGAGGGATTGTCACTCAGCGTAAATACAGTAAGTACTCCTAACCGAGTCATATTCCATAAAATTATGTTGGAGTGTCCCAAGTGTCTAAACTCTTGCACTTGCGGGAACCTAAAACTCCCACTGATGCGGCGATTGGTATGGCTACTCATTGGGCCCAACTCATTTAACATTAAATCAAATTACATTTACAATCGACTCGAAAAGAAGAAGAGCGCTTTTTTTTTTTTTTTGATATGGCCACTCGCAGATCAACCTGCTAAGGTTATTTCTGCTCAACCGGGCAATCCTGTGGTGACCTCAAATGAATTTAAGGCCCCCAGCCAGGGCTTACAAACTAAGTACAATTAAATGACCGCTCGCTAAGGGCACCCCCTGTGGGGTACGGACCTCGGCTTAGGGCGTCATTGAGGGGTGGGCAGCAAGGGACAGGCTGGGTCATAATATTATTATTTAGGGAATTTAACGTTACATGCTCAGCGGCGCGGGCTGGCTCGTCGAGCAAGGTTCGGGGGGGGGTGATGTTACAAGGGCGTCGTGAGGGGCCTCGGCGGCGAGGGCGGAACACGGATCGGTTTTTGTTTTTGTATTTACGAAGAGTGCTAGTTTCCCTACTGCTCTCTTGAAGGAGGGTAATGGGGTCATCGGGTTCGACGAGGATATGCCTAGGTCGGCGAATCTTTCCTATTCTGGTGGGGACGTATCGGGCGGCCGACACCACAAGTGGGTTGGGGTGTTTCTCAGCAGAGTCTAGGAAACGCTTTGAAAGGCGTTTAATGACCTGCTTGACGGTGGGGATTTTCAGATCAACATGAAGTTGTTCATTCCTAACGAACCACGGTGCTCCCGTGGCCTTTCGGAGAAAACGGTTCTGGAGGGTCTGCATCCTATGGATCTGGTATGCCTTAGCTTGTCCGAAAACTGGGCAAGCGTAGGTCAGAATGGGGCGAATACACGCGGTGTAAATACGCAATTTGCACTTAAGGGACAATTTGCTGCGTGCATGTAGTAAGGAATGTAGTCTACCGAGAGCGAAAGCGGCGCGCGAACGCATCGTCTTTATGTGCTCCCCGAAGGTGAGACGTTGGTCAAGGATTACCCCCAAGTATTTGGCACGCTTTTCCCAAGGAATAGGCTTGCCAAACATGGTGATCGGGATGGGAGTGGGTGGGAGGATTTGGCGTGGCCTACAGAAGAGAACCGCCTGACTCTTATCGGGATTGACTTCGATTCTCCATTTCCGGAACCAATCGCCTAAGGCGTTTGCGCAGGATTGGAGGTTACGAGCGATACTGTCTGGGCTCCGACCGGAGCAGTAAATGGCTGTGTCATCAGCGAAAAGCGCTTACTCACCCTTGGGGTTATTGGGAATATCGCTGGTGAACAGCGTGAAAATGAGTGGGGATAAGACTCCCCCTTGGGGGACTCCGGCGCGAATAGGATGGGGGGAGGAAAGCGCACCTTCGATTCGGTACCGAAAGGTGCGGTTCGACAAGAAGTCACGTAGAATGAGTACGAGACGATCAGGCACACCGAGCTGATACAGCTTGTATATCAGCCCGTTGTGCCAGACCTTGTCGAAGGCTTTTGCTATGTCGAAGAACAGGGCACCAGTCATCATCCCGCGCTGGTAGCGGGCGCTGATGTGTTCGACTATACGGTGTACCTGTTGGACACAAGAGTGTTGGGTTCTAAAACCGAACTGCTCTTCGGGAATGAGGCTCTTCGCTTCGACATAGTCCTTGAGGCGCTTATAAATAAGCCTCTCGTAGATTTTGCCGAGAACGTTGAGGAGACTGATGGGGCGATAACTGCTAGGGTTGGACTTGGGCTTGCCCGGCTTGGGAATACCGATGACAGTGGCCTGTTTCCACGACTGTGGGAACATGTTGTGGGACATGGCGCCATTGAAGATAGCGGTCATGAGTACAATGAGGGCAGCGGGGAAGAGCTTGAATACCCTATTGTTGATTCCGTCAGAGCCAGGGGCTTTCCGAGGCTTTAGGTTCCTGATGACCTCCTCTACCTCGTCTGGTGTGACGAAGAAGAGCGCTCTTGAACACGTTTTAGATATACCTAATGCTGATCACGTTTGGTTTCAGGGTGTTACCTACCCTTAGTTACCTAGTTCAATTTAACGAAACTAAATAACTTACATAATAATCATCGCCTTTACGAAATATGAAGGGGTCAGCTTCCAGTTCATCCGGATTCAGCTGAATACTAGAATTTTACATGGAGCGACTGCCTATCTGACGTCTACAACCCAGTTAATGCAAGTTATAGACTTGTTAGTTACTTATATAACTCAAAGCCTTTGATTAACACCAGACATGAAAGTGTCATCTTTCCTCCTCAAAAGGCCTCCCACATTGCCTATAAGTTTCAGGTAAAGTATCAAACTATGGAATTTGAAAAATCCTCGTTGCTGTGGTGTCGAGTGCTTCGATATCGCTTACCGTTTTACACCGCTATTGCAGGAAACATCGTAAGGAGAGCCGGCAAGTGATAGCGATCGTGCTAATCAATCGACACCCGTAATGTGATTCGTCTCGTCTAGCGGTAGACTGTTGCTAAGTCTATGTCTGGCTGGAGGGAAGCGAGTCGATAGTTGAAGCAAAAAAAAGAATAGATTTTGAAAACAGAATACGTTTGGTAGAACGTTATTTGAACTGAAACCCTTGCAGAAATGTTTACTGCAACTTCAAAGAATTATTTCTTTGCACATTCTGTAATGGCAATGACAGTACTGAATTAAGCCATGCGCACAAAGATCCTTGTTCAGGTGTAGATATTCGTTATTGAATGGATTGAAACCACAGTTAAGAGTGCTGTCAAATAGAATTAAAATCAAAGAATAGATAATGAGAAATACAAGCAAATTAAGCATGTTAAACTACATTTGAATGCGCACTGACAAAAGAGTAGGTATTCGAAAACTGACACCAGGTATCTCCTAGTACGTTAGAATGACTAAATTGTAGGTTTTACGCAGTAAGTGCCAGAAGACAGCCATTGTCACCGAGGGAGGCCTAGAAAACGCTGGCGTGACGACTTAGAGGCGTTTGTAAAGGACTGGCCAGAGAAAACCGCACGGAGAGAAGAGTGGAAGGCTATGGGGAAGGCCATTGCCCAGCTTGGGACAATATAGACTAAGCAAAAAAAGGTTTTACGCAAATAGATTTATCAAAGTATACAGAACTAGCACTTCGCCTGCAACTTCGTCCGCGAAAATTGTGATATAATATAGCCTATGTTACTCGGTAAAGATGTAGATTTCTAAAGAATTTTAAAGATCGGCCGAGTAGTTTGAGTTATATCGTAACAAACAAACAAACAAAAAATTTTATTTTTCCGCTTTACAATCTATAAATTACGTATCACGTTATTTGTCGGGGATGGAGTCCTAAACTTAACCGATTTTAATCATATTTGCACACCGTGTTTAGTTTGATGCAACTTGAAATATAAGACAGCTTACATTTCAATAGTCGCAATATGATTTAATTTCAAATTAAGTCACAATTATCTGTTAGCTTCAAACGATTCTAACAGATGGCGGTATCTGTTGACTGGATTGAGTAAGTATATATACGCTGTATAGGAACGCAGCAGCAATGAAAAATATTGCGCAAACGGGGATAATATGACGCAGACGAAGTTGCGCGGGACAGCTAGAATTGTTATAAGAATAAATATCATCGATTCCACGACATTTTAAGAATTAGTGACACTTTTGAAAGCAATACATATGATCAAATAGTTTGTTTGACATACCAACAGCTTGTAAGTTGAACACTACTAGTACGATTTTATTCGCGTCTGTATAGAGTATATTCAATGTCTTTGGTTTTTCGTAATTGCCAGTCAGACTGTTTAGGTTAATTCAAGCAATCAATGTCAGTCGGTGTAAGGTGTTATTAGAATCAGTCAAATTGCGTGTTTATTGAGACAGTACAAATTATCCTGTTGTCGACTCTCAGTCAAGGTTTCTTAGTCTTGATAAATAAGAAAACGTAAAACTTGCTGCTTTGCAGATTTTTTTTTGCTGTTTCTTCAGATTCAATTAATTTGAAAAGAAAAAAATGGTTTCTTTTTCAATTTATTCACAAGTTTTTTTTTGTTGCACTCAACTCAGTTTGATTTACCACTTTAATATTTTCTACCCTAAAATAAACTTTTTTGTAGTGTTTCCCCTACATGAAGCTTGCAATCAAAATCGACAGTAAATTATTTTACATCAACTAGATCTCTTAGCACTGCAAAGTATGGTATGAAACAGATTGTATCCACACAGTAGTCAGCAAAATTTGCATTATTGCACCAACGGGTTAAAAAATGATATAGTAATAGCTGCACAAAAGTTACTGTTATCAACTTATTACGTTACAAAATGTTGCTCGACTAAACTAACTAAATTCGATATGAATGCACCTGAAGACTTTAACAGAAGCTCTATCTTTTCTTACAAAACTTAAACGCACGCATTACCCACAAGTGCGATAACGACACTATTTGTCAACACGACGGTAACGCGATACTAATAATGAGTAATTCCAAATTTAAAGGAAAGCGCGGGCGCCGACTACTCGACACCGGAGTTTCTCGGAACGCCCGGTAGAGGCGCCACTGTGTGGGAACCGTATAGCATTGTTCCTCTGATTTCACCTGAGACATGAGTCTCATCCGACATATGTACCTATGGTAACAGTTCATTGAGAGTGTACCGCAAATTGTCACGATCAAGTAGTGTGAGATGTGCTAGAAATGTCAAGAAGGTTGTCTGTACCGGATTCTAAAAGAATACCTTCAAAAAAAAAAAATATGCTGCCGCTTTGCGTGCGTAAGTAGTTATCCCATGGCAACGTACTTGTAGGATAGAGAGTATCCTATATCCGAACCTCAGCTCATGGAACATCAAAATCCGTTCAGCCTTTTTGGCATGAAAAAGTAACAAACAGATAGACCGACTGAGTTACATTCACATGTCTAATTTTAGTATGAATATTGAAGCAACAATGTCCAAAACTCGAGCAAAATCGCTCAGCCCCAACTAATCTTAAAAACCAATCACAAACTTCTTAATACTCCGCGTACACCTCTAGAATTCCTACAAACCTCGAGAGTTCTTACAACTCATGTAAAGTCAACGAAATTGGACTGGTTCAGGATAGTCGGCCAAATAAGGGACAGTTTTTAATTGTTGCGCGTTTACCTAATACGGCGATAAAGTGTGGCGGCAATACTGATGAAGTTTCGCTCGTTTCGTTGGTAACATGTTTCTGAGACAGTGATTTAGGAAGGTTTTAATCTAATATTGAGAAAGTGAGATTGGTTTTTGCTGGAACTTCGGAGTGTTTAATGTTAAGCAGTTTTTTGTCGTGTTGCTGAGCAGACTTGTGGCCCAGCGAAATACCAACTTACAAGCTATTGGACGCAGGTTCATGTTCATATTCATACTCATTTATTTGCGTTCTACAAGGTAAAAACATGGTATTAACAAATGGCTTCGAGCTAAGAACCGTTGTAGACCCTGTCAGGGCAAAATTTCAAACCAAACCAAACAGGCACTTTACTTTGTGTAGATTATTTCATCAGCACGGCTCTTAAAACGGTACAAGAACAGAAATCGTAAATCGATGTCTTAAAACCACAAAAATCAAAGACTTTGTGACAGCACTCGCACTAGGTCCGCTTTAACCATGGTAGCTTCCCCATTCCCGCTTACAAAGAAGAGGCTCAACTTCCAGCAGATGGGACATTACAAGCTGATTAAGGTTTGCAGTGTTAGTGGTTGCTGATCTCATTTCATACATATCGGATCTTTCAACATTTTCTCTAGAGCTCGCAAGCTTAGCACTGAGTTGGAACGTGAAATTGCAAGTCAAAGTATTCTGTTCCTTGTGAATAACCCTGAAAAGCATCACTGCGCTCAAGTAATGATGATTGTATCCAATTAATCAGGCCTTGATATCCTTGGTTAACTAGCAAAGTGGTGACGATGGGTTAATTCGCAGCTGCAATGTTACACGCAACTTTATAAATGCTAATCATACCTTTAACTGATTTGAGAGTGATTTATTTAGTGACGAAGGATGAAACGAGAGGAGAATTAAATAAAAATTACCTCGATTGTAAACAAGAAGAGAAGAATCAAAATTAAACTTTGCAAGCAGTAAGTCTATAAAACGCTTCCTACGTAATCGGAAATTCGGGACCAACTATGGTACGGTCAGCAACGAAAGTCGGTATACATCTCCAAAATTATAAGACGTCTCAGTTTTAGAACGACAGACTGGAGTAAAGGACATAACAATATTTTCATCAATGGTTACATGAATTCGAAAAACAATATTACATCAGATCACACTGATCAGCACAAAACTTGGTGTAATATTAATAAGTGTTAACCGACTTCCGATGCCGACTGTCCCTACTACTGACCATGTTATAAAAATTCTATGACACATTGTGGACAGTCTTAGCGGAATACCTCTATTATAGAAGTTAAGAAGTGTTAAAACAGTGAATATCATCATACTTAGTGGTCATGTCAACTCCGTAAGCAAAGAAATTCTTGAACAAGCATTAATATACAACAAGTCACATCAACTATGACTTGCTTATGCTCGAGTAAACTATCTACTGTCTTCTATCATGTAAAGTAATGATTCAGTGGATAACAAGCGACTACGAGAGTTTTGAAATTGAATACAAACTATTCTACGAACCGTTGCTTTACTGAAAGGCAATTTGTCTATGCCCTTGCCAAAGACGACATTAAACAGTTCCCAACGGTACTGACAACACTAAATATTTCGAATTTACCGCAACCAGAATAAGTACCTCTATAACTAACACACTTACGATGTACCTAACGGAAATATATAGCGCATATTTAACTAACCCATTTACGTAAGTAGACAATAAAATAAATATTTAATTGTCAACTCAAAATCGTAATGTTCTAACGTCAAATATTTTGCGCGTATTATTTGACAGCTGTCACAGCGAAATGTCATCTGGGATGTCAGTAATTCACGATCTTGCACACGTTTGTAAAGATAGATGGTTTGAATAATGGGCAAATGAATATTTGATTAGCTTAGGTATTAGGAAACAGAGGCATAAATTAGAATGCATTGAATTAAAGTTCGTAAAGACACGAATATCAGCTACTTCCATGACAACTAAAGAAGAGCCATGATGAATTTAATTCAATCATTTCTAGAAGTAACTGCAATAGTCTATTGACAATTTCTTTCATAATAATTACCGTTATTACTAATCTGTAAACTAAGCTGTGTACATTCTAGCATTTACATAAAAATAATGACGGAATACAAAACCTTGACAGTCGATGATCCAATCACATTTGTTTACGCACTCAAACACACTTTCCATTAGATATGATTTACAAACTGAATCCATTCCATCACCGTATTATTTCTAGCGAAAAAGTAAATATAATACGCTCGTACGCATTTCTATTGTTTTTCTCCGTTTTATTGTGTAAATATAAATAAAAACTGATTGACACAATCGTTCGCGTCTCTGTTAGAAATCTCGCATTCCAACCGATCTAAACAAATGCTTAAGAATGAAAAATAACATTTAATGTTTTCACTATAACCATTGTGTGGTGGATTCTTGATTAGTAATGCGTAAAGGAATCTAAAACTGAGGTCAAATTATACTTTGACTCATATTAAAGACTGGAGCATAACGACAAACTTTTATTCATCGATACACTACTGATTGAATGCCTAAAAACGTACCAAAAAGCAATTAATACATTTAGTTCCAAATCAACAAGCCACGTCAGAAGACTGTGGGCGCATACCAACTCTAACACCAGCACGCGTAGCATGGCCGCCGTAGAAACAGGCTATGTCGACGGAAGAATCGACAAACTGACACATTGTCATTGTCTATCTCATTATGTCGATTCTTCCGTAGACAAAACTCGTTTCTACAGTGGGCATGCTACGCGTGCATTAGGCACTAACAACACGAAAAATAAGAAAAAAAACAAGCAACCTTTGTGATCCAGATACGATTGAAAATAAGGACGATTAACGATTGTCATCTCCACTTTGACATCATTTTGGCAATTTAATATGATGTCAAAGTCAAACTAAAAGCATTTTTTTTAAATATACCAGTAACAGACACGTTTGAATTGTCAAAAACAAAAGATGAAGCTACAGTTCAGTCACAAGGCATACTAACCAAATGTAGAAAGGCCCACCATTATCCTAATTTCGGCCCTTTCTCTTGGAAAACGATTTTAAACGATACACCAAACGCCCTGTATGAAATGTACTTGAAATATTTTTAGTGAAATTATCATCTAGTAAGAATAATGAATAAAGTACAGACTCAAATTTATTAAATAGATTTTCAGCTTTATTGTTAAAAAGTTAGGTTCAAAGTTGATTGGGAAATTCAACAGTTTCGGTTAGCTTGATGTACTGGCGTCTGTACTAAAGAGAGGAGAACTCAAGCTTACTAACTCAACTAGTTACTAAACCATTTGCTGATTAGACCCACATTTTTTGCGATAAAGACAGCTAACATATTCTATGTTTTTTTTTTTACATCAGTGCGAAAATAATTAACTCAAGACTTCATGGAGATAACTATATAAAACACCATTAAATATGTAGTTTGTAGGACCAAAAAAAAAATTAGCTAACATAATTCTACTATTTCTTATTTCTAAGACGTCATCCAAGAAATTAATGTCGTCAACTACATTATTTATTACGGACACGTAAGATATAAATAAAAGCAGGATTTGGTTAACCGAGATTAATTTTAATATAATGTTAATTTTCTTATGTATATTCAAATTACAATCAAGTTTATTTTAAAGTGAACGTCACCTGAAACCAAGCACCTATTTTGTACAGAATAGCTTTTTTTATTTTATATATGGCATCTCGCAGTTCAACCTATGCGGTTGTCGTCTGCTTAACCGGGCTATCCTGTGGGTGCCTTAAGAGAGGCTTCCAGCCAGGGCTCGAATACAACGTGTAAACGGAACCTTCACGAAGCCGTCATCCGAGGCTTCTGTACATGAAATTAAGTAAATCTACGCAAAAATGATTGCAGGTAAAATATTCTTTCTTGGGGTGAAATATCATGTCATTGTTTTACCATAGGACTCAATGTAACGCGCTCAAAACATTGCTGATGGATGCATTGAAAAGTACAGGAATCGAATCATTAAATTAATGGCTCAATAATGAGGCTAAGTGCGGAAACAGCCCAGCTGACATTAAATTAAATTGTATTAAAAAATAACTTTGGACCCCGAAATCTCAGTAACTAGAAAGTTCCAGGGTATGTTCTAGAACAAAAAAAAAAAACGTAAATTATTTTTTTTTTCTTGAACACTTGCCTTTCGCCTTCGTTAAGGGTGTAAAATATATACAGATGAATAGATTGCTACAGTTTTTTCAAATTCAAATTGTTTATTTGCAAGAAAATACATCACATCACAATTACAAGGGAAGATCTTACAGGCTTAATCTTTACTTTTTATCGCTATATTTATGTAAAAGTATCGTGTTGCCTGTAGTAACTGGGTTATGTAGGTAAAATACTGCTAACGTTATGTTATAAAGCTGTATCCGGTTAGACTGGCCTTCAACCCAAAAACGATGAGAAAAGTCTGGGCACATGATGGTTAAGTGGGCTGACTATGTTTGTCGAAGACGGTGTATGGAACAAACTAGGCTTGGAGTGGAGACCCAACTAGATCGACCGACGGCATCAAAATGGCGACTGGGACAAAGGGATGCCGCAGGAGGTGAACAGGGTTTTGTGGAGCATCTTGGGAGACGCCTATGATCAGTAGTGACCTCAAATTTAGTTCTGCTTCGTTGAATTATGTCATTTTGGATTTTCCAAAATAAAAAGTTATGAGTACAGTACACAAAGAACAATTCGTTTTCCTAATCTGAACTAGATTTAAAACTAAAATAATAGTTTGTATCAATAATTTTATCATCTTATATTTTTTATTACGTAAATACACTGGTAACGTCTGCCTATAATCCCTGGAAGGTTACGCAGTACGTGCAAGTCAGTGTTCCCTAAACTTTTTGTGTTCAAGGTACATCTAGGAAACCGGTTTTTTTTTTTTTGCGGTACTCCATAAATGAAATTTTCCGATTTTCACATAATATTTATCAACAAACCAATTTTTATACTGCTGAAAATTAATTTAATGCGAAACATGAGCTTGTTAAATTGGGCATAGGCATAGGGTTAAATTTTGAACTGTAAGTTGACAGGGCATTTTTTTTTTGTTTTGCTCCTGAGGTTGTTGGCAACGGGACCACCCATTGTCACCAAGTCAGAATCTAATTATGGGATCTCAGGGAAATCGAGGGCAACCCTTAAATTTTATGCGGTATGTTTCAAACAGTATACTTCCCATGTGACCCAATGGTCACCAGGTCAAGATCTGATGATGGGATCCTGGAGAAATCGAAGGTGCTTTCCAAATTTTGCACCCTAGAAGCGATTATGCTATTTCTTCTAGTAAAGTACTATGTAAAATTGATACTTGACATGGATTTGTGTGAGATGGCACAACTAAAAAGGGCAAAATAAAAAGTATTTTGCAAAAAAAAACCGACTCAGGAAGTCGGTTATTTTTTTGTGGTAAGATTTCAAAATCCTAATTCACATATAAATAGGTCGCCGACAAATGGCGATGCTTAGAAAGCAGAGGATATTAATTAATCACACCTAGCCAAGTTGTCCTAAATGAGTTTCTTTAAAAATCTATTTAATGTGCGATCCATTTTCAGTCTATCGGTAAGTGCCCAAAAGGGATGCTCTCGTAGAATGGATTTCGAACTCAGTCCATAGGTTGTAGAACTTATAGATCACGCTTAAGGAAATAGACAAATTCATTTTCTCTGCAAGAAACTTCAAGTGTTAACAATCTAAGCTTGCACTTTTTTCTGAATCAGCTTACATTTGGGATTATTTTTTATTATTACCATTGGTAGCGGGACCTTATTTTTCCGCGGCAGACCAACTTATGACCAGGGTACACCAGAGTGCCGCGGCACACACTTTGGGGACCACTGTGCTAGTACACCCATATTTCGCCAGTTATGTTAAGTCTCATGTGGGGCGAGGTAACTAGTACAGACAGCGTCATTAAGTAGTTACCCCCCTGGCTTACTTGGCCGGACCGTAGAGGGGTTAGCTACTGACGCTGTCTGTACTAATAAAGTGCAGTTATAAGATGTTACAATTAGGCTAGTGACAATCAGTACTAATTTGGAGGACATTTTAAGTCATAATTACCAGTTCGTAAATTCCTATTAATTTAATGCATTTATAATGTCATTTCCTTTTCACAGTTCAACATTTGAAATCTTTCAATATTATTACTATTTACGTTTGTTTTTCCGCGTATGGGTTATTTTGTTTGATGTACTAATAATTTAATTAACTATAAATAAATTCCAGTGTGTACACAGGTAAAATGTAACTGGATTATCCAGGATCTTATGAGTATAGTTAACTTCGTAACGGTTCTGTATGGTGTCGGACGTAAAGAATAGCACCATCCCATATCTTCCCGTGGGTGTCGTAAGAGCCGACTAAGGGACTTACCAGAGAATGGGCAGCAGCGTTCTCTGTGTTTTTGTAACAACTGTACTGCGATCGCCAACCCGCCTGCCAAGCGTGGCGATTATGGCAAAATCCCCCCTTCTTGGGGGAGGCCTATGTCCAGCAGTGGACGTCTTTCGGCTGAAATGATGATGATGAACTTCGTAACGGCCCTCAATTTAGCCCTGGCAAAAGACACTAGTGAAATTTAAATTAGTTAAAAAAACCTATGAGGAACTATTATACTAGTTTACCTACTTCCTTATATAACTTTAGTATGTTGATTTAAAAGCTATAAATAAAATGTTATGCCTATCTGGAGTCGGAGAGGTGACCTGTACCTCAGGACGTTTCTACTTCAGGCACTTTTCTCTATATGAGATTGTGCATATGTGTACCAGAGCCTGTTTTTTCTGATGTAGAGATAAAATAAGATTTATCACTATATATTCTAACCGTAGATAGCTGAAATTTCCTATCATCCTATGTGTGGTACACAGTACAACAACGACTGATCTCAAATAAATAAATAAATTCAGTGCCAACCTAAACAAAATAACATCAATATATTCTCCTCCCAATCAGAAAGAACGTGTCGCAAGCCTCATCAACGCCCTGACGCGTCGATCTTGAAAATTTCCTGCACTTCGGAAGGGTGATGTCCATATATTATTTTCAAACATCAGCCGAGACAATAGCGATTGTTGACAAAACGATCCGTCAGCGTTCAGGGGACCCCGCACTGAGATATCGATGAAAACTGCACACGGTAGCACTCGATTCTTCTCTCGATTCAATCGATTATGATGAGCGAGAGATTTTTTGTGTCCGTGTCTGGTAAAAAGGTTTTCGCGAAAATGGTGTTTGAGAAAATGTGCTAAACTGCGAAACTGAGTAAATAATTGATAACGGGAGACGTGATTTTCTGTACTAGAATTCAAATTAAATGATTTATTTGCTGAAATATGGGTAGGTACATGGTCATGGTTATCATCATCTGCCTATATAGCCTTTTCCCAAACTACCTTGGGGTCGGTTTCCAGTGTAACTGGATGCAGCTGAGTGTCCAGTATTTTACATGAAGCGACTTCCTATTTGACGTCCACAGCCCAGTAACTGGATAATACGATACCCCATAATAAGACCGGATGTCAGACTTTTGGCTTCTGACTACTCGTAACGATTGAAAGATCTACAAATGACAGCCAGGACCAACGGCTTAACGTGTTTTCCGAGGCACGGAGGAAACTGTAGATACATAGTAATTGAATAGTGGATTATATCGTATGGTTTTTTTAATCACTACATGGTATTTTCGGAAATTGAATTAATTTCGGGATTAAATTTAACATCATCTAGAAAGTTTGTCTCGGCTCTTTTGACTGAATGTATTTGGTCCATATGTACCTACTCATTAGCAACTCAATTAAATTCCGAATAACAACTTTAAGACTAGCAAATGGTAGACATAATCCACAGCAAACAAATCCAAACAAATCTCCAGCAAATTTACCTATTAATTTATGCCTGATCGTTGAGATTGTCATTATAATCCGCATTGAACACAAAGTTATGACTAATCCAATTGAATATTCCCATGCAACTCAATTATGTAGCACCAAGCAAAATGCCTTAACTTCGGCCAAATTTCATTTAAACAGAATTTCGGCTAAGACTTCAAGAAGCCAGTGACTCATATTAAGGCATTGTTAGGTCATGAAATGTGACATGTCGGTTTTAAATATGATTCATTGTCAGTAGTACTTGGGACTCCTGTATTTGTATAGTTATGTATCGAAAAAACCCGATGATATCGGGTAGTAATCGTGTTAAGTCATGCTCTAAGTCTTAAAGTAAATTTGGGAGGTGGTCTGGCTTCATACTTCGAATGTGGAAAGTATACGGTCAACATTACTGAGTTCTTTTTACCGAGATGATGTGAGAAATTCCTAATTACAGTCGTTACGATTAGTCAGAAGCCAAAAGTCTGAGATCTAGTCTTATTAAGAGGAATCGTATTACCCAGTTACTGGGTTGTGGAGGTCAGATAGGGAGACCCTTCATGTAGAATATTGGTACTCAGCTGCATCCGGATAGACTGGAAGCCGACCCCAAGATAGTTTGGGAAAAGGCTAGGCAGATGATGATGTGAGAAATTGCTACCTTGATAATAGAGCGTTAAATAATACTATAATACAGCTGCAGTGACCCTTTGGGCGACACTGCCGTTTCTGTTTCGTGAATTCTCGCAATTTCTCGGTTAATTTTTTAACACGCTTCTACTGCTCGCTAGGTCCACGCGCGACATGGTCACCTACTCGATACTATTCTGTTTGGGCTCATATGCCTAATAAACATACAACTCTCATCCCTGATCTGTTATACGTTTTGAGATATAAAGCTCGCAAAGTACAGCCAAATTGTCTTAATTGCATTTCTGACATAAACCCTTAGTTCACTGCGAATAGACGTTCATACGAATTCACGCCAAAACCAACCCTAACCAGAAGCATTACATTAAAAAGATCCATCATAAAAGATGACCTTTAATGCAAAGTTGTGACAGAAATTGATCGCAATTATCAGCCAGATAATTAAATTAATAACTCAACCAGAACTTGAGAGGACAGAGTAAGTGAAACAGTCCATAAGTCTTCATCAACATCATCATCTTCCTTTCACCCGAAAGACGTCCACTGCTGGCTATAGGCCTCCTCCAAATGTCGCCACATAAGGGGGTCATAAGGAGGGTTTTGCTATAATCGCCACGCTTGGCAGGCGGGTTGGCGATCGCAATACGGTTGTTACAAAAGCACAGAGAACGCTGCTGCCCATTCTCTGAGAAGTCCCTTAGCCGCCTCTTACGACACCCACGGGAAGATACGGGATGGTGCTATTTTTTACGTCCGACACCACATAGATCGTAACATTTACAGTCCATAAGTATAATAGACTACAAAAATACCTCTGAAACAAAACCAACTAACTTACAAGTTAAAAAACCAACTTAATAACCGATCCACGTGCAATATTTATTAACATCAGTTTCGTGATTAGCCCTCCATTCGTAATATCAAATAAATGTTAGTTGCTTACTGAAACAATTTGATTGTGGAGCGGTCGCGGTCTGTTGCGTCTAAGATAACGGAGATCGCATATCACTGATAAGCTATCAGTAATGCACATTGCAGTGCGACTGATATGCGCCCGCGCATGTGTGGGTGGCTGAACGTTTTGACTGAACTGAATGAGACAAAGAATAACTTGAGGTACTGAACAGTGCAAGCACGCTGGCTAGATTTTAAACAAATAATAAAAAAAGACAGTTTAACTCAATGCCATAATTTTTTTTTCTAGGCATCATCGTGTCCCACTGCTGGTCCAAGGCCTCCCCTTTCTCCTTCGATACCTCTCTAGCCTGTGCGAGCTCTGGCCTTCCAATCCTATCTATATTCCTGTCGAATTATATGAAATATTTATTGCCAAATATATGTTTGATAAAAGATAGGTTTTTTTTTAATCACTCCCAGCATTTGGTAAGAAAATTCTTTCTGCTCTTTTTTGAGTGTATAAGAAGTAGCCAGTAACATCGAGACAACGATCACGTGCAGTAGATTGAAACATGATGTCATCATAGTTTGTAGAAGATCTTTAATCACATGATGTGCTGAACTAAGTTTAAATAGTATTTGAAGCTGGAAGCAGCTGTAGATACGAAAAGCATAGGATTGGTAGATGTGGAGCATCATCCCGTCCATCTTTTTCGGTGAAATGATGATGAAGACAACAACTCTTTCTAAGGAGTATCGTATTATCTAGTACTAACTGGGTTGTAGAGTTCAGATAGGCAGTCGCTCCATGTAAAATACAGGTATTAATCTGCATCCGGTTAGACTGAAAGCCGACCTCAACATAGTTGGGAAAAATCTCGGCAAATGAGGATTAAGCCTCAGAACCTAACTCACCAGCACCACACGAACTACAAGACACGAAGGTAAACGTTGTCATTCAGTCGAAATCACCAATATAATAAACGCCACAACTTCTAAAACATATTTATCTGTTTAACACATCGTCATATGAAATTCTCGCGGATCAAAATGAAAAATACCGTTTTAGTTTACAGAGACGATCGTGTAGGAGAAACATACGGCATTGTGATCGTCCGCATAGCACAACATTGTACGTAAACATACAGTACTCGGAGACGGGAGTACAACAAACAGTTCGGGGAAAGCCGGCGGACGAGGCTAGTTCATAGCAACCTAGAGTGCCGTGGGTGAGGTAAGCATTTGTTTCAGGGGTAAATGAAAACGATAGAAGGGTAAACGAATTATGCAAATATGAAATTTTTTCTGTGGTTAAACATCTGGAATCATTAACAGAGCCTGAGATCGTTTTTAAAACAATACATATTTAAAGAAATGGTCGTGCATTTTCGGTCTATTTTTATTTTATTACTATTGGTCTGCAAACTATTTGTGCGGACCAATAGTAGTAAGGGTTGTTAAACAGATGTGGTCATCGCGTGCACGGAATTTTGTTTAAAAAAATTAGCATATTCTTACTTTTCTGACTGTACAGAGTTCTTAAATATACTGATATCCTGGTAGCAATGGTGGCCAATGATGATCAAAAGCATAGAAAAGACTGGTGCTATTAGGAAATTGGTATATAATAAATAATGTCTGACGGTGACCTCTAGTGATGTTTAGGTGGTGAATTAGTGAGGAAGATTGGTAATTGACGATTTGACCATATTCGGAACTCTGACAAACAATATAAATGAAGCAACGCTAACTAAGCCAAGAAAGCTGTTACTGGTCAAAAAAAGGCCAAAGATGTTCCTAAAGCAACCCAATTCCTTAAAGTAAATTCTAAAGATAACGAGAATAAGACCGAGAACAGAATAAGGAGCCTTTATCTTTTAAAAGAACCGGACATCATCATCTGCCCATCCATACTAACTACTAGAACTACACAACCCTGTTTTTCGTAACACAATATTCCTTCGTAAGACAGGCCTCAACACAATAGGTGCCTGAGCATGACTTATTTGAAGGCAGGCCTAGAAAGAGGTGGCGAGGTGATCTGGACGCGCATCACGAAGACTGGTTCGAAGTGGTGCAGGAGAAGATTATCTAGAAAAATAAATATAGGGAAAGCCTTTGCCTAGCAGTGGAATATACTAGACTTCTAAAAAAAGACTGATAAAACAGTAAAACTGCAGAAATAACTCCAATTCCAGTAGCTCCAAATTCAAAACACTTGGCACATGGAAACCTTAGAATCAACTTGAACTAAACAAACAAACGTCATCAGGACAACATACTAGATATTGATAAGAATGATAAGGGCAATGCACGTGCGCTCCCAGTGGTACTAGCAAGTGAGGTTAATAGTACAATAATTGTACTGATACTTGTTCAGCCAGTTCGGAAGATTTATGTACTGGTATATGTATGCACATATATCATGTCACGTTTGAAATAACTGGGAATGGAAAACCTGATCTTCTTGAAGGGCTTTCACAATGTAGAGTCCGGCTTTGGAATATGTAACGAAGGCTTGGTAGGAGAGACTGCGAAACGTCCTCTAACTTTGGAATTCTAAGAAATTACGATATGACGTATTTCAAAAGTTTTTTTTTATTTTTTATTCTGCTTATTGCATATTACATTATTTACAAACTACAAATAAATATAAAATAAAATATGTACAAGTATCAAAATTACAGGTCGACAAAAAATTCGTCGACATCGCTGTCGACAGGACAAGTGCCCAGAAGGCTGGCCGCATTGCCACGTTGGATGGCAATGCTGATTCTTTGACCAAAAGTGAAAAACGTATCATTGGCAGGTTATTCGTATGTCTGGGCAATCAGAAAGTCTGCAGAATTATTAAAATCATTTTGTGTTTTGACACGTTTCTTATTTTATAGGCTTATGAGAAACTACAATCTATCTAGAAACTTCCTTGACTCCTCTTTCGTTCATGCCTATATCCGGACTAGTATCGAGTTCCTACGATGACCTCTATTTATGTACGAGGGATCAAAAAAGACAAAACGACAAAATTTTTGTGTCGCAGAGACAACTTCCGAACTTGTGGTTTGTCGGAAACCACAAGTTAAGAATCACAGTTTCGTATAACGTTAGAAATATTTTGCTAAAACACAACATAGGTAACAGGTTGGTCACACCGCAACTGTTGACCGTAACCAACAATATTTATAAATAATCAGTCGATCAATATTTTTCTTAGATCCCGCCTGGGGCGACGGCTAGCACGCGTTAACTATAGTTAATTAAACTACTGTTTAACTTTCTATGAGTGTGGCTCACGATTCGGACCGGTTTCAAATGTCGCTTTAGTTGAGTTGCCGAATCTGATTTAGAGAGATGGTTCCGTACGATTGTATTTGGAATTTAGCATGGAAAAGATGTGCTGTCAAAAGTGTCAAAGACTTGAGATGTTTAAGGTCTCATCTGATGAAAAGTGGCTGCCGTTAACTATAGACCACAAAACCCTTACCGACTAGACATATTTCTAGGAGAGAACATTAGGTCAGCTAGGTTCCAGTGGTAGCTGGAAACTGTATGGGATTAAGATAAAAGAAAACATATGCAGCGTACGCACAAGAAAGCCACTCACAGATATAGTGAGATTGTCACTTCAACTCGTGTGTACCCACTTTGCTAAAGAAGTATAGAATCTAGTGCTTGATAGGTATCCTCACCGACTAGAACGTGCAGTCACAAGAGGATTAATGCTTAGAACTTTGAAAAGATTTATTGGTTGGCATTTGTTTTTATGAGAACAGAAGAATGCTGTTCGTATTTTGACCTGACATAGACCTAGTAGCTATCTTCTTATTTAGGACACCGAAGGTTAGAGAGAAGGTATCCAAATAACATTTTTTCATATCAAAACAGGGGAGCATTTGAAATCACTACACACGTAAAGAAATATAACATATTTCAACATAATAAGAATAACAAATACACAACTTACCATAAGGAAGTAACTGGCATATTTAAACAAAATATTTGGAATGATGCTACACAAATTATTAACACAACATGTCGGAACCAATAACCTGGACCTACTAACGTTGTGTATCCATACAATATAGGTATTATCATTTTAACTGCCTATGACTGGGTTTTTTGTGGCTATATCCTACTGAAAAACCGGAAAATAAATATTTATATACGTAGTGAGATCAAATAAATATATTAGTACTGGCAGTTATGTTACCTACAGTTAAGGTTTTGAGATCATTGGATTTTTTGTCATCAACATAGCTTGAAAGATCGAATGCAGAAAGAACATTAGCGAGTTGCTAAGTTTTAGTGATCGCATTATGTTTTTAGAGGAATGCTCCACATTTCCTAGTAGCATTTAATAAATGTTTCGTGAAAGCAGAAATAACCAGAGACACTTTCATCAGGGGATGGTTATTACTGCCCAAGGTCCTTCTTCTTCCTTGTCCTAGTAGGCACACACACGGCGACACGACAAGCCAGTATATCATGCCATCACTTTGTACAAATTTCCCGTACAATGAGAGATCCGGATAAACTAGTTTTGTTTATCTTGATTGGTCGCCGTGCGTAATACTTATTAAAAAAAAAATTCGGCATTTTCTGAATGTTGGTGGTCTACAGTGACGCAGACTTACATAAACCATCGATGGTAGTTGAGACCACATAATTTGAATATGGTCTTAATTAGTACCTAGTGTCGAAATATATCGAGAAACCGAAATTCCCTAACAGGAAAATCGAAATAACGTTACCTATCACGAAACTTTTACCCACATAACAACAAAATTTCAAAATAATTGGTTGGTGGAATTGGAATAATTATTTGTAGAAACATAAAGGTTTTATATCTCAGCTTACGGTTCCCTAAAAACCAAAGCACAACGTTCGGTATCGAGGCCACGGAGCTAGGCTGGCGATTTTGACAAATCGTTATTGATGCGTCGTGATCTATTCTGACATTATGCCACCAATTATATTATTTAAACTAGCTACAGTGTTACCAATTACAGCAGGATATTCTTTTGCATATAAAAAAACAATACTAGATGCTAGATACGAAGAAACTAATAAATTGTCTATACTCCTAGACGATAGATAGACTGTGTGAAGGATGATATGGTAAAAAAGGAGGTGTCTGATGATATGACGAGTAATAGAGAAGTATGGAAGAAGAAGACCCCAAATGAATTGGGGTAAGGGCAAGAGAAGGATGATGATAAGATTACCGAAAGACCAAAAATTACGCACTAGGGAAAGCAATGTTTAGTACGTTCAATGATTCGTTTTGTGCTATTAGTACCGCACATTATTCTTGTACCAGACCATATTCTACCGCGACTTCCCCCGCGTCGTGAAATAAAATCTTATGGCGCTCTATAATAGTGTCCGTTTACAAAAATTCTACAAAAAGGTGTGTAGAATTTTTGTAATCGGATGAGTATTGCAACCAAACTTTAACCCCTAAAAAATACTTGTGCGTACAAATTATGATCTTACATCTCACTTTCAGACCCAATATTGTTAACACGTAATTCCACAACAAAACCATATTTATTAACTAACTCACCGAACCTTATTTCATTATAAACAACTTACACAAAAACCCTAATCGGCTTATCGTGCTTCTGACAGTAGATTAATCAAATTAAAGCGACCTATCAAAACATTTTGATGTGATCCTATCAGCTTGGGTTATTGAACCCATTGTGGTTACTGAAGATGACTCTAAATTAAGTTCAGTAAATGTCAAATGGTCCTGGAGTATGAATGTGGATGGCTATAAGAAAAGAAGAAAGACCAAAGAAACGATGGATGGACTGTGTGAAGTATAATATGGCTAGAAAGGAGGTAACTGAGATGACGAGGAACAGACAAGTATGGAAGAAGAAAATGCTGCGCTGACCTCAAGTAAATTGGAATAGGGGAAGAGAAGGATGATGATTTTTATGGTCATGAGACCCAAAATTTTATTTTAGGACCCAGTAAGAGATTTAAAAAAAATACATTACTTAATAGACAAAAATGTTTACTTATGAAGAGAATGTACTCATTATTATCGTTATTTCAGCTCGGAATCATCAGCTGCTGGGTATAGGCCTTCCCTTTCTTCTACTTTACTTTCCCGTCCTGTACGTTCCTCATTATCGATATCGTCAACTCAACTAGCTTTTGGAAGGTCCTGGTTTCTGTGGCCTAACCTTGGACAGCACTCGGTCAAAGCTTGGCTCCAATAGCTATCTTCGCGTCTAGCAGAAGTAGAAGATACTATGGGGAGAAAATCAAGTCTGACTGGTTCAACTAGTCATTATTATAAAACTTGAAACAGAAAATATTAAAGACATTGGAACTAATCACGCAAACAATCAATCATCATCATCATCATTTCGAACAAAAGACGTCCACTGCTGGACATAGGTCTCCCCCAAGTTTCGCCACATTGACATAATATGGGGGGTTTTGCCATAATCGCCACGCTTGGCAGGCGGGTTGGCGATCGCAGTACAGTTGTTGCAAAAGCACAGAGAACGCTGCTGCCCATTCTCTGGCAAGTCCCTTAGTTGCCTCTTACGACACCCACGGGAAGATATGAGATGGTGCCATTCTTTACATCCGACACCATACAGAGCCAACAAACAATCAATCAATCAAATATAACAAACAGTTTTAGCAAAACTAACTGCAAAACCTAGCATGAATGTCTCAAATAAAATAAAGATCCTAATTTCAAAGACAGTTTTGAGTTAAAAGACATTCTAAAAGCACGTGCATACCATAGACGAAACAAATATGGAGCTACATTACTCTTTGACTCATAAGGTTTGATCGCGTTACGTAATAAGTTAACAACTCGGTTAGTCGACTCAGTATTAACTATTTAGCAAGAGGAAACCTTACTAATGAGTTAGTAAGGCAAGAGGTTACTAGGATTTGATAAACTTCTAAATGTTTCCGAGATAATGTTGGATTTGCAAGACGCCCACGGTGCGCTGAAAGGACCAGTAAATTTACCTACCTATAGGAGCAAATATTGTTTCTTCTAATTATTTATCTAGTCTCATCTCATTTTCCATTCAAGCTGGTCTTAACCAAGTTAGAAACTGATAGAGTTATTATTTTGTGGACTTTAATTTTCGTCACAAACTAATTAAAAAAAAATGTGTCCATTAATTTTCAAGTGATTTGCGTAAAGAATGATAAAAAACATGTTACATAATAATAATCATGTACGCAATTAATAAAATCTACGTCATAACATCACTTCATTGTACTATTGTATAATTTAATCTCTAGAGACGTAAGTACGTACGATAAAGGACCTTGACAAGCAGCGCCATTGATCTGCTTAAATTATAAGAGACTATTTCAATCACTTTTAATTCAGACCGAAACGCATTGAAAAGCAAAAAGTTAAAGCGCAATACGCTGCCTCAGTGGCAGGTGGATCAACAAGCCTAGCACAAAATAAACTCAACTAATGTACCGCAGCTCCACAACGACCATAACTCCACATTGCGACAAAACAAAAACACAAATTTGCAAACGTATAAAGAAATTGAAAGGTACCGGCGTGCGCGATGCTATCGCGAAATTATTCCAAATTTCACCGTTTTGCCTCTCTGGCTGTAGCGTTTTTTACTTTTTTCATACGATGGCAGTCGCGGGCCAACTCCCATAAATTATAGTTCGGTAGCTCTGTTAAAGGGGTTTTTGAGTATTTTTTTTATTTTTGTTTAGCCCTTTGAAGAATTTATGTCCCCGTCTTACTTAGTAGCGGCGGTCAACTCGCCAACTCGCTGACCGGCTCCGAGAAATGTTCGGGCCTTTCGATACGCGACGCTATAAGTATTTTGTACTTGCAGTTTTGTTTGTGAGCTTGTGATACGGCTTTCGGATTATTTTTATTTTTGTTTAACTGAAGCCTGCTTGAAGTTGGGAGCACCTTAGCGGCTAACATGCGGCATTCGGAGTCAAAGAAAGCCGCCTGAATCACCGAAAAAGATTTCTCCGCCTCTAGATTCTCCACAATCTAACACATCGTCATCTATCTTATTTGGTCCTTCATTCTTCAACAGGTCCATTGATCCCCAACTCTTCCTAATCCCACAAGATCTACCTCTCACAACCTATCACTCACCATTCCAGTAACCAGATCAAAGTGCTAACACCCAGCGCACAGTATTACGTAAGACATGATGACGTAGGGAACAATGGCTATCGGAAGCACGCACGTGTCACCAAGTCGTGACAGACTAGAGACACTTGCAATTGTGAGGCTCTCATAATATTACTACGTTATGGTGAATGGGGGGGGCGCTCATTTGTGAATAAGGCTTGTAATTCTATGATATGGTAACTGAGGGTCGTATATTTTTGAAGGTACTGGTGTACCTATGGGTAGGTGTTATTTTTTTAGTACTGGGCTGATTCAATTTAAATTGCCATCGACATGCTAAAAAGGATCCGTAGATAGCAAATAACTTTAAAATAATCAAATGTGTATGATAGTAACTTCGGTGCGCTACTATATTTCTCTGACTAGTAAAATTAATGCGTTTTGCATCTCGCTCGCTTTCATTACGAAAGCGAGCGAGATAGACATATGACTTTCCGAATCGAAATCGAATCCGAGCGTTTGTGAATAGGGGGCCAGGACCCATCGACAATCCATACTTAAATCTAAGTATTGGTTGGGTTTACACAACTGCCGAAATGTTCACATAAAAATCAAACATTTAAATTTTGCTATAGGAAACGTGTAACTCAATTTGACATTTGCCAGTAATGTGCACAAGAATATGAATACATTAAATATATATGCAAGACAGGAGAATAGGAAAGTTCGTAATGAAACATCTCAAGATGCAAATTATGTAAGAGCTAAGAATCCAATTTGTTAAAGGGCATTCTCATTGAAAACCGACCGTTAGAAGATCGATCTAACAAATTAAACACAAACCACATAATGTCGGAACTCTCAAGCAAACAAACAAATAATCCCTTAAGATTTTAATTCTTGAAAACTTGGATAGTCAAAAGAAACTAGGATCAATGTCAAAAATCCGGATCACATGCGTAAGAAATGAAAAGGGACATTATGATGCGCAAAAAGCAAAAATTACAAATATTCCGTAACCGAAATAACCTTAAAACGCGATAGCAGACAAAACGGATTCCAAATACTGGCAATTGGAATAGTTTTCAGTTTTTTTTTCTCCGTTTTAAGTTTCGAAGGCATCCTAACGGTATTCGGGAGACATAGCATCGGGACGGACGCGACAACACTTTTTATGTTATTTTTCTACTGACCTTAGTCGTTTGCGATCGATTTCGGATCTTTTTAATCGGTCCTTCTTAAAAATAAATATGAAAGTCCGATTTTTGTTTTCTCTTCAGCCTAACTTATGACTTAAATGTGCGTTTCTTGAATTTTGTTTATGGTGTCACAAAGATTTAAAATATAAAAGAAAAAAAATTAAGAATTTAATTTGAAAATCAAGTGATGTCACTTCCTTTTAGATATTAAAATCTTACTCGCAGGTACTTTAACCAGAAGAATGGCAATAAATCATAGGAGTGTTCCCGGATGGAGACGTCAATAAAATTTTAATTTGCATCATAGAATTAAGATAGCGTTCAGATTGCCGTATTAATTATCTTGAGTAGGTAGTATTTAAAACTAACATTATCCCCGCGCGGTGATTATGACACAAAAAGCTATACTGCCAGCTCTAATTGCTTTCAACGCCGGCCAAAATTAAAAAGAAAAGTCACACAGAAAGAATCCCGCCTATTTTTAAAAATGGAACCCGACGATGATTCGCCTAATTAATAAACCAATCACGTACAGTCGAGACGCGGCGTCGAGGCGCGGCGGACGTGCGGGCGCGGGGGATGAACGCTCGGAAATTCGAATACTATATTTTTTCTGCACTCAAAGCATCGCAATGTTACTTGTAATTGGCTTGACGGCCAATGATAACGAATTTAGAATGCAATCAATTATTTATGAGTTATTACTTTTCGTAACAAGAAATTAGCACTTTGTATGAAAAATGTAAAGCTAGTTACTATTAATCATTAATAAATATTTGCGAACGCCAGATGTTATCTGTCTAAAGTATTCACCATGCCCACTAGTTAGAATGTGTCGATACAAAAAACTTCGGCTCAGTTAATCTTGTCAAATCAATATGAGAAGTATAAAATTAAAACTTCTGATCGGATTCTCAGAACATTGTTATGAGAACGTATCGGATTATATGACACAGCATTATGTTTTCTCTTTTGATTGAATGGACATGAATGGAGCACACATTACTAACAAAAGAAAATGTCCTCCAGTATTGACACCGAAAGATTAGTTTAAAAAATCTCCAGTTTTGGGTTTTAAGAAAAAAATATCATTTATCAAATAAATGCATTCTCTGTTATGTCTTTGCGCAGCGTGATTGTAAAAACTAGTTGAATAATAAATGCGTTGGCTGGCAACACTGGGCCCGAGGAAGCCCGAAGCTCGGCGAAAAAGGGCGAAGATTAGCGAGCGCGAGCTTTTTGTTTGCATCAATCGATGCGCTCGCGCATTCGCACGATGAATAATTCAAAAATTGACATGAAATGGCGTATGGTTCTTTTTTTAAATGAAAGGTGCCCGATTGAGAACTGTAACCGCCTGACGAATTCATTGGTCAACGGCTTTTTGCGTTTGGTAATTGCTGTATTTACTTTATAGGTTATGAAATGAAATTAATGCAAGCGAACGATCTCGTTCTGTTTTCCCAATGTTAATAGCACTGTTTTTACTTAACTTAGATTATGAATCCATTTGGAGAACGGCAACAGTTTATACAACTGACAATAAAATATGAATTTATAGTCCAACCGCAAATAAAGCCTCGCCTTGGCAAGCGTAAAAATGAAATGTCATAGGGTACTTTAAAGAGTGTTGTAGTAGATATACAACCGCTCAGAGAAGTAATTTAAAAAGTTTACGCGTCTGTCTGTTCGTGTATCTAGAAACACACACAACCAATTGTCATCAAGGTAAAAAATGTATAATTAATTCAAGTAATGCTGTTAATGATGCATCGAAAACTTGTGTCGATTTCCAAGTATAAGTAATCTGGTCATCTGAATTCTGGCTGCGATTGGTCGAGAGATCCCCGGTGCAGTTTTTGGATAAATGGCTTCATCCCGCACTACGGGATGCTGTCAAGACCTCTTCGAGTTATGGTTATGACGGCTTTTTACGTGTTTTATGAAGATAATTTCATTATGTCGTTACAAAAAGTTTGCGGTAATTTGCCTGTCTCGATTGCAGCTGACGATATTTGTTAGTCTGGATCGATGTCATTGTGTAATGTGGGAGAAAACTCGGTTTCTACTTGTTTTTCTTTACATTTTTTGTGCTGAAATACCTAGCTGTTATAATATAATAAAAATAAAGCGCTACTTAGAAGGATGTTCTGCTAGATAGCTATCGTGTGTCAAAAGTCAACCATCAATTTGTTTCTCAGCAAACAATTAACAGTTACTTGGCCTCAGTGACTTTCGTTGTCATCATTGTTAAGTGTCGTATTATTACTTATTTATAAAATATTGGTGGTAATAACCTATAATTTTTTGTTGTACCAAGTTATTACCAGACATATACCAGGGCCTGTAACCTGCAGTACCACTTAAATGTCACTTCAGTGTGGGAGCGAGATGGCGCTACACAGAACGTCTAGTTCCATCTCTGGCTCTCATTAAAGTAATATCTTATGTTCTACGAGGTGATGGTAGGCTCAGACTTCAAAATCAGCGATCATCTTTTGTTTATTCACTCAGCAATATTATAAACATTCCTCATAAAACCTGACCACTTTGTTTAGAATACATTTATTTTGCTCTATACTCACTTATAAGAAGAAAACGCCATGTTGTTGTCTACACAGGGTTGATCGTCCACCGCTCCGCCGGTTGTGAGCATCAGGGTGTTCATTCGTGTTCAATTCTCACAAGGCGATCGATTACTCTTATCGATTAAAATCTATCGGTACACGCACTTCACTATTGGTTCTTCAAAGTCCGCGCGTGCGTCACTGTGACGCGTTCGTACATTATGTACGTCACATCACTAGTGTTTGTGGCATATCTGGAAAGGAAATGATACCAACATAAGCAAAAGACGTTTTTAAAAGTGCAGATCAATAAACTAGTTCAACCAAAAGACCAATCTTCCTAACTAATCATGTACCTATATATATATCATCTCATATCCCATTATTTTCTTAGATGGATGACGTTATGTCATAAAATACCTACTAGAAATTTGCGGATAGTCCCAGAAGTTGCATACCTAATTAGTGCTTTACCGTTTGTAACTTACACGTAAACAGTATTGCATTGCAACTGATTTTGTTAAGTCGTGATAGTTTAATAGACTTCGTTAGATTTATCATTAAAATCAGCGGGTATGCCAACAGAAAGTGAATTAACTCTTGTTAATGAAAGCAATTGCGTTCGCGTGACATTTCAAACTTATTAAAGAGGTCATAGTTTGTTGGTATAAAAACATTTCTAATCTCATGAGAGCCCTGCGTCAGATTTGACGGAGATAGCGACCCCTGGTTGTAGCGACGGAACCGGCCGGCCGCCATCTTGGCCCTGATTGACAGCTGTCAATGTTGGCGGCACAACGACGCGTCGCCGCGCCTGCGCACTACGGTACACCGCGCGTCACTAATTCGTTTTGAAAATAATGTTCTTTTTTAAGTGCAATTGTTTTAGACTTTTTGCTAGTGCTATGTTTACTTATGAGGTTTGTTTTAATTGTTTAATCATAAATCATATTTATTTCTGTTTAAGAATACACTTTTACACGTCACATCATATTACCTATGTTTTAAAAACTAGATGCGGTCGGTTTTTCGTACTTGAGTACTCTGAGAAGCAACAGCCGAAATAAACTCGGAATTGTTTTGGTAAATAAGCTTTTAAGTATTTAATTTAATAGTGACACACTTTCAAACTCCGTCTTTTATAGATATATGTATATACACCATTTAATAGTACCTACACCCACATTTCTACAGTTATGGTTTTTTAAACCTCATACACGTCATATAATAGTAGTCATTAGGTAATATAGTTGCACTAGAGAAGGTATACATTTAAGAGTAAATACTTCCTCATACCGTAGGCCTGTGCTGCTAATTATTCAACTGGCGGGTAAGTCGTAGAAATTCTAAAAGCCTATAATGACGGCAAGCCGAGGGAACTTATAACTTCTGCGTTTAATTTGCCAGTTCCTCCCATTTAAGATTGTCAAGGAACTGCTTTACTTATTTTATTTTACTGGAAGATATTTTAAGGCTGCTTTCTCACTTAATTTGGACAGCTTCTCATTTCACTATTCTTTGATTTCCGATTTCAGAGCTCTAATGGCTCTTGCCATTATCTTTGTACCGAGGTTAGCGCTGTGATTTTTGTATCCTTGGGATCTCATTGAAGATCGTTGCTTTTATATGTATTGTAGTTTCTATCTATAATATGTTAGGTTTCTAAAAACACGATTTTAGAAGATCATAGACAATAGACATTTTGAATTATGTTTTGTTTTTACTAAATGATTTTATTATCTACAAATTGGTGTACAAAATGAGAATTATAGGACTACAATATGATAGGACCGTTCATTTGGTTTCTATTATTAAAATTAAGTGGAGACACAATTTACTTTTTTATTTTATAGTAGGGAAGGAAGGGAAGGAGGCGTATTTTATTAGTCCTAATGACCAATTAATAATCGGCTAAATAATATTCGAAACCCTAAACTATCTTAGCCTTTAAAAAGTAGGAACTTATACAATCTAACAGTATTGGAATTTAATTGAAGTATTTAATTATTATTAACTTGTAACATAATAGACTTTGATTAGATAACCTTTTAAATTTGATCTTTCAACAAACTTATGGAAACACGAGGGAAACCGCTACATAAATCATTAAAATGGCATCGTATAGTAAATCATATTTTATAGTGCACTGACGTCATAGTGTTTGTCGTAAAATGGAAACATTATGCAGAGAAGATGTAATTGTTGAAACTTCTTGCATTCCTACATTAATCGTTTTTAGTTATACTCATTTAGTTTTAGTGTCCAAATTTAGATTGATAAGCGACGTATAAATAATATTATCGTCAACAAGATTTAACTATTTTCAACTAAATAATTTACTAAAGCATCAGTACTTGTTTTGATTTTAAGTTGCCTTAATGAGGTGGGTTTTTTTAGTGAAACTTTATTTTTATTTCCTTTTAATTGTAATCTTCAGTTAACGCAAAAGTTTGAATCACAATTTCGCCCTTTTTAAGTAGAAACGATATAAACTTTTTGTTTAATTCTGTATTAGACCACGTTCACTTTAGCTTTTCAAAAATGTAATGATTCTATTTTTATTAAATATTATTCCCATAGCCTTTCTAATGGCAACACTAGCTATTCACAAAACTCGAAAAAATACTCTGAAAACAGTCCTCTCTAATATTTATAAGTAGTAACATTAATTTATTTATTTCCGCCGCTGCTGGGTGCGTGTGCGTCCGTGACTTGGCGGAAAAGATACTGGAATGCTGTCTGGCTCAGCCGGAAAGCGATCTTATTAAAAACACGCATTGACAAGACAAGAGTGGAAAACTTATATAGGTATGTATATTGCCAAAACTTTGATCCGAATGAAAGTTATAATTATAGTTTTTATGTTTTTTAATTATAAAATTAACGCCTTTATCCTAAATAGGGTTAATGTGTACTTGCCAATAAGACTTTGATAGAAAATTGTGCTTAAACATCGACCTGCTTTATCTATGTTATGCACTATAGTAGTTACATGCAAATAAAGTTAATTTAAGACCTTGTCTTACTTTGCCGTTATCTGATTTTGACTAAAGAACTTAAATATTCTATAGTAAAATATTGGAGAAAGAATCTTTATCAAAATGAAAGTAATCATTACCCGCTTTCTAATTTCAAATCCCCGCGCCAAATCTCAAAAAATCTTGTTTTGACATTTACCAAGCCAGTGTCGTTCCAGTTTGGATCAATGTATCGATAAAAATCTCGCTACCGAACTTATCGATAATCACTGAGTGTCACCGCTCTAGACGTAGATGGTAATCTAAGTGGACGGCTTGACACAACACTGTGTAAGCCGATAAAAAAATAGCAGAGTACACGTTGAAAATAATAGCTAGAAAAAGGTTAACAAAAAGGAGGCCCAGCCTACCTTTGAAACCAATAAGGGGTAAAAAATACTTGGCCCTAGTAAAAAGTTGAAAACTGCAATATAATTAGTTTTCATTTTGCTTGGGGGCAGATGTAAGAATAATAATTCCTATTTTTGCTCTAATGACATGAGATAGCCTTAAAATGATGTAGTTTTTTATTTAGTGATTAAACTTACGATAAAGGAAACAGGGTTTTAACAAGAGCTATTATTTTGCAAAAAAGTCAATTTCAGCACGTATATGCAACACAACTTTTGATCATAACAAGAAAAATCTACGTGACACTTTTGCATTTTTTGGCATAAAAAAATCAAAGCACTAGAATAATTTCGTCATTCGTTGTCACTTTAAAAAACTTAATATCACTTCTGTAATCTCAGCTGATCTGCACACCGAAATTTCATTTAAGTTCCATGTAATAAAATAAAATAAAAAATCTTCCTCCATTTTGATACCATTTCAGTACCGTCCCTTCTACCTTGAAGGTACAAAACCGCGCACATAACACATGACTAGAATGGCAACGAGTCAGCTGTTAACTAAAACAGTCGCCATGTTTTGGTTAAGTACAGTCCGCATAAAAAATAACATCCGGCGGCTGAGATATCAATGAACGTGAGCGATTGTACTGTACGTCGTCACGCGGATATGTATGGGTTAAATATTTTCAGTAAAATTTATTTTATTTTATTGAATATAAGTTAGGGCGAATTTTGCCATTGAAACCGAAGGTGATCGGGCACATGTCCTGATAAGCTTTGCCATGGAATATTGACATTGATACCTCTTGAACGCCGTTTAGATTTACTAATCTTAAACATTTCAATGTTTTTAAAATTTTTGTTACCCTATTATTTAATTATAATTATTATAATTTTCTCATATAGAGACTGAAATAGAATTAGAAATCCAGAAATTCAAATTCATATTTTGTGTTCTTATCTATTATCATCTTTTTGAATGTCATGTTCAGCATATTCATAAGCAACAAACTTAAAATGATTGATTGCCTTCGTTTGTTGTTCGAGGTACTCGAACCCCATAATTTCAATTAATTTCAAGTTTCCAACCAAAAACTAAATTGCCGCCCGATAAAAGTCACTGGCAAGCTCACTCTTTTAATTATAGACTTGAAATGTCATTTACTCCAAAGCGTAAGGTGTGTAGAAAACTATTAAAGAAATACCACAGTTACAGATAATAGTGCAAGATATTTTTATGGACATACCGTGAGGCTGAATGGTCAGTTACCGTTTACAACTCAGTCTGACTGACAGAAAAATAGTGACATCGGTGTTAAAACTTAATTAGTGGCCAGTACTTTTAGCTTGGCGTATGATGATTAAGGTAAAACCATGGTAAAACTCAATTTGACATTGAAATAGTCATTTATCAAGCGGCACTGTTCTTCACATCTTGGAAATACTTGACTGGGAATAAGAAAAACCGACACATTTGGCTTTAAAGCATAATAACTTTGCTTGTATAGTGTTTAGAAAATTAGTTCAGTATTCCTAAGAAATACCACATATACCACGTTTTTTTAAAAGGTGGTTTGCAGATTGTTGGGGGAATTTATATAAGATTATATTAATATTTTAGAATAGATTATGATATTAGATTTTTTAGATTTACATTAACATTATCTTTAAAATATTGTTCCGTTCCCACAGACAAACCGTGGAAACGGTTTTGTGGGGCATAGTTTTTAAATGAAAGTTGTAATAAAATTGTTTAATAAATAAATAAATAAAATAACGTGGTAATGGACGAAGTCAAATCATTCTCTTAAATATCGTCAGAATCTCAAACACATGAATAATTATTTTTCAGGGTGTTGATAAACTGACAAATAGGACAGGCCTTTTAAAGTTATTTCTTATTTTGCTAGCACAACACCATCCCATCAGAAAAAAGATCATGGGTACATCTTTTTTTCTTTTATAAGTTTATAACAGCCAGTAAAGACTGTAGATGCATTTTTTCTTTTTTAATCAGCTATTTATCTAACAGCTACGATGCAAGCATATAGCCATTATAAGCGAATTTTCAGTGTTACTTATTTTGACGATGAGATACTTCTGCTAACTTGATCCTATGCTACTTGAGGTGTAGGTAAGGAGCATTTGTTTTTCCATTTCTGCTCATCTTTATAGTTTTATCTAGTCCCATCTCGTCTCATCATCATTAACATGGATGAAACTCATCCATTCTAGGCCGAAAATCTTCTCTGTTATTTATTATATAACTACAGGGTGTAACGGAAAGGGTATATACATACTTAACGGTGTGCTACAGACCATCAAACTGAACATGTTTCTCTACAAAGAAACATCATCATAGTGAAAAAAATTTCAGCTGCCCCATACATTTGGGTCGAATAGGTATTGAAATTTTGTATGGGGCAGCAGATATTTTTTTCGTTATTACGATGTTTGTTTGTGGAGAAACATGTTCAGTTTGATGGTCTGTAGCACACCCTTAAGTATGTATATACCGTTTCCGTTACACCCTGTATATCAAAATTAACCTTTGGTAATTATTGTCTAGTAAATAGCTGTAATCTCTTATGAATCAAAGATCACAATACACAGATGCCTTTTAACATAAAGTTTCTACAGTTCTAATAATCTTGTTTATTCCGATCTTGCGCTACTTAATTTCAAATTAACATTGTATTAGAAGCAATAACTTGTAATACCGATAACTGGGTTGTACAATATTCGATGGTAACTAATTGTGCGATCAGATAGAGGTCCCACGCATATTGTTCGTAAATCATAATAATATCTTGTAATAGCAAGGTGTACTGCAGGCGGCATGTTTTATGTAGATCCTGGTGGGCTACTGAATTGATATAAATTATGATATCGGTAAGTATCACAGCTTCGTTAAAACTGTGCTGAGTAATTCTGGATAAGTCAATTGTATTAAACCTCTTTTACAATCAGACCTGCTTTTAAGGTTTTTTTTTATTTTTATTATCATACCTGCTTGTTCCAGGAATCACGCTAAACGAATTTAGAACATTGATCGGTTTTTATCAATCGTTTAGATGATAGAAGGGGAATTATGTTTTAAATACGATTTGGATTAAAACGCGTTTAGACAATTGTGTTGCAAATGGATCTTAGCTACTTTGAAAGCTTTTTGGAGAAAAAAAAGTGTTTTAAGCGGTCCGACGTAGAAATCTTCCACCAGAATCTGAATGGTGAACAAGACCAAAATAAAACCATGTTTTTTTGAATGATTTGCTCATGTTTTTAGGGTTCCGTACCCTATGGAACGGTACGGAACCGGGACCCTATTACTGAGATTTTGCTGTCCGTCCGTCCGTCTGTCACCAGTCTGTATCTCATGAAACGTGATAGTTAGCCAGTTGAAATTTCTACAGATTGTGTATTTCTGTTGCCGGTATAACAACAAATACTAAAAACAGAATAAAATTAATATTTAAGGGGGGCAACAATACAAAAAAGTGTATTTTTGCTAGTTTTTATAAATAATGGTACGGAAACCTTCGTGCACGAGTTTGACTCACACTTGGCCGGTTTTTTGTTTTCTCGAGAAAATCTAATTGCAAACACATTATGGGTACTTAGTTTCTTTCCGAAGAAATGTTTCATGGTGATTGTCACCTTTTCACCTTCTTTGACGTTTACGGACGTCAATAGCCGATATGTCACTACTATGCTGGGGCCAATGTCGTGACAGGGCGTCGCAAGATCATCCTATTTTTTTTTTTGCAAATATTCACCCGATGAATTTTTGGGTATTAATATATTTTTTAATCTTATATTTCTTACAAAAGTGTTAGTTTTTAGGGTTCCGTACCCAAAGGGTCAAACGGGACCCTATTACTGAGACTTCGCTGTCCGTCCGTCCGTCCGTCCGTCTGTCGCCAGGCTGTATCTCATGAACCGTGATAGTTAGACAGTTGAAATTTTTACAGATTCTGTATATATGTTACTGTTATAATAACAAATAATACTATATAATAATACAATTTTGCAAGCAGAGATTGTCAATCTATCACCTAAAAAATGTGTATTAGAGGGGATAGGTGGAAAATCTCTAATCTACATTTATAATATCATCATCTTTATTATATGTTTGCAGAAGTGACATCTTGCAAAGTCATGATTCCTTCATTTTCAGTACCTATAGATTCTGAACTCATTTGTAACTTACTTTGGGAAAATATGCAAAATTACAGACCAATTTTTCATATCGCACTTTTAATTTTTGGTGCACATTTGTAATCGCTTTTCTGCCAACTTCAACTAATATCTCAATTTTACTGCAAACTGGTTACAGTTCTTTAACGTTTTGGGCGTTTATACATTAGAAATACAGTTAAAAAAAAAACTAAGCTACGTAAGCCGATTTTATTTTAACTTGAAGTATTTTATAAGGTAACTATGCCTAAACATAGGTTTTAGGCACCAAGATGTGTAATCAGTTAAATGAAGTCTCTGGACTTGTGTTGCAGTTTCAAAATTTTGTTTTTTTTTTATGAATGACCTGTCGAAAAGTCCTGAAAAAAAAATGAGCAAAGAGCTTTGTCTCTTTTGCTACATTTGGACTTCATATTGTTTTCATAATTATGATACCTAATATTAAGTACTTAGTTGTGGTTTTTAATGTTACATTTATTTTTAGTTGCTTTTGATAGTTCAAAGACAATTGTGACAGCTAATTGGTAATTACCCACCTAGATACGTATTATATCGTATGTTGACTAGATATTTAGGTTGCCCGACAGTTTGGTTGCATTTTAATCAGACTGTAGTTTTGTATCTTACAACCAAATCAAAGTATCTTTATAAATGCATATTCAAATTAGGTCAAAGGGGTCGTATACATTCAAATCCCTTACTGAAATAAAATGTGAATTTTGAAATGGAAAAGAACCTTGTCCCTTCTACTTAGTAAATGATAAATTTAAGATGTCCTTATATTTTATTATGAGCTAAATAATGGGACTTGGACATTGCGTTACTTAAAGTACTTAAAATAAAGATTAATTACCTATTTTTCGCACATTTTATCTTCTTTTTTTTGTTAAAAATATTATAAATTGATGGCAAATACATGCGCATAATGCACTACTATACCTGTAATGTGCAACAAGATACGTAAGAAAACAAAACACACAATAAACCTAGATAAGACACACTCCAGTATTTCCATCAAATATTTATCTAGACTTCAGCAAATAGTACCAATAAATACGCACCATTAACAAACTTGTGTAACAAACGTATCGTTTAATAACGTCAATGTATAAAGTTATAAATGTACATCACTGGCCAAAAACAATAAAAAGCACAATATTCTTGAAAATTCAGTACATCCAAAGATTCGAACTTTTACCGCAACTTGCCACTATACCTTTTCCACATTTGCAAAAAAATAAAATAACAAAAGAACTATGCACTTTGACACTTTCACGGTTTTTTTTTTTTAATTTGAATGTCTGCAAAGGTACTCGGAGGTGGTGTGTAAAAAGTTCGTAATAGTTTTGAGTAGACGCGGCGAGGCACTGCGCTGACGGCTGTGCTCGATCGACTGGAGTCGCAAGCGCACCTCTACACGGGCCGCTGCTGAATGCAGGGGTAAGCAACATTTTTAAACATTTGTGCTGCAGGCTTTTAACTTCTTTCTTGGGTTTTGGTTTGGAAAATAATTTGATCTTATGTTGAAAATATTTTTCTGGGACTTCGAAAAAGACTTGCCTTTATTACATTTTTTTATCTTTATATAGGTATCTTATTTTATTTTTTTTCTTTCGACCATCCACTACTCATGCTGGAGAACAAAATACTTTTACTTATTATCAAAGATCCAGAATAGACTGATCGGTAATTTTATAGAAAACTTTGCTTAGCAACAACATTTTAGTAAATACCTAGTAGGTTACCTACGTATTAATACATATTTCTCCATCTTTTCAGGTTCAGATAAACAATACTATTACAATTACCTTAACAAATAATTTGAAGACCTCCGATTTTTAATAATATCGTTTAACAAACTGTTGGTTACTCCTCTTAAAACCTGTTAAGTCAGCGATTGAGAACGCAAAGAACCTTGAAAGTGCAAAAGAAAAACCATATTTGTCTCTTTCTCTCACAGAACTAACGAGCAAACTTAAGAAAGAGACGTCACTAGGTCTATAGGTAAACCACAAAGACCTAGCTTAATTGATACTCTGCTTCAATAAGTTGTAAGTAAAGTTGGTACGAGTCATTTAAGTTCAAGCTTTGCACTGATTGCAATAAGATGTATTTTCAAAAGTATTTATCTCGAATTTCACAATTTTGGAAAACAACGAGCTTAATATGTGTTAATTTTGGTAACTTAATGCGTTTAACGGTTTGAATTGAAACTGAGGAAATATGTTAAATTATTTGGTGAATAAAAATTGTGAAAAGTGCAACTGGGGACTTTGAATGACAATTTCGGCGTGGGATGCGTACGCGCACCGGACAGTGGACACGTCTGATTAGTTGCGAGAATACATCTTTTCGTGATGTCCTTCTCGCTCACCGATTCCGGCAGTAGGTTAGAGGGGGACAACATAATGTTTACATCTTTGTGGACCGAAGAGACGTGGCTTTAATGGGATCTTCCCAGATGTAGTGATCGGTTAATTTAAGTAGGTAGGAGGAAATCATCAGTTACGACAGTTTTACATAGCGGCCTGTTTTTTATGTTATTTATTAAGCGCTAAAGACGACTGCATTTTAAAATAGTCATCGGGTAACATGTGGAGTATTTTAATTTATATCTTTATTTATTGCGCTTTTTGTTACGTGCTAGTAATTGATTTTGTTGCGGACTGTACTTGTTTTTTTTTCTTTTATTTGTCTGTTGGTCTAATGTTACGCTATTATGTGGTTATTTATTTGGTGTACTTTTTTTGTTTAATTCTTTAAGTTTATTACTTATTAAGGTATTTTCATAGATATTTAGATAGTAGTATTATAAAAGTTGTATCTACGTAGGTACATTTATTTATTTTTTATTAAATAATTGACGTAAATGACGTACAACTGTCATCACCATCTGCCTGGCCTTTTCCCAACTATGTTGGGGTCAGCTTCCAGTCAACCGGATGCAGCTGAATACCAATATTTTACAGGTGCGACTTTCTGACTGCCACAACTCAGTTACTGGGTACCTCGAATCCCCTTTGTCAACTACAATTTTATGTAACTTTAATTCTGAATCTCTAAATATAGTTTTGCCTAATATAATTTTGCCCTTAATACAAGTTATTTAATAACTTAGTAAGGGTGCTGGTTGCAACACCTTCTTGTTTTTGTTAACTAGCATTAAGTCAAGTGCACTTAATTAGATATTTTTTTAAGTTAACATTGTAATTTGATTAAATGATTAAATTAAATTATTATTAAATAGGTATCTCTATCTCTAAATTTTAGGTAGCCTAAGTATCACTGAAAGCCGCTGGCAATTAGGTAGAGATCTTTTTTCATGACATAGCCGATTTAATTAAAAATAAATTCATTAAGGAAAAGAGGTAAATCACTAGGTATTCGATAGTTTCTACACAAACTCAGTTCAATTTAAAAAAAGTTATTATTATGAGCATTATGTGTCCCACTGCAAAGCAAAGAACTCCCTTCTCTCTTAAAATTTTTCTCGCTCTTTGGCTATGCGGGCGCAAACCTTTTGATAAGAGTCCAGCGATGATTGTACGAATGCATCAATTTCAGTTATTAACTGTGTAATAAACGAGATGGTACCTATATACCTACTCAACTATGACAAGACTAGTTTTTTTTTTTAATGATTTATTTTTAGTTTTCCTTCCCGATTCCTAAGCTAACTTAGATAGTTACATACTTATTACCTACTAGCTGACCCGGCGAACTTCGTACCGCCTTAGCGTAGCAATGATGCACTACTTTATTTTGTATAGCTGACCTATCTTAGGTATGAATACCTATTCAATTTGAACTGGAATCTATAATATCCTCCATATAAAAATGAATCCATAATTCCCTGGTCTCGCTATAAAAAACAAAATATATATTTTCATAATAGTGTTTCATCACTATCACAGATTACCACAGATTTTTTTTATAAAGCCAATGTACTACCACAGATTACTAAATAGGTTATGCGAAGTTTGTGTAATGCGTTCTGAAATCAAACTCATATACTCAGACCACACTTAGGTGCGCCTACCTATATTTTACCTTAGTAATGTCATAAAATCGGAACATTTAATAATATTTATCTATACATAACTATTCCGTGGAGAGTTATTTTCAAAAATTAATTAGAATTTAATTAAGTAACCACGTTTCCGAACAAACAATGCTCTTTCAATATAGTCTATGGCTGTGAATGACATTGACATTCGTTACGCGCGTTTTTTTAAATATGCAAAATTAAATGTATATTTTTCAATATTTCTGAGAGATTTTCTTAATATTTTTTTCCGTAAGAACCTTCTCCTAATAATAACAAATACAACAAAAAAAGAATTAGTGAAATCGGTCCAGCCATTCACGCGTGATGCCGTGACCAAGGAAAACGGGTTTCATTTATATATATATAGATTGTTTGAGACTTGTAGTAGCAATTTACCTATTTAAAACATAGGTTTACATAGCAATGTGTCTATCGTAGCGAAATAATGACAACAGCTCAGGTCTAACTTCAGGTCGCGTTTGCCTAGGTTCGTCCGTGGATGGACATTACATACCGATTTTCCTCCGTGCCTCGGAAAGCACGTTAAGCCGTTGGTCTCGGCTGTTATTTCTAGATCTTTGACAGTCGTTACAGCTAGACAGTGGCTCAAAAGTCTGGCAACCAGTTTGACCATGGGGTATCGAATTATCCAGTACTAACTGACTTTTGGAAGTCCAGGTCAGATAGATAGAGTCGCTTCATGTAAAATACTGGTATTCAGTTGCATCCGGTTAGATTTGAAGCAGACCTCAACAGAGTCTGGGAAAGCTAGGCAGATGATAATGTGTCTCTGTAAACCTCTGTTTTAAATAAACAAACAATAAAACCCATGACAGTAAAACGCAAGACGGCCATGTTCCGATCAAAATAGGATTTCAGAAGCAAAAATGCTTTCAAATTCTTTCATAAACGTCAGTACGTCAGCCCAGTATTCTTCTAGATACCAGCAATCCCCAATTTCAAATGAGTGGTATTTGGATGTGTTCGCCGTGGACGGGCAGTGTGCAGCGCGAAATCTGAATCTTTGCAATAGGCTCGTCCCGACGAGCGACTACCACAGATGTCGATCCGGTATAGTACCAAAGAGATTTAAAAGTCTTATAGAGCGGGTGAGGAGCGGAAGCGCAGTGGTGCCAGCCCCGATTTACAAGTAGTAAGCCGTGGGTTCGAACCCAGGCAGGCGCATTACTTTGTGTAATTTATTTCATCACCGCTGTTCTCAAAATTGGTGAAGGAAAACATCGCGAGGAAACCGGCATGTCCTAGAACAAAAAAATCGAATACATGTGACATCCCAACCCGCACTGGGCCCGCGTGGTGGATTACAGCCCACTCCCTCTCATAGAAAGGAAGCCTGTGTCCTAGGAGTGGGATCATTATAGGCTGATGATGATAGAGCGAGTGTTGGGAATATTTTCATACAAAAATTATGCTCCCGAAAATGGATATTGTCAAACGAATGGTACCTGACAAACAGACACTGGACAGAACGATTAGATACTAAGTAGTAACTAGTATTGGATTACGATTTTGTTCGATTTGTCCCATCTAACACTCGTAAATATTTGAATCTCTCTGTATAACACACGCTTCTGTCTATCCCTCATGAATAAAAACAGTCGTTATGTTATGAAAAAGGGTAGGTTGTGTAGCAGTTTCTGTATTACATGCTTAGACCTTGGTTTGAAGAACTGTTTAAAGCGATACTTAACCTGTCCTGATAGCCTTTTTATAATTTTATCCCCGTTTCCTTTCCATTGTATCCTCTGTATCATATGACTATGATACTATATGACACCGTGACGATGATCAGGCGAGTGACGACGAGTGTGAAACCTGTCGACTCGAGGTGTACGCCCCAAATAACATCTTGATTGTGTCAACTGCCTTGTTCAGTACAGGCACACGACATACTGGTGCAACTGGAAAGTAGAATAATAAGTAGATTTACGTTAACGCAATTTAATAAACAAAAAAATAGGAAAAAGATAATAAAAAATATTTATGCTTTTCCCATGTCCAGCTGAAGCGTGATTCCGAAAATTTGGGCGTGTCGAGTTAAATTATTAAAATCTCTATTTATCGAACAGTCTCCAAATTTTTCATAACTCTTGTTTTATTTACTTCGAAAATAAGAATCCTTCCTAATCGTTTAAACGTTTCAAAGCTTTAAACTGCGCCAGCTTTCCCTCCAAGTGTACAAAAAAATGCGCGCGCATGTTTCGATGATCATGAAAGTGGAAAATCACCCATAATGGTCGCGCTTCTCGGTGAACGTCAACATACCTACATAATACCCATGTCAGTGCATCAGAAAAGAAAAACAACGAGTACCTAGTTCATATTGTTTCCGAAATTACAGGAAAGCTCCCGTCTATGGTGTTTTTAGACTGTGTTATGTCAAGCGAGATCATGACGATACTAAGTATTTAAAGCCCTCTAATAGATTGGAGAGCAGCGGTGGCCCAGTGGTGGCAGCCCCGATTTACGAGGATTAAGCCGTGGGTTCGAACCCAGGCAGGCGCATTACTTTGTGTAATTTATATCATCACCGCTGCCCTCAAAAACTGTGAAGGAAAACATCGTGAGGAAACCGGCATGTCCTAGAACAAAAAATTCGAAGACATGTGACATCTACCAACCCGCACTGGGACCGCGTGGTGGATTACAGCCCACTCCCTCTCATAGAGAGGCGGCCTGTGTCTCAGCAGTGGGAACATTATAGGCTGATGATGATGATTTCACTTTACCTGGCCTTGGAATCGAACCCAAGATTACATAATCAGCAATAGTTTTCTCAGTTTAACTTGAATATCTGGCTTTTACAGCGACTTCGCCTGGCTGGAGATCAGACAGGATCCCATAGGAACGTATTTATGGGATAAAAAAATCCTATGTTCTAATCGTTAGATTAACGTTCTTAATTTAATATTTAGAACTGTCAATGACAACGTTAAGTAATGTTAATCGTGTGTCTAATTTTTAAAAGCAAAACATAAATGTCCATATTTGAAATTCAATAGATCACATTCCGATTTCAAACCAATAAAGTATTACAAGATACAGTAGTATTTGATAGTTGTCGCATATTTATATTACTAGCTTCTGTCCACGGTTCCACTCAAGTCATCCAATTAGAATTGACAACTATAATATTTTTTAATGGGCACTGGGTCCTATGGACAATTTGTCAATGCTACACCAAATTCATGCAAAATTTAAATAAGACCATAATTTCCCATGCCAAGATTTTATTAATACTAACTTCGCTAAAAACATTTAATCTAAAATGTCTTCTTATTCCAGACTAAAATTAACTTGCAATAATAAAAATCAATCCTACTCTGAAAGCTTCTTCGTAAAATTGCACAATCAAGCAAATATATGTACAATTGTACATATTCATTTTCATTTTCGTATTTATTATTTTTTATTTATTTACCACCAATTGTAGCAACATAATTATAAATAAATAACAGACTCGTCCAATACGATGCTATAAGTCACAAGTACAACAACATAACTGTAAATCAACTCGACAATAAAAAAATATAGAGGAGCTCGTGCACTAATAACAGCCGCACGGGTCAGCCGTGCTTGCCGAGGTTGGTCCGTGGATGGGTGACCATAATTATATTCCGAGTTTTTAAATTTTAATATCGATACTTAAATGATTAAGGTATTACCCGATTCACATAGAGATATGTATAAAAGTAGTTTGACCAAACTATCTCAATAGATATACCTAACGAAGTATATAACATGTAAATACTAATAAAAATAGCAATATACGACGGCATGGTTGGCGCAGTGGTTGAGCGATCGACTGCTGCGCTGCGTGTCGCGGGATCGATCCCCGCATGGAACAAATATTTGTATGGCCTACTGATAGTTGTTCCGGGTCTGGCTGTGTGTGTATGTTAATTTAAATGTTATTAAACGCGATACAGGAGAAATTCCTACTGGGGAGCAACGTTTTTCCATTACAAAAAAAAATTGTAAGGAGATGTTTGATTTTGGGCTACCACTACATAAATAAATAGGAAAAAAATAGAGGAATATCATAAAAATACTAAAAAATCATTTGAAGAAGGGTATAGTCGTACAATAATTATCATTTGAAAAGTTTTGTACTACGATATCCCTATTTTTAGGGCAGCCATGACAGTTGTTTGACGTTTGATGACTTTAACAGTTTTAAGAAGTGCCCTCTTTGAGTCTTTCTTTGCATTGAGTTTGGATTGAACTTGTTGTTTTGTACAACCAAACCAAACAAAACAAACCAAAACCCGAGATTTTCGAAATTCCAGTTGTTTTGTTTACTAAAGCAGTTATGACATTTTTCGCCTGCTGATCACGTGCTGATCTGATCCACCATGTTTAATTTTAATGTTGTGTTGCTCTCTTTGATCAAGTTAATTTGAATATACATTAAAATGAAGTGAAATTAAAGAAAATTGATAATAAAAAACGGTTACTGTATTATTTAGCAATATTTACATATAGAGTACATAGTGCTAGCCCAGGCTCCATACATTTTTGGAACATACAAACTTACAAACAAAGGAGTTTGTAAGTTTGTATGTAAGGGTTAATCTTCGAAACTACTGATCCGATTCCGAAAGTTCTTTCACTAATCGGAAGCTACATTATCCTCGAGTGGGATAGGCTACATTTAAAATATTCTACTGGGTTAATTTCCGTACATAAAGGGAGCGAGAAAAATCTTGTGAATTATATAAATACTTATTTCCTAAACACCTCTATAGCTCAGCTATTTCGACTGCTGTCTATGTCTAAACTAATATTATAAAGAGGAATAATTTGATTGTTTGTTTGTTTGCATTGAATAGGCGCCGAAAATATAGGTCCGATTTGAAAAATTCTTTCAGTGTTAGATAGCCCATTTATCGAGGAAGGCTATAGGCTATATATCATCATGCTACGACCAATAGGAGTGGAGCAGTAATGAAAAATGTAGCGAAAACAGGGAAAATGTGACGCAAACGAAGTTGCGCCGGAAAGCTAGTGTTAAATAAACTTGTTCCCGCCTATAACTGGACTCTAGGCCAGCTGCTGAGAATACCTACGGTCGTAAATTATAGTTCAAACTCTAGTACTGAGTTAAACAGCGGTATTGATTTTGCATTGCTACGAATAAGATTTATGGCTGAAATAAGTATTTATTTAAATTCCGTATTGGTTTTTGTTTTCCTGTTTACAGTAAAGACAAAATTATTATGATTTTACTTACTTAATCTTTAGCCTTTTTCACAACTCAATAACGCTATGCGTTATTAGATATTACAAAATAAAAGGACATAAAATCATTCCTATCTGATATCCCAACAAAAATGCACTGTACAAAGTGGCGTCGACACACCTTCCGTGTGTTGCCGCGACGCGATTTACGCTTGTGCGACAAAAATGTACTGCGACTCACTATGGTTCGAATGCACGCTTGTGCGACAATTTGTAGCTCGAAATCACCGTAGTGCGACATGAATATAACATTTTACTAAACATTACCAATCATGGATACAGTTCCTATACCCGATTAATTATAATTGAGAACTTGTTCTAGCAGGGTGCAAAAGAAGAATTACTACGCCGTAGCAGTCTCGTAGCACGTTACTGTAACTTCACAAACACAAGAAAAACCTGGGTAATACGCTAGTCCACATAACAAGAGAAATAAGGTTTGTAATAACACCAAAATCAGAAACAATAACTAGCAAGTCTAGTAAAGAAGAGAGAACCTAGATTGTCGTAGAACTTCGTAGCCGCGTAGCAATTTTCGTAGCATTTTTTACCTATTTTTAACATCGTAAGAGCGTTTCCGCCTTACAACATTTCATACAAACTTTCAAGCCCTTATTTTCCGAAATGACTGAACCGATTTTAATGAAACTTAATAGGAAGCAGGATACATAGGTCTAAAAGGTTACTAAAAACATTTTCGAAAAATAGTGTTACAGCTAAATTAGACCGATTATAAATTATCTATAGAAATAGAAATTTCCAAGTATCTTTTGTTTTAAAGACAGTTCGAAAATGATTTTTAGTAACCTTTTAGAACTATGTATCCTGCTTATGCGTATTAAGTTTCATTGAAATCGGTTCAGTCATTTCGAAAAATAAGGACTTGAAAGTTTGTATGAAATGCCGTTAGGTGTAAACGGTCTTAACCACAATATAACTTGCCACATTCTCCTTCCAAACCTCTCTGTCTTGTGCGATATCCGGCCAAATTCGCCCCCAAAGGAGGTCAGTATGTTAAGTTTATAAAATCCTTTGTCATCATCATCAGCCTATAATTTTCCCACTGCTGGGACACAGGCATCCTCTCTATGAGAGGGAGTAGGCTGTAATCCACCACGCGGGCCCAGTGCGGGTTGATAGATGTCACATGTCTTCGAATTTATTGTTCTAGGGCATGCGGGCTACCTCACGATGTTTTCTTTAACCGTTTTCGTGAGCAGCGGTGATGAAACAAATTACAGAAAGTAATGCTCGATGAACCACGGCTTACGTAAGTCGGGACTGCCACCACTGGTCCACCGCTGCTCTCTTCTTCCTTCTCCTAAATCCTTTGTAATAGCGGGCAATCCTTTTGCCATGAACTGGACAAAAATCCAGAATCAGGGCTGCTACTGAGAACTCCCCGTTAAAAAAACCCAACAGCACTTTGCCTTAATTGAGAATTGAACGCAAGACTTCAAGTCACGCTCGGCAGTGGCGCGTGCGAATACAACACCGACGACGCGAGTGCAACATTTGAAACTAACGTTTAAACAACGATATAACCCTAGATCTAGAACTATTCAACATTTAACCATCATGACAGTTCAGGGACCTGGCAGTAATGATGATTTGTCGTAATTAAAGCGAAAGGAAGGACGGTCTTGTGCTATCGTGCCATCGAGAAAGTAAGAGTGTGACAATTTCACGCTGGCGACTCACGCGCACTGAACTTGGCGTCTAATGCGAGATTGTGTAGCGACAGCAGGTGAGGGCTTTCCGTAGTGAACTAATATATTAACTTTTCTAGTAGCGAAATTGCATCTGCCACTATTTGTCTCTGCGTCAAAGGTTGACTGGTAGAAATGCCTTTTCTATTAAATACACCTTTGTACATTGTTGTACTGAAGAATTTTTTTTATTTATACTTTTTAGACCAGTTTTTTAATACATTCTTCTAAGATCAATTTTAGGGTGGATCAGATGAAATTCAAATGATACGATAAGGCCGAGAAACGCAAAAGAAGATTAACTACCAATTTCTGGTTTGAATAATTAACAAGCTCCACTTACGGTAGATTCATCCAAATTAATGTAGCTTCAATGTAAGTTGGACTTAAACTTAAATTACTCAATATCTTATATCAACCGGCAATATGTCTTTTATTAGCTCTAGTGATTCATGGCATTGGCATTCTTTTTGAGCTACTTTCCACTACTTGTTCCCGTTTAAAAAAGGGCTCGTTTTGACTGCGAATGACAAAAAATTATGACAAGATTTGCTTCTTGTATGTAAAGCATTTTATTACGAACCACAATATCAGTACTTATGTAATGTATGTGCATGTTTTAACGATTTGTTTGAAATGTGTATTGATAATTTGGCTCGGGTCAAAAGAGTCGAACGTGGTCATATTCTGCATCTTTATGTGTACGACATTCTGCACGTCTCGTCTTCTAAGAAGTATGTAATAGAGTCGTTTATATACGCAAAACATTTTTCCTAATAACAATATTCGATTGTTAGCATCTGCTACTTGGGTGCGTATACTTTGAGGAAGATTTGAATGTTGTTATCGAACGATTCCAAAAAATGCAACGTAATTTCAAATAGAACTTAATCGCAGCAGAAAACATAACAAAGCTTTTTTTTCTTTTCAAATTATTCTGAGAATCAGAACTTTCACATGAATGATTAAAACAGTCCCTCAAGATATCCTTTCTTCGCCATTTTCTAGTGGCTGAAAAGATCAAACTCCAGAGCAAAATGACTAGCCAAAAATAAAATTCCTGGCTAGCTATCAAATAAAAAGAAGAAAGCAAATGGGAGAAGTTTGGATGTACCTACAATTAAAACGGCCTGTAGTTGGAAGCAGCAATCAGAAAAGAATAACCGGCACCGCACCAGGCCCCCTATTCACAAACGCTCAGATTCGATTTCGATTCTGTAAGTCGTATGTCTATCTTGTTTTGGCATTACGAACGCGAGCGAGATAGTTACCGACAAATGACCACAACGACGCGCGGCGTCCGAAGTATAGAGGCAAAGAAGTAGACTGTGGTAGCTCCCTTCATCATCTACCTAGCCTTATCCCAATCATGTTGAGATCGGCTTCCAGTCTTCCGGAATGCAGTTGTATAGCAGTATTTTACAAGGAACGACTGCCTATCTGACCACAACCCCGTTATTACTGGGTTATACGATACCCCTTGATAAGACTGTTTGTCAGACTTTCGAGCCACTGAATACCTGTGGCTACCAAAGGCTGAAAAACTTTTATTTGTGCGCTCCAAATAAAACCAAACTGTAAGTTTTTCTGCAACCACTACCCGACTCGAGTCGATGCTTGCGCAGATCTCGCCGAAATTGTCTCTTCGCAATTTCCCGCCACTTTCCATATTGTCTACGATTGTGTAACGCACACATGTTTGGTAATTCGGTTACCTAACAACCAAAGTTAACCACAGAGCATGCTTGTTAAATTACTAGTATTTCTCAACATTGCTTCAGATTTCAACGAGAACGTGTCAATCAGCTGTTTGTCGTAATCTTCGTAACACAAGACGAATTATTGGCCACACGTCGTTTGGCTGTATGGGTTGCTGGAAAACTGTCTGTTCAAACTCCAAGTTGTCCGAGTTGGAATTTGAACAAACGGTTTTAAGTGCGATGTCGTTACAGTTTCGTTGAACATCCTGGTGAGGGCTTTTGTAATAATCTTATAGCAGTTTGTTAAATTCTACAGGCCTGTTTGATTAAAATACATAAATGGTACCTAGCTATAGTCTCATCTGCCTAGCCTTTTCCCAAACTATCTTGGGATCTTGCGGTATCTTTTGGCTTCTGACTACTCGTAACGACTGTCAAAGATCTACAAATAACAGCCGGGACCAACGGCTTAACGTGCTTTCCGAGGCACGAAGGAAACTCGGTATGTAGTTATGGTCATCAATCCACGGAGCAACCTAAGCAAACATGGCTTAACCTGAAAGATCGACCCGTGCGGCTGTTATTATTTAGCCACAAGCTCCTAGCTATAGTCTATATAATGGAGAAATTTCAGGGGCTGATGCTGACCCAACGACTGCTACTATATTTTTGTGAAAAATGAGTGCAAAACCAAATGTCGTTCGCAGACATAATAAATCTATGCCGATTTATTATGCCTGCCCTTAATGGTTTACATTACTTCCATCGACGTTGATTTAGGAAAAAGAGCCTTAGAAACTGAATCTGGATTAGGTTTCAAGTTGCACATTTCGGATCCTACTTTACCTATACTGTAACGTTTAAAATGACTAAATAACAAGGATTATCGAATAATTTATGCAATATCGCAATGCCAGCCGTTGATCTGTGGATGGGTGACCACCTAGATTGGTGACCCAGATCCTCCGTGCCTCGGAAATCACGTAAAGCCCTTGATACCAGCTGGCATTTGTAGATTTTTGACAGTCGTTACAGGTAGTTAGTGGCCCGAATGTTTAACAACCAGTCTTACAAGAGGTAACATATTGTCCAATACTAACTGGGTTGTGGACGTCAGATAGGCAGTCGCTCCATGTAAAATACTGGTATTCAGCTGCATCCGGTTAGAATGAAAGCCGACTCCAACATGGTTGGGGAAAGGCTAGGCTGATGATGATGTAATGCCAGCCAGTTTGAAAACTTAACTATTTACTTATGCTCTTATCTGAAATATTAAAGATCTCTTCCCCGCATCATCCACACTTTCCATTTAAAAGACAAACCTACTTGTGTATTCTATCGAATCTTACAACATTACGACATGCTACCAAGTTGGCAACTTTATAAAAAAAAAACAGTCGCCGGTAGCGTGGGGTCGCCACGGAAGGCAATATCCTGTTTCCTGTTAACCCCTTTTTTATTTTAATGCACAATTATATAGTTATTCGCTTGATTTCGTCAGCGCCACTGCGATGCATATAAATCGACTTATAAAGGTAAAAGCTGGGGTGGTCCGATATTTGTTTTACGTAATAATGCAGTCTTATTTGAGTTATTGCTGTTGGCTGAGAGTTGTAAGTTATTGGTAACTAGAATTTGACCACAAACGAGCGGTAATCGGAAGTTATCCCACGGAAACGTCCGACCGGGCTAGTGTCATAAGACCTAACCCAGGAAATTTTGCACAAAGATAGACCATGTTTAATCCTCACTTATTTATTTAAAACTAGCTGTCCCGCGCAACTTCGTCTGTGTGACTTTTTCCCCGTTTTCAACATTATCCATTGCTGATGATATATACAATATCCTCTTCCTCGATAAATGGACTATCTAACACTGAAAGAATTTTTCAAATCGGATCAGTAGTTCCTGAGATTAGCGCGTTCAAGCAAACGAACAACCAATGAAACAAACAAACTCTTCAGCTTTATATAATTAGTATAGATATACAAGTTGGAAGGGACACCGACGCACACAGGGTTACCACGTATTCGGTACGTCATTCTGCACCTAAAAAAATCAGCTGTTTTGTTTTTTAAATTAACATTGAAAAATTTCTAAACACAAACATTACGCCCTTCCCAAAAGGGTAAAAAGTAACCTGCCAACAAGTAATAATAGTCCTCTTGTTCATTTTCGATCACGGCGGCCAAACTAGGCGGAGATTAGCCATCGTCGCGAGATTCGCGTCCGGAGATTTATACTGCACAAGTGTGTACGCTGGCACAGGTGCACTCTCTGTTCCTTTAATCTCATAATCCGAAGGGACGGCAATCCGACAAGACCGAAGAGGGATCAGTTCAGGACCAACGACTTTGTGTGCTTTGCGGTATCATACCATTAATATATAAAAAAAAAAAAATAGAAACTTATTCCAAACTCCAGGTTAACACTGAGATTTTTTTTTTAAAGAAAAACCTAATAGCACTAGACCAAATGGACAACTACTATTACCTACCTACACCCACGTTTCGCCTGTTATTTTGAAGTCCTATGTAATAGGTAGGTATGCCATCAATCGGGCACAAATGCAGTCTCCGGACTACGAGGAAAATATTGATGGGAAAACCTCATGATCAGCAGTCTAAGTTTAAGTTATTATAAAATGTATAGAATTGCAATAGAGTCGAGTATCGTCATCTAGCTGATAGTATATTATGCCTTCTCTCACGTCACGCAAGGCAAATGCTAAGAAACTCGAAAGTACCGTACTAAATTGATTCTCAGTTAACAATTATCAACTACCCACCTATGGTGACACTTACCAGAATTAATATTAAAAAAGTCCTTATTGCAGCATATCGTGATCTTTTAAATGTCAGCCCTTCAATTAATGGCAATATTATACGAATTTAATCCGAAAGTAGTAATTAATATTTTTAAGTTACAGAAATGCAATTAGCCGAATGTCGAATTCCTTCAATTAAGTTTTTGTAATCAGCTAACTTCTGTATTTCGAGGAAACGCAAGCAGCTGTTAATTCAAAATACAGGACATCAGATAAAAAATATTTTCCTTTAGACTAATTACTACATGAACTTTTTATTGATGTGAAATCGAAGTGAGAGTTATATAAAATGATCAAAACCACCACTTTCGACCCATAACTGCAATATTCTTCTCGGTGTAAAATGACATAATATCAGCATGACTATTTTCCACAAAGGTTTATACTGAAGTGTTGTTCACGTGGAATGAGGGCAAGCCTAATGCCATGCCATAGATCAAGTGCTACTCCAGACTCGTGCACTAGCAGTAGCACTGTCGACTCGTCTTCAGCTGCTACTGCAAAATCTCTAATGTTAATACCGAATAACGCCTATCTCCATCCCTTTTTCTTATTCTAACTACAGGCGAAATTCAAACGCTTACGCTTACGCTGACGACACGCTGGTGCTGGCACAAGGGAGGTCGCACGAGGCGGCGGCCGAACTTATGACACGCGGGGTTGCGATAGTCGTGGAGAGAATCCGGCAACTGGGTCTCGAGGTGGCATTGCACAAGTCCGAGGCCATGTGCTTTCATGGGCCTCGGAATGCGCCACCATCGGGATCCATACTGACGGTAGGAGGGCTTCCCATCGGCGTAGAGTCGACGCTGAAGTACCTAGGGCTTGTCCTCGACAGCCGGTGGAACTTCGTGGCGCATTTCCGACGTTTGGCCCCCAAACTGGAACGGGCAGGGGCTGCGTTCAAGCGGCTCTTGCCCAACCTGGGGCGTCCAAACGCCTCCTGCCGGAGGCTCTACGCGGGGGTCGTGCGGTCCATGGCCCTTTACGGGGCCCCGGTGTGGGCGCGTTCTTTGAGGCGGCGAGCCGCCCACTACCTGAACGCGCCCCAGAAGGTGGTAGCCGTAAGGCTGATCCGGGGGTACCGCACGATCTCCGGCGAGGCGGCGAGCCTCTTGGCCGGATTGCCGCCATGGGATCTGGAGGCGATAGTCCTCGCGTGCATGCACGAATGGCGCGCGGAGGCACTACGCCGGGGGGAAACTCCGCTGCCGCGGCAAATTGTCGCTCGGCGGACAGACCTCCGGCGCGATCTCATGGCGACATAGAGGGAGCGACTGTCGCAACCCCGTACAGGGCACGCCACAATAGTGGCGATAAGTCCCCTCTTTGAGGAGTGGCTGGAGAGGCGCCACGGCGCCCTCACCTTCCGCCTGACGCAGGTCCTCACCGGACACGGTTGTTTCGGGAGGTTCCTGCACCGAACCGGGCGGGAGGAAACGCCCGGGTGTTACCACTGCGAGGATCGGCCGGAGGACACGGTGGAGCACACTGTGGAGCTGTGCCCTGCTTGGGCTGAGCACCGCCGTGTCCTCGTAGCGGCGATTGGCGGCGGCGACCTCTCGCGTCCGGCCCTGGTTCAATCCATGGTCCGGAGCGAGAGGGAATGGGAAGCCGTCGCCTTCTTCTGCGAAGCAGTCATGCTAGCGAAGGAGGTGGCGGAACGTGAGAGGGAGAGAACCTCACGTCCCAGCCGCCGCGGGAGACGCCCCGGGCGTCGGGTGGCAACCAGTGGCCCCCGGCTACTGGTTGCCCGGGTACGTAGGCGCGGGCCTGTGGACGGTGAGTAATGGGCTAGCTCACCGTCCGTCCGTCTTATGACGACAGACCGTGCCGACAGCGCGTTCGTGTTCCACGCGCGCCTCAAGGAGATGTCAGCAAATCGGAAGGGTCCGAGAGGGCCGATGCCTGCCAGGGCTGCGGGTTGTTCGAAAGAGATACCGTGCCCCTGGAACACAAAGGGCTAAGAAGGAACATGGATGGGTTTTAGTCAGTACAAGTCTGACACTCCCTTCCGCTCCGCCCAGAGCGGAAGAAGTCATTTGATGATTTCCCATCCAAAAAAAAAAAAAAAAGGCGAAATTCAAACATGGTGCGAGCGAGTAAGATTTGACCCATTTACCACTAAAACCTATTCGGTACGCACTCGACTGATGCTGACTTTTTAAGAGTGTTTAGTTCTTATTGTTCTTTACATCTATACTAATATTATAAATGTGAATGTAAGTTTTTTTGTTATGCTTTCACGCGAAAACTACTCAACCGATCATCCTGAAACTTTGTACACATATTCTTGGAGGTATTAGAAGTAACATAGGCTATATATCATCACGCTACGACTAATAGGAGCGGAGCAGCAATGAAAAATGTTGCGAAAACGGGGAAAATGTGAGGCAGACGAAGTTGCGCGGGACAGCTAGTATTCATATAAATCGTGCTTGTTAGTGATCCTAAATTTTCTACTACTTTTTCTGTTTCTATTCGTGAGAACCTGTAATTGGCTCTATGTTTCATATTGAATTGTTATCCATCTGTTATAGCTGTTGGTTATCCTATGATTAAATAAATAAATAACACTTCCCAAACTTAGTGACTAAAGTCTGAAAGCTAGCATTCCAGCATGTAATCAGCAACGTAATTGGGTAGTCAACAACTGTTTCAAAGCCGTACTGCCCAGCTCTTCAATATGTTTTGGAAGAGGACTTTTGGCCGCAAGGAGTAGTGTTTCGTCCAGTGGCGGATTAACCAGCAGGCTGAATAGGCTGGAGCCTAGGGCGCAGATTTTTGGGGCGGCAAATTAGGGGACCGTGTTTTTTAATTTTTTTTTTTGCTACCTCGTAGAAATCAAAACGATTTCTGCATGGCGATTTTCTGATGTTTTATAGATTAAAGTGTGCAAAAAAATTTGCGGATGACTTTCCCCTCTCACTTGTCATTGTACTTACATTTTGTGCAGCAAACCGAACGTACATTATTGTGGAAGTTGCATACAATACCCCGCGACCCCTCCTTTATTATGTAATCGTACATGATTGAGCTTTGATTAGCTCAAAAATAACCCAAAAATTATTTTACGTGCAATTTCAACGAAATTGTTGGATTGAAATAATTTACTAGGAAATGAAAATTGTTGAGGCAAGGGCGGCAAAATCTTTACAGCCTATACCTTGAAAAGATATAAATACCTATACCTTTGATTTTATCGCTACCAGGTGCAAAAAGTTGTATGGAAAGTTGTGCGATTCTCAAGTTTTACCTCCCCTTCGTCACCCGTGACAGCACAAAAGTTGCTTCAGACTAGCCCAAACAAAGAGCAAAGCCCAAAGAGTAGGACAGTACCGAAACAATGGTCTGACGGTCAATTCCACAACTCATTGCATTCGCTTTCTGTTTTATCGGATTAGCTCCAGTTGCTAGCCTTTATTAAAATTATTGCATAATACTGAACTAGGTAATGGCAAATCCTTGTGGCACCTGAATTAAAGGACAGAAAGAATTGGATGGTTTCTGTCTAAGAAATTTATCAAGATCTTCGAACAGTTTTCTTTTCAATTTACCGTCAAAACTTCAGCCTTGTGATAACTAAGTAGAACGCCTACCGTTATATTCTTGCTAGCAATTGCTTAACGAACAATGTTGTGAGTGTTTGTTTGATAGGTTTGACTACTAACAAGAATACATGACAACAGACAAATGACTCGTGCATCGTCAAAAGTACTTACGATGTTGACTCTGTATTACGGCTGGTTTGCATCGATCTTACAATACGGCCTTACATTATGGGGTAAGTCAACAGATGTGGCATTACACGTACACCATTGGAATCCTACAGACCTTTGTTTCGTGGTGTGATATGTGTAATTATTTTCAAAGGCGTAAAATTTGTCAGACAGCACTTTTACTTGTATAACAACAACAACAACAATATACATTTATTTGCAGGCAACTTTGGCCCATAGATATATACCTTACAGTCTAACATACATATGATAAAATACAATTTGTGTTAGTAAATAAAACCTTAAAACTAAATATGTTAGTAACAATTCACTAAAAAAAAAATATATATTAAAAGGGCTCAAGACCGTTGCCCTCGAAAAGTAAGAGATCTATACTATATACATAATTCTGCCTAGAGCGCCAAGGACCCATCCCTGGTTATCATTGAGCCGAGGTAAACCCACTCTGCTACGGTATCCAGGTCTGACAACTCTCGGGTTTTGTTTTGGAACGATTGGTATGGAGTCCATATTCCACGCTTATGCTTTACACCCTCTTGCATGCTTTAGCACCAAAGTGGTGACATCCGTGTCAGAAGCATAGATTATAAATGAGGTGTCCGTCGATCCTTATGCCTCTGCTCCAGTCTTCAAGCACGTCTACGTGATAAACACGACATGCTAGCCTATTAGGTTAAATAGCTGTGGCGAAATAATCCATCCTTGCCTGACTCCACGATTGGTTCGACAGTGACCTGACTAAGAATGTTTATTTATTATTTAGACTTACTATCGAGGTACAAATTTTGTACTAAGAATATTAAATGACTCGTCATGCTAAACATTCTCTTCCAGCTGATACTATCGAAAGCTTTGGCGTAATCAATGAAGCAGAGCGCCATTGGTACATTAAACTCTCGAATCTTCTCGATCCACTGCCTCATGTTGAGGATCTGCTCGCGTGTACCTCTGCCCTTGACAAATCCTTGGATCCTTGGATTTGTGTATATAATTGTGTGTGTGAAAATTGCAAATGTCCTATTTATAATATACCAGGTATCTTGCTTGTATTTGACGTTAATTTGTTGGAAAGATATAGTTGCCACATTTACGTGTGGACATTTTTTTATGTAGTCTAGGTTACGAGAAATTATCATCTACCTAGCCTTTTCCCAACTATGTTGGGGTCGTATTCCAGTCTAACCGGATGCAGCTGAATTGCAGTATTTAACATGGCACGACTGCCTATCTGACCTCCACAACCCAGTTAGTACTGGGTAATACGACACCCTTGTTAAGATTGGGTACTTGGTAGGTTACAAGATATCAAAGGATAGAAATAAACTGACGCCATTTTGCCATGGGGGTAGACAGAATCTTCAGACGGCAACCGCTACGATCCTTCCATACTCCTTTAGCATTCTCCACGTTCATATATCTGTTAGGTTATCGTGACGTAGGGTGAAATAATCAGTCAAACGCCAAAATATTCAATAAATACTTTAATTTTAAAACAATTCTGGTTTCATCTTACATTATACATTTTTGAATGTATTTATAAACATTTTTACACTTTTTTTTTCATTAAACTTTTATTTAAGTCACGTGGAGCATCTTAATTTAAGTATGAGGCACCTATGAATATTTTTTTTAATTTACATGAAATATTTTTTGTGCGTGTAACATCGACATTATAGTAAATGAATTAACCAAAATGTGCGTTTGACACCATCGCATCAATGTGTTGCAAACTTTTTGGGACACTTACGCATTTAAGTATAGAATCGCATTTTAGGAATGTTGTAACCATAAGGTGAAAAGCTTGTAAGTGGCCTCGACTTTTAATTTTTCCAAATAAATAATGAGATTTCAAATCCGAAGGTACAGTAAGCTTAATAACTTTGTGACTTCATGGATTAATTTTGCTCTTGTCCGTATATTTAAGTAACATTAAAGTAAAAAGTATGGTTAACTGCTTGAAATACTATGTATTATTTATTATAATAAGGCTGCATATTATATGCAAGAAAAGTATGATAGCACCATTGATGATCATTGATCTACAAATGACAACCTTTAGTCCCGCCAAAGGCTTAACATACTTTCCACGGATCAACCTAGGTAAGCATGGCTTAACCTAAAGATCGACCCAAGCGGCTGTTATTATTTAGCCACGAGATCCTCACAATAAATGCAATACTTACTAAAAACTAAAGGCAACTTCGCAAAAATGCCATTGTGGTCAATGTTGCTCGCATGAAATAGCCAGGCGCCGAGCATAGTACTTTTCTTGCAGCATATAAAATACAGTCTAGCATAACTTATCACAACTTTGCAAAGTATCGTTAAATTGTAATAAAATAACAATTTAATAAGGTAACTATATATATATATATATGTACTATATTAGCTTTAAACTTGTTCAACGTGACTTCATATTACTAATCCTTTAACCACTGACTCTCCATCAATATTGTCCACAAAGGTAAGCATAAGTGGCATGTCTCAGAAAAATAGGCCTTACTATACACCAAAGACGCATGTAATAAAGATCATTTTCCATTATCTTTCCTCATATGCACCGCTTTTACTGTAATCGGCAGAATAGTACATTCTTGAACAAGTTGTTTCCGTTTTTTGTACAAGTTGACAACATCCATAGTTGTCAACTTGAGCTACTTGACTTGGTCGATTAGATAATATATCAATAATAGTAACTAATCGTATCTTGTATTACATTGATATAACCACAAAACCTAGCTTGTGCACCAACTATAACTAAGGTTATTTTCTTAGACGCTGATTATAAAGTACAAATCGATATCGCACGATTTTGATGTCGATATTAAAAGATCGGTAGTACCATCGCCATCTCTTGTTATCGGTATTTTGAATTTCAAACATCTCTGTGGTGAAAAAGACGGTCAGGGATGCTACAAAAATGTGCGGCGAAATAGTAACAACTCGGTTTACTCCGTATTGCGCCGAACTGACCCGAACTATATTCAGAGATGTTAAATGTCAAACCGAATTTGAGTATCGGTAAAAGCCGACCGATTTTACGGTCGATTTTTTTCCATCAATCGATATTAGTCAAATTAAAATCAGGGTCTAAGAAAAATTAAGTATCAATAAGTATAAGTACATACAGTAATATGTTTACATAGTATATCGTACTATATCACAATTAACGCTATTCACATGATGAGTTTATTTATCTAAAATGCACTGGTAATCGACGGTTTCTAATAATAAAAGCTTGCATCTGATATTTTGCATAATACTTGTATTTTGAAGGAACATTGTTAACAAAGATTTCATAAATCAAGTTCGGGTGGACTAAACTCCTTTCACACTTAATTCTCCTCTGACAACAGCAACCCAAAAGGAACCTTATACCGGCTGAAATAAAAAATCACTGGACTTTGAATTGACTTTTCAGTGAAAACATCTCAATAGTAACCTTATATCAACGTGTTTTAAGATCAATCTGGTTTTTAATCGAGATCCAAAAGGAGGAAATTAATTGGGGGAAGGGGGGAGGCGGATTGATCTTTCTTTTTTTTTAGTTGTTAACTCTGAAAGGATTGTAATCTCCGCTATGTTATTTTAACAAGGTTTTATATAATTTTATTTTATTTATTTATTTGCTTCAGACAACGATCCATAATTTAGCTAGTCCGTTATTTAAGTTCCAATGGTAGTATGTTTGTTTAGGTAAAATCTAGCAACTGAATTTTAAAACAGTTCTCCCCAACCGATTGATCTGAAATTTTGCATACATGTTTAGTATGGATGACATGTTAGTCGGTTTTGTAGTTGTAGTACCGTTTTTTTATAGAATTTAAGTGCATGCAAGTCATACAACTGGTTTTTGAACTTCCACCATCAAATAATAAATAGTTTGACATTCAAAGAGGTGAAATGTTGCTTTAATTTTTGGAATTGAAAAATATTATTGTCTATAATCTTTATTTCTCCCTCTCTATCATTAAGTCATTTATTTGCATTATTTTGTTAATTCCATCGATATTGTGTTAAGAAAACTTTGCATATTCCGAGGTATAGGTTTTAAAATTCGTTGGAAATAATGCGAAATAGCAATGAAACCTATGGATTAGATGCAATTAAATAGTTTAGGTAACCTGTGTCCCCACTGTAGCGCAACTGTGTCGCAACATCTAAGTAAAATGCTTAATAAATACCTTACTATTAACAACCGTTCTTCAAGCTATGTTCTCTATCTTCTCAATAATCTTTTCAATCTTATCTGCTTTGTTCCCGAGTGTGCCTTTACAGACGTACCCTTTCAAAGCGAGCACGCCCCTACATTTGATGTGCACCTGGTAGCGAGCACACCATTCTAGGTTGTCGCAGCCGACGCCTACGTCTGTCAGGGTCTTAACTGCGGCTATTGAGAGTAGATCTGTAAAGAGGAAATTGTTCAAGTTAGTTTCATTAATTTTTAGAGTAAATAAAAGATACTTCACTTCGTGCCCAATATTCTATTATAAAAATATTCTCGGCGACCCGTTCTGTTGTTATACTATTTACAGTTGCTACTAGAGACATAAATCAGCGACGCTTTCTTAAATCATCTTTACTATGCAGCAGGAGGTAGTAGGTACAATGAGAGTTACCGTGTCATCCCCGTACATTATCATTTTAGAATACTTTAATCATAATCATAATCATTTATTCTTATTTGACATTTATTCTTATTTGACATTTATTCTTATTTGACATTTATTCGAATTTGACATTTATTATAATTTTACTTTTAACTTTTAATTGAATTCAATAATGTAACTTTGCAATCTGGGATAATCAAGCCGACCAATAATGTATGTGTGGATTTTTATTTATTTTTGTTTTATATGTGTTACGGACCTGAAATAAATGGTTTTTTTTTTATATAATTTATGTAGGATATTTATAAAAATTAAAAGCAGTGTAGGTCCAAGGACACTACCCTGTGGGACTCCATAACTAAGGCCCTCTTCAGTGCTGTTAAAGTTTGCTATCTTTACATCCTGAGACCAGTTTGTGTAGTAACTACTACAAATATCAAGAAACAGGCCTCGAATGTTAATTCGTTGCTGTTTAATTAACAAGAGAGGTACAGAGACAGTGTCAAAAGCCTTAGAAAGTCAATAAAGATTCGGATATTACCAGGTGGGTCGGCGTGTGTGAGGAGCTGCACATCATTGGCACGACAGAAGGCGTGTAGGGATGGTGGTACTACGCAACAGGACGCTAGGTTGATCTGTGCGATGGAGGGTCGTACTCGAGCCCATGCGTGGAGCTTTCGAAGGCATCCCCCACCGACGTCAGCGACGCCTAGTTGTTGGACACGACCTGGGGAGAAAGATGGTGGTAAGGTACCTGTCTTTAATAGAACACTGAAAGTCAATGCTAAGCTACTTTTTCAGCATTTGTAATAGCTTCAACATTCACTAAGTTCGAGGAATGACGATCCTAAGCATGATACGAAGAATCGATGAGCATGACATTTATAATTCTCGTTATAACTTTTGTAAACTAGTGCATATGTCCCGACTATGTTCAGGTAGTCAATTAAAAGCAGAAGTTAATCATTTCGAATCAAAACTACATGTGAGACCATGAAAAAATAAAGCAAAAGGCAAACGAATCAAATTCCTTAACTTCACTTTTATCCATTCTATTGCATTCATTTTATACATAATATATAAATGGTTTTATAAATATAATGGTTTAAATGGTGTCATTATACAGACGTATTAAAATTAATAGAATGTTACCTTCTTTGACGTAATCCTCGAGTACACCCCACAGGATCTTAATCCCGGGCAGAATGGCCTCGCACTTGCGGGCGTCCGCCTCGTTGTCAGCCTCCAATTCTGCCGTGCTAGACATGCGCACTGTAATAGAAATTAACGTCACTGCTGAGAATTTATTGTACTGAACAATCCTAAATATTGAGATGCAGCTGAAAAGACAACACACAATACACAACATTACACGGCTAATAGTCGTCAAAGACATTCATATTTCAAGTAATTTTTAAAGGTTTAAATGATGTCATTATACATATTTTTCTGTGGCATACCATTGAAGCAACAACAAAAGTTGCATCGTTCAGCCCAAATCGAATGTCCACTTCCCTTCTAATTGTTGGTTTTAGGACTGGCCGGTTTCGTGAATTGAGAATATTCTAGCGGGAAAATCCTGTAAAAATGGTCGACTCAGGGATCGAACCGAGTATGGTTCGAGTACCCATAGACACGTACTAAAAACTAAAAACACGTACAAAATTACCGCGTGTTGGCTGGCTTTTCAGACTTACAGATGAAGTTTTCCTTATGATGTTTTTTCTTACACATTGTTCTTTCAAAATGATCAACATATTCTTTCAGAAATCGCACTTTCTTCTTTATCGTGTGTCTAACTTTTTATGACTTTGCTTTACATGCCGTTGAGAAATATATCTCAGGCATTCTGGTTTCCTCACGATATTTGCTTTCACCGAAGCAAGTGATAATTATAAAATACGCACATGAATCCGAAAAATCAGAGGTGCGTGCCTTATCTAAATCTAAACTAATATTATAAAGAGGAAAGATTTGATTGTTTGTTTGTTTGCTTTGAAAAGGCTCCGAAACTACTGGTCCGATTTGAAAATTCTTTCAGTGTTAGATAGCCCATTTATCGAGGAAGACTAGAGGCTATATATCATCACGCTAGGACCAATAGGAGTGGAGCAGCAATGCAAAATGTTACGAAAACGGGGAAAATGTGACGCAAGCGAAGTTGCACCGGACAACTAGTTCAATATAAATGAACTTACCATTGCTTCCCAGCGAGATCGGTGACGCCTTCGTAGTGTATGTGGTCTTAACGTTATTGCCATCGCTATCATCGCGGTGCAAGTCAGGGTTGTATGCTAGGATCACGTTGTCGATGTACGTTGTGTGCAGTGCGGTGAATACTGGAAATAAAATAGAGTTAAAAAACCCGAGACATTCAAAATCATACAAAGGAAGTACTATGCAGGAAAATGTTGCATTCATGATTATCTTATGTGTTAGTTCTAAGTTAGTAGAGTTTAAGTTAATTAAAATAAGTTTGCCATTATGTAATGTTATAATTTAACAAAAATGTCATATATTTAAAAAAAACTACTGCGCTACATACAGCGTATTGTTAGAGCTCCTGCAGCCTGTTATACAGGATTATCCTAGTACAGGCCTCTAACATTATTATGCCTACATTGTTAATTTCGGATTCATATTGTATTTTACCTTTTAATATTCTAAAGAAATATTTATTTATTTTATCTGGATCATCAACTTAGTAGTTTTTGTATAGGAATTAACGAGCCTCCAGGACTGGAGCGACGGTACCAATACAGCGGTCGTCCGGCGATCGTCTCTCTGCCCGACTTTCGCGCTTACTAACAGGATTTGGTAATCTTTTACCACGACATCAGTTTTTCTGGTATAAGCATGTGCAAAAAATATCATGCAGTTTGCATCATCATCAGCCTACAACAGTCTACTGCTAGACATTGGCCCCTTGAATCGCACGCCACTTATCTCGATTCTCGGTAATTCTCATCCAGTTGCTCTTAGCCTCCTAAACTAAACAATATACTCGCCATCTTAAAGGTAGTTAAGAAGCTTTATCCTGATACATATTTAAATAGAAGCTGTATTAATACAGAGAAGGAAAATCAATACGAAACGAGGAAAGTAATCATTTTGCATACAGGGGTTTCCAACAGGAAATTTCATGTAAAAATAAAAATCGATCTCATGTTTTTATATCCCTGCAAATAATCAAGACTAGAAAGCCCTAGTACAAAGATTAAACATACAATATTATTAGTCCAATACATATTGTTTGAATAATTTTGCCGAATTGACACCTATGCCGAAGGCACGGTTATATTTTACCATGTTAAGACATGGATAGCAATAAAATCTGTTAACTATCGCTAGCTAACCTAATTAGAAGAATTATATAAAATATACGTATACACAAACACAGACCTTCTTGTAAATCGGCTAAAAATAAAGAAGACTCCTCCGTATGTGTCATCGACCCGCTACTTTTTTATACCCGCTAATCAACGAAGTTTATTTCCACTTCTAAAACAACTATTAATAATAAGTTACTTCACTATAACTCATCATGTTTACTATACATGCCTTGTTCGCCGCCACGCATAATTTACATGTTACATAAATAAAAGATTAGATAGGTAATGTGTGACGTCATAGTTCATATTTTATAGTTCTTTATCGCAGTAAGAGCTTCAGTGCAACACACCCAAATTTATCTGAGATTTTGTTCTAAAATTTCTGCCTTACACTTTTCGTAAGGATTTTCATGTATTTGTCAATACTGGTGATTGATCGAGTGTAGTATTATCTGCCTAAAACGTTCCATTAGCTGGGATGGGTTACAGGCCCACTCTCTGTGACAAGAGTGGGCCATAATCTACGCTGTATGAGTCGCTGTATGAGTCGGTGGATGTGACAGTGGCGGTACTTTTACAAGCTTTTTAGCTTTCAACTTGGCTCGCGAGGTTGTCGACATGTGGGATGTGGACTCAGCGATCATTGTCCCCGTTTCAGCCAATGGCTTAATTGCTAAGAGCCTCAACCAATACCTGAGGAGCCTATCGTAAGGCAGCTGGATCAAGGGCTTGATTCAGAAAGCCGTACTCCTGGACAACTCGTATTGTCAAGCCTAAAAGCTTGGCTTGCCTTTAAAACCTACTCTTCATGATGTAAAGATTTCTGAATAGTCTGCTTGCCATGGGCTTGCAGGATTTGACTACTAAGCACGCCACTGGATGTGACATGTCTTCTAATGTTTGATTCTTGGAATGCGTATTACGCACCTGACCTTTTCTAAAGAACATCGGCGATAAGATCAATAAGCAATTCTTATTGCAGTTTATTCGCATTTCGTACTATGCAAGGAGGTACTAACTGATCAGCGTTTATTAAGTTAGTAGTAAAACGTGATCATTTAGATAACATACCTCAATCATCGTTTCATAGACCTAGTGTTTATACTTAGCTAACTGATAACAAGACCTGTATTTACTTCATTAGGGTTGATAATTCAGTTTTGTCGGATTTCTCTTATCAAGTCCACGACATAGTGTATCGGTTTTTTTTTTTACTTTTTGTAATAAGAACTGGGAAATTCTGGTGTAATCCAGTTGTAGTCAAAAGTTATCACCTAATATATAATGTAATAAACATTAAATAGTTTCATTAACGCGTCGTTTCAGGAATACGACAGATAACCGTTTATCAAAAACATGTTTCAGTGAACAGTTTCTTCCAAAATACGGTGTAAAAGGCCGCCTATTCTCTAGCAGTTTGTATGTAAAAAGTCCAGCTTCACTACAGTTGTTGGATAAACTTGAAAGGAGTTTCATCAGGAGCAGGTGCCTAAGGCACTGCTACGGAGGGTTGTGGTGATGCGTCGACAGTTCTAGAAGCTAACACCCCTCCTACATAGCACACCTTCTTTTTTAGGATGGGAATTCATCAAATGACTTCTTCCGCTCTGGGCGGAGCGGAAGGGAGTGTCAGACTTGACTGACTAAAACCCATCCATATTCCTTCTAAGCCCTTTGTGTTCCAGGGCCACGGTATCTCTTTCGAACAACCCGCAGCCCTGGCAGGCATCGGCCCTCTCGGACCCCTTCCGATTTGCTGACATCTCCTTGAGGCGCGCGTGGAACACGAACGCGCCGTCGGCACGGCCTGTCGTCATAAGACGGACGGACGGTGAGCTAGCCCATTACTCACCGTCCACAGGCCCGCGCCTATGGTGGCCGGGGGCACATAGCACACTTTAGGTGCCGTTTCAGTTCAACTTAGGCCTTGTAAGTAGTTTGTTAGTTGCTGGGGAGTTTGTTCCGCCACTTCTTCTTCCCAGCTAAAACACTAGGAAGTGGCGAAGGGCGGGCGTTTTGGGGGACTGTCTCTTGTAATTTTGACGTTCAAAAAGTGCTGATTATCAGCCTAATTTGAATAAATGACTTTTGATTTTGATTTTGATTTAACAAATATACTGAAAAACGCAAAACACGTAGAGAAACCCCTGAACGATCATAACTGTCGTAAAGTATACAGATGATGTCATCGCCGGAAAAAATACAATTGTTTTACTAATCTACGTAATTTATCGACATAGTAGGTAAAGAGACATAATGTTTAATCATAATATTATGGCTAGGTAAGTAGGAACACTAGGAACCTATATGAGTCGCGTTGCTCGTTGAAATCAATGAAAAACTAGAGCAATTAGTTAATTGAGTGGTAATTTTCAGTCGTTTACCTACAGAGCATTTTTCAGTCGTTTACAGATAATGTCATGATTACAAAGGACGAGCAAGATCATGAGTTAATTTTATAAATAAAAAATCTTTTTAAGTTAAACGGTTTTATGTTAAACATACATTGCAATGTTTAAGATAAATGTACTAAAAACCAAAAAATAATAAAATAGATACAGTCGTGGGAATTATAAACATATGCATATGCATATGCATAGGATAAAAAAGTGGCAACACTAGCCAATGTCAACATCGGTCCACAAATTTATATTTAATTTTAATGTTTTTTCTATTTAAAAGTAACCAAAATATTGTTTAAAATACTCAGTGCATCATATTACACTAGTGACAGTTTTATATTGAGGAGATTCTGTGAATTATGATAAATGAGACAATAACAGTGTTTTGACTAAAGTGACTTGTAATTAATATATTAAACCTCTAAGTAGTGAAATAATGTGCCTAAAGTCAGAAATGACCAAAAGTGACGTTAAACTAACAAGAACATAACTTCAAAAAGTGATAAGTACAAATTTAGCTGATATAAAAACCAGTAGTGAATTTCAAACTTTTCTTGTCGCAATGTAAACAAACAACAGCTGAATCATCATTTGTGACATTGACCAATCACAAACGGCTGGAAAAAGTTTGACGTCAAAAGTTTCGTTCGGAAATTGATGTCACGAAACTTGAATACGAGTATTTTTACCACTTCGTTAAAAAGGGTTGCCAATCAATAAAAAAACTATTAATTGGTAGAAATTGACCCAAAACAACCATCATCCAAGAAGTAAAAAGTTGAAAAGTTGAAAATAGTTTAAGTTGAAAATAAAATTAAATCTATTTCGAATCATACAAATATATATATTACAAGATGACTCAATGCGCAGGCTGTGAGCAGAAAATCCTAAATAGGCAATACCTAACTTGCTCAACCTGTAAGAAATATTATGATCTCGAATGTTCAAACGTCTCAAAAGAACAACATGCGCGCATGAACAGCAAGTGTAGGTTGACCTGGGAATGCCAAGAATGTCGGTGCAAAAAACCCAAAAATAATAATATAAACACACCCGCAAGATCGCAACAAATAGATGCCATTTTAACAACACCAGAGGCTAACGTTACTCAGCGTCAAAAACCAACCCAAAACCACCTAAATGAGACCTTTTGCTCGGAGGACATAAGTATACTCGGCGAGACATTATATAATAAAACAAGTGTAGAGAATGAAAACCAACCAGAACTAACACTACATAATCTGAGCGAGATGATATCGATGAAATTAAGGGAAAATAATACATCAATAGTACTGGAAATAAAAGCTACTATTCAATCAGAAATAAATAAAGCCATATTAAAATTGAAGGAAGACATAAAACAAGACACAGGTGCTCTATTCTTACAAAACGAGCAACGAAAGAATGATATAGAGAAACTTAATATCCAAATAGAAAACCTTGAAAAGAAAACTGTAACACTGCAAAACGAAATAAAAAAACTAAGCTCCGAGACCCCCCGTATAATACAACATATACCTGAAAACAATGTTAAAAAGATTGTGTTGTATGGACTTACCGAAATCTACAAAGAGCCCGACCAAGACCTATACGAACGGATCAGAGCTATATTTTGGGATATTCTAGGAGTAGATCTACTAGGCTACATTGAGGATGCCTACAGGATTGGAAGATATTATAATAACCGAAATCGACCAATCGTAATTGAACTCATTAGCAAAAGATTGACCAAATATATAACAGAAAATGGCCGTTATTTCCAAGGAACCGGACTGTTTACTTCTGAATTTTTAAACGAAGAAGCAAGAAACGAGAGAAAAAACTTGCGGGATAAAATGCTCGTAGCACGAAATAAAGGCCAGCAAGCCGTAATCAGAAATAATCAACTGTATATTGAAGGAAAACTCATATGTTACAAAGACGACACAATATCGTACCCTCCGCCAACAACCGATAACCAAAACAATCTAAATCGGAAAAGCGGTCCGTATAATAACCGTACATTTCGAGAACATGAGAAAGACACTAGATTTCGAAAACCACGAACAACATTTTAAAATTTTATTTCAAAACATCCAAAGTGTATTTAATAAGCAACATATAATGGAATCATTTGTAAACGAAAATCAGGCATATCAGGCTATTTGTATTACTGAAACTTGGCTCTCAAGAGAAAAATTAAGCATGATTAACTTTAGCGGCTACAAAGTCGCAGCATCCTTCTGCCGAGAAAACCGTGGAGGCGGCGGAGTTTGCATCTTACTAGAAGAACACAAAGATTATATAGAACGAAGCGATATAGCTGAGATGTCAATTGAGTACATTTTAGAAGTTTGCGCTATTGAAATACCTAACGAAAATTTGCTTTTAGTAACAATGTACTGGAACAGAAGAGAGGAAACTATTTTTTATAACCAACTCAATAAAATACTAGCGTACATAAACAATACATATACAAAACTAAACACAGTCATCGGCGGTGACTTTAATATAGATATCCTTAAAAATAACTCTAAAGTTAACGTATTCTTAGACCTTATGTCCGAATACAAGTACACACAACACATAAAACATCCCACACACATAACACAAACAGCGTCGACGTGCCTAGATCTAATATTTACAAATTTTAAAAATGGAGATCTATGTACATCTGTGGAAGAACTGGGTTTTTCAGATCATTGCGGTACAGTTATAAAATTTGAAATACCCCAACAACCAAAGCAAACCACTTGGTATTGCGAAAAACGGCTGTATAACAAAAATAACATTGAAAAGTTTAAATCTGCATTAAAGTCAGTTAACTGGGAAGAAATTATTTCAGAAAGTAACGATGTAAATCAAAACTATAATGCTTTTAACGGCTTACTAACTAATATTCTAAACGAAACTATACCAAAAATAAAAACTAAATTAAAAACACACTATAAAAAATACTGGTTATCTACGGGTATAAAGATCTCATGCACCAACAAAAGGTTATTGAAAATTTTGAGTATAAAATGTGACAATCCAATTATCAAAAATTACTATAGAAAATACGAAAAAATACTAAAGCAGTCGGTGATAGTGTCTAAAAAGCAGCATTACATTAATAAAATAAAAATGTCCCAAAACAAAGTAAAAGCTATGTGGAATATAGTGAACGAACGTACAAATAAAAAAACGCGTACTGATAAGCATAATATCCAATTAGAAATTGATAATAATTTAGTTTCAGATCCAAAACAAATTGTAAACGAATTCAATAATTTTTTTGCATCAATTGGCGAAGAAAGCACCCGCCCTGTCGGCAGTGAGGCAAAAGGTCAGCCTGTACTTAATCCCTCTGAAAATACCCTGTTTCTTAGACCTTTAGACTGTCAAGAAACACATAGAATCATAAAAAACTTAAAAAACAAAAAAAGTCACGGAATTGATGAACTACCACCATCCCTGATTAGGCAATGCGCAGATGAACTTGCAGTACCTTTTTGTGTTTTGGTAAATCAATCCTTTTATGAAGGTACTTTTCCTGATCAACTTAAAAAGGCTATTATAAAACCATTGTTTAAGAAAAACTCTAAAACTGACCCCAATAATTACCGGCCTATAGCTCTACTACCTACGGCTTCAAAAATTTTCGAAAAGGCAATGTGCAACCGGGTGTACAGTTTTTGCGAAAGATATAAAATCTTTGACGAAGGTCAAAATGGTTTTCGGAAACATCGATCAACAACCCTAGCTGTCTATAAATATATGCAACAAGTTGTAAATATTATAAATGATAAAAAATATCCGGTTGGTATACTTTTGGATATGACCAAGGCATATGACAAGGTACAGTTTAAAATATTACTTGATAAATTATACGGAATAGGAATTCGTGGAACTACACATAAGTGGTTTGCATCCTACTTAAAAGATAGGGAACAATATGTACAAATAGAATATTTCAACCGAGACCAAAAACAAATAATTCAAGTAAGATCTGATAGGAAGACTATAAATGCATCAATACCTCAGGGAAGTGTTATTGGATGTCTCCTATTCATCATCTACATCAATGACCTTCCCAAAATCATGGAAGAACCGTGTGTGCTATTCGCAGACGACATCTCTCTGCTTACCACATGCCAAACAAATAAACATATAAATGACCAATTAAATACGATTTTCAACAAAACAACAAAATGGATGAACGACCACAACCTTGAGATTAATTATAAAAAAACCAAACTAATAACTTTCTACCCACATCAAAAATCCCCTTTACCAGTCAGCTTCTCAACAAATGGCACACAAATTGAAGTAGTTAACGACTTTACGCTATTAGGACTCACAATTGACACACACATTTCTTGGAAGCCCCATATAAAAAAAGTACGAACAAAATTATCCAAATTCACCTATGCACTTCGAGAAATCAAGAAAACTACCGACTTACAAACTGCAATTACCACATACTACGCCTACGCTCATGCATGGCTTTGCTATGGCATTATAATGTGGGGAAATAGCACGGATGTGCCTACACTTTTCATTCTCCAAAAGAAATTGATTCGGATTATAGTTAACATAGAACAAACTGATAGTTGTAAACCCTTTTTCATAAAACATAAAATACTCACATTACCATCCATCTATATCCTAGAAATATGTAAATTTGTTAGGAAACACACGTACTTTTTTATAACCCGCGGTGATAAACATAGTGACCGATCTGTCAGATATAGAAATATGTTAATGTTACCCTCTTCGCGCATGAGACTACATTCAAATAGTCCCTACGTAATGTCCATAAAAATATTTAATAAACTACCAGATGCAATAAAAAATGAAACAAGCGATGTAACTTTTACGAATAAACTCAAACAATTATTAATTAAAAAAGCATACTACACATTAAACGAATACTTAGTTGACAAACAAATATATTAAACACAAACAGACACCATACTTTGTTAGTCGTTTAGAATTTCACACTCCTCAATATATATTGATAAATAGTATTTTATAGTTTTAAGCTTTCAGAATGTATGATAATTTGATATATTTGTGATATTTTGTAATGTATAATAATTTTATTAATGTAAGATAATTTGATATATTTGTGATAATTTTATAAATGTATGATAATGTTATAAATGTGTGACAATTTATTAATGTATGATAATTTGATATATTTGAGATAATTTTATAAATGTATGACAATTTTATAATGTAATTTTGTTCATTGATAAATTAATCGAATAATTTATAATAATATTAATGAATTGTTACTGAGAGAAAGGGAGCCATCCCCTCTCCTAATGTTGCTGTGCCCGACAGGGTCCATACTGATCTCTAATTTGTTAACATCTTTTAACACATATGGAATGCAATAAATAATTGAGTATTGAGTATTGAGTATTGCATAGACTAGACTAAAATAAAACCGTGGGGCACGTCAATTGTCTACAACGATTCTTCTATCGCACATAAGTCGATAATTTGTCAGATAATAGATAATTTGCAAGCAATGACGGGAAGAACAAGCGCCTTTGGTTTAGTCAAGAGTCTTTACACCATTTATACCAATACCTACAATATCCTCTGTTACAATATCCTTTATCCTAGGCCCACCCAACAATAACATCAGTGATGTACAGACAGCGTCAATAAGTAGTTACCCCCCTGGCGTACTCGGCCGGACTGTAGAGGGGTTAGCACATACTGTCGCTGTCTCTACCATCAGATAAAGCTTTCAAAAAAACTTCCGGTGAATTGTCCCGGTAGCCACAGCTACCCAAAAAAATTATATTGTGTGACCTTGAACGTTACACCGGCTCACCCACACCGCTTTGACCGTCAAAAACGTGACAGCACCACAAATCACACACGATCCCAATTAGCTGCAAGTAATCAAAACTGATTTGTTGATAACAGAACTCGTTTTCGTGTCAACTTATTACTACTAACATCACCTGATAATGATAAGCGATCGAATAGATATCTATCGTTAAAGTAACTTGTCATATTTCAGCACAACACTGAGATTTGATTGTTTATCTTGTGCGTAAATGACAAATAGGATTTGATTAGTTTGACTACACACTGGTTTTTTCCGGAGTGTATTTGTTTGTTCCCTGAGAGAAGCGCCGAAGTCTAGGAGCCAGTTTTACCAAAGGGCATCGTGTTTTAGCTAGGTGGGTTGTGGAGGTCAGATAGGTGGCTCGCTCCGTATAAAATACTGATATTCAGTTGTATTAGGTTAGACTAGAAGACGACCCTACAGAGTTGGGACAAGACAACGCAATTAATCTATACAATAGTAATGTATTTGTTCTCTCTTGTTTCAATCATATGATCCTTTTTAGGGTTCCGTACCCAAAGGGTCAAACGGGACCCTATTACTGAGACTTCGCTGTCCGTCCGTCCGTCCGTCCGTCCGTCCGTCCGTCCGTCTGTCACCAGGCTGTATCTCATGAAGCGTTATAGTTAGCCCGTTGAAATTTTCACAGATTATGTATTTCTGTTGATGCTATAACAACAAATACTAAAAACAGAATAAAATAAATGTTTAAGGGGGCTCCCATACAAAAGTGATTTTTTTGCTCGTTTTTTATAAATAATGGTACGGAACCCTTCGTGCGCGAGTCCGACTCGCACTTGGCTGGTTTTTACATCCTATCAAGAAAGCAATACTGAAAAAATATGTTGCGTTTCATGTACCAGTACGATTATTGTAAACAGCATTCGTAAAAATCCTGTCAAGTGCTGCTGATATGGACTGTGTCGATACATTTATCCTTTTATCGCAGTGATTTCCGCATCAAATTAAACATTGGCACGGCACGACTCTATTGACATTTTATCAAGTTTCGTAAGTTATGTCTGTGTGCCCGAGCAATAAACATAACTACGCTAATTGAAAAATATTATACGCTTCTTAAGAATATGGCAGCTTCTAAAACATGCGTATGAAACAAGATAAAATATTCGTTCTGTTTTCGAGGAATTTCCTAGAAGCAATGAAACGCAACTACGTATGTTGGAGTCGGCATCCAGTCTAACCGGGTGCAGCTGAATAACTTGCAGAGAATGTTTATCTGATGTCTAAAAGATAGGTCTGCTTGTCGGATTACGACGTTCTATCTGCGGATGAACGGTAAACACAAAAAATAACTCACCATTTTCCAAACACTCAGTCAACGCAGAAGTACTGTCTTCATTTATGAAAATCTTGACGCCTATCTTCAAATTCTTCCGTTCCTCCTCGGCCATTTTGTTTTGAACGTCATCGTGTGGTCTGGTTATATTAATCACGGCATCAGGAGTAGGGGCCGTGGATGCTGACACCACCATGTAATCGGAATGGTGGCGGGAAGTCTGAGGATGTCCTGGAGGGCCAATGCCGTTCTGGATGGGGACTGCCGCGGGAATACCGTTCTGGGTCCCCCATTCTGTTAGGGTTAACTTGATACTTTCTGAAAGCTGGAGAAATAAGGTTCGTTAGTGACAAGAATATGGAAATAACAGTAAACTCCTGGTCGTTTGGGTGATCATTATAATTTATGAGTATATTTATAGACCCTTTTACTATAAAGCGGTTTTGCAACGAGCAATCTCCTTTGCCTAGGGTTCTTCTGGTTGACCGTCAGATCAGGTAGACCCTCAGGAGCTTCAACAATCCAGTACGGATACTGGATTGTTGAAGCTCCTGAGGGTCTTGCAAAATCAAAAAACGAAACTTATGTTATGCAAGTTGTAAAAATGTTATTAGGAATGTGGGCTATCTGTTACAATTTTCCCGTATGTGAGACATAATGTAGTTTGGCTCTGAATTCAAAGATGACAAATCAATATCAGCTTTTTTCCTACACAATATGTCACCTTTTGGAAAAATTACTTTGTATAACCATACAATTAGTTTGACTGGACGAAAAGTTAAGGCAAACTTGGTTTCCGCAACAATAGACCGGTAAAGTAGGATTTAATACTCATTGAAGGAAGGAAGTTAAAATGTGAAAATTACGTCACTGAAATCGGACAGTAGCGCATACGCATTGCCTTGTATGGTGTTTACAAACTCATTCATCGAAAAAAGGTATTCAATGTCGTGTTACCTTTCAGCGTTCAGTTACCGTGAAACGTGTGTGAGTCAGTTGCTAGTGTGTGTGTGTGTGTGAGACAATGCAATTCTGTTTCAGTAAAGTTATTAGCAATATGTTATGTTTAAAATATGTACATGGTTCTTAGTTTATTACTTTATTAGGTACGTGCTTGTTTAAATAATGTAGTACTTAATTATTTTATTATCTTTAAACAAATCATTGTTTTTAAGTTGTAGGTTCTACAGTACACCGTACGTAAGTGACAACAAAATCAGAATTTGATGGCAACTAATACTATTGAAACTCCAACGTAAGGTCGACTGCTACGAACGGCGACCAATTAAGCTATGCAAAACCAAATTAAGCTCTGCATTGTACGGGAAGCTCATATAAAGCGAAGTCAGGTTATACTGGATGTGTATTGCTTGATGTGTCGTCGTGTGTACGTATAGGAAGTACGGTATCGCTTTGGTAATTGATTAGATAGTGCATAATGCGATATTGTTTACCACCAGGTGAGCTACTTCAATAGTTGCGTAATTTTGATCGATTGTCGCAAGCGGCGTAAAACGTTTCCTACCTATATGTGTAGAAAATTGATTTTCCATTTTGAAGCTTTGCTGAACTTGGATAACATTAACAAAATATAATGGAGAATGGAGGCCCCACAAACGATGGGACACTTGAAATCATGTCCTGCCTGTCTTGTTGCTTGCACATCACAGGAGCTGATGGACGCTAATGAAAGCCCCAAACTCGTCGCTCAATTTTGGGCTGACTCAATTTAAATTATCATCGACACGCTAAGAAGAAAAAGGAGATACTGTAGTGGCTGATATAGTTTGCCTGATAGAGGTTGGTTGTCGTATCTCGACTCGAAAGACCAAAGGCGATGGTGGTAGGAGAGGTACAGTCCTGCCCCCGTATTCACAAACGCTTCGATTCGATATGTCGTTTATCTATCTTATTTTGGCATTACGAAAGGGAGCGAGATAGACATACGACATTCCGAATCGAAATCGAATCCGACCGTTTTTGAATAGGGAGCCTGGAGACCGAAGTTTAGTAGGAAAAAAAGACATGAAGAAGACTCAGGTTAACAAATCCACCAGAAGAGGTCACAAAACACTGGTAATTGCATTTCGAATGACCAAAGACGGGTAGAGAGGAATACTAATACTATAAAGACGTATATTTGTAAGTTTGAGCCTTTTGTACCTAGTTCCGAAGATACAGCCCGACAATAAAGTTTAAATGGTGGCAAACTACATATTTTCTACCTGGCAATGCCACTTTAACTGTCAAACTCAGCAATGTCATTGGCTTGTCACTGCTCAGGGTTGCCAGAAAGTCAAACAACAACAAACAACGTCATCATTATTTCCATACTATGATAATTATGCTAAACTATACTGATCCGATTCCGAAAATTCTTTCACTATAATTAGAAAGCTACATTATTCCCTTGTCCTATTAGGCTACATTTAAAACATGTACAATTGTACACTATAATTTTTGACCATATCGCGGGTAAAAGTTAGTGACAAATAAATGCCATAAAAGGCCAAATATCTAAAGATTAGTATTATTGTGCCACTTAAGTTCAATGAATTGCGATAAGCTAGTTTTTTACAAGCAGTAGATAAATCAATAATGGATGCGTGTAATGCTGTATGACTCAAGTATATGAATAAATTATAAGATTTAACATGTTTGCTTACTTTACAAGTTATATTAAGATATGGAATGACGAATCATTACTTGGCAATACCGATAATTAAATTAAACAGTCATTCCTTGTATTTGAATACTAACTGGCCCTACCTACCTAAATAACAAAGGTGTGTTTATTAAGTAAAATAGTATAGTCACCGTTATAGTTCCGTCATCGATTAAGTTTGTAAAATGGTGCTTTGTAAGCGTGTTTGAAATATTTGCACTAAACCGGTATTTTGGTCGACAGGTGTATGAACATGACTGGCGAAAAATACGATGACGTAGATCCAATTTTTTATAGCACACAACATCACGCCTGTAATCCCCGAAGGGAAAGGCAGAAGTATATGTACATACTTAGGTCAATTTCTGCATAACCCTTTAACATAAAAAATTGTGGGTGTCCGTGTCTCTCTTTAGACTCTATAGTGACACCCATATACAATTTAGATTGCCATCGACACGCTAAGAAGAAAAACTTCCCAATACGAGGCGTGGCTTTTTCCAGCTACCGTGATCAAATCCAGACTCCAAATTGGCGAATTCCTACTGAGAAATTCATGATTGATTGCCACCACTTTGCCCAACCTGGTAATCGAACCCAAGACAAAAGAGGTATTGGGTGACTTTTATATCCCTACCTTGCGTAAAATGCAACATGTTGTAATTATTAAATCAGCTTATTTTTCTTCATAAGTACTCTTACTTCTATAAAAATCAATAAAAAAAAACACCTAGTCATTCATAAAAACTGGTACAAGGTAAAGCAACATACAAAAAGTACCGTCGGTGTTTCGTCATATAGAACAGCAAATAAATTCTGCTTTGCTAGGCTGCTTTGCAAAATTCTTCAGGAATCCATAATCTAGAGAGCCCAGCAGTAGCTCAGTGGTTATAGGTTAGAACTCAGTCAGTTGTATTACTTTGTGTAATCACCACTTCTCAAAACGGTGAAAGAAAACATTGTAAGAACAGAATCCAACCCCAATAAAGTTGGAAAAAGGCTGTGCGTGGAGTAAATTATTCTATTCAAGGAAAAGTATTGATTTTTGTTTTTATGACTGGTATTGGAAAAACATGAATAAGTTAATGTTTCATCTGCTAAACAAGCGAACGTCTTTTAACATGCATTATTATTTTTAAAAGAAATCTTCAGATTTAAAAGAAACATTGTAATTTAAAAAAAAGTTAAGTGTTAAAAAGAATTATAAGTTTAATTTTGAAGTATGAACCCTGTATTATTAAAATAGTGTAGATGATTGAGATTGAGTACTACATATGTAACCTTTTTAAACTTTGTGTGAGATTATATAAAGCCACCTAGGCCAATGTAGGTGTGTATTGGAACAAAATTAAGGTGTGTTCTCCTAAAAATAAAATATAAACAGGATTTCGGGCGCCTTGGAGCACACTAAAAATAGCCAGATAGTCAAATCGAAGGGATCGAACTTTTAATCTGCAGGGAGGTAGCTTTTTGATTTAAATTTTCAATGAAACAAGCAAAATATACCCTTGAACATTTAAATTTATTTAAGCCAGTAGCTTAGGATTTTAGAATTTTCTTAAATTATATTACTAACATATTTTTTTTTGTTTGTTATTAATTGCATCCAGTAAATTGAAATAAAGAAATATAGGTTACTCAGCAAAAGGCTGTAAAATGAATTTAAAAGGTGACCTCAGGCATCGAATATATTGTCGACACGTGGATTGGCAAGAACTGCATCGGAATTTAACCCAGAATAACCTGAGTAAGACCGGAATAAAACCGGAATAAAACCGCCAGCAGCTGCTAGCGTTTATTCCATCAAAATTGAGTTCTCTCAATGCACCTATAATATATTAGGTGACAGAGTCATTGAGGAGACGCACAATGGGATCAGGAAATCCGAAGGAACAATACTTCCACCACTCCCTGGGTCTTTTATATTATTTAAATGGCATCTCAAAGCCAAAAGTTATAATGGATTCAACCAGATTGAAAATTAATAATTTTTAGACGACATTATCACCGCCAGTTAAGGTCGCAAAGTGACACACACAGTCACATCCAAAATTTGACACTTCAAACCTTCAGAAACTAACATAGATTAAAAATGACAGCTAGAAAAATTCGTTCAAAAATCGACTAATTGGTCAAAGACATGTAACGATATAATAAACTCGTTACATTACATCCCTCCCCGAAAAAATAAAAGAAAGCAATTTCTTTTATGCTAAGAAAATGAATAGGGTAAAACGAAGTTTTCCAAAAAAAACAGGAAATATAAATCCTAAAGGTATCAAAAAATATCATGCATACAAATAAAACACCAAAGTGCAGACAACACACTAGCACAACTGACCTACAACACTAAAAGAACCACATGAGTACAGTTAAGCACCTTCGCCACTGACTAACAAGTGAAATCCAAGAAATATTATAAGTACAGTTAAGTGCAGTAGTCGCTTAACACTGTATAAAACTACAACAGAACTATACCTAAATGAGTACGGTTAGGCACAATAGCCACCGACTAACATGTATAACCCTAAAAAGAAAAAAAAATACCAATATGAGTTCGGTTGGGCACCATAGCCACCGACTAGCAAGTATATGTATAATATAACAGGAGAAAAAAATATTAATTGAAATACAGTTAGGCGCAATTGCCGCTGTTTAATGAGAATAATCCCAAAAATAAATGTCTTTATGAGTGCAGTTAGGCTCCATCGCCACTGACTAGCAAGAACGAATTATAACTGAAAGAAACAGTATAAGAATCTTCACATCTCTAAAGATAAAAAAATATAAAGACAAATTTTGTGACCGGCTCAACTCCACCGACTTTCCGAGCACAAACAAAAAAATGTTGTGACCGGCTCAACTCCACCGACTTTCCGAGCACAAACAAAAAAACAACGAAATCAAGGGGACAAATATACCGAGATCCGTAAAAAAGATAGGTATACCTCTACAAGTGTAAACAAAGCGTACAAATATAGTAGGTACCGATACAGTAATTGTATACAAGAATGTGCACAAAAAATTGTATACAAGACTGGAAAAAAAATAATATTAATAATAAGATCTTTCGATATGGAAAATGTATTTGTGTGGTGAGAAAAAGTATATAAAAAATGTCCTAAGTTGTATTTTAGAATGTTAATAAGTCAAATTTAATAAATTTATAAGAAGTTACTTAACATACATCTTCTTTCAAACCACCGATAACCTATCATCCATCCCAGCGTACATCACATTCAAAAGTGGCCTTCAAACAAAATTATCAGAATCAAGATTAACAATTGGAAACCAAATTAATATTTAATTATATCCTTAACATGATAACGACCAGTGGTATCCTTTTTAAGGTCTTTCAGAATATAAACATTATCAGAGATCTTTTCAGTAATTTTACATTTAATAAACTTAGGAGCAAACTTTGCCGAAAAATAAGTAGGTGCATGAGATTGAACGAAACTCCTTCTCCACACAACATCACCCACATCAAAAGAAATGACTTTGCGACCTTTGTTATAATAGCGAGCATTACGCTGATAAGCTTTTAATAAATGAGATTGAACTTTAACAAAAATATCACTAAGTGAATTGAGAGCATCGGCATAGTGAACTCTATCGGAAACTTCTAGTTCATCTAAATTATCGATAGAATCACTAAAACGATGTAAAGAAGCATCAAAAATAAGTTCTCTACCAAACATCAAAAAATTTGGTGTGAAATCTGTGGCCAGATTAACACTATTATTCAAAGCTAGTTGAATATTAGGTAAAAATTTTGACCAAGTTCTATGATCATCTTTGACAAAACAAGCTATGCAAGTTTCAACAGTTTTATTATATCTCTCAACAGTATTATTTTGAGGCGTGTATAAAGTGTTATAAAATATTTTATTAATATTAAAACCCTTCAAAAACTCTACAAAATGTTTAGAAGTAAATTGTGTACCATTATCACAAACAATTATCTTAGGACAACCAAATTTAAGAAATATTTCTTTTTCAAAAAGTTTATTTATTACTCTAGTAGTAGCATTTATCATAGGAAAAATCCAGCAGTATTTAGTAAAAACATCAACAACTGAGAGAATATATTTATGTCCAGAATAAGATTTAGGTAATATACCTATAATATCTACTGAAAGCATCAACATAGGACGATCAACTTTTTTAGGGTTAACCATAATACCAAAAGGAGGTTGAGTGGTATGTTTATAAGCTTTACAAGTATCACAAACTAGAATATATTGTTGAACATCATTAAACATTCCTTTCCAAAAATAGTGTTGTTTTAATTTATTTAAAGTTTTATGAATACCCAAGTGTCCAGAATTAATATCATCATGATTAGAACGAATTGTATCTAAAATATGTTCTTTAGGAATAACTATTTTCCAATTGAGATTACTATTAGGATCAAACTTACTTTTACAAAATTTATATAAGGTGTTATTTTCTACTCTAAAGTTTTTATATCTGCAAGGAGATTTTTGACAATTAATAAATACTTTTTTATACCAAGGATCATAAATATCATCATCAGGTAAAACTAAATTATTTTGAGAGATTCCTATAGCAGCTATTTCAATACGAGACAAAGCGTCTGGGACTAAATGTAAAGATCCTTTTTTATGAACAATATCAAAAGTAAATTGAGAAATTCTAGCAGCCCAACGTGCTAAGCGTCCACTAGGATTGCTAAGACCTAAAAGCCATTTTAAACTAGCATGATCAGTTATTACTGTAAACTTCATTCCTTCAATATAAGGTCTGAAATGTTCTATTGAAGCTAAAATAGCAAGTAATTCACGTTCTGTGGTACTATAATTGCGTTCACATTTATTGAGTGATCTAGAATAGAACGCAATAGGATGTTGATCTCCATTATCATCCTCTTGACTCAAAACACTACCAATGCCAACAGAACTGGCATCACAATGTAAAAAGAAAGGTTTTTCAAAATTAGGGCATTGCAAAACAGGAGCAGTAATTAAAGTTTGTTTTAACTCATCAAATGCATTCTCAGCTTCATCGTTCCAACAAAGTGGTTTTTTAGAATTCTTACTTCCCGCTGTTAATTTAGTTAGAGGAGAGGCAATATCAGCAAACTTACAAATGAATCTACGATAGTATGAGCATAAACCTAGAAAACTACGAAGTTGTTTAACAGATTCAGGACGTGGGAAACTTTTAATGGTATCTAATTTAGAAGGATCAGTATGCAAACCATTACTATCCACTATATAACCAAGATAGCGGAGTCTATCTTTACAAAAATTACACTTTTTCAAATTAACTGTCAAACCAGCATCTTTCAGTATATTATAAATTTTATGTAAATAGTCTATATGTAAATTGAAATCCGAGTTAACACAAATTAAATCATCTAAATAACAAAATACAGTATTATCAAACTCAGGTCCAAAAAGTTTATCCACAAGTCTCTGCAACTCAGCTGGTGCATTGGTGAGACCGAATGGCATACGAACAAACTCGAAAAGTCCTTTTCCCGGAACTACAAAAGCAGTCTTTTCTCGAGAAGAATCTTCAAGGGCAATTTGCAAAAATGCTTTAGAAAGGTCAATGGTACTAATATATTTAGCTCCTCCAAGGTTATCTAAAATTCTAGTGGTATAAGGAAGAGGGTAAGAATCTTTTATAGTAACTGAATTTAAACGTCTTGAATCTAAACATAATCTGGTACTACCATCCTTCTTCTCTACAGCTAAAACAGGTGAGCACCAAGGAGATTTAGAAGGTTGAATAATTCCTTCCTTTAATAAAACTTCCACTTCATCAAAAAGTTCTTTCTGCTTTGCAGGACTTAAAGGCCAATATCTTTGTTTAAAAGGTTCACTAGTAACATTAATTTTATGTTGAACAAGATGAGTAAGACCTAAGCCTCTCTTTTCATAAGAAATATCTTCAAAGAGTGAAACAGTATTACTTAATTTTTGTTTTTCAGAAGGAGAAAGTTCACTAGCAGAGGTGACTGAACTAACTTGAACTGTATTGCTACGGACATACGTTATATTTTTCCATAAATCCTTAGCCAAATCGAATTTTAACCAAAAATCAAAACCTAAAATGAAATCAGGTTGAAAAGAAGGTATAATTAGAAAATTAATATTTTTAGTTAAATTATCACAAGTAACAGGTAATTCAATGGTACCAATAATTCTCTGTGAAGAACCATAAGCGGTGTAAGCAGCACTAGAAACAGAATTTATTTTATAACCTAACTGTGAAAATTGTTTATGACTATTTGTGCCCAAAATACAACTATTTGAACCACTATCCAATAAACCAGAAAAAGTATGGTTACCTACGGAAAATTGTAAATACGGTCTAGTATCATCATTTTTGACAAATAAAACAGGAGCTGATTTATAAATCTTAAAAAATGTTTTTAAGTAATCTAACCAATTCGCGAAATCTCTGTTACGAGCAGCATCCTCAGGTTTGTGATATTCAGTGAAATTTTCATTCATCGAGACACTCTCGGTTATGTCAGTAACAACAGGGGCTCGATGCAACCTAATCAGTTTTTTGACTTGCTAGAGTTTTTCTCTACGTTACAAACATCACAACTCTTAGATGTAACTCCAACCTTTTGACATTTAAAACAAATAACACCAGGTATGGAAGTACAATGCTTAAAATGATGTCCGGATTTTTTGCACTTTAAACAGGTTATAACTGCATTAGACTTAACAGTAGGTTTTTCAGTTTTAAAAGATTTATAACTTACAAAAACTTCAAGCTCTTTTGCAAGAACAAGAAATTGTTCCACAGAATCTATAGGTTTACCAAATATAAAAGGTGTGTAAATAGGCAACATGTTATGTTTAATAATAGTAATCAAAACCGCATCAAACAATGGCGAAGAAAGACGACTAGCCATGTCCATTATTTCTGTGATGAAATCTGGAAGAGATTCAGAACTCTTTTGTTTCCTCGTACGAAGTTCATGTTCCAAAAAATAGTCAAAATCCGGCCTGTCAAAACGTTTAAGTAAAGCAAGTTTAAGCTCATGCCAGGATGGAATACGAATGCGAACTGTGCGAAACCATTTCAGAGCAATACCACTAAGCAAGTCTGTGAATGAACCAACCAACAAAATTTCATCAAAATTTTTGTACAAAAATATTCTTCAACTTCAGTAATAAATTCTCTAACACAAGATTTCCCATCGAATTTAAGTTTACTTTTTTTCAAGTCAGGCAACTTAATTGCAGAAGGCAAATTCTTTTTAATATGTTCATTAACCAAAACATTCATAGAATTAAATGAAGGCAGAGCGTGCGACGCAAAAGCCGAGGAAGAGTGAGCAATCCTTTCATTATGATCAAAAGTGTGTGGTACTTCTGTCAAATTAATCATGTCCGGAACAGCAGGTGCAACATTAGGATCTGTGCAAACACCATCAGATTCTAAGTGGTCTTTAGCAATAGGCGGAGAAGACTGATCTTCTTTATCCATAATGAATAATTGAAACGATAATTGATGAGCAAAGCAAGATGCAAAATTTCAAAAGTTTTAAAATATTTGAGGTTAAGTTTAAAATATTTTCAAAGTTGAAAGTTAATTTGTTGAAAATTTCAAAGTTAAAAGATGCATTAATAACTTACAAGATAAATTAAAGTAACTTAAAGTAAGATTACCAAGTTAAACCAAAGTTTACTTAAGATTAAATATGAAACAAAGTTTCACCGCACTAGATTTACACTGTTGAGTCACTTGTACAAAACAAAACTGTCTTACCATACAAAATGTTGATTTTGCAAGAGAAATAAAGCAGTAATGCTGTAACCATAAACATTAAATACACACAATAGTACAAAGTACAATAATGTTAGTAGAAAATATTGTTTACCAACAAGGAAACATTTAAAGAAATTAAGTTGTAAATTACAACAATAAACAATAATGTGTTACAAAAACTATCTAATTGGTTCTGTAAACAATACTACAAATAAAGAACAGGATGCAATGAATAAATAACAAAATAAATAAGCTACTTCAAAGTCCCTGTTCGCAGAGCGACAAATGTAACCTTTTTAAACTTTGTGTGAGATTATATAAAGCCACCTAGGCCAATGTAGGTGTGTATTGGAACAAAATTAAGGTGTGTTCTCCTAAAAATAAAATATAAACAGGATTTCGGGCGCCTTGGAGCACACTAAAAATAGCCAGATAGTCAAATCGAAGGGATCGAACTTTTAATCTGCAGGGAGGTAGCTTTTTGATTTAAATTTTCAATGAAACAAGCAAAATATACCCTTGAACATTTAAATTTATTTAAGCCAGTAGCTTAGGATTTTAGAATGTTCTTAAATTATATTACTAACATATTTTTTTTTGTTTGTTATTAATTGCATCCAGTAAATTGAAATAAAGAAATATAGGTTACTCAGCAAAAGGCTGTAAAATGAATTTAAAAGGTGACCTCAGGCATCGAATATATTGTCGACACGTGGATTGGCAAGAACTGCATCGGAATTTAACCCAGAATAACCTGAGTAAGACCGGAATAAAACCGGAATAAAACCGCCAGCAGCTGCTAGCGTTTATTCCATCAAAATTGAGTTCTCTCAATGGGTCATTTTCACAAAAAGTGTACATTCGTGTTTTGGGTGTGTCCCACAACTTATTTATTTTCTTTAAAGAGTAATATCAACTTTTAAGAAAAACAACACTAAAACTTTGGATCTGTGGTCAGATTTTAACAATTATTGTATAATGCTGCTGGTATAAACACAACAATATTACCTTAATTTTCAAAAATGAAGGTAGAATGTATCTATTTTAGCACTGTCCCACTACCATTTTCATTAATAAAACATGACCTTAATGTAATTTTTTGACTTATATATAATAATGTGTTTGATATTTTGGAAAGTATAGTTATGCACGATTTGTTAAACAATTACAGCAATAGTCTAATGCCGCATAAAAAAATTAAATAAATTAATCTTTGTGAGGACATAAACTAGTTAAAATGGAAAATTCCCTTCCGAAACCGCAATTTTTGCGAGATGATTCTATCAAAATTACCATTTAATGCGTATATATTTCAATTGGCAACGTTTTTAATGCTGTCAACTGGTTCCAACAAGTATTTTCGGCTATTTTGACAGCAGCCGGTGGTCGAGCAACATATATCTCAGTAGCGGTCCGGTTTAGATTTCCCGGAACCGCAACCAATTTCAAAGTAAGTTTACAAGTTTATATTTTGCAAATTATTTTGATATCTTTATTAGCTTTCAGTGAACTTAAATTGATACCAAGCTTGTTAATCTTATGAATTAGTTTAAAGTAATTAAAATAAAAGTGTTTAAAGTCATGTTTCCGATACTTCCGTTCCGTAACCAAAACGCAGGTAACGTAGAAATGGAATTGAAAAGTTTCGGAATGGAATTCTTAAGAAGATGATACATTATGTTTGTATATTATCGATCTATTTATAATAAGAAAAAGGCGACGACTTCCAAATCTAATTTGTAACGTTCATAATTTGTCACTTTGTAAAAACAAATATATTATTGTAACAAAACTATTTTGAGATTTTGCTAAACAGTGTTGTGTGACAATTATTTGTTTTTTTTTTTATTTGGATATAATATATATAAAATATTTAAGTTAATTAAATACTACGGTAGGTTTTAAAGCCAAAGTTTTTTTTTTATAATATGGTGAAATTAGTGTGCTCAAAATGACCCAAGTTGACTATCTAACATGAGTGTTTTTTTCAGGTAATTTAGTTACCTGGTAAAAATGGGTGTCGTAGCAAACGTTGAGATGCAGTGAAGGTAATAATATTTTCGAGAAGAGTATACGTAAAATATGAAGTATTTAGAAAAAAAATATAACTAACTGGTTGTAAATAAAAATATCAGTTAATTTAAAAATCAAAAACCCGTCTGCTTAAGAGGTGAACTAAAAAGACGTAAACAAGAAAAAAAATCAGTCTGTGCAGTCGGAGGATCAGCTGGTCAGCCAGCTTGCGAATATGAACTCTCCGACTTCACGGCATGGTATTTTTCTTGTTTACATATTTTTAGTTCACTTCGGTTTTTGATTTTAAGTTAAGTTTTGTTTTATTTACAACTTTTTACCCGACTGCAAGGAAAGGGTTAAGTATGTTTTTTGCGTGTATATTGTCAATATGCCTATTCTTATTTTTTATTTTTGTTTTATTTTTTTTATTAAACTGTCTGTAAAAGGGGTGTATTTTAAGTTGAACAAGGTGTAAAATTTGATTTGTGTTCAATTTTATATTAGAATATTTGTAATAATATGATCTAATTTTCTTGATAATGTGCAATAGTTTTAAGAATTCTATTCCGTAATAGAAATAGTCTATTCCGTGACTGTCCTATTTTATAGTTTGTTATAAATATTTTTTTTTGAGCGAAACGCTATTTATTTGTTATTAGATTTCGATAATTTAGATTTTAATCATTTGATTAACGTAATTAAAAAAAAAGTTACTAACTTGTATCCTAATTGAGAAACTAATCAGAAATTATTGAACTAATTTGGTCCAAAGAGTAACGTAATGGAAATTAAAATGATGATAATGTATGTTTGCTATTGTTGATTTTATGTTTTATCTATTTTGTATTGAAGTACAAAATACCGTTAACCAATTATACTATTTGATTACATCCAAATGAGTTTTATTTTATTTCTATAACTAAAAGCCATTAGTTTCGGAATGGAATAAATTTTGTTCTCCAGGTGCAATAAATTAGTTTTATTTCAGTAAATAATCCGGATTATGAGGTTTTATTATATTTTTCATGTAGTCAAAAGAATATCAATTGGTAATTTAACTAAAAAAACGAAAAACAATAAAAGAATGAAATTTCGGCATTTTTTCAATAGTGTACACTTTTTTCTGAAAATGACCCCAATGCACCTATAATATATTAGGTGACAGAGTCATTGAGGAGACGCACAATGGGATCAGGAAATCCGAAGGAACAATACTTCCACCACTCCCTGGGTCTTTTATATTATTTAAATGGCATCTCAAAGCCAAAAGTTATAATGGATTCAACCAGATTGAAAATTAATAATTTTTAGACGACATTATCACCGCCAGTTAAGGTCGCAAAGTGACACACACAGTCACATCCAAAATTTGACACTTCAAACCTTCAGAAACTAACATAGATTAAAAATGACAGCTAGAAAAATTCGTTCAAAAATCGACTAATTGGTCAAAGACATGTAACGATATAATAAACTCGTTACACATAATAAATATTATGTGTGCAATTGAAATCCATTATAATTATATTATATAAAGCATATTACAAAACTGGAGCCATGAGACAACAAGACAGGGTTGCGGCAGACTGAGGAGAAGATGGCGGGACGCCTTGGATGGCTTTCTCATTGATTGGCGAGAAGCGGCACTGAATACAGAAAAGTGGAAGGAATGGGGGAGGCCTTTGCCCAGGAGTGGGAAAGTCCAGGCTAACAAAAAAGTTTCACATACATTTATTAAAAACTTGCATCTGCATGTGGTTGTAGGTTCAAAAGTACCAACTTGACTTTTTGAATTCATACATTATTTTCATAATAGATGTTGGATATCACCGGTCAATTTATATGGAATGAATACGACCCTGTTATGACAAAACACTGTAACCCAGGTAACATTGTTTTATGATAATACTACATAAAATATTCTACACAGTGTAAGATTGATACAGGTTTGACCTAAAGCTCGATAATGCTTTCCATTAACAAAAAACTCAATGTCGGTAACCTGAAGTACCGATGAAATGTTTTAAACTCGCAAACTTTTAAACTGGTATTCTCAAATTGACATTTTTACTTACGATTGCAGTGTTTTGTTCTAGGGCAGTGTATTAGGCTGGTATTATATAACAAATCACAGGAAGCCACTTCTACATAATAGCTTTATGGATAATATAGATAGATATATATCAGATAAGGAAAACGTTAAAACCTGCCAGTCATCATGATACTAGCCACCTATGTATGACATAGTATATTAAAATAGACACAAACCACATGAAGCTTGTTATCTCAACAATTAATAATAAAAGGTTCATTGATTATTGTAGATATGTTTTGTTTCATAGACTCTACATTGAAATGTGGTGTGGGAATCTATTGTTATGTTACGGGCATGTGATGCGGAGGAATGAGGAAAATGTTGGTGGGAAAGTGTTTGAAGTTAAGAGATTTTTTCTTTTGTCAAATGTTTACCCCCTAAGCCTACTTTGTGGAAAACAATAAAGTATTGAGTAGATGAAAACCTAAGAAATGATGGATGGACTGTGTGAAGGATGATATGGCTAGAGAGGAGGAGACTGCTGAGATGACTAGTAATAAAGAAATTTGCAAAAAGAAGATATACTGCGCCAACCCCAAATAAATTGGGAACAGGACAGGACAATTATGAATGAATTTTATATTTATGAATGATGATGATTTTTTATTTCTTAATGGATCTTAACATAACTTTTTAGTGTTCCGTAGCCAAATGGCAAAAAACAGAACCCTTATAGATTTCGTCATGTCTATCTGTCTGTCTGTCCGTCCGTATGTCACAGCCAATTTATTTCGAAAATATTAGAACTACTAGGTTCAAAATTGGTACAAAGATGTACAGTCAGTGAGCAGCATTACCTGACCCATTCGTCTCTTTTTTGCTTTGTGAGATGGGTCAGGTAATGGTGAAGGGGACTGTACCTTAAAAATTCATGAAAAATGTTGGATTGTAGAATGTAAAAAAAACTTTCAACGAAAATTAGTATGAATAAGATTTGATGTTTAGTTTTTGAGATATGGGAGTTTTTCATCAAACTGCAGCAGTAACTTTGTTTTTCATTAACATACTAGGAAAAACAAATTTAGTTTTACTGTTGAATGTAATACAATACAACATAATTATGAATGAGCCTCCAAATATTTTTATTTTTTTGGTGCTACGGAACCCTGTGTGCGTGTGAGTACGACTCACATTTGGCAGGTTTTTCATTGAATAGTATGATGTAGGAATCTACTTTATTGTAAAATTAATAATAAGTTGTGTCGGGTAGATTGATTAATATTATTTTTAAATTAAACTTTAAATAATTATACTATTTTATAATTGTTTTGTTATTTTATAGTTAAATGAGCTTATTATTTAACTTAAAAGCTTGGTAATTTGATGTGTCTATTAAAGGAAATTCTCAACAAGTTTAGTAGTTATTATGATATAATTGTTTAACCCATTTTAAATATATAGATTTTTATTAAATTGTCTTCTCAGTGGTACTTTTCATGTGTGATTCAATTTATTAAAAAATCAATATAATGAGCCATCTGTATTGCAAGACAACTGGCACTAAAACAACATCTCATTAATCTTAGTAACAATAGGTAATAATTAACAACTTCCAGATTAATCTCAATTAACTGGGTTCTTTGGAAGATTAATTTATGATTCATGAGTTTTCCCATAGAGCTTAGAATGTGATAAGACTCAAGAATGGTTTCAAAAATATAATACAGCTTGGAAAGCATCAGTGGAATGTGCCTGTCTTAATTTAGTGTGTAGTTTGCAGTAAAAGTACTGATCATAAAGAAAAAGAACCAAGACCATTGATTTTAAAAGATACCTATTAGAATTATCTCAATCTTGATTAAATATAGTATTTTTGATGATGATAACATAGCCATACTTAGTACTTGAGTACCAGTGTGATGTAAAAATGTAACAACAGACTAGCTACACAACCAACCATTCTATGTTATTCTAAGAATTTAAGTAGGTAGTAAGGTACTAACCTCCTCTGTAACATTTTGTCCTGCCTTCTTCTTGATATCGATCAAGTTCAGCACATTCCCAGTATTAATTGTCACTTTAGACGCACTCTTCAACATCGTGACCAAATAGATTAACTTTTTTAATTGTTCGAGGTAGCTACTCCGTCTCACACACAGCCAAGGTTACTGGCCAATATCACACACACAAAAAATACTTCAAGCGCAATATTTGTTTGAAATGCGAACGCGCTGCCGTCCGCTATCGGCGACTAAGATCGACTGAATACTGGCCTTGCACGCGGAAATTCATAATTTTTATACACAATCAGCTGGCGAAGTTTTATCTGTGACGTATTGCAATGTATGACGAAATCGTTCAGTACGGTTGAGACAACATGTTGTAAGGTTATTTTGTAGGCTACCGAAGATATGGCATTTGAATAGTGAGTCGGCAAAACTAGAATTTCAAGGAATTTTCATATTTCTCGATAAATATTCTATCATGAATGAAATGTCAAAACTTTTTATGAATGACATTTTGACAGTTAATCGCTATAAGTACCATTTTACACAATACTACTAAAAGCGGTCTTGTCATGTAATGTAGTACTAGCTTTACAATAAAGTATATCAATCAAAGGGTTTTCTATAGGGTTTAGGTTGCATTCCCTTATTTTATTTATTTGATTGTGAAGATTTAGGGATCACAACGTACCTCGCTTTTTTTCCTAGATTGTTTCCTATAATATATATATTTCTTAATCATGCATAAATAACTTGTACAACTTTAGACTTATCTAAGTACTGCGCGGATCACCCGGAGGACACGATGGACCACACCGTTGAGCTCTGCTCCGCTTAGTCTGAGCAGTACTGAGCACCACCACCACCCGTGTCCTCGTACTCGGTTCAATCCATGGTCAGGAGTGAGAGGGAATGGAAGCCATCGCCTCTTTCTGCGAAGCAATCATGCTGGCGAAGGAAATGGTGGAACGTGAGAGGGCGAGAGCCTCACGTCCCAGCCACCGCGGGAGACACCCCGGGCGGCCCCCGTTGGCGCGGCCCTGTACGGTGAGTAATGGGCTAGCTCACCGTTCGTCCGTCTTTACGACGACAGGCCGTGTCGGCGGCGCGTTCGTGTTCTACGCGCGCCTCAAGGAGATGTCAGCAAATCGAAAGGGGTCCGAAAGGGCCGATGCCTGCCGGGGCTGCGGGACTGTTCGAAAGAGATACCGTGGCCCTGGAACACAAAGGGCTATAAAGAAATGGATGGGTTTTAGTCAGTACAAATCTGACACTAGGTACCTTCCGCTTCGACCAGAGCGGGTGGGGTCATATTTTGATGATTGCCCATCAGTAAAAATAAAGACCTGTATGTATAAGTGCACATGTACATACATGGTGTAGGTACAGTGCACACCACATGGTGTGCTTTGTACATACAACATATAGGTACACACGGCGACACATCAAGCGATATTTAATATCCTGATCTCGCTTTGCACGAGCTTCCCGTACAATGAGAGATTAGTAAATACTAGTTTTGCATAGCTTAATTGGTGGTCGTGCAAATAATTCGAAATACTTTTTACGGCGGTACGATAGTTCGTAGCTGAAATGTAGGTAATGTACCAGTGGCGTAGCGTGCCTTGGCGGGGCCCCGTATAAAATTTTGTTTGGGGCCCTTATGAAGGGTAAAGATTTATCACAAAAGAAAAAAAACTGTTTGCATAAAATTAAAAGAAATATTTATTCATCATAATTATGTATCAGTCACTTTTTACAAAATTATTACAAACAATTCAAATGAAAAATTACACTCTCCTTGCTTTTTTTTCGGCAAACTGATTTAAGCTGATGATGACTTTAGTTTTTCTAAAGTTTTTATTAATTTTTGCTTACGCACGTCGGGGGCCCTGTGACCCGGGGTACCGTATAATTGATATGGCAGATACGGCGGTAGCTACGCCCCTGTAATGTACAGGGGCGAACAGATAGGTGATTTGGCATATGGCTGGGATTACGGAAACAAATGAAAATAAAATAAATGTTTTTCAGTTCAGTGCTCAGTTACTTATTTTAGTATTAAGTGTATTAAGTGTTATTGTTATGTAATTCGTAAATGTCGAATTTTAATGTCCTTGTTATAACTGGCAGGTTTCATTGTTATACAGGCAGGTTATGTTTTTAGAGTTTTAGAATAGGAATGGTTTGTAATTAGATAGGAAAAATTACGTGTATATTTTGTCAGACGAGATGTCAGTGCAGTCTTCAAATGTGGTTATACAGGGATAGTTTGATATTGTGTTTTTGTGGGCTTTTGATACAAGAAATTTTATTTTATCCTCATTTGAGGGTGCCGCCCATAATCTGCTTTTTCTGGGTTATCTTCTGCGTGCTGGGCCCATAACCACTTGGGGGTTTAAAATTTCGTGGTTCATAAATCAATAAAAACCCTGCCCCTCATATTTTTATACGTCACCTTGAATTTGGACCCTTCTTCTACATAATTAAAATCACTGTATTCAGTTCACATTACATTTATCTTTTTTTTTTTTCATTCTTTGTATCAAATCCCACAAAAACACAATATCAAACTATCCCTGTATAACCACATAGACTGCACTGACATCTAGACTGACAAAATTCACACGTAATTTTTTCCTATCAAATTACAAACCATTCCTATTCTAAAACTCTACAAACTTAACCTGCCAGTATAACAATGAAACCTGCCAGTTATAACAAGGACATTAAAATTCGACAATTACTAATTCCATAACAATAACATCCCCTCTGAATTTTATGTCTATTACAATCTACTAACATCTACAACAAGAATCTTCATTAACTCATTATCCTCAACAACTCTTCCTTCAACAACAACTTCATCAAATTCTTCATCATCAACTACTTCTTCATCTCTAAATTCAATTCTCTTCAACAACTCTTCTCTCAACTTCAACAACTAAAAAACTCCTCATCAAACTTCAACTACAACAAATTCTTCTTCAACACTAACTTGAAATTATCAAAATCATCAACTACTCCTTTACTATTAACTTCAACTCTTCAAATCCATCAACACCAACTGTGACCTCAAAAATGTCACAATATCCTCCCCTCTTCATTTCCTCTCTCTTGTTGGTAAAAACCTCAATCCATATTCATCAATCAATTCATTTAATTATAATTATTGGAAAAGTAAAATCAAACAAACTAAAACTTATTAATTGAAATATTTTTCTTCTATCTATGATTGAAATAAAACTCCTCTACAAATACTGCTGTCAATTGCAAATTGACAACTGTGCATGACAAAGTCAAAATGACAAGACAAGTTGAACAGAAACTTCAACTCAGCTGACCGAAAGCACGTATTCGGTTGATTGAATTCAGATTATATTTAGACGAAAAGTATTAAACTTATTGTTTAAGTTAAGCATAAAAACAACAAAATGGGCGTCGACATTATAAGTTTTGCTTACGCCGCCTCGGTTGCTGCCGGTGGAATTATGGGTTATGCTAAAGCAGGTTAGTTTTGTTGATTCCCAAGCATATTAAAAAAAAAAAACAAATGTAACTATGGTTGGAACTAAAAGTCGATTTACGCATTTATTTGAAAAGTTAGCATTCATTTTTATAGCTTTACCATGTGCACCAATAATCTTTTATGTAATCAGTCCAAAATCAATTTGATAAGTATTATATCTTTACGTATGTTCGGCCTAGCCAATAGGCGGAAGCAGACATGTTAGCCAAATCATAAGTGGCTTCTCATGCTTTCTTGATATTTTTTTTTGCCATTAATACTTATTTGTATTTTTTATAAACATCTTTTCATTGCATGTTGGATTGGTGCAGTAACAGCAAAATTATTAGGTACCTATTGATGACAATCACAGTGTTAATACTGTTATCAAGAATTTGTATTAAAAGATAAATAAGTACCTATCTACTTCAAAATTGAGAACGATTGAAATGCAATTTTCAGCTTTGCTAGTATGATATCAGAGACATAAACCTCTCAGTGACCTCTTCAGAAAAGGCAATTTATAATCAACTTAAATGAAAGACTTAATTTTCATCATTCTCTTGCCTTATCCCAATTCATTTGGGGTTGGCGCAGCTTGTCTTCTTCTTCCATACTTCTATATTACATGTCATCTCCTGAAACACCTCCTTTTTTGCCAAGCTCTAATCATTCACATAAATTGAATTTAGATTATATTCTTTCAAAATAAAAAACAACCATGATCTCGACATGTCAACAGTGATGTCGAGGAATTTTTTGACACCCTGTAATTTTGATTCTTGTACATATTCTATTTTTATTTTATATTTATTTGTAGTTTGTAAATAATGTACCATGATCTTCTTTTTGCTGTATTACTCAACATACACCGAAATTTTGTCAATGGACCCGAGAAGTAGGTACATAAAAATTGTCAAATTTTGATGTTTGAGGTCTTTTATTAAGTGACAAGGTCAAAACATAGTGAATTAACAACAAGATAAAGACAACAGGCACTGGAATATATCCATGTGTAGGTTTAATCATCAAAAACACTATTGTATTTAAATTGAATGGCCGTGTTTACATTACGGCCACCATCTGCATGTACATGAAGTTTACAATTGTCTGACAAGTATTGTTGGATTATAATTACCACTATTTATTAATTCCTTGTACTTACTGTGTTGATAAATGTATAGTTTTCAAGTGAAGTATAGAAGCTATATAGGGTGGAAGGGACACTAACGCTAAAATGGTCATTATTCAGTACATCATTGTTAAACCCTCACCTCCAGCCTCATAGAAATTTTTCATCAGTAATTTTAACCTTTTGAATGCGAGAGTAGAAAAGCACGCGCATGCCCTCCACGCAAAGCCACAAATTCACTGCAAATACTTATAAATAAAAAATAGGGATACAAAAACATTTACTTCTATACTTTTGTTTACTATTTCTTGATAAGACTTTTAAAATTGATCAAATGTTTCAATATATTAAAATAAACACACACAAAAGTATGTACCTAATGTATATTGTTTTTTCGTGATACAAGTGCACTACATTTTTTGTCACATATATGTGTCATTAGCATACAGGGCATGTGCTTGCTTGTCACGTATGTGTGACACTGGCGTTCAAAACGTTAAAAAAAAAACAGACATTCCACACATTTGACTGTGTAGGTATTGCAGTTTTGTGATGATGCCATCTAGCCGATTTCTGCCACAGCGATGTCTTTCGATGGCCTTCTAGGGTGGAAAGTGTGAAAAGCTTTGGTGTGCTGCTCTTTCATGTGCTCTCAAATGGCTAGCATATCCAACTTTGGCCGAAACACTCGGAGCACAAAGCGGAAATGTCAGAACACATTGACAATATTGTATTGTATAACTGTAGGTGGCCTAACTTTAAGGTCAACGCGCTTAATATCTAAATGCGAACTTCTTCTCTTTTCAAAGGCATTAGACAGCTGCTGATGCACACGACCGACACCTCCACTCGGGCTGATTTCGTGCCTGCTTTTGCTTCACTAAGGGGTCAATTTCGCACCTTCAGCTGGTTCAGAATTATGAATTTGTCCCATCCACCCTGTCAAATTTTTTGGGATTCTCTGATAACTATTTAAATTAACACGAGGTCAATTCACAAAGCTTGGCTATGCACGAAGAGAAATTCCAACAGTGCAATAAAATTCGAGCATTCATTCAGGATTCACCAAGGCATAGTGAGAAGAGGCATAAGGCAGAGGCCACTAAAAACTATAGTTTGAATTTCAAATGGTCTAATAATCTAATCAGTCAGTCTTCCTTTTTTAAATTTTTTGTTGTGATATATTCCATTTTTTATTTTCAGGATCCATACCTTCTTTAGGAGCTGGCCTCATATTCGGTTCAATTTTGGGTAAGATAACTCACTTATTCAGTTATATGGTTGATAAAAAAGAAACTATCAATTTATCTATAACAATCTTGCTAATTTGGTATGAAATCAAAATTGATGATATTCTAAAACATTTGGTTTAGGAATAACATTAATTTTGACTTTTTTCTTTATTAAATTTTCCCTTATTATTTGTTCTACTACCGGGCAAAATATCCCACGTAGCTTTTCACTCGGAGTAGAATACTTATACCAAAAGTTTCAATACTGCTTTATGGGTGGTCTTCTCTGATCAATCTCCCACAAGTGCTGCCAAAAACATTTCACTACAAATAAAAAACAAATGTCATTGACAATTTGTGTCGCATTTTCAGGAGTTGGAGCTTACCAGCTGAGCCAGGACCCCTCAAACTACTCACTTATGTTAGGAACCACATCAGCTCTCGGAGGTCTTATGGGATACAGGTAATTATAATAATCCTTAATCATTGCCACTCTTACTAATGTAATCATAGGCTGTCTCATCTCATTGTCTAACAATCCACACGAAAAGGTAAAAAAACTTGTGGTCGATTGGGGCGTGCTCACGCACCTGCAGGCAAAGTATTTGCAGTTATAAGGCCAAGCAACCTACCTTCTACTTTGACGTGCATTTGACAAAAACCTATAATTTTTCAATTAGTATGCTCAAAAGTCTGCACTACTACAAATGAATACTTTGTTTGTGTAACCCATCCTCAACCCAAGGCAATAACTTTTTCTCACAGGAAATGTGAATCAATTCTTTTTTTTGCTTAATTACAGGTATTACAACGGCAGGAAGTTCATGCCAGCGGGTCTTGTGTTTTGTATGTCCGTCGGTATGATCGCCAAGATTGTATTCAAACACGTTGGTGCCACCAATTCCCCGATAGCCACCAAAGGGTAATTATGGAAAGAACCTTTTTATTTAGAAACTCTTTGGGCATTAGTTTTGTATAAAATCCAGAAAGAAGTTCCCTGAGTGAAAATAAATTGGTTCTTTAGTTTAAGTTAAAGTGTGAATTACATTTTATTAAATAGGTTGAAGGAATATTTTTTTTCCATTGTCAAACTGTTTCACAATCTGTACAAGTCGAAAGTTGTCTAATTGTTTTTATTTCTGTAATGGCTGCTATATTTCATTTTTCAATTTTACAGTGAAGAACTCAATGAAGTGAAGTTAACATAGTGCATTGAAAAGCTTTTATTTTAAAAGTATGATGATTTTTTGTATATTTTGTACTTTATGTAAGGTGGCCGCACAATTCTTGGTGCAATATTTGTGTTCATTTGTTTGCGTTGAGTAAACTACTTTATTTATGACGGAGTAAACTTAGTTGAAGTTAAATATGTTTTTATAAAAGGTGGCAAAATAAAAGGTGTTGGGAAGATATTGGATTTTATTTTCATGTTTCAAAAAATAGGTTTTGTCTAAACGCGTGTGGGTACGCATGACGTCCAATTGAGCCATACAAAACCAGTATAAGCGGATCTCTCATTGTACAGCAAATCTTTACAAAGGGAGGTTAGCGAGGCATGTTATACTGGAAATGTGTGCGTCGCCGTGTGTCCGTCTTGTAAATATACTGCCATACTAAGTAGGTATTACTTGGTCTCAACAGGTACAAATTCAGAAGGGTAAAATAAAAACAACATAATTTCGTATTCATTATTTTCTATATTTTTTCCTTAAAATTTAGAAAGTTTTGGAGGAAAAAGGGATTTTATACATAAATAGTTTGAATACAATAAATAGTTATATCAACGGCAAGTGATGTCAAAGTTACAATATCACTGATCTCCTAGGCATGTTCCATACAACCGAAAGTAACTGTTAAAGTTTTTTTACACTATTGGTAACTTTATTATAGATTTAATATCTCTTCATAAATAATTTTAGACATTAAAAACAGCTTAAATTATAACATAATTGAATTTTTCATAAGAACAAAAAAACCAATTGAAGTTTTGTAAAATGTAAAATTTACTTAAAAAATAAGAAAATAAACCTAATTTCAGAAGACCGCGAACCAGTCGCTCTTGAAGTCAGTTTTAAAAACAAAAAATAAAATAAAAAAATAAATCTTATTTTAACATTTCTTAATAATTACTGTATAAAAGGCACTTCGTGGCAGTTTCTTTTATGTAACATTGATGATATTTTACAACCTTTTTAACTCAAACCTAAGAGTATTTCTCGTTGTCCAAGACCGTAGGACACTTGGGACTATTCTGTTCCTAACGTTTCTAATATTCTAGTGTACTTATAAGTTCATTAATAACACAATCACATTGTAATATCACTCACGGAACTGTATCCGACACTTTCATAAAGCATTGTCTTCGGACACAATTTATTTCACACACAATACGCACACTCCCGTATCTACTAATTACCAGTTGGATGTTCGGAATAAAACCAAGCAAATAACGGTCTGCTTGCTTTTATTGCTATTACTTACAGATACGATTATTTTCGAGATTAACTATCGAGTATTACACGTTGGATATTTAAAATTATACGAATTACCGAGGGGATATTCGCTGTCGGGTAGTGTGCGGTTCACAATCTGTAATGTGTTTGAGACTGGAGAGGGACTGCCCTGTGCCCTGTGCGGGCGGTAGTCGCCGAGGGTCGGGGTCGCGTCGCTCCAGTGAGACAGTCTTCTAGGCTCGGCCCGCTCTTATCGTTAATGGCGGCTGTTAGAACAAATAACAGATTAAATATAACTTTAAATTTTTAAACAGCGTTGTTAGAAAAAAATGATATCGAAAATTGTATACAATAGTAGTAGAATTTTTCAGTAATACAAATTAGAGGTATGGTCTTAAAGTTTCCGGTTTTAAACATAAAATTAAGGATTATTAACCAAACAAAAATGGATTGAAATAAAGGACGACTATTTTGAACAAAACTGGATTGAAATAAAGGAAGATTATTTTGAACAAAAATGTTCCTTATTTTAACTAGAGAAAAATTCTGTAATTTAGTGACATGAAAGTTTTGTATGTCTGATTTATTTAATGTACATAGGCCGGAAAGTTTACCATGTATGATATTCAAAATTAAATCCTTAATAAATACTGAAACACATGCTTATGATTATAATACATTTGAAAAGAAATTAAATACTTAAAAATAGTAATATGTATAAGAGTAAGTAAGTAATATTATTAACATAAGATATGGCACAAAATCTTAGATGTAAGAGTAGGTATATGTACAATGTAGGTAATGTTTCCATAATGTTTGAAGTAGGTTGTGGAAGATAATTGATATGTATGTAGAAGTATTTATGTACATAATATGATGTCATTCCAGATCATGTTTTAGAGTCAAGACTTGGAAATATGCATTTTTTGTTGTAATTTTAAGATGGATTCTTCATCATCAGCACTTTGTTTTATATTTTCTGATGATTTGCCTGTTTCTCAATCTATCCATAAGATTTATAAAGAAAAAATACCTCTGAAGGTACCTACAGTAGTGAAACAGGCAAAAAATCTTTGAAAAAAAAACAGACTGTTTCTAATTAACTGAATGTACAATCAATGACAAAATTCTCAAGTCAAGACATGAAATAAGAGATCGATGCAGACGTATGAAAGAGAATGATCATCCATCGACTATCCTTACCAATAATTGGCAACCTATTGTCGAACTAACTCGCCGCTCGTCAGATTCCTTCGGTAGGAAAACATAAACCTCGCCGGCTCTATTTGTACTTGCTGAGAATTCGCATCGGGTCGAATAGAATTGTCACTCGACTTCGCTTGAGAATAATACGTCCCAATCTTAAAGACGGGTCGAATACTCTTGTCTTGGTAAGGACTCTTTGTTGTCGACCTTCTAAAGAAGCCGTCGAAATCCTCCTTGTTATAGAAACCTCTTTTCTCTGTGCTCAGTGACTGTGCAACTGTTGTCGATGGTTTTGTAGTGTAGTCTTTGAAATCGTAAGGAGATTTCGTTGATGTGATCGAGTATTTGTTTATCGAAGGAGGGTATGTGACGCTCGAACTTGGCTGTTGTGTTGTCGTCGTTGTTTTTTCAGTGAAGAATTGGAATGGTTTTCTTGTTGAAAACTGGAAGTATGGTTTCTCTGTTGTTGTTGTAATTTTTGTTGTTGTTGTTGATTTTGTAGTGTATGCTGTGCTCTTTTGGTAGTATTTTGGGGTTTGTGCGGGTGGCGCCGAAGTACTAGCTACGTACGGCTGTGTCGTTCCATCGTTACTACGTGTTAAAGAAATACAGTATTAGTAATGTGTGCTCCTGTATGTACACAGGCTGGTTGCAATGAGAATGTGCTGTGTTCTCATTGGCTGGGCCAGTGCTGTGACGATATTTGAGTTGGTTTGTGCGTGATATGGTTGTATAAATATTTACTTAATATTTATTTAGCCATAATCTTAAAAAAATACAGTTGCTTATAACTAAAAAATCATCATTAAATACAGTAAACAAACATAACTTTTAAAATTCTAAACAAAAACTTAAAATAATGTTCATTTTAAAAATCATGACTGTAGAAATAACTATCACAGTTAAAATAATAATGATTAAACATTAAATATCAATATCGACTATCGCGATGATAATATCAAATATCACAATGGTAATATCAAATATCACAATGGCAATATCAACTATCACGCTGATAATATCCACTATCACAATGATAATATCAACTATCACGCTGGTAAAATCAACTAGGTATCACATTGATAATAACAATTATCGTTCTGATCATATCAACTATTCCACTGATAATATCAACTCACCCACCGATAATTCTAACTTTCTCTATCACAATAATACACACCTGGTAATGTTTCCGAAGAACGGGCTCGTTTCAGGACGCACGTAGCTCGGCGTGTGTTGTGAATAGTCGGGGATTATGTTCTCGTGTTCGGTTATACACCGTCCGTTTATACAATACTGGAAGGAGAAAATATATTATCACAATAATTGTAATACCTATGTTAAAATAATAGTTTTGTTATAAGTTCAATCGGTCTGGCGGTTAGTTTGCTGTTTTCCAAGTATGTAATTCATAAGTTCATAGTTGTGTGTGTTTGGCAAGGATATACGAATATATTTCAAGTTTTTTTTATTCGACTGTCAATTTAAGAAACTTTAACTTAAATCTTGGTATATGTAGAACAAAACATCCATTCTTATTATTAACAGTGGGTGATCCCGGTAATGCTTGGTCATAGCATATTGTTCAGCAATAGCCGTTTTCTCCGCAAACTAATATGAGTATAATAATTTAAGTGATGAAATGGAAGAAAAACACGTGCTGCGCCGACTCCAAATTACATGGGATAAGGGCAGAAAGATGATGATTAATTTAAGTGATGAAGAGACCTGTCCATCGCCACAAGGCGACCCCTCAGCGGCCGGTCTGTACGCGACGCAGTACCCGCTCGCCGCGTCGAAACAGAACAGCTGAGCACACACTCGCTCGTCCTTGAAACATGCGCTGAAAATGAAAGAAAATTATGTGACTACAAAGTATTGCTACATTATAAGAACAAAAAAACTAATGAAAAAATAGAAGGCATCTTTCTCTGTATGGTGTCGGACGTAAAGAATAGCACCATCCCATATCTATCCGTGGGTGTCGTAAGAGGCGACTAAGCGACTTGCCAAAGAATGGGCAGCAGCGTTCTCTCTGCTTTTGTAACAACCGTACTGCGATCGCCAACCCGCCTGCCAAGCGTGGCGATTATGACAAAACCCACCAAAATGTCAATGTGGCGACACTTGGGGGAGGCCTATGTCCAGCAGTGGACGTCTTTTTGGCTGAAATAATGATGGTGAACAGAAGGCAAATCGAACAGTCATTCCATAGCTGGACGTACATGGTAAGATACAAAGTTTCCGGCCTCCACACATTAGCTCAATCAGAAATACAGAACTATCATGTCACTAAATTACTGAAGGTTTCTCTAGTTACCCATAGAAAAAAAGTAACATTTTTGTTCAATATCGTCTCCCTTTATTTCAATTTATGTTTGGATATTAATCCTTAATTTTATAGTTAAAGCCGGAAACTTTGGACCGTACTGATAAACCTACTACATAGGCAGCAAAATTTGTGAAAAAATGGAGAGGATGTTCAAGATGATCTGTTAGCTAACGAACTGAAAGCTACTTATTTACTGGATCAGTCGAAAAACGCTTCGATTTGATTCGAGAAGTCGTCTTTTTTAGCATTACGAAAGTGAGCGAGATAGACACACGACTTCCCGAATCGAAGCGTTTGTAAATACGGGGGCAGAAGAAAACGTGATTATTAGTAATGGGTGATAGATCCCATCCAACAACAAAGTCTTACCTCGTCCCTCTATCCTTCCGGCACTGCGCGTCTAGCGTCAGCAGACGTCCGGGCAGCACTCGCGGTAGAGAGTCGTCTTCGTGCGGCGAGTTGTACAGACAAGTCGCTGTGTCGCCGCTGGAACACGAAATGTTTATGTTAGTCAATAGACTAGGTATGAATATGGACTGTTTAGACTAGCCTTGAAACACATTATGTTGCTCAAAAACACGACTATTGCAGAAGATTATAGGGGTGATATTCAATAGTACTGACGTGTTCGTCAATTAATTTGATTGATTTAATAAATCAAGCATAGTGCGAGTAAAATAACTTTAGCACAGTTCTAACAGACACTATCCCTCCTGTAGCAGCTATTATCGCCTTGATAATACCAAGTATCCCACTGATAATAAATGGTATTTTGTTCTCAATTTATCAGGAAAGTAATTTTCTCAGTAGGTAGGTAGGTCTGGAATGTCTGGGTCTGTACCTGGCAATAGGCTCGCCCCGTAAGCTATTACATGGGACATAAACATAACTAGCGAAATGTGGATTTACTATTAGGTAGGTACACCTCTGACTCTTCAGGGATACAGACTTGATGTTATGTTCTATCTACTATTTACTTACTTCAAGAAATGATGGAAGCTCTGCACACTGCAGGGGGACCACCGGAATCCCTTCTCGGTGTGTCGCAAGTCGGACATGATGTAGCCGTCCTCCCAGCGACACTTCTCCGCACCCGGACCGCCGAGGTAGGACGGCGGGGGGCTGCCGTCGTGGACTGCTCCTAGTCTGGAAGGTTAGGAGTATGGTGTTAGCTGGTGATTGGTGATAAATACAACTTACTCGACAAAGGTATAACTTTCGAAATCAATTTATTAATTTGTTCCTATAAATCCTTATTCACGAGATCTTAGGTATATGTTGTTGTTGTTTTTTTTTTAAAGTAATTATAATAGTAACATATGGCAGGTTAAAATTAAATATACCATTACAGTTTTAAGCTCATATCTATATTGTAAACCTACATTCTGGCAAATAAATGGATTTCATTGATAACGCGTTGCTATGGCAAAATAGAGGTCATGCATGTACCATCTTGAGAAGGCTTTTACAGATTTCGGCTATGTGTGTTACTTAGTTAGGCATCTAGCTAGTATACTTGATATACAAAAAAAAAATCAGTAAGTAACTTTAAATTCCTGAAAGCGAATGCTGCAGTTGGTTCCAATGTATATGTAGGTAATAAGGAATAAATGAACTCGATTATATTTTGGTCAAACAATAACAGTAGCTTGTCTGAGATTTATCAACAAAGATACTGATCAGGGGTAAGGAGTGAGTGAGGAGAAGAGAGAACAAGGACAAGGAGAGACTATTGAGATAATTACCAATGTCACTTTACACTTTTGCTGCTAAGATCAAATAATTCATTTATTACATGTATGCTCAAAATTCAAGCGTCATCTTTCGACTTGGTAGGCGGGTTGTGCGCACACAAACGAATTATTGTTCGACCCATATGCTGGGTGCTTAGCACCAAAAGTGTTAAACCCATGACAAAACGCTATAGATATAGGAACATTAGGTCAGCTGGCAACAAATACTTACAAATGCCCGACTTCGTGAGCAGCAACAATGATACCGGAGAAGCCACCGGTATCTTCAATGATGGCGACTGAGTTCACCTTCTCGAGTCTCTTGTTCACCACGCAAGCGCCGCCGACGTACGCAAAACCTTCGCATTGAAAACATGTGTGAGAATTTTGAATTTGGAATGTTTATAGGGATATTTGATTGGTTGAAATTGAATTTACTTAAGAGGAATTTGATTGGTACAGAGTTATTTATATTATTTTTTTTATTTATCAAAAGAATCAAAACCACATCTTTATTTCTTTTTTAAGATAGGTGGTTAAGAGAAAAAGGGTCAAAAGGTTCAAATAAAAAAAAATAAGTTATGTACTTAAATAAGAATAGAACTTTAAAATGAATGCGTGATCGTAGGACTAAGGAGTTTCGGGTAAAAACAGGATATAAATATTCATAAAGCCAGGCTACTTACAGTTCGATGATCGATGCGTGAAAAAGGTGAGAAGACACAAAAATACTTAAATAAAATGCTTAAAATACTCACAGTGAAGTGTTGAGGATAAAAAGGAGACAAAAAGCATGCATTGCAAACTTAATTAACATGCAGAAGCGTTATTGTCATCATATTAGAGTTAATTTTGCCATCGTCTTCATTATTAGTATTAAACCATTTTCAAAAGCATGCAAATAAGATTAGAAACTGTGCATATTACCTATTAGAGCTTAATAAAATATGCAACTTGTATTTATTTAAGCAAAAAGCGCAACATATTAAACTTTCCCGCGTCTAACTAAAGTTGACGTTTGAGAATTTTGACATCAAATCACGTTAGTGACGTGAAGCAAACAATTTTTATTCAGCCACGTATTAGTAAGTCGATTCTGAATATTACTAAATCGATATTATCATTTGTATGGCTCTAGAATATGAATATATAGTTTGATTTTATTACACTATCATGTTCTAAGATTTAATAAATACCACAATGAAAGAGAACAATCAATAACTACAGAAATAAACTACATACATGCTATTAATTGATTTTTAGAAAGCAGTCCATGCCTAAATTATAACTTTGTTATTTTACGTACTCAGGCGTCATTTTTTATATGACGTTGAAGTCAGATAGTATCTAGAAACAATACATGATGATGAAAATAAACGTTTAAATATTTTAGTCCAAATTATTAAGAATAAGTAGAGAGAGAGACAACGTAGACATAATATAAAATACAATAAACTTTTATGATCAAACTACATAAAATGGAAGAAGATTAATATTTACAACGTCATCTAGATAGATATCTAAAATGATGCAACCACAAAGATTTACAATGTATCTAGAAGAAAATAATTGAAGAAAAGACAGAATATTATTCACAAGGTGCGAATATGACAACACGGAATTGGGTAAAGGTATATTCAAGTGGAATATGGATCCATAGTGTATAATCGTGAACATATAGGTGAGGGACTTTGATGAAAAAGGCGTGCTTTTGGAAAATGTAAGATCTCTGTAACACGCCTACCTGCTGTCCCTCTATTGCACGCATCGTTCGGAAATTGTCTTCTGCACATGTCTAGTCTGAAATTGTATGGAAAGAATAAAACTCAATAAGATTTTAATTTTCCTGTTGTTCTACAGAAACCTACGTCGGCTCGTCGTGGATTTTTTTTGGTTCACCTCATTTCTTGTACGAAATGAAATAAAACTGAAATATTCTCATACAAGAACTTCGTCTTGTGCAAGCGACTATTGTATAGTGTAACTTTTTTAATATTCAGCGCCATTACCAAATCCTTTCCCTCATAAATAATAATAATGAAGCAAGTAATTAATGTTTCACTCTTAAGCCTCGGTTAATGCCGCGCCGTTTGACAACACCATCCTAATGAACACTTGTTTTAAAATTTAATTTACCAGCGGTGCCTTTTGTACAGCGACCACCCTTGCGACGTCGGCACATGTCATACCTGTTGGTCAAATTAGTTTCGTCGTCTTCATAATTTATCCTTGACCTTCACCTTATCTTGACTTAAAACTATATCGAGACCATAGTCCGTACTTTATACAGTAATTACTTTGAATAATGGCGCTAAATTATGATTTGAAAGCGTTGATATACTTACCATCTTACCTTTTATCCTGTAAGTGTTGCAAGGACAATAAAATTTAAATTATAAAATGCTGTTGAGTGTAAACAAAACACAAGGCTTCGTATGACCAAACACAGACCAATAAGGATTCAGCAAAAACGATTACATTACAAACTATCGAGCCAATGCAACTTTTATTATCACTTGCAACTACAAAATTATACAGATTTGTTGTTTTCAAGTTCAAAACAAAGTTTGTTGAGTAATATCTGTTTTGCATAAAGTTGTCTTCGCGTGTGTTTGAATGCAATAAAATTTGAATAGCTATAATCTTCACACGAAATAGTGTGATCATGATCACATAGTTTTGAAATAGTTCTCCACAATTAATTGTATTTCAAAACTGGTCATGCCCCTGACAACGTCGGTGGCTGAATATTGTTTAATTTTCTATTCTCTGTTGTAGATAGAAATCCGTAATTTATTTAAATAAAAAAAAGTTTTTAACAAAGCACAATAATTATTATGTGCAACAAACAGATTATCGCTATTAAATATTAAGAAACATTGCCCATGGTATATGACTGTCGACATAGTTGACATACAAAACATCTTAAATTACTTCTTTCTACGTTTTATTGCTGAGATTTCAACGACATTACGTGAGAAAGATTATTGTAAAAGGTTGGGCAGGAGTCCACCATACTAAGATCACTGATCCGACCCTCGAATCAATGGTAGCCATAATTGCCATACATCCTCATGACCGATTTTAGCAATAGTTAAAAGGCTATACATGATCAGCAATGCTGTTTTCATCTTAAAACACAATTTATGAATACCAGTTTTGAACTCACTTGGTGATGGCAACAGCGATGTCGTAGACTGGCAACCGTCGCTCCCTGAACAGATACTTGCCCATGTCAGTTAGCGCTGCTGCTGAGTCTATCGCGTCTCGACCAACACGGTTTCTTTCAAGATATGGTGTCGCATCCCGACCCTGGAATACAGAAAATTGGTTGGTCAGCATCAGATTCCAAATACGTAGGTACCTACCTATTATTAAGAAATATTTTTTATCAGTATCCAGACAGAACCAATACCAAGACGCTGAAATAGGATAAAAAGAGGACAGTACTTTGTGATGTTCATAATTATTTTGACAGCACGGTTGGCGTAGTGGTTGAGCGATCGACTCCTGCGCTGTGTTTTGCGGGTTCGATCACCGCACGGAACGAATATTTGTATGGCCTATAGATAGTTGTTTAGAGTCTGGCTGTTTGTGTATGTGAGTTTAAAAGTTTATAAAAGCACCCCCGATACAGGATAAATTCCTAGTGTGGGGCAATGTTTTTAAAAAAAAATAAGAATTTAGCATAAAATGTCCGAAAATAATCGAGACCTAGGTATAAAATAGGTTCCCGCCCGTGTCAGCGTCACGTCATGTTATTAAAATAATCGAGGAAGCCACGCTACTTAAACTGCCCAAGGAGACTTATTAGTCACACTATGCTTAAAGGTTTAAAGGTCAACATTTTGTGTCCAGGTAACTTTCCTAACCTTGAATAATCAGATTTTTTGTAATTTCGCAAGTTAGTAACAAAACTTGTTCCATTCGCCGTCTTATGTTTTTGTTTTCGTTAGGTATTATAAATTCACATGATTTTATACCATAACAATTAAGTACCCACCATTCATCTCATTAATATTGCAGGTGTTTTTAATTTATACAAATTGATTCTGTGTTTCTTGCTCGCCAGTTGACCCGTTCAGGTTTTATTGCTCTAAGACTAAGAATGTACTTTTCTCCTTTACGTTAAATATAAGTTATATTTATGGTAATGTTGTTAATCCTATTAAGTAGATATTTAAATGTTTATTGACCTTAGAAATTAAAATGTGTCTTCAAAGCTCAAAATTGCAGTTTTCAGTTAATTTGCAAATGACTGGGCTATAATTATTATGAATAATCCATTATAAGTTAGATTCTAGTTACTCAGGGACTGGTTGTAAGAAATTTTGACTGTAATACAAAACTGACCCTAAACTTGGTTTTTATTTAAAAATGAGTCACATTTAATTTGCATAATGTTGACCCAAAATATTTCCAATGTAAAGGTAACTTTTGTTACTTCTACATAATTTATTGCTTTATGTCATCAATCAACATAATTTAGGATTAAAAATGTCATAATTAAATCTTTATTGATTTTACATGTTACTAAATCGATATTACCTACACGCATCACTATTTTTCTTAAGGGCATTAAAAAAGAAACTGTCAAAATCGAACTTGAACGGCGGGATTTTGAAAACAAGCAATTCAAAAAGGTTGTTTTTGAGTATTTTTTATTAAAATGGCTAGTGAAGCAGTGTTAAAATATTTAGTGGATACAAATCGCCCGTACTCATGCGCGGATGTAACAGTTAATTTGCGCGGAGCCTTTCCGAAGTCAGCGATTCAGAAAGCGTTAGATGCATTGAGTGAAGCAGGGAAAATAAAGTGTAAATTGTATGGAAAACAAAAAGTTTTCGCTGCTATACAAACAGAAACTGTGGCAGAAGATGGGGATGCAACAGGTGAATTACTATAAGTCTTATCTGCTAAAAACCTAAATAAAACTTAAAAAATATTAATGACATTTAATCAAATATCTTATTTTTAGATTATGACGCTCTATCCAAAACTCTCACACAAGAATTAGCAGACAAAACAAATGCTTTGAAAACAGTAGAAATAAATCTCAAGAGTCTTATCTCTACACCAACCACTGATCAAGCCAAAACACAAATAGATGAAATTAAAAACAGATTAGAAACCACAGAAAAAAAGTTGGAAGTATTGAAAACTTCCACGGAGGTTATGAGTGCTGAGGAAAAGAAAATTCTAGTTACTGAGCATGAAAAATTGTTGAAAGAATACAGGTAAATGTGTTAAGATTAGGTACCTACCTACCTGAAGCTACATAATAACATCCAACCTACTTGTAACATTTCAATGCATAGCTACCATATTTTTTTGTATTATTTTGCAGTACCTACACAATGGTCAATGTTGGCTCATTTCTTGGCTCGTTCAGTATAAAGTCTGCCATGGAAAAAGCTTAATACCATAGACAATGTTATTTTTTTCATAGATCTTACAGTTCCTAAACTTTTTTTAGAAAACGGAAGAGAATCTGCAGTGATATGCTGGATGCAATACTTGAAGGCTATCCTAAATCTAAGAAGACCTTACTGGACGAACTTTGTGTAGAAACTGATGAAATGGTTGATTTTAAGTTAATGGGAAATTCCTAATAAGAACCTTGATTTTTGCCTTTTTCAATTGTTTAAACGTGATGATTGTTAGCTGATGTTAATAAAAAAATGAAAATTATACGAATGTTTTAGTGTTTCTTGTTTTAAACAACGTTATCATCAAGAAAGAGATGTTCATCATAGAAACATTTACTTACTTATGGTTTTTACGTTTAACGAAATTTCTAATTTCATAAAAATGTTAAAACTTCATAATACTTAATTATTTTGAAACAATTATATCTATTAGAAAATCAAACAAAACACGTAAAGTTTAATTACATATAAAATTCAACATACCCTAGAAATAATGATACCGGCAATGGATATCCGTATTCTGGGTCCTTTTAGCAGTTTGTACCGGAGGTCCACGCCGTTCCAAAACGAGACAAAGTAGCGTTTGATCTGGACGTTGTCACCTCCGTGTAACCTGGAAACGATTAGATAACATCACACCTGGAATCCATGAAAGTTAAGATAGAAGTGTACAGACATGGATGGGTTTTAGTCAGTCAAGACTGACACTCCCTTCCACTCCGCCCAGAGTGGGAGAAGTCATTTGATGATTTCCCATCCGAAAAAAAAACATAAGCTTAATAATTTTTGTTTAATCTTATCTACTGAAGTTTGTTACGAAAATCTCAATAACCGATCTAGGTATTAAATCTAAGATTATAGTTTTTTTTTTACGACTAAAACCTTACCTATAGCCATCATAATCTACGATGACCAGAATCTCCGGGTATATGACGTAGGGCGCTTCTCTCTTCCGCCTGGAATGAGTCTCCGTTGAGCGTTTCCGTCTAAATCGCTTGCCCAAGTGATCTGGCTCCATGAATGCTGTAAAAAATAAGAACTTAATAAATGTGTAGATTCTGGTGTTTTACACTGTCTCTAAAAACAAAAGTAAGTTAGCGCCATCTGTTGGAGAGTTTAAGTTACTATTCAGGTAGGTTTCTAATGAGAAACGATAGATGGTGGAAGGCTACTAAAATAATTTATAACAGACTAAAGTAACTTAGAAAGATTATACTTATTTATTATTTTCGTTTATTCATTTTCTTACATATTGTTTACATTTTTAAATATTTTTAGTAACAAAATCATATAAAAAAGTAGTCCACCGGCGGCATCGGAATAATGTTAGTAATGACAAGGGACATTTAAGATAGGAACATTGTGCACCTATGTGTGTGTTGAACATAATTATGTGTTTCACCGTCAAGCCCTGAAATAAAAATAGGTAAGTACATATCTTTTTATAGAACTAATAGAGACTTCTAATTTAAAATGATATTGATTTCAATAAAAATTCTATAATTACCTGATACCTAACCAAAGCATGAAGGATGGCTAATAAATTAGGACGAACAAGTTTTCTTTTGCCTTTTGTTTTTGATGACCATCTAAATACATAGAAACCCTATTACGGGTATAGAGCAGCATGTTTTTTTCGGCGCTTGAACGACACTGTCAGAAGGGTTGGTGGAAAATGTGTTGAAAACAAAACGGCGGAATTAGTTCTGACTTTTGCCACGCACCTAAAAACCATACGACACTATACGGTTTGGAAAAATAAATATTGATTGATCTTTGATAAACAAATGAAGTAGATACCTAATCGATACTGTCTCAATAAAGCAACGTAGTAAATCAGATATTCGAAGACAACATTAGCCACTCCCAAAGTAATTAAGTGTTCCGTTGAAGAATTTGAATTATGTTTTTTTTTGCTATTTGTCTAATATAATCTAAAAAAGGATTTACCTAATGACATGCAGGTAAACATTGTGGTCAAATATGATTAGGTAGGTACAGATGTTAATAATGATTTTCATGACAATGCTGTTTTTATAGTATTATGCGTCAAGAAATAATACTATAGTTCCTGAGTTGTGTTTTTACACGTTCATTTTATTGTTCAAAACTCTAAATCACGTCTTTAACTTCCGACGAAAAACCAAAAAAAAACAAAGTTTCTTTGTTCTCAATTGAACGTCATCCCATTTAATTTTGTCATTCATTTCGATAGAGTAATTAATTTGCTTAGTCGACTCTTCGAGCTGGCATCTTGAATCGATTACAAGTTTAGTCGACATTATTAGACAGCTTGTGACCACAAACAAGTTAAAACCTGCACCTGTGAGGCCTTTGCCCAGCAATAACACTTAAATAGGCTGCCGTTTCGTCGGTTTTCCCAAAATGGTGGATAATTCATGAACCGCAAAATTATTATAAGCTTTTTTCTATCGTGAATTTAAAATAATGGGTGACGTTAGAGTCTGACCTTATGACCCCGTCCAACGACGGAATAACGAACGAACTTATTAGCAAAACGAGATTTGTCTCGGAAATCTATGATAACATGACATTATACGAACGATTTTATAATAAAAATATCTAATAGTTATAAATATTAATCTGGACAGTTTGTTTTTGGATGTTTTTGCAACGTTTAACGTTAAATTTTGTCTGGATGAACTAGAACTGGTTAAGGGCTTGTTTATGTCCGTACCTATGAAATATAATAAAAAATGGGATTTTAAAAAAATACTTAAATGCAAAATTTACTGAAACATCAAAGCTCAAATCTATCCCAATGCTATACAGTTCCCATTTTAGAAAAGTTTAACCGTTGATTAGAGAATTTGCCTGTCCGTCTATATATGTAGTTATGAAGCTAAATTCCCTTAATTTATTTACTCGGATATCAGCATGTAACGTGTAAGATCAGGAACTCGAACAAACACAGTCACGAAGAGTAGCGTGATTGGCATTAACCGCGTCCTCCGGATCATCAAAATTCTTCACTCTTTAAATAATTAAGAGAATCCGCAAATCATTGAACGTTGGGAAACATTGGTAACAAAAGACAATCAACAATGTCTTATTGATCTTTGACAGTTCATAGTTCAGAGAAGCACTGGGTAAATGTTAGCTGTATTATTTTTAATTGATGCTTGATCACACCAATACAAATGTGACATCTTGCAAACCAGTTCGGTTTCTTGGACTTGGATACAAATGTGGCGGTAAAAGGTCAATTCTTCTATCATACCTAATACAAAGTATAAACTTATACCGAGTGCAGACCTATGTAATACTAATCAACCCGTAATAATGCACTCATGATGATACAGTTATTCAGCTAATATAGCGATGCGGTAATGCCAAATCTAGGTATTTTCTGTCATCATAGAAATATAGTCTAGGATACCGACACAGTGCTAACTACACCTCATTTAATCGGATCTGAAATCCTATTCCTAATCTTATCCCTAGGGCTATTGGCAACAAATTAAGCGAGAAGATCCCTCTAGGAACGACGGTAGAGTGGGCTCAATTGATTATTCATCTAGCCTAGGGTAGGATCTCCATTATACCTTGGAGCCAAGTCCAAGAACACCCTCTAGAGCTTGTTGGACGGTCTATAAAAGGCAACTGGAATGGATTGGATGCGGATGGTGGAGCACCAAGTGCATTGGTGAATAAGTTGAAGGCTGATTTGCTAGCTACTGTCGGATAGTTTACCCATCATACAGGTCACGTGGCAAAAGTTCAACAACGAGTTTAGTAGGTATAAGCCAACAAGGAGTTTATTAGGATTTTAGCGTTAACACATGTGTCTACAAATTAATACGTAAAATGGTATAAATATGATAATTTTAGCAACTTAGTAATATGTGAGATAAGATCCAAAAGATATATAAATGTTAATTAGTCTAACTGTATTGGTATATTAATTCTATTTGCCTATACACCTGCGATGAAATAGTGCGACTATTCATCCTATATTTTTTTATTAGCCAAGTCTATTACTAATTTTGTGGAGGCGCGAATAATGATCCAGGGTAAAATGTAACAGACTTGCAATTCCAATGCTATTTTGGCATCAACAACATTCATTACGCTTTTTAAGCTGTCGAGCAGACGAATTTTCAAACGTTTGAAGGAAAGTAAGACGAAAGTGTTTGAAATTCTTTAGAATGCGATGGAAAACTGTGTTACGGAATTGGATGTTGGTCGCTATTGAACGGAAAGGACAATTTATTTTATCCACCTCTTTAGTTTAATCAAATGTGGCTTTTAGTGCATAGATAGGGTAGTATAATATTAAGTGTTTTGTATACCCGTTTGTGTCATTTGGTACATGACCGAGCTTCGCCTGTTTTATAAATTAGGTATCATTAATCAATTATTATTTTTGTAGGGCACCTGTGCATTTTGGTGGTCATAAGTTATTTTGTGTATATTAGGATTATACACAAAAGAACTTAAAACATTGTAAAATTTAATCATTATAATGTAAACAGCATTATTTTAGATGATAAATAGGGACTAATGTATTTTTTTAATTTTTCACTAGTAGCAGATGTTTTGTTCGAATCGACAAAGTTAAAATCATTTGTCACTGTGATTGGAAACTGATAAAATTAATAATACGGAAGAACAACAATACAAATTAACAATAATGAATGGTGATGACAAATTTGGTCAGACTCAGAATAGCTACTAGCTAAAACACTGTTATGTTATGAGTTTATGAGCCATCGCCGTGCAACAGAAAACGTTAAAAGGTGTTATTGTCGATATTTTAATAACTGTTATTGACTTTATGAAATTACTCGAAAACTAATTCGTTCATTTATAATGGCTGCCATCAGTGTTTTATATATTTGTTTTATCATATTTTCATATGCAAATTATAATAGCTTATTAATACTGTTACTGTTTAATTCAACCTCAAAAACATAATTCCATAAAAGTACCGTAACCAGTTATTTTGCGTCACAAGTCATCCTTATGCATGTCTTATTCATTAAAATAAAGCATAATATTTTAATTATTAATTGAAATAATATTTCGAAATTATAAATAACTCAGCGCCACACAAAGCATTTGACGTGACCCCTGACCTAATCGACTAAAATAATCGTAATCGGATTGCGTACTCTATAATTTAGTCGAGTCGATCAAGATATCAGATTCCAGTGTATAACGTTGTAAGTTTTAGTCTCAGCTGTGGTTATTATATAATTACAGTTGGCCAATTTGTTTTAAAAGTAGGTGACGGTGAAGGTGAATATTTTGAGTCAATGAAATAGTATTTTTATGATATTTTTCGCGTAAGGATCATGCTCAAAAATCTTTCTGTTTGTTGTCTGTTTCTTGTTACATTTTTTTAACAACCTGAACTTATTTCTGATTTTATATCAGTATCTTCAATAAAACACATGAGCTTAATCATTCGTGAATCATAGAGATACGTGGTGGCATTTGGAACCGGTACTATTAACATAATCGATTATCTCTTGGAGTATATAATGTAATCTATGGACGCGCAATGTACGTGGCAACTCTATGGAACTGCACGTGTATATGTTACGGGCAACGTGATTAACTGGGCATTATTAATAAGGACCGGCCATTATTAGTAATGCCCAAGAGCGATTGGGCAAAGTGATTAATTTATCACTTTGACCGGCCATTATTAAATATGCCCGACGGCTCATGGTCTATGTAATAAGTCAGTGTTTAAGATAGCTTGAATTTATCACTTGGACCGGGCAGTATGAATAATTCCCTACTTGTTGCCGCGCAATTGGGTTAGGTTAGGGTAGGCTAGGTTATTTTTTGTTAACTTTTCATGAAATTTTGTAAGTTTAATTTCATTTAATAAACAAAAACACTACAGTTCACCTATTTTATTACTTTGCTCAAGATAGGTTGGGCATTATTCGTAATGACCGGGAAAAGTGATTAATCATGCTGTTTTAATCACATTGCCCAATTGAGTCGGGCATTATGAATACAGACCGGCCATAATTAATAGTGCCCGGATTTATCAAAGTGCTCGTAACATATATACAGCTAAGTAATAATGGAGAAATGTCGCCTCTGTTTCTGATTTATTACCTATGGTAAGAATGATTTACTGGTTAAATAATTTTATGAGATGTAAACATGTTTACGAGTTAATAAACTAGATGGCAGACACATGACAAGTGATGAATGAACTCATTTTGATTTTGGTTCTCTTTTCAAATGCAAAAGAAAATGCATTTTTCTACGATTGAAATTTTTATAAAGCTAAGTATTAGAATCGCGTTTAGTCGATTATTGCTCGGAAGAAAACCGCTTTTTGTCAAGAAAAGCCTTCGTTTGGTACGATTTTTTTTTTCACTGAATGTAACTGGAAGCTCACCGTAATCTCCTAAATGGTGGTCGTGTTCAGCTTCTCCGGGGTCTCTCTTGATGATTACGTGTTGGGCGCCATTAAGCGCTTGTGATAACCTCTGTTGATCTTCCCTTTTTCTTTTCACTGGAAAAATGTTTAATGAAGACATTAGATTTTATCCCTGAGACCTTTCCGAAATGCATCATGCCATTGGTTGTTCAATAAGATTAATTGAGTATCAGTGCTCGCACGCAGGAAAATGTATTTTTTTAAGAAACGTTGCCCAACACTATGCATTTCTCCTGTTTCGTGGGTGCGTTTACAAACATTTAAACGCACATACACAAACAGACAGACCCGGAACTAGTACCTGTAGCCCATACAAACATTTATTCCGTGCGGGAATCGAACCCGCGACATTCGGTGCTGCAGCCAATGCGCCAACCCTTCATCATTCAACATTATCAGCCTATAATGTTCCCACTGCTGGGATACAGGCCTTCTTCTCTATGAGAGGGAGTGGACTGTAATCCACCACGCGGGCCCAGTGCGGGTTAGTAGATGTCACTGTCTTCGAATTTTTAGTTCTAGAACATGCTGGTTTCCTCACGATGTTTTCCTTCACCGTTACGCGCCAACCGTGCAGCCATCAAATATAACATGTAATACAAATTCTGTCGTTACCAACTCTCTTTATTTGATGTACTTAATAGGTGATGTTCATCAGAAAGGCCGGTTGCGTTTTTGCGTAGTATATAATCACAACCAGTGTGCGTGTGTGAGCGTGGATGGAGCAGAACAAGTATGTAAGGATCTTAGCAGCTGGCGTTCCATAGTATCTCATTATTGAAAACTCACCTAAAGGCAGTCCAGTGTCGATGGAGACCATATCAACCATGCTGGAGGGGTCCATGAACATCTCGTCGTCTTGCGCCGCTGACGTCATGGAGTCTGGGATGGGCCGGATCACCAGGTCGTGACCGATTGAGCCCTCCTGTGCAATAAAAAGAAGGACAGTTAGGTAATGATAGGAAATCGTAGTTTTGAAAGGACATTTAAATTATACAGCTTAACAAAAATTTAAGTTTAACAATACGGCACGTCTAGCGTCTGCAACGTCTGGATCAGCTGTTCCATACATTTTCACAGTGTAGGTATTGCAGTTGAAGAAACAACTGTTTTTTTTTAATAACCACGCTCAATTTCTATGTGGCCGACGCAGAATGAGGTCCTGATGGTAAGGTGGTAACTGGTTTAGCGTCGGTGTCCCTTCCAGCTTGTATTATGGCTTATTACGGAAATTCGACTACTGTATAATGATTGCAGTCTTGTAGAGTAGGTACAGCACTTTCATGGTGACCTAGTACTTTTTATCATCATCATCATCATCATTTCAGCCGAAAGACGTCCACTGCTGGACATAGGCCTCCCCCAACGCCACATTGACAGAAAGGGGGTTTTGCCATAAACACCACGCTTGGCAGGCGGGTTGGCGATCGCAGTACGGTTGATACAAAAGCACAGAGAACGCTGCTGCCCATTCTCTGGCAAGTCCCTTAGTCGCCTCTTACGACACCCACAGGAAGATATGGGATGGTGCTATTCTTTACGTCCGACACCATACAGAATACTACTTAGTACTTTTATGCAGGCCTAATAGCAGTAGTCGGGTTTGTTCTAAGGTTATTTTAACGGCTTTATTTTAATTGTGTGTTTATCAGCGTTGGTTATCACTTTGAACTTCCAAATAAAGTTCAAATGATTGTTTCGTTTCCAGTTTGGTGGGTTTCAATTGGCAGGTCAAGAATACGGTAACATAAGGTAACCAACCTTTCACATAACTGCTTAAATGTAAACTAAATAGTATCAAATAATGAGCTTTAAACTATTGTTTTAGTGTTTTTTATAGTCTACTAGCTGCACCCCACGGTTTCAACCGCGGAGACCGGGATAAGTAGCCTATATAAAGTAATTTAGGGTATAAGCTATCTACACACCAAATTTCGTCCAAATCCATTGAGCCATTAAGGTGTAAAGGAGTGACAAACACACACACACACACATTCACTCACAAACTTTCGCCTTTATAATATTAGTGTGATTTTCAGCAGCACGAAGCTTTGATCGGCCGGTTGATAGGATCACCTGTGATGAAACTAAACCTATAAAATAACCGTTAAAGTATTTACTTACAACTGTTCTATCTTCTGCTTTGGATGGTGTGTATTACCATGTATTTAAAGTCGATAAAATTTTTATAAACAGGTAAAATTGATTTGTATTTTCGTAAATTTGTATGTAGGGCGTAATCTTTGGAACTATCTTAAAATTAGTTCACTAACGGGATGCCACATTTTCCCCCGAGTTTCATATCATCATACGCTACATTTGAAACTTTGCCGTGCGTTAATTTCCGTATATAATGGGAGCAAAGCCGCGAGAAAGAGCTAACCATACATAAATTACGTCAATAGGATGAGACACTTGAAACATCCATGACACGAGACAGTAACTTGCGTTCACAGCATAAATAAATAAAAGATCGTAAAACAATATAATTATTTTACGAGCTGTCTATAAGGAAAATTGCAGAAGGTACGTTAAGTACGTACCTTCCATGCAATCAAAAAGTATATGGTCCCAACAATGTAGCTTTGAATTACATTTTACGATTCATATTTCACAGAATTATAATGAAACATTGTAAAGAATGTCTTTAAATAAATGTGAATAACAATTCAAAATGTATTGAATTCACAATTACACAGATTTCACACCTAATCTTTGTTTTTGTTAGCCTGAACTGTTCTCCTTCTGGGCAAGTGCCTCCCCCCATTCCATCCACTTTTCTCGATGTTGCGCTTCTTCTCGCCAATTAACGAGAAAGCCATTCAAGGAGTTCAAATCAAATCAAATCAAAATCATTTATTTCAAGTAGGCCAGTTACAGGCACTTTTGAATAGTCAAACAACAATAACATATTAAGCTACAGTCCCAGTCACAAGACATAATAACTGTGAAAGTACTGTAGTTGCCCATTCCAAAGCGTAGATCTCTATGGAGAAGAATGGGCAAGAAACTCCATGGACACTCTTTTAAATTAATAGCTTGTTACAAAAATCTTGGTTACATCATTCATGTTGAGATGGTAAATTATGTGAGAACGATGTAGCAAGACGTGCACGTTAAAAGTGTCCACAGTAAAAACAAAAAAAAGACAATTCAAAAATAAAATAAATAGTTCGAAATAAGCCGAGGCAACTAAGAGATGACCAGGCACAACTGACAGCGCCCGTTCACGAACATCACGCATGGATCAGCCATCATTCAACTCAACCATTTTGAAGGGAACTAAATGACCCGACACACGCGCCACCATCAGCGTGACATTTAAGTGAGCATGACATACTCTTAACCGCCAGGGCACATTGAAGTCAATAAAAGACGTAGGTTTCCAGTAAATGATAGCTTTCTAGTACATAGTGCTCACACAATATGGGCTGTGCGACTATACAATACTAAATTAATTGAATTTATACAATGCAAAGTTAGTTTATACAATCTTCAGCAGCTCCAACAATACTATTTAATGCTATCAATTCATGCGCCCCTGTCCTTGTGGAGCAGGACCGGCATTGAGCCAAGCATTATTATCAGCGATATAATCGTCCAATTTGTAATAAGCTTGCTTACATAGTGTGCGTTTAATGCATGTTTTAAATTTCATCTCACTCAGTTCAAGAATACTTTGTGGAATTTTATTATAGCATCTTAAACAGTACCCCATGAAAGATGAGTCTACTTTAGCGAGTCTGAAGCCTGGCTGAACTAATTGGTCCCTATTTCTAGTACTGTAATTATGTCTGTCACCTCTTTTACCAAAAAGATGCAGATTTTTTCTTACGTACATTATGTTTTCATAAATGTATTGACAATGTACCGTCATGATGTTAATGTCCTTAAACAGTTCCCTTAGAGAATCGCGCCTACGGAGATTATATATGGCTCTGATGGCTCTTTTTTGCAGAATAAAAATAGACTCGATGTCTGCAGCCCGTCCCCATAACAAAATGCCGTAAGACATTATACTGTGAAAGTAACTAAAATAGACCAATCTCGCGGTATCTACATCGGTATATTGACGGATTTTTCTAACAGCATATGCTGCTGAACTTAGCCGCCCCGCAAGAGATGTTAAATGAGAACCCCACTGCAGCCTTGAATCAAGCGTAATCCCCAGGAACACTGTATTATCGACAAATTCTAGTTTCTCATTATTCAATATTATATTACAATCACTACTTTTAACATTTGGTAATGAAAATCTTATGCATTTAGTTTTTTTTTCATTTAATACTAAATTGTTTGCTGTGAACCAATTATGGACCTGAAGTAGGGCATTGTTAACGTTATCTAGATTTTGGGCCCGTCTATTTATCTTAAAAATTAAGGAAGTATCATCAGCAAATAACACCATATTTTGAGGTTGATTTTTTAGTAAATAGGGTAGATCGTTAATATATATTAGAAAGAGGAAAGGACCTAATATAGACCCTTGCGGAACCCCCATTTTTACTTTTAAACCCTGTGAATTAACACCATTTATTCGAACTTGCTGTTGCCTTTCACTCAAATAAGATTTTATCAAACTAAGTGCAAGTTTACCTAGTCCGTAATGCTCAAGTTTCAAAAGTAATGTGTCGTGATTTACACAATCAAATGCTTTCGAGAGGTCACAAAATATTCCTATGGCGTCTTGGGACTCTTCCCACGCTGTAAATATGTGCTTGAATAAGGTTACACCGGCGTCAGTCGTACAACGTCCCTTGGTGAAACCATACTGTTGATCGTGCGAAATTTTGTTGGTGTTAAAATGATTGAGCATTTGATTAAGCATTACCTTTTCAAACACCTTGCTAAAAACTGGCAACACGGATACAGGTCTATAATTATTAGTATCTTTACTGTCTCCGGATTTGAAAAGAGGGATGACTTTACTGTATTTCATTAAATCAGGGAAAACTCCTTGGTCCACACACAAATTAAAAATTAAAGCTAAGTAAGGTGCTATCGTCTCAACTATGGATGTAAAAACTTTGATAGACATTCCCCATAGATCTTCGGTCTGTTTGATTTTTATTTGCCGGAAAGCTTTAATAACTGTCATAGGGTTTATGTGTTTAAATTTAAATTCAGCCGAGCAGCCAGACACGTTCGCCTTTAATAAAGCAAGTGAGACTTCAGGTGAGGAATTTGTTGGTGAGGTTCCGCCATCTTCTCCTCGATTATTATTAACAACAAATCAATTATCTTAGATGTTGTGTTTTATAGTCTGTCCTTCTCCATCCATCAAGATTTATATATATTCATCACTCTTTTAGTCACATGCGTTTCGTCCCTCCTCATCACATGCCCATACCATGACATTCGATTCCTTTTTAACTTTTCTGTAACTTGCGCAACTCTCAAACTTCCTCTAACATACTTATTCTTTACCTTATGCATTCTTGTCACACCACACATCCGCCTCAACATTCTCATCACCGCTACATGCAATCTTTTTCAACCATCTTCAAATTTGACAGCTAATAAAAAGAAAAAGAATGTAAGCTTTATTGTACCTGAAAATGGCACAAAGTACAACTAGCGCCACACCAAAAAAAAAGTAAGCTTTAAACATGAAATCCTATCTGTATAATCTGTGAGATCTTAGAATCGTCTTACAAATCGATCCTCTGTGAGGATGTACATGACAGCTAAACGCTTAACAGTAGCTTGATAACTGTTCATGAAGATGTTGATTTTATACAAAAAGCCTGATAATTACGCCTACTAATTAGTAAACTCGGTTGTTCATGTGGTTCTTCTCCTTTCAATATGTGAGAAAGCTAGCTACTTTTGATAATTTATCTATAGGGGCGCGTTTCTTGACAGACTAGTCAGTGAAAGGAACTTAACAAGAACCCTGTTTCTATGAGCTTAAAGATCATTGTGATTTTGACTGCGATGCAAGAGCGGAGGGGCGGACATAAAATATGTAACTAACTATCACATCTTCTTTAGTCCTTTAGCTTTTAAAAACAGAACGCTACATAAAAACCTCAACGCTGATATTCTCGTTTACACCTACATACCGCGAACGGCTCAGAGGCAGTTGAGCAATCGACCTTAGTCTTGTTTGTAACGCCATTGTGTCTATGGTCTCACAGCTGGATGTGCTCGCAGATAGCGGTAGGAGTGGCTTGGATTTTAAATAATTATAATTGATAAGTTATAATTAGGGATCCAGTTAGAATTAAAGCTGATCACTAAGGAATAAGGTCTTTCACAGAATTGTTTGTGTATTTGCGATTCACGTCTTCAAAGAATACTATTTATAGATTATGTTCGTTTTGAACCGAAAACTGTACTAATCATAATGGCTAGAAACAGAGTGAAAACTGAGATGACTTATGACGTGAACGACGTCAAGAAGTAGTGCATGGATACACCCTTTTAGACGTCAAACAGTTGACTTCATGTTGTGTTAACGACAAATAATTTGGAATAGTCAGTAAGAGATGATACTGATTAAAGCGAAAATTAACGTTACTTAGATACCAAAAAAACGACTAATTAAAATAAACCACACGTAAACCTGAACATTCAGAGTCCTTGGAAGATTTACAGAGGACATTAAAACTTTAGACAAAGCTTTTTCTGTCAATACGATCGACATTCGTCCTTGACTCAAAAATATCAAGCAAGTATTAACCAATCATCTAGCAATTTTCGCAGCATATCGGCTACGCCATTCATGATTAGATTATTAGTAGGTATGCAAATATACTATGACACGTGAATAGCCATTACTTCCTGTCTCAATATAGTTATTTTCTATTGTTTAAATCTAAGAAACAATGGCCTGCTTGTTGACTTCTTGGTCTAGCTAGTGGCTCTTAACGCGACTGTTAGACTTAGTATCAGGTCCTGGTTATGACCCCCAGGCTGGGTAAAGAGATGTGTTTTCCTAAGTACTTAGGAGCCCGAAGATCCTGAGTTCAGCTCCTGTTTGAAGGACTCTTTCCCTATTTCAACGGTTCTTCAATATTAAGAATTCTATTTCAATTAGAAGTGAATTAACTAAGATTGTCAATATAACTAAATAACTGGCGAAATGTGGATGTATCTACTACATAACACACATCGTATTCTTTCGGGGAATAAAATTGTGATGTTATAATCTATTATAACAAGCCCATAGTAACGTAGTTTCTTCATAATATTAACTAGTCACGTCTCTAGTTTCTTTAGTTTATGGTTAACATTGACATTGGAACGTGTCCGAAATCCAGAGATTGTCACATCCTGTTGAATGTATGACGTTTTATGTTAATCACTTCAAATATTTAGTATCTCGGATCATGCTGGGTTTTCTACGATTAAATTGTCGAAGGAGCGAGAGCAAAACTTTTGTGACTATAATTATTGTTTATGGATTTTGAAGGCAAAGGGACAACCAACATTCAGCCTACTACAGGGCCATTTACAAAATATCAATAAAACTATTAATCAGTTTCAAATTTTCAATAGTTCAGCAATTATTTATCTTTTAATTAATACGACGTAGATAAACTACCGAACCACGAATTATATGTGATCTTTGGCTTTACCAAACAGCAGCAGTTTAAAGTATGAAGTTTTATGCAAATGGCGCCAAATATTACAACAGCTGTTAAAATTATTAATAAATTCATACTTGACACGGATCGTTTAACAATTGTGTTAAGGCCCTTTAATTAAGTTGGCGGTCTCGCTGCTTTAATTTTATTTAGTAAAGTAACTAGTAATTTTATACTTTGGTTCGCAAATCATGTCGAGCCATTTAAAACTGCAAACATGGCGGCAGATTGCGACTGTGTGTATTTTTATTAGTGGGCAGTCCTTATGTTTTTGTCTATGGTGTCACTGTAATCGATTAAACAGACTAGTTGTAGTCGATTCTGGCCAGGCTAGAACTAATTCTAACATAGGATATGAAATGCGTATGCTAACTTACCACAACCAGCTTGCCGTGTTTGGGGTGTCTTCTGATAAGAAGCGCGGCTCCATTCTTTTCATCCTGGTACAAATCCCCGACATCCTCTTCATCTTCCTGCAAAAAAAAAACATTACAGCATTGTACCGATTACGTAGTTAAGTATTTAAAAAGAGAACGCGCATATATAGATTTTTTCTTCGATTAGATGCTCCTGCTGTCAGATACTCTAGTTTGGAATAAATGGCTAGTTGTAGTCAAAAACTTTCCAAATATCTTAAAAATGCTGTTGAAAAGATAATTTCTAAAACGCTAACCGTAAGAAAACCTACCGATCTAGTGACAAAATTCCAAATGCATATCTATCTAGCATTAACGTAAAATAGCGTGGGAACTCACAAATCGTGATCTGAATGGCCGACGGTGGCTGGGCGTGATATTTATTTCGTTATCTAACTCTAACATGCGTTTATTAGGGTTCCCATACCGAAAATTTTAAAAGTTCCTGACAGAAAGCTGGATATACGTAACAAACTCCATATAATTAAAACTGATAGCGGGATATTTACCATTTTCATGTTTTCCGTGTTGTAAATATCCTGTTTTCAATATTAATGATAGTGTACGGACAATTTCAGTTTAAAAACTTATTTTAGGTACTTAAAAAGTCAGGATATTTTACTTTGCATCATTGTTTTTTTTATCGTTTAATAATTTGTGTATCCTTAAAATCCCATTAATAAGTTAAGAAGTTCGAAGAAATGACAAGGCTGTACGAAGTCCCAATCCCAACTGAGGTCCAAAATGCCGGAGAAGTCCTGGAAGGACGGCTGGCAACCCTAGCTGGCCGTTATTTATTTACTTTAGGTACACTTACTCAAAATATTTGCGTTTTAAATTCGTGGTAATTATTTAAAACAAAGGATTTTGTATCACTTTTACTTTCATTGTTTTTCCGTGAGCATTTGTGCTGTTATGGCATGAGCCTTGGCGAATTGTACGTGTAAGGTCTGTTTCAAATCCATGACATTGAATTGGTTTCAAACAGTACTCAGGTTTTAGCTACTTTCTGAATTTATCTTAAAACAAGCCGAATGCTCGATGATAATATTTTTTATCGGCAGAAATGAAGAACTTCTATACAAACTTGCATCCCCTATTTAACCCTAAAGGCATAAATTTTAATCCGTTAACGGTGGAGAGATGGAAAAATACCAAAAATCTTTACAAGATTGATTTCTCCAAAAGTACCCAGTTGGGACCCCAAGTTATAGGTCAAAATTGGGTCAAAATTGTTGCAAATTAGGTCTAGTATCACCCGTTTCTAGGAATGCACCCAATAACCAATCGGCCTGTACGTGGGTTTCACTAAATAGGTAGGTAGGTAGGTACTTAAAACTTTATCTTAAGAATCTCAACATAACGCAGTTTGCATCATCCACGTTCAACGTAGTCATGTATGCTAATTTATGATTGCCAGACCAACAGTCTTGAGGCACAAAATAAATATCGTGAAATCTGGAAATTCCCAACGGTGGCCACAAGATTAATAACTTCATTCTAAGAAATGAACCTTCATGTTTTTTACTTGCTTCGCTGTCAAGAAGTTATAAATGTTCATCTTCTTTGAGTCTCTTCCTTCCTTCAACCCCCGTATTCACAAAAACTGGCAGTCGATTTCGATTCGATAAGTCGTATGTCTATTTTGTTCTGGCATTAGGAAAGCGAGCGAGATAGACATACGACTTTCCGAATCAAAATCAAATCCGAGCGTTTGTGAGTGCGGCGGCAGTTCTTTTTAATGCAGACAATAATAAAGGAATTCCGTTAGACAATTTTCCTCCAAAACAATCAGTAATAAAAAAAAAATCTTGTTGGTCTAGTGGTCCCAAGCGCGAATGCTGAGCGTGAGGTCATGAGTTCGATTCCCAGGTCGAGTAAGTTCAAAGTGTTATAGAGTTATTCTACCAGGAATTCTGGCCGTTTGTGTATGTGAGTTTAAATGTTTGTAAACGCACCCACGATACAGGAGAAATTCCTAGTGCGGGGCAAAGTTTAAAAAAATAAAAAATAAAAACTGAGTGGCTGCCACAGAGTCTTAATTAGTACCATAGGATTAAACATAACTATATATAATGTAGGTGTAGGTAATTATGGGTACACCTCTGCCTAACCTTTCGGGTATTTCAAGCGTGATGTTAATGTATGTATATTATGTTAGAAAAAGAATACACGGTGGAAAGTTTGGAACAAACTTAAACAAAATATTATGTTCCTTGGCAAAAATCTTTCTTTTTTCTACACCTTTAAATATTGTTTCTCAAAACCGACCAACATTAATATTTTTCGCAGATCAATTTTTCGTCTAAAATAGTTAGTCCTTAACTGCCTCACGCGAATGGCTGACGTCACGGATTCACCTTACTACGTGATAACGTGAGTAATTAGAAAAGGAATTACTTACATACTTTTTAAATTGTTTATAGTTAACCTGAGGAGTTTTTTCGGGCTTTAGCTGGTGTGAAACTCTTAACTGCCAGTGACAAAAAAAATCATCCCTATCATGTTGTTTATATCATATGCCTAGTTTTTTTTTATTTCCATATAATTATCTGTATCTACGTCATCTAACCACAAATGAATGAAACCCAAAAATGTAAAAACCACAAAGTCTTTCATAGATTGGCAATACGATTAGTTAAGAAAAGTACTAGTAGAATAGTAGTTAAGAATAGGTTTTCTCAATAAACAACAATGAAATCTTACAATTTGCAACGAGGCCGTACTGTCAATATGCAAAGTATTATTAATAAAATAATATTATAACTTATGAAGACATAAATAAGAATATATGCTTCCGTGGTTCATCCCATGATGAATATCTTCTCTCACGATTATTCACATACAAAGAATTTTATGGTACAAGACCATGTATCATACAGTCACGGAGATATTTTTGAGTTATTTTCACGATCTTTGCATAAAAGGAAGTGTAAGCAAGGAAATAATAATATTATCTATGCGTAGCACATTTGTCAGGTTAATATATAGCCCTGTTGTCCTTTTATTATTTCCGCAGCCCTTCGATTTGACAATGAGAAAAAATATATATATGAAAATATGACGCGGGAAAACTTGACAGAAAATCTAAGATGGCTGAGAATCGAAGATGGCGGCTTCAAATCAAATTCAGAGCAGTACAGAACAATCAGAAACATTATTTTAGGAACTGATTTAACAGTATTGAAAACTGAGGACCTGAACGTTTCAGATAATTAATGTTTTAAAGGTTTTCGAATACGGTTGAAAAGATGAACCTCCATATGCAATTTAATATTTCAATAAGGAAGTCTTGTTTCACGGTATCTTTGCTGCGTACCTACCTATGCGTTGTTTGCCACTATAACCTCTAGACAATTATCCATTTTATATGCTGATACGGTAATAAAAGGAATGTGGTAGTCGCTTCCTCCTATGTTTATTATATTAGTTTATAATTGCAGTTGTAACACGATGTACCATCTGCCGTCATCATCTGAGCCTTGTATGAACATCAAGAAACTTTGTAGACATTAACATAGTATCGCATCTAAGTATATACGAATAAGAAACTTATATAATAAAGCTGAAGAGTTTGTGTGTTTGGTTGTTCGCTTATCTCTGGAACCACCATACGGATGGAAAAAAAGTTTTTGCATTTTGTAAACCAATTCTTAGGAAAGGTTATGACTATAAGCTATTGAACATCACACAACGCACTACCTATAGGTACCCATTTATTCGAAGAATAAATAACATCATATTCATTACCTTGTGTGAAGTCTATTTATTACACAAACTAGTATCACACAATAGTATGGGGCTTGATTATCATGATCTTTTCTTCAAAAGGGAATAATATCACGTTATTTACTACAGTTAATATCGTTTAGACAAATTAGTGTAGTAACAGATACTTATAACAAATGCATAGCTAATCTGAATTCTATCTTTCATACGTACCCTACCTGACCACAGAAAAGGTCCACGTACCTGTAAGTATATTTATATGCGAGTTCTTATCTATATGTTTGGAAAGACACCCTTTATGTAGGAACGGAACAACACCGATTAAACTTTACTTAAATTGATGACCCCAGGCTTTACGTTAACTTGAGTTTCAAGACAATATTTACTTTCGAAGGACTGTGTTTACAGAAATCAGCAAGCAATTATTATTACAAGACAAAGAGATGGTTTGAAAAATACGGCGTAAGTGAAAAGAAACGCGATACGAGTCGAAAACCAGTAAAAAAAAGTTAAAGATTTGAATCTAGTTCGGATAATTAACTAACAACAGTAGTTCCAAAACACTATTCGAAATCACGTCTGGCATAATTATCTGACTTATAAGCGTATTGAATTATTAAAACTGTAACAAATACATATTTAATTTAACCAAAACTATTGTCTACTAAGTGTAGGTCGTAAAATATAACCAAACTTCTGAATAAAACATCCGTTTATAGGGGCACTAAATTCTTCCAGTATTCAGAGAATAATGGTGATTATTATCTGTGGTTTTACTCCAATTCTGTCAGATCATAATTCAACACCTTTAGAAGGCAATTGCATTCGTTCGTATTTTATTCAATATTCGATCTCGAAAAAGCGCGTCGCGCCTTCGAAAATACCCAGAAACGCGTCGCATCGCGCCTGTGTGAACACTCGCGCGCGTTTTCATAGAAATTTTTCTACGTAGGTTTCCTCGCGGCGTGCCGCATCGCGTGGCGTCGCGCCTGTTTGAAGGAGCCTTAAACATACATTCTGCATACCTATGCCATCTGTCACATGACTTCAAACCAAGCTCGTTGACAGGACAATGATCTTAAAAACATCAATAAATCAAAATGCAAGTATCTCAAGCCAACCGTGAGAATAATGTGAAAAACAAACAATTTGCTAAAAGGATGTTCCTCGTTCATATGCTAATTGTTTACCGTGGCTTGTTTATTGCGATATTGCAATTATTATTATTAATAATGTGACGTCAAACGTCAATCATACCTACCGCTATTACCTTTGATAGGTCGTCTTTTAATACAAAGGATCCATAGAGTTATTCATCTCGATATTATCTATATCAGATGAATTACTCCTCTATGGATCTTTTGTTCTGTTTTGATTCATATTGTCATGGAAGACAAAGAAAATATTTTATAGCTCATACTTCAGAATATTTATGGTATATTATGGTCCTAGATTTGATTGATTCCGCAAATCGCAGCAAAGTATTAACACACTATTTCTTTCTAAATCGGTTTGTATGGCTACGAATAGTTTATGAAAATCGAAACTTTCGCACCCGTGCCTCGTCCTCGCCTCAGCCCCACCCCTAGCCTATTAAACGTTGTTGTCATAAAACTTAAATAGCTTTCTGCGAACAATAATCAATCTCACTGGGTCATAGAGCTATGTAATTGCTCTCGCATTACGTTCATATTCTCGTAATATGATCGCCATATTGTCGCGTAATTTACGCGTCTGTTCGCGCGTAAACACTTACGACTACGCTTAAGTGAAGCTATTATTATTTTTTCAGGATCAAGTTTGACTTCATGCTTGGGAAAAAGCACGCTTCGATGTTTTTTATACATTTCTTAGAATAGTTACTCGTTACTGTAGGCAAAATAATCAGCACTGATTCTGGGACCGATTCCAGAGTCGTACAAAAAGTTATTTGGGATTTTCCAACAAGAATTTCTCAGTAGCAGGGTAGCAGACCGGTATCTGGCTTTGTTCCCTGATGCCGCAATAGCCGCGCCCTTGATAACTTGGGACTAAAATATAACTGGCGAAATGTGGGTGTCCTATAACTCCCTTCGTTGTTATAAAAAAAAAAAAACAAAATAACCTTTTTGTTAAATTCCGCGTGAACGAAGTCGCGGGCACAGCTAGTACATAATAAACTCACGCCTTTTTCGCAAGGGGATAGACAGTAACCACAGAACCAGCACCTGTTACGATCCTTATATATTCCTTTTGCCTCGTCCACGTTCATAGTGCGTGCGTAAATTACGTTGACGCGTGCCGATATGTTTTGTGAATTTATTTTTAATTAGTTAAAGTCACCATCACCTGCCTAGCCTTTTCCCAGACTTTGTTGGGGTCAGCTTCCTGTTAACCGAATGCAAGTATATTTTACATGAAGCGACTGCCAATCTGACCTCCACAACCCAGTAACTGGGTAATACGAAACCCCTTGGTAAGACTGGATGTCAGACTTTCGGCTTCTGACTACTTGTAACGACTGTCAAAGATCTACAAATGACAGCCGGGACCAACGGCTTAACGTGCTTTCCGAGGCACGGAGGAAACCCGGTATGTAATTATGGTCACTCATCTACGGACAGACTTCGGCAAGCACGGCTTAATATTAGAGAACGACCCGTGCGGCTGTTATTATTTAGCCACGAGGTCATTAGTTAAAGTACTCTATAAAGTATGGTCGGGTATCTAATGAACACAAACAAGCGTAAATCTCAGCAGCACGTGGATGAGTTCATTAGTAAGCCGGTGGAAACGCACGTGACTGATAATGAGAGGATAGTATAATTTCTATTTATTACCTTTTTATGCTAATTACCAAAGCTATCGTTTTATTTCTGCACAATAGTTTGATCTCCACCAGTAAACTATATCTAGATGTTTTATTTTTAACCGACTTCTAAAAAATGATGACGTATTTTGTATTTTGGAGAAGATTATAATATGCCTAAATTAAAAGTCAAAGATATTTAATGCAATTATTGCAAAGGACATATAACTACCGAAAAACAAATTCTATGAAACTACGTCATAAGATAGATATACACTGCCAATAACACTTGAAACGGGATATTGGTAAGTGTTATTGAGATAGTGTTGGTGACCATGTCTGTTTAAAAACTTATATTACGTCATTCAGTCTTTTCAGTTATTTTAGTACCTTTTGACTTGGCATCACTGTCAAGTCAAAGTGATCTTTACTTTCATAATTTTAAGCTTCATGTTGAGTTGCTTACACTCACAAGTCTGTCAACATGACACTGATCTTGTCCTTGCAACAAGGTTGCTGTGAACTATATCTATGGTAGCTTGAAAAACACCAATCAGCATAGACAAGTAGAAGATGTACTGTCAAAATAGAATAAAAATACCATAAACAACGGCGCCACGTGCCGACAGCGCAAAACGTAAATATATGCTAAGATAAAATAATAGCCCATCTAAATTGTAAAAATATACATAGTCGAGGATAATCGTACACATTATTGGACATAAAAATCTATGGTAACACATAAATAAAATTAAGTTACATTTAATATGAATAATTGTTTCGGCTGAATTTTGGAACAAATTCGCAAAAACATGTATAACATAAACATGTAGAACATAGTAATATTTGAAGGATGTTTTAAGCCGGTTATTTACTCGATAAAAAAATAAAATAACCCGTATTGGTTTACCTTGTAAATTTTTTGGAACACCACCCATAACTCAAGTTGCAGATGTCGGGGAAAAAACAGCCAAGCTAAAGTGGGAGAGGGCTGGCCAAATAGCGCGAAGGCACCGGGTGAGGTGAGCAAAGATCGTCACTCACTGGACGCCTGACAGAGGAAATCGCCGTCGAGATAGACCGCGGCGAAGGTGGTGTGACGATCTGATCTTGTTTGCCGGGCGATCATGGCCAGATATCGCACAAGATAGAGAGTTTTGGAAGAAGATGGGGGAGGCCTTTGCCCAGCAGTGGGACATATGAGAGGCTAACAAAAAAAATATTACACGACACAGCTCTGTCATAGCAAAGTATTTTTTTTTGTTGCGTATGTACGTAGAAATAATAATAAAAATGGTTTCATAAATTCAATATTAAATTACAGATTTGTGCAAGAGAAACCTTTATAAATTCTGGATCAAAATCACAATAATAATCACTTGTTATGTGCTCAACGTCCATAAGTTTGGATTTCGCTCGAAGGTGCGCAATAAGCACCTGAAATGTTTGACATACAGACATTGTTATAGTGCATTTGTGTATTGAATTGACCCATAATTTTGTGCTTTACTTGATTGAAAGACCTATAAACTTGTGCTGACCAAATATGGTAAAAGTTGGCAAAAATAATACTAATGAAGGAAAGTTTGCTAAAGGATTTCAAACTTGCAAACCTATAGAAAATATTGTACCTACTTTTCACCTGCAATAATTAAAGGAGTCATAATCCTCCTGTACATTTGTCACTGTTATTTTACCTCTCTTATTGTTACGTTTGCTACCTGATATTTGTGAAAAACTATAACTTCTACAGAGAAATCATTCAAACTTTAAGTGTGGTAAAAAACTGAGACACAACTGTACCGAATATTGGTAAATACTCCAAGAATTTCTAACCAGCCTGTATTTTTTTCTCAAAAAGCAACACATCGAAGTTGCCATTCGTAATAAATGCACGAACGTCGCGCAAATCGAAGTTCTTCATTCCTTATTCATAATATATCTATTCAACTATACCGTATTTATGCAAATTCATATAAATGTACGATTTTGGCTGCCCCAGCCACGTGTGCGAAGCGATGGTGGAATAAAAGCAACCTCATTATAATAACTAGCTACTTAGATTTAAATTACAAATGAGCTTTATGATCATTCGCAAATTGTGACCAGATTACAAAATTCTTAATTTTCTAAGTAGGTATGGATCGATAATGTGGTTGTACATTTTTGTGAGGTTGGTCAAATTATTGGAAAGAAGTAGTTAGGATTTTTTCGAGATTTATCTTACTAAATGCAGTTAGTAGCTGAATTACTAGAAAATGTAGATGTCTGTATTGCCCTTAGTGCAAATCTCTGGATGAAAGAATAACAATAAGATTATCCATATAACTTTTTGTTTAGGTTACTGAACTTTAATAGAGAACTAATTTTAGAATAACTTTTAACTCCCGAACTCTTAACCTTTGAAATACTTTACGACTGCTCAAATCTTTCAATGCAAGCTATTGAATAAAACTAGATCACTTTTTGGCGGTCACCTTTATAATGCTAATTCAAAATATATTAATAGTTGAAGAGACATCCCATCTCCATCATAAAATTTAATTATCAGCCAATTTTAAATGAATTTAACAGCAAAATTATAAACTTGATATGGTTTTATTTCAATCTATTAACATACGAGATTATTGACTTGCCTCGCCAATTCACCATAGTTAAATAATCAGTGAGTAAAAATTATAAATTCAATAAATCGGATCATAAAACTATAATATTTAAAGATAAAAAAGTTTAGTTTAGTTTTGTTATGAATATCTCTTCTCTATGGTTTTGCATGTGAGTTTACAGCTCACACGAGGATTTAAAAACAAAATACAGCTATGGATACAATTTTTGTCATAACTTATGAAATCAAAGCGAGTTTTAGATCTTGATTTACATAAAGGTGGCAATATTCATAATAAAAGAGATAAAACAAAACTCTAGCATGCACAAATAAAACTGAATTTAAAATTAAGTTTTTATTAATTAGTTGACATAAGCTAACCTTTTTTAATTTTTGATGAAACAGAACTTAAGTAATATTACCGAATTAAAAAAGAAAAAAACTCAACGTGAAGATCGATGGTTATTATTTTGTCATCTGTGCTGATTACAATTTTGGACCCTATATAATTAATAAAAGGTTTTGTGTGCGAATTAAAAAAGAATTCATTTGTAAAACTAAAAATAGGATCATGATATATTTTACTAGCATGAAAAAAAAACTCATTTATATTTTTAACACATGCACGATCTTTAAATAACATAATATCACCCCATACTCTCTGAAGAGTTGGGAACAGGTTTCCATAGTACATCCTCATTTCAGCAGATTTGTTTAGTAAACACTTATATATAACACTCTTTAATAATATATCATTCTCCTGTCCTTATCCCAATTTATTTGGGGTCGTCGCAGCATGTCTTCTTCTTCCATACTTCTCTATTTCTCTTCATCTCATCAGACAACTCCTTTCTTGACATATCATCCTTCTATAAGCTTTATTATTTCATACGTTTTTTAGGGTTCCGTAGCCGAATGGCAAAAAACGGAACCCTTATAGATTCGTCATGTCTGTCTGTCTGTCTGTCCGTCTGTATGTCACAGCCACTTATTTCCGAAACTATAAAAACTATACTGTTGAAACTTGGTAAGTAGATGTATTCTGTAAACCGCATTAGGATTTTCACACAAAAATAGAAAAAATAACAATAAATTAAGGGGGTCCCCATACTTAGAACTGAAAACCAAAAAAAAATTTTTCATCAAACCCATACGTGTGGGATATCTATGGATAGGTCTTCAAAAATGTTATTGATGTTTCTAATATCATTTTTTTCTAAACTGAATAGTTTGCGCTAGAGCCACTTCCAAAGTGGTAAAATGTGTGTCCCCCCCCCTCTAATTTCTAAATTAAGAGGAGGAAAATTCTGAAAATATTTAGGATTGTAGAACGTAAAAAAAACTATCAACGAAAATTGGTTTCACTAAGATATGATGTTTAGTTTTTGAGATATGGGACTTTTTCATCAAACTGCAGCAGTAACTTTGTTTTTCATAAACATACTATGAAAAACAAATTTAGTTTTGCGGTTGTGTGGAAGTTTACTAACTAATACTACTAACTAATGAATGACAGTTCAAAATATTGTTATTATATTGTTTGGAGCTATGGAACCCTGTGTGCGAGTAAGACTCGCACTTGGCCGTTTTTTTTTTTAAAACGACGTGTCTGTGAAATATTACATAGAAAGAAAACCAAGGCGATACGAATATTATACAATCGCGTATTCAAATATGCGTTTAACTTCAACAAGTACTGTTAGTTATAAAATCTGGGCGTGGATAAAATTAAAACAACATTTAATATTTTGTTGATGGACGTTTAGAGGTTTAGGTTTAATAATACAGTTATTACTACGCAATAGTTATGTAAGTTATTATTTTAGTGGTGATTGGTAAAAATAGTAAACTAATGGAGAAGTATGGAAGAAGAATGAAGGTTTAGGGCAAGAGAATGCTGATGATGTTGGTAACCGATACCGTTTGTCTCCATTTCATTCAATAGAGTCGAAAAAACAACAAATTAAACGCGTAATAAATAGAAAACTAGGCCACGAAGGAGATGGGGGTACGGAACCTGCGCGTCCTTCCACTTCTGACGGAACCTCCGTCAGAAGTGGAAGGACGCGCAGGTTCGCGAGAAGTGGAAAGAGTGGAGGAAGGCCTTTGCCTAGGAGAGAGACAGAGCAGGCTAGGGAAAAAACCGCCCAAGTGCGAGTCGGACTCGCCCACCGAGGGTTCCGTACAAAAATTATACCATATTTTTATTATATGACGTAACTAAACATTTACAGTTTTCGAAATGTTTCCTTTATCTGTGCTATAAGACGCTGCTTCGTACCAAATTTTAAGATTCTGAGTTTATGGGAAGTACCCTGTAGGTTTTGTTTGATTGATTCCCTTGCGAGTGTCGAAAATTTGCGGCATAAACGGCTGTATCTTTTGATTGCGTTGGCTTAGAAGTTTGATTTTTTCACAGCTCCAAGGGACAGTAGATTTGAGTGTTTGATATAAATTCCAGCTTGATACCTCCACGCGTTCCTGAGAAAAAGGGTCTTGACAGACAGACAGACGGACGGACAACAAAGTGATCCTATAAGGGTTCCGTTTTTTCTTGTCGAGGTCCGGAACCCTAAAAATCGATATCGAATTCGATTATTCGTTGTTCGAAATCGGGGAACTCGAGGTAACTGGTCTTCATTGACCCGGTCCCTGACTATGCGGTCCCATCTTAATGGCTGGCATCAAAGCGGAGACGAACGCAGTAGAGACGTGACACGTGATGTGGTTTCATCCATTATTATTGGCATGTGATTGTTCGATTCCCGTAAGACCGCTTTAGCTGATATCAAACCTTAGGTACACGACCTCTTCATCTTATAATCTCCAATTAGACCTACATCACAGACCCAACATGTTAAATCTTCACTGCAATTAATGCAATCAAACAGCCATAAACATGTCCTTTTAATTTACAACAGGTTATCAAAAACGGCTTTGAGACATCCATCGACTATAATATTAAAAAGCAAACTTTTTTGATTTAATCATAAAATATTCTAAAATAAAACTGATCAAGAATATTGATAAGCAAATTCGTCTCTGTCCAATTCTTTGAGTGTCTTTGAAAATTACGGTTTATAAATTTTATGTTGGCTATATAATTAGGATAGAATATAGTTTTATTTCAATAGGACGGTTCTTCTTAATTTTGTATTATAAATACCTATTTAGTTTTATCATCATTTCAGTTCAAAAACGTCCACTGATGAAATAATGCTTCCCAAAAAAAAAACACAATGACTGATTCTGCTGCTTGCATTTAATGAATTCCCGTCTTCATAGTGTTTTTAAAATATGAATTCCATTTCGTTCAGTTTCAAAATTCGAATAAACGACAACAATGTCGTAAAAGCCAGAAATAGACAAAAAACACTTAAATAGTGATATAATTACGGACCTAATGTCAAACTTGAAAACCTAGAATCTAGATTGCAAACTCGAACCCTAACCTCGATCTAGGTATTCGAATCGAGCTAAGTACATTTGCGATCAAGGTAAAGTAAAATATAAATGTACAACTAAATGTATGTACTAACTAGTTATAGTACTTTTGACACCGTTTTCAGTTTCTGTAGTATGCATTATGTATTTATGGTAATTTAGTCTAATAGCTAGAACTAGAACTAGACCTAGGCATGACATCTCAGCCGTCAATATCTATATAATATGGTAATTTTATTATGAACTTTGGTTTGGTTGTCTATGGCTGCTTTTAGGGATTTCATTGGACCAAAAAGATTGTATTTTTTGTGGATAAAGGAGCATGCCTGTTTTCTAGATAAAAAATTAAACCTTTTTGGTATTTTGTCTAACAATATATCACGGTTCCTGTTTAAAAAAAAAGATAATTAATGAATCAGATTATTATTCAATAGTATTCTCCGTTACAAATAATATTGCTAACCAACTTTAAACATAAAAGGGTTAATTAGATACCAAAATGGTGTTATAAAACACTTGATAATAATCTCCATGATCCATTTTCGAGGACAAACACGCTTTTAAAATCAAATATATTATATTGTATACCATAATAACAAAACTGCTCCAGTTCACAAACTAAATAGCGTTAAATAGAATACAAAGCAGTAGCATTTTGTTTACATTTTAAGTTAGGTTGCATATTGGCTTCAAATCGCCAGATTCTTAGGAAACTTCAAAGGCGCAGACTGTGAGAGGCCTATGAACTGCAGCGGACTGCAATTGGCTGAGATCATTGATTGATTTAGTGATAGGAAACCTCAAACTAATATTTGTTGAAATTACATTGATTAGTAAATTTCTTTTGCATTAGCAGTCCATTTTAACCAAACAAGCTAAACAAAAACACCTCTATCAGTAATATGTTTAGCTTTTTTCGTTTCCAACGTTCGTTTGCGAAAGGAACCTGACCGTCGCCGTTCGGGAAGTACTTCCCTGATTAACAGACTATTCAAGAAATTCACGAAATAGTTAGAAGTTCATTCATCATTTTGTGGTGCTTATATAATTTATCAATCGGAAGTTACTGCTAATTGTGAGCTAATCCTAAATTTCATATTAGATGTAGCGCATCTAGCATGAACTATCGTCTTACATCGAAGATTTTCCGCCGAAGGAAGATGGAGATATTGTTATTTTAACAATTTATTTCTTTGCTTTGGAGGTTGGGTGTGTGCCTCATCTAATCCCACAGCACTCTCGTCACAATTTAAGGCGTCAAATATAACACGACAAGGTTACTAAGATCACTTCAGATAAACCAAACAAGCCCATACCTAGACTACATTGTACACGATTTTAACAACAATTTATTGTCCAACTTTTATAGTCCACCATTACTTATGTAACCGGCACAAGTTATGTGTTCATTACAGATTGACAAGCCGGTTTATTTGTAATCATTACAGATTGAGTATTGGTCGAAGATATTTGTAATAAAGTTTGGTTTTTCAAACATCTGTTCGTTGTGTTGGTAAATCGTTGCAAAAGTTTTTATCGAGGATAATGTTGACATAGTTGTGTTGTCGAAATGTTTGATAATTGGTTAGCAACATTGGTCTCTATAAAGTATTGTAAAAGAAGACTTCCTGATTAGGATTGGGGACGATAATGATACAAACAAAATAATTATTATTGTTTTTGTTGTATATAGAGCCTTTTTCTTATATACCGATTATTTGTAAATATGTGGACACTGTAGGCCTTACAGATTTCTAAATCCTTGGTAAATTTTCATCTCGTTCTACGTTTTGTAGTAAGCAACGACTTATTGTCAGGCCTACGATGTCCTCCCATACTTATGTACGAGTACTAACGCTGTAACAGAAATATTGTAAAACCAAATGATTTTAAAAGAGTAACCATAGAGTTGCTTGCCGGTTCTTCTCCATAGAAAACGACCAACCCGAACCGAGCACCTTTTTGTCGACGTTTTATAAGTGTGTACTGTGTGTTTTATACCGTGTAGGCCTATGTAAAATAAAATATATTGATTTGATTTGAATGAAAAACTTAACTCTAATCTCATTAGCCATACCTGTCCCAACATAGCACTCTATTTGGAGGTCCGAATATATAAATTTTAATTAAAGCATTAGAATTTTAGGGGTTGATTTAAATAAAAAAACAATAGGCTTGCGTTTGGCCACAACTCGGCTGATGTAAAGCCATGATGCGTCCTAGGGTGGAGCACGCTTGCCTAGAAGAAACCGATTCCCTCGAACTTTGAAGAGATCCAAATTATAATGATCAGGGAACAGAGAAGCCGGCAGTGAATTGATTATGCTGGTTTTAAGAACAGAGATAATGCAATAAGAATGAGGAGACAACTCCTCTTTTTATCTTAACTAGCTGTCCCGCTCAACTTCGTATGCGTCACACTTTCACCGTTTTAGTAACATTTTTCATTACTGCTCCACTCCTATTGGTCGTAGCTTGATAATATATAGCTTATATCCTTTCTCGATAAATGGGATATCTAACACTGAATGATTTTTTCAAATCGGACTAGTAGTTCCTAAGATTAGCGCGTTCAAGCAAGCAAGCAAACAACAAACAAACAAACTCTTCAGCTTTATTATTAGTTAGTTAGTAGCTATTTATTAGATTACCTACAGCTAGGAGTTACCTTGCTTATAATATGTATTTACAAAGCTTTTATGTTGCCGTAGTATTCATAAAGTTTCTTTCACATTTTTCTTTGCAAACTTTATCCAAAGCAAGTTTCCGTTTTTGCTACTTTTTCACCCCTAAGCTAGTTCTTACTTCTTTCTTTATAGTAAACAGAAGACACAACTTCACGGTTAGATAAGACCTGCGTGGGAAGGCAGCTTTCACCGCCGCAGCGGCAGGTGCACGCGTTTTTATATCATCCGCTACAGAACAATTGCGAAGACTAGGGTTGTTACTCAATTGATAATAATTACTAGTCTTTAATCTAATTAAGCTTCTTAAGTGAGAAGACTTAGACCCAAAGTAATTTGGGCCCAGGGCAGGAAGATGATGAAATGCACCAGAATGAATTAAAGTTTTTCTATTCTATTTAAAACTATCTTTTGTATGTTTCAAGCAGACAGGATGCCTAGATGAAATGTTGAAGATTGAATCAACTTGACAGCATTGTCGTGGATAAATATTTCAATTTAGGTTATTATGGATTGCTTTTTTTATTTTACTGAAGCGTATTTGTTTGACAATACTACTTTCTTATTAATTACCATTCTCTATTACGGTCTAACGGAACGTTGTCCCACAACAGCAAGGCAAGGTCTTCTTCTGCCTTCGATTGGTTACTGATGCCTAGTGTTTTATTTCCTTAGCCTATGTTGTCCCAGCAGCAGTACCAGCAGCTTTTGAGAGCAGCGGTGGCCCAGTGGTGGCAGCCCCAATTTACAAGCAGTAGGTCGTGGGTTCGAACCCAGGCAGGCGCATTACTTTGTGTAATTTATTTCATCACCGCTGCCCTTAAAAACGGTGAAGGGAAACATCGTGAGGAAACCGGCATGTCTTAGAACTAAAAATTCGAAGACATGTGACATCTACCAACCCGCTCTGGACCCGCGTGGTTGATTACAGCCCACTCCCTCTCATAGAGAGGAGGCCTGTGTCCCAGCAGTGGGAACATTATAGGCTGATGATGATGATGTTGTCACACTGGGCAAAAGTTTCCCCCATAGCCTTCCACTCTTCTCCCCTTGCGGTTTTCTCCGGCCAATCTCTCACAAACGCCTAAATAAGTCACCACGCCAGCGGTTTATGAGCCTCACGCGACAACAGACGTCTTCTAGCACCTACTGCGTGACGACTCTGTCCCAATGGTCCTGATGCATTTTACAAATATGGCCAGTCCAATCAACCCAGAGCAGTCTGATGCCTAGTCTTTAATATAACTTTATTTCCTACAGTTGTGTGTCAAGTGTCAACCCTAATTAATCCGACCTCCTATTAGCCGTGTTATTTATAATTAGTGTTGTCACTTCTCCGCATTGTTTGCGATTTCCGAACAATATCGATTCGATTTTCGCTTTTCACTCAATAATAACCGTATATGGGTGAACGATTGTTATCTGATGGGAATGTGAATCGATAATCAAATCGATTTATTTGTTGAGAATAATTCAGATCGATTAATTTGTTGAAATTAAAAGCAACAACAACAATCACAACTTTACTGATTAATATTGAATTATTTGCTTAGCTCTTCGATGAATTATTATAACGTGAGATCTTGAACAACTTCTAAACTGTGCGGTTCATGAGAACTAATACCTACTTAGTTCCGTTAAATATAAAATTGTACCCTTCATATTTCGCATACCCTACAAACATAACGACAAAAAAAAACAAATCAAAATCACTTACCGAAATTAATTCCTCATACTCAACGCCATGAGGCTGGGACTCATTCTGATGCGCCTTCCACATCCTCAAGCCATCCTTCTTCAGCAATCCCTCTTGTTTCTTCAGCACCAGTTTGAGCTGCCTCCCGAAAGCCTCCAGGTCTATTTTGTGCACATCCAACTCCTGGCCTTCGACCAGCCTTTCAAGATCACTCAACACTGCACTGTCACTATTTTCACTAGAATTTGCCACATCAAAGTTGACACTCACTGTGTTGTTTAAATCTCCTATGATGTCCACATCTTTGATGTCTTCCTTTGCTTTCACGAACATTTCATCGTTTAACAATGAAGGTGGGCTTGTCTCCGTCTTCCAAGGGTTGTTTGAGGGCTTTTCATGGGGGATCTTGGACTTGCCCTGGGTGAAGGTGTTGGTGGTATGGCTTCCCGGGATGTGCCGCCTGGATAGGTGGTGTGTGAGTTGGACGAAGTGGTACTTCGGCACCAGGGTGTGGTGGTCTACGTGGAAGAGGCTCTGTAGCTCTTCGGGAGTCATGTGTTTGTGGATCTGGAAAGATTGAGAAGGTTCTGTTATTGATTTTGTCAATGTTATTCGTTTCAAGTCCTAGGAAATAATATATCAATTAATAACTTCGGGGTCTAAATTTCTGCCCGGTTGTTGGAAGTAGACGCATCTTACTACTATTATAAACGCAGAAGTTTGTGAGGATGTACGAATGTCTGGATGTATTTTACGCTTTCACTCAAAATCAACTGAACTGATTTGGATGAAATTTGGCACACAGGTAGTTAATAACATAGACTAACATATAGGATACCTTTTATGCCGGTAGTACGATCCCATGGGACACTAACCGAATTCTGCGCGGGTGCAGCCTCACGCATAAACTAGTCTACAATGACTACAATACATTGGACTCAAATATAATTGGGGAAATTTGGCTGAGACGGTATTACAGACACAAGTTATTTTATGTTTAAGATTCATGGAAGGTTTTCTGAAGTTAAACGGCACTGCATTCGATTTCAGACCCTTATTATCTTGTTCCATTACATTTGTCGTAACAACAACGTTCAATCTTGTTATTCCATTAACAAAGGGATTCAGATAATTATAACATGGGGCTTGTTTTGAATCTTACTTATAAACTAAACGAGTTATCAACGAAACCCAAGGATAATTTGTTTCTGCACTTCAAAATCCTCCACGATAAACATTTCGGAGAGACCGAATGGTGACCTTGTATTAACAGAGATTATAAGAATACTGCGATCGCCAACCCGCCTGCCAAGCGTGGCGATTATGGTAAAACCCCCCAAAATGTCAATGTGACTTTGGGGAGGCCTATGTCCAGCAGTGAACGTCTTTTGGGCTGAAATGATGATGATGATAAGAATGCACATTTCGAAAAAGTCCACAGAGTAACAGATCTATCTTGTAAATCATGCAGTAGCTAGTACGCTGATCAATCATGGTTATTGAACATTAGAAAAAAAAACTAGTACAAAGTAAAGTCACGGCAAGTACAAACGCAAAAAGAACAAAAAAAAAACGTTGTACTCATTGCAGAGTGAATTGTATTTTTTTTTCTATCGTTATGAAATGAATATATTCTTAGTGGCCAGCAGTAGCATGTTTTGCGAGATATTTTCCATGTTAACTTTTTGTTTTGAGTTCCCGATAGTAGATTTGTTTATTGTTTTATTTGTTATGTTTTTTTTATGTTTGGCGCTATTAACTAATCTTTAGAATTATATTTAGGCTACAACTGATACGCAAGTAGATAATCGTCTTTTGATCATTCAATGCCAAGAGTATCTAAGTATGTCATTGACTCCATGACATAATTACTATCTACAACATCATTACTGACATATCCCTAACTACCCACATCTTTAAATACACTTGCACCAAACAATAACTGTAACTCCACATCCGTATCGCTGTTTGTTTGAATGTCACCGGTGCGAAACTCGAAAACCTTGACAGAGGCCAATAGTACTTGGAGCAATCCTTTCTCAATAAATTTTTCAGATTTATACGGTGTATTTAACGATGTTTGTGGCCATAATGGCCATATTTGGGGCATTTGTGACTAAGTGTAGCGACTGAGTAGGAGTAGAAGATGTGAATTAGATACTCCTTCGTTTTTTTTTACATCTGTGAGCTGTGGTCCTTTTTTCAACTTTTTGCTGACTAGTCTTTTTTGTTTTTGTTTGAGAGCACCGTTGGCCTAATGGTGGCAGCCCCGACTTACGAGCTGGGTAAGCCGTGGGTTCGAAACCAGGCAGGCGCATTACTTTGTGTAATTTATTTCATTACATTATATTAATTATTAGTTTTGTAAGCCCGTTATGTTTAATTTTTGGTGTACAATAAAGTTTTATTCTATTCTACCGCTGCTCTCAAAACGGTGAAGGAAAACATCGTGAGGAAACCGGCATGTCCTAGAACTAAAATAAAATTGAAGACATGTGACATCTACCAGCCCGCACTGGGCTCGCGTGGTGGATTACAGCCCCTCTCATAGAGAAGAGGCCTGTGTCCCAGCAGTGGGAACATTATAGGCTGATGATGATAATGAGTCTTTTTTGTTCTCTGCTGGGTGATGATAAATGCACTAGGTTTTGGAAATCTAACTCAGGGCAAATAATGCCTTTGCCCAGCAGTGGGAAGATGCAGGCTAACAGTGTTAATAGCCCAGTAACGATCACTATTTATTTAATGCAATACTTTATCATCATCTTCCTGGCATTGTCCCATGTTACTTGGGGTCGGCGCAACATGTTCTTCCTTCCATTTGCCTCTGTCAACTATCACGCTATCATTTACTCCTTTTAGGGTTCCGTACCTCTAAAGGCAAAAAGGAACCCTTATAGGATCACTTTGTTGTCCGTATGTCGAAATCAAATGTTTGTCACGTGTTTTCGTATATTTTATTTTTAATTCATCAGTTTGCCAAATATTTAGATTTTTGTTTTTATTGTACTGTTTACTGACCACAAGTTTTACTATTCTCTTATCCATAATTTTCTGCGCCTTTTGTTACTAACATTACATTTACATAAGTATTTAGCATAATATTCTTATTCAATTCATAAATGCATAAAAATACGAACCTAGCCCACTGCTCCACAATCATAAATTAACTTAAATAATACTTGCTCAACTTATAATTAACTTATAAAAAAAACTATTACTTCATTTTGCTCTCAATTTCATTACGTCACAATTTAAAGCAGTGTGTCAACTATATCTAATCTAGTTCGAATGTTATGTCAGATCAGAACTGGATCAGTGAGCCGAGGTTGAGCGGCCGAACAATGGCCGGACTTTGCCGAAGATAACCGAAGTTGCGTCCCACGTACGAATACTTCCGATCACTTCCGAGTTAGTGGAATGTGATTGGATTGAAGGTGGACGGTAGGCTTTTAGTGGCATTGTCTAGCATGTTCTGCTAGACAATGCCGCTAAAAGCCTACCGTCCAGTCCGTAGGTTCAAGATAAACTCTATCAGCTTTTTTAAAGAATGAATATTAAGTGCATAACTTCTTCTTCATCCCGTGGTTAGTGCCTGACCTGCCCCCGTATTCACAAACGCTTGGATTCGATTTCGATTCGGAAAGTCGTATGTCTATCTCGCTCGCTTTCGTAATGCCAAAACAAGATAGAAATACGACTTATCGAATCGAAATCGAATCCGATCGTTTGTGACCCCCTAGCCAGGTATCAGAGGTTTATGCCGCACATAGACTTCTAACTTAACTTTACATGCCGACGAGATATATTCGTTAGATCTCAGGCATGCTGGTTTCAGGATGGTTTCCTTCACCGAAGCAAGTGCTAATAATGACCGTAGGAACCTGCTGGATGCGAAAACCACAGAACAGAATGATGTGGGGACTCTAGGGAGTGGAAGGGATCTTTGTCTAGCTGTCGGCTTTCGGCTACGACGACGGTGATGAAAATCATGTCTTCTTTGTTGTAGGTTTACTATGTAATCGTACTAATAATAGAAATGCAAATGTTTCTGTGGATGTATGGAGGTTTGTTACTCTTTCACGCAAAAACTACTGAATGGATCTGGATAAAATTTGGCCTAGGGATAGATAATAGTCTGAAATAGCATATATAATAGTTTTTATATCAGTAGTACGATCACGTGGGACAATTTCCGTACAAAACGCGAACAAAGACGTGGGTATAAGCAAGAGATTTTATAAATCAAAGTTTCAATTCCTATATGAAGTAATTTATCGTACTTTACCCGGCTATCGCATCGCCATTAAAGTGGAGTCAATTCACAGAAACCACTCACTCTTCCTTTCATTTCTTTAGAGCTAAGGAACTCAACCGAACCCACGACCCAACAGTTTGCATTGTTATTATAAACCATAGCCCATTCGCTACACATTTAATTACATATTTTGTACTGCCATACGAAAAACTTGAAACCGTTTTTCCGTAAACCACTTCTGTTTACGTTCACTTCCATGACAACCTTTATAGAATAACCAACCTTTGCAAACACAAATAAAGTAGAAATTCCTTTGAGGAATAATTTATGCAGTTCGAAATATCATTCAATCAAATACCAGCCATAACTTTGTAAATACAAAGTTCAAATTCCATTGATGTGGAATTCTAAAATTAGAACAAATGATATTGAGATCTAATGGGTTGGAAACAAGGTCGGATTTCAATTGTTTGCGTGTAAGGGCATATACAGGGTGTTGCGAAACTGAGGCGATGTTGGTCGTAATGAGTCACGGAATGGTAAGACTTAACGTGCAAGGTTACGTTAGAAAGCTTTTGTGATTGTTATGTAAACGCGCGTGAGCTTTCATTAGTCAACGCTTTTAGAAAAAAGGCGGCAAGTGCGTTTGTTGGAGCTAGCGTGGAGTTCCGTACCGTTTACTAAACACGATACAATTAAAGTAATATTTAACCTCTTTTTTTGGTGATTTTATTATAAATCATATTTAACATACTCGTAGCATCCCGCTTATAGTCCTCAAAGGAATGAATGGTTGGTTATGGAGTGGATGATTGGTTATTTCTATGAATCCAACTGAGTGGTATTTTTGCACTACCGGTATCAAAACATTCAACTGCAAGCAAACACATGGATTCCAGAGAATATTCTCACTGAGGTAGATACACTTAATAAAAGGCTTCCTCATTCATACTAAGGATCTCTAGTGTCTAGGTTAAAAGTCACGATTAATTTTGACTAAAATATGTTAGTTGAGGTCAAAACTCACTGTTTGTTTTCGTCAAATTAATCTAATGGATTATCTTCTTATTTTTAGAAAAAAATGCGTAACTCTAATTCATCTTTAGATAAACCGGTTGGTTATAAAAAAGTTTGCCCTTATTCAAAAGCCACGAGGTCGTGACAATGAGTACATTTGATTTTTTTAGACTTTCTTTTAAACCACCTATTTCAGACTAAAAAAAGACTAATCTTGTATCTTGCCTTTCATGATTTAATCACCGTTTCAATTAAAACCTAATATACAAACCAGTTAAACCCCAATTTAATAAATAAAACATCATCTTACTCATTAACCACTATCTTACTCATCAGTTTATTTGCCGACGCTACTAGTAAGTGCGTTTTATTTGCCGACGCTACACTACATCGCGTGCACCAAGGTTGAAGTGCGTTTGCGCACACTGTTGGTTTAGCGAAGGACGCTTGCATAGATTTCGTAGTTGATACATAATATTATAAGTTTATAAGCATAGCATTTCTTAGAACTACTCTAGAATTAATGTAGGTATGGTAAACAAGGAATGGAATTGGTTGGAATTGTATTTTAGGTCATATGATTATTAGAAAATGGTCTATAAGTGATGTTGTTACGGTTCGTTAGTATAAAAGACATCAACGCGCGCTCAAGTTCTCTGATAACGCAACGTTATAATTTTTTACTGAAAGCATGCATTTTGTTTCGGAGCAAAATAGTAATATAAGTTCATTGAATTTCGCTCTATTGAAAGAGCACATACGCATGACATAACAAGGGTATGTTGAGATCACCCTGGGATGTTACCTTCTTCTTTGTCTTGGCTTCCGTACGATTTTCCACGGGTGACCACTAACAACCAGCACTGTGCTGTGGTCCCCCATAGCACAGCATCATGCTGAGTGGTAACCTGCTTGTCGCAGTCATGACGTATAAGCTCTCTCTTCGTCAATCTTATTTTTCCTGTTCCGTCCTGTTATATATTTTTTTTGTTATTTGTATGCACCTCATGTCCTTGCGACAAATAAATATTTTTCTTTCTTTTATACCAAATTTGTTGACTGGCTCCGTTTACCTAGACACAACCTCTTCTCGCTTACAGGATACTTCGTAGTTGATATGTAATATTGTAAGTTTAAAAGCATTGCATTTCATAAAACTACTCTAGAATTAATGTGAGTCTGTTAAACAAGGGCTTATGAATGTACTTTGTTGTTGGAATTGTATATTTAGGTCACATTAATACGATTATTAGAAAATGGTCTAAAAGTTGTTACGGTTCGTTAGTATAAAAGACATCAACGCGCGCTCAAGTTTTCTGACTTATTTACTTGAAACATATATTTTGTTTCGGAAACTCATGTGACTAAAAGAGAATATAAATTTTCATGGATGGAGTTGGAGAGGAAGATCAAAGAGAAGATGGGATGGAATGTGTGAGAAATGATATGAAGGAAGAAGAAGTAAATGATAGCGTGACGAATGACAGGGGAGAATGTAAGAAAGAGACGTGTTGCGCCGACCCCAAATAAAATGGGACAAGGGCAGGAAGATGATAGATGGAAATGCTCTTGTCAATCATCTGCCTAGTCTTTTCCCAACTATGTTGGGGTCGGCTTCCAGTTTAACCGGATCCAGCTAAATACCAGTACATGGAGCGACTGCCTGATCTGACCTCCACAATCCAATTAGTACTCAAAATCAAAACCAAAAAGAAAAAAACGTGTTGCACTGACCCCAAATAACACGGGACGAGAGTAGGAAGATGATGATACATTTTGTTTAGAAGCAAAATTTCGCCCTTGTTGAAAGAGCCCACCAATTGGGACCACCCTGGGCCTCGTACCTTCTATATCAAATTTGGTGACTGGCTCCGTTCACATACACGAAACGAAAACAACTCTTGACTTTTTAATTAATTCGATGAACACTGGAAAACTGAGAACTATTTCCAATTTTATCCAGTTCTATAACCTCACTAAAATACCAGAAACAGCTTTTCTCAACGTTAAAGACAGATTACTGAGGAAGCTAATCCTTCGTTAGTATAATCATTAATTACATAACTCCAGTTATAATTAACTGCGTTAGGAAGCGTCGCCTGTCACGATGATCACGAACTGCCGTAGTTCTGATGCTGAGTTAAATAACCATCTCAGAGTAAATTATGTTGGAGGTTCACGAAGTTATGGACGTAATTTTAAGTAACAATAATATATTGCGAAATATTCAACTGGACTAGATGTCGAAGCAAAATGAGTATGCAAAGATCATTTCTAATGGAGGTCTGTGGTTTCTACCTACCCTCATGCGACAAAGATGTAAGTATACGGAATATAAATTAAAAAAAAAAAAAATACTTTGCCCCACTCTAGGAATTTCTCCTGTATCGTGGGTGCGTTTACAAACATATAAACTAACATACACAAACAGCCAGACCCGGAACAACTATCTGTAGGCCATACAAATATATGTTCCGTGCGGGGATCGAACCCGCGGCACGCAGCACAGCAATCGATCGCTCAACCACTGCGCCAACCTTGCCGTCAAATAATAAATATTATCAATAATACTTGCAACGGGATATTTACCATAAAAACAATAAACATGGTAAATATCCCGTTGCAATTTTTATGATAGTATTAGTGATCATGCCAGTTTAAAAACTTATAAATAACAAATGTTAGTACAGGTGAAATTTGGACACTTTTCAAGAACTGCATATAGTTTTTGCTATATCATTATCTGTTTCAATAAAACTTCTATGAGAGACAAGTTCAAAGGAATTACAGAAAAGTACGTGAAAAAACAATCACTAGATTCAACTCAGTAATATAGTTAGATGTCAACTGAAGAAAATCATCCAAAGCTGAATCCAAAAATATTCCAAAAAGGAAATATTTAATCCCTGACCTTTGCCAAGAAATCAAGAATGCCTATCTTAAGCAACTACGTTGACGATACCGACAGTTGCCATGCACAACAAAGGAAAGCAATTTGTTCACAATCGATACACAATAGCAAATCGATACGAAATCATTCGATTAATTAAAACATCATTGAATCGATTCCGGTGTCGGTCCGTTTAGAAAGCAGGGAACAATAGACCGATAAAACAATTGAATTTCAACTTTAGACTGAAAGTGTGAGAGTTGAATATCGTTTGTTGAGATGGTGTTAATGATAAGATTTGTATTACATCATTTAAAAAAGATAGTCTTTTGATTGACGAGTGAATAATAGTAAATAATAATGTTATAGTAATGTCTGATATTCTAATGAGAAGAGAGATTCATTTTGATGTTCGAATACATAATATAATCCGTCAGTGTTAGTATTTATTTGGTATTTTTTAATAGATACTTCAATTTAAAGTAAAGGTGCTGCAAGAAACAATAACAGCTAGAATTAAAATTTTGATATAGTGCAACAAATTGGAAATACTGGCAATTTTTAATTTAGGAACTGCCCGAACCAAAAATTTAAGGAAATTCGAATTTAAAACAAAATGTACCAGCTACATAGTAGAACCGGAAAAGCCATACAGGTACAATACAAATAATACAGTCTTATAGAATGTTTAGTAACTAAACATTATATAAGAATTTACTGATTGCTGATAGTCCCCACTTTCAGTTCCTACTAACTAATTTAAATGATTGCTATCAATGCGCACATACAATTGATTGATAAGGACAGTGTCAACGTCCGAAATTCAATGTACTCGTAGCTCCAAATAAAGATAAATAAATAGGCTCAGTATATAGTTATAAAATTTATGTGCATGTTATATTAATACAACATACATTCCAGTTGGTAGGCAAACATATATCAGGTAATTAATAGATCACAACACGAGTCAGAAGTTCATAAGGATCCATCACAGACAAAAAGGTTTACATTGCTGACCACACATCTGCAGTCCAAGAATCTCTTTCTAATGTAAGTCTCATAATCATTATTTTCCTGACCTTATGCCAATTTATCTGGGGTAGCATATTTTGTTCTTTCATATTTCTCTATTACTCTTCATCTCATCAGACATCTTTCTTGCCATTGTCTCCATTGTCATCTTTCTTCACACTGTCTATCCATCGTATCGTTGGTCTTCCTCTGCTCTTGTACCCATCGACATTTATACTCAACACTTTCCTCATTCCTCCGCAGCACATGCGCATGCATGTATCTTTGTAAGTATATAGCATTCAAAAGTCTTACTACAATATCAACAACATTGTGGCAATGGTGCATATAAGAAAATGCATAACATTAAGTGATGGTACTCATAGAAACAACAATACAATGTCTAGTTACATGATCAGAGAATCATCATGACAAGCCGATGTATTGTCTGTTGTAGGTAGATGGGTAGGTAAGTACTAACAATGTTTTTATGCTGAGGAGAGAGACGTAAGCATTTAAAATTTTCAGGCTTAGAATATTGCTCATCTTCTATATCTATACTAATAATAAACCTGAAGAGTTAGTTTGTTGGTTTTCTTGAACGCTCTAATCTCAGGAAATACTGGTCCGATTTGAAAAATTATTTCAGAGTTAGATAGCCTATTTAGGAAGGCTATAGGCCATATTTCATCACGATACGACCAATAGGAACGGAGCAGCAATGAAAAATGTTACGAAAACGAGGAAAATGTGATGCAGACGAAGTTGCGCGGGACAGCTAGTAAGTCATAGGTGCGATAACATTCCTTGAAGCTCTAAAAGGTATCAACAAACAAGCTGAAAGAAGAAAACTTTCTGGCAGAAATCTCTTGAAACATAAACATATGCAGCAGTCACGAACTCAAAGTCCCAGTTAATACTTTATGAGACGTCTGAAAAGACCTGCTAATAAATTAATCTAAAATTAAATGCAAGAGGTATAGTCAATTATAGCAATCGGGTTACCTTTTGAATCGAGGAAAGGAAGGATTTAATATGGTTATACAGAATGGAAGGAACACATCTACTTTAATCAGAAATACTTGATAGTATAAAGTAACATCACGCTTGTGATCCCCGAAGGGTTAGGTTTTTACACCCACATTTCACCGATTATTTATGTTTGTGTCCCATGTAATAGGGGGCGAGCCTATTGCCATCAATTGGGAACGCGAATCTAGACACCAAGGCTTCTATCGAGAAATTCCAGATGGAAAAACCTAATGACGCTTTGTCCGAGCTGGGAATCGACAGATCAAGGAGCCAGTTACTATAGTACTTGATAGCTTCAACCGAATCTTTACAAAGCTACACCAGCCAACTCAATCAAATGGCACATCGCACCATCAAACAAAGTTTACATAATGTATCTCGTAGCCGCTGAGAATTTCATTTGTATGTAGATGTATGAATTGCATGCAAAAACTTGAGAACAATGACCCCAGAACAATGATACCGTGCACAATGAAAGGAAAACGCCTGTTGCTCCTACTGACGGAATATTAAGGGAATAGGTTCGATGCATTCTGGAGCTCGTGGCTAAGTAATAACAGCCGCACGGGTCGACATTTAAGGTTAAGCCGTGCTTGCCGAGGTTGGTCCGTGGATGGGTGACAATATTTACATACCGATTTCAGTGCCTCGGAAAGCACGTTAATCCGTTGGTCCCGGCTGTCATTTGTAGATCTTTGACAGTCGTTACGAGTAGTCATAAGCCAAAAGTCTCACATCCAGTCTTACCAGAGGCTATCGTATTACCCAGTTACTGGGTTGTGGGTCAGATAGGCAGTCGCTTATTGTCAAATACTGGTACTCAGCTGCATCCGGTTAGACTGGAAGCCGACTCCAAGATAGTTTGGGAAAAGGTTAGGCAGATGATGAGGTTCGATGCATTCCTTTGGGTAGACATGGAATTATGTATAGATAGACAAATGAATAGGTTAGTAGGAATAAATAAGCACTTGACCTGACTGCCTTGTTGGTCGAGGACATTGGACTTAAACAAAACTGGCGAAATGTGGGTATACTATATTTGTGTACACCTCTGCCTAAACCATCTGGGATTACAGGCGTGATGTTGTTATGTTAAATAAGCATTTTACCACGAAGCTTTTCTGACATTTCCTTCTTTTCATTTCTTTTTCTAGCTATAATAATTCATTTATTTATTTAAGTATCAAGGACTCATAATTCAATTAACAAAAATATACAAAACTAGCTATCCCGCGCAACTTCGTCTGCGTTACATTTTCCCCGTTTTCGCAATATTTTTCATTGCTGCGCGGCTCCTATTGGTCGTAGCGTGATGATATATAGCATATGTCCTTCCCCAGGTTGAAAGCTATCTTCTTGCCAAATTTCATTAAGATCCGATCAGCCGTTTAGTCGTGAAAAAGTAACAAACAAACAGAGTGACTTTCGCATTTATAATAGTAGTATGTATTCAATAAATAACACAAATATTGTATTAAACAATACAAAATAAAAACCACATTACACCTTAACTGTCACAACTTACTTTGACAGACCCTACGACTGCAGGTGATGTGCAAGTCCTTGAAGCGTCGTAAGTCGCTATAGGAGTAGAGGAAGACCAAAGAAACGATGGATGGACTGTATGAAGGATGATACAGCTAGATAGGAGGCGACAAGCTGTGCCGACCCCAAGTAAATTGAGATAGGCGCAGGAGAATGATGATGATGATTTCCCTCTTTCCTGTAGCGTTGTGTATTGACAACTTAAATTGACAGTGACAGGTGTGACAGTATTTTAAACTTTGAAATTAATCTTGATGACTTTATAAATCAAAAGGATCCGGTTCCAAAAAAATAAAATTAAAGAGAATATATCAGCGTAAACACACCTATTATAGTCACGTCAAATTAAAAACAAGTTGTAAATCACATAACGATTCTCGTGCCTATTTCTATTTTTATGCAAAATTTAATGGATTAATTCTACGTCATACCTGTAGGTTTCTAGAGGACTATTTAATTTAATTTGATGTCAAAACTAAGTTGTGTTAAATGATTTATTGTTTTTTTTTAGTGACACTAACACAGCAAAAAAAAAGTTTTAAGAAAAATTTAGATTAGAGCCTTAAAAGATGGGGCTATTTAGCCACTAATGACCTCTAAATGACCTCATTCCAGCGATTTGTCCAAAGTCAAAGTTGTTTTTGTTAATGTTGGCAATTAATGCAACAAATACTAATTTGTTGCATTTTGTTTTCAACATATCATATGCACTTCTTCAATACAGCTAAGCGGAAAAGCCGCCTATTTCCGTCCAACTAAACTCAACCTTACTATGCATTCCATAATTGGGGTCTGCCTAGTTCAAGCCTCGAATTTACAATCTAAATCAAATATTCGTAGTATACAATCTTTGTCCTAAACCCATGCCTCGTTGTAAGAAGCATATTTTCCCAGCGCGTTGCGAAACGTTCAGTTACTGGAGCAAGGTCGGCTTCGCGGCCATTCTGGTATCATGCCGATGTCGAATGTCAGGCGGCTTTCCACTCGCATCAGAACGTTGTAGGATTATCGATAATCGGATACTTTAATCGATTTTAGCGAAAATGCGAGAGGATAATCGGTTTGTTTAATCTATGGTTTCAAGGTTGGAGTCGCATCGTTGTTTGGTTTAGGATTGATGAGACTTTGAAGTTTTTGTGATGATGTTTTTATGTATTGAAGTTCTAGTTAATTGAGTTATGGACTTGAAGTTAAGCTTATCTTTATAAAGGGAGTTTGAGCACTAGCTGTTTTAGAGCGGTCTCGAGCACAAAACGATCAGATAACTCAGAATATCATCATCTTATTCACTTTTAAGCCCGCAAAGAACGACGCCGACGCGCGACGTCGCCAGCTTTTTGTAAAAATACTATATCCTTAAAGACACGTTACGCACTATTTTCGTCATATTATTACAAAATGGTATAACACAAACTACATAATTATCTAAGTGAATAAAACTTTTATGTTCTATCTTATCAATAAATATACATCTTGGGTTCTATTTCCCATTCACACCTCGTACATAAACATCCGGTCTTGTACCAATCTGTAGGCCATTAAAAGACAGCCCATAATTATAAAGCACAATTAGCATGTAAGTACGGTCACAAGCACTAATAAGTATACACCTAGCAAACTTTAAAAAATGTGTTTCTCCTGCTATATTGATAGTTATGTAATACTTCTAAAAGTAGTATTGAAATATATCTTATCTCAAAGTTGCAATTGATATTCCAAAAGAAATTCTCTTTTGAATTTTATAATATACTTTTTTTTATTTTGTATAGGTACTTATTAATGCTCGCGACTGTACAGCAGCTAACAGGTACATACAGTTCAAGATATTATGAAGAATATCATTCACTCCAGTCTATAATTATTCCTCTTCATTATTGATTACCGAAATCGAATGAGTGATGCATGAGGCATCGAATACAAATCGATTATGTATCGATATGGGTAATGTTGTGGAACGGACACACGAAATTACAAGAAATCCGATTCCATACATTAATTTAATTATGCAGGTTACATATACAAAGAACTGTTTAATTCGGACTATGCAATACAATCATAAAGCTTAAGTTATCTAAGCTAGCTTCTGCGACTTTTTATGAATGAAAACTTTTCTTTTCATAGTGCTTCCTCTCTAATGAATTGAATTCTAAGAGTACCTACACAGTAAACCAGTGGCGTATTTACAATTTTCAAGGTATAGGCTGTAAAGCTGTTTTGCCGCTCTTGCCTCTACAAGTTGCATGTCCTAGTTTTTTTTTACATTCCATCAATTTCATTGAAATTGCACGTAAAATATTTTTTGGGTTTATTTTTGAGCTAATCAAAGCTCAATCATGTACGATTTTCTGCAATTTCGCTCTTTTCACTCATACAAAGTGTGGGCTGAGGGCGCAGAGGCCGATTACTGGTAGGGGGCGGCTAACTAGCTGTTTTACTATAGAATATGGGAGTTCGCCACACCGAATCGAATGTACTGACAAGTGAGAGGGGAAAGTCATCCACTAAATTTGTTGTAGACTTTTATCTGTAAAACAGCAGAAATCTTTTTGAAATCAACGAGGTAGCAAACAAAAAAAAAAAGAAATTCCGTCCCCAAATTTGCCGCCCTAGGCTCAAGCCTACGCAGCCTGCTGGTAAATCCACCACTACAGTAAACCCATATTTTTTCAATTTTGTATAATCTTAAGGCATAGGAGCGAGTGTATTTAAAAATCTAAAGGAAGTTATCTAGGAAAAATGCATGTTTTTATCGTCGAAGAATAAGTAGAAGTGTATAAATAGTACTTATGTCGACCAATCAAGATATACAAAACCAGTTTATGTGGATATCTCACTGTACGGAAAACCTTATATAAAGCGAGGCTTTGTGATACTGGAAATGTATAGCTAGAACATTGCTCCCATAATAAGGCGTAAGCTTATATAATAAAACGCTTATATCTATAAGAACTGAACAAAACCTACATAGATAGATAATAATATGTCCCTTTCCTCAATGATTTAGCTGTTGCGTTGTCGGATTGTGAGTCAGTCAATCAATTACGAAACTACTTTTTACCGCGTAACGAAGCCAAAATGACCAACAAACAAATCGAATAAAAGTAAGAGTTAAAACAATCAATTATAATTATTTTGCGAACGCTATTTCTCAACAACAGAAGGTCAAAACGAACGGACATACAGAATTACAGTGTGTTCGTGTGAAAAACTACAGTACTTAGTGGTTTGCAAGGAAACGATGCATTAGTCTTGTGAAATATGAGTGTTGCTGTACTATTTGATATGGTAGAGTAATTAAAGATGGATCGGGAATGATTTATTGAAATTTGTAAGTGCTTTTTGGTGAGTCATCCGATAGTTATGGTTGCCAAGAGACGGTTGAAGAATTGTTGGCAGACCAACAGCCAGATAGGTAGATGACAGAAAATCGCCGGTAAGAATTGATAGAAGCTCGCGCAGGTCAAGGAAGCATGGTAAAAAAGGGAGGCCTATAAAGTAACACAACGACACAGTCTAATCATCCAACAGAACCATGTAAAACTTCCTTTCTATAAACAAACAATACACACTGGCATTATAGAAATCATCAAATCACCTTTGAAGCAAACTCCCATAGCCTTGCAACATTTCACAACACATAGACAAACTACTCTACATTATAACATAACATTTAATAAGAGTAAACAATAGAAAGTACTTATATAATCTGTGTGAACTTCTCGCTTGTCTATGCTATGCTGTCAAATGTCACTTTTAGGTTGGTTGGCCTACAGCTAGTATGAAGAGGTGGTTTTAGGATGAATATGCACTTTCTTTGTGGTTTAAAAGGAGATTTTCTTATGTAATTTTGTAAGCAGATGGTAGATGAGTAATTTTGAAAGTGGATTAGTGTATCTATGTGTGCTTAGACATTTCTCAATTATAATTGTAGCTTTAATTCAGTCGCTATAAAAATATTTGGATTCAGTTAATATAGAAATATCGAAAAGAAATAACAAACATTGCGTAACCTAGGGACCAATATTTATTTTGAACTTGAAAAGGCAATTGGGCAGACAACCTCCATTTTAAATTAAGATTATCAAATTGCAAATCGAAATATTAAATATCAATGACGGCTTCCGAAAAAGCCGGAACCCATTCCAATGATTGACTTTTAAAACAACTACCTAAAAATCTAATTTAAATTTATGACTAGGACATTGTAACGGAACAGAATACCAATAATAACTTCGAACAATACCTAAATCCGTTTCTTATCACACTAAATGTAATTGGGCACAGATTATAAAAGGCCACTGAACTAATCAAGTAATCTCTCATTCATACATTCGTTCGTTCCTTTCCTGGTTTATTTTTAATCACGCCAAGGCCGTTGCGACATTCTGCCTTGTTCAATTAAAAAAAATGCCGCAATATTTGGATCCGGAAGGAAATATTCCATCAAAATTCTTTATGGTTAATTGTTGTCATTTCCGAAAACAATTGAGTTTTTAATGACAGTGTTAATTTTCTTGGTTAACAAAGGAACGTTTAAGATCGCGTGTGAATTGTTTAATCGTCGGTTAAAACCACGATTAGTTTGTAGTTAGAGTCGGTTTCCGTTAATAAAATAAAATGCATGTGATTTATTTGAGTGTAGAATTAATTATGCGCTAGTTCACTACTTAGACTTTAAAGTTTAATTGTTATGACGACGATGTACGGACCAACATATATTATTAACGCAACCAGTTTCTTATAATGAAAACAAAATTATAGACTAGGGCTCAACAGCTATTGTAAATATTTTGTGCACTCAATTTACTGAAGCATGCCAGTCATTAAAAGTTTAAACGCTTTATTGGCACCAATGTACCTATATAAAGTAACGAGAACTTAAATCGAACAACAAACAATACCCTTCTACACAAAAAGGCACATCTGGTAAGGCTCATAACCCCATTCCCATTCCTCAGAAGCACCCTCTTTAGGCCCAGATTCGGGTAACGCTAAACATGTACATCAGGCATAAAATCCTTAATTGCAATGACCACTTCATAACAAAATAAAAACCATAAACGTAAAATTACTGAAACCACACGTAACAAAGTAATTTGGGGAGAAAGGGACGGTGATTGAATTATAGAATATTACGAAATTTGTAATAGCACACTTAAGTCGATCGATTATCCCCAGGAATTCGGTCTTTGTAGTAGTAATGCACACTGTAACAATACCGAACATAGGCAAATTTTTGTCAAAATGTATCCAAATATTATTGATATTTTATCAGAATCTGCTGTACTGAGCCAGGTAGAACATAAGTCGAATAAACATGCTGGCCGTGTTATCGGTTGGAATAGATACTTTCAGGACTGTCACGTTATGGCCAGGCTTAAATACCAGCTTTGGCTATGGCATAACAAGCCAACCTCTGGTGACGTTTATTACGGTATGTGCTTGACGCGTATGATATTTAAAAGCAAATTAAAATGGTGTCAGAGTCATCAAGATCAAATCAGGCTTGACATTTTAGCATTACACCGTAAAATATATAATATAATAGCCTTCAATAATAGCCTTCAGAAGTTCTGGAAGGCCACAACAAAAAATGATGTTAAGCCTGGCCTTCCTGTGGGTGTCGGGGGTGCTGATCATCCGGGCAACATCGGCAACATGTTTATGGACCATTTTAAAATGGAGACATCTGTTGGCTCATCAATGTCGGCGCTCAATTGTGCAGATTGACGTGACTCTGATCTAGTACGTTTCTCAGCCAAGCAAGTATCAAGTGTTATTAGCAGAATGACTAGAGGAAGTCTCCGGGTCACGACGGTCTGAGCATAGAGTACTTGCAGCGTGCTGGTGCTCACATATCTAGAGTGCTTGCTATTTTCTTTTCATTGCGTATGTGTCAATAATATCTCCCTTGTGATCTTATGAAACCTATTGACGTGCCTATTACTAAGAACAAAACTGGTGACATAGCCGATAAGTGTAATTGTCGACCCATTTCCCTGGCTACTATTGTCGCAAACGTACTTGACAGCCTGTTGGATGCGCAGTTAGATGGCTTATTGCACCTACATTGTGCAGTTTGCCTTTCGTAATAATTTGGGTACTGAAAGTGCAGTTCTCGCCCTTAAAAACACGGACGGGCGTCCTTCGCCACGTCCTAGTATTTGTGCAGGAAAGAAGAAGTGGTGGAACAAACTCCCTAGCAAAAAGCCACTTTAAACTAGCTAAATCTATTGGAGCAAGTAATCCAAGCTAGCAGTAAACCAGCTCAAGCATCCAGGTCAGTTCGCCACGTAACAGCGTATGTGGCGCGCGCGCAACGCTCGGCACACTTCGGCCACTTTCGTTCTCCGTCGTACTTTCGTTTTCACTGAGTCTTGTGACGTCACTTGTTAGGCGGAGGTGTTATTGAAATTTTTGTAGGCTATTGTTTGGTATTGGGAAGATTAAGTAGTTTTAGATTTTTAGGAAGAGAAAGAGAGCGAGAGGAAAAGATTGGTTATTTTTTTGGTTGGGAATCCTTGTCCTGTTCTAACTCCGGAAGACCTTCCAGCACGCTTCTCAGTAATAATCAACAGGCAGGTATCCGGATACATGAGTGATGTTGTCATGGATATTAATTTTAAGGTATGTTAATCTAAAAAGAGTAAAGATAATCTTAAAAGAGTTATCCATGCAAGTTTGTTTTGGATTGGTGTCCATTGTCTGCAGCTGAATAGGATAATAGGATCTATTGGTCCGATTGTATTGCTTTTACATGATTTGAAAACCGTTGTTGCTTTTCCATCGCACGTTATTTTGCTATAATTTCGAATTGAATAAAAAAACGGCACGACGTTAATGAGTTGCACTTATTTTCAATCAAAAGAAAACCAGTTACAAAACAACGTTTCTTAATTACAACACCTCCTTAAAACTTAATGAAAAAGAACTTTTTATTAAACTTTTTCTGTTTAATGTTGATAACTTTTAGGATCGTTAATATTTATTAATTTTCTGTCAAAATGAAACACGTATCAATTAGTATTTCAATCAGCTTCTACATTATTAAAAATATTTTTTTGCTTTCAAATGAATTTTAAAAATCATTGTAAAAAATAAAAGGTTGAACACTTGTTTATCCCGAAATGTTGCCTTAATTTACAACTTATATGGTAATTAACTTTAAATAACACTGATAAGGTTAAATATTCGTAAAATAATAATTATTGCATCTATTTAATATTCATCGTCATGTATGCCAAAGCATTCTAGAATATATCTCAAGACATAATTATTACCGTGTTATCCATTTTAATAAGCTTTTACTAAAAATAGATGTTGTAATATAATTCAGTCTTAATTATGACCGTGTCGGTTTAATTATAAACTGTCAAATGAAATATATCACAAAAATCAGAAAAGCTTTGACCAAAAAAAAACTATAATTACACATTATTTATATAGCTTTCAAAACATGCCACAAAGAAGCTCATTCATCAAAAATCGAATTTTAAAATAAAATTATCATAATTATTACATTAAGAATAATTAATTTATTAATGATTGGTTTTTAATTAATTTCATAACAAGTAAACGCTGGCCGAGTTATATTGGCGCCTTGTTCGGCAATAGTGGATAATGCGTTACGCAATGTTGATAAACCGGGTAATGTGTGGATAACAGCTATTATTACACAAACGGGTTTCTAATTTCATAGAAGATAATTAGGTTTTTATTCGCTTAACTACACAAGAGATTTTAGATCATATTAAAACTAGATTCGCAATCTGATCTATTAAGGAAGTTTCCTCGAATACGAACGACCTATTAAATCCACCAATTAAAAAGAAGTGATCAATAAATTATGAACGAAATTATCGTAGGTGCTTTATGCTATTTTCTTAGTAATACGCATACGTACGTAACACCGGTTACTGGCAAATGGGGAAAACCCATTACGACGGTGACCTTTATCATCAGGCACTTAATTAACTGCTTATAATTAAGCATCAAATAATACCTAGATTAGACTGAGATGGAAAAACAATCAAGACTTCTAATAATTTTATTACTACCACTTTTAGATCCAATGATCAAATCAAAGAGAACGAAAATAAAATCAATTTCACAGAAACAGACTTTTAACAGCAATAAAAATATGTCACTATATCAAAGGGTATTTATTAGTGTGCATTTTATGTATTATAACAGGTTAACAGCTACTATAAAAAGTGCGATATCAATACAGTGAAAACAAATTGGCGACTATCAAATTCGATTGTCGAGAAAAAAAAAACTTTAACAACGTTGTAAATTATAATTTTCGTGTATTTTTCCAATAGCGTAAACTAATAAAATACTTTTAATTTATTTGTCATACGTTTTAAAATGTCAAATAAATCTTTTGAGTTAGAAAATAATAAAATGTGCACATGACATAAATGTTTAATAATATGTTGTTTGATAATATACATGTGATATTCTGAGAATTAGAGATTTTTATTATAATGTTTTTAATTGCGGTTAAAGAATAATTTGATGGTGTGAGTCATAACATAAGTCATACCTGACAGGGAATTGGAAATTGCGTTGTCGTGTTTTTAGCATAAAATAAACGTTGACCATTTTTATTTTCTCCATTTTCCTTAACACCGCATTTCAACTACTAGACTAGGCTCTGCAGTCACTACGCACAAAATAAATTAGAACATTAATTAAACACATGCAAAAACCACCATATAATTAAAATTTCTCATAGACATAACAAACGCAACTCACATGTGTATTTACATAACATAAAAACATAACAATTATGTGAAATTAGAATTGCAAATTAATTAACGACCAACGTAAGTTTACTTAGAAGTGAATGTTAGAATCCGGTAACTTAGTACTTTTTTTTTCTCGGAAACCATATGTGAAAATCCGGCTGCGAGGAAACCCGGATCAAAAGACCAATTACTATAACAATATCCTGGAACTTTACTGCCACGTTTATATGTTGTAACTGTTTCAATATATTGCAATACTGACAGGACTATAATATTGTCATGAGTTGGCAAAAATAACACCAAAACGATTGTAATTTTGGAACAAAAATAAAATATTTTTGTTTTGTAACTTGAGCTAAGTTTAGGCTTGCGTCAAATCGACACTCATCTTTTACCCTTCCATTTACGCAAGATAAACAAAAACGAACAATAAGTGAAATCGTAACACGTCATACGTTCTCATATAAACACATATCTTTTAATTTTCTACATATATGTCACTGGTTTCGTAATACATAGCTCTAATGACCTCCTGCAAGACTTCATGGGAACTTAAAACGAATTTTTCTCACTATTATGATAATTATATTGTTTTTAGTTCGTAAATAATGTCTAGGTATTGAGGAAGGTAAGTAGGAAGTAATTTAAGATGGAGTAAATGATTTAGTAGTAAAATGTTTTTATGCTAATTGTCTTCTTGATTTGCATATCGTAATGTAACTGTGCATCTTGTATACATGTTACCTACAAGTTAACTGGGTTGTGGAGGCCAGATAAGCAGTCGCTCCATCTGCCTAGCCTTTTCCCAAGCTATCTTGGGGTCGGCTTCCAGTCTAACCGGATGCAGCTGAATACTAGTATTTTACATGAAGCGACTGCCTATCTGACCTCCACAACCCAGTTACTGGTTAGATACTCCTTGGTTAGACTTGATGTCAGACTTTTGGCTTCTGATCACTCGTAACGACTGTCAAATATCTACAAATGACAGCCGGGACCAACGGCTTAACATGCTTTCCGAGGCACGGAGGAAACTCGGTATGTAATTATGGTCACCCATCCGCGGACCAACCTCGGCAAGCACGGCCTAACCTTAAAGATCGACCAGTGCGGCTGTTATTATTTAGCCACGAGCTCCAGTCGCTCCATGTAATAATATTATTGAAACTGTGGGAATCGATCCTAAAAAAGTTCGAAAAAGGCTAGGCATATGATGATTTGAAGGTAAAACCAGCAAGGTTTAAGAATCATCTTCTTTAACGTGTGGTCAGTGCCTAGCCGGCGTCAGAGATTTTATTCCGCCAATGGGCCACTCACTTGGCTCTACATGCCGTCGAGAAATATCTCTGAGACATACTGGTTTCACGATGTTTTCCTTCACTGAAGCTCTAGCTTTGAAGGAGGATATTTCTAGCAGTCTTTCTTTCTAGCAGTCGGTTTTTGGCTGAAACGACGACGATTATGAAAATTATGACTTAATTGTTTGTTGGCTTAGTAAAATGATTTCATAAGTCAAAGCTTCATTTCCTATTTGAAGTAATTTTTCGTACAACACTCGGCTATCATAATATCTTCCTAACCTTAAACGGTATAGTAATAAAAGAAAATGTACTTTGACAACTGGAAAACCACCCTTACAATTGCGGTAATCCATGAGAATTACATAAAATTTGCAAATATATACAACAAAATCATGTTGTGCAGTTTACATATTATTATAGGGTGCTTTACCTTGCTCAAAAAAGAAATACGAAAAACCTCATTGTTCATTTGATATCTTTAAAATCATTTCGCTGTGTTCAGATTGTGCACATAATTTATAAAACAAACGATTTTCGACTCAGGTTTAGTATAAGTTTACATTCCGGTTTGGTCCCTTCGTTTATTTTCTAAACTTGCGAAGGTTCGCATCTGACCTTGTAATATCTCACTTAAGGGATCATTGTCCTTATCATTATGAACAACTTTTACGAAGGGACGAATCCTGAGTTCGTGAGAGAAAAATCATCTGCTCCGTGCATTTATGTTTGCAGAACTCGGAAAAATTATAATCAGCTGTTCTCGCGATTTCATGACCCATGAGTAATGGGTAAGCGCAGTAGGCGTAGGTGTCTAATACAACCACAATTAGCCATTTATTTTTAATTTGAAATCCCATGTAACAGGGGACGAGCCCATTACCATCAATCAGGCATAAATCCAAGCTGCAGGTTGCTACTGATAAACTTCTGGTGGAAAAACCCAAAAACACTTTTCTCGACCCGACAACTAAATAAATCTAGGGCTTCATGTTCAGCAGTTGCGATAGGAATAACAAGACCTAGAGGTTGTGTATCTCTTAAGAAGAGACAGTAAGACCAACACTCATACACAAACATACTAACATCATCAACAACTGATTACTAGCTGTAAAACAATAGCAACACTGTCCGTACGCGTGTGCGCATCGTTCACGCAACGCCTCGTGACGCAAGAACAGTTCCCACTTCCGAACATCCACTCTTGCGCACCGAGCGACATCGTAACGAGGGTGTGGAGGTGACTGATCATCGGATTAAGTAATGTTTGGTGGAACAAGAACAAATGAGGTAAGAGTGAATGTGGAGGCATTGGAAATAACCGTGTTTTTATGTTATTTTAAGACTTGATCTTAAAGCAATCAGCTGGGTTAGATGGTGCTAGAAGTCAACACAAATATTAAAATATCTGTGTGTAATCTAAGTGATCTAAATGGGTGATTTGGTGAGCTCTAAGGTCTACTTATACTAGCAATTTAGTTTTAGTTGAAAATTGGACTATGAGGGTGAGGGCAGAGAGAGTAGACCTCTTGTGCACTTCGTCGATATCTGGTCTCCACTGAGATTGGTCGCCATAACAGGACGGTCAGGAGGACTACATTAGCAATTAATATTACATAGATTCATTGTAAGCTTTCTATAAAATCTATCAATTGTATAATCAGGCTTAGTCAGCTTTTTTTAGTACATGAATCATGTCATTTATAAAAAACCTCGCACAACAAACTTATACGATTTCAAAGCAAATTTTGGTACACATAACAAAAGAGCATCAACATCCATATCTTTCATATAAAGTTCATCATGTAACCCAATCATCAAATCATATTTTCGTTTCCGAGTGACAGCTGACAGCTGCGCGCGCGCCGGTGACATGACAATACGTGTTACGTCATAATAACAGTGCTAGATGGAGTGGAAGGAAGTCTTTCACAGAGTAGAAATTGTGATTTCTTATACATTATTATGTAGTGAATGAACCGTGACAGTTAGGTAAGGTGGTGTCTGCAACTGCACAAGTGAGGCTTGGTTGGGTTACCCTCCATCCGGATTTATTCGAACATCTCCAGCTTTCAGGATTTTGTCCAGCCTTTTCGGCATAAGGGGATTTCTTTTAGAAAATAAAAACTTGAATGAATACTGGTAAAAGAAAGATTTCAAAATGAAATGATAGACATTTTATCAAGACTATTAATTCCGAAATGATGCCCGGACGTGGACGAAAAAGCATCTTTCCCGTTTTTCTTGCAGGTGTACTATTCTGTAGAAAATTAATCTTTGTTGGTACCTTGATAGTGTTTATCTGGTAGGAATAGTTTTCAGGAAGAAACTGTTGATTGGAGGTTGTTATTGGATGGAGGTTAAGTCGAAACACTGGAAAAATATTTTTATTCGTTTTGGCAAACAACACAATCTCATCCCTTGGACAAATGATCTTCACTTAACAGGATCAGGGTATCACAGAATTAGGGTCACTGCTATTTTCAGCCAACTTTTATACATTTACAACCTTTTTCTAATGACACAAGCATCATTACACACTAGTTATGTCACCAGGCGACACCCGACCGGTTCTTAAATTAAACTTAGTAGGGATTAGCTACCTGCGCCCGCGCTTAATGTCAGGCGTTACCAATCTGTAATAGAAGCTTGATTGAGAAACGCACACTTTTTCACTTTTATCATTAGACTGCAAGCCAGTTAATATAATGTAGAAATTCTGTAGTAAGTTTTTTGTTATGTCGTTGTTATAAACGGCTTTATGATCATATAACACTCGTATTTTTGTGTACTAGTAGGTACTAAAACTTTTTTTTTTGTGGCCCAGTTTCGTCCTATCTAATATTTGGGTGTCAGATAGGAAATGCGCACACTCAGTCACGTTCAGCACACTTAGTCACTTAGCTGGAAGACGATATTTATACGTTTATACCCGTCTCCCAAAGAAGAGAAATGATTATTGATGTGTTAAGAGTTTTGTCATACGTCATGGAAATAAAAACATATGTGGTGAATATGCTATTGCTAGGTTAGTTCTGCTTAACCTTATGAGAGCATCGGTGGCCCAGTGGTGGCAAACCGTGGGTTCGAACCCAGGCAGGCGCATTACTTTGTGTAATTTATTTCATCACCGCTGCTCTGAAAAACAGTGAAGGAAAACATCGTGAGGAAACGGCATGTCCTAGAACTAAAAATCTAAGACATGTGACATCTACCAACCCGCACTGGGGTAGCGTGGTGGATTACAGCCCGCTCCCTTTCATAGAGAGGAGGCCTGTGTCCCAGCAGTGGGAACATTTTGGGCTGATGATGATGAACCTTATGAGGAAAACAAGTGTGAATTTATGTAATTTTAAGACTGTGTGCAAAAATACCAGAATTGCAGCCACTTATCCACTTATCCAAAAGTCATAAAATTTTATCCCACTTCTGAAAGTGAAAATAAATATCAAGAAGCTAATTTTAAACCCAGGTCAGGTCATTACGACCCTCTCGCGACGACCTACATCAACAACAAAGTATGTAAACACCGTCTTCAAGCAATGGCACATTAAATACAATTATTACTGGATATGTGGTAGGTATCTAAAATAAGCGTTGACGTGAGTGCGACTAAGTTGCGGGCGGTTGTGGACAAAGTTCTGTCCGTTTTTGATTATACAAGATTATACGTAGAGAATCCTGGTCCATGAAGGTTAAGTTGCCTATGCCTATGGCACTGAAACGCAAACTTATGCACGTGTGTGTTCTCCCAGTCTTAACCTATGGTAAAATTTCGTGATTAATTTTGTGAAATTGTTACTAATCTCCATCATATGACAAAGAAGTGTAAACAATCTGAAGCAGATGATAATCAGGTCGCTGACCCTCTGGGCAGGTAAACCAGGTAACCGTCACACTCCAGATGGCCGACTAAGGGCCTGTGGCCCGTGAGTAAGCACTGGATCGCGCAATATGGCGCCTGATGACCCTCGTGTTTCATAACAGCGACCAATTATAACAAAGTAAGTCAAACAAATATTACACAAAGCTCACTGCCATGTAAATTATTTGCGATATCAAACAATTCGCAAGGGACATTAAAATAGTAATGATTAAATTATGTTATATTTAGTATTGCTATATGTATAAAAATCAGGTTCACGCCCAAAATCCAAAAAAATATTGAAGCGGTTTTTAAACTAGATTTGAGTGAAGGTTCACAGACAGGTGGAATGATGTCAGTAAGTTTTGAATTAGCGAACGTCCTTCTGGAAAACGAGCTTAAGGCGACTGATGCCAATACAATGATTTTCATAATGGGCTCATAATTTCATGTTCACTAATTTGATATTATGTTACCAGTGTTCAAGGTTTGCCAACGTGCAATAGAGCGCAGTATCCTAGGCGTCAACCCATCTTATACGCATAGTGCTTATATGCGATATAGTGCTTATATAGTGGTATTTGGTGTAACCCGCTAAGCTAAAGTTAAACTGTGACCATGTCTGCTGTATGCCCGACGAGCTGTGGGTCAAAATAACCACGATATGGAGCCAAAACACAGCGAGAAGGAAACGCGGTAGACCTCGCAGGAGATGGCGGTATGAGTTAGGCAGAACCAACGACCAGCGGTCTCTATTAGCCCTAGATCAAAAGATTTGGAAGTCATGGGGAGAGATCTGAGCCTTTTGCCCATCAGTGGGATGACATAGGCTTACAGAAACAGTTACCATTCTACGTATCTAAATATTTGTCCTTTACAAAAATGGTCGATGGGGCCATCAATATCACAACTCCTAATGCCTTATGGAGAAATGAATCTCCTCACCTGATGTACCCATTACAAAACCTTCAAGCAAACATCCCACATATTGCTCCAGTGACCTTTGCAGACCGTCAGAGAAGCATACAATCCAGAACGATGGTCTGCAAGCGATGAAGAAACAGTTCGTGATCACTTAATGTTCTGTGCAATCATAATGCATGCAGTTTTAATGATTCTTTTCTTTCTCAAGATGTTGTTGTTATGATTTATTTACTACTGGCTGGTTGGAATTGTGAGGTAATCGATGTAACGAGATTGGCTGTGTGGTCTTGGTAAAGAGTTTTTGTTGGTGGCTTATAAGTTTGGTTCTATAATGATCGTTACTAGAATTTTATCCAGTTGGTGTAGCCGTTGGTTTAGGAACTACTTAACGTCCAGCTTATTAATTCTGAGGAGAATTTTAAGAAGTCCGTACAAATGTATTCCTTTAACAATTTGATAATGTCTTAGATACATAGAACTTTTTCGTGTGACAAGAAATGTTTTCTCAATGAATAAACGGCACAACATAAACATGAATTATGGAAAAAAAAAACAAAAATATGCAAATAATTTCTAAATCTTCTGTTGTCATTAAAGGCCAATGTCCTGCAGTGAGAGCTTGGGTGATGACGACAATGATCAAGACACCAAAAATATAACTTAAAAAGAAAAAAAACGTCGATATGAAAAATGTTGCCATTTCTGTGTTCTGACCCAAGACGGAGCCCTTGCGTGACTCATAATCTCACCAAAAAGGAGGTATCATACTTTTTTAGGACATAAACCCTAAAATGTGCACAAAGAACAAAACTTTTTAGGTGTCCCTTCCATAAAATACGCACAAAACAGACGGTTTCGCTTTAAAAATGCATTTACTTTATTTTGGTTTCGGGTCGAGTAAACGTTGAGGCCTATAATCTTCAATTTACACGAGAAACTAAGGTAATGTTTTCGTCAATTTGTTCTTGTCGAAACTTATTTTAGTCTGGAATATTTCCAATATTTAAATCAACATTGTATCAAGTGTTTATTTATCTTTTTTCCAAATGATTTACAAAAACAAAGCTCTGTCTTAGCATTTCCACAGACTAAAATATAATTGTCAAGAAACTGGTCCTTTAAATCGAAATCGTTATTTATTCCGGAAAACGTGTTTCTTGGTTTATGCGAAGTTACTGCTCTTTGACCTCCCGTTTCGCAACGCTTAATGGAACTAATGACATATAGAAATCAAGTATTCATAAGTTAGTTCACAGCAAAAGGAATAAATAAGTAGCTTGATAAACGTGAGGACCAAAACATCAATATACATTAGAAATTTTCCGCTGATCAAAGAAACAAAACGCCCCACAGTAGTTGAACCGGTTAGTGACTTAGTTAACAAACGCGTCTCTATAATGGAGTCTAAAAACCGGCCATATCAATTATAAACGCATTCAAGTTACGTGGACACTAAACTTGCAAATCATCATCGCAATCGAGTCACAAAGGTTCGAAACATCGAGGTCAACCAAAGGTCCCTTGGAATCGATTAAGACATTTGTAATCTATAGAAAGCTAGAAACATCCGAGTATCTTGAGCAAACAATAAAAATTACAAGTTGCGACATCGATTTAATCGAATGCAATTTGAATCTAATCGATTATTGTTTGAACAGTATCGAATCATGTACCATCTTTCAATGTAACGAAAATCTAAGTTCGAACGTTCGAAATTTGAACCGTGATAATTAGAGTTACGACACATTTTTTTATCCTCTTTATAAATGGCTCTAAGGCAAAAGCGGTTTTTTCGCGGTATCATAATAGATCGTTTTACTCAGCACGTCTGCCCTTTACCCAGTATCACAAATAGTGGCGCGTGCGCCAAAACTTTTCATAATCATGCGACGCGCTGTCAAACGAAAGACGACACTTGACAGGTGGATTTAAATACCAAATTCGTACGTATCCAAGATGGCGCTTATGTCAAAATGCGTGTTAGAAACATGACATTGGACGCGAACGTCGAGACAATGCGTGGATCGAATTGGAATTAACACTAGTTTTATCAAATTATTGTTGGACGTTCCGGTCATAATCTATTAGGATATCTTTTGTTTTTTGGCAATTTAATTTTGACTTCAGTATCCAAGGTTAAAACTATGTATTTCCGCATTGTAAGGACACTGCAACACATTGTGATGGATTGAAGAAAGTGTTGACTAGAGAAACGGAAATAGGAAGTTTTATTGTTTGTGTTATCTAATTTCCGGTGACATGTTCCACGGAGGTCAAGTTTAAAGAGGTGGAATTTTTTTGATCTGCTTTAGTAACCGCAAAATTGATCCTTGGGCCATTATGTTTATTTTCTTTTGTTTTGGTCCTAACAGGTGTCTTAAATGCTGCACAAAAATATTCCTATTTACACTAAGTGGGCCATTTCCGTGTCACCAGGTACTTAAGCCACTTATGTTTTAAAATAATGTACAATCCAAATAAAAGAAGAAGAAAAAAACGCAGCGATCTTGAAACCTAACGATCTGTTAAAATTATGCGGAGCCAATTCTGAGTTCGCCATTGACACGATTAAACTTAGACGTAACTGTTTTTGTATGAAACACTATGGTATATAATTAAAATGTAAATTATATATACAAGAACCGTAATAATGTCAATGTTAGGAACAGAAAAAATATAAACTTTTATTCTTCATGTAGAGTCGTTGTACGAATTATTACTTTTTAGAATTTAGAGCTTTCCATGCCTGCCTTAGTAAAAGGGATGGATTTTCTTCAGCCGAGCAAAGTCATACCCTTTCCTCAAGGGGGTAGGCTGAAACTACAAATCCCCTTGCTACCTTTAAATACTTATTTTGTTTCGCCCAAATTCAAAAATAAAGTCATTCATTATCCAATTGTAATCATAACATCTGCATGCTGTCGGACGTAAAGAATAGCATCATCCCATATCTTCCCGTGGGTGTCGTAAGAGGCGACTAAGGGACTTGCCAGAGAATGGGCAGCAGCGTTCTCTCTGCTTTTGTAACAACCGTACTGCGATCGCCAACCCGCCTGCCAAGCGTGGCGATTACGGCAAAACCCCCTTCAAAATGTCAATATGGCGTCACTTGGGGGAGGCCTATGTCCAGCAGTGGACGTCTTTTGGGCTGAAATGATGATGATGATGATGAATCATAACATCACTGCCTCTGCCTCTGTAGTACATCTACATTTTCCAAGTTATGTTGAAGTCCCATGTAATAGGAGGCGCTGAAGAATGGAAAAAGAAAACGTGTTGCGCCGACCCCAAATAAAATGGGACAAGCGTAGGAAGATGATGGCCATACATGAGGCTCTGGAGAGAGGCCACTAATCCTTAGTACTTAACCATGTTTTTGAGAAATGTCCTAAAAACCCTTACTAAACACGAAACTAAATCAAATCCCACAAAAACCAATAAACCATTTGTCATAATAAAATCCCACAATTCTTCATCGAAACCAAGTCAGTACGATTGAGATCAATCATCACATTCATCACGGCTCGCGATGCGCGCACGCACCCACTCCGCCTTACATAACGCATCTTCACACGAAACGATGGCACGGCTGTATCTGTGTTACACAACTGGTTTTAATTGCATATTGTTCTACTGAGCTGCATTTTTTGATTAGAAGAACAAAGAATTATGACAATAATGAATAATGAAGAAAATGACAAATGACGATCGATTTATTGGTTGGTTCGAAATTCAGTATGTGGAATTTAACTTGAATTTTCTTGTTGGTAGTTGGTTAATTACTTAGTATCAAGCCAGGAAGTCAGGAAGATAGACAGCAGTGTCTTTATTTATTTGAATATCGAATTTCACAGTTCAACCTAGGAGGTTGTCGTCTGCTGAACCGGACTATCCTGTGGGTGCCTTAAGAGTAAGGCCTCCAGCCAGGGCATAAAAATCTTAAAAACTTAGCGACTACACGCTAAGGGCACCCCCTGTGGGGTACGAGCCTCGGTTTAGGGCGTCGCTGGGAGAGGACTGCATTGGGACAGGCTGGATCTGAATGATATCACCATTCTCCTGCCCCTATCCCAATTTATTTGGGGTTACGCCTACCGCAATGTCATGTATGTCTTCTTCTCCCATACTTCGTTATTACTCGTAATCTCAGAAGACACCTCCTGTCTTGCTATATATCCTTTACGCAGTCCATCCATCTTTTCGTTTTTTATGTGAATATCTAAACTATTTAAACTAATATTATAAAGAGGAAAGATTTGATCGTTTGTTTGTTTGTTTGAATTGAATAGGCTCCGAAACTACTGGTCCGATTTGAAAAATTCTTTCAGTGTTAGATAGCCCATTTATCGAGAAAGGCTATAGGCTATATATCATCAAGCTACGACCAATAGGAGTGGAGCAGCAATGAAAAATGTTGCGAAAACGGGGAAAATGTGACGCAAACGAAGTTGCGCTGGTCAGCTAGTATTAACATAAAAGATGCTAAGAGTGCTGCTGACAAGAGGAAACATTCCGATTTGATGACCATTCTTCAGCAATTGGAGAGGCATCAGAAGAAGAAAAAGATTATGCCAACTATACGTGGGACACTCAGAAAGTTTTGCGAAACTAAAAAAAATTGTTCTATACGTACATATATTTTTATTAAATCTTTTCAAAGTACTTTCCACCAGCCTCTATACAAAGATTCATGCGCCTAAACCAGTTTTCAAAACACTTTTTCCAGTCCGCCGCAGACACCTCGTTTACAGCCTGCTCGAACCCAGCCAGCGCATCTTCCGGCGACGAAAATTGTATCCCTTTGAGCTGATTTTTTATTTTTGGGAATAAAAAGAAGTCACACGGTGCTAGATCAGGGCTGTAAGGAGGGTGACCTAGGAGTTTGACTGGCGTGCTGTCCAGGAAGTCCCTCGTTTTGAGTGCGGTGTGCGCAGGTGCATTGTCGTGGTGGAGCAGTAGCCCGCGGAGCCCTGTGTTTGGTCGCTTGTTGCTTATAACAGAGAAAACTTCTGGCAAACATTTGGAAGTATACCATTCGGCATTAATGCTTCTTTGATCCCGTAAGGGAATTGATACCAAGTGGCCAGTCAAATTAAAAAAGCTAGCGATCAAAATCTTACCCCCGCTTCTAGATCGCTTCACTTTGGTAGGCGTTGGCTCATTTTGAAACACCCAAACAGTCGACTGGCGCTTGGTTTCTGGGTCGTATTGATAAATCCAGGACTCATCACCTGTAACGATGTCGTAAACACGCCGAGACGAGCCTGCTTCAAATTTGTTAAGCATATCACGGCACCATTCCACCCGGGCCTGCTTCTGAGCATCGGTGAGGTTGTGCGGCACCCAGCGTGATACTATCCTTCTCACGCGAAGATGGCTGTGTAGAATCTCGTGAACGCTTCCCGATCCAATCTTCAATATGTGTTGAATCTCCTGATATGTAATTCGCCTATTGTCTTGGATTAAATTTTTCACTGCTAGCACGTTTTCTTCGGTAACAGCCGTCAAAGGGCGACCGCTTCTTTCGTCATCCCCCAAAGTTGGTCGACCGCGCTTGAATTCGTTATACCAACGATACACGGTTGCCTTGGAAGGGCCTTCATCCATGAATGCCATTTGAAGTCTATCGTACGATTCATCCGGTTTCAGGCGACACTTGAAATCGTATAAAATCATAGCTCTAAAATGTTCCCGGCGCAGATCCATATTTCAGTGAGACACAATACTTTGAATTAACTCGCAAAAAATGTGGAGGGAAATTTTGAAATTGGAACTTACTTATTTTTACTTATAAATAATCATATTTTCGAAAAACATAATAACTGGCCAGTCTCCCATATATAAAAACTTTTTTTCGCAATACTTTCTGAGGGGCCTGGTATGGTGGCCATAAGAGGTTTATTGGCACATTTTTTGGTAATTTTGTCCATGCTCTGTTTCACCACAACAACTTGACACACAAAACTGAAGAATTTATCTCACGGATTGATTGCATAAAAAGTTTTACAAAAAGAAAAATGCCAGGAAGTGCTGTACTTTGTATTTGCAAATAATTAAGGATCATTTGTAATTGTACACACGGCAACATATCAAGTTATACATGTCCAATATAACATGGCCTCGCTTTGCATAGATTTCCTTTACAATGAAAGATCTACTTATACTGGTTATGCATAGCTAGATTGATCGTCGTGCGTACTGTAATTCGAGCAGGATGTGTGACTTGTCAAGCGTGATTTAATAAAGCAAACAAAATTTTCTCAGAACTTTTACAGGAAATCTATGAAAATATGAGTAATCTGTTTTTGAAGTAGGTGTTAAAGTAATCTAGATAAATACGGTTCTTCTATATAATAGAAGAACCGTATTTATCTAGATTACTTTTCAAAGGTCGGATCACTGAGTCATATTAATACGGTACCTAGTGTACATACGTACATCTTACCAAATCGCATGTAGAAATATTGAGAAGAGACAGATGAGTCACGCAGATAGTTAAGTAGTTGCTAGCAAGGTAAGCAAAACCAAATTAAGCTTAACTCTCATTGCACGGAAAGCTAATAGAAAGCGACGTAAGGTTTTATTAGATTTGGTAAGCTTGATTTGTCTTCGTGTGTATTTTCTTGACAGTCGATCCCGCAATCAATATTCCTGATTCACATACAAGGAGTTGTTTTGCATCCTCGTCAAAATTCAGAAAGTTGTCATGAAATATTTTAAAAAATCAATTTTTAATTACGGTAACTAGTTATTTTTTAATAAACGTTGCTTTTTTTTGTTGTTTTATTTTGTCAGTATATCAGAAAAAAAACCCTTAACGTGGGTTAGAAAATAAGAAATTATCGAAAACATGTTATAGGGCGAGGATCAGACGGGCCGCGGTCAATTGTAAAAAAAATATATATATATATATAAAAAAATATAATATATAAATATTTTTTTATTTTATTGAATCAGGTCGACAATCATTAGCATAGTTACCGCTTTGAATTTAACGAGGATGCAAAAGAACAGCTAGTATTTCACTATTACAAGAGAAACTCTAACCATGATGTTTACGCGAGTAAAACAGATCCTTATTCACACACATCATTACCAGCTTTACCAAATTGGCACAAATATGTGTCTCAATTTCCATCCAAACCTCATACAAATGTAATTCAATTCACACAATTCGTGGGAGACTTGTTGAATTTCGTAATTCATTCATTGCAATAACTTCCTTGAGGTGGAAATCAAAACCGCGACCCACATACAGCGGTCAGCTTTCTTAACCACTGACCGTAAATGTAGAAAACACATTACTGTGTGATTGTTTAGCTTAGGATTTAGTATTAAATTATCACTGCTAGATGGACGCAGGAATTGAATAGTAGATTATTAACCAAGGGAATAAAGCAGTGTATTCTGTCGCGGGTGACGATTTAAAATTTAAAAATTTACGTAATCATCATCTTCCTACCATAGTCCCATTCTACTTGGGGTCGGCACGACACGTTTTATTCTTCCACTCTCTCCTCAGACGTCACGGCATCATTTACTCCTTTCTCCTTCATATCATTCCTCAATCAAATTTTTTTTTTTTTTCGGATGGGAAATCATCAAATGACTTCTTCCGCTCTGGGCGGAGCGGAAGGGAGTGTCAGACTTGACTGACTAAAACCCATCCATGTTCCTTCTTAGCCCTTTGCGTTCCAGGGGCACGGTATCTCTTTCGAACAACCCGCAGCCCTGGCAGGCATCGGCCCTCTCGGACCCCTTCCGATTTGCTGACATCTCCTTGAGGCGCGCGTGGAACACGAACGCGCCGTCGGCACGGTCTGTCGTCATAAGACGGACGGACGGTGAGCTAGCCCATTAGTCACCGTCCACAGGCCCGCGCCTACAGTGGCCGGGGGCCACTGGTTGCCCCCCGACGCCCGGGGCGTCTCCTCCTCACTCCATCAATCCATCTTTTCTTTGGCCTTCCTCTCCATCCATCATTACATGTCCATACCACGACAAACGACTTCACTTCATTTTTTCTGCAACTGGTGCCACTTTTAAATTTCGTGTAATATACTCATTCATCAATTTATTAATTGTTGTCACTCCACACATCCATCTGAACGTATTAGGAATCATTTTCCGATGACTTTCATGAAGGATTATACTACACTTTTCCTCTTAGCGAATTGAATCCGGCCCAAAGGTTCGACCGAAAAGTTGTGACTACGTATCAAAAGACGCAGCGTGCACAAAGTTGACCGATGAGGATGACCCAGTGAATGAAGGTCGTCGTGGAAATCCAATGGATGCGAGAAACACAGGATCGGTCAATGTGGCGACGCTTGTGGGCGCCCTAGGTGGAAGCTAGGCCAGTGGACGTCTATTGGCAGAACTAATAAAGATATCGAGATTTCTCTACTACTTTCAGAGTCAAAAAGAGGGTGTCTACCTAAAACCCGTTTTACAATAACATTTTGGCGCCTAATATTATTATAACTGATCGCAATAAACTCACGGGCTGACGATATAAACCCAACTAATCCATTTATAGTCTTTTTTATCGTACGCAAAAAGGTTGGTTGATGATTTTGTTCTTTTATAAAAAGGAGGTCACAAGGGTAGTCGACCGACCTGGCTGGAAAAATACCTAGTTGGACTTACTTTAACGCGAACCGAATTTGAAAATAGAAGCACTAAACTGAAATGTAAATAGTGTTTTTTTTCTAAACTAGTCCCATAACCCTCCGTAGTAGTACATGTAATAGGTACATTATTCATGAACTAAAAAAAGTATATAATATTAATAGTTTTGGTGTACCGAATAACTAATAATTGAGATATTCAGATTTTTTGTCTACAAACCAATGGTCTTTTTTTGTTTATTTCGTAAATTGAAGTACATTATTAAATGTGGGTTTAATATGTTGCTTTTTACCATAAGACGCATTTTATTCCTGTTATTTTAGTATCAGGAATGTATAATGCAATATGCAATTTTTATTAGCAATTAAAGCTCGTCAAGTCAATTAAGAGGGCTTAAGGGTTATAATAAAAACTGAAAACGTGTTTGTTTAATGGCTTAAAAATAGTGAGATAGCGCCAGCTATTACTTTTGGCATAAATTATGCTACCCTTCTGACCTGAAACCGTGTTGTCAAAATAGTTCCTTGTTTTTGGTCAGCAAAAAAACCAAAAACAAAAAAAAGTACAAATTCTTTGTATGTTTTGCATTAACGGACGTTTTTTTTAAAACAAGAAGTCCATATGGAAGGCCGGTTATGGATAAGTTATTAGGCATTTTGGTTTTGCAAAGTCATAATTGGTTAGCAAAGAGTTTATTTCAATTTTGATAAAGACCTATCAACAGTAGTTAGCTGCTACCAGCATTAAAGACTACCCATTAATTCATCAGCTCACTCAGGAATGTTTCTTTTTTTGAAAAAATCTTATAATAGGCAGCCGTTACGCTCTGTTATGCAAAGATTTCTAGACCAGAATAAAAAAAGCACCAAAACTCTATTTACTTTTCAAATTCCGAATTTTAATTCGGCTAGTTAAAAAGTACAGATCATTAATACAACTGTCTATGGTTTATTTTAAAATGCATCTAAGACTCTATGCTGCTAATGACTATGAAGGTCGTACTTTGACTTTTGTTTGTCTATGTTTTTAATGTTATTTAGAGTGCCACATGTTGTGTGTGGATATGAAATTAGCAGTACCTTATGTGAGGTCGACTGTGTACTCTAAGGTTAAACGAATTTTAGTGGGAAACTTGTATATCTTTGAAAAATATAAAGGACGTATGACAAGTCGAATGCGTTAGTCACTCTTTTTAAGTTAGGCTCAAAGTCTAGATTCTATTTACGTGAAGACTTGAGATATCGATTCTAATTTCGCAACTTTATTGTTTGCTCTGTGTTTTTTTTATTTGTTTTTAAAACAATGCTACATTTTCCCGCGATTCGATTTCATAAATACTAAGGACTATTTACTATTTTCTGATTGACCCGTGATAAATTATTGTAACATTTAAATTTTTTAATTCACCTTTCAATAATTACTATACATGATTCATATGTCAAAGACAATGAGGTAAAAATCAAGAGAAATCATTTAACCTTTTTTAATTTTATGCATGTCACGACTTCACACTTATAAAATAAAACGTAGTCCCAAGGACAAATAATAACCTTTAGGGTCTTTGTCCTACATGGTCAATGGCCACCTCGTGCTGGTCACTTTTCCAGAAACCATGGAAAGGCTTCATCATACGGCCATACATAAAACCGGTTACACATAATCAACAAATGCATTTTTCCGCTAATGTGAACCAGCTTTAGTGTAGTGTTGTAACTAAAGTATAAGTTTAGTCGATTTTTTGTCAACTGAGAAAAAGTCGATTAATTTCAAAACTAATTTCAGTTATGTAAATGACTATTTTGTTGCCAAACCAACAAATAAACAATTTTAACACAAAATAAATTGAGTTTTTGCTAACAAAATAGTTAATACATACTAAAAAGGCCATAACTTTAGTCTGCACTAAGGTCTGTGAAATCGCAAATACTTTTGAAGTCCAGTTTAAGAAGACCTCTGCAGTACTTTAGGATGAATCACTTTTACTTTAAATATTGAAAAAGGACAGGTCAACATGTCTTGGTTATGTTTGTCAGTTTATTTTGTTTTTGTTTGTAAACCACTTATTTCAAGAGGAGAGTCAATACGTCATTAATTCATTACTGAGGCAAATACATAAACGTTATGGCTTCTTTAAACATAAGTTCTTAAAAAAAAACCGCACATGAATCACGATAAGGCTTCTCTTCGTGTAGTTTTAATATAATATAATAGCCACTCATTGATTAAAGCAAGTAAATATATATAGGCTCCTTATATAAAACTAGATTTGAGTCAAGATTAATATCAAATCTGACAAATTAAACTCGACATTCATGAAAAGAAAAAGGGTTTAGCATCTCTTAAAAGACTAATGAACTAGATCAAAAAAATAAGTTCCATTTCTTTTTTTCTTTTACTCATCAACTTTCAACCTTCAACAACATTGCAATACACATTTTCTCGACAAAAAAAAAAAAGAAAATCTTTCATTCATGAGTAGAATTTTCTCTCAAATCAGCAACGTATACCTGACTAGTAAATGTGCACATCCTGTATAACTCCCCGGACGACTTTCGACGAGACATTAAATACAGGACGTCACATGATGGCGCGATTATTGTGATAACAACATGATACGACGGTGTTTAGAGGTTGGCAGGGATTGCAATAGCTCTATTAATATTTCCTCCAGATGGTTTATGTGTCTGCGTCATTGTACGGACGCCAGCACATCATTTTACCCGAAACCCAATCAACCTTGAACCTAATTCTTAAACAATAAAGTTGAAAATCTACAGAAATTTGACAGATTGTTATATTTCGATGTGCGTCTGTACTGTCAGGGAATTTTACTTTTAACTTGTATTGTGGACTATCTAAGGTGATAGTCAAGTTGCTCTAACCGTACTTTTGGTGTTACAAAATTTTGGAAGATTTTAATTATTAGATACTTCTCCTTCCCCTCTTCTCTTCTTCCTTAATTTAAATTCTGAATCATAGTGATGCGTTCTTAAAAGGTTATGTTCATTTTTGGTAATCGCCTAAACCACAAAAAATCAACGAAACCCGCATTTGGTCAACAAATATAATCGAAATATTTCTTTTGCAAGTTTAAGTGATTGATGATCTTAGGTAGTTAAATGGTAAAGTTCATCATTTGCCACAACATTAGCAATAATATGAATTGCCAGGTGCGAACCTAAATCCTAAATTATATTATTAAATTATCGGAAAACACAAAGAATAGAAACAAAAACTTTAAGCAATGTCGACTCTTGTGTCATTAATAAATCATGAATTAAATAAATAGTTAAATATCGCATTCTATTTTAAAAAATACAAAAATACCTATTTATTTAACACCAACCAAGAACAAGTACCTCGCGCATTAAACAATGAAAAAAATACACAATCGAATACAACTGTCAAAGTTTTCACAAAAAATAATTGCAGCGTATTTTTTCATATATTTTTTAATAATGCTCTCACATTATCATCACCTAGAAATACAACACGGTAAAGAAAAACATCAACAAACAGAACGGGCTCGATTAAAAAAATAATAATTAAGGGTTATGTGACATTCACCAACTCGCACTAGATTATGATCGCATGGTGGATTAATGTTCTACCTGCTCCTTTCCACAGAAAAGAGTAGCCATGTTTTTCAGCAGTGAAATCGTTTGGCTGGATCTTTTCAAAGAACAATAGTACAAAAATATGACTCAAAGGCATTCGGAAGTAACTCGACCGGTTGACCATCGCAGGTTGTAGGCACGAGAATCGATTCACGATATCGATACACACTCAATTTCCGATTACCGATACAATCGAATAACGTTGACAGGGGATTAAAATAGTCAATTAATTATTGATATGCTGCTGTTTTGTTTGTAATGTGACATGTAAGACCTTCACAGGTCTTCCTTGTACGGTAGCTGTGGAAACTGGTAATTTTTACGTCTTAATTATTGAATAAAAATTTTGTAGCATAGAGATAAACTAAATGCATTAAAAAAAACAAAGTTAGCTCAGCAATTTATGGCTACGGATACAGATTTCCAAATCTGACTTTCACTTGGCCGATATTGGGTTAAAATGTTCCCATTTCTGGAACGCGGCCTGCGTTCCAGGAATGAGAATATTTTAACCCTTTCTTTTTTAATTCTTCTTAATGAGAAGATTAGTAATCAGTGCGAGTTAGATGTCACATATGTATGAACTATGGAAATAGGCTGGAAATACTGGGCCGGGCGGAAGGTAAACGCGCGCAAGGAATGGGCAGACACGATCATGAAAGCTGCTGGAGGCAGCTTGTACCGAGCGGTTCAAACTGCAAGAGACGGCATGGCTTGGAGACGTATCATATGTGGTCGCGAGCCTCCGTAGTGAGGAAACGACGAAGAGAAAGAAAAATAGGAAATGATGATTTCTTCATAATGTCTTTCTTTATTTATTTTTTGGACAAACAGATATCATTGTGAACTATGTGACCTCATTTCTTGACCAAATAGCAAAATATCGCAACATTTAATAAGCCCTAATGACCACAAACATGTTATGACCATATGACATTACATTACAAAGTAATTCGACCAATTCCAGAACGGAAATTGCCAACCAATCACCAACAGCCAATAGGCCAACAGCACGAAACACCAATACACCAACATTGGTTACGAAAACATTATTTTTTTAACCTAAAAAGCCTTCAAGTTTGATCTTGGACTGGATTAGAAACATTTTGTCATTGTATATCTCGTGTCACGTGGACGTTAAGTAATTTTTTGCTGGTATACATAATTCATTGCAAAGAGCTTTACCGTTTTTCGTACCTTAGTTCTTGGGCCATAAAGGTGGTTTTTGTTGAGCATTCTCAATGGGCTTCAGTTTAAGTGTCTAGCTTAATTGCCAAAGCATGTGTGTGCATTTTTATTTTGTGTTTCTTTTTACGTAAGCGTGTGTTGTGGAGTTTTATCCGATAACGGTGTCTGAGGCTGTATGGAGAGATGGTAGATAGGTGTGAATGAGTTCCGGGTTCTTATCTTTGAAATTGATTTTAAGATCTATGTGGGAGGTATGAAAAGAAACATGCTGTATATGAAGGCGTTGATTTTCATTAGAGCCGGGGTGTTGTTTTTTTTTTCATGTTTTGAATTGTATGGTGCTGACATTGGATCTTTCATAGCTATCTTTAAATTGTAATGCTTGTTTTTACTTGCAGTGCTAATGTATAAATTCATCTAAGCCAATTTCTTGAGTACATTAGACCTTACTGTCTCAACTAACTCTTCCCCCAGACGACCTTTTTCGGTTGGCTGAACGAAAGGGGCGGGTTAAAGTGACCAGCAGACCAAGAAACAGTGTTACTAGCTCAAGGGTTAATCATGGTTTCAGACTAATAGATGTACTGTCATTATAAGCAGAGATTAGAAGCGTTATCCATAGACGAACGTGGTCGCTAGTGAAAAATATGTCTTACAATTAGAGATGAGACGTATATACTGGTAGAGGTATATATACCAAGTATGTGCTTCCCAGTACATAGACCGGGTACGGACCGAAATACTGGGTAAATACCTTGAAGGTATGACGTCAGACGCATAGTACGATACGAACCGCTACCACAAGGTAGCGCCCAGTTTTATCGGTAGTTCGGTACGCCGAAGCAACCCGAAGCTACCCGACAGCTTACGAAGGGACCCGAAACGTCATTCGTGCTTTATGAACTTTCGGTTGATTTAATTTAGTTATATATAGAAATAACTAGAATTCATTAATAACCATCGTCATACTCTTAGCCGACAGTCCTAAGCCTGGTAAAGTAGGAAGGAAAGATTTCATATCTCATAATGCATAATTACGTATAGGTACTTGAAACATCGTACCTACATTATATTGGAGGCATACCATACGTATCGCATACGTTTACTTATCGAAATCCTACCACACCCAAATACTTAGAAGTATTTTGATACCTTGTATTTGTACCAGGTATTTAGTGATACCCATACCTTAAAGGCCGGGTATGGAGAATGGCAGGTATATCTCATCTCTACTTACAATGCGGTTATTCAAATCTATACACAAAGTATAATGACAAATTCACCGCCTATCATACAAATCTATAAGTCATAATATTTATTGTACTTCTTCTCAAGCGAGCGTCCATCTTTGCGATGCTGTTGACGTATAAGTGTCATGGCGGTGACCGTCATATTGACAAGACATAAAAAGTGCAAATGTATACATTGATTAACATATGTGTGCAGGCGATAAAACAGAGAACTAAAATAAATGTAAGAAGCTTCAGATATTATTGCATTTTTTCTTGACAAGCAGCGCCACCTTGAGCTGCAAACTTAAACTGGTGGGACTGTACCTGTAAATATATTACCTTTCTGAACCCTACTCGACCTGTCATATATACTATGAATATTGAAAATCATAAAAAGATTAGCACAAGATAAGATTTCTTGCTTATTTGTCTGTGAGTTTGTGACGATTAACTGCTAAACTGCTGCGCTGAGTTTGATAAGACTAAACTTTAACGGTAGTGGTTCTTTTTGCATAAATTTTCTCGCAATTTACCCGGGGACTTAGCTCGTTTTAGACTAGGTTAATTTTCAGTTTAACCCAAAGGTTTGGACCGGTAATAAGACTCAAATTTGTTTTACAGCTAAACACTGGTATCCTTTGATTAACACAATGTTTCTTTGTCAGTCGGTCAATCAATTGTCACACTTATTGACCTTCAGACTGACCGTTAATGTTGCCATTGTATGACAAGTAAATTTTATTTCAATAATTTGATATTTTTTGTGAAGTCGTTTAGCATTACAGTTTTAGATTAGATGATTTATATTGTAGCGACACGTGTAGGCTGCGATTTTTGAACCCGACTGGTAGACAGTAGGTATACTTTTATAATTCCACAGTTTATTTAGATAAAAACCTCTTTTTTGTTGCTAATGTGTGATATCGACTAATAGAAGAAGAAGCCCAAATCTTTTAGATTAAAGGATAATAATGCTCTGTAAAACGGACTGCATTCGCAGATAAAATATTTACATTTATATGTTAGTTCAATTTTTGTAGACCCTTAAACATTTGGCAATCTGAGCCACGGTTCAAAGATCCACAACATTTACTCACATTAATCATCGCAAGCTTTAGATACTTTTTTCAATTTCAGCTACTTTTATATAAAACATCGCGCTTGTAATCCCCGATGGGTATAGGCAGAGGTGTAAGCAGCACACCCACATGTCACCACTGATGGTTTTTTTAAGTCCCATGTATTGGGGGCGAACCTTTTGCCATCAACTGGGCACAAATCCAGACTCTGTGGCTGGAAAAGCCTAATAACAGTTTTCCCGACCCAGAACCTTAAGCTCAACAGTTGCGCTTGCGAACAATCGGCCAACGAGATAGCCACTCTTTTAAACACTATACATCTCGTGAAGGATCGCAAAGCAATAGATAATGTTAGCGTATAGCACAGAATACCTAGGTATTTCCATTTCCTAACAATAAACGAACATAATACATATATGATCATAACGGTGAAGGAAAACATCGTGAGAAAACTAGCATGTCCTAGAACTAAAAATTCGAAGACATGTGACATCAGCTACCAACCCGCACTGGGCCCGCGTGGTGGATTCCCAGCCACAACAGCCTACTCCCTCTCATAGACAGGAAGCTTATGCCCCAGCAGTGGGAACATTATAGGCTGATGATGGTGAATAATATAAGATTAGTCGATTTGAATTAAGTAATAAATTGAGATTTGCAAATCAGACCTCGAGCCGAGATTTTTCGATTTATTACAGCTAGAATGTTATCCTCATTAACTTACCAACTGCCACATTGTATTTGTAAAATGATGTGTGTCCTTACCTGAAATGACAAAATATCGCATTAATATAAACAAACAGGTATAAGGCCTAGACCTATGAGGATCTAGACACCATAAGTTGACGCGAAGGTTTACATCAATCATATTGAGCCCCAAAGACAGGAAAACGCAATAAAGATAGAAAAAGCTGCGAGTTGCGGTTGCAGTTGCCTTCGGAGCAATACCAACTATTATTTATTTTGTCAAAGGATTAAAAATCGTACTAAAATGCTGACTATATTATTTCTAAACCTAACAGGGGGATAGGAGCGATTTTATTAAAATCTTTTTATGGCAAGGCAAACATATGCAATTTAAGGACACAAACAAGTCAAAATCCGGACATCTCTCGACCTTGACCGACCATCATTATGTTGATGGTTGGTCAAATTGACACAGTCATCAAACACATTATATTATTATGTAGGAGCTCATGCATATTAGCAACATCAAAACAAATTGGTCAACGTTATAAAGCAACTAACAAAACAGGTCATTAACCCTACAAATAATTCGGTTCTTCCTGCCCGTACGTAGAATTCGGCAACATTCGGCCAATTTCGTGCGATCCGCCATTTTGTTTCAGAGCTGTCAAAATTGCGTGCTTTACGCAGTGTTGCGCAAAAGTAGTACAATGTCTGGTAAGGTTGAGTACTGAATGTTGGTTAGTTGCAAGTGCCCAGCCAAACGGAAAGTGACTTGTGGAAAATAGGGCAATAGAGCCAGTATGTCAGTATGCCAGTGAATAGTAAGGTTTGTCTATGTTGACTTCATGAACTTAGAATAGTTATTTGTGCAACAAGAGAGCAAAGTTGGTTTTTGCCGCGAGTGTTGATTTTGAATCCCGAGTAAGCGAAGGATTCTATATTTGAATCACGAGCGTAGCGAGTGATTCTAGGTTAGAATCCTGAGTGCAGCGAGGGATTCAAAGACACGAGATGCAAATAACTTTGGTCTCGTGTAGCACATACAACTTTTCACTTCAGCAGCGAGAACACTTTAGGAGATAAAATACTAAACAGGAATAGATTGAAATAACTATTTATCGTGAATCAAAATAATTAACATTGTAGGTAGAGGTACTGTTCTCGTCGCTAGTTTCACTCATATTTTACGATTATTTTAATATTTTTCTAACTTATTCAACTCTTTACGCCAGCCACGAAATTTTATTCCTGCTCTTTTATTTAAATTATGGCGTATTCCGAAATAGCACCCATGATATTTTATTATTCAAAATATATTACGTAACATTATTTGAACTAGAAATAAATATTTACAGGTTAAGTATTAGTTTTATTTGCAGTAAAAACTTATTTTCGTTTAAATACAACAATAAGTTAAAAATTTAATAAATTACATTAAAAGACATAATTATCTTTTTGCAAAATTTCTTTAGTTAGAACGAAATTCCGAACGTTTTTGTCTTTGAGGTCGAATTCAAAATAGGAACTTCGAAAGGGCTGGTCTTTGTCTCTCTCTTTCTAATGGCGGGAAAGAGATAGAGTGTAAATGTTTCGAATTGTATGATTAATCCAAGGCTGAATAAGATATTCGCGGCTTTCTAAAAAAATAATTAAAAAGTTACTTTGTCTCACTCAGTGAGCAAAATCGCATTTTGCTCACTGATTTCAGGCAGCAAAACCTACATGTTTGAGCTACTGAAGTGAAAAGTATTTATTGTGATTATTGACTGCTTCGTGGGTCGAGTGGTCGTAAGCGCCACTGCCGAGCACGAGATCCTGGGATCAATTCCCAGGTCGGGCCAAGTGTTATTAGGTTTTCCAGCTGGAATCTGTTAGTAGCAGCCATGGAGTCTGGATTTACGCTCGGCAAAAGGCTCGCCCCCTATTACATGGGCCTTAAAACATAACTGGCGAAATGTGTTCTAACTGTTACCTCTCTGCCTAACTCTTCGGGGATTGCGGCGCAATATTATGTTATTGTGATTAGTCAGTCGAGAACATCAACTGCCTAGACTATTTCCAACTATGTTCAGGTCGACTTTCAGTCTAGCAAGGTACAATTGATATGTTTTTTACAAAGAGTGATTTATTCTATCTGACCTCCACAACCCAGTTACGGACTGTGTGACACGATACCCTTTAGGTTGTCGAGAACTCATTCCTGAAATCACAAAGTATGACCTTATATCACCTGTAGTGCGTTTGATTTGACGCAACAGTTGCCAAATACCATGCATACTTAATGGATTAGCAACGCTACAGTTCACAAACTCGGTATTACAAAACATCCTGAAAAGGTCTTTTACTTGTTTTATGACATTAATAGACCTTAGTTTTTACAGAGAATAACAATCGGAACTAGAAGTAAGAAAAGTATTTCGGTAATTTGTGCAGGAAAATTCTGAGTAACTGACGGACAGTAGGAAAGTCAATAAGCCTAATCCACTAGACAATAAGCGTATTTATATGACTATACAACAATTCAAACCTTTTACCAATAAGACCAACATAAATGTCTTTAAAGATAAAGACAATTGTCTCACAAAACCACACCCTAATTTTATCAACTCGACATAAACACAAAGACACAAATCTAACCCTTACACCCAATACAATAAAGTATACAACAGCCTAATCACCTATCTGGTCTAAAAAGGTGCAAAGAACTTTGAACCATGACCTGGTAGGCCCTAGTTCCATTTCCTCGTTGCGGTCTAGCTGGCTCGGCCTTGTGCTAAGGCCTGGAGGTCGCCGACGGGAGATTACCGCTAGATTAGGAATCATGATGATTAATTATATTTATTACTGTAAGGGACTTTTATAGATAAGTATTGACAAATTAATAATAGCCTGTGGTCTCAGAGAAGTCTTTTGGAGTATTAAAAACTCCGAGAGAGTCCATTTTGGGTAGCTATGCAAAACTCGTCGCCAAATACTGAGCCGATTAAATTAAGATTGCCATCAAAACGTTAATAAAATGCTATGTGATGGGACTATTTACTATTACTGGAAAAAACGCGAGGAACAGATGACGAGGCTATTACCATTGACTAGGCACGCAGTAGTAGTAGCAGTTTCTATCAGAGTTCAGACAGCTACTAAGAATAGGCAAAGCAATCTTATAACATTATCTCTTTTTTGCAACATTTTTCATTGATGCATATATTTTATAGCCTTCCTCGATAAATGGCCTATCCAACAATATAATATTTTTTCAATTCGAACCAGAAGTTCCCGAGATTAGCGCGTTCAACCAAACAAAAAGACTCGTCAGCTTTATATTATTATTACTTACTAGCTTTTCCCCGCAGCATTGCTCGCGTAAATTTAGAATCCGCCATCTATTATGATAAGAAGGTGTTAAGGTGTGGTGTGAAGGTTGTTTTATTCAGGATCAGTACTTTTTTCGCGATGAAAGGTATCCTATGTCCGTATCTGTACACTTGATGATCGGTTTTCAGTGAAGAGGTAACAAACAAACAAACTTACTTTCGCTTTTATAATATTAAGTTAGGATTAGGATTATATGTATGGATTGAAAGTTTAAGGGGTCAAATATTATAAACCTAACAACGCTAGGCAACTGGGAGGAAGTAGTCATAATGGTTTGGACTTGATCTGCCCCAAAGAAGGACAAAAAACCGTAACGCACCGCATCTTGAAAGGTTTCTCCAGGTTTTAAATTTATCACACCAATTAATTTTGAATCTGCATTTCCATTTTAGTTTTTACTTTATTTTTATTAATTTTCTAGGAATAAAGATAACAAAGATACCTAATCTGTATTTTCGAAACATTTCAGTACATATAAAGTTCAATGTGTAAATGCTAATGACTTGCCTTGAAAAATCGATATGTCATAGTACACTAACTTTTTCCTTTTACCTGCAACATTGTAAAAATTGTGTCTACGAATTAGCTTATTAATGTAGTACCTTTTTGTTAAGTAATTCTTATATTTAGTTTTAATTAAGGTTTTCTTGTATTTCTGAAATTAAGTGAATTGTATTATTTTTGAGAAATAAATGTCTTAAACCGTAAAGACCAGTTATCCAGTTGTTGCAAAACTGAACCCTAAGTTATATCCGATTACACTAGTCTAACTATTTGTTACATAGACTTGTCAGCTTGTTATCATAGTTAGACAGTATCTGATAAAGCGCTGTTAATAGAGTTAACACGCTTTGTTACATGGCGATTTGCCGGCGAAAGGGACAGGGAAAATTATGTTTTAGTGGCACGTAGACATTTTTAGAGTAGTACGCACGACAACCTATCAAAGTATACAAAACCAGTATACGCTGATCTCATTGTACGAGAAGCTCATACAAAGCGCGGTCAGGTTATACCGGATAAGTATAGCTTGAGTGTCGCTGTGTGTACGAAGTTCGTAAAGATATCTAGCTTTGTTAGAATTGCTTGTCTGGTTTTTCGTAGTCTGCTCTATCCGTCTCCGCGAGCCAGCGCGTTCGTCCCGTCTTGTCCTACGTGGACTTCCACAACCCCAGATGTCTGTTACAGAGCACTAGTTCCGGGCTATTTGGTGTACAGTTTATACAGCATCGTTGTATATGGACGAAAAGCCTTGAAGATATAAACTTTTATTACAAACAATGGCGCTTATGCCTTTTTTTTTTTTAGGATGGGATATCATCAATTGACTTCTTCCGCTCTGGGCGGAGCGGAAGGGAGTGTCAGACTTGACTGACTAAAACCCATCCATGTTCCTTCTTAACCCTTTGCGTTCCAGGGGCACGGTATCTCTTTCGAACAACCCGCAGCCCTGGCAGGCATCGGCCCTCTCGGACCCCTTCCGATTTGCTGACATCTCCTTATGGCGCTTATGCCTTAATTCTTCTTTCTTATTCTTAATTTTTTGGCTCTACTCTTGCCCAAACAAATAATTCTAAAATAACTACACTTTACATATTCCAGACAATTCAACAAATATACATAAATGCCTATCAATTCAACGAGAGACATTCGTAACTAACTTACTAACTTAACAATCTACACGTTGGACCTTGCATATCAAAGGTAAAACTAAGAACATTCCTGCGCGTCGCCATTTGCACAAAACCTCATTACCGGGTCTACGTGTCAGACATCTTAATAACTAGACAGTGAACATGTGTAGTTACTAGGTAATAGGTACCTATTACATTCCGAAACTATGTCGGGAATTATAGTCGAGGTATACAGGAGAAAATGGAAAGAGGGAAAACCTGAGGGGAGACCTTTGTCCTGCAGTGGGACACATCAGGCTCATATATAAATAATAAAGTGGGAGAAATCCTTCTTTTCTTCTAAAACGTTTGTGAAAGATAAGGAAACATCTCAAAAATGGATGTACAATTGTTAAAATTACAAGATCTAGAACGTGCTCGTTCGGTACTTACACAATGTTCAGTATATTAATAAAACGTAAAGTAAACATTGTGGATTTCTTAGAAATGATTTTTATGATTTTTAATAAAACCAGGCCCAAGTTAATTCAAATATAGCTACAAAACTCTAAGTAGTTAGAACAAAGTTAAAATAGAAAAAACAGTAGACACAAAATCGTTCTATTCACCTACATATATTGACATAACATCATTGAATGCCCCAATACATGTAAATTGACGCACGATACATCACTAACTGAACCAGAACTGTCAGTTTGACGTTTGAAAGTAATAAACTGTCAAAATGAAGCGTGACCCACGCATGTTTGCGCAAACTTCTTATGAATATGCAGAAACAAGAAAGTAATTGCTGATTTACATGCTATGGAAATTATTTTTGGATTGTCGTTGTGAAATAAACTATTGATACTAAATCTTTAAGACTTAAAAAAAAAAGTTGGCAAAGCAGAATTAAACAATAAGAGACCTTACTGTACAAAACATTAAAAGCTCTTTCATTGAGGAGGAAATACTAGGTTTCATTAATAAAACTATTAAATAATTTCAAAGCCATGCAAAGTTTGAAAGGATCAAATTGATAAAATATACATTTACCTCATGTTTCCAACATCTAAAGTTAGTGTTATTGTGAAACAATAAATCTTTTTTACACTCCCGGAAAACGATAAAACTTAGGGCACTTTCCCACACATTTGAATCTGGATTTGACGCGGGAGTGTAGAGGAAACTTTAAACATTTTTTTTAGCGAACTGCCTTGACATATCTAGTACCTGACGACGAATTGGTGACTTTTAAGTTTGATTTTAGTTTGGGAGTTATATGGTGGAGTTGCCATCTAAGCTTTTTGTTTTTTTTTAATTGGCATCTCGCAGTTCAACCTAGGAGGTTGTCGTCTGCTTAACCGGACTATCCTGTGGGCGCCTTAAGAGTAAGGCCTCCAGCCATAAAAACTTACAAACTAAGCGACTACACGCAAAGGGCACCCCCTGTGGGGTACGAGCCTCGGCTCAGGGCGTCGCTGGGGGAGGACTGCATGGGGACAGGCTGGATCTGATCATTATTTAGGGGCTGATATAAAACTACTGGCACAGCATCGCGGGCTGGCTCGAGCGAAGGTCGGGGAGGGCATGGATCGGGACGTCGCGACGGACCTCGACGGCGAGGTCGCACCTTTTTGAGAGCTAAATAGTCTCTTTATCGAATTTAACATTCCTAAGGTAATGAAGGGATGTTTAATTAGACAGGTTCCACACACAAATAAACAACATAGTGACCTTGCGCATGTCACTAACAAAGAATGCAGCACCCAACACCTGAGAGCAGATACCGGTCTATCATAAAATTCGGTTGGTCAACCTTCACCCGGATGTGTACAACCGCCCTTACCCAACCAATGTCCACATTTTTGGGACAAACACATCAGTTCTGCGAAACAACTTTATTGATCAATTATTATTTTAAATACTTAGACTGTAACGGATCTTCTGCGGTCAATATGTCGTCATTACCTTATGATATTTACACATTTATATTCATTTTTAGTTCAAAGGATTTCGCAAACCTTTAAATTACTAAGTTTAACCTGCGGCTTCACTCGCGTGATGGTCGCAATTTTTTCAACAGGAACATTTTAAATATAGCCTACGATACTCGGGGGTAATGTAGTTTCCCATTTGTGAAAGAATTTTCGGAATCTGATCAGTAGTTCCAAAGAGTACCCTCCTACATACAAACTTTTCCTCTCTATAATATTAAATTAAGTCATTTATCTGCCTAGCCTTTTCCCAAACTATGTTGGGGTGTATTTCCAGTCTACCGGAAGCAGCTTAGTACCAGTATTTTACATGAAGCGGCTGTCTATCTGACCTCCACAACCCAGTAACTGGGTAATACGATACCCCTTAGTAAGACTGGATGTCAGACTTTTGGCTTCTGACTACTCGTAACGACTGACAAAGATCTGCAAATGACAGCCGGGAACAACGGCTTAACGTGCTTTCCGAGGCACGGATAATATTAAATTAAGTATTGATTTACATTCATTAGTAGTTCGGCCAACTTATAAATTACTTAAGTTCGAACAGATTCTAAGAAAAGTGCGAAACGGGTTTCATAGATAAATCAGAGGTTATATTAATTAGTGTAGTTTGAACAACACCTGTGGTTGTGGGAAATGAACTCATTTGTCGATGGTATAGACCGTTCACGGGCGGGTCAGTAACACTTTAGCATGTTCGAGTTAATGCGGTCTCAAAGACAGCCATCCATCTTGACTAGCGTTTTCCGAACTAGAGGATCGGGTTCCAGTTTGACTGGATGCGAACTGCATTTCCATGTTTCAATGTATCTGCTTGATTATTACAATAAATTTATTAGTGAAGCTTGTGTGCTTGAAATCATAACCTATTAAAAGTTTATTTTTTCAGAAACGCTGCTTAAAGTTAAGCAATGATCAGCGTCTGTTTTCCAATAATTGTTTTGACGTTTAAACGTTTCTGAAGTTGAACTATCAAACCCTTTTAAAGGAAGATGCTGCTGTACCACATGAGACATAGCCATTGCACTGAATGTGGGTTACTTGTGAGTAGCCATCGGTTGCGACAATGGCGATGAACGAAATTTCATTTTATTTGCACAATATAACTTCTTGAAATACTACCTATACTTGTATAAAATATATATACTTCGTCTGCTTCGGAAAGCACGTTAAGCCGTCCCAGCTGTCATTTGTAGATCTTTGACAGTCGTTACGAGTAGTCAGAAGCTAAAAGTCTGACATCCAGTCTTACCAAGGGGTATCGTATTACCCAGTTACTGGGTTGTGAAGGTCAGAGAGGCAGTCATTTCATGTAAAATACTGGTACTTAGCTGCATCCGGTTACACTGGAAGCATACCCCAAGACAGTTTGGGAAAAGGCTAGGCAGATGATGACTTCGTCTGCTTCGATGAAACATTGCGCATCAGACACTTAACATCAACATTAACTCAATTCTGCTAACATTACACAACAACAGTCAACACAGTTGTTAGTGGCAATAACTGAAACAGCTCCAACATTTACGATGCGCAAGAGTTGATTGATTCGAACTTTATTACCCAAAGTGTCGTTACCTCTTTTGAGTAGGATTTACGAGAAGAATCGTAAAATTATATAGTATTTTCGGTTTTTTGAACATCTTAAAATCGGTGTATTTTTGTTATTCTTGTTAATATATTTTTCAGATGTTTTCCTCAACATTCTTCTGGCTATATCGGTCAAAGATGGTGGTTAAGACCTGGTTGAGACTCGCGGATACCAGGCAAGCATGGGTCAATGGAAGGAAGGCCTATACTCAGCAGTGGATGTAACAAGACTGCTAACAATGAAAATGATGACCTCAGTTTCGATATTAAAGCTCATTATTATTCGCGGTAAGATTTTCCTAATCAATTGGATGAATGCGAGAACGAGTATTATCTTGAGTCATGTTAAATGGGGATTTCAAAAAAGGAGTTAGGTATGGAAATGGTTTTCCGGGTCTTATCTTTGTTATTAGTTTCCTCTATACGTACTATTTTGTATTTAAAATCTCCCTTCTTAACATAGCATAGCATCACGGCAGTAATCTTCGGAAGGATGGGCAGAAGTGTCCCTTACAGTACACCCACATTTCGCGGCTGTAATATGTACCACGTAATCCTATCTGCTGGGCACACATCCAGACTCCGTGGCTGCTACTGAGGAAATCCCAATTTGCCTGACCTGGGAATCGGACCCAGGACCTGAAAAAGCAGCAGTCACCCTTGCAGCCACTAGACCAAGAAGGCAGTTAAAGCAAAAATAACAATTAATAAAATAAATGTTAAAGAATTGTTAAGTTATGATCTTCATTCGAAGTATCCAATAATCCAACATTGACAAATAGTAACATTAACTACAACGGTTAACGAGAAATGACCATAGACAATAAATCTTTACATAATAACTGTAAGGCCTGCATTAGGAGTTAAAAATAGTCACCAAAAGTCTTGGGTCAATATCCTTTACAAACATTAGAGACCTAGTTGCATTACATTAGAATTATAAGTACCAAACAAATAGTATTTGTTTGATTGATGATTTTTTAACCACAATAACGGTGTCTTAAGTTATCCTCTTATAAGTGAGGTAAAGAGGTCAATATACTGGACGAAACTCTTTGATTTATATTGTGTTGTGGTAAGTCTATGATCTATGGTGCAAAATTTAAAAAAAGAACATAGATACGTCATGGTGTTCTGGGAAAAAGATGCGACTTGAAACATAGCCGTACTATTAATCAAAGATTAGCACATTCGTTCATTATAATTAGTAAACTCGAAATTATACGAAAATTTATTAAGCCAATTAATAAGATTTAAGAACTATTGAGTTGAGAAATTGGAGAGAAAAGCCGGAAATAGGTTAGCATTGGAGAAATATACTTGACTAGAATAAAGCCCACCCACGACTGTCAAAATAGAAACATGGAATATTCTTTTTTATGTACACTATACAAAGTTCAATTTACATAGTGCAAACATTTCACATAAGATGACACAAGGGCGCTCTTATCCTTGAATACCTTTGAGAACCTTTGGATTGAGTAGAGGAAGAGAGAGAAAATAGTGCAGGTAATTACGGTACGGTACGTTAAGGACGGCACGGTTGGCGCAGTGGCTGAGCGAACGACTGCTGCGCTGCGTGTCGCGGGTTCCATCCCCGCACGGAACAAATATTTGTAGGGCCTACAGGTAGTTTGTTCCAAGTCTGGCTGTTTGTGTATGTGAGTTTAAATGTTTATAAACGCACCCACGATACAGGAGAAATTTCTAGTGATGGGCAAGGTTTAAAAAAAAGAATGTAGTGGACATGTATAAGCCAGACCTCAGATGATAATAATACATTGTTACACAAACACCCAAAAGCCTTTCCAATAAAATGACTGACAATTAAGATTTGGAAAGAAATATTCAGTTAAGTACCTACATATATTTCTCATTATTTTTTACGGTATTAAGTATAACTTTTTAATCCAATCGTAAACTTCAAAGCAAAACCGTGTTTGACATTCGATCAATTACCCATTAATGATGATTTAATGACGGATTAAAGTTAACGGCATTTTTTTCTCATTTTCATTGGAATATAAAAATCACATTAAAAACTATATGACAGGTCATTATTGGGTTCATATGTCAACGCACTAACATTTTATGAGCCAACATTAATGGCGTGGTGACTGAACATAATCTAACGATGATTTGTGAGTAAAGCTAACGGACTCTTGGACTATGTCTGTGGGAAAACCGATAGATGAATGGAGTTCAGTTTCAAGAATAGGCGAAGCTGGTTCAAACTGCTTGGTAAGACAAAGCAGTCCTTTGTCACAGAGTAAAGGCCATATATTCCAAAAGTAGGACCACGTAAGGCTAATTATACTGAAACCCAAAGTATTTCAAATAAGCCAGTCAATTTTGAATAGTCAAGGAGACGATTAGTCAAAAACAAAAAGGTGAAGCTATTTAGGTTGTTGCCCATTCCAAAGCGTAGATTTCTATGGAGGGGAATGTACAAGAATATCTGTGAAAACTCTTTTAAATCAAAATATTTTGCTAAAGCAATGCTCTTGTATAAGCTACCCTAGCTAGTGGGCTACACTAAAACAGTCCACCTAAGTGAAATATAAAAAAAACAGGTTGCACTCCGGGAGTGCCGGCAGAAGTGAAAACTTGAATATTAACGTTGTGTATTTTTGATATTTTGGAATGGTTAGGGAATAATTTTGCACGAATTGCTTGCTATAATTGTCAGTATAAAAGTACTATAATTTATGCGATAAAATACAATATGCATTTATTGCGTCGTATCGTACACAAACGTGACAATATGTATTGCATTAAAAAAATTACACTTCAGGACTATTACAATCCATCTTATGGATTTTACCTCTTTGGATTTGGAGAAACCGAAGGTTTTGTTTGTGCATAAGATAATTATTCAGTTTTGGAAACCCAAACTCAATGACTAATATCATAAAGTTCAAATTCCGTCGTAACCTAATGTCAATCCGTCTTACGGATTTTCAATCGAGTTTAACAAGTTTTTACCCATCACAAAAGTACACAACGCCGCTAAAGAAGTTTTCACTGTAAAAACAAATTTCGTAGTACCTATCAAACACTTCAAAACATTCCGACAGTATGCAGGAATCTTCCGATTTCCTTCTTTTAAAATTGACAATTATTTCTTTGAAAAAAAAAGTATACTCATTAGATAAGGTATCCCATCTTCTCAACCATTAATATAATATTATCTCTGGTACAACCTAACGACCCGCCGATATTGACCCCTCAGTTACCGGTACCATAAATTTTAATATGCAAATGAATAAGGAAACTCCTTTTCAAGAAACCCCAACTCCTGACGTATGCGCTACACATTAATTTGATATAATTTAGAACGATACTCCTGTTATTAATATTGCTGAAGATTTATTTGAAGACATTTGTGTATTCTTTGAAATTAACGGCGCAAGGAAAGTTGGACAAATTATTGTATTGACAGATGAAATATTTGGGTTTGTATGTGTTGAAGTTTGCGGGGCCAGAAATGTAAAATTTGGTGTTAGGGTCAAAGATTTTACATGAGAAGATTAAAGTTTATAGATATTATAATACACGTTTCTGACGCACATGATTTCTTTCAGAAACACCCCTCTCTCCGTAACTCAAGTAGCTGATGTTAGAGGAAAAAGGGCTAAGCTGAAGTGGGAGCGGGCCCACGTTGCACGAATGCACCCGGAGACATAGGTGAAGATCGTCACTCACTGGACGCCTGAAGAAGGACATCTCATCTTGTTTACGGGGCTACCATGGCGAGAGAACACACAAGACAGAGATGTTTGGAAGGAGAAACCCTTTGCCCAGTGGGACACTACGCAGGCTTTCAAAAATATAATAATACAAGTAATGCTGAAGAAATGCACAAACGCTATCCGAGTAAAAGTAACATAATATGACCATTTTGAGAAAATAAAGCCGAGATTGTCTGAAACACCTGGCACGGGGGCTCAACGTATATTGTTTGCAGGGAGTTGTACATGTGTCCGGACTGTTCAAGGTTAGTTACTGTTTATAGTTTCATTGCTTGCACGTGGCATAAAATAACCGTAACTTTTTTAAATATTGATCTGCCCTGTTTATGTCGGATTAGCTTTCAAAACTCTAAGCACATCCACTAATTTCGATCAAATAACAGTTTCACCTAAAACTAAAAGTTCAACTCCAATTTTATAAAAAAAAAAAACATGGAAAGTTTTGACATCCTCTGATCTATTTGGAGACTTAATTCTTAATTAATCTACGCACTTCCCTCACAGGTCACTGAACGATCTCAGGTTTATATTAATGGAATATATTATTCTTAAGAAAGACTGCTCGCCTTGCTTCTAATTTTGTATTAAATCAGTTAAGAGTTATAATCTCATTGGCCTCATTCATATCTAAATCTACTCCCATTATAGTTAGAACCTTATTAATAATTCATTATTCAACTACATTTGTTATTATTTTTTGTTCTTACGCATCGGTGTTTAGCATAGCAACTTTAGTTGCCATGGCAACAGATGTAAATAGAACACTATCTGTAAGTTCTGAGTCATAATTATGCAGACTTCAATTAATATGGTTTTTTTTCTGTGACTTAAAATCATAATGGAGTGGCTCGAGTAGCAATATTAATGGTCAAATGCTACTTTAAAACTCATTAGCATATATTACATCAATTTTGTAAGCCTATCACATAACCTAGACGGAGATGGAAATAAAAAAAAAGAATTTGCAATATGTAAAGAAAGGTCATCGACCCATTCGCTAAGCAGTAGCAACCGCGGAGTCTGGAACCCTGGGTATGTGCCCGGTAGATGGCAATATGGTTGCCCCCTGTTACATGGGACTGAAACAAAACTAGCGAAAAAATGTTTTGGTATACTTCTGTCTAAACATTTGAGAATTTTAGGAGCGTTGGTTATTATGTAAACTTAATTTTAAAGAGAACAGGAAGATACTGTAAGAAACTGTCATTTTATGCTCTTACTTTTTAAACACAAAGATAATTTAGTTTTTTTCCGCACAGTTCTTAAAAGTCACATGATACATCAGTTCAACATCGTTTATGAATGAAAATTCAATAAGGCCAGTGTTGAAGCAATAACTTATTGAAATCCTTAATAAGTCTCATGAGAATGGCTTCGCACGAACAAAAGTCAAGGAAAGTATTGTCCTTCAACTTTACGATCCTGCCCTTTGGTTTGTGTGTGGTAAGAACTGATGCATAAACCCTTATTGCAAAGGAATAAAATACGATGTTCAATGGCATAATTGTAACAGCTCCTGCAATATTTTCTGCGGGCATTGGGCTGTCGATATTAAAATGAATTATTGCACTGGACTTATAAGTTATCGAGGAGTAACCGCAGCAATGATGTATGAAAGTAGTTTTGTTACTCACAAATTCAATTTCGAACTGAGTTCCAAAGAAAGTGTGCATTCGATTTGACGCAGGTAATTTTCAGTCATTTTGATTTGATTATTGTGTAGTTAATTTCATTAGATTTTATTAATAATACCAAAACAACTGAATTTTAAGGTTGCGGTTAATGCTTGCCGTACTAAACATTACCAAACTATTTCACGAACAACCCACCTTACAAACATACTTTATTCATTAGGCAGTCAAGGAGCCACTCTAAGCCGGATTCCTTTCCAATCTACACCAGATATGTCTCAAAATCAACACGAGAATCTCACTGCACCCAATAACATCACACATATGGCCTTTTGCAACCCAATATGGCCACGATGTACGATGAGTATGTTACGTAAACGATACAAAAACTTGTATAAAACTGGGTCATCATACGACCGCTCGATTGATAAACCTAAAATGTAGCGATTTTTTCAAATTAATCGAAATCACTCGCCAATTAACAATGGAAAATGTCAAGATGAACTTGTGGTTTCGAAAAAGAGGTACGCCTTGGTAAAGGTATTGTTTATGATGAGTAAGCTGCAGTTTTGCAAGGAGGTTAAAGTTCCAAGGGCTGGTTTTTTTGACAGACAACATTCTCTTTTTAGTAATGTACTGTACAATGTATGAAGTAATTATATCGAATAAGAAAATTCATCAATACGAATACGTCACATTCATTCACATAAAAACTGGTAACCAGCATAACCTTGCAAATTCTTTACGCAAAGACATAGGTACACCTAGACTAGCAAATGTCGATTTCCCAATTTTAATTGCAAACCTTCAAAAAATTATCACGGTATCAACATGCCATTGCAATAAATCTTTCAAGCATAAGTACAGGTACAATTTAATAATAACAGCGGAAAAATTACTGGGCAAAGTCAACAAAATTAATATCCATAGACTTCCGATTAATGCAACTCCGCCATTACTAATGACAGGAATCGAATCTATACCAATTAGCAAACGGAAGGCGCTAATCGATTCGGTCATAAAATTGAGTTGATTTTATCGATTGTTGAAGAAAATTGTATGAGAAATCTGCATGGTTTCTGTAGTTTGGCGAGCGATAGCGAGCTATGAATGTTTGTCACTTCCACTACGATTCAAAAGTAGATGGTAATCCATAAGTATGAATTAACATCTACTTTTGAATCCTGTATAATGAGTATAAGTCTTAGATGATCAAATGAGTCTTTCGTATACATTGTAGTTCCAGTGGTACTCTTTTAGATAATCCAACGTTTTCCACATCTTATTTCCCATTTAGCAATTTTCCCCATAATTGCAACTTTATACAACGGCGTTAATAAACACACGGAAAAAGCCACTGTTACAGCTAGTCATGAAAAAAAATATTCAAAAAAGGAATGCTCTAACATGTCAAAAGCTTTCGTTGATTCAACATTTACAATGTAGTGAGATATCGCACGTTAAGGTATGCTTTCATCTCTTTAGTCCAATTTCCCTGATCTCGAGCCAGCAAAGAGGCAGACAATCAATTCCTACACGGAATCATCTCCTATTCGTCTCACGTTAGTTACCGCCAATAAATCTATTCTAATGTCAGAGAAATAAATGGCGTCTTATTGCTATTCCATTCAGACCGAGATCTTATTTAGACTCATCTTGTTTAAACAATGCTGAGCTGTTTATTGTTAGTCTATGTTTAAATGTAGTTAATACTGATTTATTGCTGTTTTAATAACCGAGTAGACTATGGACAAAATTTATATAAGGCAAAACCAATAACAGGATCGTTATAACATTCCTAGCCTCCTTCTAGCTGAAATATATTTTTTATGGTGTGGTTAGCAGTGGCAAGATTCTCACTGAAAATATGGAGTCTTAAGTTGGGAATACAAGAAATCCGTGACTGGTCTGCGTACGTGATCACCTAAAATACGCAACTTCGCGTTGATAGATAAATCTTGATCGCTTCCAAAACATACAACAGCTCAGTATCGCTCAACTTCTTTCCCAAATCCGCTGACTCAACCACATTAAAAGGCGTGAACACACTAGTAACAATAAGTGTGCTGCAAGCTTGTCACATTACTAGCAACCGGTTGCTTATGAAATCGATCGCGGGCGTGGCAACCAAGTTTATGCCTACTGGCGCTTGATTCTTGATATTGTGTCTTATGCTGACTGTTACGAGTTTACGACTCAGTACGATTTGTGCAGATTTTATCTTGGCTCTGCTGTGGCGTAATGTGATATAATCAGTAGGTGTGTTAATGTTTGTGCGAAATGTGTTATTTGCTAAATTAATACATGAGTGGTATACGCTTGTGGGTTTTGCAAATTAAATCTTTAAAGAGATGAGTTTTGGCTTGCAACTTTAAAACAGACTCCTATTTTAGTTAAGAGTTATCTTTCATGTAATTAACTGCGTCCCGGCAAACTAATCAAGCAAAAAAAATACACTATTGATGAAGAAAAATAACACTACGATAGATTAAAAAAGTCTCGTATTATAAAATTACTGAAGCACCACAGGCAATTAATAAAGATGAACGAAACATACGTCTAGACGAATCGCATTCATTGATATAAATTAAAAATCGATCACATAATACGTTGCATTGATAGGAATTAATTTAATCGAGTGATTTACAGATACTGCAATAGCTATCTACTCAATCAAAACTATACTGCCTACTCATCGTACTAAGAAACTTCATAAAGATACTGCTAATTGAAAAAGGAGTTTAGGAAGCGACAATAACTGAAATAGCGGTATCAGCAAGTTGCTTCTTTCAAAAAGTTAGATTTTACTCATTCGCAAAAAATCAGTCAATCAATCAGAAGGTGTACGACCGATGTTTTGTGTCCAAATGTGATAAAATGACAATAATGTCGTGTGTAAAGGTTTTTCAACTGCTCAAACGTGCGTCAGAAACATCAGTTTGAGTTAACGACTCATTGATGCCCGCTCAAAAGTCAAAAGGCCAACAGAAAGTATCGCCATATTGAAATGAACTCATCTATTACCACAGCTTTGCGGTTTGTGGCTATTTAAACTCAGAAACTAACGATACTCATTTATTCTGTAATAAAATATTGAAGATTTGAATAAATTTTGTTCTTGCCTTGAAAATAACAACTGTCTGTTAACAGTTTTGCAAAACATCTCGCAAACTAACGTTTAATGCCTCAGATAGAGTGAAAGTAATGCGGTAACTACATGAATTATGTATGTACGTGCGAGCTACTGGAATGCCGTATAACTTCCGAAAAAAAATCCGTATTACGCGAACAACTGCACGGCAACCGATAAGTCACGTGTTTGAACAATATTACAAACATGGCCGCCATACTCTGACAGCTGTCAAATATTACCGCGCTTTTTGGTACTTTTTATTATTTTTGGGCATAAAGAAGACGATCTTTGTTTAAATTAGCAAAGTTTTGTTTAAGGTAAGAGACACAGCACGTGGTAGACATTGCAGGGAGCCAATCAATATTTTATGACACTTTGAATAAATTCGTTGGACAGGTGTTCATAAAAAAATCAAGAATTATATTTATAGATTATATCTATAATAAGACGTTTAATTAACACGTCGCGCTTTGTAACTTGCGTGTAATCAAATAAAATCTCGATTTTAATTATATTTTTTAGGATACCAAACTTGATCAAAAATTATTATAATGCGAATTCGTATTTGGCTTCAAGACTTGTTTCGGGCTCATCAGGCAACTAATAATTTTACATGACATTTGCATTTATAATGAGGTATACAGAGAAAGAAATCCGGTTTTTGCTAAAATTTTGTACAAAATAAACTGTAGATCACGCTTAAGTACTTTTAATGTCAAGCGTCGGTTTCGTTAAGATTTTATGACTTTTCATAATATTTTTATGTGTTTTTTATCGTCTAGTTTCTGATTTACTTGAGATTATGGCAATTAATTTCATCCATTTCATCATGTTTCTATTCATGCTCAATGAATCGTAAAAGGTACGAGAGGCCATTACGTAGTCAAACAGCAAGTAGGTGAACTGATGTTCAAAGTATAATTTTAAAAGTTGTTTTTATATTTCGTAAATTGACATTTAAGTGACATAAATTGTGCGGAGGAGTTCATCTTATGAATACATAACAGTTTCTTTAGTCTTGAACTTTGGTTACTCAAGTTGCTTAAACAATTTCGGTTTTTAAGCCAATACTTTGATATCATAACTTATAAGTTTGAGAGCTGTCACTTTGACATATATCATGATTTTCACTAATAACTCACGAATGAATATAAAATACCTAAATTGCTGATTTCTCATAAATATATATTGCCTATATTGTCTTCCACCTACTATTAAAATAGAATAGGCAACTAACCTGAGTGTCAAGCGTGTGTGTGGAGAAGAAGGAGCAGAGAAGAACGAATGTGGACAGCCAATGGGCCGACATGAACGGCGTCGACTCCATAGTGAATCTGTAACAAAGCATACACGTTTACAACAGCTATGAAGAAAGTCCCAAGAAAAACCAGTGATCACAAATTAATGGAGCGACTACACTTATCGACAGAAACGTTTTAAATTTTTCGCATAAGATTCGAAAAAAAAAGTTTTTCGCTTTTATTGCAATAACATAAAGCTCTTTCTGATTGGCTCAAACCGATTTCACGTCGATGTGTGTGGTCACTCCCTACGGTAGACCAATGTCAGATCTATGCAGTAAACTTCATAGATCTGATTAAATGTAATCAATACAAGTCAAATATTATGTTCAATGCCAATATAGAGTGTAAAACGAATGATTTCAACACTATTTCTAATTTATCTCACATTTTAAAAAGATAATGTGTGAATTTAAGAGGTCCATCTAATGAGAAGGCCATTCCAACTTATCTCAATATTGATCACAAACTTTTTATTGACCTCGTAATGAAGCATTTACCAATTTAACATCACGCCTGTAATCCCCGATGGGTCAGGCAAAAGTATACCTAATAATTAGTACACCCTCTTTTTTTCAGTAATTAATTATATTCCAATATAGTTGCATATTATACATAATTGTATTGTACCCCAGCCATAGATTTGTGCCTGATTGATCAGTTCGCCTCCGCGAACAGATCATTCGGGCACAAATGTTTGGCTGCTACTGGGAAATCCCTGATGGAAAATCCAATTATACTTTATCCGACCTGGGAATCAAACCAAGCTTACGACCACTTGACCCATGAGGCAGTAAAACACCAAAACATTACATAATTCGTCGAGTTGATCCGTGGGGAAGTACCAATAACTTTAGCCATAAACAAGGACCTCAGAATTGCCATGCAAATAAATCTCCGCGTCGGGGTTACCACTTTTCCCTTAGCAGATATGCTCAGTATAAGCTTAGATCAAGAGATAGGGTATCATATGATCACAAATTCTGTTGCAAATTACACTTGATGTAAGAAATTGTGTCCTTATTACGTAGCGTTATCTTGTCAGAGCAAGATACTTATTGTCGGTATGTGCTGAGATTTTTGAAGATTACTATCAGTACATTTTTATTATGTACAAGATTCCCGGTCGCGACAGCCTGTCTGGCTGTGCTTCGGTTATAACGGGAACAACTGGTTGGCTTTTCAAATTTTTTAAGGCAAGACAAGACTTGTGATTCAATTGTAACAGGTATATTATCGCATCAGGTTCTGTAAATTTTGTCTACCCCGTAGCTCTAAAACTGCAAAAACGGGGATGTTTTTGCAGTGGTGGCTTTAAGCTGCTAAATATCTAAAAGCTAATACTTTTGTGGATCTATTCTTGATTCTATCATATATCTTTCTTTATAATACATCTTTATTTAGGGATCTCTAAAAAGATACGTAGGTCTGCACTCAAATTCAATAGAAGTCAGCTTTAGCTCAGATTCACGAACATGTTTTAAAATATTGACTAAATCGCATTTCTCTTCGAAAACATCCCGTCTTCCAAAATCCCCATGCGTGACCAAAAAGACAAAATCTCTTCATTTACTCACTGGTTTCTGTACTAAAGAGGATTTATAACAAAATTACTAAGGAGGATTTATGTAAATGTGGTTTTACCGCTAACCAGTACTAAAGTCGCCCAGATTGACACATCAACTGTCATGCGATCGGAAGTGAGCGGCGATTGTGCACGAGATTGAGGTGACCATCATCTGATAGCTTTCAATGTGTTGCTATTATTATCCTGTGCCTGAGATTTGTATTAAGATTGCAGAGGATTATTTAATTTAGTGTTATTAGACTTGCGAAGGCTTGTGATTATGTAGTTGTGTAGGTGCTTATTTTTGACCCAAATATTCAGTGAAGATAATGACAAATGGTAATATCAATGTCAATGCAAGAGAATGTCAACAAAACAAGTAACAAAAAATTAAGAACCTTCCAAATTATAGTCGGTTTTAGAGATACCTACCTACGTACCTAATGCTTAGTGTTACGTCAATGGCAAATATAGGTACGTGCATTATTATTTCATTATAGATACGAGACGCATAGTACTATTCATTACAAAAAAAATGTGGGTCAGTGGGTCGTCTTAGGGGCGGATTTGTGTCATAAAGAAAATATACACAACCCAAGTTTATCTTATCCTTTAAATTAAACTATCTACAATCAATTTAAGCCATAATCAAAAATGAAGAACAAGAAGTTAAGCAATTGTATAATATTGAATAAAAAACACCTTTGCAGTTATCCACACTAGGGGTGAATCCGTGTAATTCAAAACATATTAGCTATGGTAAAAACCAAAATGGCTAAATTGTTACCTATGTGTTTTACAAATCAAAAATCTTAATGTTAAAACATACTAAAGAAGGCTTTATGTGAACAACATGACTTGAAAACAACGACTTATGAGGTATTGATTTTATTAACCCACATGTACATTAATATAATATATCCTCTCGAGAGATGGAATATCATAAACTTTTTATTTTTATCATGATCGTTAAAATTTCTGGAATGTTTTTCAGAAGAATAAAGTTCTAAATGTTACAAAAAATAGCAAGAAAGAGGTTCTGATGGAAATTGTCCTTCCATAAGCCAATCAAATTTTATAGATAGACACCTGTTGAGTTCAACCCATAAAGGACCCATTAAAATCCCATAATATTATCATAACGATACGTAAAGCATTAATTAATCCGTGTGAACATTATGGTAATATTTTCCCCATAGGAAATGTTGTTGATAATGGCACTATTAATCGCTATTCTATGGAGAATTGCCAAGGTTGACATGTTCTTTATTAATTTTAGAGACAAACAAATCTTCATATATGTATAGGGTGACTGGTAATTAGTGACCGATACTTAAACACGTGATTATACTCATTAAAACGAACCACTTTCCCAAAGAAACATTTTTTTAATACTAATTCAATTTTACCACAAGCTGATAGGCCACAGGCGCGCGCACACGATTTGTACGGATGTAGTATTATTGTATCCTAATTAGGCTATCTGATCTGCGAACGCAAACCTTTAATCTTTGACTTGCTCAAGTCGTGTAAATAGGAATTACAAATAAGAATGGAAACAATAATTTAATTTGTTTAATTAATTAAAAAAAAAACAACAACAACACAAAAAAAAACAAAAACCATAGATTAAAAATTTCCATTTTGCCGCCAACAGAGCCGACCATAAACAAACAAAAAGTCTCTGAGGTCGACGTTCGCGCTCAGAAGGACAATGTCTTTTCTGAGAAACGGACGCCGCCGCAAAATATTAATAAAGCTCCGTTTGTGGCTGGCACACGTTTCCGCATTGGTTTGCAGACCGGTCCAGGACAAGTGAAAATAAAGCAATGGTTACTGTAGTCCGTATGGGTAATTAAATCAAGTTTACTGAGAGTCTTGAAAATAATTGTGAAAATGAGATGTTTGTGTCTAAGAACAGTGTTGATGACAGAGTTATTTTCAATTTTCCGTGAAAATTCTTTGATGTTCTTAAGTTTTATCCAGTTTAGAGTTTTTTAATTTTCAGTGTCGTAGCTCAATTAATTTTCTAAAAAAATATTAAATTGTTTCTTTCCTTAAACGTGCTAGACAGACATTCTAAAGAACGATGGAACAATTTTCAGCAGACATATCAGAATCTGTTCATAACTGATGAACTGGGTGATGAACACTGTTTGTCAAAAAAGTGTGACAACAAACTGATCTAGATTAAACTCAAAAGAAGTGAATATTGTTTTTACTTGGGGACTTTCCTCAACCAGGCAGTAATTCTAAAAAATAAAACTACGGCCAGCAGACAGTATGGTATCCACAATATGACGTCATCGCACACCGAAAGCTCTCGATTTAATCACCTTTTTAAAAAGCGCCTTCTTTGCTGAAACCTCGTTAATTAGTGTTAAAACTGGTACTAAGGTTGAAAGCCAGGTTTAATGAGCTGCAGGCATTAGCACTCCTAATTACGATGTGTTCTGCTCGTTTTACTTAAGTTTTACTTGAAATTAAATGTAAAAGGGTTTCTTTGCTTCTTTCTTTATGGGCGCTTCTGACCATGCCATAGTCATAGTACGTTCGCAGTGCATTTTGATTGTTTTAAAAACATGTGTTTCAACTTGCTGATTGCGAATATTGCGACCTTAAACGATTCAGGCTCTGTGCTATCTGTCAGTCTGACAGTGCCGTGACACTAATGTGTCACATTTGAAGATGGTAGTTTTACAACAGGTTTCAACAAGCTTCATTAGAGGCAATTTAGGCGGCGTGCGAATATCTCTTTGATATTCATAACTTAGGCATTCGATGTTTACTAATTTGATGGACTATGGCCCGAAATTTAAACCTTAAAATGATCACGATAAAATATCTATTAATTCATCAAAACAGAAACAAAAAACAATTTAGAGACTTCTTAAACAGTTTCGGATGACAACATCCAAGAAAAACAGCCATTAATTTTAAAATAATTTACGTCACCAAGCTGGCCTTTTATCACATTTATTCACCTTTATACATTTCACAAGAGTCGGTTTACCGAACACAAAAACTAAAATACTTTAATATGACACACGCACGTCGTAAATTAATTTATAATGGCGTATTTTATCATATAAATCAGAGATCTAAATGGATGCCAGGTGCTTGTGGAAATGTTTTTTTTTTTGTATTTACTTTTTCCAAGATAGGCTGGACAAGTCAGCAGCTCCTATATACCTATATGAACATAATAATTATTAAAGGAGACGTGGAAATATATTTCACAACATATATAATTACTAAATACCTGTATTAAAGTACGAATTTACGAGATAGGTTTTATATTTATCTTTAGAAATTCCTGCATGGAAAAATCATATAATTGGTCATACATAAAATATCATTAATATCATCGTTAATTTGTTTCAATGTGATTTTCATGAAACAATTATGTTTTGTTACTGTATTTCCTAATTTCAAACATGAAGGTCAAGAAAAGCTGCCCCTTTTTTTATTTATTTATGGCTTATCTTTGAAAAAAGGTGGTAATGAAAAATGACGTAAGGTAGAAATAGCTTCATAAAAAAAATGGCCAAATAAATCCAAAATAAATCAAGCAAAAAATAAATCAAGCGAAGACCGTTTGTCCAATTACGTTCGTGTTTAGGACCGAAAAATATTGCATCAAGTTTCAATGGGCGTAAATTATTGCAGTTTTGTTAACATTTATTAATATGCCGTGCAAGTACGATTCGAATTATTTTTAGATGTTTTATTAATTGGCAACGGTTTTTCGTTTGTTATGCTTTGTATTTTTTAGGACATGAGCGATATTATGTTATGTTTTGAAGAGCATTGGGTAGTATTTGTTGATGTTGGGAAAGTTTCTCAGTCGGTTGATACAATAGTCAGAACATCGTCAATTTTGTCGTTTATGGACAACGCAGCCTCATCCAACTTACATTATCTATTTCAACACACGCAAAACATAATCAATTTAAATGTACACACCAAGACATTACTTTAAATTCAAACCCACCAACTCAAAGCACTTACGTTTTATCGCAAAACAGTAACATTTTGACACAGATGTGTATATCCAAGTATAACAAGTAACCATCGAGTTTTATCGCTAGGCTGCATTGTCTTTGTGTTGCGAAACGTAAGTGTTTAGAACCATAGACTAACTCACTACTCATACATGATTGTTCTCTGTTCAACTTAGTAAATCGCATGTGTTTTATGCAAGAGGCAGAGGTAAGTGCGTTCTGCCTGTGAAGTTTCGTTTTTGAAGCAATGTTCAGTTTTTTTTTGTCGTTTAACTAAGTCATACATCTTTTACATTTTAAAGTTACGGGAAAAAAGTTTTCTTCAGTGTCTTTGTGTTCAGAAGCAAGAGAAGTAGCGATTTTCAACGGACTGACATAATTTCTTTCTTTTGTTTACCGACATCGTTTTAGTTTAGTTTATAGGTTCGCAGATCTAGCAGATACAGAGGAGACTGTATATATTTTGACATGACAAAGGTCTCAAGAAACTCTTCTTGACAATATTCTATGGATACCTTTGTGCTTATATAATATCAAGAAGTATTTAACGACTCTTTGTCAATTTAGTTTTACGTCAATATTTCACAATTAAGCAGGATATTGTGTAGTTGTCAAAGTTTACGTGTTTCTATTATTACCGTATCATCGCGGCAATCTATTTGATTTACAACATTTTATAATTTGTTTTATTATATTTAAATATGCATACTTAGCACTGTTATTAGCGATGAATTTATTAATTTATTTTTTATTACAAAATATAGTGTTCTATGCAAATTTTACGCAAGCGCACGACCTGTTGGCCACGCCTAACACACTCAAGCGACCCGTGTCTTGCGCCAGAGAAGAAATATGAAATAAGTAGTATAAAGTAGTAAAGTATAAAGTAGAAATAATCACGCTGACACGGTCGCATCACGAATAATACCACGAACGAGTATTGTCCGTGATGCGACTTGCGACGCCATAGCCCCACGGAATAAGTTCAGCGCGCGCATGTAGCTGCTCGATGCAAGTCGTGTCGTATCGACCGAGGTCGAGAACCAGGTCTTAGTAGTGTAGTAGTCTTACAACAATATTTGTATTTCGTTACAACGATCCAAACATAACCAGTTGCGTTTTTAACGCAATCGCCACTAAGAATTGAGGAAATCGTCTCTAGCTCCGATAATTACATAATTATTTAATGTTTGTTTTGTTTTAATTAATTAACTGAACCGCCTTGAAGTTGTGGAGAATCGAAATAATGTAAGTTATTTATTGGTATCGATATTTCTTATTACTCACATACTGCTGTTCGCTGCACTGTAGAAAATTATGTTATAAATAAAATAGTAGCCTGTCATACCTTTTTGTGCATATTTGACGATCCTTTATAATTGTAGTGTTATTAATCTTTGTTCAATTGTTCACAAAAACACCTTCATTGATCAGATCATCATACTGATAGCCAAAGTCACTGGTCAATTTTCAGGTTTTTTTTTTAGTCTATACGTACAAGATTGAAAATTTAAATTGAAATCTGCCAGAAACATCATAACTTATTAGGAAGCTTTTTGGTGAATGATATATATAGAAAAGTAGGAAAATGCATGAAGTAAATTAACAAAAAGAACAAAGAATATCTTCAAGCCACTTCGACTAGTTTATCTATACTAATATTATACAGCTGAGGAGTTTGTTTGTTAGTTTGTTCATCACGCTACGACAAATAGGAACGGAGCAGCAATGAAAAATGTTCCGAAAACGGGGAAAATGTGACGCAGACGAAGTTGCGCGGGACAGCTAGTTTAGTTATATGACTTTACATCCGTACCAACAGCGGGTGTCATTGTTAATTTAAAATTAAATCTCGTTTGCCGGTAAAGCATGACATTATTTTATTTTAAGTCTAGGAAGCGGAATTCAATATTAATTACTATAGAATTAATATTGTTATTTAATTCTCTGTTTTCAACAAAAGCTGCCTTTCCTGCTACTCACAAGTGATATTAATTTATTTATTCAAACGTCACGTACATTGGTGGTACATAGGGGGACTTAACGCCACAAGGCATTCTCTACCAGCCAACCTTTTAGTCAAATAAGACAGCATTGGGACAGAGTACAAAAAAATAAGAAAAATACCATTTCGCTAAATAATGATATACATAAATAGGTACATACTAATACATATATACACCAATCAAATAAACTAATATATATTGTAATACATACAAATAATCCTTAATACGAGAAACCTTACAATAATTACTAAGACTAATAATGACTGACTAGGTTGGGAGCAATTTAATCTGACTTTAGATAGTACTAATCTACTAGTATAGTAATAATCGATCAACATCATCATCTGCCTAGCCTTTTCCCACCTATGTTCCTCAATATCTCAACATCGTCATCATCATCATCATTTCAGCCCAAAAGACGTCCACTGCTGGATATAGGCCTCCCCCAAGTGTCGCCATATTGACATTTTAGGGGGTTTTGCCATAATCGTCACGCTTGGCGATCGCAGTACGGTTGTTACAAAAGCACAGAGAACGCTGCTGCCCATTCTCTGGCATGTCCCTTAGTCGCCTCTTACGACACCCACGGGAAGATATAGGATGGTGCTATTCTTTACGTCCGAAACCATACGGAATACAACATCAACTCTCAACATCGACTTCCAGTCCAACCGGATATGTGACTGATTCTCTCGAACTTTGAACAGATCCAGATTGAATACCAGTATCTATGGAGCGACTGACTATCCGACTTCCACAAACCAGTTAGTACTGGGTAATAAGATACCCCATGGTAAGACTGGTTGTCAGACTTTCTGGCCACTGACTACGTACAATAGTGATGATAATGGGGAAGCCCGATAAAAGCTAATTGTAGATGGCACGACTATAGCTGGTTCTCAATCTGACCAATGAGGTCGAGCTATTATGAAATATAAAATGACATTAATAGATTTTCAACCAATGACGATGCTTGGAACCAGCTATGGTAGCGCCATTAGTTCCACAGTTTCCATCCCCATTGAAAATGCCCGAATAATGTTGCTTCAGGACAAAGCTTTCGAAAAATCAATTATGCTTCGTCGATGTTGCCAAGGCGATTGATAACTTAATAAAATCGTCCAATGTACAGTTTGCAAAGGAGATAAGTAAAATGAGTAACTGGTAACGTATCTCCTTTGCAGACTGTACACTTGTGTGTGTGTTCGTGGTTTTTTATTTTATTTTTGGATGTGCAATAAAGTTTGTAACAAAAAATAAAGTCGAGAAATCAGCCAATACATTCAATAATTTCAGTCGACTCTCAATATTCTTTCCATAATATAACGCATTCCCTCAATCACAAAATCACGCTCTATAATACTAAAACTAAAACCATTTAGTTTCTCAAATCGTCGTAAAATTAGAGAGACCTACAAAAAAAGAAACCGCGTTATAATATTACAAAATATCATTGCATAGAGCGTGTGAACGGTTACGACATTGCACATAAAATGTCCGATTTTACGAAATATCTCCAATTTTGTTGTGAGACGAGACGATTGTAATGATGCCTTATATCATAGAAATAACGGGATAATTATCTTTGTATATATGTATATATAATTCTACTGTACGTGTGTATGTCACTGAACTCCTCCTAAACGGCTGGATCAAATTGAATGAATTTTTTCGTATGCGTTTGGGTTACGCCTTGGATGGTTTAGATTCCCAAAAAATATGCGCTACGACCAATAGGAGCGGAGCAGCAATGAAAAATGTTGAGAAAACGGGGAAAATTTGACGCAGACGCGTTGCGCGGGACAGCTAGTATAGCTGTAATTTGTAGACGTAAAGATGAAAACAGAAATGTCTTACACATGCAAAGGTTACAATGGAAAATTATTTATTTATTAACTACACGGAGCTTGTGCTCGCCTTTATTACCTAGCTTTTGTCTGTGGCTGCGCTCATCTAATGGTCGGAAATTATCAGACGAGAAGGATTTAAATGAAGCCTTATGAAACTCGTGGAATAATGTAGGTTCCCATTCGTGAAAGAACACATCGTAACTTACGTACGTTTCATACATTTGCAATCGAATCAGTAGAGAGAGTCAAGTTACCTCCTACATCATTCTACATACTCCTCTTTAGAATTTTAGTGCATATGTAGGTGACCACACAAAGTACTTAATAAGCTAACTTAGCTAAAAGAGAAGAGTGAGACACATTTAGAAATTTCTTCCAGCCAACCTACGATTTGTGACATCGTTTCTAACAATACAACTTTTCGTGAACTTTAGTGCATTTGAAACAGTTCGCCTTTGGAGGATCTATGGTTGTTCTTAAAAGCTTATGCAGTCGGTGAAATTGTCAGTTTTGATAGATTAGGTACACAAATGTTGCGGTCAATTATAATATTGTGTTGTAATTACCTACGTAATGATAAAGCCTCCTTTACGATGACCACAGAAAGTACTTAATGAGCTAACTTAGCTAAAAGAGAAGAGTGAGAGACATTTAGAAATTTCTTCCAGCCAACCTACGATTTGTGACATCGTTTCTAACATACAACTTTTCGTGAACTTTAGTGCATTTGAAACAGTTCTCCTTTGGAGGATCTATGGTTGTTCTTAGAAGCTTATGAAGTCGGTGAAATTGTCAGTTTTGATAGCTTAGGTATACAAGTTTTGCGGTAAGTTTTATTATTGTCTTGTAATTACCTACGTAATGATAAAGCCTCCTTTACACAAGTAGAATGTAGTTTCTTACTTATTGTGCTACAAATTGAATTGTCGTTCAGCACTAATGAGTTCTTATAGTAATTAAAAACAAAAGACTGATCCAAAACGATTAATTATGAAGATCTCCTATACTTTTCTGAAGCGATAGTTATCGTTCATAAATTATCTTATCATACTTTGAAGGGTAAGAGAATGATGATGATGAGTTTGAATAGATGACGTCGTTGAGAAGAGGGCAGATGACTATGATTTTGAATAGCTGTCGATTAGGTCCATTTGATAGAATTGACATAAGCAGAATAAGAATTTTCTTCCAACAATTTTTACATTTACGTTAATTGCATTATTTTTAAAACGTCGAAGTTTCGTTTCGTAGATATTTTACTAAGTATTTGTGGCATATCCGATTGAAATAAATAAAATAGCGTAGTTTTACAATTTATCATATTTTACATAACTTCTACGCGGACATTCGTTTTTTTTTTCTAACAATTTTTTGCAATAAAATAACTACAAATAATTATGAAGCATGTATGGAATTGTGAAGTGTGTGAATTGTTTTAAAGAATGTTTTACACAAGAGGAAATATTTTAATTGCAGTAATTAAGCATAGTTACCATTGCTGAGAAAGGTATTTTCTTGTAAGACTTGTTTTTATGTGTTATAGTTATTTATGTTTACCAAAAACCAGCTGAGTGCGAGCTGGATTCACGTACAGACAGCGTCATTAAGTAGTAACCCCCCTGGCGTACTCGGCCGGACTGAAGAGGGGTTAGCACATACTGACGCTGTCTGTACAACTGGTTCCACACAAAAATACTAGTTTACAAGCGCGACTGCTGAACAAGAGATCCCGGGTTTGATCCCCGGGTCGGGCAAAGCGTTATTTATTTTTTTGGTTTTTTAATCATGTATTTACCAGAAGTAGCCACGGAGTCTGGATCTGTACCCGGTTGATGGCAATATGTTCGCCTCGTATTACATGGGACTTTAACATAACTGGGGAAATGTGGGTGTACTATTAGGTACACCTCTGCCCAACCCATCTTGGAATTATGGGCGTTATGCTATGATCAGTATTTTACACAGAGTGACCGTCTATGAGGCATCCACAACCCAGTAACTATGGAAACAAGAAATCCTTTAACCATGTCAACTGCTCATCATCTGCCTAGCCTTTTCCCAATTTTAGAGGGATCGGCTTCCAGTCTAACCAACCAAGTCTTTTACATGGAGCGACTTCCTATCTGACCGCCACTAATGTCGTCTACAGACACTATCCTCAACCATGTCTACTGCTGAAGTATTTATATAAATTCCTGGTCCGTTCATTTACTCATTCAGCGCGATTTATTTTCACTGTTTTATCGTTCATGTGTACTAGTTCTGTATTACGAAAACTAACTCATTAAAATCGGTTAACCTTATTAACCCCATCCGAATCCTTTGGTCCCGTTTGAGGGCCCCTTTTGGGCATCGCGCATTACGTGATCGCTACGACATTGATCCCTACTTCACGTACGATTAGAGTTTAAGTTTGCCGGTATGAGTGTAACCCATTTGGGTTCCTCGGGGTTTTAACGGCGGATGATGTAACTAACCCATATGGGTTCCACGGTGGTAACATGTTATTACGTTAATACACGAGAAAAGAAAGTGAGTTAACTATCTATTGTGCTTGATTTAGTTTAGTTCATTTAACTCGTTTAGTTTCATGATTGATGAGCTCGTTGCTTTAGTCGGTTTTGCTCTCGATTCTCAGTACGGGCGAAGTGTAATTCGTAGTTTCATCAAGAAGTTCTTATTGAAAGGTAGGTTTCTGTTAACGATGGCACTGTTCAACAGAAACTGGGAGTCCGAGAGGGCCGATGCCTGCCAGGGCTGCGGGACTGCTCGAAAGAGACACCGTGGCCCTGGAACACAAAGGGCTAAGAAGGAACTTGGATGGGTTTTAGTCAGTCAAGTCTGACATTCCCTTCCGCTCCGCCCAGGCAGCCGAGCAGGACGGTCATTTGATGATTTCCCATCCGTAAAAATAAATAAGATGGCACTTTTCAAGTAAGGTGTAAAATGGCGTATCTAAATTGTGTGTGTAAATAAATAAATACGTTATGCAAGCATACGTGTTTTGGTCATACTTTTTAGCATAGCTGTTTTATGTTTTATTTATTTATTTGTTTACTTATTCTTCTCCATTTGGAAGCCGACCCCAACATAGTTGGGAAAAGGCTGACCAGATGATGATAGGTACTCTTTTTCATTTAATAACATGGCGTTTATGTTTTTGACGACACGGTTGGCGCAGTGGCTAAGCGATTGACTGCTGCGCTGCGTGTCGCGAGTTCGATCCCCGCACGAACCAAATATTTGTAAGACCTACAAATAGTTGTTCCGGGTCTGGCTGTTTGTTAATGTGAGTTTAAATGTTTGTAAACGCACCCACGATAGAGGAGAAATTCAGAGAGTGAGGCAAAGATTTCACAAAATAAAATAAAGTTTATTTATGATACAACTAATTTACCTTACCTACATCTTTTGACGTTTTAAACATATCTTAACTGTAAGCAGCATTTATGAATGAAGCACTGATGTTTATTTTTGAGTGTTTAAAAAGGAGGCAAAGTACTATCTGAGTTTTATTTTTGAGTATCATTCAATTTCCGCTTTAAACCTTTTTAAAATAAAAAACCTTTTTCAGTATCCCAAAAAGCCGTCATCTAATTAAGAATAAAACACCACACAAATAATCCTCAGTCCTCATTTCATGCCTCTCGCGCCGAAAACATTTTCTGCTAATTGGGCCCCAAGATAAAACTCTTTGGCGGCCGACTGAACCACAGAAAACATTAAGTATGTGCTTTCCTTTGACGATTATTTATTCGAGAAGATTCGAGATTTAAAAAAAATACAGTACATCGAACTTTTAAGGAAGTTAAGTCCCGATATCCCGAGGAACGAATTTATGGAGATAAAAAAACGATGTCATTGTTTTCAAGGCAATTAGCGAAATATTTATGGTTGTAGAGTCGTGATCAAATGTTATATATAAGTTTTTAAACTGACATGGTCACTAACACTATTAATAACACTTGTAACGGGATATTTACCATGTTTATTATTATCGTCGAAATATCGGGAACTCGAAAATCAAAAGTTGTTGAAACGATAAGTGTATCTATGTGTTTTTTCTTAAGTTTTTTGTAAAAGGTTTTTGTTGCGATACTTTACTTTTTTATCTACAGGGTTATTGGTAAAGCAAAACAGAAATCGTGAAAAAAATGTAGTAGTGCCTGTTTGTAATTTCAAAATAACAGCTTTTTTATGCATTATGAAAGTATATTAAGTACGGTACTTATAACAAAAAGTCTGTCTATTTGTTCCGGATAATCACTGGGCTGATTTTGACCGGCTGACATATAGCCAAGCTACCCCTTATGATATCAGTATCATAAAGGGTAACTTGGCTATTTTAATTTTGGAAAAAGGAATAGGGTTACGTGCAAAATATAAAACCCTTGAAATTGTTAACAAAATCCGATTCAAATAGATTCGCGGACGAAGGTCGCGGGCATCAAATAATGTTAAAACTTCAACATTGAATGAACATTTTGCTCAAACATACTTCTTTCTGATATCAGAATGGTCGTGTAAAGTCCTACTAATGTTATTATGTGCCCATCATAATACATTTCATAGCCATACCTAGCTACGTGTGAACTTACTGATGATATATTTAAAGATAAATACAATCATTTCTTAATGAAGACATCCGCAAGAGAACCAAGGTTACCGACGTAGCCCGCAGAATTGCCAAACTTAAGTGGCAGTGGGCAGGGCACATTGCTCGCAGAACGGATGGCCGATGGGGCCGAACAGTTCTGGAATGGCGACCGCGAACCGGTAGACGATGCGTTGGAAAGGTTCCCACTAGGTGAACCGATGACCTGGCGAAGGTTGCAGGGTTCAGCTGGATTGGAGTCGCATGAGACCGGTCGATGTGGCGACACTTGGGGGAGGCCTATGTCCAGCAGTGGACATCTTTCGGCTGAAATTATGATGATGATGATGATGACAATCATTTCAAATGAAATGAAAATCAAATACCAGTAGTTAAAACCTAATCACTATGTTTACAATCAAATTTATGAATGAAATAAGATATTGCTGATAAACTCATAGTGATTTACCGCACACAAAATTACACGACACAGAAGGTACACTACAACAAAACTTAACAACATAAGTCTTCGATAAAAAGATGTCGTTAACAAATTTACCAAGTTCAATAAAAGTATCAAATCTACTTATTAGTATAGAAGTAAAAGCTTCTTTAATGCGGGATCAAAATCGAAACTAAGGACGCCATCTAATACTATTTCTCAAATTTAACGAAAAGCAATGTTCTGGCAATGAAAAAAGACCCTTGTAATACTTTTCTAAGAAGTGACTGAACGTTACAATTCAGTTAAGTAAGTGATTATTTCCCTACATGGTTCCCTTCATCCTCATCATCATCTTCCTGTCTTTGCCCATGTTACTTGGGGTCGGCGCTACACGTTTTTTTCGTCCTTTCTTCTCTGTCAACATCACGCTTTCATTTACTCTTTTTCTTTCATGTCATTCCTCACACAGTACATCCATGGTTTCCTTGGTTTTCCCCATCCTCTGCATCCATCAACATTTATATACATCTCTGTTTTAGTCACTCGGAGGAGCTCGTGGCTAAATAATAACAGCCGCACGGGTCGATCTTTAAGGTTAAGCCGTGCTTGCCGAGGTTGGTCCGTGAATGGGTGACCATTATTACATACCAAGTTTCCTCCGTGTCTCGGAAAGCACGTTAAGCCGTTGGTCCCTGCTGTCATTTGTAGATCCTTGAAAGTCGTTACGAGTAGTCAGAAGCCAAAAGTCTGACACCAAGGGGTATCGTATTACCCAATTACTGGGTTGTGGAAGTCAGATAAGGCAGTCACTTCATGAAAAATACTGGTCCTCAGCTGCATCCGGTTAAAATGGAAGCCGACCCCAAGACAGTTTGGGAAAAGGCTAGGCAGATGATGACTGTTTTAGTCACATGCGATTCATCCCTCCTTATCACATGCCCATATACCCTTTCCTGTTTCCCTCCATCTTCGTCGTCTACAACTAAAACTACGAGACGTTTGTATGATATCGACAATTCTGTGGGCCTTCTGTTACGAACTTACAGTCCATCCATCACGACCTCTGCCCTCTTGATCAACACAACACAGAAAGACTTTTAGAAGTGATTGACGTCCAACTTGATTAAGCTAGTAAATAATAAATAGCTTATATGTATTATGTACAAACACCTATATTGCATTAGGTACGACTTGGGTAATCTGTAATAGATTCCGCCGGTTGCGATTACACTTGCATAGTTTGAAACCGGTACATTAACGTCATAGGAACTTAAAAAAAAACAGTTGGCTGCAGCGAGCGCTGTTTATAGCAGTCGTTTTGCATAACGAGCCATCATCATCATTTCAGCCCAAAAGACGTCCACTGCTGGACATAGGCCTCCCCCAAGTGTAATCACATTGACATTTTGATGGGTTTCACGCTTGGCAGGCGGGTTGGCGATCGCTGTACGGTTGTTACAAAAGCACAGAGAACGCTGCTGCCCATTCTCTGGCAAGTCCCTTAGTCGCCTCTTACGACACCCACGGGAAGATATGGGATGGTGCTATTCTTTACGTGGGCCACCATACAGAACCATAACGAGCAAAGGATGGTAATAAGCAGATGCCATCATCATCTTCCTGCCCTTATTCCATCTACTTGGGGTCAGTGCAACATATTTTCTTCCTTTTTCCCCTGTCAGACGTCACGGCATCGTTTACTCCTTTCTCTTTCATATCATTCCTTACATAATACATAATCTGTTCTTTGACCTTCCTCTCCAGGTGTCTTATATACGGGGTGTAAATCACCTCATCACGAAGCCGTCAACCAAGCATTCTGTACATGAAACTAAGTAACTTTACGCAAAAATTATTGCTGGGAAACGACTTTTTTTTAGGGGTGTAAAATCATCTTTTGTGGTAGAACTCAATGTAACGCACTCAAAACATTGCGCTGATAGACGGATTGAATAGTACGGGGGTCGTGGAGGTGTTTAAAGTCAAAATCTTCCATTAAAAACTTGTATTTAAAAAAATACTTGTCAAAAAGTTGGAAGTTTGACCCCTAATATCTCCGTAACTAAAAGGGAACCTTTTAGTTACGGAGGTATGGTGTAGAACAAAAAAATTATCGCAATGACAAGGAGAACCAGTGCCTTTCAGCTTCGTTAAGAGGTGCTTACACCCTTTATTTATCACAAAGAGTAACAATTAAAGTTTTTGTGAAAAACTTCTGAAAATGGATACGCTAGGTTTAATGATAAACCATCGGTAGTTTTAGCGAAGACGGTATCTTTTAGCTAAGCACTGGTTTACTTGCAGCACGATTATATTATCTACCTCTCATCAGTAACACAATTGTATTGCGTACAAAATATGATAAGAGCTATCAGCTTATGTTTGGCTAAGAACCAATTATAAAAAGTACAATTCTCATTCATAAACGTGCATTTATCGAAATATTTTTTTAACAATAATAATAATTTGAGCCCTGACCTAGCTTGGACCCTGTTCTCGATACTGGTGGGCTACAATTTTTTATATTTTTAAATGTTTTTTTTTATTAGTTGTAAGAAATATTTAAAAATATATAAAATTTGTTTATGAGAGAGATGAATAAAGGAGATAATAATTTCAACAGACCGTAAAGTTCGAAAAAGGAAACTCTAAGAGCACTTTCACACAGATTCGAATCGGACTAAATAGACGACAAAAGTGGATGAAAGTGAACTTCTTACCAAATGGCTATTAAGGATTCTTCACACGACCATGTTTTCACATGTCCGAGCATCGAATATTATAAATTCTGTTGCCTTGCTTGCCTTTGTGAGGGGAATCTAAAACTTTTTGAGCACTTTCTTTATTTTATTCGTCTTCTATGAAAGTTTGTTCATTTGTAAACGCCTCTTTTTTCTATTGAGGAAATGGGAAAAGAAAAAAAAGTTACATACTCAAGATAGCGGTTTTTCAGGCTGTTATTGAAATTTGTTATTATAATGTAGCCCACACTTGACATTTAAATCCCAAGTGAGGGCTACATTATAACAGCTTGTAGTCTAAAGGTACAAATGATTTTGCACAAACTTATGTAGAACCAGTTGTCCTGGAAAATCCCTGACTGACTCACTGCAAAGCCGGTGCAACATGCAACAGTCAATGTACCATAAAATACATTATTAAAATAAATATTAACATATTCACAAGATAACGTTCCTCCTTCGACAAAATCCTCACCATTCAAGATAACAGTTTTAAAACGCGGCAACACTCGGTTAAATCACACAGCATTACATTTTGTGTACCAATCATAAATTCCTACCATCATATTGCTATAAAGTATCAAATTTAAATTAAGCTGTACGAGCGCTTGCCTTTACATCTCTGCCGCTTAAAAAAAAAAGAATTAAAATGGCGCGGAATAAAGTAAATATGGCGGAAATATGGAATTCGTGTAATGAATATCGTGTCACCTCCATTATTGCATAACGGGATGAACAGTTTTCTGTTAAGCAAACTCATTGGGGATTTTATCAAAGGGTCAAGAAACCTATAATGAGAATCCGAACAGTAGGGGGCGAAAGAGTGTTGATTCGATTCGGTATTTTGACAGTAAAAAATGTGCGGGCCAACGGCCAGGGTCACACTCACGGTAGCTATGGTATCGATTTAATAACATCTGGGTGTTCAGATTTAGCATCGATAGTCGGTATTAATCGAGATGATTTCATAAATCGGGATACGTGACTCAGTTTGAAAAAAGTTGAATCGATTTCAGCTTGAAAGAAGTTGGGAGTAGTATCTAGGACGAAAGATAAACGTTAAATATTGTTAAATTGTTACTGTCAGTTCCAATAAAAGTATGTTGGTAGTGAAAATTCGATCAAGTAGAGCGAGTTGGTACCTAAAGAAAATGCATAGTTTTTTGGCAAAAAGTATGTAACATAATAATAGTAACTATCCATTATGTATGTGGAAGCAATAAACTTAAAATACATAATATGGAAAAACCAGACCAACACTATGCAAGTGAAAGTCAACGTTCACGGTTTATTACTAAAAGTTAACTAAAATTAGTTGAAATATAATGTCGACTTTGACCTTCAATTCATTTGTTTTTGTCTTCTGTCCATCGTCACCGTAATTACGGACTGACGAAATATTTGTATAAAATGTTTTTTTTTTAAACAACTCATATACAATTAGTTGACATTTTCAAACTCGTTCCTCGAAGTGACATAATTTTACAGGAAGTAACGAAATTAAACACAAACAAACCGGCTATTGTCAAGCTTTTAAATAATTTTAATAATAATAAACATATTTATTTCCTTAAGTATGGCAGAAATAAAAGCTACAAAAAATATTAAATGGCTTTTATAGCAAAAGGTGTAATAAATAAACTTGAATTTTCCTATCAGCTGTTAAAATTATCATGTGGTTGTAAATGGCATACTGTCTATGTTGTGAACGAATGATGCGGAACAGAGTCGACGAGCCATAAACAAATCGAATGAAATGGGCCTTAAAGTGAATGAAATAAAGCGTGAATGAGAATGAAAGGAAAACGCAGCCATATTGTCTGTTCCGCACGAGTCTTAGCATTTATTACTTAATTTTGTTGTTGCCGTTGGATTTGTAAACTGTTATAAGTTGAGTTGTAGTTACAATTATTTTATTGCAATTTTAGTTATTGATTTACAGCAATTTGGGTGAAAATGAAATCTTTGAATAATTTCCCAAGAATTGGTTCTGAATTGACTAATAAAATTGAAAGAGGTGTTTTTAAATTTTAATTATAATATATTGATACTTGAACAGCACGGTTGGCGCAGTGGCTAAGCGATTGACTGCTGCACTACGTGTCGCGGGTTCAAACCCCGCCCGAACAAATATTTGTAAGGCCTACAGATAGTTGTTGCGGGTCTGGCTGTTTGTGTGTGTGAGTTTAAGTAACGCACCCACAATGGCCACGATACAGGAGAAATTCCTAGTGTGGGGCAAAGCTTCTCTTAAAAATAAAAACAAATCATGTGGTTCAAGCTTTCAGAAATAATTTATTTGTCTCTGAACTGGAATTGCCACAATAATTGGGCAGTGGAATTTTATTTCTTTTGCAAATCATCAGAGATCGGAATAGATAGAGTATATTTGCCTAAACTTCGAGCAGGTAAATAACATGTGGATAATACCTCCGCATAAAATCACGGAATGATTTTTATGTGCCGAATTAAAGCTGTTAAATCAGTGGGAGGTATTATTACTTACCTCCTCAAAGTTTAGACAATTTATATACTGTACCTATTCCGATCCCTGCAAATCATACATACTAGTCAGTAACGTTTTTTATGGATTTTCGACTGTTAGTCAATGCACCAAAAACCACAGAGACAATTAAAATTAATCGCACTTGTCAAAGCCTGACAGGCTATTGTGATACAAATTGCCAAACCATTTGTCAGAATGTTCATTAAAGGTCTTACTTTTTTATTGCAACTCGGATATCAGTTAACGTATAACAATTTACAAAAAACGTTAAAATCGCAAATTGAAAAACGCCTTATCTTTGACATTTTATCTTCATTATAAATGGTGTATTTCTTCAAATTGAGGTCTTTTGACGTAACGTGAGAAGACGCCATATTAGTTATAATTGTGACAAATGTCAAAGAGGTTTTAGCGCGAAGTTCCTGTTACACTTGGTTTATGTAGTTATCTTTGAAACATGTGACTTGTGTTAACGGAAAAATATTGTCGCAATTAAAATTGTCCTTGCGTGCCTTATACGGTTTAGTATGCCGTTGTAAAATAAATAATTTAGTTCAGAAACGCGACCGTACCTACCGTTAATGTTACAATAAAATTTTGTGTAAGAACGTTTTATTTACATGACAAACTTAAGCTTATTATTCTTCTACTTTTTCCATAAGTAAGTATAGACTGGCATTGAGCAAACCTGGACATACGTCGACTTGACAGAATAAGATCTACTTTTTGAAATAAATAGGGCCAAGATCAAATCAAGAATGGCCTTTCAACGCGTCAAATGCCTCGAATCTCAGCTGTAATGGAAATTCTGACTCACTTACATAAAATTAAATAAACTAAAGAGCCCCCACACAGAAAGACATAATAATTAGAATGCAACGAATTCTAATTATTTTGCATTTAACAGTGAAGAACGATAAAATGCGTTGTGCAGAAAAGTAATTAAGAGAATTGGATTTGCATTCAGGGAATTATAAAACTTCCAACGGCTTAATTAACTTGTAACATACTGGTCCTAAGGCCTGGTTGCCACCACAGCGGAGCGGAGAGGAGACGAGAGTGAACCGACCAATCACATTCGTTGAATCCACATCGCGTCTTCAGTCTCTCCTGTGATTAAACGAATCTGCACCGCTTCGCTCGTTTGCGCTTTGGTAGGAACCGAGCCTTAGAAACGACCTACAGCGAAGTGAACCTCTTTCAATTTAAGACACGAAAAGTATTCGTTCCTTTTTCAAAGGCCAGATGCCAGAAAAAGGGACACAATTTTTACCAAATAAATGTCGTTTTACGATTAGCGCTGGGTTAAGACACTTTTCATTTTGAAAGACCCGAAATTCAAAGTGACACGTTTATTTCTGAATTAAATTAGAGATGTAAGTTTGACCACACACTAAGGGTTCTAAATTCAATATACATGTTCTGTAGCAGAGACAAGTTTTAAATGATGGCAACATTGACTGGAAACCTTTTTGGTTAGCAACTAAGAAGACTTTCGATAATATCTCGTATCAGAAGAAGATATGAGATTATTATCGGTAAAAAGATCAATAAGTTAGCAAGGCAGGGCCCGTAGGAAAATGATGAAACTCGCATTTTCCCATAGCGGAAATTGGATGACATTTTTCTATTTCTGTAGGTAAATTAAAGGGTCGCACTCTGAGGAAAGAGCAAGAGAAAAACAGAGTCCAGCAGATGAGTCTTTTAAGTAAGGCCTTTTTTTTTCGTTATATTTCTTTCGTAGAATATTTCTTATTTGTCTTTGTTTATGTATTTGTTGACTGGAGCACATAGACTAAAGATAAGCTCTTTCATAGTAAGTATTTAAAGTTTAAGTGTTTTGATTGAATTCGCGACCGTCCACCCATCGTCTACCAACAAAAAGCAATCTATCTGTTAAGTCATGCAGATCACGGCATAAACAACTTCCTTATTGAATTTGTTCATTGTTGCCAGAGTTGCCACACACAAGCTGCAATATTAATCGTTATTTTAAATTGAAAATAATAATTTATTGTCTATGATTATTGATTTTGCACGTTCTGTGCATATTTTTGTGGTTGTTTTGTATTCAAGTATGAGTTTGGATTAAAGGTAAAACAAAAAATTAAAATAATTAATTTCGTTTTCCTGTATGACCAAAAATATTAAACGGTCTTCGATTTCAGAAGGCCGATGTCCATTTTTGCTTGCATAAGAAAAAAAAACGAAAATATTGCAATACAGTATTGCGGAAATAAACGTTATGTACCTACATTTATATGCGCATCTGCATTAAATGGGTTCAATTTAATACCGAAATAAAATCATTCAGGAGGAGTTTAAAATAGGAATTCAGAGATTAGAGGAGAACGATTAAAAGGAAGTAACTTCGGAATCTCTTAATAAAAACGAATAAACGTATTTTTATTGATTTCGAGATCACAATGAAGTTGTTGGTATTTATGTATCAAACTAACTTGCTGGCCATATCAACAAGCATACGAATTTTTTTGTCAAGTAAAAATTAAAAGTATTTTACTTAGCCTTTTATTTTCTTCTTAAAAGTTGCAACAGATGGAAGCGGTGTACTTACTGAGTAGAATTTGTCGGGAAGGGAAACATACCTGGAAAAGAAAAAAGAGATTAATTAGTTCGGTAGATCATAATTATGTTCTGAAAGTTAGAATAGTGAACATATAAAGCACAAAACATAAAAATACAAACGTACGCACGACGACCAATCAAGCTATGCAAAACCAGTATAAGCGGATCTCTAATTGTACGAGAAATCTGTACAAAGCAAGGCCATGTTATGCTGAAATAGTATAGCTTGATATGACGCCGTGTGTACATAGAAATAACTAAACTTGGAACATAATCTACTTTGACAAGTTTCATCTCCTTTATTAATAAATTCGCAGAAGTTATGGTAAAGATTTAGTAACTGAACTTCATTCGCCTTTCATCACTCTATTAAAAAAGTCTAATGAAATGCATCACGGAAGCCACACAGATAACATTTAAACCTCAAAGAATCGCAATATTTAATTATTTATTTCCTGAGCTACTAATTTTTAATCCGAAATTATGAAACAACAGAATCTTAATGTTTTCTAGATTTAGATTTAATTTACCACCTCCTTATTCATTACATATTTACATTATTTACAAACTACAAATATATCTAAAATAATAATAAAATATGTACAAATATCAAAATTACAGGGCGTCAAAAAATTCGTCCACATCGCTGTCAACAGGAAAAGTGCCCAGAACGCTGGCCGCATTGCCACGTTGGATGGCAATGCTGATTCTTTGGGCAAAAAAAAGGGCCAGCCTTCTGGTCTTATATATATATATAATATTTATTATATTTATATATCTTAATGTTTTAATTGAAATTTAACACCCAGTATTTAATGTATTTTTGTGGTTTAGGAGGTCATTGCCCTCCAAACACAGATAAAAAATATAAAATGATTACGTCAGTTATTGTGCAAGATAATTTTCTGGGCCCTACTAATTTTTAGTACAAATATTGTCGTGAGATAAACGCCTTAGGCAAGTTTGGCACAACAGTCATGTGCAACACATGTTTAAAAATTGCGTAAATTGTCTATGAACTTTCCTTTTCGCAATGAGTGAACTTTAAGTAATTTGCACTAGCGCCCTTTTGTAGCCCTTGTGTATTTATTAGTCATGATTTAATTACCGAACTATTTATAAAGTCACAGAAGAAAAAAACGGGTCCATATTGGCTCACCTAAAGTTCTTTACCCGAAATTGTTCTTCCTAACGATTTGTAATCCGAATGATCATTCTTCCTAAAATTTTTCATCCTAAAGTTTTCATTCATACTATTTGTAGTGCTACCGGCGATGTTCATAACACTCATGCTTCCGAAAATTGTAATTAATAATATCATTAATGTAAATAATTTAAACTCCTACTGTTTTTTATCATAACTCTTTTATCCCTAAACATAATTACCATAATATTTTCACTGATACTCAGATAGAAACATTTACAAAGTGTGATAAAAATATATGTGGGTAGAAGATAATATTTATAGTTTTAATTTGGGTGTGGATTAGGTCAGAGTGTTGTCTTGGGGGCACTATGAAAAAAATACATAGAAAATTTTTGCGACCAATTTCGAGGTAGCGCTCGCCGGCCGCTGCCGCGGCACCGCTCGCTACGCTCGCTCGGCTCGCGCGTAGTTGGTCACAGTTCTAACCTAACCTAACCTATGGAAATCTTTCCAGGTACACATCGCAATAAATAAAAAAGTTACGCAAAATTAATGTATATTATAGTGATTATTATGAATAAAAAGAAATCTAAACAAAAAAGATATGACTTTGAATAATAGTGTAAAAGATTGTTATGTTGAGAAAATATAGGAAAAGGAATAAAAGTATAATAGATGTTTATTGCTACTGACATTATGAAGTTGAATGCTTCGGAATTATGAACATTAGAGACAGAGTAGTTAGGAATTGCGATTGTTAGGATGAAAAATGTTAGGAAGAACATTTTCGGATTTCCAATTATCGGAGTTGAAAATATAGGTGAACTTTGGCGCACCCGAAAAAAACTGACTTTAACAGTAATATAAAGTGACAAATAAACTTAGTTTCGGAATTCGCTGGCTCCGGTTGATTGATTCATTATGGAAAATAATGATCATAAATTATCTAGATCATTCAGTTGCCCTTATCCCAATTTGGGATCGGCTCAGCATGTTTTCTTTTCCATACTTCATGGAAAATAATGAAATCGGTTAAAAAAACTAAAGTTAAACTACAAACACTCATTCTAAACTTCTATAGTCCACTCCATTCTTACCAAACACCAAGACAAACTCACAGCAAATGACAAAGATTCTAAGAAAAACTTAGTCGTTCTACAAAACATAAGTATCATAACAATAATTATGGTTACCTGCGTCAATCAGAACGAAACTATTATACACTAGCTGTCCCGCGCAACTTCGTCTGCGTCACATTTTCCCCGTTTTTGCAACATTTTTCATTTCTGCTCCGCTCCTATTGGTCGTAGCGTGATGATATATAGCCTATGTCCTTCCCCAGGTTAAAATCTATCTTCTTGCCAAATTTCATTAAGATCCGATAAGCCGTTTAGTCGTGAAAAGGTAACAAACAAACATACAAACAAACAGAGTGAATTTCGCATTTATAAGTATGGATACTTGGTACCATGATGACTAACAACTAAATACGTCAATCAGAGCCGGTGTTTTTGTTTGACAGGACAACAAATAAAGATTTGTACGACAAACATTGGAAGGCAATTTGTTTCTGTGATTCTGTCTTCTCAGAAAAGTAAATAGATACTTAAGGGGTGCTACACCGGGTCGGCATGATTCGATAAACGTCAAAGAAAAAAGTTACTCGACTTTGGTCGAATTTTGAGGGAGTTGATCGACTCGGCTCGAGTTCAACGATTGACACGAGCTGAATGAAACCCGAATATATAATAGGTCTTTACCTATGAAATTGCCGTATTGCAGTACAGACTTTTTCAAACAAAAAAAAGTTTTGATTGGCTATGAGTTCTAAATTCAAATTAATTTTGTTTTAAAAATATGACATTCTGTTTACAAAATTAGTCTTTTGTTTATTGATTAGCGTTGTATTTTCATTACATTTCAACATTTTTCCTCATAATGGATACTTTGAAATTTTGTGTAATTATGGAAAATGAGTTCCGTCGTGGCACCAACGCGGCACAAACGACCCGTAACATCAACGACGTTTACGGAGAGAACTGTACAAACGAACGCACAACCCGTTATTGGTTTGCTCGGTTCCGTTCTGGGAATTTTGACTTGAAAAATGAACCTCGTGGTCGTCCGGAAACTTTGGTCAACAATGATGAATTAAAGGTGATTGTTGAAGCTGATGAAACTCAATCTACAGCTGAGCTGGCAGCAGTTTTTGATGTTAGCATTAAAACAATATTGGTCCATTTGCGACAGATTGGCAAGATAAAAAAGCTTGATAGATGGGTGCCCCACGAACTTAACGATCGCCAGCGCAACGTACGCGTCGAGACTTGCCTTGCGCTGCTTAACAGGCACAGAAATGAAGGAATTTTGAACCGAATTGTTACGTGCGACGAAAAATGGATTCTTTTTGACAATCGAAAGCGCTCAGCAAGTTGGTTAGATCCTGGTTCGGTACCAAAGCAATGTGCAAAACGAAAAATGACCCCTAGAAAGGTGATGGTCACAGTTTGGTGGTCTAGTGCTGGTGTGATTCATCATAGCTTTTTACAAAACGGCGAGAGCATTACTGCATTGAAGAACTGACCACAATGATGGCGAAACTCGCACGTCTGCAACCAGCTTTGGTCAATCGGTCGTCTCCACTGCTACTTCACGACAACGCGCGGCCCCATACTGCACAACAGACCGTCTCTAAGCTGCATGAGTTGGGTTTGGAAGCTCTCCCTCATCCGCCATACTCACCAGATCTTGCGCCTTCCGACTATTACTTTTTCCAAAATTTGGACAACTTTTTAGCGGGAAAAAAATTCAATTCCCGAGAGGCAGTACAAAACGCCTTTGAAGAGTTTGTTGTCTCCCGTCCAGCTGATTTTTTCAAGAAGGGCATCCATAAACTGCCACAGCGTTGGCAAAGATGCATTGATTGCAGGGGTGATTACTTTGAATAAAAGAAATAAATAAGTTCGAAAAAAAAATACTTTAACTTTTTTCAAACAAAACGGCAATTTCATAGGTAAAGACCTAATAATATTATATTAACATTTTCGATTCGGGTCGCCTTTGAGTTTGCAGACACAAACAAATGTACAGCACCCCTTTTTTTTTTTTTTTTTTTTTTCGGATGGGAAATCATCAAATGACTTCTTCCGCTCTGGGCGGAGCGGAAGGGAGTGTCAGACTTGTACTGACTAAAACCCATCCATGTTCCTTCTTAGCCCTTTGCGTTCCAAGGGCACGGTATCTCTTTCGAACAACCCGCAGATGTACAGCACCCCTTACCAGTCAATTTGTGGTAGTTTTCTCAGAAAAGTTAAATATTATGAGTTTAAAGCTTACGTCAGAGGTCAAAGATTCTGACAAATCGTATGCCCAAAAGCGTAGGTACTGTTTCAATGGAAATAAGAGGACAAACAAGGAACAATAAAAACCGGCCAAGTGCGAGTCGGACTCGCGCACGAAGGGTTCCGTACCACAATTTATTAAAAACGAGCAAAAAAATCACTTTTTTGTATGGGTGGCCCCCCTTAAATATTTATTTTATTCTGTTTTTAGTATTTTTTGTTAAAGCATCAACAGAAATACATAATCTGTGAAAATTTCAACTGGCTAACTATCACGGTTCATGAGATACAGCCTGGTGACAGACGGACGGACGGACGGACGGACGGACAGCGAAGTCTCAGTAAAAGGGTCCCGTTTGACCCTTTGGGTACGGAACCCTAAAAACGTTTGTTCAGTGCAACAAGTCTTAGAGGAAAACTTTTAAGGATATAGGTACTGACTGCTAAAATAAACAAATAAATACCTACCTATAACCTGGTGATGGCGGAAATAGTGGAGAGGTGAGGTATATAGGGTGTGAAGGTAGCTTTAGGTATACATTTAAATGTCTGTGAATAGGTACAGTTTTAAAAATTTGAATCTGAATAGTCTTAAACTCTATATTGCTACCATGAACAAACACGAATGACACAACCATCAAAAAATCACTTTATTTTTGGAGTGATGGGTTAATTCAGCATTTAAAGATAAGTTTTACTTTTTCAAGTGCGTAAGGCTTTTTTTCTTTACATTTCATCCATAGTTTTTTTTTTTCGGATAACATAGGTACACATAATGGCATAAAAAATAAAAACAAAAATAATCTCGAAGGTTTTATACAAAACACAATGGAACAGTTGCGTAAGTGCGTAAATAATTACCATAAACGCATTACTGATTTCGTATGGAGATGTAAAAAATCAGCGACCCTCCGCCATTGGACACGGTATGAAAACACAATGCCTTGGACAAAAACTTAGCTGTCAAACTGATGTACCATAAGGTTAATTACAATGTTGTTTTATGCTAGTTAGTTAGATTTTCTTAGTAAGATGACTGATTAAATAACAGACTTGTTGTTCTACTGTAGGGCAATGGCATCTGTACTGAGGATCGAATGAACATTGATCACCAAGCTTGCTTAAATGACAAAATTCTTAATTTAAAAGTTCTAGTTGTGTTTGTACGCTCATTCTGTGACCATAGCCAATCAAGAGATTCAATATTTAAATGACTCTAGAGTTGACTATGATGTAAAAGAGCATGATTCTGTGTCAATTACTGGTATAATGAAATCATTCAGATCCAGCCTGTCCCCATGCAGTCCTCCCCAAGCGACGCCCTAAGCCGAGCCTCATACCCCACAGGAGGTGCCCTTAGCGTGTAGTCGCTTAGTTTGTAAGTTTTTATGCCCTGGCTGGTGGCCTTACTCTTAAGGCACCCACAGGATAGTCCGGTTAAGCAGACGACAACCTCATAGGTTGAACTGCGAGATGCCATTCACAAAAAAAAAGTCAACCGGCATTCATCTGCATCCGCTTAAACTGGAAGCCGACCCCAACATAGTTAAGAAAATGCTAAGCAGATGATTCTGTCAATAACCAAACAATTCAGCTGAGGTGATTTTAGGAACATCTTTTATATAGTTTTATTAAGACCGTCAACATTGAGAGTTTGACAGTCGTAAGACGTAGACCTTGTCTCCTTTACAGAACAAGAGGATACCAGTTTGGATCAGCACTTTTATGATTGTTTAATTTGAGTTGCAGCTTAATGTCCTTAACCAATATCAATAGAAATGTGCAGTAGCTACGACAGTTTGTTTGGCCATGCCCACGAAACGCACCTATATGGTAATGCCGAATTAACAACAAAAGAAACATTCATTTCCCTACTTAACAGAAGTCACTAGCAAAATTTATTAGGGTTAGCAACGTTTAGAAAGCGCGCATAAACTAATTATAATGCAATTTCGCTTCACATTACACTGGCGCTTGGGCAACGGCGTGGCGGCCATTTTGCTAAGTTTTCGAATATAACGCGCCAATTTGTTAACTCTTTCCCGCCGGCGGCGTATAGATATTTAACGAATTTCCTCATTTGAACTTTATTATATTAATAAGGTAAAAAGAAACATTTTTATTTATTTTTTATTTTACCTAAAAGTACCTACTATTTCTAATACATAGATTTATGAGTACCGTCAGGAACTTAATATACCTAATCACAATGTTAGGAACATTGATAGAATATATAAAACTAAGGAGATCGTATCTTGACTTCCTATTAAGTAGGCTAATTGTCAAACTGATTGCTATTGATATTTCGGTTATTGTTTTTTAGTAATTGCTTAAGTCGTTTTGGGTTTTAGGACACGCTTTGACTGTTTTGTTTGGCCAAGGAATACGATTGAAAAAACGGCTAACGCGATCGTCTCGAAAAAAATATTATTTCGTGCTAAGTCTTCACATTTGGGGCGATATAAAACACGCACTATACCTAAGTGAATCAATCATTCAGATCCAGCCTGTCCTCATGTTGTCCTACGCCCTAAGGCGTCGCTGGGGGAGGACAGCCGGGGCTTTTACCCCAAAGGGGGTGCCCTTAGCTTGTAGTCGCTTAGTTTGTAAGAAGTTTTAATGCTGTAGGCCTTTCACTCAAGGCGTTCACCCACGGAATAGTCTGGTTAAGCAGACGACAACCTCCTAGGTTGAACTGCAAAAGCCAATCACAAAAAAAAAAATTAAGTCGTCGAAGTGTTGACAACAACATTCAAATGATGACACTTGTAAAAGTAAAAACTTAGCTGTCATTTACAATTTTATTTCACCTCGTGACGTCACGTTCAACAATATCCTGTTGCTTAGCTGTTTTCGGATTAAACAATCGAAAATCCCGGCTCTTGCATGAAAAGTTCACCTTCCACCCTCAAAAACCTTGAGTCCTAAAAAATCGTGTTGATACGAACGATTTGCAACTTTATATAATTAAGTTTACGATACAATCCGGTAAATCACGCTGAATGCTATAATTAACCTTTAATCACGTAAAAGGCAATCTACTTTTACTCGAAATATTTGCATGATTCGTACCAGACATTGAACAGAAATAATATTGGCGTTCAAGTACCATATTTAACTGATTCGTGTTTCCGGGATATTGTGCCGACAAACATCGAATTTATTTTATGTGTTCCGTTCACACAAACGCACAGAGACCAATCAAGCTATACTAAAACCAGTTTATGCGGATCTCGTATTGTAAGGGAAATCTATACAAAGCGAGGTCATGTTATAATGGAAATGTATAGCTTAGTGTGTGCCTCCGCGAAAAATGTTTCGAGCACTTATTTAAAAACCAATATAATTTTAACATTCTTCTTTTGTGTTTAAAAGAGTTCATCATATGTCAAAGCGGAAAGAATTTTATAAGACAAGATAATGAAATGGTCATTTTTAAAAGCATAATAGAATTAACAGGGCTTAAAAGTACACCCAAAGAAGAAGAACGGCTTAAAATAAAAGCTCGTGGGAAATAATATTTAAAATGTTTAAGTTCCTACGATTTACAAACATCCCCCTAGTTACAGTGATGTAATTAACTATTTGTCATAAAATACGGTAAAACGTGAATCTGACCATAGGATAACCCGGTTCGATTTTTATGCTAATTAGTAAATAATCAGTCCAAAATCTGTACCGAACAGCACTCATTCCCCCGCAGTTTTAGGACGTCAAATTGACCTAACTATCAATTATTGATTGCAACTTTTTACAAGCACAAATAAATTACAGCTGGTTAACTTAAAACGCTCGTTAAAACGAAAAAGGCCATTCACAATTTCCTTTGAACACGAAATGTATGATTAAAAGGAAACCTTGGTACTGCCATCGGCAGTTGGTAGATGGTAGGAGGTGGCAGGCAGACAGTGTATCGTTTCTTGCCCAACAGACGTAATTACGGGACAAACAATGAGTTTTGTAACCGCGTGGTAAGACGGTGGTCGCACGATCTTGAGAAGGGGGCGCTAAAATGACGCTTCTGTCATTTTGTGTTGATGAATTGTTCAGTGTTTTTTTTTACTGCTGGGCAAAGGCCAGGGTCCAACTCCATAGCCGGTCGCTCTTCTCTTAGTGCGGTTTTCTCCATATCATGTTAGTTAATTTGGAGTGTGTTGTGGATATGAAAATCTCCGTGGAGAATTTTTTTTCCTAGCCTGTTTTTCCTCTTTCTGGGCAAAGGCCTCCCTCCACTCCTTCCTTCTACTTCTAAAGTTAGCTATGCAGTTCGTACTGCCAGCTCCTTCGTGACCTGCTGCGATCCCGGTAACGGCCTAAGGGCGCCAATTTGTGCAGTTTTGGCCCATGGCTCTGGAATATTAGATTTTATTTGCCTTTATAATTTTGTCATTAACACCAATTAGATAATAAGTTAACTACTTAACGGTATAAAAATCTAGTTACATGGATATAATAAATCTTATCGACGCTTCCATCTCAATTAAAAACCTCGTTTAAATGCGAATTAAGCCTAATAAATCAATAACTACAACATTAACAACTTCATGCAACACACACTTCTTACAACACAGTCAAGCTCTATAAAGCAGCTGTAGAAACAAATTATTTAAAAATAAATTGCCACTACAAATGAACAATATACTGCAAACTGCATGATTGACTGATAATGAAATAAGTTACAACGTAACTCACTATCAATAGAGGCTTGTTATTATATTCGATTTTATTATTACACGTTGACATAAGATATAACTCAATTATTTGTTAAATACGTGGTAGGTAATAATAGGCTTGAATGTGTGTCAGAATTTCTAACTTTCAGACTGTTATAGAATAGAATTTCACAGTCTTCCCGGAAAGTCGCTAGAAATAAAGTATTATATCTTGTCAGAGTATTTCCTGTCTTTTGAAATCAACACCTAAACAATAGCTGTTTATTCGTTAAAACCATACTCGATGGGATACATACTTCTAGATACCAAATTTTTCTTTTAATTTTGTATCATAGTTGCTTCTCAGAGTATTCGGATGGATCACACCGCCAATTATATTAAGATTTTTTTTTACGCATAGTAAATAGTGTCCTTTTTAAACCAATTTACATTAATGAATACCTTTCATCATGCCACAACACAGGCTAAACTTAATCATCATCAACATATAAGTACATAAATTACCTAAACCTCAACCATCATCTTAGCCACCCAGATGTAACGAAACATTTAGGTAAAGGTTGTGATAGACAGCCGTGAAAAGCCTCAGCTTACTGCACATTTTAGCGGCGCGGACTAGATTTCGCTTTTCGTAATAGATTTTTTGGTCTTCATGCTTTTTTACAAGATTTTAATCGGTCATGGCTGGAGATTAGCGGTTATTAAAGAATAGATTTTAGTTGTTCTGCATCTGAAGATTTCGTCTTCAATTTAGGGAGCAACCCAGAGTGTTTAATCATTTTTTCTTAGCCTATATTATCCCACTGCTGTGCAAAGGCTCCCCCATAGCCACTCATCTCTCCACGCGGTTCTCTCACCAAACGCCTCTAAGTCGTCACGCCAAAGTTTTCTAGGCCTCCTTCGACAACGACTTATTACTATAGACCATATTAAACAAAGGAGGAGAGATGTTGACTAACAGAAAAGCATAGAAGAACATCATGCTGCGCCACTCCAAATAAATTGGGACAAGGATAGGAGAGGGACGACAATAATGAGGACAGACAGGATAGCTTGAAAACTGTGCACGACTAATCAAGCCATACAAAACCAGTTTATGCGGATCTTTCATTGGACGGCAAACCTATACAAAGCGAAGCCATATTATACTTGAATGCATAGCTTGATCTGTCGCCGTGTGTACAACAACAAACGAGCTCAGTCTTAGAGTTCAGGCTCGACGTATTAGTAGTGTACTATAGATACTGCAAAGACTGAATGGCCTGGATCAAAGTTGTCGATACACAAAAAGCTTTATTCTAAACCAAGTTAAAAAAAAACGTTGAGCGCTTACCCGAAGGTTTACATGTTTTCGAAAAGCTCGTACTGTCTCTTGACACTAGCACATTTATTCAATTTAAAGCCGTTTTTAGTCCATTCAAGAGCAACATATTTCGCTCTCTCCAAGATCACACTGTTATTGACTTTATTTGTCATTTCTTTTTTTCTTTTTTGACTTCTTTTAATCGATCCTCTTTGCTGAAATATAGATACTTCCGAAAACGACTATTGCGTCTTCTGATTTTTCAGATTCATGTGCGTAGGTATTGTATAATTTGATCACTTGCTTCGGTGAAGGAAAACGTCGTGAAGAAATCAGCGTCAGGCCTGAAAGATATTTCTCGACGGCATGTAAAGCCAAGTCAGAGGCCATAGGCGGCATAAAAACACTAGACACCAGGCCCCCTATTCACAAACGCTCGGATTCGATTTCGATTCGATAAGTCGTATGTCTATCTTGTTTTGGCATTACGAAAGCGAGCGAGATAGACATACGACTTTCCGAATCAAAATCAAATCCGAGCGTTTGTGAATACGGGGGGAGGTTAGGCACTGACCACAAAATAAAGAAAAAAGACTTCCTAAAAGATTTTTGGTTTATGTTTTTGAAGTTGATACATATTTTGGCCCTAGGTATTTGATCATCAGATATACCATAATTACGTATAACAAAGATATTGCAAGATTTTAAAGGAAACACAGACTAAATATGGAACATACGGGACGTACTGTATTTACATATCCCGGGGTATGAGGAACAGGGTGTAATGTTCCTCGATACTCCTTAGAAAAGGGAAGATCTTTCGACTAAACAGGTGTTATGTCTGGTGGGCAACTGCCCGATAGTTTTTTTTTTTTGTGAATGGCATCTCGCAGTTCAACCTAGGAGGTTGTCGTCTACTTAACCGGACTATCCTGTGGCTGCCTTAAGAGTAAGGCCTCCAGCCAGGGCATAGGCCCGACAATTGTTGTCGGGTTTCTCTATATAGTCTTAAGTCGATGTAAACTTTGCGCGATTAAGACCATATTAGTTCTTCTAGTTTTCTCATAGATGGCGCTGTAGTACTTTGTTGTAAGTTGCTTTTTGTAGGTCGCTAAAAAACTTTAATACGTATAACTGACATAATGTGTCTCTTCTGCACACCTCTGCCTATACCCATTCGGGGAATAACGTTATGTTATGTTTTGAAAAAGTATGTTTCCCGAAATGTACCGTATTTTTCTTAGTTTTAAATGTGGGTCAGTATTCAACAGTAAAAAGAAAATTAAATATTATCTTTATGAGGTCCAAACGACCCGACATGCTTACAAAACCAATATCATGTACAATCGATTTCATACAAATCGTAATTTGAAAACAAGTTCCGTATACTTTCAAACAGTTTTTTTTTTGGGAAATTAAGGTAGATGTTACTGTTTTGTGGGACACAAAAAGTTAATAAATACATTTTATACAAAACTGCTTTTTAACCTAACAATTTATGTATTTTCATCATCATTATCATCATCAGCCTAAAATATTCCCACTGCTGGGACACAGGCTTCCTCTCTATGATCCGGACTAGGCTGAAATCAACCACGCGGGCCCAGTGCGGGTTTGTATTAATGTATTTTCAATGCATCTCTATTATCTGCATCAGACCCTACTGACTAGACGCAAATATGGAGCTTTGACCGAATGGTATGCACTATGCAAAAGGTCATGCAAAAGGCCATGCAAAAGCAAGTTGGACAGGCAACACCTGCTTGAGGAACCAAGAAGTATGTCAGAAAAAGGAGGAGCCTATAACATAACATTCATTTATTTTCAGGCAATATTGGCCCATAAATACACACCTTACAGACTTGGCAGTTAGCGGGTCCTTCTTTTAATCTTATCTTATGACCTCCTATCACTCTTAAGTGACGGTAAGTGAATACTCAGTAAAATTGTGCTGCTTGAGCTATACATGATGTTTAGCGCTATCTCTTTCCCACATTGTTAAAGGAGTAAAACAATAATGTTTTAAGAAGTCATAGTAGGCCACCTGATCTGATTTCTCAGTACATTAAGTAAGTAGATACGTAGATTTTATGTAAAAAATAAGTAGATATGGTTGAAATTTACATAAAGTTACGTTATCGTGAGATTGTTCGTAAAAAGTTTACATACTGACCCGGTAGTCTAGATTCAGTAACGAAAGATTTTGTGCACGACTTAACTGAATTGGATATGTTTCGTTCGAAGTTATGTTTAATACTGATTGTTGTCGGTGGTCACCTTGAGCTTGGATAGGATGAATGTCTCTGTAGATGCCAGGGATCTAGATTTGTGCCAGGTTGAGGGCAATAGCTTCGCCCAATATACATGGGACTTAAGAATGACTGAAGAAATTTAGGTGTAGGTACTGATAGGGAGTTATGCCCGAATCAAATAAAATCAAAATCATTTATTTCAAGTAGGCCAGTTATAGGCACTTTTGAATAGTCGAACAACAATAAGAATGAAGGCACAGTCCCAGTCACAAGATATAATAATTGTGAATGTACTGTGATTGCCCATTCCAAAGCGTAGATCTCTATGGAAAAGAATGGGCAAGAAACTCCATGGACACTCTTTTAAATCAGGATCTTGTTACAAAAACCTTGGTTACATCATTGATGTGGAGATGGTACATTATGTGAGAATGTCACTTCCGATTGGTCACCATTTTTTTTTTTTTCATACAAGATGTCCCGATTCGTAATAATAATTAAACAAATGAATTTTTATTTAATATCGATGTTCCCGACTCATCATCAGTATAGGTACATCTGTGCCTTAACCTTTGGGAACAGGCGTGGCATTTGCCCCAATTTCAGATACATGGAGATTTATTCAGGTTGTTAAAGTACCTACGTACATATATGTGTATAAGCAGGGATAGAATAAACCTAAAATCACAGAAATACCAAAACTCCCAATCCTTAAATGCAAAATAATTGCACCAACCTTGCACCTTCCTGCCTTCAGAATAAGCCGTTTTGTCTATCCTCGCATAGACTCGCAAAATTCTTTGCCAATTACCTGCTTGGCCCTGATGATTGTCAATGTTATGATGAAGGTACTACCACATGTACGTGTATTTCTTGTAAACAATAGGCCTGCTAGGGACATTAGCGTCACATAATTTTATAAATTCTCATAAAGGCAACCTTGCATCGTTCGCCGAGTATGTATGTACTTGAGAGTATAAAATCATGCAGCATTTTGAATACAGTATTGATATGTTACCGGCCAAACCCGATTTCCGGCTAAACTAGTTTGTCCTAGGCCAAACTAGAACTCATCATAACAGGATCATATAGAGCACCCCATCTAAATGGGTTAGGTTAGGTTAGAACTGTGACCATAAACACGCGAGCCGAGCGAGCGTAGCGAGCGATGCCACATCCAATTTGAGCGCATTGTAAATGTTTTGTTTGAGTCAGTGATAAACGGTGATTTGGCCTAGGACAAACTAGTTTGGCCTGAAGTCGGACTTGTCCGGTAACAGATAAACTTTAAATAGCTGAAAACAAGCTCAGCACATGATTGAGTGAGTTTTTTTGTTTTTTTACATTACTATCCCCCCCCCCCCACATTTAATCGGTAAATAACAAAAACCGCTGTACCACACATTTTGTTTTTTACATGTAGTTATTGCAAAATAGGAAACAGCGTTTTATTTCTTTGTGTGTCAGTGTTCCCATGCATCCTCTATAGCACACCAACATTTCGCTAGTTATATTTAAGTTCCATGTAATAAGGGGTTAGTCTACTAGAAACACCCAAAATCACTTTGCCCGACCTGGAAACCGGACACAAGACCTCAAGCTCTACAGACCGCGACCACAAGACCAACGAGACAGATCCTCATCAGCCTATAATGTTCCTACTGCTGGGAGACAGGCCTCCTCTCTATGAGAGGGAGTGGGCTGTAATCCACCACGCGAGCCCAGTGCGGTTTGGTAGAAGTCACATGTTTTCGAATTTTTAGTTCTAGGACATGCCGGTTTCCTCACGATTTTTTTCTTTTACCGTTTGTGAGGGCAGCGGTGATGAAATAAATTACACAAAGTAATGCACCTGCCTGGGTTCGAACCCACGGCTTACTGCTCGTAAGTTGGGGCTGCCACCACTGGGCCACCGCTGCTCTCCTACTGGACCAGCGATGATCTCACGAAACCGGTAGGTAGAAATAAATCCTACATTATTCCCATAGTTTTCTTGCTCAATCGCGGGAAGAGATTAAGACCAAAACTATACTATTTAAAACGATGCCTAATTAACACGCTTCAAATTAACCACGAATGAAGCCATCAACACATAATTGTTTAATCTATGAGAACTTCTAAATGGCAACATTAATGACCGTTTTCACTAACACACCAAAAATAATGCTTAGAAATTATTGCACTGGTTGAATTTTCAACTTTAAACAGTGAACCTAGAGATGAAAATCCAACAGCTCAATTTGGTTTAGGCATTTGTTTAGTTCTCGCCTTGTGTGAGTAAAAATGGGCATAAGAAGAAACTAGAAATGATATGTAACATCTGTATTACCTAATCTACTATCACAAAGCATCATTAAAACTTCTCACATTGTATAATCAGGAGTTCCGTGAATTTGGATGGTGAGTGTGTAATTATTGTATTACTTATATGATGAGAGTTTTAGATAATGAGCTGATTTTAACAGCTGATTATGACAAGACACAGATAGAGGGGGCAAACTTAAGTGGCAATGGGCAGGGCACATTGCTCGCAGAAAGGATGGCCGATGGGGCCGAAAAGTTCTGGAATGACGACCGCGAACCGGAAGACGATGCGTTGGAAGGCTGCACTAGGTGGACCGATGACCTGGTGAAGGTTGCGGGGATCCGCTGGATGCGAGCCGCACGGGACCGGTCAATGTGGCGTCACTTGGGGGAGGCCTATGTCCAGCAGTGGACGTCTTTCGGCTGAAATGATGATGATGACAGTAGAATGACAAATATTAATCATCTTCCTGCTTTTGCCCCATGTTACTTGGGGTCGGCGCAACACGTTTTTTCCCCTGTCAACCGACCCACTATAATTTACACCTTTTTTCATATCATATCTCGCACAATCCATCCATCGGTATCGTTTCGTTGGTCTTCCTCTCCCTCTACATTTATATTCATCATTTATTCAGATGCGATTCGTCCCTCCACATCACAGTGTCCATACCATCCCAAGATTGACACAAATTTAGTCGCAAATAATAACAAAAGGGTTATCATTATCGACGCCTTTAGATAATTTCAATCTAAATTAGTATTTAAGTACATCAATAAAATACCTGGTGCGGTTTAATTTCTCGTGCCAACCAACGATAACAACATCATACTCCTTTCCCCTATCCCAAATCCCAGTGCAGCATGTTTTCTTCTTCCTTACTTCTCTATTCTTCGTCATCTCAGCATTCACCTCCTTTCTTGCCATATCATCCTTCACACTGTCCTCACATCGTTTCTTTGGTCTTCCTCTACTCTTATAGCCATTCATACTTAACATGCCAACCGAAACAAAATCACGCAAAATTGGCAAACCAATGAAAAGCAACAAGGGCCTCAAGGGTTTTGAAAACCGTTGGTTCAGTATGTGTGGTCTTCTATGCCACATTGTCAGCCTCTAGTTGCCATTGCAATATTCAAGGTTCCATAAGAACCCCTCCTTCCCTTATACACTACTTAACCGCACCACTAGTATTGTCGATAAGAACTCATTACTACCCAAACACAACTCTTCTACGTACATATAAAAAACCTCTTGACATTAGAATAAATTATATAAGTAATTGTTTGGCTCAGTGTTACTCATTGTGCGTTTGGAAAGTGGTTGACGTCGCGCGTCTGAATGTTTCATTGTCATTGTGTCGCCTCTACATCTACACAGACTTGGTCACATCCTATTTGAGACTTTAGATTATATGCTTTCGTGTATTTTTTTATTCTTTGATGTTGCAATGTTCGGTTGGATTGGTTAACGTAAAAAATGGAGAGGTTTGTGGCGCTTAACCTGCCAAGAAGAAACAAGGAAGAGTCGTATTAAGTAAAAATTAAAATATATGTTGGGATTATGGCAAACCCCCCCCAAAATGTCAATGTGACTTGGGGGAGGCCTATGTCCAGCAGTGAACGTCTTTTGGGCTGAAATGATGATGATGATGATGATATGTTGGGATGAGATAAAGGGGTTATAATGTGGTTGAATAGTATTTTTCATCAAGGCGTACATTAAGCCAACATTTTAGAAAAAAGTCTACAAAACCGAAAACATTTTCACGAAATCGTCTTCCATATACACCCAAATGAACCAGTCAATGTAACTCTTCTTTTGCGAAATCCATTATTATTATATTTAACCAAAAAACCCAAATAACAAGTTATTTTCCAGTACAAAACGGACCACACTCATCCCAGCGTTAGAACAGGTAATATATGCTAAGGAGTCAAAGCCAAGCGTGGGCCATACGCATTGTGAACAACCTTTGTATGTGCGTATGCTGAATGAGGCTGCCTGTACATGTACCTAGCTTTAAAGAGGCGAAAGATTAATAGGTTGAAGGAGGGAGTTCGTTTTTCTTTTGGTTATTGATCGGCCAGAATAATTAGGACTGCGGTTGAAATCGCTGATTACTAACATTGCTTTCCAGACAATATAGCTGATTACTAACATCGACCTCCAGACAATGTCACTGAAGCGGTTAAGTAACCATACATACTGGAAATATTATTATTGACAATTGGTTCTTCGGCACGATGACAATCAGCGTAGTGATTTTTTTTGTTTACTTTGCTCCACATCTGAAACTCACATACACCAACAGCCAGACCCGGAACTACCTGTTGACCATACAATATTTACTCCGTGTAGGAATCGAACCCGCGATACGCAGCACAGCCCTGCACCAACCGTGCTGTCACCTGTCAGATCATGCAAGGTCTACTTATCATAATCACCCCAAAATTATTCCACAGCTGGTTCACATGCCTATCTCTGCAAGACGAAGTAACCGGCATCAACCATGCTGGCCTAGTGCGTGTTGGTAGATGTCACAGGTCATCGAATCTTTGGCTCTAGGAAATGCCGGTTTCCTCACGATATTTTCCTTCACCGTTTTGAAACCAGTGCCAGCGAAATTATTTACACAAAGCAAAGCTAGCTACTAGGTTAGAACCTACCTACAACTCGACTGTTTCTACTTACCCACTACTCTTCGCAAGTCATCTTATGCTGGCGATGACAAGTAAAGTGTGTAGTGGGTAGCATGACATTTATATGAAAGGGACATTATACAGGGTGCATTATGAACTCAGGCAAGGTCGAATCATCTTACTCTGCGCCCACGCAGGCTTCGTCTACAAAAGCTTCGTAACTTTGACCTCCTTACTGCTGATGTGTTTTTTTTTGTAGATCATAGATAAGATGCAAGATCATCTTGTTCATAAGATCTAACTAGGTCAAAAAAAAATAGATTACTTTTTAAGTGGGAAGTCTGACGGACATTTAAATAATTTGCAGAAGTCATAACTACAAAAGCTCTAAAGAATTTAAAACAGATTTGCAGAAGAATACAAAGAGTCATACTCATAAGGGAGGTGTAACCTAACATCACAAATGTCATTCCCGAAAAGTTTGGTCTGTAGACTATACTATAGTACACCCGCATATTGCATACGATGTAATAGGGGGCTAGCCTATCGCCATCAATACACCGGGCATGAATCTAGACTACATGAGTAAATAATCTTACAGTACTCTCTTTTGCCAGACCTGAAAAACCACCACAGGATCTCATACTGCTGAGCATGAGAAATATCGGTCCTGAGGTAACGTTTTCTTGAGTATATTAGTACTGAAAATTCCTCTAAAGACTAATATTTTTGTCCAAGAGAAAGGAACACTGTCTCATTATCCACCATGTAAATTATGGTGTGAATCAATAGGATCTTCCATAAATCTTCGTACACTAACAACATAAGTAGTCGGCTAGCAGCTATCAAAGTATCAATGTCACTTAGGCATTTATACAAGTTATTGCTACAATGGTTCCGCTCTGAATTGCCGAGATTTAGGACCGCTGCGCACTGAAGCGTAACGTTCGGAGTTCCATTGACTTGTGTCGATATGAAATGGATGTTAATGTTATGTCAAGTTAGAAAGAGCCTTTCTTTAAGGACTTGATGGCTGAGCTAATTTCATAGTTTACGGCTATGAACAAGTAAAACAAAATGGTTGTTATGATCATTATAAAATGGCTTATATTACTTAAAACAATAGGCACACGGCTAAGCGTTGACCGTGACATTTACTTACAAGGCCCTTTTTTAAATTTTGACCTTATACCGTTCCCACTGCTGGAACAGATGCCTCCGACTATGTGATAAGGTCCGGGGTTTGATTCCTGAGTCGGGCAAATTGTTATTAGACTTTTCCATTAACTTCTCAATAGCAGCTACAGAGTCTGGATTTGTGCCCGGTTGGTGGCATTAGGCTCGCCCCCCTATTACATGGAACATAACTGGCGAAATGTGAGTGTAGGTGCTACTAGGCGCACCTCTGCCAAACCCAGGGATTAGGGGCATGATGTTATTTATGTTTTTCACAGATGTCAAAATCATTAAAAAGCTACACCGTAGTGTACACAGGCGCTTCATTACCAACCAGTTTTACATGGCGACGTAAGCGCTGCGTAACCAAGGAATATTAATGTGTTGAACTTAATTTATTGCCCGCAATAAGGGTGCTATTAGACGCAGTTATCCAATCAGATATATGGGAAATGAAGCTTGGATGATGTGTTATTGGAAGCAGAACTACATTGGGAATTAGTGAATGTTACAACGTGGACCGATGCAAAGTTAGAGCTGTGTCGGAGTCAGAAGCTAATTCTTAAAGAAAAGATTTTAGTGTCAGAAATTAAAATGATTTTAGCTGATGCATTTTAATAAGCCCAATGGCTGGGTCATACTCAGGCTTCACCCTAAACGTCAATATCCCTACTTACAACCTTGCAACGCAAACCGAACTTGCAAGCAACTTTTAGTTGGACTCGATGAAGGAAAACATCAGAAACAACTACTACTACTACTCGACTTAATGGTCTGAAATTGTCAACATGCGCTGAATACGCTTCACCGTCCAAACTTCACTCTTCGAAGAGACTGGTAGTATAAAATCCCACTGTAATCGGATGTAAGTACCTTGTTTTCCATAATTAACCTACAAAAGTTTACCAAAGACAAAACTTTTTCTTTTCGAGGCAAAGCAAGCTAATTCCAGAGCATTCATATCAACGAAGTATAACTACATACATAAAATAAGTACAATATACTAACCATTCAATTACATACGTCCGTCACCCACTTGCTCACTACAGTTGGGACATTAGGAAGTCACCGCGAAGGAAATAGTGTTGTGACACCGCCATTTTGTTGCAACTGTCAGATGATATCTGTCAACACTGTCATTTTTGTTGCGTGGTTTTGGGAAAATTAGCGGGTTTTATCATTTTATAGTGAGACTAGCTGCTGCCCGCGACTTCGTTCGCGGGGTTTTTTATGGATATGAAAAATAGATGTTGGCCGATTCTCAGACCTACCCGATATGCACACAAAATTTCATCAAAATCGGTCAAGCCGTTTCGGAGGAGTATGGCAACGAAAACTGTGACACGAGAATTTTATATATTAGATTGTGTTGAGAGTCTTTTTAAGACAGGATATGACCCAGTTTGAGAGCCAAAGAATAAGTTACTTTTTATGTCCGTAGGCTGTTACCTTAAATTAATGGACGTTTGATAATCCATGCATTAGCTTATCTGTAGTAATCACTCACATTCAAATTATGTAGATATTATAATTTTCTGTATTTTGATATTTTTGTCATTACATTAGATATTTATTACCACCAATACTGTCACTATTTAGTAGGTGATAATTCTATTGATATTGAATTTAAAGCCACTATTTATGCCACTTTAAAGCAGACTGACTCACGGATCCTGCTTGAAATTAAGTTGTCGATACACGACAAACGACCGATGTTCAATACATAACTTCAAACTGATTTTATAACTGGCGTTGATTTTCATAACAAACTGACATTCTAAAAGTATATTTGAAACACCCTGAAATGGTGTAGAGGGCGAAAATTGTGTCGTAAAGGGACTGTGTAACAACGGCGCTTGATCTCGACCTCGACGCAGTAGAGCTTATAGGATTATTGATTGTTTATTTTTATTGTAATCTTTTAGATAAAGGTCTAATTTTATCAAGAGAAGAATCAGCACGTCTTAACAGCGTTCAAGAGATGGCAGTGCTATATTGACACTAATTCATATTGCCACGGATACTTAAACTTACTACCAGACATTATAAAACGATTACACAGCCTGTACCGGAAAATTAATAGGAAATCATCTTTCCGACTTTATTTCTTCCGGATTTGGCAAGCAAAATAGATGAATAACATAGGATATTATGAGACGAACAGGGTAAGGAAGTTTGTTTCGTAAGAGTAAGTGATTAAATCTTGGGTTGGCAGGCGTGGAGGCGCAGTGAGTGATGAGGTTTATCGGAAAATGGCAACCATTATTTAAAATACCAAAGATGCTTGTTATTTTTGATGTGCAATTTCGGTACATACATGCTAAATATTGGTTTAAAATAACTCCACGATAATTTAAGGGGTAGATTTTTATTTATGACCCCGTCCATACTTTGTTACCTGCACAATTATTTTAGCTTTGGTAGCATTAGTGATTGATGAAAGTATCAATAGTGAATTGTTTAAATTAAAAAGTGATATACTAAACATGTTGAATATTGGTTTTCTGGAGGTAAGAGTGACTTTTTAGATTAACCTTCTTCGTGTATGTAGCAATGAGATTACTCCGGTTAGGAAATCACAAACACCATTTTGACAGCTGTCAAAATGTTTTATGAAAATCACTAGTAAAAATCTGTGACATTCTGGTCGCTCATTGGTTCGACGTAATGTCAATTGTCAATTTCTGCTGTCTCTATTTTATTTATCCTGAAAGACAACGAGGCGAGGTTAACTCCTTTTTTCACTCCTAACTTTATTTAAATTGAGAGGTTGTTGTTCTAAAGTGTGAAGTATCTAGTTAAGTTATTATTTGTTCTCGTTTCTACAGCGCTCGCGATAAATTCCTATGTACACCTACCGAGATCATGGATATACCTAGTTCAGATAGTACACACGCAAGCAACTATTGTTCTCCATTTTGTAACAATGTGCCTCTTGGTAACACCATTGTATGGCTTTATTTACTAATAAATATCTATGAATACACTGTTAATTAAATATCAATTTTGTAAAAGATAGATTTAAGGTTTAATTTTGCCTGTTTAAGTGTGTGTTTCTTATTTTAGTTGTATTCTCCGTGAATGTTATGAAGGAAATGCCGTCGTATTCGTGAACTGTTGTTATGAGAAGTTAAATTAAGAATATCGGTTAAGTTTATACAGTAAAAAATTATACAGTTGATACAGTTTGTTAAAGTAAATTATGGTTGTTTGTTAATGCGGAAGTCTTTTTATTTCTTTGAAGGTACAGTTAAACAAGACAAATTATGCGCCTCGGTAATCTTCGCGGAGCATGACATCATGACTGTAATTATGTTGACACTCAATGTTTAGGCAGAGGTATACTTAATAGTACACCAACATTATGCCAGAATATTTATAAATCTAATACCGATCAGAAAGCTTAAGTAGAAATAAATAAATTACATTTCCTGACACTAAACAAAAACAAAAAAAAAACATGTAACACATACAAGGTGTTGTTTTGCAACCTCGTCAAATTCTAGGAGGTAACTATGCTAATGATTCTCGACCCGAATCAATAATAAAATGAGTTGGTAATTTTCTTTTTTTCATTTATTTACTGAAATCGGTAACTGTGAACCACCCGTGTTTTAAACACGGGCCGTCTGATCCCCGCCTTATAACGTCGCTTACACACAAACAAAAAACCTCAAACGTTTTTTCGATAATTTCATAATCCCTAAACCAAGTTAAGGGGGTTATTCTGAAATATTGACAAATTTAAACAACAAAAAAACGCAGTGTTTGGTAATAATTTCCTAGGTACCGTAATTTATATTGATTATTTATGTCTTTTGTGACAACATCCTGAATTTTGACGAGGATGCAAAACAACACCTTGTATATACTGAACAAAAATAATACTGTTCTAAATACATTACATATTTAAATTTTAAATGTCGGTAATAGTAATAAAAAATGGGTTTTTATTGCAATAACAGGTAGTAACTTAAATGGTACAAGGCTAAGATTAAATTCTTAAAATCATTTAAAAATAACAACTGTGTGGACAGCAATTAACTAAGATAGCAATTAATGTGTTATTTACTCTAGATACATATAACATATTCATATTTATAAATTATTTATAACTTTTTTGTGGTAAGTTAAAGAATGTTGAGTACCTTGACCTAGTCGGTAAAAAAAAAACAAATTCTCTGTACTTCATCCCAATAAACGACAGTTGGGCATTCTTTTACGCACGACGAATCAAGCTATATAAAACCAGTTTATGCGGAAATCTCATTGTATTGGCAATGTTTTCATAGTGAGGCCATGTTTTACTAGAATTTTATCGGTTGATGTGTTGCCGCGTGTAGTACATTTATGTTTGAAAAGTTATATGTTAGGTACATTTATGTTAGTCATCTGCCTAGCCTTTTCCCAAACTATCTTGGGGTCGGCTTCCAGTCTAACCGGATGCAGCTGATTACTAGTATTTTACAGGAAGCGAATGCCTATCAAATCTGTCCTCCACACCCAGTAAGTGGGTAATACGATACCCCTTTGTAAGACTGGATGTCAGACTTTTGGCCTCTGACTAATCGTAACGACTGTCAAAATCTATAACAGCCGGGACCAACGGCTTAAACTGCTTTCCGAGGCACGGAGGAAAACAAGTTAAGCCGTTGGTCCCTGTTGGGTTGGGTTGGTCTATCTTACCCCTCTAGGGTCAAGCGTTATGTCATGTTAATCTCAACAGAATATTGCACAGGACGAACATGGAGTAGAATCCAAAATAATGCAGGATTTTTTTAAATAAAATCAGCCAGGGTACCAATTACCAAAACATTTTAAAAAAAACGGCTCAGCAAATGTTACCTCATCTTTCAAGCAAAAGTTCAACATGCCAGTCATAAATCAAGTAAAACCATCTTACAAACTGGCCCACGGTTGTTATGACGAGATAAAAGTGATTATGTATGTATGTGCCCCGCCCACTTCTGATCACAAGGCTGCCAGAGTGTGGTACGGAGGCTGTGCTTATCAGCTGTGGTTTGGTCAAGGGTATCTAGATTATCAGTTTAGTTTTAACATAGGACTAGTAGTTCTAGTTTTTCCATAATGTTAAGTTAAATAAATATACTGATACTGAGGGAGAGCAGCGGTGGCCCACTGATGGCAGCCCCGACTTACGAGCAGTTAGCCGTGGTGGGTTCGAACCCAGGAAGGCGCATTACTTTGTGGAATTTATTTTATCACCGCGGCTCTCAAAAACGGTGAAGGAAAACATCGTGAGGAAACCGGCATGTCCTAGAACTAAAATTCGAAGACATGTGACATCTACCAACCATCACTGGGCCCACGTGGTGGATTACAGCCCCATCCCTCTCATAGAGAGGAGGCCTGTCCCAGCTGTGTATTAATATTCATTATAGGCTGATTATGATGCAATACTAATATGACTTTTCAGCCAGAACCTTCAGCAAAGGTCTTTGAATAATCCAGTCGTTGCTTTGTAGGTTTTATAGAAGCCCTCTCTTTTTGCCTAGTTTCTCAGAGTTCTTTTATTTATCTCTAGTGAAATGATTTTAACACTAGAAACGGGATATTTACCATGTTTACTAATTTGTTATCCGTGATCACGGTACTTGCAACAGCGCCGAAATATCGGGAACTCATGATAATGATAATGTTCTGAGTCAGTGACCGTATCAGTTTCCAAAAACAGTTTACAAATTATTTTGGTCAAAAAAATTATGCAACTTCTTGAGAACTTTTCTATTAATTTCATCAATCTACGCATCTATATGTACTAAGTGGTTAACAGCCAATTTTTATAGCTTGTAGCCCTAGATATGAAGATGGTTTTGCCAATTATTCAAAGAAGAGGAGGAGTTTCATTGCGTATATAATACTGATTACTAATGTGGGGGATAAACCCCAAACAACCTGCTCCTGTTGTGAAATAACTGTTGCATTCTTATTAAATTGTAGTGTTGATCAATCTATGCATAAGATGCTACTGGCCAGTATCATCAGATATTTAATTATTTCTATTTTTATTTAATAATTATTTAATATTTACTCATATTAACCTTTAAACTAAATTATCCTACCGTTTTCTGTCACCAATTTGCTGCTTAATTACTTGAGATGTTCGTCTCCCGGGTCACTTACCTGTAATAAGAGAAAAAATAAAATAAGTGCTGTGTTTTATATAAAACATTTTATACACTTTTTATATATTAAACTGTAATACATAATAATATAATGGCCACTGTTTTATCTTCCGACAGACTTTCACGACTACAGTTTAACGTAATTATGGATTAGCATCGTTTTTGTTTAGATAACTGCAGTTTTACTATTATGTAACAAGCGTATTACATGATTTGGAACTTAAAAAACCTAGTTTTAAACTCATAGATAGAACATTACTTTATAAATCACTTCGACAAACAATTTGACAAAACTTCATTTTACCCGACAGCAAAAAAACGGGCTTAATTTTTAACAAAATGGTTGTAATTTAATTACTAGTAAAGTCACACGAACTTTAACCCCGTTTTTACATAGAAACTTGAAAACAACAGAACTCCCGGTTAGCCATAAGAATACATAGCTATTTTTTACAAAAACAAACCCATACAATAACAATAAACAAAACAACGGAAGGAAAGTAAACATTTTTACTATAAAAAACAACATAATCCCATTATAAAATAAGATCACTGTTGTGTATTATTACTAGTCGCGATTAGCCTGCAGTCAATGATCGAAAGTGAACGTAGACGCACACATACGCGCGCCGCGTGTGTATCTCGACACGTGCTGTGTGTATCTGTGTGTTTATATCAACACGTGCGGTGTATACGTGTGTGTACATGAACACGTGCTGTGTGTATGTGTGCGTGTTGCGTTTGCGCCGCAAGGAAGTAGCACTCGCGTGGAGACAGGGACGCTGGAAGTGATCTTGTCACGTAGTGATTTCTCCCATTTATTTAATCGTTTTAATTGTCATTTCTGTGGGATTTGTTTGGTTATTATAGCTTAATTTTATTATAAATGTAAGCTTCTTACTGTTTTTATTTTTAACGCAGGAAATTCAACTCCTCTATGTGACAAACTGCTGACGTTATCTGCGTTTGCAGTTATGGAATCTGCCTGCTTATTACTTTAAGTTTATTGCCCTATTTCTCAATATTTAATTATTATCTGTAATATTATATGACTAAGACACTTTATGCACGCATAAGATAAAATCATGTAAAAATTCATAAGAGATAAAACTTCACTATCGCTTCCAGTGAATTAGATATCAATCGTTTTACGAAGTAGCTGATAGATCACGACCGGCAACAGTTACGGTGAAATCCCGACACGAAACGAATTATATTATAACGTTTTAATATCGATTTTATATCGATTACGTCTGCAGATAATTGTCAAGGAAACCACAAATCTACAAAATTTAATTATAATTTCGACTGGAAAATGGGAAAAAGTTGCAGAATCACCCACTAAATTCTTTCAACGGAATATTAACTCTATTTTTAGACTTTAATGTATATATTGATGTAAAGTTTTGTGTGAATCTTGAAGTAATGAATCTATCACGTCATACATATTATAAGATTAAAATAATAAATAAATCTATTATTTATTTTAAAAGAGCGTCTCTCTCTTTAGGCCTTGAAATCAGTCTAGCTCTCTGAATTATTTAATATAAAAATTCTGATTAAATATGTATGCTTGATTGCTACGATTGACCACCGTCAAGCATATTTTACTGGTAAATCTCGATTCTAAGAGAAAAAAAAGGAATCAACAGACTTAGATCAAGATATAATTTAGTATTTTATTTTAGAGAATCCCAAAAAAGAGAGACTCATCCAGTTTCTGAAATGAAACGAAAATGATCGAAATCTTTTTAAAAGCTTTTATTTTTTATTTTTTAGATATGGCTATTGTCTAGGTCAGACATGACAGTTTGAATCATAAATTGGCTTGCCTTTGGCTTTAACTCGCCTGATGTGAAGCGGTGACGCGGCCTAGGGTGGATTCACTACATTACACACGATTGAAGAGATCCATATTATAATGAACGGGGAAGCTAGCAGTGAATTCCAGACTGGCGGTTAAAGTAAAAAGCAAGTCGATTGTGTCCACCGAAATCAATATTCTAATCACGGAAATCAAATATATCAAATAATTTATATTTCAAAGACTATTTTATTATATATATTTACTGCGTAGTAAACAAGTACTACTATGAACAAATTATGGTCTATAAGAAATTGCAGGTTTTTTTTTACAATAAAACGAGTTTTTATTCATTAAAAAAAAAACAATACTGGCCCCTAATATTTTGATCGTACCTGTTATAGAAAAAACATCAAGTTGCTAGTTATACATTTCGTACTGGTTTTCGCCCCGGATACACCTATTTGAGCCTTCTGAGAAAGACCCACTTGTTGGCTATTTCTGTTAATTTTCGTTCCAGAAACAATGGTTAACAAGTACGTAATAAAACGGAAATGAGGGATCCTTAAAATCTTTGTAATGCCATTAATCATAATCATATCTTGTTGTCTCAATTCACTGTCGCAATCGCGACTACTGAACTGAGGTCCTGGGTTTGATTACCGTGTCAGGCAAATTGTTATTGGGTTTTTCCATCAGGAATTTTTCAGTAACAGCCATGGAGTCTGGATTTGCGCCCGGTTGATGGCAATAGCCTTAGGACATGGATATGGGAAATAAACATAACTGGTGAAATTTGGGTTTACGATTAGGTTCAGCTCTGCCCAACCCTTCGGGAATTACAGGCCTGATGGTTTGTTGAGGGATACTGCTGATGTCATTCTCGAAATACATACATGTATCTCGAGAATGACATCAGGAGTGGGTAACACTTAAGATCAATCTTTCAAAGAGAGCCGTCAGTAGGGGTCTAAGACCTTACAAATCAAGATCATTTGCTACAGTTGTTATCATTACTGCTGCAAAACAGCCAAGTATTTCTCGTATTTAGAGAAATGCTACATTATTACTCTTGTTTGTAGTTACGCCTCGTACGCCCGACGACCAAGCCAGCAATGTTCACCAGTATACACTGATCTCTCATTGTACGGGAAGCTCATACATAGTGAGGTTATACTGGATATGTATAACTTTATGCTTCGCCGTGTGTACAGCGTTTACTTGTTACTACTTATTACTATTAAAGCAACATATCAAGGAACCGTAAATATAGCAGACAATCTTTCTATAGTGTCAGCTCTGTCAAACAGACGCTGAGCGACAGTCTTTCTTAAAATCAAAATGCGTTCATAAGTAATTAAACACATTACAGTTTAAAAATAAAAAACACGCTTTTGAGTGATGTAATTTTACTTCTCGTAATATTCTCTGCAAACCCTTCCATTTGATACCTATTTCATGGCAATGCATAAAAATACAAATCCACCATGTTTGTCATCTGAGTCAGCCATATTGTATTTAGAATGACACGCATTGTCATCCAAATTAAACATGTACGCCAGCTCAATCTGAAATCGGGAAGTTTGTCGAATTTGGCTTTAATTTTTTTTAAATACTTATAAGCAAAGCCAACAATAAAAGCGTGTTAAGAAGTCACTACATGTTTTTTCATATTTTTGTTGACAAGATATGAGAAACACGTAATTAGAGAGGCATGTGGCAAGCAGGAGCCTGCATTGGTGATTATTGGCCTACTAAATCTTACAGCTGAACCCAACGAATGCATACCAGCTTCTAGCCAACCAATATCACAAAACACACATTTTTCTAGCATGTTTTATTAATCAAACAAAACTAATTTAACCATCGATTTTATGACCACTCGGTCAATAATAAAGTTGACCTATACAATAACAGACAACCTATCAAAACCAAAGTATGCCAGACATGCGTCCCACTATAAACACAGCGGTCAAATCTCATGCTCTGTTGAAACGCAGCCGCGGGCGCATTGGTACATTTGCAGTTAGTAACCTTTTGGCCTGGCTACTCACCTGTGTCGGTGTGGTCACCTTGTCTCATACTTTATTAGTAAGTAAATAATAGTTACATAGTTATGTTAAAATGCTTTCCAATGTAAGATGACCTCATGATTTTCGGAAAGCCTTTGCAATGCGAAATCATGCTTATGCTGAAAATGTAGCCTAATATTTTATTGATACTTTAGCAATTGATTGTTTTAATGAAACGATGGCATTAGCTTTAGTAAGTTTACATTTAAAATATATTCAAGTTTTTTATTAATACAGTGTAAGATTGTGTTATGTTGTATAATTATGTTTTAAGTTCTTTTGATCAAGTCCTAGATACGTGGGACACTCAGAAAGTTTTGCGAAACTAAAAAAAATTGTTCTATACGTACATATATTTTTATTAAATCTTTTCAAAGTACTTTCCACCAGCCTCTATACAAAGATTCATGCGCCTAAACCAGTTTTCAAAACACTTTTTCCAGTCCGCCGCAGACACCTCGTTTACAGCCTGCTCGAACCCAGCCAGCGCATCTTCCGGCGACGAAAATTGTATCCCTTTGAGCTGATTTTTTATTTTTGGGAATAAAAAGAAGTCACACGGTGCTAGATCAGGGCTGTAAGGAGGGTGACCCAGGAGTTTGACTGGCGTGCTGTCCAGGAAGTCCCTCGTTTTGAGTGCGGTGTGCGCAGGTGCATTGTCGTGGTGGAGCAGTAGCCCGCGGAGCCCTGTGTTTGGTCGCTTGTTGCTTATAACAGAGAAAACTTCTGGCAAACATTTGGAAGTATACCATTCGGCATTAATGCTTCTTTGATCCCGTAAGGGAATTGATACCAAGTGGCCAGTCAAATTAAAAAAGCTAGCGATCAAAATCTTACCCCCGCTTCTAGATCGCTTCACTTTGGTAGGCGTTGGCTCATTTTGAAACACCCAAACAGTCGACTGGCGCTTGGTTTCTGGGTCGTATTGATAAATCCAGGACTCATCACCTGTAACGATGTCGTAAACACGCCGAGACGAGCCTGCTTCAAATTTGTTAAGCATATCACGGCACCATTCCACCCGGGCCTGCTTCTGAGCATCGGTGAGGTTGTGCGGCACCCAGCGTGATACTATCCTCCTCACGCGAAGATGGCTGTGTAGAATCTCGTGAACGCTTCCCGATCCAATCTTCAATATGTGTTGAATCTCCTGATATGTAATTCGCCTATTGTCTTGGATTAAATTTTTCACTGCTAGCACGTTTTCTTCGGTAACAGCCGTCAAAGGGCGACCGCTTCTTTCGTCATCCCCCAAAGTTGGTCGACCGCGCTTGAATTCGTTATACCAACGATACACGGTTGCCTTGGAAGGGCCTTCATCCATGAATGCCATTTGAAGTCTATCGTACGATTCATCCGGTTTCAGGCGACACTTGAAATCGTATAAAATCATAGCTCTAAAATGTTCCCGGCGCAGATCCATATTTCAGTGAGACACAATACTTTGAATTAACTCGCAAAAAATGTGGAGGGAAATTTTGAAATTGGAACTTACTTATTTTTACTTATAAATAATCATATTTTCGAAAAACATAATAACTGGCCAGTCTCCCATATATAAAAACTTTTTTTCGCAATACTTTCTGAGGGGCCTGGTACGTATTTTGAAAGATTAATTTTAAATTCAACTTTTTAATGTTATAATACTTATAACCTTACTTTAAATACCTCCCGAGCCCTGTTTTACTATTGAATGCATCCATCAGCACAATGTTTTGTGTGCGTTACGCCCTACTCTTACCGTAGAACGTGACTTTTCTCCCCAAAAAAATGTCGTTTCGTAGCAATAATTTTTGTTTAGAGTTACATAATTTGATGTATCATGTACAGAATGCTTGATAGACAGGTTCGTGACGGACCCGTTTCATCTTAGTATAGATTCTAATACCAGGATCTTTTCTACACTAACTTTCTACGCCATCTCTCAACCCTGTTCTCAGAAGAGCCGACAAAGAATCGAACAATGTGTTGGCGATATGCAAAAAGATACAAGATATAGTGCGACACTCTAGGAAATGATTCGTACACGCGAAGTGAGACTGTGTGTGTGTTCGTGTATGTTTATGAATGTGTGCGTAAACAGCTGATCGACGAGTTTTATGTGGTAGAGAAAGATGGAAGTGTAAATTGTTTGTGTATGTTTTGGAGGTTATAATGTTCACTTTTCTTGTTATAGGGATTTTTCCTTTGTGACGTAGCCATTATGTTAAATGTTGTCGTCTCCTGTTGATGTTTTTCGAGGCCATATTTATTTTAATCAAAATGCTTTATTTCAAGTAGGCCAGTTACAGGCACTTTTGAATAGTCAAACAACAATAAATATTAAGCTACAGTCCCAGTCACTAGACATAATAACTGTGAAAGTACTGTAGTTGCCCATTCCAGAGCGTAGATCTCTAAGGAGAAGAATGGGCAAGAAACTCCATGGACACTCTTTTAAATTAGTAGCTTGTTACAAAAATCTTGGTTACATCATTAATGTTAAGTACCTTTTGAAATTTATTTGATGCTGTTGAATCTTTAATAGTAGGTTACAACTCATTTGATCCATTTTTTAAATCGTCACTATACGCCTTTTTAAATGCGAATTGAATAATTAAATACTATAATGTTTTTGCTGCAGTATATTATTTTATTAAAGTAATCTCACATAATTTTTGACCTTCTTTCAATGTTCGATACGGTCACTCCACAATACCAGATTTGATTGCAATATCAAGTAGCAGCCATATTTTTAGAGCAATAATAAAGCTGGCAACATTACACACTTGAACAACGGTATCCATTTATTTGGCACATTGACATAACTTTTTAGCGATCCTGCCTACACGGCATTTAGCGAATTATATAGATAGATATTGATCATTTTTAGTATGATATTGAGGAATGAGTAAACAGAATTCTGAATTAAGTTGGCCAAAGTAAGGAAAATCGGCTAAGACGGAGAATTATAGACGATTTCAACTTGGAGTGTAAATGTGATGATGATGGTCTGCAAACTGTGGGACATTGAACAACACAATGAAACTTATTCATTAATAGCTCAGTTCTGGGCAGACGCAAATAAAATTATCATCATAGCATATTCAAAATAATAAAAGAACACTACAGAATACTACTGACTACAGTACACACTGAAAGAACCATACAATGTATACCTACAAGTGGAGACGATGAAATTCGTATTTGAGTTATAGAAAAAAAAACGACTACTTGCAATTCGGTCCAAACAATAGATTACCTTGGATTTCTAGATTAGATTTCTTAAGAAGTTGTTACTGTAGTAGGTAATCTGAAATAGGACCTAAGACAACAATGCCTTATCTAAATTTAAATCAACGTATTATATGTCTTGAAATTGTAATATGAACCGAAATAGTGGACAATCTTTCTGGAGATCTTTTTGTGATTACAGCTGAGTTGACGACTAGAGAAGTATGGAAGAAGAAGACATGCTGCGCCGACCCCAAATAAATTGGGATAAGAGCAAGCGAATGATGATGGTGATGATGATCCTTTAGTCGGTATAGGACAGATTCCGGATTTGACAGATTCGAAATACGACAGATATTCGCTATTCGACAGTTTCCTAAGTTTCCTAGCTAGACTTAAAAATTTAACCTCGAAGACACATCACTTAAAAATAGCAAGTTGCAGGTTCGATTCCCGTACGGAATAAATATTTGTATTTCCTAAACGCTTTTCCGGGTGTATGTTTGTAAACGCACCCACAATACAGGATAAATTCCTAGTGTGGGTCAAGGTTTTAAAATCAAAAAACACTAGGCATTGACAATGTCAAACACACATCATGAAAGCAGCGCTCACAAAAGTCTCACCTCAGTTTTATTTACAGTTTACAGTATATATACTGTAAACTGTGTGTGTGTGTGTGTGTGTGTAAATCATTGTGTGCAAGAAAAATAATTTTGTAAATATAGTACCGATTATATTTCCCAAGTTGACACAATCAATAGCCACTCAAGTCACTACTCACTATGCTAAACTATTTTTAGAAGACTTCAAAAAAGGAAGTTTAACGACTTGCCTTTTTCTAGGCATTCGTTCTACGGTCTACGCTACCGAAATTTCATAATAATATACTATTGACACTGCAAATTGAAAATACGATGATATAAGAATCGATTGTTGGTTCTCTTGGTTGACTTAATGCACAGAATACCCGCTCTCTTGAAGATGTGTTACATAATGTAAGTAAAGATGGAGTGCTGGGCATCGGATGGAAGCGAATTTGTGTTTGTTTTGTTTGTTTGTGTCTTTTTGTGTCACTTGTTTGGCAATCGTTTGTTTTTATTGGCGGGAATAGGTGTGTTGCCATGGCAACGGGCTTAAATTTTGTTGTGGCGGACAGTTCTTTCTTTAAAAGTTCTATCTAACATGACGAATTGCTATCAGTACCTACATGGACACCGGGCACCAACAGACACTTCAATAAAGACACATCCCAGTAAAGTATCTGGACCTGTCCGGTGTCCACTCCCAATTCTTTCCTCCAATGTACATCCTCATGTTTTTGGATAACATCGGAACTTTATTTAAACAAATAAGTAAATAATAAAGGAAGAATAGTTCTTCCCAATAGCATTTTTCCAGTCGAAACAGCCGTTGCTGCGAAACATTACAACTTTACATTTTACCTACCGCCATTTCAAAAAGCATCTTCCCACTAACGCAGTCACCGACATCTTCTTTCATAACCTATCATCTTAGATCTAACTTTCAATTTATTGAAAGTCATTTCTCCTTGATCATAAGCGACCACGGTCGCTGGTCGCCGGAGCTAGTCGCTTGCGACCATTGCGACACAGTGAGAGGTCATGCTATGTCTAGGGTTACCAGATCTATAAAATAATATTTCCTGAGAAAATTCCGGACGTTTGAATGAATTTTCGGACTTTTTTCCGGAATGGACGGTACTGCTCAATTTTCACTGCGTTTTTTTGCAAGTTTATGAACAAAATAAAATTAAATCGTTAAAACCACTCACATTACAATTATGTATTTACAAGTGATATTGTGAATTACTTTGTAAATTTTATGAAAAACGATTTTATTTTATATAGTTTTTTATAATTCCAGATAATCGTATGTATGGCAACCCTGACTGATTATTGTTGATTGTTGGTAGCTTTAAAAAGCTGGCTTTGCTGGTTATGACTAGGTTAGTATACTTGAACTTGTGTTAGAAATGCTGGTGAGTCTATAATAAAAGATGGACACTCTCGTGAAGAATTTTGTCGGTTTCTTCCAAATAGAAAACCAAGGACAGGACGATTTTTTAAAATAAACTAGATATATAATTTGTTAACTTTATCGGAAGGAGTGGGTATACCAAAAGGAATGCTAAGATTTTAAGACTCGCGTGACTCTTGGTTTTTAAAACATTTTTTTTACAATACAACAGAAAATCATTTTTTATTTTTGCAAATTTTATTGCCATCTACTGTTACCAATTAGTTCCACATTGATACCAAAGACGTATACGACAAAACTTGTCTGAACACATCAGTAACCACAACCATCTATTGTATCACGGAAAAAAAAAAGCTTATTACCAACTAGTAAACGATTATGTAAACTAAATAGTGATGTACACTTAGGATCGGGCAAAAAGCGGTAACGTTACACGTAACAGGTAAAATACCTGGTGAAATGTAACGCGTTATTGAGTAACAGTTACGGAGGACAGTGATTCGATCGTCACGGTTCGTAGTTGTTGCGTCATATATAATTAGATTACGAGCTGATCGGTATGCGGTTACCTACTGATCATTTTTACTGTATGGTGGATTATCCAGTGCCGGTAATTCTAGGTTAACCACTACTTTTCTCGGTTATCGATAGGTCAAATATAGATGTTACATTACTTGCTGGCGAAGTACCAACCCAAATGTCCATTACTAATTCATAATTGGAAAACCAAACAATTTTCCTATTATTGTTTTTTTTTCTGAAACAATTTTTGCAACACATTTTGAAATCGATGCCTTTTTTGCACTTAATATTTATTTCACAATAGCTCCTTTTAAATTGCCTATTTTCCGATTTGTTACGCATATAACCACTATTTAATGCACTTTATATAAAAAAATGACATTGAACCATGAAAAAAGCAAATTTTATGCTAAACTATAATCGTTGACAAAAACAAACTAAACCGTATTGTGAAAACCTAACTTTCAAATTGTCTGATATTCACTAGAGGACATTAATTCATTCAAATGAATTTGATTTTCTTTAATTTAGATAATTGCTATGACTTCCTGTTCCTACCCCAGTGCAAAAAATATATGTAAAAAAAACTAAACGTATAATTATGTACTTATTTATATACAAACAAGCAGGTGGCTACCTGGTAGGAAATTGTCACTACCATCTTTTGACATTTGCAATGATGATGATGATGCAATGTAGCCGATGTCGGCCATAGCGACTGTATTGGATGGTTTTCAAGGGTGGTCGTAAAACTTTGGTGTGCTGTTCTTTCATGTGTTCTCAATTGACTTTGTTCCAAAAACTCCAAAAATAATAATTAAAGAACCTGAGCCAAGACAAGGCAGAGGCACTCGTATCATGCATTACCACCCTGCAGACAAAACTAAAATGGTATGACTTGTCGGTGAATTGTAAGGCACAGGAAACACTTGATTTTTTTAGGATGGCAACTTTCTACCGTTCAGCGGACAAAAAAAAAGTATCCGGAATTATAGGTAACCACGGACTTGTGTAAATGAGTTGAGGGAAGTGACACTTGCTTGATTCGATCCAGTCAAAAAGTAATAATACATGTTCTAATATTAGAAGAAACTTTGAACTACGATCTGTTGCTATGGACAAGTACCTAGTCAGTGTTGACATAGCATACTGGTAGGCCTGACTCGGACGAAACAAGCCAGTGGCTTGACATTTGCTACGGGTTACTTGAGGTTAATTGTAAATATTATAATCTCCGCTTTTAACATTATGAACTATTGATTTAATCGTATAAAACCTTGTTGATGAAAGTTGTAAGACGTTATAAGTTAGATAAAAGTTGCCAGAAAAAGAAGAATACTCATTGGATGAATTTACTAACAAAAACCGGCCAAGTGCGAGTCTTACTCGCACACAGGGTTCCATAGCTCCAAACAATATAATAACAATATTTTGAACTGTCATTCATTAGTTAGTAGTATTAGTTAGTAAACTTCCACACAACCGCAAAACTAAATTTGTTTTTCATAGTATGTTTATGAAAAACAAAGTTACTGCTGCAGTTTGATGAAAAAGTCCCATATCTCAAAAACTAAACATCATATCTTATTGAAACCAATTTTCGTTGATAGTTTTTTTTACGTTCTACAATCCTAAATATTTTCAGAATTTTCCTCCTCTTACTTTAGAAATTAGAGGGGGGGGACACTCATTTTACCACTTTGGAAGTGGCTCTAGCGCAAACTATTCAGTTTAGAAAAAAATGATATTAGAAACATCAATATCATTTTTGAAGACCTATCCATAGATACCCCACACGTATGGGTTTGATGAACATTTTTTTTTTGGTTTTCATTTCTAAGTATGGGGACCCCCTTAATTTATTGTTTTTTTTCTATTTTTGTGTGAAAATCCTAATGCGGTGTACAGAATACATCTACCTACCAAGTTTCAACAGTATAGTTCTTATAGTTTCGGAAATAAGTGGCTGTGACATACAGACGGACAGACAGACAGACATGACGAATCTATAAGGGTTCCGTTTTTTGCCATTCGGCTACGGAACCCTAAAAATTGACAAAACTAAATACATTTTATTATGCTAGTTAAATTTGCTGTGATATTTATCTACTCTACAAACAGAATAAATAAAGACCTTTTCAATCATTCAAGTATGTGGTTATTACAAATAGTTTTTATTACTATTGCAACATTTTCACGTCTTACAACACTAATTCTTCCACGTCAAATTTTTTGTTTTGCCATTTTTCAGAGACATTGTTTTTGCGAAATTCTTCATTTACGTTAATTTACATATGTGGTTCAAATATTTAGTGGAAATTTTATTAAGCCTTGCGATGTTTTCAGGGCTTAGTCCCACGCGCTCCAAAGAATAAAACAGCATCACATAAAATCGGTTCACTAATGTTTCACCAAAACTCCTTTTACAAATTTTTTGTTTATAATCAACGTTTCATACACTATTTATTTCACAAACAACTTATTCTGCAAATGTTTTATTTTAGAAACACTCATTTGGCAAATGCTTTACAAATGTTTCACATGATAATTAATCACTTAAACCATGTAATTTTTTGATGGTTTTGCAAAATCATGTTTAACCGGTATCCTGCCTTTTCGCCAAAAATTGTTTGCCAGATTATCACTTGCCAACCAACGTTTCGCCGATGTTTCACTTTGACAACTAACGATTAGCAAATTTTTGTGTGAAAACGTTTCATTTGGTAGAATTATTGTTAAGCTGGTTGTTCTACTGACACAAAACGTTTAGGACATTTATCATTTGTCAAACATACCGCTTTTATAACAACCTAAAAATACCCAATGTGGGCTACATTGGGTATTTTTAGGTTGTTGTCACTAATTGTATGTGTGTACAATAGGCAATGTTACTTTTGCCACCAGGAGAACTTGGATGCAAGAGCGAGCGAAGCGACCTCTGGACTTGGGGCACCCCGACTCGGACAGGTTAGGTTCGAAGGTGAGAGTTTAAAGTAATCTAACACGAATTGTGAATTCACTTAATAAAATATTTACTCGACAAACTTTTATTTGATAAAGTATTATTTGGTAAACCATTTATTTTAAATTCATGTCATCTAGTAAAACAACGACTGAAATAAAATCGTTTATATTGCATCAATACGCAATTTTGTTACCTCTTAACTGGGCAATAGGGTAATTTGAATGACTAAAATAAATACTCAGGATTCAAGAGCGAACGAAGCGAGCTCAGGACTTTGGGCACCCTGACTCGGACAGGTAGGTTCGAAGGTACCTTGTAAATATTTTGAATAGTAATTAATAATTACGTCAATATAGTCCATCAATGAACGAAAAGTGTTAACAAAGACAACAATAAGAAAAAAACAATAAAAAATCCACGTAGGTTCATTTCGAACGTGACAACACCGAATCGGAACCGTCACCAAGAAAACAAAGACAGTGACAAGACAGTGTGAATTCGGGCGATTCGCAATACAATGCTCGTTGCGCAACAACGTTATTTACTACAAACTTGTTATAACTTGTATTGGAATTGCAACATATCGTTGTGCACATCTGCGATGCCCACGCTGCCCGCTCAACCGTAGGATTGCACAAGTACGCTCAAAAAATGTATGTTAATAAGTTGTTGGACGTAAATTAATTCATTTCGCTATTGTTTAATCTATTTTTTCAATCGATTTGTTTCATAAGTCTCATAACTGGTATTGTCAATATTTTACTTTCGTTAAACAAGAGTTGGGTACATTATTTATTAGGATTAGAATAGATGATGAACTAGTCAGAAAACTATTCAAAATGACTGCGAATAAAATATGGTGTCCAAATCTCGATAAATTGTTACTTAAAGTAGTTAGTAAGTAGTAGTAAAACGACGTCCCATCACTAAAGTTAAACGTCAAAATTACGTCAAACCAATTCCATAGACTAAATCAGAAGCTTCCAAGCTTAAAACAAAAAACAACTTTTTTACCATAAATGACCTTAAGTTCGCCGGGGCTTTGTACTCTAAAGTGAAATATTCAAGTTAAACAGACGTACATTACCGTTTATATTCATGGTATGAGTATGCTGACAAAGAGTATGTAAAGTACGTCTCGACTTGTAAGATAATATCGGTTAAACTTGCTTGGAGCAATTCTTTCACTCAGTATTTATTCCGGGCCGTCCAGGGTCTGTTAGGTCATAAAAATTGTTTTTGTAGGAACAGATTTAAAACTCATGAGAGCATTGGATGTAAGATTTTGTAGTAACTTGTATTTTTTGGTGTAATACATACAAGTCTTCATTTTTAGGGTTCCGTACCCAAAGGGTCAAACGGGACCCTATTACTGAGACTTCGCTGTCCGTCCGTCCGTCCGTCCGTCCGTCACCAGGCGGTATCTCATGAACCGTAATAGTTAGCGAGTTGAAATTTCTACAGATTATGTATTTCTGTTGACGCTATAACAACAAATAATAAAATCAGAAAAAAACAAATATTTAAGGGGGGCTCCCATACAAAAAAGTTTTTTTTTTTTCGTTTTTATAAATAATGGTACGGAACCCTTCGTGCGAGAGTCCGACTCGCACTTGGCCGGTTTTTATAATAATGTTTCCGTATGGGTAGATTATCACCGACTGACCGATTTGGAGAGGCCAATAGACGACTTCGGTGGTCTTGGTGAATTTGACTACTATTATAACCACTAAACAACCATTGATAACCAATCAGTGGACTGCAAATTACGAAACCCCAAGTTATTTAATAAGTTTTATACTTAACCAAAAAAAAACAATGTTTAAACTTTTGTTACCAAACAAAAAAATTAACAAAACATACAAACTTTTGACGTAAAAAATGACATTGTAATCTCATTTGTCCAATTAACATTTAATTTTAAAAGTAATACTAAAGGCAAAGGTCAGGAGATCGGAAGTAGGGCCGGTTACGTCACTGGCTGGCCAACTTTCGTCTTCGTGCGCGCACGCAACTAGACGTTACACTTACTGAGATATGCTGCCCTGGTAGTTGAAATCGTGAGCGAGTTATTTTGTAGTTATGTGGATTAGATTTTTTAGGAGTTTTAGATATATTTTTGATGTTATTTTGTGGGATTGAAAATGATTTTCAGTAATTCATTTAAAACAGTTTTACTTATTTATTCATGGATACACAAAAACATTAAGATAGAAGAGCACAAAGGTTTTATTTTCTCTTTGGCGGTTTTTTTTTTTCACCTGTTACAGATAACAATGACAGCCAATAATACCTACTCACAGTAAGTCCAAACGTATCTTGATTATCGTTATCAGAAATTTCTCAATAGCACGGAGGCTGGATTTGTGCCCAATAGGCAATAGGCTCGCCCTTTAATTTAATTTTTACATGGGCTATAAACATTACTGGCAAAATGTGGGTGCAGCTGCCTTGACCTTCGGAGTTTACAGGCGCGATAAAAGCCCCAACTTCTTTTACAGCAACACATCAAGTTAAACATTTCCAGTATAACATTAGTATCGATTTCCCGTACAATGAGAGATCAGCATGCACTAGTTTGGTACAGCTTGATTGATCGGCGAGCGTACTAAGACGAAGAAAACCACCGTCGAAATGTTAATGGCCTACATCAGCTTCAAGACAAATATCAATCAATGCAACTCCATTTAGATAACAAACGAAAGGCAAAGTAACAAATGCATTCAAATTCTTTTCTGAGATAACCTAATAGATTTCATGCAGACCAAAGTACATTACGCAATAATTTTCGTGCACTAACCTACTTTCAGTCACGAGAACAAACAGACAAACAAAATTGAACTTTAATGAATCCGGAAGTTTTAAAGAATATCCAGCGAATGTCACTTTGACCGGTAAAGGTAAAATTTGCTTGTTATACAACTGGGGTTTTGTAAAATTGTTGTGACCTTTAGTGTTATTATTGTTCGAATTCTGTAATCGTATGTAATCTTGTAATCATGTGAAGTGTAATCAGAATGAGAATAAAGTAAGGTACTGATGTAATCAGTGACTTGACATGTTTTGATTTCGATTTTCCAGGGCTTTTATAAAACTTCACGTTTGGACGTTTAATTGGACGTGAAAACTTTAAATATTCGGTAAAAAAAAATGATTGGTGTTGAAAAATATTTTTGATTCTGATTCTGATAATTCCATTTTGTTTACATTATCATGGCTCACTGCTATTTCCACTATATCTGTGTATATAAAACAATCTTACTACTTCATTTCCACTACTCGCTTCTCATCAAGATTAATGCTCAAACATTTCAACAATTCAAATCGATTACTGATTACAAAGTGATTTAAGAAATCTCATAAAATCTCATCATTACTAGTTCATTAAGAAACATCTGCCATCGTTACGAAAACTATTTAAATTTTTATACTAGTTTCCGCCCACGTTTTTACCTGCTAAAATTCTTCTTTTATTTAAGCAATATCTTTATAAATAATAGCGTGTGTTAATCCGATGTATAAGCTATATTGCTATGTAAGTTTATCAAAATCCGTTCAGTAATTTTTGCGTAAAAGAGTCACAAACATGCATTCATACATCAGCACAAACTTTTGAGACTATCGAACAATTGTAATAAATGCAAGACGATTAATATAATTGATTTGTTTCGGTTTTGTTTCGTTGTATTAAAATATCAGATGTAGGTATTTGCCTTGATTTCGGAATCCTTGAAAAGGTTATAATGGTACATTAGAAGAGTGTTCTTGATTTAAGAGCATTTACACCTTACGGCATTTCATACAAACTTTCAAGTCCTTATTTTTCGAAATGACTGAACCGATTTTAATGAAACTTCATACGCATAAGCAGGATACAAAGGTCTAAAAAGTTACTAACAACATTTTCGAAATGACTTTTAAAAAAAAAGATAATTGGAAATTTCTGTTTCTATAGATAATTTATAATCGGTCTAATTTAGCTGTAACACTATTTTTCGAAAATGTTTTTAGTAACTTTTTAGTCCTATGTATCCTGCTTATGCGTATGAAGTTTTATTAAAATCGGTTCTGACATTTCGGAAAATAAGGGCTTGAAAGTTTGTATGAAATGTCGTAAGGTGTAAACGCTCTAAATTAAAGATACGTCACTACCGTTAAAAAACCGTGTTATTTTTCATTTACAACCGTATCATAATAACACAATACCTTAACAAGGAAGTAAACAGTTTAATTCATGGCTTTATTATCGAAATAGCTGTATTTTTGCACAGCAACTACGTAAACACGGCAACATCGCCAAACATCGCAGATCCAGGTTAAGCCGACCTTGCATTGGATAGGCTTTCGATACAATAACAAGTCAGGTTATACTGGACGTCTATACCCTGATGTCGTCGCGCGTATATCGAATCTGATATGAATGCATTAAAAGCCATTGCGAATGAGCCTACAAAAAGGTTATACAATTATTTTTTATTTATATTTAAAAGAATTATTGATAAATTTTAGATGCTGAAATTGAATTTATTTAATCTTAGAGGGTATATGATGTTTTGGTCGAAATATTTTTATTTGTAAACAATGAAGAAATGTAGTGAAGTGTAGTGTAGTGATTCGACACAGAAATGTTAAAGGCAGGATTTAATTAGACATTTACTATCATGATAACTTTCTGGTTTTTTGGACAATTAATATGAGTATACCCATATATGATCAAAATATTAACTAATACAGAAAATTCAGCAATTAAATATATTTTTTATAACCGTCAAACCTTACGAACGAAAACCAACACTAAAATTATAAATCAGTATGAACAACCTCCGAGTTTTTCAGCGAACTACATTGTAAATAAGTCCATGATCCAAATTAATGTAACTTTTTTCAGTACATTAAAGAAAAACATATAATTTATATCACCCACATACAAACACGACAGCAAAAATGCAAACACAATTATAATGTCAATGCGTAAACTTCAAAATTGACAATAAAACGAATCCCGTTACAGGTTACAACAGAACATTGTACTACCTAAATATATAAGGTCATAAATATATTCAGAGGCACGGATTATGCATAGTACATAGAAGTGCGAAAACCAACACTTCTCTATTCGTGAGCACCGTTATGTACAGCTGAGGGAAATACTGGAGTGTTAAGAAATTCCTAATATTTACGTATGTTAATTTTACGTAATAATGGCTAGGTAAATAATTTTGTGCATACCATTTCTCTATTGCAAAGAAGTCCACAAAACTGCACTTATTTTTACAGTTTATAGGAAAACGTAACTACAGCTCGTTTTTGCAAGTTGTGACTCATTTGTCATTTCATCATTCATCATTTCAGCCCAAAATACGTCCACTGCTGGACATAGGCCTCTCCCAAGTGTCGCCACATTGACATTTTGGGGGGTTTTTGCCATAATCGCCACGCTTGGCAGGCGGGTTGGCGATCGCAGTACGGTTGTTACAAAAGCACAGAGAACGCTGCTGTCCATTCTTTGCCAAGTCCCTTAGTCGCCTCTTACGACACCCACGGGAAGACATGGGATGGTGCTATTCTTTACGTCCGACACCATACAGTAACTACCTTTATACTACTTAAAAATTACCAAGCTTTTTGATACATACTGTAAAGCAGGAAAATTCTCGCTTCAAATTCGATAACCACACAATTAAATGCTGCAACCTATCGTCTTTTTCAATTGATAATCCTCTTCAGACCTTAACAAATCCACGGAAATACTCGTCTAGTCAGATCCGCAACCAAGTAAATACTGTTCAAGTAAATAACGAATATTTAAATAAAGACTAACATCTTCTTCTACTTGTGGACTCTTTTCCGCACTTTTGACTTGCAAGAGATCCGTCGTTTACAAATACTCTTTCATCTGCAATACCCAGGGACATGCTCAGCGTAGCAATTGAGGAGCTCGTAGCTATAATAACAGCCGCCCAGGTCAATCTTTAAGGTTAAGCCGTGCTTGCCGAGGTTGGTCTGTGGATGGGTGACCATAATTACATATCGAGTTTCCTCCGTGCCTCGGAAAGCACGTTAAGCCGTTGGTCCCGGCTGTCATTTGTAGATCTTTGACAGTGGTCACGAGTACTGAGAAGCTAAAAGTCTGACATACAGTCTTACCAAGGGGTAACGTATTACCCAGTTACTGGGTTGTGGAGGTCAGATAGGAAGTCTCTTCATGGAAAATACTGGTACTCAGCTGCATCCGGTTAGACTGGAAGCCGACACCAAGATAGTTTGGTAAAAGGCTAGGCAGATGATGAGGCATAGCATAGCAATGTTCCCACAGCTGGGATCCACTCTTTGATAACAGTGGTATCGGCTGAGGCTTAAAAATTGTAGATTGTGGGTTCGAATCCCTGTATGATTGATAATAGTTGTTTAAATTTGAAATTGGTGTACCCATGGAATCATCTGAGCCGCCAAATGAATCAACAACTACTGGACGTAAATGCCCACCACTTCCAGGAAACAGTCTTCTAATTTATTCAGCGTTGGCTTTTTTACAACAAGTATTATATTTTCTTTTCGACCACTTCAACACCTCTCAAGTTTAGCACGCGCGTGTACCTATCTGCCTATACCGTTAGAGCACTTATTTGGAAATAAGTCTCTTGACATAGATTTTATCAACTAGTGTACTTGAGTGCAACGGTTTATCTAAGATCATCAGTTTGTTTAGAACTTGTTGTTGAATAACGACAATACGCATAATTAGCCATAGTGGTTTTTCGTAGTATTGGCCAAAGAATTACTACTATATGCGTAACCGCAGAACCGCTACTATTGATGAGAGACGTAAGGTTACTGTACCAGGATTGTATGAGTAATAACATAACATCACGCCTGTAATCCCCAGAAGGCTAGGCAGAGGTATACAGCCACATTTCGCCAGTTATGTTAAACTAGTTGTCCCGCGCAACTTCGTCTTCGTTACATTTTCCCCGTTTTCGCAACATTTTTCATTGCTACTCCGGTTCTTTTGGTCATAGCGTGATGATATATAGCCTATGTCCTTCCCCAGATTGAAATCTATCTTCTTGCCAAATTTCATTAAGATCCGATCAGCAGTTTAGTCGTGAAAAGGTGTGAAAACACACAGAGTGACTTTCGCATTTATAATATTAGTATGGATATAATAGGGGGCACGCCTTTTGCCATCAACTGCGCACAAATCCAGACTTCGTAGCTGATACTAAGAAATTTCTGATGGAAAACCCAATGACACTTTACCCGACACGGGGAATCGAACTCAGGACTAGACCAACGAGGCTGTCCTTTGAGTAGTATGATTCTGCTTTTGGATAGTTCATCATCAGCTCCTGCTTTGGAGTAAAAGGAGAATGGCATATGCTTTTAAACAACTTATGTGCAAGGAGTAACAAGGCAGCAAGATGATAAAGTGCGTCTGCCTCTCCATTATATTATCATAATTCTCCTGCAGTTATCCCAATTTATTTAGGGTCAGTGCGACTCAGGATAGTAGGTACGATTTTTTCTTCCATACATCTATAACATCTTTCACACAATCTATCTTTCCCATGCTTGCAGAGTGTCATCATCATCATCAATAGCCAATAATGTTCCCACTGCTGGGACAAAGGCCTCCTCTCTATGAGAGGGAGTGTGCTGTAATCCACCACGCGGGCCTAGTGCGGGTTGGTAGATGTCACATGTCTTCGAATTTTTAGTTCTAGGACATGCCGGTTTCCTCACGATGTTTTCCATCACCGTTTGCAGAGTGCATTGACAGTATATTTGTGAATGTTTTTTTTTTTTTTGTAAATGCTTGGCTGAATTTGATTGATAGATTCATCCATTTGTCCAGTCTTTAACAGTTTCACAGTTAATCTCGACCTTATTACAAAAAAAAAATAACGTTTAGCTGTAAACATGCACAACTTGAACGCTCTACTTAAACCCTTTAGCACTTCTATTGTTATCCTCACCCCGTTATAGTCCAAGTTCTCCGCTATTAGGGACTCACGACACGTCCACAGACGTATATACGAAGTATATATGTAAGAAGTTTCATTAAAATCTGTTCAGTCATTTCGGAAAATAACGACCTGAAAGTTTGTATGAAATGCCGTAGGGTATAAACGCTCTTAATAAGGCTTATTGTCGTGAAAAATATTTATGACAGAAACCGATCTGGTAGCGATAATTAGTTTTATGTTGGTTCCATTTTTGTGGAAGTTCTGTTCTGTTTCTGTTTTTAAAAAAACGTTGCCCCACATTAGGAATGTCTCCTGTATCGTGGGTTTCACACAAACATTTAAACTCACATACACAAGCAGCCAGACCCGGAACAACTATCTATAGGCTATACAAATATTTGTTCCGTGCGGGGATCGAAAACCACGACACGCTGCGCAGCAGTCGATGGCTCAGCTACTACGCCAACCGTGTCGTCAAGTATCGGGCGCAAGCGCTACTGCTGAGCATAAAGTTTTGGGTTCGATTTCCAGCTCGGGCAAAGTGTTCATCATCATCATCATTTCAGCCCAAAAGACGTCCACTGCTGGACTTCCTCCCCCAAGTGTCACCACATTGACTTTTGGGGGGTTTTGCCATACTCGCCACGCTTGGCAAGCGGGTTGGGGATCGCAGTACGGTTGTTACAAAAGCACAGAGAACGCAGCTGCCCATTCTCTGGCAAGTCCCTTAGTCGCCTCTTACGACACCCGGGAAGATATGGGATGGTGCTATTCTTTACGTCCAACACTATACAGAACCAAAGGCAAAGTGTTACTGAGTCTTTTTATCAGGAAATTCTTAGGGGCAGAATAGATTCAGGATTTTCCCCTATTACATAAAAAATATGGGTTTCCTATCACACCTCTGTCTAACCCTTCCGTGTCTACAGTCGTGTTGTAAAGTTATTTGTATGTGTTATATATTCTTAACTTTAACTTAAGTAGCACTTGACTTTCGTACACAATAACTATTTATTTGATACCATCTATTTCTGAACCCCCAATCTCTTAGTCAATATCTCCAAACCATTAGTGAAGATCAGATTAGAACGGACGACATTAAAAAATAAACTAGACAAAGATTACAAGACAGAAAATTGCACCAATCATAAAACAAAAAAAAAAACCGTTCAAGCCAGAACTAAGTATGAAATAAACATTTCCGTAATTTACATAACATATCAAAGTATCTAGATCTTCTTCTAAAAACCTATTTTGCAATCCAGCAAAAATGTTATTACACATAAAACAAATCATTCTTTCGGCGACACGGAATTACGTAAAAAGTTGCTAAAAAATGATCAACAAATTCCCACAGCCATCGTAATATGTCCGTAGAGCAAATGAACGTATAGACAGGTCAACCTACCGTGTCAAGGGGTCGACTAGTCGGCGAAAGCATTACAACATCGATTAAACTTTTAAGAAGCGTCCATTGCTTCATACACTTAAAAGGTTAGCAGTTATGTAAAGTCTGCATGTGCATAGGTCTGTGTTTATGAGGTAATTTCGTAGTGCATTAGAAATATGTTAGGATTTATACCGTCTCTTCTTCGTGTGATCTTTATTAGTTCTAAGGTTGGAGATGTGATGGGAGATTTTAGTAAGAGTAGGTTGTGTGGTAATAGTGGCTAAGTCGGTTTGAATTATGTAAAGGATGGTGATTGTACTATTAGTCATATTTTTATGTAATTTTCGGCTAGAGTGTACAATTGTGAAACGGAAAGGTTAACAATTTTTTTTTGTTAGTCTGACTGAACCTTTTTCTTTTTCTTTTTTTTTTTTAACTAGTCGCATAGCCCGTGAAACTTAACATTGTACTTGAATTTTACCAATACTTATTACTTGCTATTAGGGCATTGATTCTTGTAACACAGGTCTATCACCTAGCACAGGAGTCAGAGATTAGAGACAATTTTGTAACCACTTTCTTGTGTAATAAAGAGTATTATTGATTATTATCAGCTTCACGATCACGATTGTATTTGCCCGGCTTCCGTATCCTGCAAAACCTCAAAAAACTTTTCCTAACGTAAACATGAATACCAGCTTCTCACACTCACATCTTGGTCACTTCAGATGGAGCAAGATCTATAAAACAATATGTAGTCCGCGTAATCGAAGATTTAGTATAGTAATAAATTATGAGCAAAACCTACAGTTTACCTACAAGTCTCATTTTATGCCTATTTACGTAATACTGTAACGATTCTGTTAGTACTTTCACTTTTAGATAGACTTATAATTAGATCATTTAGGAAGTAGAATATAGTTACAGTACCTATTTTATATTAGGTAGGTACTATCAACTAGATTGTTGGTATGGGAAGAGAAATCTTTTGATTCATCACCTGACTAAGTAAACTAAGAAAGTATGTGTAAAAAGACAAAGATTATTTTTTCCGCATGTGAAATCCAAGAGTTATTACACCCATATTCTAAAAGCCTTCCCAAATCCATTTTTGAACTAAGTCTACCGTTGTTGCCATGACAACAGTTGAAAACATCTACCAAACCGTATTCCTAGAATTTCTTTGGATCTTCAAATAAGGTACCTCCTCGATACTAGCTATCTTTGTCAAACCCTTAGTTGTATTCTGTTTCAATCAATGCTAAAAATGTCATATGTCGCTTTAATAAATGTTAAAGATGTATATAATAAATAGTTTTCCGATACTTCAAATTTGACAGATGAAAAGTAGACGTTTATATATTATGTCAATTTATAAACAAACTGGGCGGAATGTAGTTAAGAGGTAGCATTTTGAGAAAGCGACATTTTGCGAAAGAGGCATTTTGCGAAAGCGACATTTTGAGAAAGAGTCATTCTGCGAAAGCGACATTATGAGAAAGAGATATTTTACTAAAAGTAGACATTTTGCGAAAGAGACATTTTGCGAAAGCGACATTTTGCGCCTGAGCCATTTTATCGTCTATATCACGGAAGCGTTAGTAAATTACACCGAAACCCAGAAAAATATGTAGATCCAATAATAATAATCTGCAACCTGGACTGCTAAATACAACCGTCTAGGCACTGCATAATGGTTATCATCAAGTAGTACATTACTGTACATTGTCACTATTAAGGAACCATCATGTCGTCCTCATAGGCCAAGAAGAAAAAATACGTCAGTATTAAAGGAGCTAACTCATAAACTACTCAAGCAAAGTTTTAACAAAGAATCACGTCAATCGCCCCAGTCATCACGGAACACCGTATATGACAAAAAAAACTGGTGAAATACATAACCTCCCTCTTTTAGAAGTCGGTTAAAAAGTAAAGTAAGTATTCACGAAATATGCGGGCGTTTATAGCTGTCCAATAAAATGGTTACATTGTTACGTCAATCTGTTTGTCAAGTGTCAGGAGAAAACTGTTGAACCAAATCGTTACTATAGAGCAATTTAAATTGAAATATTTTTTTCATTCAATTTCTGCCTATAATTTCATAATCAGCTTAGGCCTTTGGTGTGGGACGCAACTTGCGTCGATACTCTTGCGACATCACATATTCCAAGCTCATTGTGCTGAACAGGCGCTGCTGCTGCGGCTGCGGAGAACCTCAAGCGGCGTAAATATAGTAACCTTTGTAGTAATTATATTTTCGAGAGGTTAAGTATTGCCATACAACGAGGCAACGCCGCCAGTCTCTTGGGCACATTACCAGCTGCCAGCGATGAGGAGGAGTTTTTTGACGCCCTTTTATAATTTTTCATTATTTTAGTTTTAATTATCTAGTTGTAATTGTTTTATGAATAGTAATTAATTTAGTTTTAATAAAAAAATCAGCTTATAATGTTTACTACAAGAATGCGAGCGGGACAAGATCAGTGACCAGTGGTCCATGTCGGCCCTGGATCGAAATAATTGGAAGTCACGGGGAGAGTCTTTGCCCAGCAGTGGGATGACTCCGGCTAATAGTATCAATACTACAAGAATTAGGTGGTCCAAAATAGATTCCATTTATTTTTTCTTCGACACTCTGTGCCTTTTAGTGGTCTGGGTGAAACTGAATTGAAATTGACGGCACAGTTGGCGCAGTGGTTGAGCAATCGGCTGCTTCGCTGCGTGTCGCGGGTTCAATCCCCGCACGGAACAAATATTTGTCCGGCCTACAGATAGTTGTTCCGGGTCTGGCTGTTTGTGTGTGTGAGTTTAAATGTTTGTAAACGCACCCACGATACAGGAGAAATTCATAGTGCCGTTAACGTTTCGTTTAAAAAAAAAATGGTTTTACTTTGACCAGTTTTGAACTTTAAAATGTCGTTATAATTTGATTTTATTTTTCATTAAAATAGCAAGATCTCCTTTTAGTCATTCCCCAACACGCTTGCCGCAAACATTGCCTTTGAAAGTTGCGAGATACAAACATACAATCTAAGTACGCAATAAAGAAGGAAAACAAACGAAATAACATTTTAAAACAATACAGAATCACAAACATATCATAATAAAGTGTATTTTCTCAATAATAAATTAATAACGTACAAACACTACTCAGGATTGGTCAACCATTGCAAACTAAGTACGTTCACTTTGACTCCAAAAGCTACATTTTGTAACGTGTAATGTAATGCTGCTAAATTAACTGACATTTGAAAATAAAATCCACTTAAATACGTGAAGATGGTGTGGTTTTATTTAAAAACTAGCGGATCCGCGCATCTTCGTTTGCGTCACATAAGATAAAAAGACCTTTATTTTTTCACACAAAACACCGTTCTGACCCAGTGCAACAGCAAAAATCAGGAAACAATGCGAAGTAAACAAATCATGTTCCGATATGCACGTGAATCAGCTGTAAACAAAGCGTGACGGAAACATCCGAATACTCCCGAAACCGTGATCGGCTCGGCCAACTAGTCGTCCTACTAGTTGGCCTCTGTATGACCAACTAATCGGCTAGTCGGCCAAAGTCATAGTTGGCACATCTCTACTATCATCTTTTAAGAAACGTTCTTTCAAATAGAAGGCAAGTGCACTGTCATCAAAACAGTGTAAATATAAAACACGACTCAGATTTGACTCAAAATCTCTAAAACACAGTCATTTATTTTAATAATTACTGACCTCAGAAACAAAATCTAAACATCTCTTAGGGAAATCATTTCTTTACCAATCCCGAATTATTGTTCCGAAATTCAGAGAGAATTTGAAATAAACTGCTACCGAAATCCATTATTTGATTTAATTCCATGTTACTATTTGTTGTAGCTCATTTTATTTGAATGCCATGTTATTATAGATTATTACAGAGAGCAGAGAGAATTAAATTCAAGGTTCAGAGATCAAACAAATAATTTGGGCGATTTCTCTTTATTTCTTTTGGATGGCTGATCTTTCGCGTCTCACCAATAACGATGGAATCTTTCACTGGAGCCTCACGATATCTTTCGAATTGCTAATTACAACTTTCCCGTATTTTTATATGTGGAAATACATTTACAGGATTATTTTTCTTGTTTTAATTTGGCAGTCAAGAAAACTCTCTCAAGAAAAGCACCTATACGCTTCCACAATAATAATAGCATTATGAAGCAGTATCAAAATTAAAATTAACGTAATCCTAGTAAACCTCAGCATGGACAAGGAATATTATTATGATGCGTAGAGTGCGGGGCAGCAATTGCATTCTGAAGGTTCTTTTAGAGAAGTTAGAAGCCTACAATGGATAGGTTTTTGCTTCCTTTAATTGGATACGGAGTTATTTGTTTTGTTTTTGTACTCTTGTGTGTTAACTACTAACATAGTTTTTAAGTTTGTTGGTAATACTAACACGCTATAGTAAAAACCTTCTATGCCCGAATAAACGATTTTTATTTTATTTATTAAATTCGCCGTGTGCGAAAAGGAAAAATCAACCGGTCCTGAAAATTAAATTCACACATTCCTCGAAAAGAAAATTCTGCTTATCCAAAAGCAAAATATTCTGCGTGACCAAATTTATGACAGCCATTACTATATCTAGCGACCCAAAACTAAACGAATCAGACTACCTACGTTGCTGGCCAATTTTTCACGTATTATTAAACAATCTAGTTTGTAGTTAGCTATAGTCGATAGTGTCGTAAGCATAACATAACATCACGCATGTGCTACTCGAATGATTGGTCCGAATTGTGGAAAGCCTATGACAGTAATATTCATATAGGTCACTTTTTTAAACAGGGCAATACGGATTATTTGAGCATTCCGTCAATAACTTGAATTGGGCAACATGAAAGTGCCCGAAAGTAGTCTCCGCATTTGGTGACACGTTGTCGATTATCACATCCTGAGTAATCAGCTCTGCTACCCGCCACCTTAACTACCTTCTAGCTGAATGCAATTTTTTTAACAAAGCTGTCCGTAATCCATAATCTGACAGCATGTAAAGTCAAGTCCAGAGACCCTTATGCGGCATAAAAACTCTGAAAGCAGGATAGGCAAAAACCACACGATAAAGACAGAAGAAGTGCTAATAAGCCAAAGGAAATTGGGGGTTGAAATTGTTCCCTCGTTTCGACAAAAGAAAAATTCTTGTCCTAACTTTTCTTCGAAAAGTCATGATTTTTTTCCAGTATCGCAAAACAATTCCGCAGTCTTAGGTTTCATAGCTGAAAGATTGTTTACAACAACAAACTCATCGGAGCACTAACCTCGGTAACAATCCTCTGGTTACAAAGAAATGATAGCATGGATAATGTCCCCTAATTTCCTTCAGGGTTGCCAGTTTCTCAAGCTAGCCGCGTTAGCCAACGCGCGGTGGGTTGCGGAATCAAACGCTCTACTGAGCAGGCGCGGGCTATACTTTTTTATGCAAGATTAGGGTTGACCTACATACCTCGTTTTACTTTTTTCGCTGCAATAAAGATTTAATAATTATTTTATTGCAGTTGCGCTGGGTACTTTCTTTGGAAGTCGTTAGATAAATGGTTGATGTTATGTCCTGTTATCTCTTAACGTGTTTTGCGCTAAGCCGTCATTTGTAGATCTTTGACAGTCGTTACGAGTAGTCAGAAGCCGAACGTCTGACTAAGAGGTATCTTATTACCCAGTTAATGGGTTGTGGAGGTCAGATAGGCAGTCGCTTCATGTAAAATACTGGTACTCAGCTGTATCCGGTTAGACTGAAAGTCGACCCCAAGATAGTTTGGGAAAAGGCTAGGCAGATGATGTTATGTCCTGTTATCATCATTCTCTTGCCCTTAGCCTAATTTATTTGGGGTCGGCGCAGCATGTCTTCTTCCATACTTCTCTATTATTCGTCATCTCATCAGACACAATGTTATGTTCACTTATAAGCATCATAATGCAGAATAAGACCTATCTTCACCATAATAATCTTTCGCCCTTATCTCAATTTATTTGGGGTCGGCGCAGCATGTCTTCGTCCATACTTCTCTTTTACTCGTCATCTCATCAGACACCATATTATGTCCTGTTATAAACATCATAATGCAGTATAAGACCATAATATCTTCATCATCATAATCTTTCGCCGTTATCCCAATTCTTTTGGGGTCGGTGCAGCATGTCTTCTTCTTCCATACTTCTCTGTTAGTCGTCATCTGATGTGTCACCTTCTTTCTAGCCATACGATATAGTAACAAAATAAATAATGCACCTCTGCGGAAACAATTATTTGTAGATGGTTTTTAAGATTCGAAACTTAAATCTAAATTAGCTCTCAATGGATTACCTACTTTGAAAAATGGTTCAGGACGTAAACACAAGACAGATTTTAAATATTTTAGCTTAGTAAAAACATGAGCGCATTTCAAAGCAATGTACTTAAACAAATACATCCGTTATTTAAATGCTCCTTTTTTGGTCTTATCTTAAGATGAACAGAAGTTTGTAAAGATTAATTAACATGGATGCTCAACTATGCAAGGACGAAGGAAAAAGGAGTCACTGTTGTTTCTTTAAATAAATCTATGTGCACGTTCTATATGCTAGAGTTCAATATTTATATACCGGTGTTAGAGTGAGATGGCAATAGTTGTGGTTCTCTTTCTAATTTGTGGAAGTTCGCGGTATTGATTGAATTTTAATTACTTGGTTGCAAAAGAGGTTTTCTGCGTATGCGTAAGGAACTAATTTAAAATATTGTGACCTACATCTAGTGTTACGAGGTCTTATCGTGTCAGCAATGGTCTTCTAGAAACCAAAAATGACAATTTTGAGGTTCATTTCACGTTTTGTCAGTGGAGTTATTCATCCACTTAATAATCAAAACTACCATTTTTCTGTAACACCCACTCAAAGGATCTTTAATATATTCGAAGCCAAACATAAGAACCGATAATTAACCACAAAATTTCTAAAAAAAACCCAAACATAATCACGTAATAACATAACATACGTAATTTGAGCAAAAAAAAGTGTAAACACGCCATCTTGTACGACAGTTGACACGTTCGAACGACAGAGTACAGATTTTAACACCCGAAGTGTGATGGAAACGCCTGCTAATTGTGACAAGTTGAAAATGAAGTGTGATCACTGATCAGCGTCCGTAACATGACGCTTAAAACATTATTGTTCCATTCCTATTCCAGAGTGGGAAAGAGATGGAGCTAGACGACCTGTATAGCTCCGTCTCTTTTTCACTCTGGAATAGGAATGGAACAATAATGTTTTAAGACGTCATGGTACGGACGCAGGTGGCCTACCATGACGTCTTAAAGCAGTATTGTTTTAATCTTATTCCAGAGTGAGCATGAGATGGCGCTAGACACCCTGTATAACACCGTCTCTTTCCTACACAATTATGTTGGGGTCGGCTTCCAGTCTAACCGGATATCAGCATTTCATGGAGCGATCCTGAGCCTATATTTTTAAATATGTTTCTAAATAATGATCTCGTTCCGATCCAGCCTGCCCTTGCAGTTCTCCCCCAGGGCCCAGAGCCCTAAGCCGAGACTCACAATGGGTGCCCTTACCGTGTAGCCGCTTATTCTGTAAGTTTTTTGTCCAATAGGTGGACCTGGATAATCCGTTTAAGCAGACGGCAACCTCCGAGGTTGACCAGCAAGATGCCATTCACAAAAAATAAAAATTCTTATCATCATCATAATCAGCTGAAAGACGTCCACTGCACATACCGAAGCGTTGTGATGGCGAGTGTTGGAACATTTCGAAGAGGGGGGGGGGTATGACACATACATACATTTTACTAATGTCTGTCTACGTGTTATATCTCAAAAACTACAATATAGGTTACGATAAGCGCGTGTCAGATAATATGTTATAAAACGAACATTTTATGTTTTATATCACTTGGTGATAACCTCCGATCTTCAAATGAAGCGATTGAATGTGTTTTATCTGAATTTGTATTTATAAACGTGCTTAGCGTAGCAACGGTTTGCTTTGTGGTTTTAACAGACAAAAGAAAGAAAAGAACCATCATCAGAGAGAAAGAGTACATTGCTACTTAGTGCCCAATTAATAAATAATGAATTAATATTAATTATATGTTCATTTACATACATAACTCGAGGAGGAGCTCGTGGCTAAATAATAACAGCCGCCCAGGTCGATATTTAAGGTTAAGACGTGCTTGCCGAGGTAGGTCTGTGGAAAGGTGACCATAATTACATATCGAGTTTCCTCCGTGCCTCGGAAAGCACGTTAAGCCGTTGGTCCCGGCTGTCATTTGTAGATCTTTGACAGTCGTTACGAGTAGTCAGAAGTTAAAAGTCTGACATCCAGTCTTACCAAGGGGTATCGTATTACCCAGTTACTGGGTTGTGGAGGTCAGACAGGCAGTCGCTTCATGTAAAATACTGTTATTCAGCTACATCCGGTTAGACTGGAAGCCGACCCCAAGATAGTTTGGAAAAAGGCTAAGCAGATGATGAGTCCATACATAACATCACGCCTGTAATCCCAAAAGGGTTGGGCAGAAGTGAACCTAATAGTACACCCACATTTCGCCAATTATGTGTAAGTCCCATGTAATAGGGGGCGATCCTATTAAAACAAAGTAATATTCTTGCACGAGCATATAATTTTCACCATCCACGCCAGTTTACAAACATTGAAAACATGACCCTAGCTGACTATCAAGAACGTCTGTTTCATAATTTCATAAAAAAACTGCATTCTAGTGTTATAACGAAACTAGCCCTAAACAATGATAACAATAACATGCAACTAGATATTACGTAGCGTTTCGTGGAAACCTGTGCAGTATCTCAATCTTTTTTGTGCAAATCGCACTGATTACCCGTTTCCACGATGTTTTGCACAAGTCGGATCACGCGCAACTTTTGGTATTGTCATTTACCTGCTTTCGGAATTCCTTATTCGGACTTTTGTTGTGTTTACATTATAGATTCAGCGAGTACCTACATTTTAAGAATAATAAATAGTTCAAATGATGTCAAATCTGATTCAATCCTTTATCGTATTTCTTTTATATTTTACATAGGAAAAATACTATGCCATATGGCATCCAACTTTGGGGATCAGCTAGTACCTCCAACATAATGAAAATGCAAAGGGCACAAAATTACATACTCGAACAAATATCAAACGCACCATGGTTTATTAAGACAAAAGAGATCCATGAAATCCTCAATATTCCCTTGGTCAACGAAGAGAAAAGTACACTTGGTGACAACTACACATCCCGACTCCTAAAGCATCCAAATAAGCTCGCGGGGCAGCATACCATGCCAGAAAGCATTCGGCGATTAAAAAAGCGACGGGACATCTTTGATCAGAAAAGTCAGTGCGAAGAATGACTTCGAAAAGTTAGGGCAGACTCTACTGAGAGTATCGCCCAACACGCCATCCGAACCATCTCATCTGCTCATAGTCTGAAAGACTGATCGCAAGATAAAACAAGAAAAAAAAAACTAAGCAAGAAATAACACTTGTCAAAGCAGATAGAGATAGCCCAGTCAACTAAGTAACAGTGTCTGCCTGACTATCATCATTTTCTTGCCCTTGAACCATGTTATTTGGGGTCGCCACAACACGTTTTTTAACACGCTATCATTTACTCCTTTTTCGTTCTCACACATTCCATCCATATTTTCTTTGAGTCTCTCTATCCATCAACATAACAGAACTGAAATCACCAAACCTTCATACAATTTTGATAATTTCTCCTCTTTGATCTTCACGAAACGTTCTACTTTTGAGAATTTATGAGGCCCATTCTCAATGAAGGAAAACCTCAATTAACAAAGACACAGTTTAGAATAGCAAGAACGTAAAGTACCTACAATAAATAACACTCAATGGATGAGAGAGCTAGGCTAATCGCTGTAGCCCATATGAGAACCATAATGATTTCCCATTTCCTTCCCAGTTTTTTTTTTCTTTTTCTATTGCCTCATCTTCCGTTAGAACTGTCATTCGCATTAGGAACTCTTTGGACACTAAAGAGAAAACGAAACGTAGTTTAGATTGTTACGTAAAATATAGAAAGAAGTTTTGGTACTCTGCCTAGAGAAAGAACGGATCAAATCAAATGTTTTTAAAATTGGAATCTGGTTGGCAGAAAGTTTTATGTCACTGGTATTTTTAAAGTGAATTCAATCAAAGAATGCATTTGAATATTCTTCTCGATACCTACTTCAACTGCACTCTGGGTTTTTAGTCTCCTTTTAGACATTTTGCCTCGCCTATTGTCTATTATAGAATTTCAGCAGTAATATGATTTAAATAAACGATTGCTCTTACTTCTGCTCAATTTTTTTTATTTATTAATGATCGCTACTGTACTATTACTTCAACGATATTGCAGGTGTGAGGGCATGCAGAACACAACATTATCATTTTAATAATAATTAAAAAATAAACAACGTCTTAATGTTTCTAGCCAGTAATAATTATAACTAATTAATTCACTAGACCTGCTTTTTCAACATGAATACTAGAATCTCTAGTTTTGGCGCCATAATCTTTATAATGAATATTATGTATTTTCTAAGTTGACATCAGCATTCACAAATCTCACCTTGTGACCTGGACTTAAGGTTAAGTTCAGATTGATGCGATGACGAGCGATATATGGAAGCGCGTTTTAATATACATGTTTGCTTAAAGGCGATTCTCATTTTAAATTGGACTGACCTTGAACGCTGCTGCATATTGACGTATCAGCAAATAAAGTAATACTGCCTTACACACTTTCGAACAACTAAGTCATCAAAGAAAATAGTCAAAATTTACGGGAATTTCTTTTTTTTCTTTATCTCTCAATTAGCTCATAGTAACATTGAAGACAATCCAATGATCACACAGTAACCACGCGACTTCAGTCTGAACTAAGCCTAAAATTAAGAATATTTACATAATAAAAAAACTAGTTTTGAATCTTTAACACTATGAATAATTCATTATTTATAATACGATTATTAAAAATTAATTGAATGTATTAATTCTGCAGAACGAAATATTTTTGCCTTTTTGTCTTTGAAATTGTGCTTTTTTGAGCCTTTTTGTGTCTCGATCTTGTTTGTTTTTAAGATATGCAAATACAAATAGTTATACAATAATTATTGAGTCGTCCACATCGTTTTGTTTATATTAGAATTCAAAGGATAAGCTTATCGAAAATACACCGATATAAATAAAAATATGACCGAGTATTTACATTTAAATAGTTCAAGTAAGGTAGCGGTTTCTGATAAAAATTTCGATCGGACAACATTTTTTGATTTTTTTTATAGCTGAAATAATATAGGAAACAGTATTTTAGTAGTACAACAATTGTGAGTTAAGCTTGCCTTTGTTCATAAGTTTTAAAAATGTGTGTATTTTATGTGTAAACTAACACCATTGAAAAGCGCTCAAGAATGTCTACCAAGAACATATTTTCCATGGAATATCTCCAGTACCAACATGGCTAGCGTATTGCTACAAATAATAATCGAAACGTTGACACTACATAAACACTTGGCCAAACCGGCCGTCAGGAGACATTAACGTAAATCATTAAGCTGTGATGGCAAGTCAACTAGCGCCATTAAAGGTTGACGTCGAAAGGATGTTTATAGATGTTTTTTTGTGGAAATTACTTGTCTATGCATTGACCAAACGTGGATTGTGCTATTACAGTGTAGCATGGTTATTTTGTCACCTACATTCCATTGCCAAGAGGGTGATGTTGGTAAAAGTTTGTAAGATAGCCGTGATAGTTCTGATTATGGCCACGCGACAATAGATACTGGTCTTGTACAAAAACTGTCAACTGTTTAAAAATTGATAAAAAAAGAATACACTTATTTTTGAATAACGCCAGTTTTGTCTTTTAAAAATCAATACAGTAATACTTTTCGAAATAAGAGTACGTTTTTGACAAAAGATCAATGCATATTTTGGTCTAAAATTAAGATTTAGTTTTTATTTTCATTAGCAAATTGTGGTTAGACATTGTGGTTATTTTTTTTGCAGTCTACCAAATAGGTACTTACGTCGCGTCGTTCTAAAATTGTATTATGTTATTTCTTTAGCTATTTTTAATGTCAGAATCTACTTCGTCCAATATGTTTCGTTAAAATATACCTACAAACATGACCAAGTTTAAAATGATCCCAGAAAAGGTTATCAAACTTTTTTTAAAATGTGTTTGTTTCTAAAGCTGGGTCCATTTTCGAAGAAAATCTCGTATATTGCCCTATTAATGATGATGTAACGCAAATTGTCCAAACAACAGAATCCGCTTGACACCACAGGTCCTTAAATATTTATACAAGACAGACGGAGTCAACACTATGGAGCCAAACGATGCCGGCATTAGGACTCATTCATATCAACGTTGTTTTTTTTTTTTAAATATCCCTATTAAAAAAATTTTATTAAATTGCATAATGTGTTATACAATCTTTTTACAGGATTGTGACAGTATAGTTTTTAAAAATCGTCTTAAAAAAACATGAAAATTGACGAGTTAAAGTGTAAGAAGTGAAATTATCAGTGTTCACGGATGAACACAGAAATTCGGAACTGACATGCCTATTTAGAAATTTGTATATCTGGCCTTTAACAGAAAAATGTATCTCCTAATAAAAAAGCAAATAAAAAATCAATATCTGAATCATTTTCTAAAAAAAACAAATATATTCTTCAATGTTCTTAAAAAGTTTGTTCTGCCAAAAACTGACAGGCGTCTCTAGCTAATATTTAACTTTAGCATGGGGTTCCCCTTTTTTTGTAACAGTTGAACTGTCGTAATAAATAAGTAATAACACACCAAACGCAGTTCTAAACAATAAATGAGCATCGTCACTGAAATTATGACTACTTTAGTAATAGTTAAAGTCATAATGTTAATTGGATTCAAACAATATATTATTCAGTACAAAAACAGTGACCATTCGATAACTTAGTTAATGAAGAAAGCCTGTTTGAAAGATGTCATCTTTCAGTCACCTTAAAAACTATTCGTTCACACGTCAGACGACAGAATGATGTTAACTTTAGTGACTTTTCTTTCCATGTGACTAAAAAGTACTCTAAGTATACCTTTAATTCTATGAACATAACATAAATATAAGGATAGAAATTGACCACTACGCTTCTTTATTAGTTCATCAAACGATTAGAAGTAAACAAAAATAAACTAGGTTTTAATAAAAAATGAAATAAAAAAGAAACTCGCGAAAACCCTTGTAATTTAGCTCATATACACTCAATTTGACATTGACAGTCCTTGTTAATGCAGATAGGGTGGTTTTCGTAAAGCAAGTGTTACCATTGACTGTGCATACGATTAAAATGCTGTTTATTCTCTCCACTTAACTTAAACACATTCTATTCTCAAATAATTTCGCGACTGGACATGATAGAGGCACCTTTATAGTTCAAAGGTTGCCATACAGGTTCCACAACTGACCGGATTATAGAATCAATAAAATATTTAAAATAACATTAGAAACGACAGTTTTTTTCGATAAAAGGTATAAATATATTATTTTGTTTTTAATCGAAACTCCATGTTACGATCGACATTTTTCTCTGAGTTGTGGGTACCATTGTAATTCGATTTGGGTTTTTGAATCAAAGAAGTTTTAATATATAATAAATGGATTTAAAGGAAAAAATAATGTATTCTATGTGACACGAATGGTAAACTATTTGACATATTTGATTAACTTTTACGAGTAGATATTGATTAAATATTGTTATTCTTGTATTATTTAAATATATTCTCTAATATTTATTTTAGTTTTTCCCTCTATTCACAATTTATTTAATTATTTACTACCATAGCATTATAAATAAAATTTATATTTTATGTAAAGAGTTTCAAGTTACTAGTATCACTTATAGATCCTCGTAAGATAATCAAACAATGCTTAAAGAAGTGATTCATACAAATTAAATAATAATATGTATAGAACATATCACTTAGCCCCAGCAAACTTATTTATTACCTAAAATACTTAAGTATAATTTTATTTAACTGAGCTACTCAAAATGTAGTTAAGAAGGACCTTACAAGGTGTTAAGTTCGATTTTAGATTATATTTTCTTGCCATTATCTGGCGTTCTGTACTTTATCCTAAAACTGTAATCCTCACGATGCATAGGCCTCAAGAAAAACGTCTGTGACAGACGGACAAGAGCTTATAAAGGTTCTGATTTTCCCTAAAGATATCGTACCTGAACATAGGTTTATTAATTGAAAACACTTGAAGAATATTAATTAAGTTAGACTATCATTAACTTTGAGTGCTATTAGTATTCCTGCCAGGAAGCATACTTAAGTATATATTAAAAAAAAAAACATTGTATTAAAAAATACACTGCAATAATATCCTTAGTACTTAAATCAAGTTTTTTGCCAACAAACGAAGTTGAAATGTTGAACACTTAACAACGGAGTTACCGATTGCGTTTTTATTTACAAACACTGTTTAATGAAGTAATTGCTCAACTATCTTGTTGGGTAAGACCAACTATGTATGTGGATATATAATCGTTTTACGTTCGAGCGAGTATTAAGTGTGTAACAATAGTAGGACCTAAGGGTGTCATGTTTCATGTCCTTTTGTTCATAAATTAAATATGTTAATGTTTGTAACACCTGATTTTATTAGCATTTAAATATTTGGTTTGCGATTTGGGGACGGAGATTCTCCGAAAAAATATTGTTTCGTATTTTAAGGATGTTGGCTGAATGATTTTGTTTATAAAAAAATTTTGTTTACTTACTAGTCCAAATAAATATTAACACAACATTCACGCAACCTTCCGCGTCAGACGTGAAACCTATTAAATAAAGCTATATCTATATAGAAAAAAAAAACCGGATCGGTATCGAACAGTCATTCATAAAAATACATAAGTGTCCGACGTGTGTTGCATTTTATTTAAGTATATTCTAATAAGGCGTCCATTAGCGCCCCGGGTGGAATGGCGGATATTTCAACAAAAATCCTTTCGCAACTTTCAGTAACAGTTCCGAGTTGCATAATAACTGATACTCACCGTGTAAGGGTTAACGTAGACAGGGAGGGCCGGGGGCACTGACGTAGAGAAAATCACAGTCGAAGCACTTGTCAGCCATGCACATAATCCTTCATTGGGTGAATGGGCACAGGGTCTTTTTTTAAGGTTCAAACGCACTCGCGACACAATTTTTCCGTGTATGTGGGAAAACTAATGCCGCGCGGCGCGTACGGCGCTTGCGACGGCGAGCGGGTGACTGGCGAGCGCGCGCGCCTCCCCACGTAATAAAACCTTCGCTTTTCAAGAGTGGGGCGCGACGGCTTTTTGAAAATGGAACCTGAACCTTACCTGCTGGATCGGGTCCCGTTTCCCGTTAGGCTGGGTTTTCATTCGGAGGTTATTGGAACTTGGCACTGTTAGATAGCTATTTTTAGTTTCAGATATTAATTAATGGACTGCACGACTGGAATGACAGGGTTATTGTTCTTTTTTGTTATCTTTAGACGATTTAGTGTGTGAAAATGTGCTTTGGAAAATGAGTTGGGGGGTGTATGTAACCATAACCTGGACTGACAGCAAACCTTAGACAATATTTTTTAGTTTATACTATTATTTTTGTTACTGCTATTTTAAGTTCCTTTTTATGTATTTCTGTTTGTGTAAGAGTTGTCAGGTTTTCTTTATTTGATAAAGATAATAAATTAGAAATATATCGGAGTTTTCATTCCAGAAATGCATTTTTTTACAGAAGAAATTTCAAAAAGCCGATAACAAAATGAATTATTAGTTTAATAAAAATACCCACTGTCTTGGAACTTAAGACAAGTTCTCTAAAAAACTTAAATAAATACTTTTTTATGGGTTTTCTTAGTGGAACCTGACAGCTGTCAGGTTCCACTAAGAAAACCCATAAAAAAGTATTTATTATATTTTATTGTTTTATTATTATTAAATATAGAGCAGAGCACACGTGATCAAATAAACGCAAAGCTAGGTTGTGTTTTGTATATTAATGAACTAAATTAATTAATATTTTATAGCTCTGAATTTTATCTTAAAATTAGTGCAACGGATGTGACTAATTTATTCTTTATAAATAAAAAAAAATAGACCGAGGGGAATACCGAACTATAGACATCAAGTTTTAAATGCTTTTTTCTTATAAATCTAAACTAATATTATAAAGAGATTTGATTGTTTGTTTGTTACGATTTAACTCAAAAACTACTCGACTGATTTTAAAAATTCGTTCACCATTAGAAAGATACATCTTTACCGAGTAACATGGGCTATATTATAAAACAATTAACTTAGTGTAAGATAAAATTTCTTTTGTCGTTTTCGGTTATACTTTCTTTAGATTCTAAGGAATTTCTGAAAACGAACGAATAAAAAGTAAAAAATAGTAAAGAATTAATTTTAAGATGCAAAATACTAAATACACTTGTGGACACATCTATTGGCCCACCTTGTATTTTCAGTTTCGTTTGGTCCTAGCTAAAATTTTATATTAGGTCGAGCAAAAAGTTTTTATGCAGTTTTGAACCTGGCACATTCACAATTTCATTCAATAGTCTTTTTTTGAATTTCGAACACAGAATTTAAAGAAACAAAAGACAATTTGGAGCCTGTTTGTTGATATCAAACAATCGAATACTAAGAAAACTTGGTTTTATTGGTTTACTTGGATTTAATTCTTGAAAAAGTGATTGATATCTTTGGTTTTGCAACAAACATTACTTATTCTTAACATTAAGGTGAGGTTCTATCAATAATCTATGGATACTTCACCTGAAGTCGCCGCCCAAGCTGTGGCACTTATTCAGGCCGGACACAGCCAAAGAAACGTGAGTGCTCAACTTAATTTAAGTCGATCTGCGGTCCGAAATGTTTATCGGAGGTACCTAGAGACTAGCGGCTTTGTTCGTCGCCAAGGAAGGCCACGTGCTCGGGTCACAACTGAAAGGCAGGATCGATTCATCGTGACGACCAGCTTGAGAAATCGTCACCTTACCTCCATTGAGATACAAAACCAACTTCGCGACTTCCACGGAGTATCTGTGAGCGCTCGAACTGTTCGGAGAAGGTTAAAAGAACGCGATATGGTACCACACAAGCCAGCTAATGGGCCCAAACTAACGCGAGCCCACCGAACAGCGCGCCTTCATTTCGCACGCAATCATTTAAATTGGACACAGCAAGATTGGAGCCGTGTACTCTTTTCTGATGAGTCTAAAATTGTGTTACATGGCAATGATGGAAGGAAGAAGGTCCACCGACGTAAGGGAGAGCGTTTCGCACAATGCTGCTTTGAAGAGAGGGTTGCTTATGGCGGTGTTCATGGACTGTCTGGGGCGGTATATCCGCGAGCGGCAAAACTCAACTTGAGGTTATTACAGGACCACGGCTGCCAATATTAAATGCTGAAAGGTACATTCGTGAGTGCTTAGAACCTCACGTGATACCATACGCGGACTATGTGGGCCCAAATTTCCTTTTTATGCATGATAATGCAAGAGCCCATGCGGCCGGCATCGTCAGAGAATATCTTCGGGATGTGAACATCACAGTTATGGACTGGCCAGCCAGAATCCCAGACATGAACCCCATTGAGCACATGTGGGACGAGCTAAAAAGACGTGTTAGGGCTCGTCAGCCAGTTGCCCAGACGATGCAGGAGTTGAAAACTGCCATAGAAGAGGAATGGGAGATGATCCCTCAAAATTTCATAGAGCGGTTGATAAACTCTATGCCTAATCGTATGAGAGCTGTGGTAGATGCCCATGGAGGCAACACGCGTTATTAAATTAAACCTTTATTTGATAAAACATGTTTTTTATTCAAAAATCAATTGCCTTTAACAAGGCGCATATCCGACTTGTTAGGCGTAGCTCCATGTCGTATGGTATTCTGAATTCAAATTTAAAACAATACGATCGAAAAAGATGGTAAAATGTATCAGGTTTAAAACTGCATCAACAGTTTTTGTTCGATCTAGCAATCATATTTCGGTAGGGGCCATCGAAACCTAAACTCTAAGGTGGACCAATAGATGTGTCCAGAAGTGTATAATGTTTGTTTAATAGCACTGATTATTATCTTAAAATTAAAGCTACAGAGGAATGACGAGTGCCCTGATCAAATCATATACCGTCTGCTGGAGTGTCCCGAAATTCCCAATTGACTGTTTCTGTAAACTTGACGAACTGGCACATTCTCTGGCACAAACAGCAAGTTTATTTATTTGGTTAGCCATTTAGCAAATTCACAAAGTTGTAAAAAGATTTTTATGGCATGTGGCACATCACTAGCAAGAGGATAGACTAGAGAATTTTTGAGGGAGTTGGAAGATACCGGTCACTTTTGGTTTTTTTTTATAGCCATGTAAATAGCTGTAACATGGACAGCTTTAATTGAAGTCCGAAACTTTGCGAGTGAATTTAAAAAAAAATACTAGATTGCTAATGTCACTAATATTGAATTTAAAAGTACTGGAATACAATACACATCTAAATAAAATATAAATTCTGAGTCTATGACATACACTTTCTTTTTTATTTGAATTAGAATGTAAAATTTGGGTATTTTTTTAATAAAACAATAAAAAGTCGATGAAAAAAATCCACAGGTCATGAGAATTGTTTAGGGGTCTGAAAGGATAACAGATGACCCCCCAGTCGACCATTTCAATTTGGCACACGATGCACCAAACACCCTGTATACATACAAGTTACAGCTTTATCGTCGATACGAAAAGAAGAAGCAGTGCGACGGATGCCATTTATTTTTATAGCCAAATATAGATCTCGGGGAAGCCAGACCATAGACGAAAATTTTTTAATGATCTTTTTTAATGAATCATTAAAATAATTTAGTTTTATTGTTGTGTTATCCTTCACATTTCCTATAATGACATTCTGCAGAATTTCTCAGAAGTAATAATCTTAAAACAAAGTAACGATCGGTAATACATTAATTTAAGGTTACTAATAATTTATTACCATATTTTAAATAGACATAAAACTTTGTAAACAGAGTACTAAATACAAAAAAAAACAGGAGTTTTTTAAAGTCGTTCCTACAAAAGACATCAACGGGAGTCCAGAGACTAATTATGTTTCTGTTTTGCCAGAATTCGAAGATTTACCCAGTTGGATTATTATTTATTATTAAATTTAAAAAAAGTGTTCAGTATTTATTTAATGGATTATTAAATAATTCCTTCCACTTAAGATTTTTCCTCAAATTCTCGTTTTCTGTTGTTAAAATATACTTTAAAAAAAAAACATATTGTATGCATTTTGATGATGATTTTTTCGATACATGGATTACATGACTGCCGAAATATGGAAGTAGTACTTAGTGCCTGTACAGTAGGTGCAGGAACTGCTCCTTGGCAGTTTGCTCACATTTAATAATTCAAATCTTTGTTTTTCATTAAATTAATAGTGTTAATTTTCTCTATGGTGTCGGACGTAAAGAATAGCACCATCCCATATCTTCCCGTGGGTGTCGTAAGAGGCGACTAAGGGACTTACCAGAGAATGGGCAGCAGCGTTCTCTGTGTATTTGTTACAACCGTACTGCGATCGCAAACCCGCCTGCCAAGCGCGGCGATTATGGCATACACCCCCTTTGGGGGAGGCCTATGTCCAGCAGTGGACGTCTTTCGGCTGAAATGATGATGATGATGATGAATGTGTGCTGTATGTAATCATCATCCAGAGCCTCAATTTTCCACTCAGTCACAGCTTTGCTCCACCTGTCATCACCAAGCCTTGCTAGATGTCGTGCCAAACTCCATTTGAGTTCTATAACGCGTTTTTTACTATCGAAGACCTTTGTACGTCTTCAGATTTCGACGATATATGTCTCTGTTTGTAGGTATCTGCACTTAAAAGTTAAATTATCACGTCTTAAGTTGCTACCGTTAATTGTCAGGTATTCGATAATCATATGATTTAATTATGATAGTATTTATAAATGATTTAGGGCCGATTTTTCAATCCTCAGATAAACAACCAGATAGACTTTATTCGTTGAATAGCAATATTTTTGGTTTTTCAATGGTCAGATAGTAGTTAACTGTTGAATAAAGCCTCTAACGGAGGAATAAAGTTACCTGCTACTTTAAGGGCCAGTTAGGGTTCTATCTCCCCAATAAGTGTGATGATTTGGGTTATGTTGGACTGTTTCATTCGTTTTGGTAAAACGATATGGGTACGGTGGTTTGTTATGAAGGATGTGTTTGAAAAATTGATGATTTAGAAATCGAGGAAGGACGTGAATTCCTTAAGTTTTCAATCACCTGAGAGGAAAATCCGACTTTTACGAGAGAAGCCTGATAATTATAACGTACGAAACGATAATGAATTTTGGAGAAGGTTTGCTTGAAATATGATACCATAACCTACTTTCATTAAATGAGGATTTAAAATAATAATTCATTTATTTATTTAAGGAAAAGCAAACAGTAATACAGTCAAAACGAATCATAATATTATCTTAATTATTACAAATTACAAAGCTTTTTTTTTCAAACAAAAGTTAAGTATTTTTTTACAATAATTAAATCAGATCATAGTCATTTTACAATTTTTACACATCAATACAATAACTACTAATCACCCTACGATTCTATGCAACTGGCATATTTTAAATAACTATAATAAAAGGCTAACCATTGTTTTCTTTTTCAAGCGAGTTCTCCAAAATTTTATTCATGTCGTCCCATGTGTTAAATACACGTTTTGTTGCTATTCTTGTCTAACACGTTGTATACTGTATCTGTGCATCTCGCTTGCACATCAATAGTGTGAAGTTGGCTAGCATAGACCACTGATAGCTATTCTCTAGATAAAATACGATTGAAAAATTGAAAATATTTATTCGCTTGATAAACAGACAGATAATTTTAAACGCTTGATAGTTATTCGACTATTTAACTGAGGATTGAACAATCGGCCGTTAATCATATATAATATATATCAAATTTCTATCGCCTATCATGATACTGCTGAAAAGCAACGGAAATGAGCATTTAATTCAATATTATCACGTTGCGGGTTATCAATCATTGTTGGAATGCTAGCCTTGCCCCTAAATCGTAATAGTGGAACATCTTTATTGTGTAATAACAAACTAAACTCGAGCCTGAGAGCAAGTAACACTTAAGATGCAGTTTCTCCATTTGTATTTATTAAGTCTTTTTTCGATATTTTTTGGTATGAACTAATGTTACAGTTTCTCCTTTTGTATTTATTTAACTTTTTAGGGTTCCGTAGTCGAATGGCAAAAAACGGAACCCTTATAGATTCTTCATGTCTGTCTGTCTGTCTGTCCGTCCGTATGTCACAGCCACTTTTTTCCTAAACTATAAGAACTATACTGTTGAAACTTGGTAAGTAGATGTATTCTGTGAACCGCATTTAGATTTTCGCACAAAAATGAAAAAAAAAACAATTAATTTTGGGGTTCCTCATACATAAAACTAAAAACCATTTTTTTTTTTAATCAAACCCATACGTTTGGGGTATCTATGGATAGGTCTTCAAAAATGATATTGAGGTTTCTAACATCATTTTTTTCTAAACTGAATAGTTTGTGTTATAGCCACTTCCAAAGTGGTAAAATGTGTGTCCCCCTTAATAATAAATAAATTCTGAAAATATTTAGGGTTGTAGAACGTAAAAAAAACTACTAACGAAAATTGGTTTCAATAAGATATGATTTTCAGTTTTTGAGATTTAGGATATTTTTTATCAAACTGCAGCAGTAACTTTGTTTTTCATAAAATACTACATACTATGAAAAGCAAATTTAATTTTTGCGGTTGAGTGGAAGTTTACTAACTAATACTACTAACTAATGAATGACAGTTCAAAATATTGTTATTATATTTTTTGGGGCTATGGAACCCTATGTGCGAGTAAGACTCGCACTTGGCCGGTTTTTTATGTTTTGGAGTTCCCTACGTGATACTTTTGTCGTCCATAACTTATTTGACAAGATCTGTGTACATCCTTTGTTGGAGATTCTAAATAAATAAATAAGACAGTTTAGTTTAGTTTTTGCAGGTTGATCATAATATTCCAGAATGCAGTATCTGCAGTGATAAACAGAGCATCGAATTAAGCATCTTCTTTAAAAGCGGTTTGTGACCGGGATTGATCCATGTACTCAGCACAGCATATCCTACAGCGTTTTTAAGTAACAAAGCCATCCTTCCATTTCATTTAAGACGGTTTTCCTTCCGACGGTTGCCCTACTTTCATTGTTACTGAAACAAACTTAAAATGGCAAAGGGTTTGGGTAAAAGTGGCATGATTTTTTAAGTCAGCGGCCACTAATGAAAAATATTTCATTAGTAAGAATACAATAAGACATTCATCATCATCATTTCAGCCGAAAGACGTCCACTGCTGGACATAGGCCTCCCCCAAGTGCCGCCACATTGACATAACATGGGGGGTTTTGCCATAATCGATAAAGCGATCGCAGTACGGTTGTTGCAAAAGCACAGAAAACGCTGCTGCCCATTCTCTGGCAAGTCCCTTAGTCGCCTCTTACGACACCCACGGGAAGATATGGGATGGTGCTATTCTTTACGTCCGACACCATACAGTACGATATTAATAATAAGACATTAATATTCTTCTATTAACAATTATTTCCAAAATGCATCGGAGCCGAGATATACAGTGTGAACTTTTAAAGTGGGTGGAAGGCCAAATCCGAAACTATGAGGAATACCGAAAAACACTCAAAAGAGTCACGAGCCTAATTTTGATAAAAACTAAAACTGCATTATTGGTTTTTTGAAAAATCAATATTCCTAGCCAGAAATCGAACCTGATAATTATGAAAAAAAAAACAACCTGTATGTATCCTGTACCTACACCATTGGATAGTGTCGCTGCTAAGGATCAAATTCTGGGAAGTAATAACATATGGCAAACGATAGCAAATAGTTAATTTTTGATAAAATACATAACAGTATGCAAACTGTTAGTAGGAAAAACACAACTTTGACTTCAGATATCTCAGCTCCGATATAATTTTAGGCAAAATTCTTTTAGGAGTCATTATAATCATATATCCCAATATACGTTAGCAACAATTATCTTTGTGGCCGCTGTGAAATATAATCATGCCACTAGTCCATACAAACTCACCCAATGCCCTTTGGAAGTAAACTTTTATGTACTTCTTTCATTCAAGTCTATCGTTTAAATGGAAATCGAAGTCTCGACCGTCTGCTCGTATTTAAAAGCGCCCACGGCGACCGCGACGGCAAACTGCAGCTGCAAAATCCCCCATTCGTATAGACAGAGTAGAGGGTCATAACTAGTTTCTATGTAATTGTATGAAAACGAAGTCAGGCGGAAATGCCGCCAGCGTGAGCATAGTCGTAGAGTTATATGTATAGAAACTAATATCAAAGTAATAGTATCAAGCGTTACTTTACGGACATCCATTTCATTAAACGCAATATATTTAGCTTTAATCCCGCGAAAAATATCCAGGCCCGGATGCAGGATGCAGTACCGCTTTCCCACCCGCAACGTTTGAACCAATAGCACCGTTAACCGTCAACCAGTTCCCAATACACCAAAAAATCACACCAGTTAGTTACCGATATTCCAGCTACTCCTTAACAACGTAACCACCTCACCTACTGAAACAAAGAAGGTCCACAACCGATGCGTGAGCGCAACCGGTCAGGGGTAGCTATTCAGGCCGCTACGATCAGCCGAACGAAATAATGCGCACGCGATGATTGCCTGTAGTTAGATAATCGAAGTGGTTCAATTGTAGCAGGTCTTTATTTGATGTTTAGCGGGGTTCTTGCATAATTATTGTATGTACGTTGTACTTTTTTCTAGTAAATTCTGGGAATGTAATTATTTATTTATATATTTTATGTAAGGTAGCTTCACAGCTGACAGTACAATAATCATCACTCCGATTTTCAGAATGTTCCAGTAATACCGGTGGAATTCAATTCTATGTATATGTCTGGATGTATTCTCTGTCACGCGAATAAAAACAACTGAATGGATCTGGATGAAATTTAGCACATTCGATATTTATGTTAGTCTGGAATAGCACATTAATAGTTATTTGTTATACAAGAGTGCAAAGTTGCTTTTTAACCGCGTGTTCAATTTTGATGACCGAGCAAGCGAAGGATTCTAAAATTGAATCACGAGCGCAGCGAGTGATTCAAAATTAGAATCCTGAGCGTTAGCGAGGGAATCAAAAGAGCACGAGGTGAAAAATCTTTGCACTCGAGTGCAACACGTAACTTTTCATTCCACCTCAGCGAGGAAACGACTAAATGCAAAAAAAAAACGTTTACAATCACAAGATAGGTACACTTTTATTTCAGTTTAGGTATTAATTACTACATTATGACAGGTAAGTATTACAGAATAATCTTTAAATTAAAACAAAATAATATTACGGTATAATTAACAATGACGTGAAAAAATGCCGCGTAAAGAACCGCGTACAAAGCAAATTGAAAAAAGAACACCAAGAAGGTTCCGAGTCTGAGTTTTTAACAAATTAAAAAAAAGTTGTATGATATATTCGGCACCATAGAGGTAGCAGTAAATAGGTTTAATGTTTTTTTTAATTCACAAACTTAGTGCACACTATGTTCTAAATTCAATTTACTTTATCCTCTAGAGAATAAAAACGGCTTTTGCACTCAGATATCGAAGAGTAAAAATACTCTTTCCGAGATGGTGGGATGAAAATACTTTTTCCAGTAGTACGATCCCGTGGGACACTTACTAAACAAAACCCAGAAGAAGCCGCAAGTTTTATTAATCTTACTATTGTACGAACTTCTTCACTGAAAACAGCAGAGTTAGAAATTCTCGAACAGCCGCTAAGAAAAATCATCGTCATCTGTGTAGGATTTTTCTTGGAGTCAGCATCTATTTTAACCGGATGCAACGAAATATCAGTTGTATTTAAGAAAAACGTCTCCTTGTATTATTATTTATATTTTTAAAAGCTAATTAAGTTATGCGTTGTCATTTAGTCATACGAATTCATTAGAAGTTGCATCTTCGTCATTTCCGGGAACTCGTGTTAAAAATAAATAGGTGAGAATTCCGGGTACTAGCGCGATGGTTTGCGTCAAGCCTGTAACTCCGGAGGGATTAAGCAGAGTGGTACCTATTATATAGTACACTCACATTTCACCAGCATACATTCAAGTCCCACATAATACATGACGACCTTATTGTCATCAAAATCAAATCAAATCTGGGGCAAAAATCCAGACTCTGGGCTGCTACTGAGAAAGTATGGAAATTGAACCCAGAACCTGACGCTCAGTAGTAGCCCTTGCGCCCACTAGACCTACGAGACAGTCCATCAGCTTTCCTGAAACTAATCATTAAATCTGCCTAGAGCAGGGACCGTTTTACCATTATTTTTTGTATCGTTACCAATTATAGTTATGCCAACGATAAAAAAGTAACTATATTAATACCGATACCCGTAAGTACGTTAACGTTATCTAATTACTAATATTAGTATCGGTAAAAGATACCATTCTTATTCCGGTAATATACAGGGTGTAACGGAATGGGTATATAGGTACATACTTAAGGGTGTGCTACAGACCATCAAACTGAACATGTTTGTCCATCGGACAAATATCGTAAAAGCGAAAAAATTATCTGCTGCCCCATACATTTGGGTCGATTAGGTATTGAAATTTTGTATGGGGAGCAGATAATTTTTTCGCTTTTACGATATTTGTCCGATGGACAAACATGTTCAGTTTGATGGTCTGTAGCACACCCTTAAGTATGTATATACCCTTTCCGTTACATCCTGTATACGTCAACGACGACGACGATTTAGACAAATAACTAAACATTAGAACTGGTTAACGTACCAACTGTTTTGGTAATTTTATCGGTATTTTTTTGGTAACGGTAACCGTCCCTGTCCTAGAGTAAATACACTACAAGGAAGCCCAATTAAGTATATGTAGAAATGGTGAAAGACACCATATCGACATCATGCTGTTACAAAGAGATATTTAAATATAAATTTTAAACGAAACTGTCACCCGTTACTCAAAACAACGAGTCATTTCTTTATAAAGACAATAAAAAAACCACAAAACAAAATTAATTTAACCGTGTTCGTACATAAAATTCTTTTTTTCGAAATAAAGTAGCGACCGGAAGTCAGTTTGACGTCTTTCTCGCTTCCGTTTCCATCTTCCCTTTATTGTGTGCGAGCCTTGATTGTTTTCATACAGCCTTTGTTTGATCGATCAGCTTTTCCTATAAAATCTCTAATTTCATGGTAATGCGTATACTTAATTTCCTATAATATCACTGTTTTGATGCTAGTTTAGAGGTCGGAAGTGCGAATGCTCAGCTTGGGGTCTTGGATTCGATCCTCAGGTCGAGCTCGAGTTATTTTTCCTTTGTTTCCGTTGAGTTACACCATTTTGTGTTTCACTGTTACCCATTGGGAAAAAAATTACCAATTAGTAACACTTTAAATCAATGCCACGTTTTTTTTTCGTTAAATATCCCACTGATAGTCTATGTGTGTGCAATAGGCAATGTTTTGCTACCAGGAGGATTTGGATGATAACCTAACCTCAAAACAATTTATATTCGCAAAAAGCGTAGTCGAAGTAGCCCGCTACGCGGGTCTCCTATTTCTGTCTGCAGGGTTCACAGTAACCTAACACGAAAGGGATGTCGGGGTCTTAGTTCGCTCGCTTCGTTCGCTCACTAGACCCCGCCATCCCCTTCGAACCTAACCTGTCCGAGTCGGGGAGCCCCATGTGGCATTCAGTTACAGTGTTACTAATTGGTAACAGTGTAACACAAAATGGTGTAACTCAACGGGAACAAATTTTTATTTGTATCGGGTTATTTTTTGTCCCAAGTATAAAATCAGGAATTCTTTGATACCATAGATTCTTGTATGATGTACTACAAAAAGTACTACAATAAAATAGAACAAAAAGTACTACAGCGCCATCTATGCCACACATGAAGAACTAACATCAAATTCATAAATCGCGCAGTTAATGTTATCCAACCTGACAACAACTGTCGAGCAGTAGCCCCCCAGACAAAACTCACGTTTGGTTAGAGCATCCTCTCTTTTCTATGGTTTATTGAGGAACTTTACACCCTGTTCTTATTACCCCTACAGATTCGCAATTAGAAGGCTTGTCTCTACAATACCGCCAGGTGGCGCTGTGATGTAAACAAAGTTTTTGCTCGTGCTCTCGTAAATTATATCTTTTAAAATGTTAAAAGTGCTCGAAAGACCATAAACTGTGCATAAAAGTGAAAAAAGACACTAAAATCTACTATAGCAGTGTTATCAATGACGTCCGAGGCGCGAAAAACTACAAAAGTGATTATTAAAACGTAATCAAATGACTTGCAAAATCTATGCGCGAAACAGTGATAAATGCTAATAAACAGTGATCAGAGATATGTGAAGTCTCCAAAACAGTGTAATAAAAGAAATATAAAGTGAACTAGAAGTAAACAAACGATTTATCCTAAAACTCAATCACAAAATCATATTCTAACATAATATGGATCCGTTTTTTATTTGAAATTTGCTTAAAACCACGCCATCTCGTGACTAACTTGCGAACTGACATGTCATCAATCGATACCAAATACAAAGTGTGCAACTGTCACTGTCACAAGATAATATCCTTCACATAAGCCTCAAGTAGCGACATCTATTGACGAAAGAAGAATACTAAATCAACAGAATACAACCTGCCTATTTCGACGTGAAACCAACTGAACCGGTAGCCAGTAGGTCTATACATTGGACTTAGAAGCAAAGAGCTCTGGTTCGAATCTCGTCACACGAAATTATTTTGGTAAAGTCATGAACTTTCTAGAGAATATTACGTTCCGTCGCACGCGCACCCGCTCAGAACCAGAAGACGACAGTAATATGTCTCAAAATATAACAATCAACAGCATGCCAGACATGTCTGAGGACGATGATGACTCACCACTCAAAACATTAAAAACCACAATCGAGCGACTCACATCGCAACTAAACAGTGCGCATAATGAAATCGAATCACTATCACTGGAGAATAGCGAATTAAAGAAACAAAACGACGAACTAGCTAAGAGAAACGAACTCCTCAAAAAAATTAATAGCCCCGCCAAACCAAGATCTACGCCAAAGAAAACTACAAACAGACGTACAAATAGTAAAGAGACCCAAACGGACAATTTAAATAAGTTAAATGAAAACACAAATGATGAGACTAATACGAGAAAGATAACACAAAAACGTTCTAATACTACTCGGGTATCAACGCCAAGCAAGACTGTTATTAAAGATAAACCAAAAATATGTTTATTAAGCAGCGAAACGACAAATATATTATACACCGCAGCAGAGGAAACTAACCTGCGAAACTACGAGATTTGCCATTATCGCAAACCCAAATGTGGACTGAAGCAAATACTTGAGAATATTGACGTAAAAGTTCAAAACTTAACAAGTAAGGACTACTGTATTATTTACATCGGCGAAGAGGACTTCCGAAGAACGCAAAACTACGTAGAACTAGTCATATTTATTCGAGACAAATTGATTGAATTATCCCAGACTAATATCATTATTTGTCTACCGACTTATAAATTTAAATTTAATAATAACTATTATGTAGAACAACAAAATTATGGCAATACTCTGTACAATAGTAGAATAGAAACTTTTAATAACCTTTTATATATGGATACACAGACATTCAATTACGCATACTTATTGGACTCTAATCTAAATCTTTCCTATAACCACGAAATGTATAATCAGCGCTCGGGCGCACTGAATAGTAATGGCACGACAGTTGTGGTATCAGATCTACAGGATCTTGTATTGACAATAAGCAACCTAAACAATGAAGATTTTGAGGTAGGGTACTCCCAGTCTGATGAAATAGAAATATCTACGGACTCACAACCACAAACTAGCCCTAAGTTTTTTCTTTAATAACAACACATCAAAAAACAGTACACAAACACATTCATGCAATAATATAAACATCCTATATCAAAACATACAAAGCCTAAAAAATAAACGTTACCTATTAGAAGCAATCACGAACGAACATAAAATAGAAGTGCTTTGTTTTACGGAAACATGGATTACAGAATTTAAAAAAGACCTACTTAGTTTGGAAGGGTACACTGTTGCCGCCAAATACTGCCGTCCAAACTATGCGGGAGGTGGTGTGTGCATATTCTTAAAAGACGATATTGAATCCAAAGAAAGGCAAGATTTAACGGAAATGACAATTGAATTTATATTCGAAACGTGTGCAGTAGAAATTCCTAAATTGAATCTTTTACTAATAGTTATCTATTGGCCACAAAAAAATAGGGAAACCGAAATATTTTATTCATCCTTGGAAAAACTGCTACTTAAAATCAACACAAAGGACAAACATAAACACATAATTATAGGCGGGGATTTCAACGTAAATATCCTTGAGAAAAATCGCAATTCATTTAATCTACTCAATACTTTGACCAAGTACAACTTTCGACAACTAGTGACGGAACCTACCAGAGTAACAACCTCAAGCACCACATGTATTGACCTAATTTTTACAAACGCTATCGACAAAGTCAATCTAGAAGTAGTGGAGCTTGGACTCTCAGATCACAGAGGAACAGCAATCACTATACCTACCCATGATCCAGTAATAAATAGGAAACAAATATTAACTCGAAAAAGGATCTATAACAAGCAAAACATAGACTCGTTTAAAAAAGAACTGAAAAAACTAGACTGGAGTAAAATAATAAACGAAAACCAAAATATGAATACTAATTATCTGTCATTTAATAACACCTTACAAAACATATTAAACCAATGTATACCAAATAAAACCGTAAAGATTAAAAAGAGAACATCTAAATCATGGCTAACGACTGGATTAAGAGTTGCATGCAAGCATAAAAGACAATTAAAAGCATTAATGACTACAACTAATAACAATATATTGGAAAAGTATTATAAGCGTTACGAAAAATTACTTAAGAGAACAGTAGCCCACTCTAAAAAACTAAACTACATAAGAATAATGAGTAAATCTAAAAATAAAACTAAAACAATGTGGCATATAATAAAAGAACGTACAAATAAGACAAACATTAAGCCAATAAATAACATTAAATTGCGTGTACAGAATACTGTGACAGAAAACCCGACTACCATTGCCAACGCCTTTAATGATTATTTTGTATCAGTGGGAAAAACGGATACCGCAAACGGGAACGTTTATCCCACTGGCCGTCCTACCTCCTCCCAAAGCCAAAACTCCATTTACCTAAGACCTATTGACCCTAATGAAATCAAGTTCATTATAAAAAATTTGAAAAACAAGCAAAGCTATGGCCATGACGAGCTACCGCCTACACTTATAAAAGCATGCGCCGAAGAATTAACGTTACCGCTAACTTATTTAATAAATCAGTCTTTTGATGAAGGATCAGTACCCGACTTGCTGAAAGTATCGATAGTGAAACCGATTTACAAAAAGGGAGACCAGACTGACACTAGTAATTATCGGCCGATAGCATTGCTGCCGACCTTCTCAAAAATATTGGAGACAGCGATGTCAAAACGACTTTATTCCTTTTGCGAAAGATATAAAATATTCAACGATAGCCAGAATGGGTTCAGGAAAAATAGATCTACTACATTAGCAATATTTAAGTTTATCCAGGAAGCTTTAAATATAATTAATGATAAAAATTACGCAGTAGGGATTTTACTGGATATGAGCAAAGCCTACGACAGAGTTTCACACAAAATTCTACTAAATAAATTATACGCGATAGGTGTTAGAGGTACAGCACACAAGTGGTTCTGCTCGTACCTAGAAAATAGGGAACAATTCGTAGAGGTAGAACATTGCGACTTACACACTGGCCAAATAACACGCGTAAGATCAAATAAAGCCAAAACAATAATGTCAATACCACAAGGCAGCGTTTTGGGATGCTTATTATTCCTAATTTATATTAATGACCTTCCTAAAGAAATTGACGCTCAAAGTATTGTATTTGCTGACGATATTTCTATAATTTTTCCATTTACTAATACAGAAAACCTAAACTTGAGTCTAGACGATAAGCTCTCTAAAATAATAGCATGGTTAAAAGACCATAACTTAGAATTAAATTTTGACAAAACAAGGCTAATGCAATATAGACCATACCAAAAACGCAAATTAGATATAAATTACACATACAACAACATAAAACTGAAATGCACAAACGAGTTTAAACTGTTAGGTTTGACTATAGATACCAATATAAACTGGAAAGCCCATATAGATACATTAGCAAACAAACTAGCCAGCTTTATATATGCCTTGGGGGAGCTTAAAAGAGCTACCGATTTTAAAACTGCTCTAACAGCATACTATGCCTACGCATACTCCTGGCTAAATTATGGAATCGTGGTGTGGGGTAATGGTGTAGACAAAGACAGAGTTTTTATTCTCCAAAAGAAATGTATACGAATTCTTGCCAATATAGATGACACAGAAAGCTGCAAGCCATTCTTTGTAAAATACAAAGTCCTTACATTAACTGGTATCTACATTTTAGAAGTTAGCAAATTTGTAAAAAAGCACCAGTCACTATTTCCACTCACTAAGGACCTTCGCCCACAACATCGCAGTGTTAGACGCCAAAATAAAAATGAATTAGCCTTACCAAGCTCAAAATTAACTATGTTCCATTCAGGACCTTTAGCCATGTGCGTGAAAATATATAATAAGCTTCCAAATTCAATTAAGGACATAGAGTACGAAAATAAATTTAAAAACAGTCTCCAAAAATACCTTATATTAAAATCGTATTACACGTTAAAGGAATTCTTTGACGATAATTGACATTGAAATTCATACCTGTACACAATACACACAGCACCTACAATTTTGACTGACTACCTATTTTATGTTATGTTATTTTATGATTATTATTGTATTAGTTTAATTTTTTATCTTAATTTATAAATTGAAATAATGACCAATTAATTGTTCTTACCCTATTTTATATTATATTATGACATTTACTTATTTAAACTACTAAATGATAAACATGTTAACATTAGAATTTTTGTTTTATATGCACAGTGGATTGTTTATTATTGTGACACTGTAGCAATAACTATTTATATTGCTGTGCCCTAGCAGGGTTCATGTATGAAACCTATATAATTGTACTAGTAACAACTTGTAAACTACATGAATGCAATAAATGATGACTATGACTATAACATGGAACTTGAGCCATATATATTTCTAACACCTATGCCTTAAGCATTTTCAAAATTGCACTTACTTTGACAAAGTACTCCTAAAAAACTGTATAATTTTTCTGTCGCTTGAATGATATTGGCTGTTCTAATTTTTTTTAATGTCTCTGAAAATTGATTCAAAAAACAAGATGGCGCCGGAGTTAGTTTCGAAAAAAGTCATTCACCAAAAAATTATTTACTAACTATAAACTCCACTTCTCTGTCATCTTGGTACACGCCCAGAAGACTGGCGGCAAAATCTATCTTTAATTAATTTTATCATCTTTTTAGCCACAGGTGCATTAAAGTAGCAATACTTCCTTATTTCTTTAGACCTTGTGCCACCATTTCTTAGAACATGGATGACATGGGTAAATTTCTTGTCATTCAGGTTTATTCTCATCGTTTTGTTCATTTGACATCATCTTGTGGTTATCACACATATGTATTTGGGTAGTTAGGTACGTACCTAATTTCGCCTAAAACAGGTGGTATCATGTTTCTTAAAATTAATTATATTTTACAACCAACGCGGTGACTGTTAGGCCCTGGAACTTAGTGATAATAGTACTCTGATTCTATGACGCACCTTGACTCTCAAGGTTGACAACAAGATTTAACTAGAATATTTTAGGTACAAATGTACCTATATCAGGTGATTGAATTTTTTTTTAACTTTTCTAGTACATTGAAATCGTTGGGTGTTAGTTAGGGTACACTCTGCAGTAGGCGATAGTCATGAGAGCCTAAACAAGCGACTTTCAACAGGTTTGACATAATATTAAACTTTACGATACCGTAAATCAATCCAATATATTGTTGACTATTCTACCACTACGTCTACGAGTATGTATACTAATCATCATCATCATTTCAGCCGAAAGACGTCCACTGCTGGACATAGACCTCCCCCAACGCCACATTGACATAAGGGGGGTTTCGCCATAATCGCCACGCTTGGCAGGCGGGTTGGCGATCGCAGTACGGTTTTTACAAAAGCACAGAGAACGCTGCTGCCCATTCTCTGGCAAGTCCGTTAGTCGCCTCTTACGACACCCACGGGAAGATATGGGATGGTGCTATTCTTTACGTCCGACGCCATACAGAACATAGTCCGGGGAATTTACGCCGAATATTAGGCTAACTTTGCATTAATTAAAAACAGCGATTTTTTTCATTGAATGTGTAGGGTATGGACAGGAGAGTATATTAAGCTGTATCCCGCGAAAAGTTCACCTCCGCGTATATGTTTTTTTTAAGAAAACGTCTAATATGTATTTAACTTGCCGGAAAAAAATATAAACAGGTATGTTTATTTGGAGTATTTGTAGAACAGATTGAGTACTACAAGTAGGTCAGAAAATTAAACATTTTCGTCCACGGAACTTTTTTAAAACTTTTTTTTTTGAACTTTTTTTTTTAAATAATCTTAATATTTGACTTCGTACTTAAGGCAAAAATATTAACAGGACAAAAATAGTGCTACAATGATTTATATCACCATGTCTAACTATTATTATGAAAATTAAACAAATTCTGCTCCGGACTTTACAGAAAATCAAGAAAATCAAAAAATCTTAAATACTACTTACGGCAAAAATGTAACAGGATTTAAATTCATTTAATAATGAGAAATATATAAATCCAAACCTTAATCTCCCAAAATTAAACAAATTAGAGCGATAATTAATATTGTCAAAGTAAAAATTAAATTACGATGCACGGTGTCAGCGCTAAGCAGCGTGCGGCGTACGGCGTGTGCTAGTGTGCGTAAACAAGATAAGCGCTGCGTTCATTGTGTGCGTATGACTGTGTTGTTGTTTGAGTCGGTGTTTTATTGAGTTACGCGATTGTACACCTTATTTCAATTTCGGAAAGATCAAATTCCTATGAAAGTGCTGCGCCAAATACAAGAATAAAGCTTGCAGACGTATTTTACGTAAACAATAATTGTTTTGTTTTCACGATTTGCTTTAAAGTGTTTAATTTTCGTGTATATAGGTTAGAAATAGCCTTTAGATGAAAGTTAAACTAAATTAAACCCTATTACCTTTTTGCCTCAACCGCTATTGTAAAAAAACTGGTAATAATAACTTCCGGTAGTACAATTTGTTTAATTTTGTATAATGGCGGTGTAATATATTAATTTAAGTTATTTTATGTAAAAAAACCGCTGTTTATATTTTTGCCTTAAGTACAATCCAAAAATTTCGTAAATGTTTTTTTACCGTAATTTCCGTGGACAAAAATGTTTAATTCTGAAAAAATATATTACTGTCACCAATTCTTTACCTAAAGTAACTAAATTTGTCCTGTTAACTTTTTTTCCCATGTTTTTATTCACAAAAACGCGTTTTCGTCTTTTTCAGCTTGATCCGGTCTCGGAAAATGTTTAATTTTTTTTTTATTATTTGAAGAGTTAAGGTCAAGTACACGATTCAAGAAAAAAATCGCTGTTTATATTTAATGCAGGGTTCAAATCTAAAAGCCCCGGACTAACAGTCGAAGTATTTAAATATATTACTTACGTCTAATTTGCTAGAAGTCTAACTACCTAGCTAAACAAGCAGTCTTTAGCTAAATCAATAATGACAATAACCAATAACACTTAAGCATACCTAAACATAAACCGTAGCTCTTATGTACAATTAAACACAAACATGTTTTAAACAAATGCGCCACGTTTACGTGTGCAGGAAGATATGACAGAAGACAAGGTTTCACACGCCTCATCGTTAACTTGCGAACATAATGAAGATATTTCTCCAAGGAGTTCCGTGTGCCGTATGTCTGTTTGATGTATTTTACTTATTAATGTCAATATTATTCTTGTTAATTGGTCAGTGCTGTGCGTTCTTCTCAGATCAAACATTGATCAGTGCAACTCAATCAATAATGTTTATGTGTTTTGTGGAAACTGTAATAAATTGCATTTAATAAATAGCGGAACATAATATCACGGCCTGTTTTCCTCGAAGGGATAAGCAAAGGTATAGTAGGTTTAGGTAGGTACATCCACATTTTTTCTTTTTACGGTACTCTCATTTAAATAAGGGGGCGTCCATTAATTACGTGAGGCAGTTTAGGCGATTTTTTGACACCCTTCCCCCCTTGATGAGATTTGACTGAACCCCTCACACCCTCCCTAATCTCACGTGAGATGTATCACAATGCGTAGTTAAGTGTAAATACGTTTATTTAAATAAAAACATAATTTGCTTAATTATTTTCCTTGAAATAAATATGTAAATTGTATAGTATGTATATGTGTAAATAGTATTCACGCAAATTCAAAAATTACGTGATATTTACCGAGACCCCCCGCTCTCCCTTGTGAGATTGGGTGAGATAAGGCTCGACGCGCCCCTCAAACGCCTCACGTAATTAATGGATGCCCCCTAAGTGTAAGGGACGACTGTTTGCGTCACTAAGATATTCTCCGTTTGCTACGGAGAATATCTTATCGGAACGCTGCTACTGAGAATTTATAAATAAAAAATCTAGGAATTCAGAACCCTACGCTTAGAAGTTAGAGCCCATTTACAAACATATTGCGATGTATGAGAGCGTTAACGGATTTTACGCGCGTATACTTGAAAAGCAGCGTTTCCCGCAGATGACACCGCCGCGTTGCACGCGATAGGCACCGCTGCTTCTCACGCACCTCACCAGGCGCCGCGTCTTCGTAAATAACATCGTCAATTGCCTTATGTTTGTGTTTGCTCGTAATAACGCGTCGCCTCTCCGTAAACGAAAAAAACGCGCAACGCGCCACCCGACGCGCTGCGTCTACGTAAATCAAATCTAAGACAATCGCTTTCGAAGCGATTTGTTAGTCTACAGCACTTTTCAACAGGATCGACGTAGGCATTTCGGTAGCTAATGTCATCCCAATGTATTTTCGTCTTCTGAATCATCGTTACCGCTACTGAATATCAGTTTGTGCCCCCAGGACAAGCGTGATGTATGTTGTAACACGTTGTATGTACTCGTATGTAAGCCAAAGTTCAATAGAAGAAATCTTTCACTCTCATCTGTCAAATTAAAAAGTGAAATCAATAACATGGGTGTTTCAAATGTCAAATTCAATTACAATAGATTTGTTGTTAGGATATTAAATTACTTAGACAATGGTACAATAGATTCGGGTTTTGCATGCAAATTGTCTACAGAGTTCATGTCTATAATGTGTATCTGTTACCGGCCAAACCCGATTTCCGGCTAAACTAGTTTGTCCTAGGCCAAACTCAATCATAAGGACTCTGCACCCCATCTAAATGGGTTAGGTTAGGTTAGAACTGTGACCAAAAACGCGCGAGCTGAGCGAGCGTAGCGAGCGATGCCACATCCAAGTTGGGGGCATTGTAAATGTTTTGTTTGGGTTAGTATATCCTGACACGATAAACCAGTAAACCGGTTTGGCCTAGGACAAACTAGTTTGGCCTGAAATCGGGTTTGGCCGGTAACATATCTAAACATTAATGGTATGTTTGTCTTTATCCCATTTTTTTTTTACAATTGAGTTTCATTAGAGTGCAAGCACCAAAATATCCAATAACCCACAAGCCAGGTCATCAGGTATTTGCTTAAAAGCTTCGTCTTCTGATCCAATAGCGATTTCAACTTCAAACGTCGGTAAGTCGACAGCAGACATCAAACAGCACCAAAGCACTGTCGACTTCATCATCACATCAGCCAAAAAACAGAAGAAGGCGTCCATCTACAGGTTATCTAAAAGATCAAGGCCGCCATTCATCATCATCTTCCCGGCCTAGTCCTATTCCACTTGGGGTCGGCGCAACGCGTTTTCTTCGCCCACTCTTCCCTCTCAGATCATAAGGCCGACATTATACTCATAGAATTGAGAATATTGTGAAATAATTTTGTCACAAATTTTGTGTATGATAAATCTATCTCGCTCTATATGGTGTCGGACGTAAAGCGGCTTTAAATTGATGGAATATCGCTGAACATATATAAAAATAACCTAAGGTTCTGTATGGTGTCGGACGTAAAGAATAGGACCATTCCATATCTTCGTAGTGCGACTAAGGGACTTGCCAGAGAATAGGCAGCAGCGTCTCTGTAATTTTGTAACAACCGTACTGCGATCGCCAACCCGCCTGCCAAGCGTGGTGATTATGGCAAAACAACAATGTGGCTAAACTTGGGGGAGATAGGCCTCCCACAAGTCCATCGGCTGAAATGATGATGATGAAATCTATCTCATGACAATCACATCCCCCCAAGCGTCGCCTCTTCTATTGATTCAGTGCCTCTCGTCAGATTCTGACAACATACTTTATGTAAATAACACAAATAAAACCAATACACGACTTAAAACATCAAAATCGCCACTTCGACAGCCATATCTAAGTGATAATAATTGCAATGCATCAATTTATAATAATGATGCAAACGTACTAACAATTACAGGTCGTTATTATAATGTTGTTAGTTGGTAACAATGCTGTGTTTAGCCTTAGGCGTCGGAACTACTACGGAAGTGACTTGCTTAGTATATGACCGCAGGCGAGTAAGGTGCGTTTACACTGGGACAGTGCAGTAAAGATATGTTGAACTTAGTCGGTAGACACACCTAGTGTCGGATCGTTAGTAATGTGGTATCTGGAATTTTTCTACTTATACTCTATATAAACTTATATTATCTAAACTAATATTATAAAGAGGAAAGATTTGTTTGTTTGTTTGCATTGAATAGGCTCCGAAACTACTGGTCCGATTTGAAAAAATCTTTCAGTATTAGATAGCCTATTTATCAAGGAAGGCTATAGGCTATATATCATCACGCTACGACCAATAGGAGTGGAGCAGCAATGAAAAATGTTGCGAAAACGGGGAAAATGTGACGCAAACGAAGTTGCGCCGGACAGCTAGTTTTCAATCATTTGGAACCATGCTCTTGATTTGATCCATAATTATACTTCAACTTATTTTAAAAAATAAAGTTAACCGATGGGTCTAGTAAAGTTGAAAAACCGGCCAAGTGCGAGTCATACTCGCACACAGGGTTCCATAGCCCGAAAAAATAAAATAACAATATTTTCAACTGTCATTCATTAGTTAGTAGTATTAGTTAGTAAACTTCCACTCAACCGCAAAACTAAATTTGTTTTTCATAGTATGTTTATGAAAAACAATGTTACTGCTGCAGTTTGATGAAAAAGTCCCATATCTCAAAAACTGAAAATCATATCTTATTGAAATCAATTTTCGTTGGTAGTTTTTTTTACGTTCTACAATCCTAAATATTTTCAGAATTTTCCTCCTCTTACTTTAGAAATTAGAGGGGGGGGACACACATTTTACCACTTTGGAAGTGGCTCTAGCACAAACTATTCAGTTTAGAAAAAAATGAAATTAGAAACCTCAATATAATTTTTGAAGACCTATCCATAGATACCCCACACGTATGGGTATAATGAAAAAAAAATTTTTGGTTTTCAGTTCTAAGTATGGGGAACCCCCAAAATGTTTTGTTTTTTTTCTATTTTTGTATGAAAATCTTAATGCGGTTCACAGAATACATCTACTTACCAAGTTTCAACAGTATAGTTCTTATACTTAAGGAAAAAAGTGGCTGTGACATACGGACGGACAGACATGACGAATCTATAAGGGTTCCGTTTTTTGCCATTCGGCTACGGAACCCTAAAAATGAGAGAAAGAGACTTTGAATTGCAACAGAGTTTTTTAGGTACCGAAAGTTGACACTAAAGAAGGATTGTTGAAGATGTGTCCCTGTGGTGAAAGTTCTTACTTAACTGAAAATGTGACGCAAAACAGCATTCTTAAAATATTCGAAATTCAAACTAAGGTCAAGGAAATAGATTATGAAGTACCTTACCTTCTTAACTACCGGAGGCATTGCCGAAAAATTCTAAAAAAAAAGAGTCCAGTCGCGAAGGTTTTAATACAGACTAACTAACATAAACATAATTTAATACAGGTCCTTATCTCTACGGATTCCTGTCGCCAGTCGCGTGATAGCCATAACATCCCGGCGCTTCCACCAATGCTGTATCAGCGTAAGCCGCCGAAGGCGCATACCAGTTAACATTATTATCATCTTCTTTGTCCCATTTCACTCGGGGTCGACGCAACACGTTTTCTTCTTCCATTCTCCACTGTCAAACGACACTGCATCATCTAGTCCTTACCAGCAAACATGATGTTGAAGCATACATAACTATATTTTACTCGACCAATGTAAACGCTCCCTAAAGGATTTACTTATTTGTACAAAACGGTGCGTAGGAGTGAATGTTTGTTTTCATAAAAGATACGAGTTTCGTGATCTGCTGACGTCACTAAATGATTAATAGGCTTTCAAGTTTAAACCTCAACTTTCAATTATAATATTGCATAATTATATTATGTGGTAATTAAGAATTTACCTTGTTACGTAGTAGTACAATACAGAGTTTTATTCTCAGAACGGAAAGACCTTTTTAGAAGATTACCTACATACTTTTTCCTGCTCTCTCTTTGTCTTCTTAAACCTTGTGCCACATACATCTGAGTGTAGGTCTCTTCCGAATCTCTCCACTTTTTACAATGTCGTGTTAATAGCCATAACACGACATTGTAAAAAGTGGAGAGATCCAGTTTCTTCCGGGCATTTTTATGAGATCGTCTGTCGGTGACGGTGACGGATCGTCTTCCCACATACGTTCGTCCCGTCCATGATCTCTAGAAAGAAAGAAAGTGCTAGAGGCACTTTCTTTCTCCATCTGCCGCTCAGATATATTTCCTACGAATGGAGCATAATTTATATAATAATTTATTCTAATAAAATACCACTGTTTCTTTAGTTTTTTTTCTTACCTGTCGCATACAAGGGTTTCTTTGCATTGTGAAAATTCGTAACGGAATAAAAAAAATGTTTCTAAGAAGACATTTAACTTAAATTCAAGGTTCACTTTCCCCTATTCTCTTAATAAAAGCCCTTTTTTCAGGTTCCGTTGCCAAATAGCAAAAACGGAGCCCTCTTATAGTCCTATCCGTCTGTCGGACTGTCTGTCCGTCCGTACTTTATTTATTTATTCAAAATCAGTATCAATAACTTGTAAAAAAACCACGAACTTTAAAAAAGTTTGTTTGCCGTTCGTCTCGTTCTCAATATACCTATAACTACTGAGGGGCATCATCACTATTGATGTTCTGTGTAAAAAGGATATAAGTAGGTCATATCATAGGCAGAAGGTACACCTCTGCTTGACCCTTCAAAGGATACAAGCGTAACGATCAAGTTATAGTTAGATTAAAATCTAAACAACTATGATTAATAATGTTTTGCTTTACAAACCGTTGTATATTCTAGAATTACATTATAATGATTTATTAAGCGTACCCCAATTAATTTCTATTTATTGTACACTTTTGAAGAACACACAATATAACCAGACCGTCGTAACTTGGTATACCATTATGGCGCTGGCTGCAAAAAAAGACCTAATTGTCTATGTCAAATTCAAAACGTAAAGACGTTCCATATTTCACCTCATGTCAAAATAAATTGGCAGCCATATTCTGTTTCTTGAATGACAATAAGCGTGAATAACATTATAATAAAAATGGCTCGAATAACGCAAAAAAAAACTTTTTGGTCCTTCACTAAAGAAGATCACTAGATTTTCTTTGGTACTTCAATTAATTCGTAGTTAACAATTCATCCTAATGAAGGTTCAAAAACCGTTCGACCACATATTAATGACAGCAGAACGAATATCGAATTAATCGAGTATAAAAAAATCGGTCAACTTACTCATAAGTCGGTACACCACTAATGGGTTCAATGACTGACAATAGAAAAAAAAATGACCTAGAGTCACTATGACTCCATAGGATGAAGACGAATCGCCTTTGCCCCATCTGTCACATGTTTTATGAATATGAAATAAAGATGGCGGCTTAAGTCGGTAAATAATCATCTGTCATTTACTTGATCCTGGATGACGCCATAGATAGCTAGACTTCCTAGTTATTGATGTCTTACAGTGGATGATACATAGGTCGTATGTTATGTTACTTGATGTATGTGAGAATAGCCTGGAGCTACCTATTAGCTTAATAATTTAAATAGATTATACTGAGTATTGACATTTAAGACAACGACGTGTCTACGATGTGTCAAAAGCTAGGATCGATGACAAAACTGACCCAAAACTGAGCTAGAGTAACGGACATGGTCTTCTTAAGTAGAAAATCTAGGTTTATACTCCATTGGCACCTCGTACTAAGCTTAGTAGATAGTTCATGCACTTAATCGGTAATCAAAAAAGGTCGTTAACATGTAACATAAAAACCCAGGGCTAGGAAGATCATCCACTGTACCAGGGGTTTTCCAAAGCTCTGAGAAGACATACTAAAAACAAGGCCCAATTAATCGAGTAAACCAGTTCGACATATCGACCATATGTTTGATATCATTAAACGGGTTGACCTTATACTATATGGGTTAATAATTTCAATATTACTGATTAACCAGAATAAAAGAGACAAAGCACAGAGCGCAGGCTAACTCCGCCACTTTCTTGCATATTTTTATGTACGAAAATAAAATGTATGCGTGAACGGGTTAAACTTTACCCTAGAGTTGTCACCTTACCTAAAAAATAACCCGATTAAAACCCATAAACGGGTAACCTTTTCGGTACCTACCTAAAAATTCTTATTCTTTATTGCACACAAAAAAAAAGAAAATATACATACAAATTGCAATATAAAAACTTATGTACAAAGGCGAGCTTAACCCAGAATTGGGTTTTCTTACAGCAAACCATTTTTCGATTGCGAGATTTGCAAAAGAGGATAAACTTACAATTATGTGCAAAATAGTACATTCAAAACTTAAATTAACTACTACATACAATACATATATAAATAAACATACGTATTAAATACTATATACATACATATAAAAATCATCAAATCAACCAACTAAAAGGCATTTCAAAATACTTTCCTGATACTGTTTTCTTTTCTACCGTTCAAAATGCCTATTGCTGGTCATAACAGTTAACCGTTGGTTTATACATAATTCATGAACTGTCGGCATATGTCATTAACAACAGGTTAAGGACGATACACAATGGGTGCTTGACGATGGTGTTGCCGAATATAAATTGGCAGTACTGTCGTAGTCTGTGCACGTAGGAAATCAATTGAGCAATTAGTTTGGTGATTAGTTTTATTACAATGTTAACAGCAATTAATAAGCTGTTAAACGATGTATTGGTATGTGTGGTCTCAATAAAAATATTGTCGATGCCTTTTAATCCCCTTTAACCAAGTTCAAAAAAGGTGGAGGTTCTACGTTGGGCTGTATACCTATTTATATATTTTTTATATGTTCAGCGATATGTTCGTCAATTGAAGGCCGATTTAAGTGGTTTTTGGTCTACGTCTATGTTGATCTCCAAATATCGTCTATTTAGGTACTTACAATGTAAACTGAACACATGACAAGAATTTGTGTGGAATGCCTCAACTAAAAAGACAAAACAAAACACCCGAATTGTCTGTTGTTTTTCTTTTAAACTTCTCTGCTGCCGTAAGCAACAAAAGACGCAACGAGTAAGGTTTAACCATGATTCCCCATTTTCGTTTACTCAGTGTTTTCTTAGATTTTCGCTATTAAAATACCAGTTTCATGTTGTGAATTTTGGATACTAATTAGTGCATTAAGTTTATTACTATTCTAAAGCGTCGCGTCGTGGACAAACGTTCTTAAGTGACAAGATGGGTTCAGTTAGTTGTACATTGCACAAATTTTAACTTGAATATACTGGGGCAATCACCCAGCGATTTTTTTTTCTCTTTATTTTTTTTGGGGTTTTTTTCTAAACAATTATGTCAACCCCATCGTACCTTTTACCAATGTTACATTAAACCTTATAAATAACACAAATTGTACTAACCAGTTAAACAATTATATAAACACTTGGTAAAGATAGAAGTCACTGATGAAGGACTGTTATTCAATGACATAACTTTTTGGCACCTTCTTAAGTTGGTTGGGATAAAATTGATTGTAAGAATCCTACGTTAAGCCTATTTAAGTCTAATTCTCTCAAAAGTGACTACCTCTCGCGCCTGTTGCGGACACATTCCATCAGCAAATTTTGCACGTCTTCAATCTGATTACATTGTCTGCAATTCGGTGAATCAATTTTTTTCATAAGGAATGCCAACTTCGCTGATGGATAGTGTCCACAGCGAAGTCGTAAAATTAATTTAACATAATATCTACTAAGTTGAACGTCATTGAACCAAGGCACCTGAGGAGGTTCGCCTTGTATGCTCCTATACCATATACCTTTTTGCTGACTTATACTATCAAAGTGTTGTTTCCAGGATTTATAACAAATTACTTTATATTTAGATATGTATTCCCAATAATCTGGTAAGTAGTCAATTGGTGAACCCTCTGTTGCTGCTAATTTAGACAATAGGTCAGCCTCCTCATTACCACGTAGTCCAATGTGAGCTGCAACCATACCCATTGCAACATTAATTTCTATATTATTCTTAAATAATAAAATAATATTTTCAAGAATATCATATGCTATCACCCAGCGATACTGATAATAATAGGCACCTACCACTGCCCGTTGTAGTACAGCCTCCGTATCCACAAACGCTCGGATTCGATTTCGATTCGGAAAGTCGTATGTCTTGCTCACTTTCGTAATGCCAAAACAAGATAGACATAAGACTTATCGAATCGAAATCGAATCAGAGTGTTTGTGAAGGGCCGAGGGGGCTTGAAGTAGCCTTAGGTATTTCCAATAAAAGCCTGATAAAGACCATTTCACTAAAGTCAGTCGTCTTCCGGTTTATTGCATACTTATAAAGCTACCGACATGAGTCACATGTAGGTACTCCACGATATAATATCGCAATCTAAGCCTTGATCTTAGATCTGTCATACGAGCGGAGGTTAAGGGCAACTAAACGCAAATACGCATAATTACAGAAATAAATTATATAAATAAATAATGCCTGATCATGTCCTGTTATTGTATTTCCATATTATGATGTGTTATTTCTATGACAGCTATTCTTGGAGTATCTCTTCCGTGATTTGTTGATGCTGGTTTGTTTATAACGGTTTAATTGATGCTTTTTAAGAGAATACGTAAATAAATAAATTAAAACTACGTACTAGAAGGGTATATAAATAACTAGCTGTCCCGCGCAACTTTGTCTGCGTCACATTCTCCCCGTTTTCGTAATATTTTTCATTGCTGTTCCGCTCCTATACAGTGCCATGTATTGAATACTTACTCAATCCAGTCAACAGATACCGCCATCTGCTAGGATCGTTTGGAGCTAACACATAATTGAAATAATCATAATTTAATGATAAATTGTAATAAAATAATATTGCGACCATAAATTGAGATGAAAGCTATCCAACCTTTCAAGTTGAATCAAACTGCACACGGTGTGAAAATTTTATCAAAATATGTTTAGTAGTTTAGGAGTCCATCCCCGACAAACAAAACACACACAGTACTAGCAGCCAACCAAATATACCTATTGGCAGATTCTGAATTGAGTAATTGAACATACATTACAACATACATAAACTGTCGTCTTTTTTCCATGGGGGTAGACAGACACCATAGAACGACACCCGCTACGAACCTTAATACACCTTTTACGTCGTCCACGTGCATTGCATACATCTGCCCCCGTATTGACCTTTTGATGAAGGAAATTTACTCATTTCCACAAAGTTCGTGGATTGTTATTGTAAGCTTGTAAATAACTACTGATAGAGGAGAGCGTGCCAATGATCGCTATAATGAATGAAAAAGATAGTTTGATGTACTTTAAAGATACTTAGACTAGCTCAGGCTTTAAAGATCCCACTGCTGGGATACAGGCCTCCACTCTGTGATAGAGAGTGGGCCATAATACACCTCGAGGGCCCAGTGCGGGTTGGTGGATTTTTTTAGAGTCAAGAAGACAGGGCGTCTATTGGAAAATCACACTTGCATGTACCGACCTAGAAGTTGTCATCAAGAAGTCACAGTTTTATATTTCCTATTTTCTATTTGATTATAGAACTACTTATATTTTAATGAAGGTGTATTTGGTGAGGTTCTTCAGAAAAGGTCAAGTGCGTAGTACTCGCAACCGGCGCGCGTGTATGACCAGGCTCCCTATTCACAAACGCTTGGATTCGATTCTGATTCGATAAGTCGTATGTCTATCTTGTTTTGGCATTACGAAAGCGAGCGAGATAGACATACGACTTTTCGAAAATAGGAAATATAAAACTGTGACATCTTGATGACAACTTGTAAGTCGGTACATGCTAGTGTGATTTTCCAATATGTAGACGCCCTGTCTTCTTAACTCTAACAAAATCCACCAACCCGCACTGGGCCCGCGAGGTTTATTATGGCCCACTTCCTATCACAGAGAGGAGGCCTGTATCCCAGCAGTGGGAACGTTAAAGCCTGAGCAGCAAACACATCAAACTAATCATCAGTATCAGTATTATCAGTATATAATGTTCCCCCTGCTGGACACAGGCCTCCTCTCAATCAGAGGGAGTGGGCTGTAATCCAACACGCGGGCCCAGTGTGGATTGGTAGATGTCACATGTTTTCGAATTTTTAGTTTTAGGACATGCCGGTTTCCTCACGATGTTTTCCTTCAGCGTTGAGAGAGCAGCGGTGATGAAATAAATTACAAAAAGTAATGCGCCTGCCTGGGTTCGAACCTATGACTTACTGCTCGTAAGTCGGGCCTGCCACTACTGGGCCACCGCTGCTCATCAAACTATCTATGATCATTCATTATAGCGATCATTGGCATGCTCTTCTCTATCAGTAGCTATTTACAAGCTCACAACAATCCACAACTTTGTGGAAAAAAATAAAGTTCCATCATCAACAGGGGGAAAAACATTTTCAATTTATTTGACATTTTTGTAGGTATTACAAAGGTCGCCTAAGGAAAACTCAAGAGTCAAGTCAGGTAATTATCTTGCAATATGTCTTATATTGCAAGATAATTATTACTCTCATGTTTTTATGTGCATATAAATATGGTGAGACGGATCATTTGCACATCGATGTGTTGAGTACACTTGAAGTTCTTTAAAAACTGCTAATGATAGTAAATTGTTGTAATTCGCAGTTTGTTAGATCTGTCGGCGTGAGCTTTGACGCGGAAATATCGAATACTAGCTTTCCCGCGCAACTTCGTCTGCGTCACATTTTCCCAGATTTGGAGCATTTCTCATTGCTGCTCCGCTCCTGTTTGTCGTAGCGTGATGCTATATAGCCTTCCTCGATAAATGAACTATCTAACACTGAACGAATTTTTCCAATCGGATCAGTAGTTCCTGAGATTAGCGCGTTCAAGCAAACAAACAAACTCTTCAGCTTTATAATATTAGTATAGATAATATTTATAAATATACAAGGTGTTGTTTTGCATCCTCGTCAAAATTCAGGATGTTGTTACAAAAGACATAAATAATCAATATAAATTACGGTACCTAGTAAATTATTAAAAAACACTGCGTTTTTTTGTTGTTTAAATTTGTCAATATTTCAGAATAACCCCCTTAACATGGTTTAGGGATTATGAAATTATCGAAAAAACGTTTGAGGTTTTTTGTTTGTGTGTAAGCGACGTTATAAGGCGGGGATCAGACGGCCCGTGTTTAAAACACGGGTGGTTCACAGTTACCGATTTCAGTAAATAAATTAAAAAAAAGAAAATTACCTACTCATTTTATAATTGATTCGGGTCGAGAATCATTAGCATAGTTACCTCCTAGAATTTGACGAGGTTGCAAAACAACACCTTGTATATACATTTTCATGTCGTGAAGAAAAGATTAGCTAGTCAGCTAGGTCAGTAGCGGGACTGGTTTTAGGGCAGCACAGGCAATACTAAAGTAGCAATTACTTTGGACTATAATAAAATGGTTGAGTTAAAAGAAATTAACGCGACTGTTGAGCATGAGGTCCTAGGTTCGATTCACGGGTCGTAAAAATTGTTATTGGGGTTTTCTATCAGGAATTTCCCAGTAGCAGCCACGGAGTCACGGAGTCTGGATTTGTACCCGATGATGGCATTAGATTCGACCCCTATTACATGGGTCTTAAACATAACTGGCGAAATGTGGGCGTACTATTAGGTATACTTTTGCCAAACCCTTATTGAATTACAGGTGTGATGTTATGTATGTAAATGAACGTATAATTAATATAGCACTAGGTAGCTACTCAAGCAATGTTCTCTTTCTCTGTTTTTGCATGATAACCATTTCATTAAACTTAAGGACACCCACAGACGAATAATTTCAAAGAAAATGAGTTAAAAAAGTTAAAATCCTTTTTTACGACGCACATAATATGATCATTTACCAATAGTAATTCATTGTTTTTAAATGAAAGTTTGTAATAAATTTGTTTAATAAATAAATAAATAAATAATAATAATAACTGAAGTAGCGATAACACACTAAACGTACGCAAAATTAATACAATCACATAACTGATTAACATTCAATCCTAATTAACTAGTATTCAGTAGCTCCAATTAAGTCAGCGGTCAGATGCTCACGCTCGGCGAGTTACTAGGCGCTAAAACTTGCGCAACGCCATAAGCTCTCGGTCCCACCAAGTGCGAACGCGGAAGCGAATATAGTATGACCACTTTAAGTGTGCAGTTCAAGGTGGCGCTGCTTGTCATGAAAATTTGCATCGATATGTCAAACTTGGTACATTTTTTAGTTCTGTGTTTTCCCGTCTGCACAGATAAGTTGTTTGAAGTGATTATAGTCCTTTCTTTGACAGTTATTTTACCTCTGACAGCAGCAAAACAACAGCATTCTTAGTACAAAAAGAATAAAGATCAATTTTGACATACCTCTCAGCTCTCAGTGCCAGTGGGAACAAAACAATAGAAAAACTGAATGCAACTATAATAACGTTCACTGTGTTATTGGCAGTGAACGTTATGCTGTGCCGTAATTCTAAGCCTGTGAAAAAAACATTAACTGTTAAGAGCAAAATAACCCCAAATTGTGAAAATTTAATGACTCTACTTTTAATATTACTGCAGCATTCACTTTAGTCATTGATATATATGTACCTATAGCAAAGTTGAGGACTTCTAAGTATATGTTTTGAAAACAAAATTCATAGTCATTTATTCATAAACAAGTAATTTGTATCTGAATTTAAAAATATAAACATTTTTGATTGAAAATAAAAATTTGTCTAGTAAAATATCTCAAAGTTACCTCGATTTTCACGCTCAAGATACGTACTAAAGATTGTAGACAATAATAATGTTCGTGTAATTCAAAGAAATACATGTAATATTAATACTTGATCGCTGACGGTTCGTCGCTGAAGTTATCTTTTTGCAGCGAAAAGAAAGTACTCGCTCAATGTTGCTCGCTTGACAGGCAGACAGATCATTCGCTGAGAGACTCTCGCTTGTTACATTCGCATGACCTGCGAGTAATCGTAGCCGACGCGCACTCGCTCGCTCGCCTTGTAAGAGATTGGCTTCTCGCTAATCGCCGGTGGTGGGACATGCGGCTAAGTTACAGCTGATCTAATGAGGTTACCGCAATATTAGTGTGCGCTCTACTTGCGTCTTCTGTACCCTGTCTAATGTCGAATGTGACGCCTGTCTGTCTGTATATTTGAAGTAGACTGAGTTTTTAGGGTTCCGTAGCCGAATGGCAAAAAACGGAACCCTTACCGATTCGTCTGTCTATCTGTCTGTCTGTCTGTCCGTCCGTATGTCACAGCCACTTTTTTTCGAAACTATAAGAACTATACTGTTGAAACTTGGTAAGTAGATGTATTCTGTGAACTGCATTAAGATTTTCACACATAAATAGAAAAATAACCATTGTGTGTCCCCCCCCCCCTCTAATTTCTAAAGTAAGAGGAGGAAAATTCTGAAAATATTCAGGATTGTAGAACGAAAAAAAAACTATCAACGAAAATTGGTTTCAATAAGATATGATGTTTAGTTGTTGAGATATGGGACTTTTCATCAAACTGCAGCAGTAACTTTGTTTTTCATTAACATACTATGAAAAACCAATTTAGTTTTGCGGTTGAGTGGAAGTTTACTAACTAAAACTACTAACTAATGAATGACAGTTCAAAATATTGTTTGGGGCTATGGAACCCTGTGTGCGAATAAGACTCGCACTTGGCCGGTTTTTTTTCATGTATAGTACTTACTAATTAAAATACAATCAATCATTTGCTAACTCTGTACATAGTTTAGTTTCAGCAATTCGAACCCAATTCCTCCTTTGCCTTCCCAATAAAATCCGTTATTGTCCTCCTCATTTTATTAAAATAAGATTGTAAAATCTAGGCAAAATGACATATCACCGATCATGATGATGGAAAAGTCAAAGTATGATGGAAAGATGAAGGGATGATGATGACATCATCTGCCTTCCCTTTTCCCAGTTATGTTGGGGTCGCTTCCTGTCTAACCGGATGCAGCTGAAAACCAGTATTTTACACGGAGCGACGGCCTAACAAGGTAGCAGGTTGTGGAAGAACCCAGTTAGTACTTGGTAATACGGCTGTTATTATTTAGTCACGACATCCCCTTTCCTTTCCTGCTCTGCATGGTGTCGGACGTAAAGAATAGCACCATCCCATATCTTCCCGTGGGTGTCGTAAAAGGCGACTAAGGGACTTAGCAGAGAATGGGCAGCAGCGTTCTCTGTGCTTTTGTAACAACCGTACTGCGATCGCCAACCCGCCTGCCAAGCGTGACGATTATGGCAAAACCCCCCATGTTATGTCAATGTGGCGACACTTGGGGGAGGCCTATGTCCAGCAGTGGACGTCTTTCGGCTGAAATGATGATCCCCTTTCCTCGTATCCTATTCTATTGAAAATCATTGCTTAAAAACAAATAAAACTCATTGAAAGCTCCTAGACTAGGCTCTCTTGTGAAATAAGAATACATTGATTTTAAGGGTTCCGTACTTCAAAAGGAAAAATAAAATGGTCTTTATTTTTTATGATTTAATTAACGCGCATAACAAAGGTGTATTTATACGGAAACGGTGGGCGAGTCCGAGTTGCACTTGTTCGGTTTTTGAAAAAAAGAATCATTGCTTACAAAAATATCAATCTACGTTACCAACGCGCTCTAACGTTGTTCAATCACACGAAGTGTAATACTTTTTACGCCTACTTACACATACAGATTTACTTAACACTTCAACTATCGCTTACATACAGAACATTAAGTTAAGCTGTGTTAAGTTATAATGAGGTTACATCAACGTGCAAGAGCATGCTTCAATAGTTCCGTCTATATGATGTCTATGCGACGCCTGACTGTCTGTTCGTTTAAAGAACTGCAATTAGCTCAAATAGAACTGGTTGTTTTAGGATGCCGTTGTCAAACTCAAACTCTAAGCATTTATTTCAATTAGACCATTACAGGCACTTTCGAATCTCAAAAAAAGCGAACTACAGTCCACACAATCCAAAGTCCCAGTCACAAGGCATAATAACTTGTGAAAGTGCCTACTGTAGTTGCCCATTCCAATGCGTAGCGTAGATCTCTATGGAGAAGAAAGAGCAAGAAACTCCAGGGACACTCTTTTAAATCAAATTATTTTTACAAGATTTTGGTCAAATGGCAAAAACGGACATTACCTATGAGTGAGCGTTAGAAATATTGTTATTAAATTGTTTGGTGCTACGGAACCCTTTGTCTGCGAGTACGACTCGCACATGGCCGGTTTTTGCATTATTATGCCAAGAAACGCAATTAATCCCAATAAGCATTAATATATTTATTTCCATTTCGATCGACTGGAAAAGGAAAAGAAGAATGTTATGCTAAGTAATCACTTACTGACTTTCAGACTGTCAGCGACTTTTTAGGTTGGATCATCAAAAATATCGACAATACTGAGTAAGGTAGATATTTAGGTAAGGTAAGCTAATTTAATGCCATGGAAGACACATTTTTGTATAAACTGCTATCCAAAGCTATGTTTAATGCGAGCGTGGGAATAACTTACGATTACGAAAAACCGTTAAAACGTGTTAAGATACAAGAAAATTTTCTTATTATCAGACCAATTAAAATAACTAGTTTTTTGAGCAACATCGCAGTTACTGATGACAAAACGAATTCCAAAATGATCACCCAACAAGAACACTTACCTACTTTCGCAAGTCAAACCAGAAAACAATTTACCCTAATAAATTACCACACAAACTTCAGAAATTCACTTGAACATTGTAATTTTCTAACCCTTCCACGCCATTACCCTGTCAAAAACCTGTAATCAGCACATAACCCTGGCATGCAGGGGTATTATAGAAGCATGCATATAAAGCACATTATTTCATCATAGACTTGCATTTCCTGGACACGACTGAACATGGGAATATGGGTAACACGAGCACAGAGCAAGTTTTTGTGGAGAATCAAAATGTAGCAATGATTGGATCGTAATTATTTTGCTATGTGTTCGTAATTTATCACTGTTTTCCTTACATGGCGAGGAATTTGGTTTTGTTTATGTTAAGAGGAAATAGTTTTTTCTGCAGCAGTTATCATAATATTGAAGTCCAGTTTCTGCAGCAGTTATCATAATATTGAATTCCAGTCGATTTATAGAAGTAATATCTACACAATGCAATACCTTTGGTGACACAACACCGGTGTGGTCAAGGGACCTTTTCAATGAGAGCTGGAGAGGATTTTTCACCCAGATCCCAGTTCCTTTCAAGCTACAAAGAAACCTCCATGACACGTGATCATTGCCAGCACCATCTGTCTAGGCTTGTCAAATTTATCTTGGGGTGGATTTCAGTCTTACGAATTGCCGCTGATTACCAGTACTTTACATAAAGCGACTGCCTATCTGACCTACATAACCCAGTTAGTACTTAGTAATATTTATTTATTCATTTATAATAATTTCATAATATGATACACCTTCGTAAGACTATCAGAGATCTACAAATGACAGCCAACTAACGGCTTAACCTGCTTTCGAAGGCACGGAGGAAACTTGGTATGTATCATGTGGTCCCTCATCACACGTGATCAATGTATAGAACCTTTTCATTGTAAAAACTGTTGCTGCCATGCCATATCGTCACGATGACTAATACTCAGTTTTTTCCTTCATACTTATTTATATGCTGGACAGCGAAAGTGCGAACAGGATATTGGGGCTTAAGGAGGCAAATATGAAGCAACCGAAATATTTTGTGTTTGAAATAAACGCAGTATATTTATTGTGGGTGGACAAATGGGTTCAATCTTGGCTTAAACTACACGCGAATAATGACATTGCTAGTTACAATGTCTGAGCTATACTATGAAGAGGTCATTTACATAGAGGTATAGGTCCTCCGGGTTGTCGGCGTGGCCAATCTCAGCGGAGATTAGCCGTTGACACAAGAGACGTTATAGTGCACAACTTTGTGCGCAGAAACAGGCCGACTTTCTATTTCCTGGCTCTCATAGTCCGATGGGACGGCAATCGGACACGACCAGAGAAAGATCAGTCTCAGGAACAACGGCTTAATGTGCTTTTCGAATTCAAAAGAAGATCCGGAAGACCCAACGCGAAAGCTCGCAACATAAGATGCCTAGATTCCTGCTACCTTCGCAGTTTCGCCCCCAATCCGATCTTTTTTCTACTACCTACTTTAATTCTACCTTGACTTACTAGGCTTTCGATTATGTCATCATCATCTTCCTGCCCTTGTCCCATTCTTCTTGGGGTCGGTGCAACGTTTTCTTCTCCCATTCTCCGCTGTCAGACGTCACGGTATCATTTACTCCTTTGTCTTTCGTATTATTCCTCACACCATCCATCCATCTTTACTTTGGTCTCCTTCTCCCTGTTCATCCATCAACATATCCCTAACTCATTTAGTCACATACGTTTCTAAAAGAGTGATGGATATGAATAGGCTTTCGATCAAGCGGCCCTTCATAACCTTACACCATAAAAAACGAACACATCCAATGAAAGAAAAAAAAAAAAAAAAAAAAAAAGCAAAAAAAAAAAAAAAAAGAAAGAAAAGAAAGTTTTGAGTATGAATGTGGATGGGTAAGTATAAGGGTAGAGGAAGACCAAAGAAACGGTGAATGGACTGTGTGAAAAATGATATGGCAAGAAAGGAGGTATCTCATGAGATGACAAGTAATAGAGAGGTATGGAAGAAGAAGACGTACTGCGCCGACCCCAAATGAATTGGGATAAGGGCAAGAGAATGATGATGATGATCCAAAGTTCTTCGCGCCTCTGTCCCATCTACAATCTACTCCTTGCACTCACCATGCTCAACGTCTAACATGAGCCAGTGGCGTAACAAACAGCAAGATGCGCTTGCGCTTGCGCAACGTCCACATTTGCATGGTAATAACCGCACTTACTTGACACTTTGTATGGCCAGCACGCTTTACCTATATCTAGGGTAGACAGGCCTCCTAGTGTTAGTAATATGTTTACCTATTAGCAATTAGATAGGGTGTTGGTCCTTCTAATGTTGGAGCATAAAAGCTAATTGAGCCGAATGATGTTGATTAAATGATGATATTATTCAGTCACTGTCAATACTTATATCCACAGTGGAGTTGAGATTCGAATACCCACATTGCAACAGACGTTCTGATTTTAATTATCAAAACACAAGTTGAATCTCGTAACCTTTCTAACTGATGCAAATCCATTCTGTTGCCATCTTCTCAGACATCCTTTCGAAATCATCGCAATTAGGAGTTTATGGATACAACTATCGATGTATATTAGGCTAGGGCGTTATTGGCGTAAGATTCGATCGATAAGCTTACTGATTTGACTTGACTGATTTGTTGGAGGAATAATACTTTAACTTCTAATAGTGCTAGAAGTCGTTTTGAATGACAATAATAAGATGGACAACAGCGTAGCATTTTGCCAATAACAATAAACTGCGACTCTGCCAGCTAGTTGTGGAAATAATTTTACTTTTTTTCCTGCAAACTTTTGATCATAAAGAGGAGCAAGATTGGTTAAGAATATAGGCAAGGGGCATATAGCCTTCTGCAAATCTTGCTCGCCGTTGAGTTGTGTTTGTATAGATCGTGGAACGGCAAATGTAATGGAAGATGACCCCAACAAAATTAACTGACGACCTGATGGTAGCAACATATTAGATGCGGAAGAAGAACCTAGTGTTATGGCGCAACTTGAGAGAGGTGAGTGTAGAGATAAAGTATGTACGATATAAATGAGAGCAGCGGTGTCCCAGTGAGAGCAGCGGTGGCCCAGTGAGAGAAGCGGTGGCCCAGTGGTGGCAGCCCCGACTTACGAGCAGTAAGCCGTGGGTTCGAACCCAGGCAGGCGCATTACTTTGTGTAATTTTCATCGCCACTGCTCTCAAAAACGGTGAAGGAAAACATCGTGAGGAAACATGTCCTAGAACAAAAAAATTCGAAGACATGTGACATCTACCACCCGCACTGGGCCCGCGTGGTGGATTACAGCCCACTCCCTCTTATAGAAAGGAGGCCTGTGTCCCAGCAGTGGGAACATTATAGACTGAAGATGATGATATAAATTATATTAAGTTTGAAAAACGTCTATTAGAAGCCGATGTGCATATAATCGTTTTGCAAATTGAGACAAGTTATAGAATCAGGTGTTACCTACTTGGCAGAAATCCACGGGGCAATCGCATATTATTATCCGCATATTATATTTTTCCGGTAGGAGGGCAGTGCTGCATCATGGCCTAGATGTTTTTAGCGGGGTTAATTTTCATAACATTCAAGAAACTAAAGCATGCGTCTTCAAATTACATTACGTGAATCAGGATATAAGACATTTTGAGGATTAGCGTAGACTGCAAGCTTCCTCTCTGGGAAAGGGACTGGGCCATAATGGGCCATCGAGGCCCAACCTAGTGCGGGTTGATGGGTGACAGTTTTGTGAAACGTGGTGATTAAATCAAGAACAAACAGTTAACTCGACTGGGTAGCGGGTACCTACCAGGGTTCGAGCCCACGACCTATGACACGTGAGTTGGATTATTACTACTAGGCATTGCTCTTGAGTTGATGATGGTTGGTGGCTATTGACGACACGACAATAAGTTGGGTTAAGTGAATGGGATTTCCTAATGAACATGATAACTGTTGATTTACAGTAATTGGGACGAAGTTAATAAAAAAATGACCAGGAAGGATTATGAAATAGGTGGAGCAGAAAGTAATGAAATGAGTGATGAGTTAAAACTGAAAGGTCATTTCGACAGCCGGACATTCTACTTACTGCTTCTTTGCACATCTTCAAAACGCTGACTCATTTTAGGTAAGTAGCAACCATTCTACAAACCGCAATACATAACCATGCAGCAATCAAATCCTCAAAAATCCGGCTCAAATCATCCTGAAATACTTAGCCGTCGTATCTTCGCATAAATATCAGAACAAGACTGTTACTAACATTAGCTGGCCCGCTAATTTTGCACTTTCGACTCACAAGTAATTACAACTTGCAACTTGCGTAACTGAGGCTGAGAGTCGCTTCTGCAGTCACGACGAAACTGTAACACAAACTTACCTTTGCCGCCGAAAAAAAAACGGAACATTCTAAATTCAACTCTACGTCATCACGAAAAGAAAGATGGCGGATTTTTTCTGCGCCAAAAGTTTTATGTCAGAACACAAAGCAGTAAAAATTATATCAAAACTCCAAAGGCAGTGGTTGCATAACCTCGTGCCCAATAGAATAATAATAGATGTCGCAGAAAAAAAAAACGAAAGTGCAAGAATTGGAGCGGGCAATGGATACAATGGCATAGTAAGCACGATTGTGTATCAAAAACTTATAACAATACTTGATAATAGTGTCTATGGCCACTAGAGGGTTACTAATGTGGTCTTCTGAAAGGAAGATAGCTAGATTTACGCAAGTATTCGAAACCATCCAGCTCAAACATGATTGCCGTGTCGAAATAAAGATGTCTGCAGTGTAACTCTTGACCTACACAACCATATCCGAAATGTTAAGTTAATCCAAGAGACAGACATATTTCGAATGACTTGACTGGATTTATTTAATCGATGCCACTTTACAATCTCCATTGAAATATTTAAGTTTAAATGTATTGATTGGAAAATAGTTCATATATTATAAGGACGTCTCGAAGAAATTAAAAAAAAAAACAATATAGCTTAAAGATCTACTTTCCTTTATTAATACTTTCGCATCAGTATAAGTCATTATCGTTGTACTAAAGCAATGTTAAATGAAGCTTTAGTCACAAAACATTTTGTATTTGACAAAGTCATCAAAATAAGAAGACGTCTGCGTAGTAGCATAGACAGTAGATAAACACCGTTTGAATTCACACAGCAATGACTTGGATTGTAGACTGATTGCTATTGTTGTATTGTGAGAAACAGCGAGTTAAGCTGGCTGATCGGCTAAGAAATATTTGGCAATAATTTTCTTATTTCTTATACCTAGAACCTCAGCAGCGCAGAGAGCCAGAGAGAGTTGAGCGTGGGTTCCTGCATGAAACATGATGATGATGGGTACGATTTCCCCATCTTCCTACTTCCTAGCCCTTTCCCAAATAAATTGTTCACATGGTGCGTCTGCCAATCTTACCTCCACAACTCAGTTACTGTGTAATTCGAAAAATATTCCCATGGTAAGACAAATGTCGTGAGGAAAGTTTTGAGTGTGAATGTAGATTGTAGAAACGATGGATGGACTTTGTGAAGGATGATGATATGGCAAGAAAGGAGGTGTCTCATGAGATGACAAGTAATAGAGAAGTATGGAAGCAGAAGACATGCTTATACGCCCAAATAAATTGGGAAAAGGGCAAGAGAATGATAATGGTAAGAGAATTGGAGCACTGTCATTGGGTTTTATAGTTTTATATAAATCCGACTACGCATCTCTAAACGTCCGTATCTCAAATGTGATTATTATTGTGGGTATTATTTGATAAGTTTTCTCTATTATATCTAAGTCAAATTCGGTGCAAATTAGCAGCTACGCTAGCTGAAACGATGAGCAAATCGGAAGCCATTTTTTATCATGTCTGCCCAAAAGACGTCCACTGCTGGACATAGGCCTCCCCCAAGTGTCGCCACATTGACATTTTGGAGGGTTTTGCCATAATCGCCACGCTTGGCAGACGGGTTGGCGATCGCAGTACGATTGTTACAAAAGCACAGAGAACGCTGCTGCCCATTCTCTGGCAAGTCCCTTAGTCGCCTCTTACGACACCCACGGGAAGATATGGGATGGTGCTATTATTTACGTCCGACACCATACAGAGCGGATTTTTTATAAACTTTGCTTATTTACTCTAACGTGTAAAAAAAGTGGTTGTATCATAAAATAATTTATTACATGTACCTAGTTACCTAAAGACTAAACCAGTAGTGGGCTGTTATGTATTGAGCTTTATTGATAAAACATTTATGTAAATACATTACCAACTAGGTGAAATCGACCTAGAGTTCAATAATAAATAGCATTGCAATTGATAAACATTTATACGAATTTTTTTTCCCTACTTCTGCATCAAAGCCAGTTAAATTGACTTTGATTGTTATGCTGTCGAAAATAAGACCCAAAATAGCGATACCATATTTCCTTTTCCTATTGTAATATTTTTTTAATAAATCAAATGTAAATAACTCATAAAGCACAATAAATTATGAAACTGCAATCCTTTTGTTGGAAAAAGGGGCAAGGCTCAAGTTTCATGCCTATATTGTTGCAGGGTTTGCTCGTATAAAAAAACTGTTTTGCAAAGTTTTTATCAAACAACAAGTCAATAGTCGGCCTACTTTCAGCGTTTCCAACGGACGTATGTTGAGTACGCTGGCATGCTCTCTAGCATGAGCATCAAGAGGGGGTCCTCTTGATGTTCATGCTACCAGCACGACTCATAGCTTCAGCATGATCCACCTGCATTGTTGTCAATGATAGGACTCAGTTGTCATATCTATGTTATCCCAGTAGGCCGTAATCTTCAGACTCACATTCATCATAATCTTCAGATTTAGTTAAAAACCACAATATCTTCTTTGAATATTTAAGGCGGTTTGGTTCAGGCCTTTTATGATGACATGCAAAGGAGATGTTTGATTTTGGGCTCCCACTATGTACACTACATAGATAAATAGGAAAAAATATAGGAATATCATAACAATACTAAAAAAATAATTTGAAGAAGGGTATAGTCGTACAATAATTATCATTTGAAAAGTTTTTTACTACGATAATCCTATTTTTAGGGCAGCCATGACAGTTGTTTGACGTTTGACGACTTTGACAGTTTTAAGAAGTGCCGTCTTTGAGTATTTCTTTGCATTGAGTTTGGATTGAACTTGTTGTTTTGTTCAACCAAACCAAACAAAACGAACCAAAGCCCGAGATTTTCGAAATTCCTGTTGTTTTGTTTACTAAAGCAGTTATGACAGTTACATTTAATTGACGTGTAACGTAATACACGTCAATCAAATGTCATTGTCAAAATGACATTTTTCGCCTGCTGATCACGTGCTGATCTGATCCACCATGTTTAATTTTTATGTTGTGTTGCTCTCTATGACCAAGTTAATTTGAATGTACATTAAAACGAAGTGAAATTAAAGAAAATTGATAATAAAAACGGTTACTGTATTATTTAGCAATATTTACATATAGTGTACATAGTGCTAGCCCAGGCTCCATACATTTCTGGAACATCTCCTTTAATTTGCTGAACAGCCTGTTGTTAGTTTTTAGTTGAAAATGAAAAAAAAATGAAACTGTTCCCCTGACCGAAGCGCTATTGTCTGAATCATTTCAAATGTAAGTTTACCGTTTTCGTCCTAACTACTCAGATAACAAGTTATGCTTGGTGAAAAAGGAAGATCCAGTGGAAGCAGGAACCATTGCGCTCATGCGATATTAACATCCATGTCACGACCTGTTTCTGCTTAAGGTAACATACTCGTTTTGGCCAAAAAATATTTGTTGAATTTTGTTACGACAGCCATATTTAGGTACCATTTTTGGTTTCCATAACTTTTATAAATGAATCCCATATAAGCTTGATTTGTTTTTTATTTGAAATCCTTGATTAAGTCATGGTTATAATAACTATAACATATAAGTGGTCTAGCAAAATGATGGCAAAACTGCACAAAAAATAACATTTATGGTGTTCAAACATAATAGTGGTGGCCAAGGTTATGCGAAACCAGGGCCGTCCAAAAGCTCGTTGGGCCTATGATATCGCCAAAGTCGCAAGAACCGCTTGGATAAGGGACGCACAGAAACGGGAAATGTGGCAGAAAAAAGGAGAGGCCTGATATCATGATAATGATGATGATACACAATAGTCACGAAAATTATCTTTTCTTTACTTTTGGTCAGATTTTATTGTGCTTACTTATTTCCTTGTATGGCAGATAGATTCAGTGGATTGGACTTTCATCTCACAAGTTACTCCCAGCGGAATGTTGTGGAAATTCAATAAGTACCTACTACTCTGTCAAGAAAGTACCGGGAAACGGTCAAAAATAAACAAAATGTTAGTTATTCATCCAAAGTTATTTTATCGCCTTTAAAGTATGCGCCTTCAGAAACGATACACTTACGCCAACGAATAATCCAATCATCAAAACATTTTTAAACGCTTTTTCCGAAATTGAGCTCAAAGCCCCCTATTCACAAACGCTCGGTTTCGATTTCGATTTGATAAGTCGTATGTCTATCTTGTTTTGGCATTACGAAAGCGAGCGAGATAGATATACGACTTTCCGAATCGAAATCAAATCCGAGCGTTTGTGAATACGGGGGCAGTTCTCGCCGTGAATTCTCCTTTGCCTTCTACAGAATGAAAACGGCTGACACGAAGTGCTAATTTGAGTTTAGGAAAAAGAAAAAAGTCGGCTGGAGCCATATCTGGTGAATAAGGTGGTTGCTCGATGGTATTTGTTGAGTTTTTAGTCAAAACTTCGTTCACTATGATGACCTTGTGCGAAGGCAAATCTGGCCGTTTTCATCGAATTTGCTCTCTTAAACGCCGCATAAGGCTCAAATAATATTATTTGTTTACTGTTTGACCTTCCGGCAAGAATTCCGAGAGCACAACACCGCGATAGTCAAAGAAAACGGTCAACATAACTTTGACTTTTAATCGAATTTGCCGTGGTTTTTTCGGTTTCAGTTCAATTGGAAGGCGCCACTCCCAAGCTTGTTGACTAGTTTGTATGTCAAACACGTAAACCCATGTCTCGTCACGTAAAATTGTATTTCATGAATGTTGGGTCGGAATTGACTCGTTCATGTCCTCAGCGACTCTTATGCGATTGAGTTTTTAGTGAAAATTCAGGTCTTTTGAGACTAGCCGAGCGGCAACATGTTTCATACCCAAGTGATTATTTAAAATGGACTCGTGAGACACAGAAAGTTCAGCGGCTATCTCTCTAAAATTTGAATAAGGATTTTCAGTCACTATTTCCTTCACTTTTGCGATGTTCTTCAGTTGAAGACGTTGATGGCCTACCAGAGCGAGGCAAATCTTCCATCACATCTCGGCCGCTTTTGAACGCTTTGTACAGTGGTACAATGGTACAAAGCGTTCTTATGAGTGAGAAAACAGTTGTGCAAATGCAACAAGAAAAACAAATGTTTTTTGAACCCTAAACAAATCACCCATTCCCGATACTTTTATGTACTTTTTGAAAGATTCATGAAAAACTTCCACTTTTTTAGAGCACAAACGAGAAAAAAATTGATGCAGGAATTAAACACTGATTAATTACAGATTTGGAAAAAGTACTGTTTCGAAGCTATACAGGGTGTAACGGAAAGGGTATATACATACTTAACGGTGTGCTACAGACCATCAAACTGAACATGTATCTCCACAAAGAAACATCGTCATAGCGAAAAAAATATCAGCTGCCCCATACATTTGGGTCGAATAGGTATTGAAATTTTGTATAGGGGCAGCAGATAAATTTTTGTTATTACGATGTTTGTTTGTGGAGAAACATGTTCAGTTTGATGGTCTGTAGCACACCCTTAAGTATGTATAAACCCTTTCCGTTACACCCTGTATAAATGCAATAAGGTTTTTAGGCTTAATTAAAATCAAAACTCAGTGCGCACTGGTGTAGAAGATAGATATATGTAACCTTCATGTGTGTCCCATGCAGGTTACATATATCAATGCACAACCAAAGCCTTTTTTTGATCCCAGCAAGGGACTATACTGAAGACAAAACTACAACAAGGGATGCCCATTTCTGGACTGTGATAGGTACATAACAATAAATTGATGTCTGCTAACACGACTGGACATGGACAAACAAATCTAATAATAGCATGAAGGCGCGTCCATGGCGCCATCTAGTAGTAGAGATTGAAGACCCTATTTTGACATTGATTGTGTGATTTTTCAAATGACTTTGATTGGACGAGAGTGACAATTGTGTTGTCACTCTGGCGGAACGTCATAAACGTCAAACAACCACCGTACTCGTTCAGTTTGAATCGAACGATAGCGTGGACTAGACGGTTACGACGGATCGCTTACGTCCCAAATCTTAATCCATTTTCATCTTTGTTAAATTGAGTGATTATTGTAATTTAAATTGAGAATCGTGATTATAAGGCTGCTGATCGAAGACGTGTCTACTTATTTCCAAAATACCTCGTGCAATTACCCACTTGAAGATGAATAATTCTGATATAGGTACCCACGTGCCTTTATCAGAAGTGGGATGCGAAAAACAGTCGGATGAAGATACTCAGCCCCAGAATCAACCTAGCAATAGTGGATTACTCACCAATATGGAAGCCCTGCTTACCCGTTTGTTAGCAATGCCGCAGCAAACATCACAGTCTGTAGCAAACACTAACGCGGTTCAGTTGATCAAGTTCGACCCAGATGATGAAGATGCTGATGTTAAGGGCTGGTGTCATGTTTCTGAGTTGATTATTAACAGCAAGAATTTGAGTGGCGTGGAACTTTTAGTGGCTCTGACAACTGCACTAAAAGGACGAGCGGCGTCTGTTCTGACTAAGTTGCGTTTGGAAGACTTAACCTGGGAAGTTGTGAAGCAAACATTGCTGGCGAAATTTGCAGAGCCCAAATTGATACAGGACCATTTTGATGAAGTGTTGCGCTTTCAAATCGGAACAAAGGAGACTGCTAGTGAATCGGCTATGCGTTTATGGGCACTAATCGAGCGAATCCCTAAAGTCGAGATGTCAGAAGAGGCAATCACTGGTTTCGTTATTTCTGTTCTGAGCTCGAAAGACCACATTATTCGTCGTGAACTGAACTCCTATGCTATCACAACGCGTGCTCAACTCTTCCGAACACTTGGTGGGGTTTCTTTAAAGCGTCGTACTGAAGATAATGATGGTAATGACAATAAGGCAAAAAGACCTCGCCTGTCAGACTCGAAGTTCAATGGAAAATGTCATCGGTGTGGAGTTCCTGGACACAGAATAGCAGAGTGCAAAAGGCGACGTGACGACTCAGCTAATCGAGCTGATGGTTCCAACACGGATCACGTCAAGGACAAGTCAGCACCAATCACCTGTTTCACGTGCGGGAAACCTGGCCACGTATCTACGTCATGCCCAAGAGAGGCGGTGCAGCGGTCAAGGAGGTCAACACTTGCGAGCACAAGACTTCGAGAGGTAAACTGACGACGGCATCTGGTAAGCATATCTGTTTCCTTTTTGATAGTGGCTCCTCTTGTTCTTTGATTAAAGAATCTATGTCTTCGGATTTCCCCGGCATTGAACGCAACAGCACCGTTTATTTAACTGGCATTGGGGGAGACGATATTGAGTGTAATAGGCAAATTTCTAGCACTGTCAAAATTAATAATCTTTGCTTGACTCTCTTGTTTCATATCGTTCCAAACAACTGCATTTCGGAAAACGTTATTGTAGGTAGGGACGTACTGGAAAATGGAGTGCGTGTTCAGATTGATAACGAAAATCTTCTCATATTCACTAATGAGAAAATACATTTTTGCGAAAGTGTACAAGGTATTGACGTCGCGGCTATAGATACAGATTTAGTCGAGGATAGGAAGGAAGCCTTACTGCGTATTTTGTTGAAGTATACTGATCACTTTATAAATGGTACTCCAACTAAACGTGTTAATACGGGTGTAATGAAAATTGAACTTATTGACCCTAATAAAATAGTCCAACGGCGACCGTATCGTTTATCCTCCATCGAAAAACAGGTGGTGAGGGATAAGGTTCAGGAGCTATTGAGAGCTGGCGTTATTAGAGAGAGTGCCTCGCCGTTTTCTAGTCCGATTCTCTTAGTGAAGAAAAAGGACGACACGGATAGAATGTGTGTCGACTACAGAGAACTCAACTCAAACACGCGACCTGAGCACTATCCCCTACCACTTATAGACGACCAAATAGACCAGCTCACCGGAGCTTATTACTTTTCGTCTTTAGACATGGCCTCTGGTTTCCACCAGATTTTGATCCACCCAGAATCCGTAGAAAGGACGGCTTTTGTGACGCCCGAGGGGCAATACGAATATGTTGCAATGCCATTTGGTTTACGCAATGCGCCGTCGGTATATCAGAGGTGCATTAATGATGCACTTAAATATTTGAAAGATGGACCGCTGGTGTACATGGACGATGTCCTCTGCCATTCCTCTGACGTCACAGAGGGTTTGCGACGGTTAGACCAATGCCTGGAAGCTCTGACGAAAGCTGGGTTTTCGTTTAATTTACGTAAGTGTAAGTTTCTTAAAACCAAAGTTAACTATTTAGGTTATGCTATCCAAGCCGGCGAGGTTAGACCTAACTCCCTTAAAATTAAGGCTCTGGCCAATGCTCCTCCCCCGAAGACAGCGACTCAAGTTCGCCAATTTCTTGGCCTATCTTCGTATTTTAGGAAATTTATCCCTAGTTATACTCAGATAGTTGGTCCGCTGTACCCTCTTACAAAGTTAAAAGGAGGCATTAAGTGGACGGATAAACACGAAGAGATCAGACAAAATGTTATTCGTGTTCTCACGTCAGAGCCCGTTTTGACAATTTTTGACCCAAAACTGCCGGTAGAGCTCCACTGTGACGCTAGTTCGGAGGGATACGGGGCTATAGTTATCCAAAGAAAAAACAATATGCCACACGTAGTGGCTTATTTTAGCCGCCGCACGACTGAGGTAGAGTCTCGTTATCATTCATATGAAATAGAGACTCTGGCAGTCGTGCGAGCGGTCGAACACTTCCGTCACTATTTGCACGGCCGGAAGTTCACAGTGTATACCGACTGTAACTCGTTGAAGGCGTCTAAATCAAAGGTCGATTTGACACCCCGCGTTCATAGGTGGTGGGCCATGCTTCAAGCGTACGATTTCGATATTGTTTATCGTGAAGGGAAAAGCATGGAACACGCCGATTTTCTATCGCGAAATCACCCACCTGAGACCACAACTGTGGAACATTGTTCAGATATGTTTGAAGCCTCTCCTAGTTCTACTGCTGCAAAGAAAATAGTTAAATTTGTAGAGTTGCATGCTGGTTGGTTGTCTGTCGAGCAAAAGCGCGACGCTGAAATACAAGACATTATAAAGAAATTTTCGGACGGTGATTTACCGGAGAATGTAGCACAAACTTATGACGTTAGGAATGGTGTCCTTTACCGGAAAATTAATCGCAATAAAACTGTTTCTTGGTTACCTATAGTACTCCGCTCATTGGTATGGACTCTGATCAGTCACATTCATTCGGAAATTCAACATTTGGGCCCCGATAAAACTCTCGACAAAATTTACGATCTATATTGGTTCCCCGAGATGTCGAAAAGTGTTCGTCGGTTTGTCGACTCATGCATAATATGTAAAGCCTCGAAAGGTCCCTCAGGTGCCCAACCAGTTAGACTACACCCCATTCCTAAAGAGCCAACCCCTTGGCACACCCTCCACATAGATTTTACTGGAAAATTGACAGGTAAGAGTGATCAAAAAGAGTACTGTTCTGTCATCATTGATTCGTTTACCAAGTACGTTCTGTTAGAACACACCACCTCTTTAGATGCGGCCAGTGCCATTATGGCACTGAAGAAAGCTGTTTGTTTGTTCGGGGCTCCTAAACGAATTGTGGCTGATCAGGGTCGCTGCTATATTAGCGGTGAATTCAAGAAATTTTGTGCGGAACATCACATTGATCTTCACTTCATCGCCACTGGCTCAAGTAGAGCAAACGGTCAGGTCGAACGCGTAATGCGAACCCTAAAATCTTTACTTACAATCATTGAAAATGATCCGCACAAGAATTGGCGCGATGAGTTAGGCAACGTGCAACTTGCTCTAAATAGTACAAGGTCCACTGTCACGAAATATAGCCCGACTGAATTAATGTTTGGAGTTCAATCGTACTCATTAGGAACTTGTAAGCTTTCAACTGGAGATGGTCCACACGAGCGCTTAAATTTAGAAGCGATACGCTCAAATGCATCCAAGAATATAGAGAAAGCTGCTAACGCTGAGACTATTCGTTTTAATCGCGGAAGAGCTAAAGTAAAGCCATTTAACAAAGGTGATTACGTTTTTGTAAAAAGTTCGGAACGCAATCAAACGAAACTTGACCGAAAGTTTAGAGGACCTTTCGTGATCACCAATGTTCTGGAAAATGACCGCTATGAATTAAAAAATGTTGATGGTCCTTGCCGTACGTTAAAATATTCGCACGAAAATTTGCGTTTGGTGCCGGGAGGTCACGAGGGCTTAATGGAATTAGCTAGCATTATGAATGACGAGGAAGCCGTGAAGGCGGTAGATATGCAGTCAGAAGGCATTATTGATGCCGATTTTGAAACTATGTCGGCTCGCAGTGTTGACACCTTGACTGCAGATTCCGCTACTCTGACTGCATCGTCTGAAACACTTACGGCCCCTTCTGAAACAGCTAGTGCTGATTCGGAAGATGAGGGACCTATGACCTTTGACGTAGAGGTAGACGTCCACCGAGCATAATGTTCAGAACCTAAGGTACGTTCAGATTATGTGATGTGATTACGTGTGGGTGTTGTTGTCCGGTTTTGCCCGTTGGTTGGTAACTCGAAAGGACGCAAACCCAAAGACGAGATGTTGTCCGGTCCTGACTAGAGTGCTAGCGGGTTCGTAGGGACGCATGCGTCTGTGTGTCACGAATGGATTGTATTGTCCGGGCTTAGCGGTGCTGGTCGAAGGGACGTAAGAATCTAGTTAGACGGTGTTGTCCGGTCTTGCACTAGGGGCAAGTCGAAGGGACGCATTTGTCCGGGCTACGCATCATGAGTGAGCCGATGGCTAGTCGAAGGGACGGTGTTGTCCGGTCTTGCACTTGGGGCAAGTCGAAGGGACGCATTTGTCCGGGCTACGCATCGTATGAGGAAACAGAGCGGTGCAAGTTGCGAGAGTGAGTTTGAAATAGGCTGTGACCTAAAGTAAGAGGCACTGGCTCATGTCAGGGTGGACGAGCATGGCGGCTCGACTTACAGTATGGTAACTTCTTGTTGCAGGAATACATATTCGCCCGAGGACGGGCGATTGTCAGTCCGGCCGTGAAGGCGCCATCTAGTAGTAGAGATTGAAGACCCTATTTTGACATTGATTGTGTGATTTTTCAAATGACTTTGATTGGACGAGAGTGACAATTGTGTTGTCACTCTGGCGGAACGTCATAAACGTCAAACAACCACCGTACTCGTTCAGTTTGAATCGAACGATAGCGTGGACTAGACGGTTACGACGGATCGCTTACGTCCCAAATCTTAATCCATTTTCATCTTTGTTAAATTGAGTGATTATTGTAATTTAAATTGAGAATCGTGATTATAAGGCTGCTGATCGAAGACGTGTCTACTTATTTCCAAAATACCTCGTGCAATTACCCACTTGAAGATGAATAATTCTGATATAGGTACCCACGTGCCTTTAAGCATTAAATCACAAATCTACAGCTTAACGTAAAAGCAACAACAACTACACCTCAAAACCCATCTTACTGTCACCACAATAGAATTCATATTCCTTTCTCAGAAAGTTATTAACCGGAACAAAAGCAGTAATAATCCATTGGACTCAAACCTGCAGCTATCCTAGTACTTTCACTGCCTGGTCCCAATAGCAGAGCAGGTCGGACCACTTCCTGAGACATATCTTCTGGTCACGATCTAGCTAAATAAATAATTGTCACAATTCTGGAGTATTTTTAGGCATACTACCTACTTCCTAGGGCGAATCATTGAACGTATTTGATGAATGGGATTAATGCTAATAAACGTCTGTGAGTTCGTGTGTGCTTTATAACTAGTTAAATGTCCACTCATACTATATTTGTATGAGTGGACATGCAATTATGTCTACTATGTGAATAAAGTTTTAGACTTAAATGAATTTCGGGAGTAAGTTAATTCGGAGGTGGGGTCGTGGCAGGCCACGAAGGAGATGGTGGGACCAACTGGATTGGTTCCATCAGAAATAGAACAAGGATGCACGGGTTTCGTGCGAAGTGTAAGGAGTTCAGGAATGCCTTTGCCCAGGAGTGGGAAAGAGCAAGCTAGAAAAACAAACAGTTAACTTGGTAATAGGAGACTAGGAATCATGCACAGAGCAATGCAAGTGAATCCGCGGAGACAGCTGCTTTTCACACAAAAAGTGTGACCTACCTAAAATAAATTGAAGATCCACTGGGGAGCTTGAATAATCAATTTACCAAGGCGCACGCAAATTACGCGCTTTGAAATGCTGTTACGGACACCACCCAAATATACTATACAATATGAATTGAAGATCATTTCAAAAAAACTAAGCGTTCTGTTACTATGTATATACGTATGTGTATTTATAAATAAAGAAAATCATGCCCCAATGTGGAGAGTCCCATGGAGTGTAGTCAAATACAAAGAAGACAAGGCCACAAATCGCGGGCTCCGGGTTGTTCGAAAGAGATACCGTGGCCCTGGAACACAAAGGGCTAAGAAGGAACATGGATGGGGTCAGTCAAGTCTGACACTCCCTTCCGCTCCGCCCAGAGGTGGAGAAGTCATTTGATGATTTACAATCCGAAAAAAAAAGGCTACAAATCGCCAGTTATTAAAGTCTTTGTTTACTGCAAAACCAACTCCTAAATAACTTTAATGGCAATCAATTACAAATCTGTTAAAGTATAAAATGATTGCCCTTTCCGACGCCGTTTTCTACAAAAGCTTTATCGATGTTGGATGAGTAACATAAGATACACATCACGCCTGTTATTCCGAAGGATTAAGCAGAGGTGTACCTAACAATACGCCCACACATAACGTCTTTTATGTTTAAGTCCCATGTAATAGCCTGTAATAGCAACATTTTTCATTGCTGCTCCACTCCTATTGGTCGTAGCTTGATGATAAATAGCCTATAGCCTTACTCGATAAATGGGCTATCTAACACGAAAGAATTTTTCAAATCGGACCAGTAGTTTCGGAGCCTATTCAATGCAAACAAACAATCAAATCTTTCCTCTTTATAATATTAGTTTAGATTTTTGGCAGAGGCCTCAATGAAACATCAAGTTACAAAGATACATTATTACAAAGATACTACATTTAGTAAAAAAAGCTTCATACTTTGATAACTAAAACAAATACTTATCAACTTACATTACTTGTTTTAAATATCAACTCCAAAAAAAATTAGCTTGCACATCTTTATAGGCACTGAAAATACCAACCTCATCTTGAAAGAGATTCAGATTGGCAAAGCAAGTACGCTTACATAGTTGGGTAGTAATTAAAACTAAGGGAGAATTCATCATATTTAAAATATAACAATTTGAATAATTTATCATTATAATTTATTCACATTAGGTACTTTTTTACATAAAACCTATATTACAAAAAAAAAAAAAGTTAAGCCTAAACTTATAACTTAACTAAACTTATATAATAAAGATAAAGAGTTTGTTTGAACACAATATCTGGACCTACCACTCGGATTAGAAAAAACAATATTTGAGGAAGGTTATCAGCTATTTACTGTCAAGTTAGGACCCCAGCGGTGAGTGAAAACACAGGACACAACTTGTCATTTAATATTGCGACTAAACACTGGCTGTGCATGGTGGTTAATGCTTGTTGAGTGCAATAGGTTTGGGCTTGCCAACATATTTCTTGTCTATATCATAATATATGCCAGAACATTTAGCTACAAGTCTTTGCCCTATCACCTCTGTGTACCCTGAGGAGCAGACATAGCAGAGACTTTCTCTCCAATCTCAGTAAGCAACTGAGCTGATTTCTGTATGTTCTCAAACTGGTACCCCATGTGGATTGCGATCAGCTGCATCTTCTTCAGATTCTCTTCACTGCTCTCTAATTGATGTTCAGTTGATGCCATGTCTCTTGCTGCTTTTGATAGTAGCTGGTAAATGAAAAAACAAAACTTTAAGACCATAGACTAAGAGATCAACAACAATGCAAGGAGTTGTCTAAGGTTTTGTTTAGCACTGGGGCAATAAAAAACCAATGCGGAAAAGACAGAAAGGCTAGGTTTGAAACTAAATAAAGCAATGTTATATATTTCAAGCTAGTACAGCAGTCAATAAAAAACACACAGTACCTCATTAGACTTAGATCCTCTTTGTATCTGGCGTGCCAAAGACGAGATATTGTTCATATTGACTTGCACTCTTTCTGCCAATCGTTGTTTTGATTCGGCGAACAATGACCGGGCACTGCTCGACGATGCCGAAGTCATTGCGTGGCCACTGCAAAATTTCCTCTTAGTATTACGGCGTTATTGGTGCTCAATGAAACATTGAGGAAGTAATAAATAGGTAGGTTTTTATTTTACAAAAAAAATATTTGCCAAACAAACAATCGATCGGAAACACGTCATTAGAAATGTCACTGTCATTGACTGACACAAAATTACCGCTCGGAAAAGCTGGTCAGCTGTATAGCGCAGATGATATACCGACATATTATTTTCAAACTCCACTCGCTAGTACTATGCACCGTTTTGTATTTGTGAAATAATATAATCAGTCTTCAGTATAGATCTTTAGCATTTCAACATCTGCCTAGCCTTTTCCCAAACTATCATGGGTTTGGCTTCCAGTCTAACCGGATGCAGCTGAGTACCAGTATTTTACATGAAGCGACTGCCTATCTGACCTCCACAACCCAGTAACTGGGTAATACGATACCCCTTGGTAAGACAGGATGTCAGACTTTTGGCTTCTGACTTCTCGTAACAACTGTCAAGATCTGGAAATGGCAGCCGGGCGGGACCAACGGCTCATGCTTTTCGTGGCACGGATGAAATTCGGTATGTAATATTGGTCACCCTTCCACGGACCAAACTCGGCAAGGACGGCTTAACCTTGATTATCGACCCGTGCGGCTGTTATTATTTGGCCACGAGCTCCTAGGTATCGATAAACCCTAGTGGTTTTACCATTTGACTTTTCCTTCACTACTTGTGCTGGAGACACTGCACCTATTGATTTCATATCAAGTAAACATGTCCTATTTTGATAATAAAGTATAGCTCGTATTGTGAATTTTAACTTTTCTTTCAGGGATTTCTCCGTAGCAGTCCACACTCAAAACTTTGTGCCTGGTCTTTGTAATGGCAGTTAGGTTACTCCTTAACAAGACACTTAAACCCACACAGACAGAACACCGCTGCCTAAAATGTTGGGGATTCCTGGCGTAATTATTGATTTCACGTAAATGTATTGTATTTAGGGTATTTAGTCACCCAGCAAAGCAAAGTAACAATCTGGACTGGTCTCTGTGTGGACAAGGCTAATAATATATGACAGAAGGATTGCTTAGCAGTATTGAAATGAGCATCCAGAGAACTATTAGTGTAACACGAAAACATGAAAATACTAAGTCTGAAAAAAAATATTTTAAAACTCGTTTTTTTTACAATACTACCTCACCACCAGTCACATGAAAAATTGATTATTTTTAGTAAAATGGCAACTCTAGAATTTTGTGGCATGGCATCCTATTCAGTATCGCGTACTTCAAAATGTCGATTTCGAACTCGACTATCTTTCTTTCGTCTTTTCTCTTGATAATAAGTGAGACAGCGTTACTGGAATCGAATGTAACATTCAAATTCAATACGTCTCAATGGATCCAAATAAGAGGGCTGACTTTTTGCTCGTCACGGAAGGTTTTGTGTTGTAGGAAATTTCTGTAATCTAATTCAATTATTAGCCCTCTTTCCGAAATGTTTGCCTTTAATCTTAACCATTTATTTCTAGTACCTCCCGCTGTAGTTTCTTTCTTGTTTTGTTTCGCCGTAGTATAGTATAATGTCTTTTATTTACAAGCCTATTGTGAATCAGTATACTCGTCTTCTTATTTACGTATATAACTAGTGTAATCTGAAAAATGGATAAAGGAGTGACATGTGAACATCTGAATAAACTAGCTGATTTTCTCGGGAAGGAGCTGTGGCAGACGAAAGAGGTAAATAATTTTTATGATTATAACCTCAAATGTAATGTCATTGATAATTAGCATTCTTAGTTCAGTCCTAGTTATCATTGTGTAACGCTCGGACCACCGAGTCCTCAGAAAAACGTGCAAACTGCACATAACGCTTGGCATGTTGGATTGTTTGTCTTTGCTTGTTATTTAATACCTCTTTTCAGTACTGTAGGTGTGTTTACATTTTTTTCTCCATCATGTGAGGCTATGAATTGCACTTTACGGCTTATTTATTAGTGTTTGCAGCCTGCTGTTCCTTAGACACCATAAAAAACTTTTCAACATGGCCTTGTCTGAAGAAACATTCAAATTATAAATAAAACCTATTTTTGTGTGTTAAGTTCAGCATCATAACAGCTTATAATACCATAATATTGCTCTGTATAAAATAAAGAAAGTCCCGCATCTCATAAACAATATTTTCTTGCATTACACAACAGCGTCTTATCTGACATGACACAATAAAAATACAATTATCATGCCTTCATAATTATTCAAGTACTACTAATGAGAATTTTAATTGCAATTCGATCTAGTTCAAGAACTCGGAACACAACAAACCTTTGTTTGCTGTACCTTGTATCATGCGGTGACTGAATGAATGAATCTATACTAATATAATAATAATTTTTATAATTATAAAGCTGAAGAGTTTATTTGTTTGGTTAAATGTGCTACTCTCAGGCACCACTAGTTCAAATTTGAAAATTTTTTTAGTGTTCGTTAGCACATTTATAGAGGAAGGCTATACTAATATGAGCAGAGCATTAATAAAAATGTTGCACAAAAGAGAAAATGTGACGCAGACGCAGTTGAGCAGGTCAGCTAGTATAATCATCAAGTTCCTAGCCTTTTCCCAAACAATCTTGGGGTGGTACCCGCATTTTACATGAAGCGACTACCTATCTGACCTCCACAACCCAGTAACTGGGTAATACAATACCCCTTGGTAAGGCTGAATGTCAGACTTTTGGCTTCTGACTACTCTTAATGACTGCCAAGATCTAACAAATGACAGCCGGGACCAAGGGCTTAACGTGCTTTCAGAGGTATGGAGGAAACTCGGTATGTAATTATGGTCACCCATCCACAGACCAAACTGTGCGGCTGTTATAATTTAGCCACAAGCTCCTCAATAAGAGTAAAATATAGAATGGTTAAGTTCATTTTTTGTATCATGTTATAAACTTAATAATGTACAATGAGCACTATTATTGTGTTTTGCGATCTCTTCCAGACAGCTATTCAACAGTCTGATATTAGAGATAGAAATTCAGTCACTACTTGTAAATGAGTAGAATTTCTCAGTTGTTGGGAGAGTCTTGTAGTCTAGGATTTGTGTCAATATAAGGCAATAAGCTTACCCCCCATGTGTTATACTTAAACACAAGGAAGGAAAGGAGGAGATGAGGGGTGTAGGTAGGTAAAATGGAGGCACAGCTGTAATTTACACCTCTGCATAAGCTATTGGTGATGAGGGACATGTGAGGTTTTGAGGCCACTTACAAACCTCCTCCCCTTTAGTGATACATCATGATGCTATCCTTCCTCCCAGCATCACTTGTATTTTTTTGTATTGAAAAGAGCAGATAGATGTGTTTAGTCTGTTTTAGTAAAAATATTGGTTGTTCTCGTTGTTAAATGTTTGCACACTATTCAATTTATTATGGTTAAAAATATTTTGTACATAACACATTTTTTTTAAATACCTGTGATTGCCACATTTTACCTAAATTACTATTATAGAATCACTATCAGATAATTTTGAGTATCCTAAAGAATACATCTTAGATAACAAAAACAGGCCTGGCTATCAAAAATTTTAATCTGCAGGGTCTGGCCTTGTTAAGAGTGATAGATGCATCTAACACTTCTAATGAATGAAAAAAAATGGTGGAATGGTGTTTTCCGAAAAGTTAAACAACTGGAAGTATTTTTGACGGATTAAGATTGTGAATGTTTTTAAGCAAACAATTGACTAACTTTTACAAACAATTCATTACAAAATCCCACAATATCTCAATTGCAATGAGGCTTTATGTAGGGAAACCCAATTCATGTGTGTACATTAAATAATAACAAGTCTAGACAAAATTAACACATTATTATGCAAGCACCTTATACACAAACCTAAAAACTGAGTCATTTTGCAGTGAAACAAATAAAATATTTAAAATATAATAGAATTCACCACATCCTACTGGTTAGTTATAAATGCCTGGATGTATGGATGCCTATACACTTTCAGACAAAAACGACTGACAAGATTTGGATGTAATTTGGCACAGATATTTTTTAAGCTGAATTAACACATAGGCTACTTTTTATCTTGCGCGTATGAGCCCATGGGACAATCACCGAACCCCAAGTGGGTGAAACCGTGGGTATAAGCTAGTACAAAATAAAACATTGCCACATTTGTTGCAGACACTAACATGTTTCGACTGCGGCTGCCCCGGCCCCAACCTATGGATCTGCCTCCAGCCCGACTGCCATCACATCGGCTGCTCTGAAGTCAAAAATGATCATAGCACACAGCACCAAAAGGTATTGTAGTACAACTATCTATACTAATATAAAGCTGAAGAGTTTGTTTGTTTATTTCTTTAGTGTTGCATAGCCCATTTATTGAGGAAGGCTATATGACATCACGCTACAACCAATAAGAGCGGAGCATCAATGAAAAATGTTGCAAAAATGGGGTAAATTGATTCCTTTGTGATGCAGAGGAAGTTGTGTGGGTCAGCTTGTGTAAACATAATTGTTTTCATCCTCATAAGGATTTCATACATAACCATCATTATAACATCTACATTACGAATTGGAAAAAAATAAGTAACCAAGAGAAGGGTGTAGCTTAGTCAACAAATTTTCAGCCAATTCAACATTAAGCTTTATAGCATAGAAATATTTGAACTGTGGCTATTTGACTTAATAATTACCAACTCAAAAAAGCAATAAAAAGAACAATAGAAGCACAAATTAAATGGTATTACATATGCTAAGTTTAATATAAAGCTCATTTGTGTAAATGTAGCTTGATCATAAGTAACGAAATTTAGGTGTAAATACTATTCGCGTCACCTCTGCCTAACACAAATCAGTTACTTCAATTTGTCTATAAAAACAATTGAAGTGTCTGTTTGTAATTTCATAATAATAACTTTTTACTGTATGCTTATGAAACTAATACTTACGGTACTTATAACAAAGGAATCTTTTTTTTAATGTGTTTCTGTCTGTCTGTTTGTTTCGGTTAATCTCCGAAACGGCTAGACGGGACTTTTACTGGCATCAGATAACTGATGTGATATTTTTATTTTTGAAAAAGTATAAGAGTTCCATGCAGAAAATTGCAAACTCTCGAAAGTGGTAACAAAATCCGAGTCTAAAAGGGAAATAATATTGCTATAATAATTCGCGAAGGTCGCGGGGAACAGCTAGTACCATATAAAAGTCACATGACGTGCTTCATTAAATGGCATTAACTATCTATACTAAATCTTGTAAGCAAAACCTTCCCGTTGATCTAAGTTAAATCATGTTGATATTTTAGTTAAATACACCGGTTGGTGAACCTTCATCCTGTCAACTCTGCCCACACCATCAACACTATTTACCGAAACGATACGCGACTTTATATCGCCCTAACACTCGACGAAGTAAAATACGGTTACAGCCAGGAAATGGGTTATTTCTGTCAGTACTCAATCCATCGTCACCGGTGTTTGCCGCCAAAATTACTGCAGTTTCATGCACTGCTTTGGCATATATTCTCGAGTATTGTAGGGAATTATACGGGGTTTGAGCGCAGCGGTGGCCCAGTGCTGGCAGCCCCGACTTACGAGCAGTAAGCCGTGGGTTCGAACCTAGGCAGGCGCATTACTTTGTGTAATTTATTTCATCACCGCTGCTCTCAAAAAAGGTGAAGTAAAAGAACTAAAAATTCAAAGACATGTGACATCTACCACTGGCCGCACTGGGCCCGCGTGGTGGATTACAGCCCACTCCCTCTCATAGAGTTGAGGCCTGTGTCCCAGCAGTGGGAACATTATAGGCTGATGCTGATACGGGGTTTAAAATATTTGCCATATAGGTCCACATTCACTCTCGTGAATATGGCCTCTTTCAAAAGTGATGATGAAGTTGGATAAGTCGCTTGACACACGTAATATGTTAAATCGGTGGCGGAGAAGAACCATTCAACGAGTACAACGATCCGATTCAATGTAAAGGACCTCACCACAAAGCCCTTTGTACATTATTTAAGAATAAAATGAAAGCTAAATATAGCTAGCAAACGTATCACACATAAAATCTTCTTTGTGCGTGAGTTTATTTATGCAAGTCATAATTATGTGTGTAAACTGAATCAGATTAAATGAATCATTTATGCCAAGCCGCTTTTGTAATGAAGATTTTAGATAGGTACGATGTTTTTGTTGCCTTTATTAGATGGCTTGTCTGATCCACGAGTGCATAATTAAATGTTCCTACGTCCGGCCATCATGTGCCTAATCTTTTCCCCGGCCCTTATTTGTGCGTTGCGTTGCGTCGTCGCAACGGATCAACGCATTCTAAGCCACACCTGCAGCTTACTGCTGCATTAACCAACCCAGGACGGAAATGTACGCCATCGCAACGCACTAGCGCAGCATCTCAGTATACATTTTCAGTCTTCATTCGACAATAGGTCTCAATTCAACGCAACGCACTAAGAGTCCTAAGCCTAAGTATGTTAGGGCCGGCTTCCAGTCCAATCGGATGCAACTGAATACCAGTTTTTTATACGGAGTGTCTGCTTATTTGAACTCCGCAAACTAATAACTAGGTAAAATGTAACCCAGGAGTAGTTGGCAGATTTTCGTGCTTCTGTCTTGGTAGAGAGAAGCCCACAAGTCTGACTAACTTAGGGCTTCAAATGACAGGCCCGACAAACGGCTCAACTGGCTTTCCCAGGCTTTGGAAAAGATTACAAAAACACTACCCGTATGTAAATTCCGTTTCTTCGATATCTTTTCCAACACCGAAAACATTACGCTTTTAAACCACAAGATTCACACTTGTATTGCTAGGAAGGTTAGGTAGAGGGGCACCACATTTTGTTAGTTGTTCGTTATTTGCCTAATTATACAATGCAATTTATTTGACCATAATTTCCCCATTTAGTATGCTCTCTTTTTTCTATGGAGAAGAACCGACTGGAATCATCATCATCATCTGCTTAGCCTTTTCCCAACTATATTTGCGTCGGCTTCCAGTCTAACCGGATGCAGCTGAATGCCATTATTTTACATGGGGCGATTGCCTATCTGACCTCCACAACCCAGTTAGTATCAGCATCCAACCTATACCTAATTTATACATTTTGTTCCAGAACTTTCCGCTGCACTGCGTACACATGAATGTGTCCACGGAGCGGATATGGTGTTACCTGTGCGAAAAAGAGGTCCATATCAGAGCAGCCTTGGCATATGCGGTCAGTACAGTAATATCTAATGGGTGTAACCCTTAACGAAGTTGGAACGCACTTGTTCTCCTCGTCATTGCGTTTTTTTTTTGGTCTGGACCACACCTGGGAACCTTCTAGTAATTACGGATATACTGGAGGACAAAGTTCCAACATTTTTACATTTTCTTTTTAATCCAATGTTTAAATTTTATTACTTTATATTGATGTTTAATGCATCGATCAGGCCAATACTTTGAACGCGTTACATTGAGTTCTACCGAAAAACGTGTTTTTTTTACCCCAAATAAAAAAATCGTTTTCCAGCTTAGATTGTTGTTTAGAATGCATTGTTGACGACTTCGTGAGAGATCTGTTTACGCCTTGTGTGTAGAACTAGTACTATGTGGGTTAGGTTATCAGGCCTTTTGGGTCCACGAACACAACAATGTACAACATTATGAGTTCTGTTGCCAATGGCCAACAAAAACTGAAACACAGGGCTTGCCAGGTGACCAGCCCACTCCCTCTCAAAGAGTGAAGGCCTGTGTTCCAGTAGTGGAAACGTTACCAGCTGTTTGTTAAAGCTAAAGTCATCAAGAAAAAGAAAATGGGTAGATTTAAAAAAAATAATCGTCTGTCAGTTCAGAATGAAAATATCGTCTGTAATCCACCATGTCTACAGTATTTTCTGATGTTTTAATTTCTATCTTTTTGTAAACCAAGCAGGCAAGTCCAGACTCGACGTGTGAGAGTCCAACTCGGCTGGGCGCGGTGGCTCTGACCATGGCGGACGAGGAGCTGTCCGACGGCCATGACTTGCACTATGATCACGACGCTCGTTCCAGAGGTGAGAGTTCCAGCTAATATAATTTGACCCTATATTTATGTTATTTCCTCGACCTCATGCCTTATGCTATGCTCCCTAGATCCTCCCGCGTCCGGCCTGGTGGGTCTACAGAACATGGGCAACACGTGCTACATGAACGCGGCGCTGCAGGCCCTCAGCAACACGGCGCCGCTCACCTCCTACTTCCTGGAGTGCGCCGCCGCCGTGGCCGTGCTGGCGGCAGACAAGAAGCCCGGCCTCAGCAGGTGAGACCTCACTGACACTGCCCATACAACACGCGCTACATGAAATGCAACAAGGAGTGAAGTGCCCTGAAGTGCGTCGCTGCCGTCGATACAGTCGCGTCCATACGTTTGCATCGGCGAAGAATCCATAGTTGGCGATTATATCGCTTCTTTCGCGCGTTGTAAATGCGACAGACGGCCAAATGAATCGAGGAATTGTGCGCTAGCGGAACATGCAACTGAATCGCTGCAAGATGACGCCTTGCGATCGCCCTTGCTTATTAAGGCAGGAATTTAACATTTGAAATTCTGATGTAAAACTTTATGGCATTACTAGCGACCCGCCCCAGCTTCGCACGGGTGCAATACTGACACTAAATATACTACAGAATGTCTGTCGACATCACATTGGAGACCTCTAAAATTATCAGTGTTTCTCTACTATATTATGCACGTATTATACCTATAAACCTTCCTCTTGAATCACTCTATCTATTAAAAAAACCGTATCAAAATCCATTGAGTAGTTTTAAAGATCTAAGCATACATAGGGACAGACAGCGGGAAACGACTTTGTTTTTAACCCCCGATCAAAAAAGACGGGTGTTATATACTATGTAGTGATTAGTGATTGACCTGCAGCACGTATATAGTCTGACAGCATTTATAAGCAGTTATTTGGTATTCTAAAAATAATAAGATGTTTTGTTTTCCAGAGCATACCAAAAATTAGTAAGAGAGATGTGGAGTAGGAAGACAAGAGGCTACGTTGTACCTAACGGCATCCTTTATGGCATTCGTAATGTAAGTAACACTTACTATGTTTTTCTGAAGAGATATTAATACAATTTTAAAATAAATTAGATAGTGAATCTACTGACTTGATGGGTACAAATATCTAAAAAAGATACAACAAATAAGAAAATGTCTAATGATATGTTTAGAATTAAAATTCGCAGGTAGTGTAATGCAATCGACAAATTAATATGTTTTGTGTATTATCGTGTTTACAATAATCTGTATATAAAAATATCATGTAGACTACCTTGGCCAACGCAATGCTTGGCCATGATATTTTGTTTACTTACTTTATTATAATCCCAATCTTACCAAAATGTATCATAATACTGTAATACCCAGTACTAACTGGGTTGTGGAGGTCAGATAGGAAGTCGTTCTATGTAATACACTGGTATTCAGCTGCATAAGTTTAGACTGGAAGCCAACCCCAACTTTGTTGGAAAAAAGTTAAACAGACACTAATGACTAAAATATTAACATGATGGTTCGTCGGCAGGTGTACCCAATGTTCCGTGGTTACCATCAACATGACACCCAGGAGTTCCTGCGATGCTTCATGGACCAGCTGCATGAGGAGCTCAAAGAACCGGTTAATATACAAACATCGTCCTTCCTATTATCTGTCCAGCCTGCCATGAAAAGACCCTGCGAAGACCGGGAGGAGAGCATCAAAAGGGCAAGATTTATGTATTGTTATGCAGCACCAACTTTGATTAAGTTATTCCGGTCGCTGTCGCATGGGAGCATGTCTAGTTTAGATTTTAGTTTAGAACGTTTGGCTTTAAGACCGTTTACGACTTACGACATTTAATACAAACTTTCAAGTCCTTATTTTCCGAAATGACTGAATCGATTTTAATGAAACTTCATATGCATAAGCACAAATACACAGGTCTAAAAATTTACTAAACAACATTTTCGAAAAATAGTGTTTTGTTTTGTTTTGTCGTAATTGTTATTTTTGTTTTTGCTATGGACACTTTTAACGTGAAGTCTTGCTACATCGTTCTCACATAATGTACCATCTCAACATGAATGATGTAACCAAGGTTTTTGTAACAAGGTTCTGATTTAAAAGAGTGTCCATGGAGTTTCTTGCCCATTCTTCTCCATAGAGATCTACGCCTTGGAATGGGCAACTACAGTACTTTCACAGTTATTATGTCTTGTGACTGGGACTGTAGCTTCATTTTTATTGTTGTTCGACCATTCAAAAGTGCCTGTAACTGGCTTATTTGAAATAAATGATTTGATTTGATTTGAGTGTTACAGCTACATTAGACCGATTATAAATTAACTATAGAAACAGAAATTTCCAATTATCTTTTTTTTAAAGACATTTCGAAAATGTTTTTTAGTAATTTTTTAGACTATGTAACCTGCTTAAGCGTATGAAGTTTCATTAAAATCAGTTCAGTCCTTTCGGAAAATAAGGACTTGAAAGTTTGTATGAAATGCCGTAAGGAGTCTGTGTGCCTCTTAATGTAGACTGAGACCTCTTTAAGTGCGTTGCGTTACTTCGTCGCTGCGTCAACGCGGCGTCGTTCTACATTTATTTTTTGACATATCACATTATGCGTAGCGTGACTAGGTGGACCGACGATCTCATTGTAAGTGGTCGGAAGAAACCGGATAGCCATGACACATAACCGCCAAAAGTGGAGAGGTTGAAGAAGAGAGAGAGAGATTATGCGTTGCGTCGTCGCATGCGACGTTCAACGAATCGAAGGACGAGAGGCGAAGCGGGGGGAGGGAGGTACGCTCCGCTGTCGGAGCTCCTGTACGACGACGGACAGTGTTTCACTGCTAGAGCACACTGTCCGCACGACGTGCTTCATCGTAATGCAGGTGTGGCATACAATGCCTTCATCAGTTATGACGATGTAACACAACACACTAATGAGGCTTCAGCCAAAGTGTCTTAACCTCCAAAATTGTTCGACAGTTTTCCCGAAGATTCCATCAGAATTTTCTCTTTGAATCAGTATTAATGGTTATTGGTCCGTGTCGCCAGGTGTGGGACAGTACATCGGAAGACAAGCTGGGCTCGGAGGCGGACGGCGACCACCAGGACACGCGCCACGTGCACATCCGACGTCGCGCCGCCTCGTCCGGCGGTGAGTACATGACCGGCCTCTATGCATGTAGGTAGAATTGTTATATCATTATAGGGAACATACTACCGGTGTTACGGCACTACAAAAAGTACTACAGCAATAACTACTAAAGCGCCATCTATGACTCAAATGAAGAACTAACATCAAAGTCCTAAATCGCGCAGTTAAAGTTATCCGCGACTTAAGATTATACACAAAAACCCGAAGACAACTGTCGGGCAGTAGACCACCAGACGACACCCGTCTGGTCGGAGGATCCTCCTTTTTCTATGGGGGATAAAGAACTTTACAGCCTGTTCTTCATACCCATAAACCGGTATATAAAGTTTCCATCCCCCGTATTCACAAACTCGAAATCGAATCCGAGCGGATTCGATTTCGATTCGGAATGTCGTGTCTATCGCGCTCGCTTTCGTAATGCCAAAACAAGATAGACATACGGCTTATCGAATCGAAATCGAATCCGAGCGTTTGTGAATAGGGGGCCAGGTCATGTTACCAGGTCACGGTTTACCTCTGTGCCTATCTTTACCGAAATTGTTCAGGTGTGATAAAAGCCGCTCGCGTCGATGTTTAGGGTTAAGCCGTTGCGTAGGTTAATCCGTGGATGGTTTACCACCCATTATACAAGGTGTTGTTTTGCATCCTCGTCAAATTCAAGGAGGTAATTATGCTAATGATTCTCGTCTCGAATCAATAATAAAATGGGTAGGTAATTTTTATTTTTTTTCTTATTTACGGAAATCGGTAAGTGTGAACCACCCGTATTTTACATGCGGGCCGTCTGATTCTCGCCTTATAACCGGGCTTGCACACATACAAACAATCTCAAATGTTTATTCGATATTTTTTTATTCCCGAAACCACGTTAAGCGGGATATTCTGAAATACTGACTAACATAAACATCCTAAAAAATCTGCGTTAATTAATAATTAACTAGGTACTGTAATTTTAATTGATTATTTATGTTTTTTGTGACAACCTCCTGAATTTTGACGAGGATGCAAAACAACACCTTGTATACTGAATTTCCTCCGTGCTTTGAAAAGCACGTCCCTTCTGTCATTTGTATATCATTATATGTTGCATGTAACTGTTTTATGTCCCTAATAAATAAAATAAAATATCATGAGAGCCGAAAGTTTGACCTAGGGCTATCGTATTACCCAATACAAACTGGGCTGTTGTGGTCAGACAGACAGTCGCTCCATGTAAAATACTGGTATCCGGTTAGACTGGAATCCAACCCCTTGATAGTCGGGAAAAGGCTACGCAGATGATGATTTTTAACATTAGTTAAGATACCTAAACTCACAACCCCATCTAAGCGGGTGAGTTACAAAAATAGTAGTGAACAATAGTAGTGTGATATAATTGAACAAATTGTCAAAAAACAATAAAGTGCCTGAAAAAATATAGAAAACAGTGTCTAACAATACATTTCATTTCCTACAGCAAGCGATGCTCCTTTCTTCGCACGGATGAGGCGAAAATCACCAGCGCCGTCGTCTTATAGCGAGTCTAGAACTGAAGGCTACTTGAGGTAATTGCAACTTACGTATTTATTATGTAAACGGGATCTTGACGGCACGGTTGGCGCAGTGGTTGAGCGATCTACTGCTGCACTGCGTGTCGCAGGTTCAATCCCTGCACGGAACAAATATTTGTATGGCCTACTGATAGTTGTTCCGGGTCTGGCTGTTTGTGTATGTGAGTTTAAATGTTTGTAAACGCACCAACGATACAGGAGAAAGTCCTAGTGAAGGGAAAAGTAAAAAAAAAAAGATGTAGTCCGTGAATTGGCAAACTTATGTTGAGCCCCACAGGGTGGCTGGTAGACGCTGCATGAGACTTGCCAAGAATTGAGTTAAATGGTGATTGGAGGCCTTATAAGGTGTACACGGACCTTTCACAAAGCTAGCAACCAAGCATTTTGTACAGCGAACTAAGTAACACGACGCAAATATTAATGCGGGGAAACCATTTTGTTTTTTGAGGTGAATAATCACTTTTATGGATGGACTCAAGGATGGATTGAATAGTACCGGGGACATTGAGGTTTTTAGAGTAAAGATAAAATTAAATCTAAAAAATCTTTAGTTCGAAAAACCCCCAATATACAGGGTGTAACGGAAAGGGTATATACATACTTAAGGGTGTGCTACAGACGCGAAGCAGTCATGCTAGCGAAGGAGGTGGCGGAACGTGAGAGGGAGAGAACCTCACGTCCCAGCCGCCGCGGGAGACGCCCCGGGCGTCGGGGGGCAACCAGCGGCCCCCGGCCACCGTAGGCGCGGGCCTGTGGACGGTGAGTAATGGGCTAGCTCACCGTCCGTCCGTCTTATGACGACTGACCGTGCCGACGGCGCGTTCGTGTTCCACGCGCGCCTCAAGGAGATGTCAGCAAATCGGAAGGGGTCCGAGAGGGCCGATGCCTGCCTGGGCTGCGGGTTGTTCGAAAGAGATACCGTGCCCCTGGAACGCAAAGGGCTAAGAAGGAACATGGATGGGTTTTAGTCAGTACAAGTCTGACACTCCCTTCCGCTCCGCCCAGAGCGGAAGAAGTCATTTGATGATTTCCCATCCTAAAAAAAAAAAGGGTGTGCTATAGACCATCAAACTGAACATGTTTCTCCACAAACAAACATTGTAATAACGAAAAAATTATCTGCTGCCCAATACAAAATTTCAATACCTATTCGACCCAAATTTATGGGGCAGCTGATATTTTTTTCGCTATTACGATGTTTGTCCTATGGAGAAACATGTTCAGTTTGATATTCTGTAGCACGCCCTTAAGTATGTATATACCCTTTCCGTTACACCCTGTTTACGTAACTAGAAGGTTCCCAGGTGTGGTCTAGATCCTGGACCAAGAAATTGAGTTCCTTTCGGCTGCGTTAAGGGTATTTTCCGCCTATCTAAACTAATATTATAAAGACGAAAGATTTGATTGTTTGTTTGTTTGCATTGAATAGGCTCCGAAACTGCTGGTCCGATTTGAAAAATTCTTTCAGTGTTAGATAGCCCATTAATCGAGGAAGGCTATAGACTATATATATCATCACGCTACGACCAATAGGAGAGGAACAGCAATGAAAAATGTTGCGAAAACGGGGTAAATGTGACGCAAACGAAGTTGCGCCGGTCAGCTAGTTCTATTATATATTAGCATTGGACTAATGTAGGCTGATCATGATATAGTAGATTGTTGCATGGAGCGCAAAGTGAGTCATTAATGCACGAGTGTTATGTTGGTGCCCGAGCGCATGCGAGGGCACTAAATTATCACGAGTGCATTAATTACTCACTTTATCGAGGTGCGTAATCTGCTTTTCTTTCAACTACCCTGACAAAATATACTTACTCAAAATAAAAACTCAAGTTAATGAAACAAAGTTACTTCATCTTCCCTTCAAACATACAATTATTAAAAGTGCAGTTATTAAAGGTTATTAACAACTTCATTTGCAGCTGTTTTATATTTTCTGGAGTTGAATTCATATCGCTGTCAATTTCCATGATTTTTTACCTTTTTATTTGGTAAATAAGAAGTATCAAAGTTTTACAATGGTACAAAATGCGCGCCATTTGTTTTTTTTTTCACCTATTCAGTTTTATTCAGCCGATATTTACTTTCAGCCAGTAATCTTTTTGATCTAATGCATACATTTTATTAACTTAATAGGAGACATTACACCTCTGTGATAAATTTAATTCCAAATTTAAAATTTAAAACAGTGCAGTAATGAAAAACAGTGCAATAATGAGATTTCATATAACTTTTCTGCACTGTTTTGGTTCTAAGCAAAAAAGACATCCTTTGTGATCGGTTTTGTAGTTATTAATGATAACATTGCTGCGTAGTTGAAAGAAAATGATATTATTACAGCAGGTCCGTGTTACGATTAAACGAACAAAATCTATAACAATAGTCCAATTTCTTAAGGTCCTTTTTCCCCGATTGGAATCATTAAACTGTATTATTATTTTAATTGTGTATTTATATGTAGAGTGCAAACACAAGAGCCCATGGCCCCTCGACACCGGCGGTCGGCTAGCTTCGCGGGCACGCACCATCTGCAATACAACATGTATTCACAACAGCCCAATGGTCAGTACAGGTGGAATACCATGACGTCCTATAGCAGTATTGTTTTAATCTTATTCCAGTGCGAGAAAGAGATGGCACTACACGTCCTCTATAGCTCCGTCTCTTTCTCACACTGGAATTACAACTGCTTTAAGATGTCATAGTAACCCCGCAGATTCACTTTTATAAGCTAAAAACTTTCTTTACGTAGCGATTTTATCCGGCCATTATGGAGCACAGCTCTATCATTCGCTTCGTTTGGGGCAACGTTATCAGTTAGAAATAAATTGTGTACCCCTAGTTCCTGAAATCCTTATCAAGTCCTTCATATCTCGGTATCGCATTTCATTTCATTTATTTATTCAGTAACAATCTACATTGCATTCGAATATAATCAGTAATGGAGACACAAACAAAAAAAAATCATTGCAGTTTAAATTGATTTAGTAAAATAACAACAAATCCTAAGGGATTGGTGCTTTCATTGTCTTGCCCTTATCCCAATTTATTTGGGGTCGGCGCAGCATGTCTTCTTCTTCCATACTTCTCTATTACTTGTCATCTCATGAGATACATTCTTGCCATATCATCCTTCACACAATTCATTCATCGTTTCTTTGGTCTTCCTCTACTCTTATACCCATCCACATTCATACTCAAAACTTTCCTCACGACATTTTCGTTTCAATCTAATATACAATGTTGCCCATGCGCATATGACCGCCCGAAATTTTCTAAATATTCATGAAAAAATGTCGAAAATAAACTTCAAAAGGGGGGGGGGTATTCATGAGTATTCAGAAAATTACGGGCGGTCTCATGCGCATGGGCGACATTGTATAAAATTCTCGTGTCGCAGTGTTTTTTACCAAAATCCTCCGAAACGGCTGAAAAGATTTTTATGAAATTTTGTGTCTATGTTGGGTAGTTCTGAGAATTAGCCAATATCTATTTTTCACACCCCTAAAACCCATCAAAATTTCCACGCGAATGTAGTCGCCGGCAGCAGCTACACTATAATTACCAAAACTAACAATACTTTGTTCTACCACAGGCTCAGAACCCATCCGGAGTCAGAACCAGGGGTTGTACGGATCCGAATCATCTTTGTCATGGTCGAGCGAAGCGGAGGAGCGCTATGAGACGTGTTCGAGCGGAGCGAGCGATGCGCCCGATACTAGGAGCGAGCAGCAGTTAGTATAAATACTAGTTTACTATGAATGTCGTGAAACTTATGTTTTTAGGGGTTACTTCTCAGCGTGTATTGGCAATTTAGTTTTTCGTGATATAAGTGTCGGCGCCTCACATACGCGTTGACGACGGCGGGGAGGGCGAGGGGCGCGGGAACCCGGGCTGCCCGAGCTGCACGAGCACCGCTGCGCGCCCTTCCATCACTCAAGTCACAGACGCGGCCCTCTCCGGACATCTTTGTACGGTCTTTACAGTTTTGCGAATTGTATTAATAAAGCGTTCTTCCTGCTACACAATAGGATAATTGAATACTAACCACTTAAATGTTCCTCCGCAGTAAGAGTGTAGTCCCGCTGGGCGGCGGTGACGGCACGACGTCGGGCGGCGTGCGCTTCCGCAGCGTCATCTCCGACGTGTTCGACGGCAAGCTGCTGTCCTCGGTGCAGTGTCTCATCTGTAACAGGGTATGTTTTGCTCATACAGCAATCATAACTATAATAACTAGTACCTTTGATCTCTTCTATCTCAATTTAATGTCCAGTTAGATATTTTGTGTGTACATAAATAAATACGTCTATGTCCCTTGAGAACACCGACGCAAAAACTGGTACCACAAATTCAGTATATCAATACCCCCCCCCCCCCATAGTCATTTTTCATTAAGAATTAAAAAAAAGCTTTTCGCTACAAAACTGACACCTAAGTCTTACACGGACAAAATATATGGAAAAACAGTTTTCTTTTTTTAAATAACTAATGAAAAATTTCTACGTGGGTGATGATATGAGTATGATATACCTACTCATAGTAAACTTTTTCGCGTCGGTATCCTTTTCGCTCTGTACAATACTTACACTTGGGTATTGGTCTTTGTTATACAGATTGGCCACAACATATAGCCAAGTAATGCGATTGATATCTCTTAAGGCATCTTCCTAATAGAACGTGAATACACGATCATCGCGCGAGTAAGCGATGCAACCATCGCGTGTTCGCGCGATGGCAAAAACTGGGTGGCATCGTCCTAATAGAACGCGAATGCACGATCATCGCGCGGATTTCAATTAGGACGCCTATTCGAATTCGATATGTTTGATCGCGCGTTCGTACGAACTAACTTCGTGCGAATAGATTTACAAACATTGGGGACGCGCGATCGCGTCGTGCGATTGTCAGTTAGGACACCTATTCGAGTTCAATATGTTTGATCGCGCGTTCGTACGAACTAAGTTCGTGCGAATAGATTTACAAACATTGGGGTCGCACGATCGCGTCGTGCGATTGTCAGTTAGGACACCTATTCGAGTTCAATATGTTTAATCGCGCGTTCGTACGAGTAAAATTCGCGCGAACCTACGATGATCGCGCATTTGCGTTCTATTTGGACGATGCCTAACGGTCAACAACACACGGCAGAGGTAACTTATAAGCCAAGACCTATAAACATGAGTTATGTGAATCAATCAATATCTGTATTGTGGATCATAGGTAGGTACATAATACAGGTCTTAAATAACTAAATTGTGATCAGCTGCGTCCCGCCCTTAGGGCATACAATAGATACATTGCAAAATTAAAATCACATAATGGTAAAAAAAATAAGATCTCACCAGTGGCGAAGGGTGAAAATATGGAAAGGGGAAGCCGAAGAAAAAAATGTGAATTTTAATATTGTTTTTCTTCATCGCAATTTTCAATTTTCGTTTTGATTATCAGCCAACCCGAAAACCCCGACAATGACACCCATGATGAAAAAAACAGAAATTTACGTCGCGCGTCGGCGCTATTTTTAATTTTGGTGTCTTTATCAGCGACCTCGAAAACCACGAAAATGTCACCCATGCTAAAAGTACCAAAAATTTTCGAAGGATCCAACTTGATCTTTTTTCTTTTCATAACTTATGTAATGGGACGATTAAATGCACAAGAACTACATAAAACACTGTTTAAAAAAAAAAAATATATAATATAAAAAACCTTTTTGAAACTAGCTTTTATGAATATGAACTGAAAAGAAGAAAATAAATCTTTGAAAAAATTAAAACGATGCAGGATAATTTTCACAAAAGCTTGTCGCGTTTAGTTTTTATAGCATTTACCATTCACGCGACAAGCTTCAGGTATTATGTTTATTCATAAAAGTGAACGCGTATATTTACAAAGTTTCATATCCGTGCTATTAACCACTGAGGAGTTCCCTCGTGAGGAGACGATCCTCGCGGTAGGATGATTTCATGATACAAATCGTGATTATCCGTCAAATATGAACTAGTATGCAACGTTACGTGTCTGTGCTATTAAATGTTGAGGAGTTCCCTCATGAGCAGACGATCCTGGCTGCAGGATGAAATCATGATAGAATTCATGTTTATCCCTCAAATATGAACGTGCATACAAATTTTCTTGTCTGTGCTTTTAACCGTTGAGGAGTTCCCTTGGGAGAAGACAATCCTGGCTGCAGGATGGGTTCATGATACAAATCGTGATTATCCATCAAATATGAACTAGTATGCAAAGTTTCATGTCTGTGCTATTAAACGTTGAGGAGTTCCCTCGTGAGGAGACGATCCTGGCGCTAGGATGAGTTCATGATACAAATTGTGATTATCCACCAAATATGAACTTGTATGCAAAGTTTCGTGTCTGTGCTATTAAACGTTGAGGAGTTCCCTCGTGAGGAGACGATCCTGACTTCAAGATTAAGTTATGTTTGTCATAAGAATGTATTGTTCTTAGAAACAAAGGTGTGTGGAAAATTTCAGCTCAATCGGACATCGGGAAGTGGTTCTAATTTAACTTTCTATACATATAAACATTGTCGTAACTCGATAAACTTCGGCTTACTAGTCCCTACAAAACGCTGCTGATAGCCGCAAAGTCACGTGTCCGCGTCCATACGAATTTAGTTCTGAATTCTGACACCCGACCTCCGGCTTACTTTTGGCGCCACATGTTGCTTTCTTTGTTGACATGAAAAATGTTGGTATTTTTTTTTCAATCCGATGTATTTAATGCCTGTACTGTAATGTGATAACCACAGATGTGTACATAATTTACTAATTGACTACAGTAGACACTAGACACTACGTACTTACATTGCTTGTTCCCAAAGGTAAGCCGGCAGGAATCGGCTTCTTAGGTGCCTTCGGGCCTGGATCTCACATAAAATCTAAAAAAGAAAATAAAGAAAACTGAACGAATTATGGTAGGCACATCAGATGTAGATTTAGTTAAGTTGGCTAAGTGATATTCCTGTTACTATCGTACAAGTGTGTCCCTCTTAGACAAGGGAACATTTCAAAGAACGAGTTTAGTAGCGTGTATGCTTCAGTTCCCTGTCATTTCATCAATAGTCCGGGGAATTTACGCCGAATATTAGGCTAACTTTGCATTAATTAAAAACAGCGATTTTTTTCATTGAATGTGTAGGGTATGGACAGGAGAGCATATTAAGCTGTATCCCGCGAAAAGTTCACCTCCGCGTATATGTTTTTTTTAAGAAAACGTCTAATATGTATATAACTTGGTGGAAAAAAATATAAACAGGTATGTTTATTTGGAGTATTTGTAGAACAGATTGAGTACTACAAGTAGGTCAGAAAATTAAACATTTTCGTCCACGGATCACTCGTTTTTTTTTAAAAATCTTATAATTTGACTTCGTACTTAAGGCAAAAATATTAACAGGACAAAAATAGTGCTAAAATGATTTATATCACCATGTCTAACTATTATTATGAAAATTAAACAAATTCTGCTCCGGACTTCACAGAAAATCAAGAAAATCAAAAAATCTTAAATACTACTTACGGCAAAAATGTAACAGGATTTAAATTCATTTAATAATGAGAAATATATGAATCCAAACCTTAATCCCCCAAAATTAAACAAATTAGAGTGATAATTAATATTGTCAAAGTAAAAATTAAATTACGATGCACGGTGTCAGCGCTAAGCAGCGTGCGGCGTACGGCGTGTGCTAGTGTGCGTAAACAAGATAAGCGCTGCGTTCATTGTGTGCGTATGACTGTGTTGTTGTTTGAGTCGGTGTTTTATTGAGTTACGCGATTGTACACCTTATTTCTATTACGGAAAGATCAAATTCCTATGAAAGTACTGCGCCAAATACAAGAATAAAGCTTGCAGACGTATTTTACGTAAACATTAATTGTTTTTTTTTTTCACGATTTGCTTATAGTGTTTAATTTTCGTGTAAATAGGTGAGAAATAGCCTTTAGATGAAAGTTAAACTAAATTAAACCCTGTTACATTTTTGCAACAACCGCTATTGTAAAAAAACTGGTAATAATAACTTCCGGTAGTACAATTTGTTTAATTTTGATGATTGGCGGTGTAATATATTAATTTAAGTTATTTTATGTAAAAAAACCGCTGTTTATATTTTTGCCTTAAGTACAATCCAAAAATTTCGTAAATGTTTTTTTACCGTAATTTCCGTGGACAAAAATGTTTAATTCTGAAAAAATATATTACTGTCACCAATTCTTTACCTAAAGTAACAAAATTTGTCCTGTTAACATTTTTTCACATGTTTTTATTCACAAAAACGTGTTTTCGTCTTTTTCAGCTTGATCCGGTCTCAGAAAATGTTTAATTTTTTTTTATTATTTGAAGAGCTAAGGTCAAGTACACGATTCAAGAAAAAAATCGCTGTTTATATTTAATGCAGGGTTCAAATCTAAAAGCCCCGGACTACAAGGGCAACAACTTGAAAAAAACTTATTTATCTATATTTTCACAGGTGTCAACGCGAGTGGAGACATTCCAAGACCTGTCTCTTCCGATTCCGTCACGCGAACACCTCGCAGTGATCCGGTGCCAACAGCCTATCCTCAATCACCACGTGCCACATGGAGCTCAAGAGTCGTGGGTCAGTACTACAATATATCGAATAGTAGCTGTCATATAAGGTGGAGACGACAATCTATACTATACAACTAGCTGTCCCGCGCAACTTCGTCTGAGTCACATTTTCCCCGTTTTCGCAATATTTTTCATTGCTACTCCGCTCCTATACAGCGCCATCTATTGAATATTTACTCAATCCAGTCAACAGATACCGCCATCTGTTAGAATCGTTTGGAGCTAACAGATAATTGTGACTTAATTTATAATAAAATAATATTGCGACTATAAATTGAGATGTAAGCTATCCTATCTTTCAAGTTGGATCAAACTGCACACGGTGTGCAAATTTGAATAAAATCTGTTCAGTAGTTTAGGAGTCCATCCCCGACAAACACGTAACGTGACACGTAATTTATCTAAAATAATATTATAAAGAGGAAAGATTTGATTGTTTGTTTATTTGTTTGCATTGAATAGGCTCCGAAACTACTGGTCCGATTTGAAAAATTCTTTCAGTGTTAGATAGCCCATTTATCGAGGAAGGCAAGGCTTATATATCATCACGCTACGACCAATAGGAGAGAAGCTGCAATGAAAAATGTTGCGAAAACGGAGAAAATGTGACTCAAACGAAGTTGCGCCGGACAGCTAGTATATATATATAAATATATAGATATACAAGATGTAAACGGACCCATCACGAAGCCGTTAACCAAGCATTCTGTACATCAGTGTTCCGCAAAGTGTGTGCACACTAGTGTACAGCGGTCATTAGTTGGTGTGCCCCAGAAAAATAAGATTATCTCCTAAAGTTAAATAGACAGACGAGAGGAAAATAACTACTTATACAGCGCTAAAACACGCAATAGATTTTTCATTTATGGTGAACCTCCAAAAATTTTTCAATTTCCTAGATGTACCTTGAACACAAAAAGTTCGCGGAACACTGCTGTACATCATCTGTACATTACCATGATCTCCATGCTGCTTTGTTACAGTCGCGAATCACATTTTAATAAACATAGAACCTGCAAACTTTGACGGCACTGTTGACGCAGTCGTTGAGCGATCGACTTCTGCGCTGTGTCGCGGGTACGATCCCCGCACGGAACAAATATTTGTATGGCCTACGGATAGTTGTTCCGGGTCTGGGTGTTTTTGTGTATGTGAGTTTAAATGTTTGTAAACGCACCCACGATACAAGAGCAATTCCCAGTGTGTGTAAAAAAAAATATATATAAATTGCGCGGGCAATAACCCGCGAATTCAAATTCATATTTTCCTTACTAGAGAATAGTGTTGTGAGGACGACTAAATACACTCTTACCTATGAACCAGGTGTGGTGGCTACTAAGTTGGCTGCGGTCGTGGTTCTACGGGCCCGTGGTGTCCCTACAAGACTGCCTCGCGGCTTTCTTCAGTGCTGACGAACTCAAAGGCGATAATATGTACAGGTATGTCATTGAAAAATACTGGTCTAACCGATTAAATACTGACAGTTGTGAAATGTAGAGGGCTTTAGCGGACCCTTGAAGACCAATCATTCTGTACCTACGTCAAACTAAATATTAAAAAAGGGAAACAACATTTATTTTTTGTAGTCGTAAATGACGATTTACTTATTCTGCTGGATCTTTGACCCCCCTTATCTCCGTAAATAGTAGGTTCCCAGGTATGGTCTAGAATAAAAAAATAATCTTGGATAACCCATAATCGGTCGGAGCATGATAGTGCAATAATCAGCAAGGCAATTGTGTTAATTACACATGAATTTTGCCAATTCTATAACACATGCAGCAGTGTAACATGAATTTCCTTGAAAAACTAAGCGTGACACGTCTTTCTATCAAAAAAAGACGTGTCACGCAATTGGGTTGCAGGTTTCGCTCCAACGCAAAATATTATAATATATATTTGGTTTCACATGCGGAGACCGGGATAAAAAACCAATGTAGTAATCCAGGGTATAAGCTATCTACATACCAAATCCGTTCAGCCATTGAGGCGTGAGGGAGTGTCAAACACACGCACACACACTCACTCACAAACTTTTGCCTTTCTAATATTAGTGTGATTTAATGCTGAAATTGTCCCCCAGTTGTTCCCGCTGCAATAAGCTCCGTAACGGCGTGAAGATGTCTGGCGTGGTGCGTCTGCCGGAAGTGTTGTGCGTGCACCTCAAGCGCTTCCGGCACGAGCTCATGTTCAGCGCCAAGGTCGGCGCACGAGTCTCCTTCCCCATCAACGATCTTAACATGGCACCTTATACGCATAAAGGTAATATTATTCAACCTGTTTTTTTTGATATCCCATAACTCTAGGGTCATATTCTGTGGGTAAAAAAAATACTAAAACTCCTGGAATTGGTGGTCCAAAAATGCTAGTTTCGGAGATATTATCATCAATCATAATTAAATTAGGTCAAAAATTGGCACCAGTTTATCGAATGTTTACTTTTGCGAGGTTGCCAAACTTCGCAGTAATGTAGTAAAATAGTAGTAGTTTCATTGATAAATATGAGTAATTCTTTTTATTCAAGCCAATAATTCATATTTAAAGCTCAGAAAATACGAAAAAACAAAAAAAAAAGTATGATTGAAACATAATTCATATGTCAGTTGATTCTTTGATATGGTCTCAATCATATCCTAGAGTTATGGGATATCAAAAAAAACAGGTTGTATATGTATGGAGCATGAATATACGGTCAAATTAAAATAACTGGAAAATTGACAGACGTTACGAGTCACGAAAACAAATAAGCGACCAATAAAAAAAATGATTTTAAATTTTCCATTTTTAGACAAATTCGCGGTTAAACTGCACTTTAAATATTCTTCCTTATTCATTCAATGACCATAATTCCCTAGACTGCACATCAAAAATAACTCGTTACGAGCTGTGTGCCGTGATCTGCCACGCGGGCACAGCGGGCGGGGGGCACTACACGTGCGTGGCCCGCAATGGCCGCTCGTGGTACACCTTTGACGACCACTGTGTGCAGCCGCTGCCCTACCATCATCTGCCACACTGCGAGGCCTATGTGCTGTTCTATAGGTAAGCAAGGATTTTACACTTGTAACATAGATTTAAGGAACGCTAGACACATCTTTGGGTCGGCTGTATTTTTTTTTTACAAAGTAACAGTCCTGAAGCTATAACTACAAATTCGGCTCGTGCAATCGGAAAATTCGTTCCACATTACCAAAGGAGGATTCGATTCGATCGAGGAGAGGATTCGATTTCGATTCGGAAAGTCGTATGTCTTCCTCGCTCGCTTTTGTAATGCCAAAACAAGATGGACATACGACTTATCGAATCGCAACCGAATCCGAGCGTTTGTGAATACGGGGGCTGTACTTATTTCTGCCAAGCAACGTTGCTGTGTTCCAGTTTAAAGGGTATTTGTGTTCTTATATAAATACAAAAACATCTCACAAGCTTTGTTTCTGGGCAACATACCTGTGATGCTACTTAGGTGGTTATAACAAGACACCGCTCGTCCGCGCGGTCGGGCGGGGATGCGGATCTCTCGTCGCATTGGCTTATATGAAATCGATTGATGCCTACCACACGCGCACTCCGCACGACCGCGCAGATGAGCGGCACAACGCCATATAAACCTTCGCCGTCACCGCTCGACGAGCTCAGCCCGATCACTATGTACGGTAAGCCTATCCCTTGGGAGAAGCAAGCCAAGTACTTAGGAGTCTTACTTGACAACCACCTGTCTTTCGCGGCGCACATCAAAGCAGCTCGCGACCGAGCTGCCTTTGCTATGGGTAGGCTTCATTTCATGATTTCGACAAAAAGCAAGTTGTCACTCAAGTGCAAGTTGCGCCTTTACATCGCGGTGATCCGCCCCATTATGACGTACGCTTGCGTCGTGTACGCTCACACCAAGCCTAAGTACATCCATAGGATGCAAACCTTGCAGAACCGGTTCTTACGTAGAGTCACGGGAGCCCCTTTTTATGTCCGTAATGACCGTCTACACGTAGACCTTAGAATGCCCACAGTCCTTCAGTTTATGAAACGTCTTTCGAAGCGTTTCTTCGATAACGCCATTAAACACCGTAATCCCCTGATCGCAGCGGCCGCCCGTTACGAACCCTCGCGCATTAGTACAGTACGCCGTCCTCGGCATACCCTCGTCACTCCCGATGATGCTATCACCCTCCTCCAGGAGAGTAGCAAAGAGACTAGCACTCTTAAAAAGTTTAGACACAAACCGCCGTCTTTCCGACCTCGCCGTCGAGGTCCGTCGCGACGTCCCGGTCCATGCCCTCCCCGACCCTCGCTCGAGCCAGCCCGCGATGCTGTGCCAGTAGTTTTAAATCAGCCCCTAAATAATGATATCATTCAGATCCAGCCTGTCCCCATGCAGTCCTCCCCCAGCGACGCCCTAAGCCGAGGCTCGTACCCCACAGGGGGTGCCCTTAGCGTGTAGTCGCTTAGTTTGTAAGTTTTATGCCCTGGCTGGAGGCCTTACTCTTAAGGCACCCACAGGATAGTCCGGTTAAGCAGACGACAACCTCCTAGGTTGAACTGCGAGATGCCATTCCCAAAAAAAAAAAAAGAAAGCTCGACGAGCGGTATCGCGTGAGAATCGGTTTAGTATTATAGATATTCATACGCGGCTACTTTGCATCCAAAGGTCCTCCCTTTTAACACCCAATAACAAAATAAATGGAAAACAGTTGCAGGCAGTATTTTATTATAATAATTTTCGTCAGGCTATTGCAATTTCTATATTGTTTTTCTTTCGCAAGTTAATGTAAATATGAAATAACATTCACGAATAAGTTCTTGTTCAAGAAAAGTTGAAACTTAATATTTTATATATCAATTCATCAAACGGTTTTGTCTAACAGGAAAGTGAACCCCCAAATGACAACGTTACGGCAGAAGGCGGCTGAAATATTAGAGACGACGAGCGTCGAACCTAACGATATCAAGTTCTACATCTCCAAGCAGTGGATCAACAAGTAAGTGTAGTTATTAATGGGTAAAGAGAATTTTCAAGCAGGCTGTAACTTAAGGGCATCCGCTAATCGGGCCTGTGGACGGTGAGTAATGGGCTAGCACACCGTCTGTCCGTCTTATGACGACAGGCCGTGCCGACGGCGCGTTCGTGTTCCACGCGCGTCTCAAGGAGATGTCAGCAAATCGGAAGGGGTCCGAGAAAGCCGATGCCTGCCAGGGCTGCTGGACTGTTAGAAAGAGATACCGTGGCCCTGGAACACATAGGGCTAAGAAGGAACATGGATGGGTTTTAGTCAGTACAAGTCCGACACTCCCTTCCGCTCCGCCCAGAGCGGGTTATTTGATGATTTCCCACCAGAAAAAAAAGGGCATCCGCTAATACTCGCAAAGAGTCCACAAAGCAGGTGCCCACTGTCAAAGTATCTTAAGGGTGAGGCCTCATCGTCGTCACCGCTGCGTCGTTTTTCATGTATTTTTATGACATGTCACATTATGCGTTGCACGCGAAGTGTCAACAGACGAGAGACGAAGCTGGGGGAGGGCGATGCGCTGCACTGTCGGAGTTCCGGTGTGACAACAGACCACTCCACTGCTAGAGGGGCAAACTAGCGCTCTGTGCTCTTGCGTTATGACGTCGTGATTCGTCGCAAAGGAAGTGTGGCATACAATGCGTTGATCCGTTGCGAGGACGCAACGCAACGCACTAATGAGTCCACAGCTTTAGAATACCAGCTCCCGCGCCCGCGCCTTTCAGAGCCGCTCATACTACTTTTCAATACAGACACACGACCGTGTAACCGCGCGTTTTTGCATTTTTAGAAATATTCGGAAGTCAAGGATCCACTATCTTAGCTTTTTGAGGTTTTTATGTGTTGACTGCTCATTCTGACAAATGCTTGGTAGTTGGTATCAAAAGACCATCTCTGACACTTATCTGCATGGTCTTCATGTGAGTTGACCAAATTATGTCTGGACCTTAAAAGAGACTATGACCCGGGAGGGTTACTATTCCAGAGTGGGAAAGAGATGGAGCCAGACGATCTGTATAGCTTCGTCTCTTTCCCACTCTGGAATAAGAATAAAACAATACTGATTTAAGATGTCTTGGTAGGCCACCTGACCTGTGTTCTCTTTCGGCTGTTTCTTCCCAGAGCAGTCATGTAAGACGATAGGTTTTTGTAAAAACCTATTTGCAAAATAAACATCATTTATCATTAATGACCTCGGCAGATTCAACACATGGGCGGAGCCGGGTCCCATAGACAACAGCGACTTTGTGTGCTGGCACGGCGGCGTCAGGCCCGACCGCGCTCCGCATCTGCATCACCTGGCTGCCCTCGTCCCGCAACCTCTATGGGAGTTCCTATACCTGCAGTGAGTATATCACCTCTTTGGACGTTACTTTACTTGCCGTAAGTATTGTATAACGAGTTTGTCCTCATGTCGACGTCCAAAGAGTGTATTTTGCGCACGGATGGGAAAATTATTTGATCCACCTTGAGTAAGCATAACCTACTTCATCATCTGCCTAGTCTTTTACCAACTATATTGGTGTCTGCTGCATCTAAATGTATGAAGCCAGGTTTCCACCAAAACGCTTGAAATCCAAATCGAGATTCGCGTCACTCCTATGCTTGGTCTAATCTTGCTCGTCAATTCTCCACTCCGTTCGAGGTTGGGTGGAGACCTGGCCTTACAAGAGGAATGACTATCTGTCTTGAGAATCACAACCTAGCTATTGGGGATCACGATACCTATTCGTAAGACTAGGCGGAAGTCTTTGCGGCTTCTCACTAATGTAACGAAGGGACCCAAGGGCTTAACGTGCGTTTCGTGGCACGGTGGAGATCTGGTATGAAGTGGACGGTCTCCTTTCCACTATCGCACCAAATGTAACTGCCAAAGTCACTGTGAACTTTATTTCAGTTGAAATAAGATTTACATGGTAAGGTTCCAAAGTTTCCAGCTTCAACTATAAAATTAAGGATTAATATCCAAACAAAAATGGATTGAAATAAAAGGAGCAAAAATAATACTCACAAAGCAGCAAGTAAGTCGCAGCCACTGTGGTCAATCACAATGATCTTTATTAGTGTAAGTATAAGGTTCATGTTGTGTTGCAGCTTCGGCGGCGGGCCGGCCGTGTCGCACGTGCACGAGTGCGGCGTGTGCGCGCGCGCCGCCCAGCGCCTGCGCACGCGGCGCGCGCGCGAGCTCGCGTCCTTCTGCGAGCTGCACGCTAGCTTCCAGGTATCAACGAAAGGGCTTTATCAAAAAACTTCTGTCTCCGGCAGTTTCGCTCGCGATCATGCTAAGACGTCCCACGAAAACGTTTTAAATATGCCCTACGACACTCGGGGATACTGTAGCTTTTCATTAGTGAAAGATTTTTGGAATCTACCAATCTGCGACGCCCGCATTCCCATTAAACTACTAGGGAAGATTTATAAAAACATTTTTAGATCTGCTGTCTTGTTTGGATCAGAATGTTGGGCCACAAAAGCATGAATGAAAGGCAATTGCGTGTAGCTGAGATGAGCATGCTAAAGGGAGGAGGGGCGTAACGCGAAAGACTAAAATTACACTGACACGTACTCGTCGCGAGCTGTTGCTTGCGTATGTATTTAAAATAATACAAATTATAAATAAAAACACGAACTAAAAAAAGTTACCAAGACAATTCTAATATTTTTAAATTTCCTATCTTTGGGTGTAAGAATCGATTACCTAAACTGCATTTTTCGTCATCGAGATTTTGCGGGCTAATAGACGTTAGAAAGAGATTTTTTTACTCAAAATGTAGGTAATAAAATAAAAATCTGACAAGTCAAAATAATAAACATGAATAATATGTATGAGTGATAGTTTTTTAATGTTGATAGACCTTGTTACTTTTTCAGAACATCGAGTTAAAAAACCTGATTTGACAGTTGTTGAGCCCTTAAAATCTTAATATTTCCATTAGAAACGGCTCAGCTAATATAACCATTGTAATCTGGCAATTATGAGGAGGAAATCAATATACGTTTTATTATTATAAGCTACAATTTATGTAGCGAAACTGTTCTCAAAACAAAAAAAACAGTCTCCGTTCTGCGACAAGAATCGTTCCCTTCTTACAACCCAACTTGTGACGTACAGGAACAAGAGCGACCTCACGCGATCTACGGCATCAGCATGCACTGGTTCCGGCAGTGGCAAGCCTTCGTGCGGAACAAGACGCAGCAGCCGCCGCCGCCCGTTGACAACTCCGGCATTGTTAGCAAACAGGTACCAACGACAATCTGGTGTATTCAACAAACTGTATGTATTGTGGACGTGGCTCACAAGTATTACAAAAAAACTGACCTTTGTCTGTTTCTTTTTTTTACTTTTTTTGCCACCACTTCCGAAAGTAATAGTAGATTGTTGCATCGAGCGCAAAGTGAGTTATTAATGCACGAGTGTTATGTTGGCACTAAATTAACACGAGTGCATTAATAACTCACTTTAGCAAGGTGCGTAGTCTACTTTTCTTTCAACTACCATGACAAAATATACCTACTTAAAATAAAAACTCAAGTTAATGAAACAAAGTTAAATTCATGTTCACTTCAAACATACAATTATTAGAAGAGCAGTTATTAAAGATTATTAACAACTTCATTTGCAGCGGTTTTATACTTTCTGGAGTTGAATTCATATCGCTAGCGCTGTCAATTTCCATGTTTTTTTAACTTTTTTATAAAGTAAAGTTTAAAACAACAAAACTTATCGTACGCACAATATCCAAGGATTGAAGTCATAATTTGTGAAATCACCTTTATATGTTTTTAAGTGTGCCATTTAATTTCCAGGAAATCGACGGCACCACGACACTCACGATCAAACCAGGTTCCGACCACGCTCAGCTCAGCGAAGAGCTATGGCGGTTCTTCACCAGTATCTACGGCGGCGGGCCCGAAGTACGGCTCAAATCACCGACCAACACTGCACAGCCCGTTTCGCTCACCGACAAAGACAAGTCCTTCGACGCGCGACGACTTTCACGCAAATATTCAGAGTCGGATAAGGAGGAATACTGCACCAAATCAACCTCAGAAATGGACATCAGAGACAGCCTACACGGCGAACTGCAGAAGAACCAATCCCTCCAAAATATTAACCGACGATACAAAGTCAAATCAGCCGCGGAATCCGACGAAGATGTCACGTACAGGCGAACAAGCTTCCAGTACAAACGACCCGAGCCCAACGGGAACTATCAGGACTCGGACGATGATGATATGGACGTGAGCCCCCCACACAACTCGGTCTACGTGAACACAGTGCGAATAGAGAACGGAGTCGACAGCTCCGACCATGATGCCAACGACAACCCCGTTCTCCACAAGACCGCTGACAGACATACTGACACCGAACTACCAAATCTAGATAGTATATCGCTTAAGAGCAAACCCTCGAAAAGCGGCAAAGTGAGAAAAATTAAAAGACGGACAGTGAAATGATTCTTTCTCGCTTGCCAGTTTGTTTACAGACTGAGGCGACGGGTCGCGTCAGCTAGCAAAGACTACGTTTAGTAACGTTTGAATTATCGAACATTCCTTTTTTTTTTCGGTGACTGGTGTTTAAAATACGTGCATTTATAGGTTGGACGAACCTCAACACTCTGGGACTCTGGTCTCTCTCTATTTCGTAAAAACGATATTTTTCTAAAGCATTATAATATTTAAATCTGCGGCCTCCGTGCCCGGCTACCGGGAGGGTGTTAGTATTTTTAGTACAATTTTAATTTAGTTCAAATTCAGTTATAGAAAAATTAGAAACTTGAATAAAAATGATGATATAATGTGAAATAATCATCGAACTTGTATATTTACAATAATGAATGTATATCTGTGTAAAATTAAATTGAAGTTAACCATAACACCTGTAAGTGTATAGAAATTTCGTGTTTATAGATAGACTAATAATTATCCTGACTGCATTTCTTGCGTTTCCTCTTGTTTACCGTGGATTAGGTATTTATTTTGTTATTTCTGGTTCTAAGTCTATGTGTTATTTGTTAAAGAATTGATCAGCAATAAAATATATTTCATCTATATTGGCTGCATACACTTGTTTTATTCTTTTGAGGTTATACTGTCATATCAGTAAAGTATCTATAGACTGTGACGCATCGTCGCCGGCACGTGAATACCAACACAACTGTCTAGCCGAGTGCATTAGAAATCCGCCAAAAAAAACTACATTCAAAGGTTATTGACCCGCGAACTAACAACGTCATTGATAAATTAATTTTTCCTCGTAACTACGTAGAACTGACGCGCGCATAGTTTTTCTTATTTCCTCTGGATGGTAAATAATGGCCATTTAATACCGACAATTGAGTAATAATGTAGTGTCGTAAATGCGCGTAAAATGAGACTAATGATACAATGACAAGATGATTAATTGCTAACAAGTGTTTAGCGTCAATATATTTTCTTCTTATTATATTATTTACTGTTATTGTCTATATTTTTAACTAAATCGTTGAAAGTAAATTATGATTTGCGAGAGGAATTAAAATAAAATGTCTGCCACGGAAACATAACTTTAAAAATTCACTATGGAGACATAGACAATCCTGAAAAAAATGGGTGGGCGGGAAAGCAAAACAAAATGGATGTTCCAAATATTTATTACAATGAAGACCATTACATCATGTTATTATAAACCAGGTACAATGTTTATAATTTATTATCATTTATCCTGTGAGGGAAACTGCGTTAGTAGATGCCGTTATGACGAGACGGCTTTGTTTGCTGAAAAACAAGATTTACGTTCTTTAGGCCCAAAAGGAGTGCTGATGCTGAAGGTACGTACACTCAGCAACGACTCTTTAGATTCTAGCATTGCTGATCGTATTTCGACATACGTTTTTTTTTTTCTTGATTCACAAGTTGTGTTACCCACTGTCCTAATTGTTATGGAAATGTTCGTAAATCTTGATTTCCAACATATTGTACGTATCTGAAACGTTACGTTCTTTTTAAAAACATTCATATGTATTACTCCATAAAAGCGTAACAAAAATAGATCATTTCAATTAAAATATCATGTTTCTAAAAATTTTTTTTTTTTTTTCATTTATTATAAGGCCCCTATGTATGTACCAAAATTACGTATATTGTATATCTATTGATCATTTTTTTTATCATTTAATTTTTTTTTTTTTTGCTACGAGTAAGAGAATACTACTAGAAAAATTGTTTTGTGCAGATTACCACTTTTTGGTGTCTACAGATGCAAATTTACGGTAACATTTATTGCAAGATACTCATGCAATTTTATAGAACATCTTTCAGCGAAACAAAACATTTCAAAATGCAGTTTTAATAAAGGCATCGTAAATTAAATTCAACATGATTTAAAAACAATATTATTCTATCACTCACAGCAGCTTCGTTGCTGTAACCAAAACTTACATAGAGAAATTAAAAAAATATTCGAAACTTTACAGATGTAAGCACAAAATAAAAAATATGATAATAATTATGTATTTGGTATTACACAACATAATTTCGTTTTTACAAAAATATAAATACAAATGAGTTACACTCATTAAAGATAAAACTATAAAAACTGGGGGTACATGAAAAAGTTAACAATTATGCATAGATATTCCCCAATTAAAATAAAAAGGTAAACACTTATAGTGTCGCCAAAACAGATAGACTTTATCGTCAATTGACATCTGTTAACTATAAAATGTTAAATAAATAAATACAGGTAATGAACTTTAATATTAAATATTCAAGTTACATGACAACAAAAACGGCCGTACATGGTAGTCTTTGATATGTTAACTATTTTAATAATTATTTTACAATCTAAAAAAAACTTTATAAAAATATATTGCATTGTGTCGTTGTATATTTATGTATCAATAATAAAATATGAGGAAAAAGTATAAGCGCCGATTTCATCTAATTAGGGCCTACCAGCCTTATCGTGTAAATTAAATAGTCATTTTTTTCTTTGTTTCGAACGTAAATTAGACGTTTTTGTAGAACTTACATGATAAAACTTTTTTTCTCACACTACGTTATCCTGTTATGACAAACGTCGGCAATTCCATTGATAGGTATAATTGGATGAAACCGGCGGTATTTATACACTATGTGTAACATTTTGTACTTATTGTTTGCACCAATTGCTGTAAAACTATTGTAAATCGTCAGATAGGTAAATATCACTCAGTATAACTGCCTATTTGAGAATATAATGTACTGCTATTGTATATGACTAGTGGTATAAGGGCATAGACTGAATCCGGGAATACGGTTTGTGGTTTGGTTTGGCTTTAGTAAAGAAGCATTCGAAGTTGTACCTACATGTATGTGCTTGCTTTGAAAACTAATGCAAGCTGGATATTATGATTTGGTCAGTAAGAATTTAGGTTTCAAGACTGAATTCCGAATATCGAAGTTCCAAGAAGTCGGAAGTCTCCAAACGGAAGTTGATTTAATGAATAGGTAGCACAAATATAATTCTAAACTAAAGCAATACAAGCAATTCAAACCAAAAAACCGATTGATTCACAGTCTACAACCTCGGGAAGGATTTAGCAAAAATATTTCCAACAAATACATACAACAGTCTAAAAAACTTAAACATTAACAGTTTCATATAAATTGTATTTATAAAAAACATTTTTGCGGAAATCTTTTCTGATATCTGCATAAAGGAAATATGTATAATCATCGATATACAAAATATATGAAAACTTCTTATTTTTACTTATACCAAATGTGCGATAGGAAAGGTCCTAACATTATTTTATATAAACTTTTATTATATATTTTTTTTGTTTTCTTGAATTAACTTTAAAATTCCAGATCTTTCGATTGTAAACTTTGTATTAACTCGATCCGAAAACTATCCAACATTGAACTCAAAGGCCACTCTTTTAGAGCACAATAAAAAAAAGCGAAATTAATAATAATCATACATATTTAACTTGTATATCAATAAAGATTTCGATATGCAGCACACACTTATACATTAAATTAAGACAACAGGTGTTAACTGATTCAACCAGCCCTATGGTCGTATATATTTCTCAAATAGAAAAATAATCTAATTTTCTCACTAACCTAACATAGTACAATTAAATTTCTAGAACAGAATAAGTTGCATTTGAGGTAGATTAAATTTTTTACAGTCCTATTAACCTAATAGATTAGAATTATTCACATAATATTCTACATATCAAGCGTGTACATGATCTCACCATTATGCTCTCCTTGCATTACTAGACGCCGAACATTGACCATTATTATTAAAACCTTTACATTACCGAAAATTATTAAACTTAAAATATACTTTTAACATGTTGTGTCAGAGATGAGACTTTCTTTTTCAAAATATTACAAATATTTTAGTACGCTATGGAAATCGAGGTAGGTGGTCTATTTACGATTTTATACTATTCACCATATTCAGGAAAGCAAAAGACTGCATATTGTAAACAGACAACTTATCACTTTAAAATTATCCCAATATTAATAATAATTACATTTGATTGAAAGAAAGCTCGGCATAATGGGATAGTTTCAAACGTGGGTACTTGTTTTTTTTTCTTTCCAGAATAAGGTTGTTGAAGATCTTCAAAGGATTCAAGTTCTAAATGCTGCAAAGTAAATTGCTTATTACATTACCATTAAGACAAGAAACGATGTTTTGACTAATATTATTATAATGATGCTCCAATCTCAACAGCGCTCTAAAAGAAACTGAAATGAACAGCGCACGTGCACAACTCGTGATAAGACAACGCGTTAAGACGTTAAAACCTAATCAAAAAACCGAAATCAATTAATATTATTTTAGAAGTCATCAGAACTTGAAACATGAGGATGTGGGAATCGGTTAAGTTTCGCCGCGCTATTAGATATCGAGAAACTGCAGTTCCAGAATGTTGTCTATCGGTATTTGCGGTTTACTTAGAAGCATTCTAGATTGTGGACATTACATTCTAAATTGATAAGTTTCTTTAGTTCATGAAATTGCAGACTAGGTGTTGAAGAGTTCGGTTTGAACAAGAACCGCTGCGAAGAAGGAGTCTTACAAATGATGTATTCGAAAATTGGGATAAAAATGTATTTAAATATTCTTAGGCAGAAAATGAGGTTTTTTAAAGAAAGAATGGTCAGTGGGTCGTCTTGAATCAACAGGCAAGTGTGGTCTTACGAGTTGTGCACGCGTCGAACACGCTAAAACATTTGTCTGAAAATGCAAGACACCTAATCCAAGCTATAATTTCCTTCCATTTCGCACCGAACAACTTGTTTAATGTTTAAATTCTCGCTATTATAACATCAACCATCTGACACTTGCACATCACTAAACGAATTACATAATTTGGCTCATTATTTTAAAACGTATGCCAAGAAAATAGCTCCTCTGAAGAAACAAGATGCGGAAATTATTTCTGTATGAAAAAGGAAAATTTATTGCGGTCAAAATAATGAAATTTTTGCATACCTATCATCGTTAGCGGCAGATCGATTAGAAGATCCGTAAGTATGAGTTTAAGTTCCTGCACACGCGAGTCTAACGAGCAAGTGAAACCCGGATTTTGATCGCGATCTCGGTAACGAACGTCGACTTCACCTATCCACAATCACTTTTGGCACATTTTAGTATAATGAAAATGATAACGCTGTAAATTACCTACGAACGCTTAGTCGTCTACTTTGCTCATCAGACACACCCAATTTGTATCGTTTATATTATTCTATAGGAAGCACGAGTGCCTCTGAGGTATATTGATCATTTTTATTGCATTTTGTTTCCAGCTCAAGTCTGCTGAGTTGTAAGGACTTCGATATCATTCTGTACAATAGAATGAAATGGAACCCTAATACCATACAATATAAAGCCTTCAATTGTATAACTCTGTTATGAACACTTAGCACTTACACATAAGGATGATATATCAATCTAGTTACAGACAGATCTGATGTTAATCTACTCCGGCAGAATATTACATTCACTTTATTGATTCGAAAGGAATATGCTCTCTGTTGTATTACATTATCGCGTCGAAAGCAGCAAGCCTCTCTAAAACATATTATAATAGCTCACTGCTTCCAAGAGCTATACACCCTGCTTGTATTCTGCTTACTATACTCGTACCGGGCCGGGCGCGAACGCGGCCCGTCTCTACTAAGCACTAACTGTATTCCATCTAATAGCTCACAGAGTTGGTCCCAATTATACTCCATAAACGTCATGTACGCTATAAATAAACAATATATAATTCCGAAAGTACATACACGACTAGATCACATATTCATGTAGAATTCGGAAGTAATTTTGGTATACCCGAGACATACAAATATACAATTTGGCAATATAAGCCGGAGGGCGCGCACCCTCTAGCTTCCGTACCTATATGATTACAGGGTGAAAATATTACAAGTCCAACAATATTACAAATTGCATTACTAACTGCACTCAAGACTATTTACAGCTTAGATCAACCTTACCTAGTGAGGTAGTTCGGTATTCACATAAGCTAAATGCAGGAATCTCACCCTTCACAACCTTCTGATGCCATCAACAATCTAATGCAGAACTGCGTGCTCCCTCCTAGGTAACCACGAGTAGAAGATTAAAGTGTAAATGGCATGGAGGTGTTGGTGAGGCGAGGTTAGTGTGGCGGGGGCGGCGGCGGCGGAGGCTTAGAGCTCTGCCCCGTCTGGAAGGCCTGCGTGAATGCTGGCAGTCGTTGCGGGACTCGACCTTCCTCCGCTGTGAAAGTTGGGTCACTATCCTCTAACAGCCCTAGCATCTGGCTCGACAAACCTGAAGGGCCTTCGCCCGGATCCATCAACAGGGACTCCACATTCCCTGAATGAAGTAAATGCGCTTCAATTGCATCTGGCAGCTCCTGCGTTGATAGAAAGGGCAAGTCGGACGGCGTCTGGGAGTATGGCGGAGCTACCATGAACATCATAGGAAACTGATCAACTGGTAGCAGCGTACATCCTGGTGACCCTGGCTGCTCTATCTTTATTTCTAAGGTTTCCTCCAACTTTACTTCTATAGGCTCCACCTTTATATCAAGGTCTGGTGGAATTTCAACAATAATATCTGTGGAGGGTACCCTAGTTGGACCTCCCTCTGATGTACTCTCTTTGGGTGAGGGTGATTTCCACATAGAAAAATCAGTACCTTCAATGGGGTACTCTGTGTATGTTTCTTCAAATGCAGATGCCTCAGGTGGGGGTTCACTAGACGTACCTACCGCTGCAGATTTCCATGATTCGTCAGGGTGTGCATTTTTGACATGCCGCACCAAATGGTCCTTACGTCCAAACTTTTGAGGACAAAAAGGACACAAAAAATCACGTCTTCCCGTATGTACAACGAGATGACGCCGCACATCTTTAGCTGTGAAGAACTTTCGATCACAATAGTTGCAAGTGAACTTCTTGTCGGAATCATTTTTAACAGTGCGGCTGCCAGTATGGACTTTTAGGTGATATATTATATCTTGCCTGGTGGTAAAATTCTTATCACATATCTTACACTGAAGATTACCTTCCTCAGCAGAATGCAGGGCAGCATGTTTTCGGTAGCTCAAAAGGGATGTATAGGATTTCCTGCAATCTGGCCTCTCACATGTATAAAGCTTTTTAACAGGATTATGCACTCTGACATGGTTGGTGAGATGATCCTTACGATTGAAAGTCTTACCACAAACATTGCACGCAAAGGCTCGTGCCTCACTGTGTATGAGATTGTGTCGCACAAGCTTGAACTTGGAGTTGAAGCGCTTGTCACACAGATCGCAGGAGAAGGGCAGCTCACCAGTGTGCGAGAGGACGTGTTGGCTGAGCTTGCCAGGGCTGGAGAAGCGTTTGTCGCAAGTGCCGCAGACATGGCGCTTGGCGTGGTCCTTGCGAACGCGCGGCTCCCGGGGCTCGGGCAGCGCGGGGCCGGGCGCGCTGCCCTCGCCCTCGCGCGGCCGCCGCGGCAGCGTGGGGATGCGCCGCGCCACCTTGACCGTGCGGAACAACTGCTTGATGCCGCTGGGGCCTGACGCTCCGAGCGTCACGTACTGCAGCTTCGTGGGCAGCTGCGACGCGGGCGGCGCTATGAACGTCTTCTGCGGGGCGGCCGGGCGTTCCCCGCTCGGCTCCTCTTTGAACTCGGAGCCGCCCTCCTCGCCTTCCTTAGGGTTCGGTGGCGGGCTGGCCATCTCGCGCACATTTTTGACGCGCTTTCCCTATATCGCCGTTCGTTGATCTCGCGTCGTGCTCGTATCGGCTCCGCGGTGGCGCTGGCCCGTCGCGATGGCAGAAAACATTTCTGTCACATTGACGGTCTGGAAGCCCTTTTTCGTATTCGTGTCACATGGTTCTCGCGGAATTTCTCGTGTCCGCAGTCGATTTTCACACAGCGATGGGTTCCACCCGCGTCCCTAAGACACTTTTCGATTGAAAAAACTGAATAAAGAATGAAAACGGATGGAAAAATTACTTTTTTCAAAGAAATACGTAGCGCTTGACATCGAAATCACGAAATGTCAAAATAATGAAATGAAGCCAAAAGCCATGTCAAAAAAAGTCCGCCGAATCGTCAGCTGTGGTCCATTGACCTACATCGAGTGCTTTCAGAATCACAAGTGTTTTAAATATTTTTCAGCTTTTAATAGTCGATTTGACGACTATTGTTAGGTAAAAAAAAATAGTATCAACTCAAGCTTTGTACAAGTATTGGCTAGGTGTCGTTTCCAATGTTAGTTTCATTTATTTTTTCTTGTTTTAATACAATTTTAATCAAATGAAGATGCTTCAAAGTTGCAATACGAGGTCTCTGGAACGCAACAAATAATTTTCTGTCAAAACGGCTATTTCGTATTTTTATCTTTTATTATTTAGCTTTTTATTTCTCGTGGTTGTAGTTTCACTATCTGTATTATTCAATATTTCATCCGTTGATCCAATAAAGTCACAACCGTAACTGTCTTAAAGGGTCTCTTAGGTTCCATTCCTAGGTTGGGTCTTTTCGTGATAGCCCAGGGCTTAACTTTAGGCTAATTAAACTAACGCATATTTCGGCGGACCGTACTCATTGCCTGCATCACTTCTGATTTTCCGATTTCTTCGTGACATTTTCTTTAGCCAGAATATGTTAGTCAGATAGCAGAATACTAGACTCTGCTATCTGACTAACATATTGTGGCTTACTGGCTTATGCAAGAATAGAGTATTTATTACGAACCAAAAGCTGAGCAACATTGCCTTTAGGAATATTTTAACGTTTTTACAGATTCTAATGAGTGACAATCAATTAATCATCGATTCGTGTAAAGGTAGCATTTTAGATTTAGTCTAGGGTTCTATCTGTGAAGTAAGATTAGACAAAACATGCGGTTGTTAAAACGTTTCTTGAAAAGTGCTTATTAGCCATGGCTCATGAGTCCAAAGCAGTGGGGAAAAAAATCCTAGATAAATAAACGTTCACTATCATCATCATCATCATCATCATTTCAGCCCAAAAGACGTCCACTGCTCAGACATAGGCCTCGGCCTCACCCAAGTGTCGCCACATTGACATTTTGGGGGGTTTTGTCATAATCGCCACGCTTGGCAGGCGGGTTGACGATCGTAGTACGGTTGTTACAAAAACACAGAGAACGCTGCTGCCCATTCTCTGGCAAGTCCTTTAGTCGTCTCTTACGACACTCACGGAAGATATGGGATGGTGCTATTCTTTAGGTCCGACACCATACAGAACGTTCACTATGCTTTCAATTTATTTATTTCATAAGATTTCACAGGGAAATAGGTTTACCACATCAGGTGTCAGTAGTGATACCTTAACTCTGGACTGTGTTTGTGACATAAAGGGAGAATAAATAAAGAATTTTTGAAAGAATCTAAACTAAAAGACTCGTATTTATTCTGTTGCTAAACAGAAAAGTTCCATTTCATTCATTCACTCTCTGATTCATTCACTGTCATGTCAGTCAGGCAAATTGTCAATCACTCTGATTCTGCTAACCTAACTTTCAGTTTTTATTTAATAAATTTGGCGATTTCAAGCCAAAACAACAGTTAAATATTTACTTCGTAAATTCTAGAAGCAAATAAATAAACCAGGTAATGTATAATATATGCACAGTCACTCTGTCATGACGTCAAAGTTTATTGGCCTTAAAGATCTTAAAGTTCTTGTGCCCTTTGCATTTTTATTTGGAGGACAATTTTTCTCAAATCAATTTTTAAGTTACTTGCAAATTGACATTGGTTCGGTGAAAATTGCTAAATTGTTTATGAAATATAGCAATATCAGTGTCGGGAGGTCGTATTCTAAATTTAGAATAGCAGTGAAAAGTTGGTGGATTCGAAAAATAATAGTAAAACTAAAGATTGTTAAATTGAGTATTTTATAGTTATTATTTTAAAACAGTAGCGTGTGTCAAATAGACAATCTCATTGTACTTGTGAATAAATCTAGTGCACAAAGAGTTATTTTTTCCCAATGCATACCTAACTCTTGATGTGTGTCCAGTGTTGTTTTGCCTTTGTTTTCTCTGATGAGGTATATACAGGTACAGGTATGTACAGTTACATTTCACCAGTTATGTTTAAGTTCCATGTCATTAAAGGGAAACCTTTTGCCAACCAGGCACACATCAAATTTAATGCAGACAGACAGAAAACAGAAATTGTGTATTATGTGAAAGAGGAATATCGGGCTTGTGTATGATGCAAAAACATTTATCTATGTTCAGAAATTATATGAATATCAAACCTGTATTTTTCCTGTACATTGCACTAAAATTGATTATCTCTAAATTAATCATGAAAATGTAAAAGTACAGACAGTGCTATCAGTCTAAATCTATAATCCTTATGCAGACTGATGTAATAAATATTTGTTATTATAAATAAAATCAATATAAATGTCAGGCTTTGTGACCACCAACTTCTAGATAGATAAAAAATGCCTTGATTTGGTTAAATTGAAATAAAACTAATTTGCAGACAGATAAGCCTATAATACAAAGCAACTTTTACCTATGCACTAAAAAGTATGGAAAATCTCAATCTGGCAACATACTTGTTCATAGTCAATGGACTGATGGCAGAAGAAAAGAATAAAAAGCATATCAAAGTCCCCAAATGGCCATTTGACCAATGACAATAAACATCACCAAGTTGTTGGGCAATTGTCTGCCAAAACTTTAGCCCATTTTGGCCAAATCTGAAGTTTTTGCAGCCAAAGCTTCATTCGGGTAGTACTGGTTGTTAATATCATAATGCAAAAGCATTATCTCTAACACAACTTCAACAAATCAAATAAACGCACAGGTTTAAGCATTTGTAAACCTGTGTTTTACCAGCATTGACTCCTTAGCCCTTTTTGGGCTACATCTAGTACTTTTTTACATTGGCCTTTTTGCTGCTATAGCCTGGAAAGGGCAAAAGTTTCACCTAAACCAACCCTAAAAAGTTAGGGTTCCGTACCCAAAAGGTCAAATGGGACCCTAATACTGAGACTTCGCTGTTCATCCGTCCATCCATCCGTCTGTCACCAGGCTGTATCTAATGAACCGTGATAGTTAGCTAGTTGACATTTTTACAGATTATGTAATTCTGTTGCCGCTATAACAACAAATACTAAAAACGGAATAAAATAAATATTTAAGGGGGGTTCCCATACAAAAAAGTGATTATTTTTTGCTTGTTTTTATAAATAATGGTATGGAACCTTTCGTGCGAGAGTCCGACTCACACTTGGCCGGTTTTACTTAACTTTTTTAGGTTAACTTAACTTTTTTGTATAAATTTAATTGTTTTGATTTAGTCCTTTCTGGCTCTATTTATACCCTGATTTAATAATTTCCAGCCTGTTTCAGCTTCGTAAATAGCCCCTCTTCAACAAGTAAGGTACATAATGTGTTACTAATTTAGATCATGCTGCTTACAGGAACATGTCTGACCAGCAAGTAGCAACAGCGCCGTCGGTAGGCTCCGTAGCCGTGTCGGCGACGAGCGTGGCTGAGGAGCAGCGTTCTGGCAGTGCTGCGGGCACTGGTTAGACTCTACTTCTTTTTTTGTAACATAACATCACGCCTGTAATTCCTGAAGGGTTTGGCTGAAGTGTGCCTATTGTATTGATTACGGGGTGGTGTCCGCAAGTCCACGTCCAAAGCGCGTATTTTGCGTTAACTGAAGTGTGCCCAATATGTTCACCCACGTCGCCGATCATGTTTTAAGTCCCATCTAACAGGGGTCGAGGTTATTGCCATTAACCGGGCATCGGCGACCTGGACCCAGACTCCATGGCTGCTACTGAAGAAATCCCTGATCGAAAAACCCAATAACTTTTTTCCATCCTGAGAATCGAACTCCTCATGCGCTGCAGTCGTCGTGTTTGCGACCACTAGCCCTAGGAAGCCAATAGCCAAATTAAAAAACAAAATACTTTCAGGAAGCGGCGGCAGCGCCGTTGGCTCAGGTGGGTCAGCCGTCTCCGAAGAGAAGCTTTACGGGGGCTGCGAAGGTCCCAACGCGATGTACGTGAAGCTGATCTCTTCAGACGGCCATGAATTCATCGTGAAGAGGGAGCATGCTCTCACCTCAGGCACCATCAAAGCTATGCTGAGTGGACCCGGGCAGTTCGCAGAGAATGAAGCCAACGAGGTCAACTTTAGGGAGATTCCGTGAGTAGATAGTACATAACATCACACCTGTATCCCCCAAGAGTTAGGCAGATGTGTACCATCACCAAACTGGGTATCGGAGCACAGTAAGGACTATCCTGACTTGCAGCATTAAAACAGTTAAAAACTTTCTATTCCTTGGTCCCTTTTTTTGTTTTATTCCTATTGGTCAAAAAATCAAATACCTGGGTATTTTTTTTAAAACACAACTTATTTTAAAAAAGGGTCGCGTATTCTTCGTTTTTTTTTTATCGAATTCGAGACGCGTGTGACTTAGAGGTTAACTACTATTGGTACCAATAGAAATAAGGGTGTTAAACAAATGTGGTCATCGTATGCACGGGATTTAGTTTGCAAAATGAGCTTATTCCCACTTTTCTGATAATACCTAATAGCACACTCATATTTCGCCACTTATGCTTAAGTCCCATATAAAAGGGGGACTCCGTGGTTGCTACTGAGAAATGCCTGATGGAAAAGCAGTCCCGGTTGCAACCACTAGACCAAAGAGCTAGTCTATGTGATAGTAAATAATCAAGATTTTATTTTACTATTCAGCACGCGTAGCATGACCTCTGTAGAAACGAGTTTAGTCTACGGAAGAATTGACATAATGACAGATAGACAATCCGTCAGTTTGTTGATTATTCCGTCGACATATCCCGTTTCTGTGGCGGTCATGCTACGCGTGCTGCTCGTAACTTCAGTTACCATTAAATACTATGGTTTTAAGATATGAGGGCGGTATACAAATACAAGTACTCAATATTTCTATACTTATAAGTTATTGGCTATTCGTGCCTGTGTTATTGACGAGACTCAATTGGCCTTGTAGGACAAATATTTATGTTGTTCAGTGTTGTTATACGACTTTCAATCGTATTTTATTGAACGTAAAGTTTAGTTTTATTTCTTAATGATTGAGTCCATTCGCCACTATCTCGATGGCTGACTATGGAATCCAGACATGACTAATATTCGTATAGGATGCGCTTTCTACGCAGTTATTTATTATTTTAAGCATCTGCCTATACATTTGAAGGATATTCCTTGCTTAAACACCTAGGTATTTTTTTGTTTTTGTTTTAGTTTATTATATTTAAGTGTCCTTGAAAAGTAATGGACTGATCACTTATGACACGAATTCTAATGTAATTTTTTAATGTTTTAATTTTAAACAATTATTAATTTAAGTTGGGATTTCGTGCCTTTGTGAATAAATAAATAAATTTCTCTTTTCCAGCTCCCACGTACTTCAGAAAGTATGCATGTACTTCACTTACAAGGTGCGCTACACAAACTCGTCAACGGAAATCCCCGAGTTCCCGATTGCACCGGAGATTGCGCTGGAGTTGCTCATGGCCGCCAACTTCCTTGACTGTTAAGAGTACAGCGATGTACCGGTAGGTGGCGCTAGTGGGACGAGGTTACGAAAGAGGTTGCATGAAGAAAGGTTTCAGCTTTAGGCCTCTAGATGTGTATAGTTGTTGGGAAATGAACCCTGGGTTGGGTCATTCTTTACAAGACAATTACAGCCTTAGTTCAGTTATATTGCCCCTGACTTCACATTACTACATTACTGTCATAAGCACAGTGATATTTATGCTCGCTACTTTCTTACTTCCACTAACAATTATGTCTAAATTATAGTGATCTTTAATCCTATTGCAATAAAGTTGTTATCGGATTGTTGCAGTCAGATGTAAAATAACTGTAGTTTTATATTTAGTCTCACTAGCGCCACAGTGATCAGAAAGTGAATGATCAGTCATAGATCACACATCTGCAATTCAGTGTGATATTGAAATTTTGGAATGGTCAAAAATTATCACGAATATCGGGTAGTATACTGGGAAATTATAAATTGAGACGTGACGAAAAACCTGTGCGAGAATTTGTCTTACACTAATGCATCAAACATTTTGTTTGTAGTCATTTGTAGATTTGATTGATTACATTCAATAGATTTCTTTCAAAATTATTTAGAGTACCCACATTGTCATTAAGGCCTTGATTTTTGGCCAAACAACGATTATTGTTTGTAGAGACCAAATACTCCATTTCTTAAAATAACCATTTTCCTAAACGTTTAGGCAGCAGTCCCATCACAAGATATAAGCGAGAAACGCTATCAACTAAAAACCAGTTGTTTGTCTGAGAGAGTTCTCGCTTATGGCGTGAACAGTCTGCCCACAGTCTGCGTTCAGCTATTAATGTACATGGTAAGGTACAAAAGTGTCCGACTTCAACTACAAAATAAAGAATTGATATACAAACAAAAATGGATTGAAATAAAGGGAGACTATACAAGACAAGAATGTTACTTTTTTACTGTGGGTAACTAGAGAACACTTCAGTAATTTAGTTACATGATAGTTTTGTATCTCTGATTAAAGTATGTGGGCCGGAAACTCTTGGACCTTACCATAATGTATGTATCTCTTTTACTAACACGGGAACTACAATCTTTAGTATGTGTCTTGAGCGAGAAAATAGTCATAAGCAAGTCGCTTTCTTGTAGGCGGTGAGTCAGGCGCTTGCATGTCCTCTCTTAAAAAGATTGGTTGATGTTAATACAGGGTGGAATCCAATGAAACGCACAACAAAAAAAAAATTGTGCGTGGAGTCCCTCTTAGCGGAAGAAGTGAAACTTAACGCAACCTTGTTGGAAGTCGCATAAAAAGTTTCACTTCAAAAAATCAATTAAAAAAAAAACAGCTTTTGCATACATTTTGACCAAGTGAGATTGCACTTTTGGAGGAAACAGCTGACTTTTCTGGACTCTTGGCTCGTTCGGAATTTTGTACTGAATACGTGGGGTTCGTTTGTGCGTCGGTGTACCTTCAGCCCTGTATAGTCAACCAATCTACACAGGTATCTTTTGATACTAGATTTTGGCTGATTGGGCTGTCAGAAATGAGGTTATAGGCATCGAAAAAGTTTGATAGTTGACATGATATCAGAAAAGAACTTTCTATGTAAAAGGTATGAAAGTATTTAAAGAATAGAATGCAAGAATTGAAATTAACTTGTTTGTGTAGCTAAAAGTCTGATGTTAAATGTATTATTGAAGCCGCTTGTAATTATTACCAACTGTACATACAGTTAAGGTTTATTTTGGAATAAATCGTCCCACTTTCTGTTTTTATAAAGTCTCTCTTTGAATACAATTACTTATAAAAACGTTAGTTAAACATATAAATGGGTTAAATAATTGGAATCCCGACTGTTATCATTTCTCATGAAATACCAGAAACACTTTGTAAATCTGTCTCTTTCTAGTAAAATGGATTAATAAGTGATCTTATGATATATTTTCCTTTTTCAATTCCAATTATCTTCGTGTAGTGAATATAATAATATTGTAATAATCAGAGGTCGGAATTAGGTAGAGTTATTTGTGTACTTACACTGATTTCATACAGCGAAAGAATAAAGTGGATATGCCTCAAATCCCGAGATTAATTTTAAAGAGCAGAAAAATCCAGTGATTTATTTAAAACAAAGTTATTTACTTTTACACAATTTAAACCATCCGACATATCAACATTTCGATGCAAGTACAAAAATCTCTACCTGATTCTACCTAATTCCGACCTCTGGTAATTATGCAAAAACTTATCATATAAAATATAATTCTCATATTTACTCTGTAATTCGGGATACTGCATTTATAGTAACCAGTTTTTTTGCAGATCCATCCAACTGTTTCTTTAATCATTATTCTTCGGGCCCTGCGATCTAATATAAGCGATCGGTCGAGCGAATACGCGATTGTCGCGTTCATAAGTCACTATTAACGCAACCACGCGTTCGAATTCGCCGATCATATCAGTTATATTTATTATGAATAATTGCGCGACCATCGCTTATATTAGGACACAGGTCTGACAGTATATTATTAGTTAGCAAATTTTATATTTTTTTGTACCTAAAATGTTACTTTCAAATAAAGCTTGTATAAACTCAAGTTTTTAGGATTTCATTATTTATTTTGTCAGTGTCACTTAACATTAACCAAATCGCAACGTTTTGCTTTTGATTTTGTTAATAAAGCGTAAATTCTTATTGTGTTGTTTTTGTGTGGTCCTTTAGACTCGAATACCCCAAAATTAGGGTTGGACCTCATCTGGCAGCACGGAATCGCATTTGTTCCGCCTGTGCTACCACGTGCTGCAGTATGCTGCCGCATGCGAACGCGCGCTGTCGCATTCCGCAGACAAAAAAGGCGATCGCACGCGTCAGCATGTTGCAGCATGGGTGGCATACTGCCGCGTTCTTTCATGATCAGATCAAATTTTCGTCAGTCATTGTTATTTCCATCCGTACGGCATGAATGAATAGGCTGCACTGAGCTGTCGAGCGGCCGCGTGCGCCATTGTACGATAGAGTGAGACAGCATGCGATAGCAAGTGATCAGCGTTCCGGAGTGTCCCTGCCGACCATTGCATTTTGTCCGTGATGCCGATCGCCTCGAGGATTCCGCCGCGTGCTATCGCATTATGCTTTCTCTCTCGGTCTAGCAAATGGCAGTTCTAAGCGACAGAAAGAGAAAGGGCGACGGAAAAAGGTGATACCGTGCTGCCAGATGAGGTCCAACCCTTAATGAAGTTTTCTCCAGTTACCCGCACTAAAAATGTAATATTTATAAACCAGAAACTACCTTTATTTCAATCCTCAATTTTACAGTCGAAGCCGGAAACTACCTAACCATGAACCTAATTCTTTAACAATAAAGTTGAAAATCTATTAAAGGATATTGACAGATTGTTGTTTATGTGTGCTTCAAGTTCTATGAAAAAAGCTCGAAATTTTTGCACTCCTCCTTGGATACGTTAGATTCAAGCAATCATTTTGTCGATCTATACAAATAGGATTCAAGAGCGAGCTTGAAAATTTTTGCACCCACCTCGTCAACCTCAGTCTAAAGGTTGAAAACTCAAAACACTGAATGTGTTCTTTTTTAAAATCTGTAGTCCACTATACTAAGTGTTGCTAGTCAGGCGCAGTACTTCACGAGCATGTCGAGGTCATCGGTGACGCGAACCCATCGTTTTTTCCCCTACCAAACATCGCTCAACGCGGCTGAAGAAGTCTTCACTTCAAAAAGACTTTGCCTCATACACACTACTGCACAGAGACCTCTTCCAAAGTGCTACACAACACCGTGTCCTCCTTCCGCATCCTCCTATATCTCAACCACTGAAGATCGTCCATCTATATAGCTTGAGGGCTACCCAAACTATGCTTTTTATAACCGAAACCTGTGTTACTCCTAATAACATTAGTCTGTCCAGTCTTTTCGCAGAATAGCCGGAACAAACAGACATACACACAAAACTTAAAAAACCGGACAAGTGCGAGTCGGACTCGAGCACAAAGGGTTCCGTACCATTATTTATAAAAACGAGGAAAAAGAAAACAGTCACTTCGTTGTATGGGAGCCCCCCTTAAATATTTATTTTATTCTGTTTTTAGTATTTGTTGTGAAAGCAGCAACAGTAATACATAATCTGTAGAAATTTCAACTGGCTAGCTATCACAGTTCATGAGATACAGCCTGGTGACAGACGGACGGACGGACAGCGAAGTCTCAGTAATAGGGTTCCGTTTGACCCTTAGGGTACGGAACCCTAAAATTAAGTTATAAGTACTGTCTAAATATACTTTCATATGCTGGCAGTAAAAAGCTGTAATTTGTTAAATCTGCCGGAAACAGCTTTTTTGAAACATACAATGGCAAGCATTATTGTTATCTGCACTACCTTCACTGATTTATCTATTCTTGCAGGCTGTGCTAAAACTAGAAGAGACGACCACCATGTGTTTGTACACATTCTGTTGAAACCTTTGTTAAGTCATTTTTCTTAAGCTAGCAGAACATTATGATATTGTTTTAACTATGTGTAGTGTCTGGGTCGCCAAGATACAGGCTGTGCCTAGTTTGGGACCCGCTGTTAATCCTGTCCGTACTCTGAAGTTGTGTTAGCTAATAATAACTGAATTTGAAAATTTGATGCAATGGCCATGAATACTTCACCATCCCATCCCACACTGGCCACGAAAATTCACTAGCAGAAAAGCATAAAGACATGGTACACCACCGCCTAAACCCTGCAAACCATAGAGATAGAAGTAGGTGTCGGTCGTTATGTTCTTCGGACAACTTCCTCCTTCCAGCCGTCAGACACCCGCAGGCTTCCGTATTATTATTATTATACTCTTTGCCCGCAGGGCGTCTTGCCAAACGTTTCGACAAAATAATAGGTCTTTACCTATGAAATTGCTGTATTGCAGTACAGACTTTTTCAAACAAAAAAAAGTTTTGATTGGCTATGAGTTCTAAATTCAAATTAATTTTGTTTTAAAAATATGACATTCTATTTACAAAATCAGTCTTTTGTTTATTGATTAGCGTTGTATTTTCATTACATTTCAACATTTTTCCTCATAATGGATACTTTGAAATTTCGTGTAATTATGGAGTATGAGTTCCGTCGTGGCACCAACGCGGCACAAACGACCCGTAACATCAACGACGTTTACGGAGAGAACTGTACAAACGAACGCACAACCCGTTATTGGTTTGCTCGGTTCCGTTCTGGGAATTTTGACTTGAAAAATGAACCTCGTGGTCGTCCGGAAACTTTGGTCAACAATTATGAATTAAAGGTGATTGTTGAAGCTGATGAAACTCAATCTACAGCTGAGCTGGCAGCAGCTTTTGATGTTAGCATTAAAACAATATTGGTCCATTTGCGACAGATTGGCAAGATAAAAAAGCTTGATAGATGGGTGCCCCACGAACTTAACGATCGCCAGCGCAACGTACGCGTCGAGACTTGCCTTGCGCTGCTTAACAGGCACAGAAATGAAGAAATTTTGAACCGAATTGTTACGTGCGACGAAAAATGGATTCTTTTTGACAATCGAAAGCGCTCAGCAAGTTGGTTAGATCCTGGTTCGGTACCAAAGCAATGTGCAAAACGAAAAATGACCCCTAGAAAGGTGATGGTCACAGTTTGGTGGTCTAGTGCTGGTGTGATTCATCATAGCTTTTTACAAAACGGCGAGAGCATTACTGCAGATGTGTACATTGAAGAACTGACCACAATGATGGCGAAACTCGCACGTCTGCAACCAGCTTTGGTCAATCGGTCGTCTCCACTGCTACTTCACGACAACGCGCGGCCCCATACTGCACAACAGACCGTCTCTAAGCTGCATGAGTTGGGTTTGGAAGCTCTCCCTCATCCGCCATACTCACCAGATCTTGCGCCTTCCGACTATTACTTTTCCCAAAATTTGGACAACTTTTTAGCGGGAAAAAAATTCAATTCCCGAGAGGCAGTACAAAACGCCTTTGAAGAGTTTGTTGTCTCCCGTCCAGCTGATTTTTTCAAGAAGGGCATCCATAAACTGCCACAGCGTTGGCAAAGATGCATTGATTGCAGGGGTGATTACTTTGAATAAAAGAAATAAATAAGTTCGAAAAAAAAAATACTTTAACTTTTTTCAAACAAAACGGCAATTTCATAGGTAAAGACCTAATATTTGTAGTTTTTTAATTTATAAAAATTTGTTCATTCTTTTTTATGAATATTTCGATCGTTCAAAAATACTTACAGGGGTCGAATGCAAAACCTCATTTTTTTTTCGATTCATATTCGTGAATGTGTGGCGCCGATGACTGAAGAGTTGTGTGGTAATCGGTTATCGTGGTATGGATAGTGATGCGGAGGAATGAGGAAAATGTCTTGAAGTCTTCTTCTTCTTGTCGTATCGATGATACTTCTTTGTTAGATGGTTTGGGTCCAGTAGGTAGCCACATATACTGCGGCGTCAGAGGCGTTATTTAGGTCGTCGAGAGTGCAGGTAAACGGACACGTGGGACACTCCAGCAGGTGGGGCATAGTCTGATCAATTTTTGAGTATACATGTGGATGGGTATAAGATTAAAGGAAGACCAAAGATAAGGTAGATGGACTGTGTGAAGGATGATATGGCTAGAAAGGAGGTGACTGCTAAGATGACGAGCAATAGAGAAGTATGGAAGAAGACATGCTGTGCCGACCCCAAATAAATTGGTATAAGGGCAGGCCAATGATGCTGATGATTCGTGAAGGGACCACTTTTGTTTTTACCATAAATCCATAACATGAAGCATGGAAGCAGAGGTGTACCTAGTCCAGTATACTCAGATATCGCCAGCTAAGTTAAAGTTCTATGCAATAATGCGAGCAATCTGCCAAAAATCAGACTGTGCTGCTTACTGAGTAATCCCTAATGGAAAACCCAATAATATTAGTCTGACCTGGGAATCTAACTCAGGGTCTCAAGCTAAGAAGGAGCGGTTCTATTACTGGTAGTGGGGTTGTGAAAATAATACGTCTGTTAGTATCATCATCATCATCATTTGAGCCGAAAGACGTCCACTGCTGGACATAGGCCTCCCCTAAGAAGGGGAGGTTTTCCCATAATCGCCACGCTTGGCAGGCAGGTTGTTAGTATAAACGTGAGTAAATTAAACAAAAAACAATGATTGACTTGTCCTTTATTTAATGCGTAAACAAAATCCGGTCCACCATTATCAGATATTTGGAAAATAATCTCAGGCAGCTCACTACAATAATATAATATGGACTACGTACTGCTTACTATAACCATTACACTTTGGAATGATATCCTGCTTAATACTAAACACATTAGGAAAATCAACTTTACAAATAAACTGAAGATACGTCAATAAATAAATTCTGATTTTATAATTACAAAACTTACACTCATACGCTACAAATTCCATCTGAGATCTAAGCTTACAATAAAAACTTTGGATAAACAATTAAAATAATTATTGACACATTGTTTTGTACATTTTTACAAAAGAAAATTAATCATTTCCGGCTGAATACTGGGTGAGAATGTATAAGGAATTAAATGCACAATGTTACAATAAGTTGTGACTTGTAAACGCACCTTACCTAACGAAAAATATACACATTATCGCAATAATACATTTTACATTAAAAAATAATACTTTCTAATCAATTTCAAACGACAATTAGACAATTATTGTTCTATGGAAGATTTCATTCTTACACATATGCACCAGTACTGGTTGAGTATAAAATCTGCAACACCGTTACACCAAAAATATAAAATTTGTATGAAAATAACTACAAAACCTTACTCATTAGGTGCAAGTTTGAGGAATGTACTCACTGTACTGCGTCTGCGTTACATAGCCGTCCTTATTATAAAAAGTATTCAAATTTTATTGGCAATAATATCACAAATCAATATTATCATGATTTCACAATCAACAGTTCTGAGTGACGTTATGTGGGTGTATGAGAGATGTATAGGTGTACACGGATCGTTTGGCGCGTGGCAAAAATCAGAACTAACATCGCCATCTTTTTTTTTCAATACAATTTCACAAAATGTTTACCGCCAACTCATCCTGTCAATGTCATTGAACTGCCAAAAGATCCATGTAGTATGAGTATGTACGATGTATCGAGAACGAACAGAGATATGTCGAACAATAATATTCACGAATAGGCAACACGACATATTTATTTGAAGCACAACAATGCTGATGATATGTTAATAGATATCACTAGATGATTCACATACACGGTGGAAGGGACATTTTGATAAACTTTTAGTATAGATTCAGTAGGTCTATACTGAATCATAAATACATAGATTCTAGACCATCCATTAGAATTCTTCAGGCAATTATTTTTTCAATAATTGGCAAAAAATTCAATGCTCCTGGTCTAGACTCATGTGTTTTGAAACCATGATAAAATTTTGTGTTAGGATGTCCCTTAAGCCGTGTATTTAAAGAAGTTATATTCATGTAAATAACGCGTTCTTTATTCGCCAATTAACGAATAGAAAAGCGTTTCAATTCTATTTAAAAAGCAAAAACTAATGATGAATCGCAGCTAAATACAAATTCAGTTTTCAACAATGAGAAGGCATTTCAAACGTTTATAATGATTAGGCCATTCATTTACTTAGGCTATCTTGGGGTCGGCTTCCAGTCTAACCGGATGCAGCTGAGTACCAGTATTTTACGTAAAGCGCCTGCCTATCTGACCTCCACAACCCAGTAACTAGGTAACACGATACCCCTTGGTAGGACTGGATGTCTTAGGCTTAGCTTATTTAATTAATTTAGATTTTAAGTTGAATTTACTTCTTGCAGCTTCGAGACGGTAGATTATTTCATCACAATTTTTTTTTATGTTCTAGGGTTAATTTTACCCCTTTGCCGTTATGCCTTCCCACCGTCGAAAGTTCTAGAAAAGCGCTATTTACACGAATACAACATTAATAAACAGATGTATATGAACTCCGATTTAAAACGAATGCAAATGGATGGATACACGACAATTTATTTGGCTCACTTAATTCGCTACAGTTAATATTGAGCATTACTTTGTCTTTTCCAAATAAGCGTCGCACTATAGAATTTAAGCGGCAAACGAAATATCTATGAGCATATCCGGGTAAGTACACTAGTCATACTAATATTAGGTCATAGCCTAGGTAAAGCTGTCGACGTCGTAAGACGTAAAATAAAAAAATGCCACTACAAGCAAAAAACGTCAAAAGGTCATTCACCCCTGGTCAGTGTGACCAATGTTCTGATCTAGAGGGATCATCTTTTTGCTGACAGAGTATATTGGTGGGGAGTCTAGTTTGCCAGCTAACGCTTGGACTCGACTTTTGACGGATTCCATAGGGGCTGAATCTACTTTGACATCATCAGAGCTTGATGAGGAGAATTGGAAGGAAGAGGCTTCAGTGTTGCCATATATGTGTTGTGGTTCTCTCACGTTACCATAGAGGTTGTAGTTATGTATGAGGGTGGATACTCTGTTCGGTGCGGCGGGTAGACTGCTATGTTCTTTGGGGGGTTGCTCAGTGACGGTCAGCTGGCTGGTGGTCACAGGTTGGTTGATCTTGAAGTCTGGCTTCGGAGGGGCAGCTTCATCCTCTTGCAACGATGACTGGTTGCTCAGCACCGGGTTCTGAGGGACGCATATTTGGTTTTGAGCCGCGAAGACTTGGTTTTGTGAAGTCAGCGTTTGATTCTGTGGAGTGGCGACCTGTAAGAATTATTTAACCCTTTTGATTTTTTAAACTTGCTCGTTTAATACGTGTTTGGTAAAAAATGGATACTGACTACATACTACCGACTAGATACTTGGGAAACGCTGCATGCAAATGTAAGAAAAAATATGTTAAAAAATGTTGATAATAGTTAAAACGTGCAGGTCAATCAATCAGTATGAATAAAGATGTAAATAAATAAGATAAATGGATAGTTAAATTAATTATCATTTCTACCAAGACGTCATTCCAATCGATAAAATATCCAGACTACTATTAGCCCTATCGATATCGTTTCTGCACTGATCAAAAAGGGTTGCCTTTTGTTAGAAGTACAACGTAAATTCAAGTTTTTTTTTTTAACGAAATCTTGAGTTTAACAGTCCTGTCACACTTGTTTTACTTCTGACAGCACAAGAAACCTTACAGCAATGACAACAAAGATTATTTTGACTTTCTTCGAGGACTTGTGACTCTGACATCCGGCTGATAGGCAATAGGCTTGCCCTCTATTACATGTGTGTGGGGGGGAGGGGTGAAATGTTCTGCCCAAACCCTTCGGGGATTACAGCCTACTCCCTCTTATAGAGACACGAGGCTTTTTTGGGATCCTTATGGGTCATACTTGTATCAGTATCTACAGTCAAGTTCAAGTTGTGTGAAAGTCAAACATTTTATTCAATAGACAAGAATTGAAACAAAGTAAGAGCCGTGAAAGAAAACAAAGTAAAAGAATTCTAACTTTTGACGGTTCTAACTTCAAGCAATTACTATTAACTACAGAATAAAAAAAGTTAAATCATCTAAGTTAAGAAAGAAAGAAGAAGAAATTTAGAATTCATAATACAAATAAAAATAAATTTAGTATATCAATGTTAAAAAAAAATCTTTTATCGATATATATCGATCAAATCTGCATTCGACCTAACTACATCACTAATTGAGTAGACATTTGAACGTGGAACTTTCAAAAACAAAACAAGATCAACAATCAATCCAAAAAAAAGCTTTATGTTAATCAATATTTTAATGGGAAACTTTGATTTTACGTGGCAAAGGGGCGGGGGCGCAACACCATATCCCGTCACTGCCTATTCGCGCATATAGAAGCATGCTGATGATTTCACATCAAAAATCGTATCATAAATAATGGCTTTCACTCAAGTAAACACTGTGACTTGTCTTCTTCTTCTATATATATATATATATCTATATAGAAAAGAATCTATATATAAATAAGAACGAATGTTGGTAAGCGCATAACTCAAGAATGGCTAGACCAATTCGGCTAATATTTTTTTTTGTATGTTCCTTAAAGTCCACGGAAGGTTTTAGTACTAAAAAAAATAAACTTTTGACAGTACGAGGTCTGTCCGGGCAGCTAGTTAATAATACTCGTATAAGAAGATGTTTGATGAGACGACAAGTATGGAAGAAGAAGACATGCTGTGTCGACCCGAGAATGATGATAACTTTGACTTGTATAAAGATACGGGAGTTATTGTATGATTTACACCGTCATGCAAAATCGGGAGAAAAACAACTGGGACAGGAGAGACTGAGCAACGCAACCCTATTCAATCAGTTTAGAACTGAAAAAAAAAAACAAAAACGTCTGGAACTTACCTCTGGCTCAGCATGCGACACTAACCTGCGCATTGGGACTGGAGGCCTCGGGCGCCGGCAGTAGCGCGGCCCGCCAGTCCACCTGCGGGTGCCGCGCGCGGATACAGTCCACCACGTCCAGCAGGTTCTTAGCGTCCATCGCGAGGATGTGCGCTGCTGCTAGCATGCTTCTGTGAGGAGTTCAGTGGGATTCGTTAGGGACTTGGGCTTATACAGGGTAGCGAGGGTGATGGGTATAGGTAATGCTGCAACTGCAACCAGAGTGCGCTACACTTGGTGTATTGCAGCCGGATTTCAGTCGATCGACGTGAACGTGGCTTTATACAGGGTGTAACGGAAAGGGTATATACATACTTAAGGGTGTGCTACAGACCATCTAGGGGAACATGTTTCTCCATCGGTCAAACATCGTAATAGCGAAAAATTATCTGCTGCCCCATACAAAATTTCAATACCTATTCGACCCAAATGTATGGGGCAGCTAATATTTTTTGCGCTATTACGATGTTTGTCCGATGGAGAAACATGTTCAGTTTGATGGTCTGTAGCACACCCTTAAGTAGGAGTGTACCCTTTCCGTTACAACCTGTATAGTATTTCGAATTATGCTTTGCTTTTATTAATAATGGTTAGTCAACGTAGATCGACCGCTGTGTTTGGAACTACAACCTAAATGTTGATTGCTGGTTTCTCTCAAAATTTTGTCAATTCATAACCATATTGGTTTGGGGCTGATAAGGTCATTCGATGCTGATTAATACTTGACTCTCTCTTATCTAAGATCATACAACTTTGTATCATGGCAGGATTTAATATGATGAGGTTACCAACGCCACCTTGCTCAGCACCTGGTGAGCCATGTTTCCCTGACCGTACTATACTATACGTGTGCGTGTACTCACTTAGTGTACTCATGCGTGAGCGTGGTGTTGTGGTACTGTATGGCGAGCCGCATGGCCTCCACTAGCGCCGCCATGTCCTTGCTCAGCACCTGGTGAGCCATCTCTACCTCCCTGCAAATTTAAATTGATATTAAATTTAAATATATTTTTTAAACAAAATAAAACAATGATGTCGCGGTTCCGGCTTATAAGTCTTAATTCATAGATAAGACACTTTCATCATCTACAGTGTAACTTTACCTACTATACTGGGTATAGGTCTCTCTTTGTTTGTGCCAAGCTCTACGTTCTTGAGCCAGCCTCATCTAAGTTTTTTCTGCGATGACATAATGCTGTCTGCCCTTCTCGCTACCGGGCGACCAACATTTTACTTATTTAGTAAGCACTTTCCATGTGTAATTTTATCACCACTGCTCTTAAAATAGTGAAGGAATTCAGCAAGTCCAAGAACAGAAAATTCGAACACGTTACGTACTGGGCCCGTACGGTGGCTTACAACCCACTCTCTTGTACAAAGAGGCTTACGTGCTAGCATTGGGGAAATTGGTGATGCTTTCTTGGCTACGTACCTCTGCGCGTGCTGCGGGAAGGGCACGACGACCTTGTCGACGGTGGCGCACAGGTCGCGCAGCTGCGCGCCCACGGCCCGCACGGCGCGCAGCACGCCGGCCGCGCCCGCGCCGCCCGCCGCCGCGCCCGCCAGCCGCATCACGCACCGCACCACGCCCGTCGTCGCCGCGTACACCGGCTCCGGCGAGTCCCGCCCCAACTGCGGGGAGGACGTTCATTTGGTAAGGTTTGATATATGTCTTTTTTCAACCGTCATATAGCCGACGTCATAATTGAATTTGATACTTTTGAAAATAATTTTCAAGTAAATTGAAACTTTACTAGAGATATCGTTTTAAGACATACAAGGGTTAAAGGTTAGGACATTAAATTTAGGGTGGTAAATCAATTACGGGGTAAATTCTACGAAATAATACAAAATGGCAAAACTTATGATAAATGAATCACCAAATCTCGACAAACAAGTGTGAATTTAAAGGCAATTTCTTTTAAGTTCTATTTTCGGTCGGTGAAACGTGTCTTGATTCCCTCATATGACATAAACATCTGCACATACGTTACAAAATATGTGATAAACGGAAATTGATATAGATAAACCAATAAATATGCATACCTTTTCTTCACTGGGCGGTCTTTCTTTAGATACAGTATTCGCTGGACTCGTTTCAGCAGAGGTAGACGCTGTAAAATAAAGTTCAATGTTATATTTTATCTATTAAAATATTAGAATGGCCCACATACAGTATACCTCCCAGTGGAAGAGAGAACATCCAGCAGTGGGAACGATATATACTGATTAAATTATTCTGTAAATTTTCTAACACCCCCGACCCTTGCTCGTGCCAGCCCGTAATACTGAGTATTAAATTAGCCTTTTTATTTTATTTTATTTTCGGATCAGAAAATCATCAAATGACTCCTCCCGCTCTGGGCGGAGCAGAAGGGAGTGCCAGAATTGCGTGTCTATTCAATTAAATTAGTCTCTAAATAATAATTAAATAAAATAAAAATAAATGAAATGATAATTATTAGTAATTATTAAATTAGCCCCTAAATAATGATATCATTCAGGCCAGCCTGTCCCTTTACTGCCCTCCCCAACCGACGCTCTAAGCCGAGGCTTGTACCCCGCAGGGGGTGCCCTTAGCGTGTTGTGGCTTAGTCTTGAAGTTTTATGCCCTGGCTGGAGGGCTTACACTCAAGGCACCCACAGGATAGTCCGGTTAAGCAGAAGCCAACCTCTTAGGTTGACCTGAGAGATGCCATTACGAAAACAAAAAACTGATTATCTTATGCTTACCCACAGTATTTGAAGTATCTTAGGTCGTATAGTGCAGAAAGTGTTGATCTTAACCTACTGTAAAACAAAGAGGTTATGTTTAAATAATATTTACCTGAATGTGGTTGACTAGACGCTCTCGGTTCATTGGTACTGTCTGATTTCTGTTCGGCTCCCGGGTCGGACTCGGTAGACAGTTGCACGTTGGATAGACGCTTATTCTGAAAGAGAATGCGCACCATAATGAAGGCTTTTTCTATCCTAGAGTTAAAAAATTGTATGTATGTAGTAGGGGGTAATCTTCGGAAGTACTGACCCGACTCAGGAAACTCTGTGACTAACTAATTATCCCTTAGTGTCATAAGTTACATTTAAAACGTGCCCGTGCGTTAACGGAAGCGAAACCGCGAGCAAAACTAGTTATTTATATTTATAATTTTATTAAAATTGATCAGACTAGAAGAAGCTATTTTGAAAACAGGCAATAAATAAGCATTCATGAAACCATTAAAAAAAAGTGTTTTTTAAGTGAAACTTCTTATGCGGCTTCCAACAAGGTTGCGTTAAACTGCAACGCTGCCATGGAGGGGGTATGAAAGCACTCATTTCCACATTACGAAGCTTCACTTCTTCCGCGCAGAGGGGCTCCACGCACCATTTTTTAATGGTTTATGGTATTGCCTGTTTTCAAATCAGCTTCTTCGTGATTGGTTGTTATTATTTGTGGCAACCAAAGAAAACATAAGGTGGGAGGTTTTTGAGTTTCTCAAAGATTGGTTGTTATTGAGTTGTTTAGATATTGAAGTTTATTTAGATGCTCAGAATCTGAGGTTTATCAGTTGATTAGAAATTAGTGGTTAATTCATTTTTTTTAGATTACGGTTATGTGATAAATATGGATAAATAAGACATGCGCCCACCACGAATGAATTGGGATAAAGGCAAGGACTGTTTTTTTATGGGGATGTTATCTAGTTGTTCATAATGTACAAAAGTGTTATATTTACCAAGTTCTCTTCTTGCATCTGTAACCATCGTCTATCTTCTTCGCTCTGATGCTGTTGTCGCGCTAATTCGGCCAACAGTCGCCTTTCTACCGCTTGTTCGCTGTCGCATTCGGGACTCTGTTTTGTACGAAATAAGAGCTATAATCGAGTGTATGTACAGACACAGTACTTAACAGATGTTGAACAAGTTATAATCAAAACTAAAATATTTAAAAAGAATATCTAATTGTGATAATTAAGCATGAGCGTGCATTAAAGGGACTTAATTCTATTTGTCACAGTCAAAACAATCATTAGTTAAAACTACTTTTGACCTGTTAAAGCTATTTAACAAAAATTAACGTTTACTTAGAAACTTATTAGGTTGTTAGGTTTTTTTTTGTGACCCTATGAAAAACATCGTGTTGTAATTCTAGTTAATTAACACGGATGCCTTCTGAAACAACTTTTATTTTTAAAGAGAAAACTCATTTTAAATTTGATTAGGTTTTTGACTGACACTGGTCAAAACTAGTTTTGTCCGATTAACAGTTTTGACTGTAACATTTATACATTTTTATAGAACCAACATTGCTGTTAGTGACATCGCCAATTTCCAGTTTTTGTACAAATATTAACGTGTTTTAGTAAATAAAAGTTAAATGTTACCAACCAGACAAGTATACCGAAGTTTTTGAGAAATTTTGATTATTACTACCACAATGTTAGTTCAATTTATTTATAAAAATATATCAGTGAACACAGTTGTGAAAAAATACACGTAAAACTTTTTTCCACAATTGTATTCTTCTTAAAAAAAATAAAAAAGAATATAAGTAAAAATAAAATAAAAACCGACACTCTACCGGAGAAACCCAAATGACACAAAACATCTGAAAACAAAAAACAAACCAAAAGAAAAAGAATTGCAAAGTAAAAAAATAAAAACTTACACCGTCATTCTGGGAACAGGATTGGTGGGATATTTACAAAATCATATGGGAATTAACTTTAGACCTATTCTCGTTCGTAAATGGCCATATTTTTTATACCATTAATGTTATACTGTTTGTCCAATCTCATATAATCTTTTCATTTGTTGGTTAGCAGAATAACTAGAATCAATACGTGGCCTTCTTCGTTTGTGGCGATCTTGGAACATTTAACAGCAGAAAATAATGAATATCTTTGGAATTGATCTCTTAGATCTGTATTATTTAATTAAAATCTTGTTTTAAATGTACTTATGTTTTAATAACATTAATGAACAAGTGACGGCTTGATTATGAAATGATATTTTCACACCACCTGCTCGAAAATGTCAAATTATATGTCAAGCAACCTTAACCTAAAGTGAGTCATTAGTGACCGGGGGCACAGCCGGTCAATAATGTTGTACTGGATTTCATTATGACCCGCTGGTCAATAATGTGATTTGAATTTGGAATCTCACATGCTCAGCTAAATTGGCAGTATAGTACTAACAAACACCCTTTGGTGCCAGAAAGAGGAAAGCTATTCTCGATACCCTTACTACACGTGGATGATATTCTCGATTTCCTACAAAATCATAACAAATTAACAACTGCTTCTTCATATCGTTGCCATGTTTTCGAAGACAAAAATTATAAGAATAATTAGATAACTACGAACCATTTTTTTAAAAGTAATGGATTCACATTAAAACTGGCATTAAAAATAACAAATACCGTACCGCGCCGTAATACCGTAATAGTAATTGGCTGAAACATTAGTTAATTTATTTTAAGTAAACTGCGCAAAGATTGCTGTGGATTTTGTAATTTAATAAATAAATAATAAAACCGTCAGTCGATTTAACACATTTTATCAAAAATACTCTATTTTCACGAGCGTCTCCAATGATGACGTTCTAAATTCAAAATTCATACAGCCAATCATCCAAAACCATTCTACCAGCCCTGTATAAAGCTTAGTTTACACAAACGCCACTTCCATGAGAGTGATATCAATAGACACACACGACAAAACCGTAGAAGAGACTTTTTTTTTTGAAAATCGAATTGATCGTGTTATTGGTAGACGCAATAAAGGCGCGAACTTTTGGCATTTAAACTTTAAATTTATCAACAAAGTATTATAAAATGTCGAGTGATGAAAGTGATTGTACTCCTAAATTCATTACAACCGAAGCTAATAATATCTCCAATGATTTACTGCCGGAAAAGTCAAAGGAAACTTATATAAAAGCCTACGACAATTTCCAAAAATGGAAAAGTACGAAAGGCGTCAAGTCCATTTCGGAACCAGTTCTATTAGTGTATTTTCAGCATTTATCTTGTACTCAGAAGTCAAGTAGCCTATGGTGTACTTATTCAATGCTTAGGTCAACAATAAGCATGAAACACAATATAGACATCAAGACATACGCTAAGCTATTAGCATTTTTAAAAAGGATATCGGAAAGTCACCAATCAAAGAAATCGAAAGTTTTCACACCTTTGAATGTTGAAACTTTAAATTATTAATTTAAAGTGCATATAACTAACTAGTTCTAAATAAGTGATTCTTACTTTTTGTTTATTTAATAAATACTTTGTTTTTCGTACTATGGCTATTATTTTCTCACAGTAGGTGTAAAAAGTAGAGTATCCTCCTCTGGGCTAAAGGTGTCTTTGCCTTGGGCTAGCTTGAATCCCTCGCTGCATTCAGGATTCTTGTATTAACTCCCTCGCTTTGCTCGTGAGTTAAATCCCGAATCCTTCATTGCGCTCGAGATTCAATATGACGCCCGTGACATAAGACACAACTTTAGCCCCTCGGTGCATAATCTACTATTTATCTACTTCGGTTTCGTTATATTCGAATTACAAAATTGACAGCGAATTCATTATGATACCCATAACGACATCGGGTTGCATTATGCGAATCGTCATAAATTCTAAAACACAAGCAAAGACATTCTGAACATACAGCCAGGTACCTATAACATTACTTCGAAATCGAGACAATGTAAATGATGTTTTAAAAATGGAACAAGTTTAGAACAAAAGTATCGTATAATATTTGGCTGTTGTCAGTGTGTAGTTAAGTTTCTAATAAAAATACTTATTTGTCTATATCTGTGTTTTATTCCTTCCTTCGTAGATAAAATCTTGTATGCAACTGTATGTTATTGGTCTTTTAATAACTCGTGCCCACCTATTTCGGTAAGCGCTACGCTTGTACCGAAAAATGGCACTCGTATTAAAAGACCGTCCATAACGTAACAGTTGCATAAATAGCTATAATTAAAGAGAGTGAATTCTTATTTCATTTCTTGCCGTCTTTTTGTTATCGTGTGGTAAATAACTAGCCTGGTGTCTATAGTTTAAATGCCTTTGCCCTTGGGGCTCTGATGACTTGGCTTTTCATGCCGTCGAGAAATATCGCTCAGGCATGATGGTTTCCTCACGATGTTTTCCTTCAACGAAGCAAGTGATCAGAGGTGCGTGTCTTGGGTTCGAATTTGAGACCCCTGACTTGGCAGTCAGACGGTCACACCACTAGGCTATCACTACGTCTTCCTATGATTGAAAATGATTCAAACTTTGTTCGGACCTTTAACGGTTTCATAGCATTGAGAGTTAACCCACTTATTTAAAAAAATATATTAGGAGTACCATTGTATTTACTTATAATAAAATACTACCACTTTTATACTTCACTCTTCACACATTCCTAATCATAACAAGCATGCATATTCTAGTATCTACACACACGTACTAAATACTTTGGCCTATATGGTGCTTATGTTACATGCAAAACTTGATATTTACTAATAGTATTTTCATTTATAAGAACTGTTATGAAAAAGTAAAGACATTAATAAAATTTAAAAGAAAAATTAGGAATCTTCTAATGTTCTCATTAATATTATAATCAAGATTACAGTAATTATTATTATAATCCTCTTGATTGAAAATTAAAAAATATATATTCCTTAAAATACCTATGCATCCATCAAGAAAAGTTTAGCATTTAACCATAACACCAATACCATGCCATCCAAAAGTAATAAAAAAAAATCTACGCGAACAATCCAATCACCTGCACGGGCTGTGCCACTCCGTGTACGTGGGACACTCCGGTGGACACTCCTTGCACGGCACCGTGTACGGACATCACGCCGTGTACGGCACCCGACGGACCGGATACCGCCGGAGCAGGCACCACGGCCGGCTGACACTCCATCCGTGAAGAGAAGATCACGGCCGCGTCCGCCGGCTGTACCATCGCCGGACGATACGCCGACCCAAGCTGTGGCGCCTGAGAACTCGCCACTTGTGCCCTATACATCATCGGTTGTGCCCCCGACACACTGTGCGTGTATATCTGCTGACCGCCATACGACATTGGAGGGACCACGCCCATCGGTTGCGACGCAAAACCTTGGACTGGTGCGAAGGGCTGTGGGCTAGCTGAGCGTAAGAATCCCGGCGGGACTTTTGACGGTCGTGCCTGTCCGGGGGAGTATGGAACTCCTTGTACCACTCCAACTGGGACTCCATAAGCTGAAGAAGGATGTGAAGCCGCCATACTACTCTCACGGCGGTACTGTGGCCTTGCCATCGCTCTCTGCGCTGCTACAGCTACGCAACTCTTCACATTATCCCCTCCAAAGTCATATATCTCTTCAACTAAAGCCGGTTCAGGTTGTGTGCGCATTTTGTTCATCACACTGGCTGCTAATTGGGCATTCAAGGATCCTTGGACAGCGAACTGGCCCACATCTTGATCTCGACGAGTTCTAGGGGGAGGAGACGCGGGAACCGAATGCTGACGAGTGAAGGGAGCTATGGGGACTGGTGAACCACGATGGGATACACTTCCCCTCGCATTACGTTCCAAAGACCCCATACGGATGGGAGCTCTTTCTGCACTAGACAACGCGCCTCTTGTGTTCCTTTCTAAAGACCGAACGCGGCTAGCATAAGTCTCGGGCACTTCGGGCTCAACGGCCGGGGCAGGCGACGAAGTCTCGCGCGGGGAAACGGGGATATTCTGACAAAGATTGTCACAACTTTCCCTCGCACCTACAACTACTGTCAAGGTCTCATCGGGGGGATCGGAAAGGGTCGGGGCGGAGACGATAGGATCTAGCTTCTGCAAGCTAGCTGCAGGAATGGGGGCAGTTTGTAGGGGGATGTCGATTTTCTCATCAGGTCGGGGGTGTATGATCTTTTCGACGATGTCTTGGGTCTCCGGGAGGGTCTCGGCGAAGTCTACGGAGACGGTGTTGAATACCGAGGCGGGGGTCGTGTAGGCCTGCGGGTGGATGGCTCGCGCTTGGTTCTCTCGCAGTAGGTGAGCTAGCACCAGCGGGTTCTGCGCCACGATGTAGGTTTGGGCCGCGTTACCACCGGCTGGCTGGGTTGTCGTGTCGCTTACTATTGACAAAAAAACGTTCATTTGATAAGTGTCTTAATACTGTGCTTATTTATCTCAACAGGCTTTTCCAGACTTTGCACTCCTTGTGCAAAATCTGGATAAACTTTTCTGTCTATCAAAAACTAGAGTTCTGTTTTAATTTGCATTTGAAACAATAGTGATAGCTTTGATATACATACAATCGATACAATCGAGTGCCTTTTGTAGTGTGCTGTTGCATGTTTACGGACAAGACACGCTAAGTCAAAAAGTTTGACTGTTTTTCTCGGCACTCATATCGTTTAGTGCCGAGTAAGGCCCGGTCTACACCAAAGCGGGGACGAGCCACGATGTAGATATCAATTAATGTGATTAGACGGTTTGCGAACGTCTCCTCATCATACATCTACGTCTGTCATGAACCGTGTACCTGCAATATTGTTGGAGGGTCGCTGCGGTTTGGGCGGCGGGTCGTCGCTGAAGGAGCCGGCCGCCACACGTCTGTTCTCGCGCCGCATCGTCTCCCACGCTGAACTGCGCTCCTCTTGCAGGATCTCACTATAAGAGACAATATATCATTCAGAACAGTTATGGTTACCACAATGGGTCAACAAAACTCCTGAAAGTTGGTGCTGCAGTTGTCTGTAAACTTTTGTGGTAAGAGTAAAGACGTGTATTTTATGTGGGGAACATTTACAAGCGGTTATTTCATATTTTTGTTGAGTTTCTCAGAAAGAGTGCTTGAGTGAAATGTTGTTTTTTTCGTGAATGATCATCATCATTCGCTTGCCCGTCTCCCAATTTATTTGGGGTCGGCACAGCGTGTCTTCGGATTAAATGAGGCACCATAAAGGTCTATATTTAAGCACAGCGAATGCTGGGCAGGCAGCAATGTATTTCAACCTTGCTGATTGTCTAGCCTTTACTGCTAGCCTGTAAAGTAGGTTACTGAAGGCCAATCATTTGTCAATTAACAAAAGACGTCGAATCAATAAATAATAAATAAATAAATTTCTTTATTGCCATAAAAACAGGTTATAGTTTTGTGAGACCCTGGCTCAAAAGCTAGGTTAGAGTAACTGTATTTCAAGAGCCAGTGACTACTTCCATTTAAGTCAAAATTGGGCAAGTTTTATGCAGCAAAAGGTGACAAAATTATATAACTTAAAGTTAAGTTCATTAGTTAACATTAACATCAATATATCGTCTCATTGGGTGATTCGTTCAAGGACTGCAGTATCTGCTTTTCAATAGCGGAAATCAGATATTTGGGATCCTTAGGTAGATGGAAGTTTTTAGCCAAGCAAAAGAGACTCACAAGAGCGTCTCCTTCAGCTGGTGCGCGGCGGGTCGCTGACTGGGCTCGTAGGCCCAGCAGCGCGACATGACGGAGTACAGGCGGGGGGGGCAGCGGGGAGGCAACGCTAGTCTCTCTCCGTTCTCCAGCTTGCCGATCACGTCGTTGTTCTTCACGCCACTGAAAGGCTTTACGCCCAGCATTAGGATTTCCCACATGCATACTCCTGTGGAGCGAAAATAAGATATAATAAATTTGCAAAAGTGTTATTAGTGCCCCAATCAAGGCCTCGGGCTATTTCGCTTTCAACGCGACTCGCGTCAACCGACACGTGCGCGCTTCCTATGTTTCTTCACTCGAGTACCTACAGTTGCGTCAATAATAATTATAGAAAACCACAAACTGATCTACCGTCACTTTTTTTTCAGAAATATTTACATATTATATTAAGTATCATAGTATATTAAGGTCAATCAAAGAAAATTTTTACACTGCTCGAATGACAAACAGATTATAAGATCAAGTGACAGAATATGTCTTGGGATTATTATCCCGCCACACTATTACCAAACCTTGCAACTCCTGAAAGACAAAATCAACAGTGGGACGCTCGACGAAGGTCCAAAACATAATTTCCACTACAGAATTCACTGTCTATACAAAATGCTCACTCCCTTTCATAGAGAGGAAGCCTGAGTCTCAGCAGTGGGAACATTATAGGCTGGTTATGCTTATCCTAAAATGCTCAGAGATACGTACCGAACATCCAGACATCGGAAGCCGAGGTGAACCTCCTGAAGTTGATAGACTCGGGCGCCATCCACTTTATGGGAAGCTTGCCGCGCGACGCCTTGTAGTACGACTTGTCTTCCACCATCTTTGAAAGACCGAAGTCTGCCAACTAGGGAACAGGAGAAATGGCAAATTAAGAATGAGAATCAGCAGGTTTGTGACATAAAAGGTACATTAAAAAAAAGTTAGCTATGTTTTTAATAACCTATAACGAAATATGGATTAGAAGAAATAAAAAAATTTGAACGTGGAACTTTCAAAAACAAAACAATATCAACAATCAATCCAAAATAAACTTTATTTTAATGGGAAAAGGTTGATTTTACGTGTCATTTGGCAACACAATTTTCCGTCACGGCATACTCCTTTCAAGACAAACTAATAACACCTCAACACATGCTATTATAACACCTCTGTATACCATGTTTTAAGCAAATAAATTATCTTATCTTATCTTAATATTCAGGGCTGATTTCACCACCCGGCTTTTTCCGAATTATACCCAATAAGGGTAACCAGAACATGTGTGTAACACTCCTCAGATATGTAATGTCCTTGGAAAAGAAATAAAATCGTAGTTTTGTCAGGTAAAACTGTCGACGGGGTCAGAATTCATGCTTGAAGATTTCTAGCAGTCCTTTGTCATAGCAATTAAGTGTGACAAACCTTAACACAAGTAGGCGTTGAGACGAGTACGTTCCTGGCGGCGATGTCTCTGTGGACGAACTTCTTGCTCTCGAGGTAGCTGAGCGCCGTCGCTAACTGATAGATGTACAGGACTAGCTTGCATGTCTCTAGCCTGTAACAATAGAAGAACAAGATGGATGGTGGGTGGTGGGTGGTGGTGGTGGTGGTGGTGGTGTATACAAGATGTTGTTTTGCAACCTCGTCAAATTCAAGGTGGTAACTATGCTAATGATTCTCGTCCCGAATAAATAATAAAATGGGTAGGTAATTTTTGTTTTTTTTTATGGAATTCGGTAAGTGTGAACCACGAGTGTGGTGTGAGTGTGTGTGTGTGTTCGCTAGTGGACACAGTGAGTTTCGTGTGTCGGAAACAGAATCGAGTTGTGAGTGACAGTGGTAGTGGTACGGCGCGCAATAAACGAACGAGAAAGAGGGTAGACCGTTTTGTCTGCTCATAAACATCCACCCGCAATAACTTCAGTTTATCCGTGATCATGGCGTTTGCAACAGCGCCGAAATATCGGGAACTCATAACAAGTAATAAACATGGTAAATATCCCGTTACCAATGTTATTGAAAGTGTGAACCATTCGCGTTTGAAGCGCGGCCCGTCTGAATCTGGCCCTGTAACCGCGCTTCCACACATACAAACAATCTCAAACGTTTATTCGATAATTTCTTATTCCCTAAACCACGTTAAGGGGTTTATTCTGAATAATGACTTTTAACAACCAAAAAAATCTGCGTTTATAAATAACTAGCTGTCCGGCGCAACTTCATTTGCGTCACATTTCGCAACATTTTTCATTGCTGCTCCACTCCTATTGGTCGTAGCGTAATGATATATAGCCTTCCTCGATGATTGGGCTATCTAACACAGAAATAAATTTTCAAATGGGACCAGTAGTTTCGGAGCCTATTCAATGCAAACAAACAAACAAACAATCAAATCTTTCCTCTTCATAATATTAGTTTAGATTAACTAGGTACCGTAATTTAATTGATTATTAATGTCTTTTGTGATAACCGCCTGAATTTTGACGAGGATGCAAAACAAAACCTTGTATAATCTAAGAGGAGCTCGTGGCTAAACAAAAGCCGCTCGGATCGGCCTAGGTTGGTCCGTGTATGGGTGACCACTGATTCTATACCGAGGTTCCTCCGTGCCTCGGAAAGCTCGTCAAGCCGTTGGGCCCAGCTGTCATTTGTAGATCTTTGACAGTCGTTACGAGTAGTCAGAAGCGAAAAGTCTGACATCCAGTCTTGCCAAGGGGTATCGTATTACACAGTAATAACTGGGTTGTGGAGGTCATAAGGCAGTCGCTCTATGTAAATTACTGGTATTCAGCTGGAGGCGGTTGGATTGGAAGCCGACCCCAACATAATTGGGAAAAGGTTAGGCAGATGATGACATGAAGACATTGAGTGCGCTGTTGGTTTTGTAACGTTCAGCTCAGCGCCGAAAGTTATAAAAAAAAACCGGCCAAGTGCGAGTCGGACTCGCGCACGAAGGGTTCCGTACCATTATTTATAAAAACAAAAAACACTTTTTTGTACTGATTTCAGTACAAAAAAGTGAAAAAAAGTACAAAAGTAGAATAAAAGGGTTTTTAATATTTGTTGTTATAGCATCAACAGAAATACATAACCTGTAGAAATTTCAACTGGCTAACTAACACGGTTCATGAGATACAGCCTGGTGACAGACGGACGGAGGGTCCCGTTTGACCCTTTGGGTACGGAACCCCGAAAAAACGGCTGCGCATCGTTATGCCATTACAGCATAGTTTGTAAGCATTGTCTTTGAAAATGTGTCTCGATCCAACAAAAAACTATCAAAATATTGCTTATCTTGATTGGTTTTTATTTTGACTTCTAGAAGAGAACATCGACCTTGTGGCCTACCATGATGTAGATGTATTGTTTTAATCTCATTCCAGAGTGGGAAAGAGATGGCGCTAGATGTCCTCTATAACTCCGTCTCTTTCCCACACTGGAATGACATAAAACAACACTGCTTTACGACGTCATGGCCTCTGCATAAAACCAAGAAATTTATTTACTTTCTATTTTATAATAATACATAGAACTTGTTGTAACTTATTAGTAGTGATCGGATATTCGGCATATTTACCTAAACTATGTTCTTTCCTAGCAAAAAAAAGTATGGAAGCGGCTATTTAAATGCCAATTTTCGTCGCGGGATTGCGAAATTTCATAAGTCTTTAGTAAGTATAAAATGTAGTACTAAAAATATCGAAACGAATAATTTAAATTTATTTAGAACCTGGCAAGTTTGTTGAAAATAAGAAGGAAAAAAATACAACAACTATTTGAATTCGTATTTTTGTGCTGAAATGTCGAATTCAAAAACAAAATGGTAAATATGTCTGGGCATAATTCATTTGGAGATAAACGAAAGAGTAACTAGACTAGTTTTTATTTTTTAAATAAACTCCTTTTCCCATACTTACGCGCGCTCCATACTAGTCAACACTCAAACTTTAGGTAAATATGCATGAGAATATCCGATCTCTACTTATTAGTTTATCAAATAAAGCTAATAAAGTCATATTTTCCGGCTGTAAGTAACCTGTGTGCATTCTGCTGCAGATACGCGCGCATCTCGCCGAGCGTGGCGAGCTCCATGACGATCCATATCGGCGGCGCGCTGCACACGCCCACCAGGCTGATGATGTGCGGGTGGGAGAACTGCTGCATTATGTCTGACACAAATATACTACGTTTTAGTTACATACATTATACAATACATGATTTATTATACCTACTGTTTTTTTTTTAAACATTGCCCCAAACTAGGAATTTCTCCTGTATCATGGGTGCGTTTACAAATATTTAAACTTACATTCACAAACAGCCAGACCCGGAACAACTATCTGCAGGCCTTTTTTTTTTTTTCGGATGGGAAATCATCAAATGACTTCTTCCGCTCTGGGCGGAGCGGAAGGGAGTGTCAGACTTGACTGACTAAAACCCATCCATGTTCCTTCTTAGCCCTTTGTGTTCCAGGGCCACGGTATCTCTTTCGAACAACCCGCAGCCCTGGCAGGAACTATCTGTAGGCCTTACAAATATTTGTTCCGTGTGGGGATCGAACCCGCGACAGGCAGCGCAGCAGTCAATCGCTTAGCCACTGCGCCAACCGTGCCGTCGTGCCGTCGCGTCGTGCCGTTTAATTAAATAATGTTCATAATTTTAAAAAAAGAAGACGACTTTACTTTTGTTATTTTTTTTGTGTAGTACACCACTGACTACCGACTTTTTTATTTATATTTCATAATGTCGATTCAAAGGTTGTCTGGAAGATATCGCTATAAGACTGCCGTTGTAATCATAAAATTTGCAGTTTTGTAAACCCGTTATGTTTCATTTTGGTGTACATCATCATCATCATCAGGCCTCCCCCAACGCCACATTGACATACAGGGGGGTTTTGCCATAATCGCTACCTTTGGCAGGCAGGTTGGCGATCGCAGTACGGTTGTTACAAACGCACAGAGAACGCTGCTGCCCATTCTGTGGCAAGTCCCTTAGTCGCCTCTTACGACACCCACGGGAAGATATGGTGCTATTCTTTACGTCCGACACCATACAGAACCGACGTTTCAAAACAATAGAAAGTAAGTGTCTTCTTTATATAATTCGCTGCATTTAGAGAACTTATAATTAGCAGTTGCTTTATTAGCAGATGGCGAGTACTCACAAGCCTCCTCCAGGAACTTCTCCGCGGTGTCGAGGTCGGCGTCCATCTTGCACGTCTTCACGGCCACCGGCAGCACCGCGCCCGCGCCCGCCGGCCCGCGACGTAGGGACGGGTGCGACGATGACGTCACCTTGCATGTGCCTGCGGGGATACGTCATGTTATTGTACAACTTGAAAGATTTTAACGATGTGAAAATCCTCGATGGATGTCCGCCGCTCCGGGGGGAGCGGAGGGGTTTGTCAGACTCGACTGACTTAAACCACAACGGTGTTCCCTCGCACACTTGCGTCGGGGGGGTAGCGGGAAAGAATGCGACTTCCGCTGCCCTGGACTAGTTAACAGCCCGCTTGGCCAGTGCGGGCCTCGTCCCTGGCGTCACGTCTATGAGAGGCGCGCGTGGAACACACCGAACTTGAAAGATCTACCTCAAGCTCGGATCAATTTTCAAATTAAGCCGTGCTTGCCTAGGTTAGTCCGTGGATGGGTGACCAAAATTACATACCGAGTTTCCTCCGTGCCTCGGAGAGCACGTTAAGCCCTTGGTTCCGATTGTCATTTGTAAATCTTTGACAGTCGTTACAGGTAGACAGTGGCCTGAAAGTCTGACAACCAGTCTTACCAAGGGGTATCGTATTACCCGGTACTAATTAGGTTATGGAGGTCAGATAGGCAGTCGCTCCATGTTAAATAGTGGTATTCAGCAGCATCCGGTTGGACTGGAAGCCGACCCCAAAATAGTTGACGAAAGGTTAGGCAGATGATAATTCATCATTATCATCATCATCAGTCTATAATGTTCCCACTGCTGGGACACAGGCCTCCACTCTATGAGAGGGAGTAGGCTGTAATCCACCACGCAGGCCCCGTGCGGGTTGGTAGATGTCACATATCTTCGAATTTTTATTTCTAGGACATGCCGGTTTCCTCACGATGTTGTTTGAGAGCAGCGCTGATGAAATAAATTACACAAAGGAATGCGCTTGCCTGGATTCGAACCCACGGCTTACTACTCGTAAGTCGGGGGTGCCACCACTGATGATAATTGCACTAATTGAAATAGTGGCGAAGCTAGGCGTATCCTACGAAAAACTCAAAACTGTGTGGGCGACATTTTGCATGATTTAAGAGCATCGAGATCTGAATACGTGCGATTCTGGATAGTTGATATGACATACATAATTATGCCCAAAGTTGTCAAATAATACTAAATTACCTTTATGTACGTCTCCAAATTGTCCTTCGCCAATAATCCCAGTCAGTTCTATTTGATTTCGTACTAACTCGTAGTCTCGAACTGAAACAAATCACGTACATGCTATGAATACAATTAAATGAGTACATAAGGAGGTGGAAAATGTCGTGAGGAATGTTTTGAGTATGAGTGTAGATGGTTATAAGTGTAGAGGAAGACCAAAGAAACGATGGATGGACTGTGTGAAGGATGATATGGCAAGAAAGGAGGTTTCTCATGAGATGACAAGTAATAGAGAAGTATGGAAGAAGAAGACATGCTGCGCCGACCCCAATTGAATTAAGGGCAAGAGAATGAATAGCTTTAAATTTCGTTCACAATACGTTTATAATATTCTATTTCTAGGAAACTACCATAATGGTAGAAAAAAAAAAAAGGAATTTGTTCTCGTACAAGTTATTTTGAGATCAGTACCACATACGTACATCTCAACTATCTTTAATTCTTAAGAAATAATAGGTACAGTGGTCTTACCAGCAACGAATGAGCATGTTACAGGAAGTTTGAAAATTGCGTCAGATACAGAAAAGTTGAAAGGAAATCGACTGTCATGGTATGAACATGTGATGAGGAGGGACGAATCGCATGTGACTAAAAGAGTAATGAATATAAACGTTGATTGCTGGAGAGGGAGAGGAAGACCAAGGAAACGATTGATGGATTATGTGTCATCATCATCATCATTTCAGCCGAAAGACGTCCACTGCTGGACATAAGCCTCCCACAACGCCTCATTGACATAAGAAGGGTTTTGCTTTTGGAGTATGTGTGCTGTGATGAAACAAAAAAACCGGCCAAGTGCGAGTCGGACTCGCGCACGAAGGGTTCCGTACCATTATTTATAAAAACGAACAAAAAAAATCATTTTTTGTATGGGAGCCTCGCTTAAATATTTACTTTATTCTGTTTTTAGTATTTGTTATTATAGCATCAACAGAAATACATAATCTGTAGAAATTTCAACTGGCTAACTATCACGGTTCATGAGATACAGCCTGGTGACAGACGGACGGACGGACAGCGAAGTCTCAGTAACAGGGTCCCGTTTGACCCTTTGGGTGCGGAACCCTAAAAAGCAGTAAATGATAGCGTGACGGTTGCCAGAGGAGAATGGAAGAAAAAAACGTGTTGCGCTGACCCCAAATAAATTGGGCAAGAACAAGAAGATGATGATGGTCTTACCAGCAGGCGTGGAGTAGTCAGCATCGTCATCCACGATCTCAGCATAATCCTCAGACAGTAGTGTCGCCGTGTTGGCCTCCCACGAGCTCGTCTTACCTTCCGACGAACTACTGCTCATCTCCGCTGTCAAAGGTAATGTGGGTTAGACAAACGGTTGGTACATTAGTTCATAATTTTATTGATATAGAAAATTGTTGTTTAGTAAATACGGTTTGAGTATTGGATAATAGTACGACGATGATTGTGTTTGAACTTCGAATTGTTTTTTTTTTTTAAGATAATGGACTTAAAATAATAGCAAAAGGAAAATTGAATAGAAGAAGGGTTAACAGAAAAATATTTTATTAAGTTTTAGTTTCGTATTTCATGACTTACTTTTACATTGACAATTGAGTTGTTTCCATACGGTTGCTTGTAGAAAAGAGAAAAAAAAATGCATTCAGAAGAAGTAATTTTTTTTTCGAAGAAGTTAGACAACTAGGCAAAGACTGGTGATAATACGACTTACTTACACCAATCACTAAATGCGTTAAAACATACGGAACATCACGCCTGTAAATAATGGATTTGGCAGAGACGTACCTAATAGTACGCCTACATTTCACCAGTTATTTTTTAAGTCCCGTATAAGAGGGGTGAGCATATTGCCATCAACCAGGCACAAATACAGTCTCCGTGGTAACTGAGAAATTCTTGCCCCCGTATTCACAAACGCTCGGTTTCGTTTTCGATTCGGAAAGTCGTATGTCTATCTCGCTCGCTTTCGTAATGCCAAAACAAGATAGACATACGACTTATCGAATCGAAAACGAAATCGAGCGTTTGTGAATACGGGGGCTGATGGAAAAACCCAGTAACAATTTGCTCGACCCGGGAATCGAACCCTGGCCCTCATGCAAAGCACTCGAGCTTGCCACAACGAAACAGTCCAAAAATTAAAATATCATTCTGTCTTTGACGTTTTAAATACGTTTAGTGCTAAACCCATTTAGTGGTTGGTAGTGTAAGTGGGGTTCAATCTGATATAAAGTTGACGGCACGGTTGGCGCCGTGGTTGAGCGATCGACTGCTGCGCTGCGTGTTGCAGGTTCGATCCCCGCACAGAACAAATATTTGTATGGTCATAAGATAGTTGTTCCGGGTCTGGCTGTTTGTGTATGTGAGTTTAAATGTTTGTAAACGCACCCACGATACAGGAGAAATTCCTAGTGTGTAACAAAGCTTAAAAAAAATATCTTTACATATATAATTCTACTGTACGTGTGTATGTCACGGAACTCCTCCTAAACGGCTGGACCGATTTGAATGATTTTTTTCTGTATGCGTTTGGGTGGCGCCCTGGATGGTTTTGATTCACAAATCATCACGCTAAGACCAATACGAGCCGAGCAGCAATGAAAAATGTTGTAATTGCGAAAACGGGGAAAATGTGACGCAGACAAAGTTGCGCGGGACAGCTAGTATATATATATTCTCTGATTTATTCGGGCAATAAGTTCCGATACTTTAAAATGAAGTGTTGGTGTACTTACTTGTTCTATTCCACAAAGAAGTTGGTGACTCCGTGACCAACCTACAGTAACCATCTACTAAGTCTGCTAAACTTTCTGCAGCCTGAAATGGATAAAGATAAAATAATATTACTTTTGGTAGGAGCTCCTGGCTTAATAATAACAGCCGCTCGAGTTCAGATTAATCCGCGTCGCTTATGGGATATTGTCTGAGCTTCATCCCGCGATCATGGCGTTTGCAACACCGTTGAAATATCGGGAGCTCACAATAATTGCTAATCACGGAAGTGGCTGTAGAAATGGAGATACTTTTTTTTTATGGCCACTTGCAGATCAACCTGCTCAGGTTATTTGTGCTCAACCGTGAACTCAAATGAATTTAAGCGCCCCCAGCCAGGGCTTACAAACTAGTTACATTTAAATGACCGCTCGCTAAGGGCACCCCCTGTGGGGTTCGGACCTCGGCTTAGGGTATCATTAAGGGGGCAGCAAGGGACAGGCTGGGACATATTATTATTATTTAGGAAATTTATATACATGCTCAGCGGCGCGGACTCGCTCGTCAGGCAACGGTCGGGGGTTAGAAATGGAGATACATGAAAAGAGTAACCATGGAGTTTCTTGCCGATTCTTCTCCATAGGAAACGACCAACCCGAACCGAGCACCTTTTTGTCGACGTTTTATAAGGTGCCCGTGTAGGCCTATGTAAAATAAAATAAAAAATATTTTACTTATATAAGTAAGGAGATGGTCCTGCTTACCTCAACACTGCTGCACGTGATGGTCAGCGTCTCCGTCGCGCCCTTCACTCGTAACTGTAGCGCGGCCTTACCGCAGGACCCGCTCTGAAATTAATGTATTTGCTGTGATTTTTCATTGCAAAATGTCTGGTTTTAAAAATTTTACTAATTGATTGAATAAATGTATATAATCTTTTAAACAATAATTATAATTCTAACATTATATTCAGTAATATTAAAACAGTATAACTTACTAACTAAGTAACTAAAAATATAATTTATCACATTAAGCACCCAGTGTTCTTCCTCCTCTCTCCTACTTGATCTTGCTGTGCCCGACAGGGTCCATAATTGGGACTTATACAATTACTTCCTTTCTATCGCATCGCTTTATATCGCATCTAGTATATATACATTATCGTACGCAATAGTGCATATACATTATGGTACGCAATAAAGAATTGAGAATTGCAGATGAAAGTCTTGTCTTGTTTTTCATAATGCACACAGCAAAGGTGTCTGCCTGCGTCTGTGTTTCCGAACGCTTGCAACCCTAATCTCTTCAAAGTTAAAGTGAACAGGCTTCTTCTGGGTAAGCTCGTACTTTCGTCAACTTTATCTCTGTCATCTCTGACCTAGACTAGGGCCAAGAGCAAACCAACGCAAAAAAAAATCCAGTATGTTTACCCAATTCTGCCGAAATTCACTTTTGCTTAATTAAGAAACCTTACAATCAAAGATCAGCGCAGACCAATTAATATTGAAATGATTATAAACCCTATCATCGGAATCCAACGAAAGAGCTGTGCAAGTAGCTCTACAGAGTGGAGGGGACACCGACTCGAAACCGCTAACACAGAAATGTTTCATCAGATTTTTAAATAAAATCTGCTGTTACCTACAAAAGTGTAATACCTAGTTGGTCAAAATGTATGGAAAAGCTGTGACTTTTATTTTCAAGAAACTTTGCTCTTAATGACCCCTTTAGTAAAGCGTGTTTTTCAATGACCTCATATTCTTGTGGAAGTTTCAGAGTAGTCGCTTGTTACCTGTGTTTGTGACTGTTGCGTGCAGTTGGACTTGAGCGTCTGCACGGCCACGATGTCGCAGAAGGACGCGATCTTCGTGTACGTGGGCGGCTCGCCAGCCTTGTGCGACACGTACGATATATCTGGAACGAAAAATAATACTTGTTTAGGATATACTACAAGTGCGAGAGAAGGATGGAAAAAAAAGCTAAACAGAACAAATACGTCATTTGCCAAGAAAACAAAGATTTCTTCTTTCTTATGATTTTTTCTTCTGTTGTCATACTAATTAGGTGGTAATAGCGGCAGAGGGCGGTGGAAGAGACCTTAACCTTTGGGGTCATTTAAGAATTAACTCTGGCACGTTGTAAAGAAAATAATAAACAATACGAAAATAGAATTAAAAAAGTTTAGACAGCTTAGGCACGTGCGTCAAAGTGTGAGATGTAATTAATATGATTTATATTTAAAATAAATCTTTTATTTTAAGTAGAATAAAGCCTCCCCGTTGATATTCTTCAGTTCTCAAGACTTACCTATAAAGGGCCCGATGGCGAGCTCCACAGGTATGGCCCAGCCGGTCCCGAGCGCGCCCGTGAACGTCTCGCGGTCGTACCCGTAGTGCGTGTGCATCGTGTCCAGGTACTTGAGCATGCACTCTGTGTCACTCAGGTTTGCCACCTGCGAATATCAACAAAACAATGCGAATAACATCTAAATACATATTTATTTACTTTTTTTATATGTATATATCGGCGCAACTACAACAATTCGTCTAGAAAAACCTAGAATAACTAAGTTTAATCATTTAATTGTCCTAAAAATTAGTTTAAAAACCATAAGTTGATTACTTTGAATTTATTACGATGTAAAATGAATGTCATCATTGTAATTTCAATACTTAACCTAAAATTAAACGTGCACGTACGTCGAGCCCTATAAATACGGCCGCACTGTAGGCGATCAGTCACACACTCTCCGCCTGACCGCCGCCGCGTACGGACGTGCCGCTACCTGCTCGCATTCCCGCTCACTATCAGTGTGTGTCATCGGTTCGTCGCTTCCCAGTGTCGTGACGTCATCAGTAGTCCCTTGACTACACCCCCGAACAATTGTTGTCTTTTTATTAAGACAGCACTTGCTCATTTTGCTTCGGATATTATTCCGATTTAACTTCCTTTGCCCCATCAGGGAAAAGTCCTCAGTTTCGAGGTTCTTGGTGGGAAACCTAACGGTGCCAACGAAACCAAGAGAGGGTGGTGACCCAATCCGCCCGCCTAACCCCTTCAGGGCCTAGGTAAAAAAATTGGGCTCCGTCGCGAACGTGTGCGCCGCCGATTTACTGTGCTAGTGTTTCCCGTTTCAACAAGTTCCTGAAAGCAAAGTTCCCTGGACTGGAGTTGGAGTTGCTACCAAGCCCGGACCCTCGGACTGTGGCTGCGGAAAGGTTGAAGCGGGTGAGTCGCTGGACCCAGTAAATTCCCTACATAATTGTGCAAGGAATTAGGTTGTTAGGCGCGCTGAGCTTCACTCAAATGTCTGCTAACTCTTAGCAGATAATATGGCCCTTGATGCGGATGAGGAACGCCTTTTTGCGTTTTTCAAAAACGTTGTCCTGAAAGATCCAGATTTTTTAAAGAAATATGGGTCCGATGTCGCTGCCTTGCAGCAACCCAGTATTGCCTTCACTGACTTCAGTGACGCGCTCGAGAGCCCTTTGTCGCCGCCGCCTGCCGACAGAGGCTTACCGCCAGCCGTCGCCGCCGCGATTAAGGCCACCCCAAGACCCATTCTTGTGAAACCCTTTGTTTCGCAAACAAAGGTCCAGCCCGCACCTGCGTCCATTGTTCCCGTTTCCGAGAACATGGACAAAGGCTTACCGTCAGCCGACGCCGCCGCGATTCCGGCTAAACCGAGACCCATTGTTTCGAAACCTTTTGTTTCGCAAACAAAGGATCAGTCCGAACCTGCGTCCATTGTTCCCGTTTCCGAGAACATGGACACAACTGAGCCAATCTCCGACTCAGAGTCAATTTTAGACGCGTGCTCTGCCTCCTCATCCTCTGAAGACGACTATCAAGTCGTCGGAAAGGGCAAGAGGAAGAAGGGCAAAAATTCCCAGGCCGCCATGACCAAAAAGATCGTCGCGCTCCCTTATGCCCCCTCTCACGCGGCCTCCCGTCCCACCTCCGCGGTCCCCTTACCTACGTCCGCCGCTGCTCATACCAGTAGGCCAGTCAGCCCTAAGGCTAAACCTTCAGCTGCTTCTTCAAAGAAGCTGAAGCCCCCTCCCCCGTTGTTCATTCAGGACAAAGGGAAATGGACAGACGTGTCCAAAATGTGTAATGAGCGCCGTATTCAATACACAAGCGCAAAAAGCACACAGCAGGGCATAAAAGTGGTGGTCCCTACGACAACCGACTTCAGGGAACTAACCCGCCAATTAATCGGAAGGCGCATAGCCTTCCACACCTACTCCCTCCCAGAGGAGAAGCCCACCCGCGTGGTGATCAGGCGGATCCCGAAGGAAATCCCCACGGAGGACATCCTCAATGACCTCCTAGGCCAGGACATCCCGGTCGCAGCCGTCCACCGCCTTCATAAGGCGAGAGGCGGAGACCATTACGATATGGTACTGGTCATCTGTGACCCAGTAGAGGGTCACCACCCGATCTTCAAAGTGAAGTCGGTTTGCTCCCTGACAGGCATCTCAATAGAGAAGCCCTACCGCTCAAGCGTAGTCGGACAGTGTCACCGCTGCCAGATGTACGGTCACAGCCAAGCCAACTGCCATGCACCGCACAGATGCGTAAAGTGTCTAGGCGACCATGGCACGGCAGACTGCCCCCGTCCCAAAGACAAGTCGCTTTGCACGGAGCCACCGAGCTGTGTGCTTTGCGGCCAGTCGGGCCACACGGCCAACTACCGCGGCTGCTCAAAAGCCCCCAAAGGCTCCTCCTCTAACCTGGTGAAGCGTGCAAGCGCCCGCCAACAAAGAGAAAGCCCATCGGTGAGGCTACCCTCTGCCCAGATGCCGGAGAGACTCAGCCCTCAGAGGCCCTCTCCCTGGACCACGCTGAACCACCAGAAAGCCTTCCCGGCTCTCAGTAAGGCAAAGTCCAACCCCATCCCCGGGCTATTAGATGCCCCTGTCCCCACTCCCGCGGCCCAAGCGAGCGCACCGTCGCCCGCTCGTGCACGCCACCCGGCCCCGCGGCCGTGGACCCCTCTCGCAACGTAATTTTAGAGTCGCTAGCAGAGTTAGTCACCCCCGAAGCAGATCGCATGGCGGCTGATCTCAGGGCGGCTAACACTGGTGGCGATAAACTTAAAATTATCCTCAAGTCCCTACTCAAGTTAGGCGACCTCCTCCGCAACCTTAACCTCGACTAACTCCAATGGATAATACGAGATTAACGTGCACCAAACCCCGATCCCTAAAATTAGGGTACTTTAATGCCAATGGCATTAGAGGCCAGCGTGATGAGATCGCCACCTTCCTCCGCGACCATCAAATTGATATCCTCCTCGTACAGGAGACCTTCCTCAAGCCCAGTCACCGCGATCCGAGAATTGCCAACTATCGCATAGTTCGCAACGATCGGTCACGTTGCCACAAGGGCGGGACTCTAATCTATTATAGGAAAGAACTGCATTGCATCCCCTTAGATCCCCCTCCCATGGAGTCTCTACTCGAGACCTCAGTGTGTCGACTAGGCATGACCGGCCATCAACCGATCACTATCGCCTCTGCGTACATCCCTCCCGGCGGCACGTCCGAGGAGCACACTTTGTTCACCAAAGACCTTGCCGTCCTCTTCGGCTTGAGCGACTCCGTTATCATAGCGGGCGACCTAAACGCCAAACACCCCGCCTGGAACAGCACGACGACCTCTGCCAGAGGACGTCACTTGTATAACCTGGGCGAGTCCCTCAACTTCGATCCCATCGCTCCTATGGAGCACACCCACTATCCCCACGACCCCGACCAACGTTCGGACGTTCTCGACATAGCGCTACTCAAGAACGTCAACCTTAAGTTGCATTCCATCGAGACTTTACATGAGCTTAACTCAGATCATCGACCAGTGCTCATGCACTTAGTTCCTCGCTCGGGTCCTTCTGACCCCAGCCAGCCCCCGCCGACCCAAGTGATAACCGACTGGAGGAAAGTCAGCGAAAAGCTGAAATCCACCACGTCGCCTCACCTAGAGGCCATCCCCGACCACATAGTCTCAGTCGCAGACACGACGGCCGCCATCAACTCGTTTACAGAACACGTGCAATCCGTACTGAAGGACTGCTCACGGGAAGTCCCAGCAATGAGCGATCAACGCTGGATACTACCCGCTGACGTATGTGAACTGATAAACGAAAAGAACGCGGCCATCCGTGCCTACAGCAGCTTTCCCTGCGAGGCAAACAAAGCCCACATGCGTAATTTACAGCGTACTGTAAAGGATCGCACCAGTGAGCTTCGTAATAATCAATGGGAAAAAACGCTAAGCGAACTCGAGCCTACCCACCTAGCCTTCTGGCAGCTGCAACGCAAGATGCGCTCCACCGAAGAGGCTTCGATGCCTCCCCTCACCCGACCCGATAAGAGCGTCGCATTCGACGACTCTGAGAAGGCCGATTGCCTAGCCGACAGCCTGGAGTCCCAGTGCTCCCCCAGCTCGCAACCAGTAGACAAGCGACATCTCGATGAGGTGAACGCATTCGTCGAACGTAGAGCCGCCCTGCCCCCCGAAGAAGACCCTGATGATCCTCTGCCTCCGGTCACAGCTGACGAAGTGCAAGACATCATTAGCAAACTTCAACCGCGGAAAGCACCCGGCTCCGACGGAATCACCAATAGGGTGTTCAAACTCCTCCCCGCTCAGCTCGTCGTGTTAATGGCGGCCATCTTCAATGGCGCCCTGAGCAACAACGCGTTTCCCCAAATATGGAAAGAGGCCACTGTCATCGGTTTCGCCAAGCCAGGCAAACCCAAGTCTGAGCCTTCGAGCTACAGACCTATCAGTCTCCTGAACGCACTCGGTAAAATCTACGAGAGACTTATGTATAAGCGACTCAAAGACTTCGCCGAGGCTAAGAGTCTCATCCCCAACGAACAGTTCGGCTTCAGGACCGGACACTCTTGCATTCAACAGGCCCACCGCATCGTAGAACACTTGAGCGCTGGCTTCCAGCGTGGAGCGATGACGGGTGTGTTGTTTTTCGACATAGCAAAGGCATTCGACAAAGTCTGGCACAACGGCTTATTATATAAGCTGTACAAACTGGGAGTGCCAGACCGTCTCGTGCTCATCTTACGAGACTTTTTGTCGGATCGCACCTTCCGCTATCGCATCGGGAAGGCACTGTCTTCCCCCCACCCCATTAGAGCCGGAGTCCCTCAGGGCTCCCCGCTCTCTCCCCTTATCTTTACTCTGTTCACCAGTGACATCCCCAAGAGCAAGAAGGCACAGTTAGCCCTGTTCGCGGACGACACGGCCATCTATTACACTGGCCGTAGTCACGACGCTATTTACAGCACCCTCCAAACCTCAGCCAACGTCTTGGGCGCTTGGTTCCGGAAATGGAGAATCGAGGTGAACCCCGACAAGAGCCAGGCAGTTCTTTTCTCTAAACCGCGTAAGAATAAGCCACCCGCGCTCAGCCCGATCACTATGTACGGTAAGCCTATCCCTTGGGAGAAGCAAGCCAAGTACTTAGGAGTCTTACTTGACAACCACCTGTCTTTCGCGGCGCACATCAAAGCAGCTCGCGACCGAGCTGCCTTTGCTATGGGTAGGCTTCATTTCATGATCTCGGCAAAAAGCAAATTGTCACTCAAGTGCAAGTTGCGCCTTTATACCGCGGTGATCCGCCCCATTATGACGTACGCCTGCGTCGTGTACGCTCACACCAAGCCTAAATACATCCATAGGATGCAAACCTTGCAGAACCGGTTCTTACGTAGAGTCACGGGAGCCCCTTTTTATGTCCGTAACGACCGTCTACACGTAGACCTTAGAATGCCCACCGTCCTTCAGTTTATGAAACGTCTTTCGAAGCGTTTCTTCGATAACGCCATTAAACACCGTAATCCCCTGATCGCAGCGGCCGCCCGTTACGAACCCTCGCGCATTAGTACAGTACGCCGTCCTCGGCATACCCTCGTCACTCCCGATGATGCTATCACCCTCCTCCAGGAGAGTAGTAAAGAGACTAGCACTCTTAATAAGTACAGACACAAACCGCCGTCTTTCCGACCTCGCCGTCGAGGTCCGTCGCGACGTCCCGGTCCATGCCCTCCCCGACCCTCGCTCGAGCCAGCCCGCGATGCTGTGCCAGTAGTTTTAAATCAGCCCCTAAATAATGATATCATTCAGATCCAGCCTGTCCCCATGCAGTCCTCCCCCAGCGACGCCCTGAGCCGAGGCTCGTACCCCACAGGGGGTGCCCTCAGCGTATAGTCGCTTAGTTTGTAAGTTTTTATGCCCTGGCTGGAGGCCTTACTCTTAAGGCACCCACAGGATAGTCCGGTTAAGCAGACGACAACCTCTTAGGTTGAACTGCGAGATGCCATTCATAAAAAAAAAAAAAAAAAAAAAAAAAGGCGATCAGTCAGTCTTGCTTGAGCCGCCGAACTGTACGGATCTATGTAAATAAGTCGTTACGCTGTCGGTTGAATAAACGAGTCATACAGTGTACTTGGAAGATCGAAGATGAGTGATCACCCTGAACATAGTCAGTGACGTCAGCTATGCTGACGTCACGCTTTTTAAAAACGGAACGGAGACATTTTCTCCGTCATATATTATACATGTATAAGTAGATAACTTTACTTTTGTTATTCAACATTTTTTGTGTAGTACACCACTGACTACCCCCTTTTTTATTTTAATTCCATAATGTCCATCCAAAGGTTGTCTGGAAGATATCGCTATCAGCGATAAGACCGCCGTTCTAACCATAAAATTATTAGTTTTGTAAGCCCGTTATGTTTAATTTTTGGTGTACAATAAAGTTTTATTCTATTATATTCTATTCTAATATGTACGAAATAAATATCTAAAAGAAGCCGTGTAATATAAGATTATGATAGAAAATAGAAAAGGTTAGAAGTGCTACATTGTGTCAATTGAAGACCCATGTAAAGGTTATGCACAGAACTTTTTGAGTTTGAGGGACTTCTTATTTAGTTGTACTGAAATAATATCAAATGATGGGTTTAAAGTTATCGACCTACTAATCAAATCGAATGTCTACAATTTGTGAAAGCGCTAGCGCGCTGGGAAGCCGCGAAATTAAAATTTTCTTACGGTTTTTGAATTTGTAGGTCAGTGTCGAGTTATATGTTGAGTTGAGTTGTTGTTTCTCATAGTTGGTTACAACTTAGAGGGTTTAATTGATAATTTGAATGATTTTAACTCTGTAATTATACAGGACGGAGCTATACAAGATGTCTAGCGCCATCTCTTTCCTACACTGGAAAAGGAGTAAAACAATTATGTTTTAAGTCGTTATAGTAGGCCACCTGACACTGTCCTACTAATTGCAAAAAAAACGAAATTGAATTTCGCGACTTACCCTGGCGCTTGCCCTTTAGTTAAGTTCGATGATGATACACTAAGAATTATAGATCTAAAGTTGTTTAACACGTACAATCTGCAAAGGAGATAAGTAACCAGGTTCTCTTACTACTAATATGAGAACCTGGTTACTTATCTCCTTTGCAGATTGTACATAAAAGTGAGAGTGCCCAGACTCATCACGAACCAAGTTTGACAACGTCATAAAAACAATAAGATTACCTTTTTGAACTGCTGCTGTATCGCTTTCTTGAGCACCTTGGGTTTGATGGCGTCGAGCACCGACTTGGGCAGGAACTTGTGCAGCCCGAACTCTTTCTCCAGGTACTCGATGTTGGACTTCTTGTCCAGAGATATTTGCATATCCTTACAGAAGTATCTGGAATTATACAGAAAAATTGAATTAGAATGGTTAGTCAAAACTGATTGTAGATGGCGTCTCCATAGCTGGGTTTCAATCTAACCAATGAGGTCATGCTATTTTGAAATATAAAATGACATTGACAGATTTTCAACCAGTGACGATGCTTGGTACAAGCTATGCCAGGGGCTTCCCTATTGAGCTAGGTTCGGACAAATTACGGATGCAGCTTCGAACATCGGACTCTCGACAGATGTATCGAAGTATCTGTCAGTGCCACTTAAGTGGCAGTGGGCAGGGCACATTGCTCGCAGAACGGATGGCCGATGGAGCCAAAAAGTTCTGAAATGGCGACCGCGAACCGCAAGACGTTGCGTTGGAAGGCCTCCCACTAGGTGGACCGATGACCTGGTGAAGGTTGCGGGGATCCGCTGGATGCGAGTCGCACGGGACCGGTCAATGTTGCGACACTTGGGGAAGGCCTATGTCCAGCAGTGGACGTCTTTCGGCTGAAATGATGATGATGATGATCTGCCAGTGTCAAGTGTTCGCAGCCATTTTGCAATCGGTCCGTACCAGTTTGAAACCACCGAGTTCACTGACGGTCGACCATTTTTCAACCTTATTGCTTAGCGCATAAGGGTGAAAAGTAGCAAACCGTAAGTGAACTCGGTAGTACATAGAGATACATGGATACACGAAACAAAGAGACATACAAGGCCCATACTGAGCAGATCCCAAATAAATTGGGCTAAAGGCTGTTTTATTATGACTTCAGGTTATGATCGAAGGATACCCTGTCATTAAGATCTGTAATGAGCTATTTATATGTAAAATGAAGAACTCACTTTATTTCTAAACAACATATTTGTATCGCCAACTCCTGGTCTACCATAGGATGATTAGCGTTGAGGTAGTCGTGTCGCACCTGAAATATAAAACAAAAAAATAAAAAGTTAATGTTAAATTGGTACAATCAAACCATCACGAACGATAGGAATAGGTCCATACAAATATGTTTATTATTGACGAATGACAGACTGGAACCTATTTGCTTTCTGTTCTAAATACAATTAAGTCAGATCAGAAATTGATATAATTAGGGTCAGCTCGTGGTCATCGAGACAGCTATCACCGATTCGTCACCATACAGGGTATGCAAAATTAAGGATCAAATTCTAGGAAGCAATGACATGCGGCCCTATTAGCGACGCTGTCGAATGGTGTAATAATACAGTCTCGTGATTTTTTTTTCTCAAAATAAACGGCTTTGATTCCTGGCTACGAATATTGATCTTTCAAAAATGATGCAGTTTTAATGTAGCATAGTTTATCAAAACTGGGCTCGGGACTACTTTGAAAATTATTCGCTATTCGTTATAGTTTCGGATTAAGCCATATACGCCCGTTTGAAGAATTCACTCTGATGATCTTAAATAAGTTTATGTAAAATTACTTTGTTTAAAACATAAGACTAGGAAACATTAGTCTTATGTTTTAAATGTTACTAAAGACGAAATATTAGTGAATATTCTAATAGTAGTGGATGGATTCTTTTGCCTGTATGCCTAACTGTTTTGTTGACTGTACACTAAGTAATAAGGCTCGAGTGATAAACTGATTTAAGATAATATTAATAGTAAAGTTAGCTCTCTCCGAACAAGATCATTATGAGTTTTCAAGAAGACTACTCAAAGTTCCTCCGAAAATAGACTAGTCTAGGTTTATCCACCAACCTGGTCGTAATAATAATGGAAGGTGACTCGGTCGGCATCGCACAGGTCGCGCAGGTTGGCGGGCAGGTAGCGCACACGAAGCTCCAGGCGCCACTCGCTCGCCGGCCATTTTGTTAGCAACTCCGACACCGGCGTGTCTTGGTGGATCCAGCGGCACTGAGGGGGAACACGATAAGACTTGAAGTTAGTAAGTAGGTATCACCCCATAGTACGCACACACCCATATCTTTGACGACACGGTTGGCGCAGTGGTTGAGCGATCGACTGCTGCGCTGCGTGTCGCGGGTTCGATCCCCGCACGGATTAATGTGTATGTGAGTTTAAATGTTTGTAAACGCACCCACGATACAGGAGAAATTACTAGTGCGGGACAAAGTTTAAAAAAAAAACATGTACAATGACACATGAGTATAATAACGTGTTTAAGTATCGGTCACTAATTTCCAGACACCCTAAATGTTCGCTTAATCTAACTGGCTTAAACGAACGTAAACGCAGCGCTAGCGAGAGGGAATAGAGGTAACAGACTTCCAGCACGCGTGGCAGGAGCAATCGACATAATGACAGATTGTCATTGTCTATCTGTCATTTTGTCAATTCTTCCGTCGAGAGAACTCGTTTCGACAGTCTCATGCTACGCGTGCTGGTCTAGCCAAAAAAAGGTTCCCTTAGCTTACCTTCCCAGTGGTCAGTCTCTTAGCCCGCAGCGCGAAGCAGGAGGTGTACACTCGGTCGCCGGCTGCTAGCCTGGCAGCCAGCAGCCGCAACACAGACCTGACATCTTCGTCTGCTGACGCTCGGACCACGTTGAAGCCTCCGTTGGGGAGATGGACCTTTAGCGTGGACTGGTCACCTGCTGCACCTCCTGGAAGGAAGAAAGAGGAAAATTTAGAAGAAATTTGTCGAGATTCATCACTCTGATGTCCTACTTGGCTACTGGATCCATAATTATCTCTTATCTCATTGAAAAGTTGCCACCTAAGAACACATTGTGGAATGCAGCGTGAAAACTGAAATGAACGTCACTGGCAGATTTTTTTAAAACTAACCTTTTCGAATTGTGTACTGTGACTGGCTGGTGTGTCTTTAAGAAAACTAAAAATCAATAGACCTTCTTTTCTAAACTAATATTATAAAGAGGAAAGATTTGATTGTTTGTTTGTTTGTTTGCATTGAATAGGCTCCGAAACTACTGAACCGATTTGAAAAATTCTTTCACTGTTGGGAAGAGTCGACGCGGAACGTCAACGAAGCAACATCTCGTTTGTTTACTCCGTAATTATTTCGTGATAAAAGTGGTTAAAAGTTAAGATTATCTAGTGAGACTTACATAACAATGTGCCCGGAAACAAACAGTGTACAGTGACGTTTGGTTGATTAAATTCGATGCATTATTACAATAGTTATCGGTGAAAAACATTCAAAACATTTTTAATAACGACTGCGTCCTGCTGCCCGCTTGCATGTGCTTGCTACGCTTCCAGCGCTGCCTATCAAGTATCTATACTAGACGCACGCATTCGCTTTGCGCTGCGGTGGTCGCTGCGCTGCCAGTTGCTCACTGTGTGACTCACGTTCGTCGCGCTTTCATCGCTGTCTTACAGATGAGTGGATTGAACGCTCATTTTGCGTTGCGCTGTGAAGGTCGCTGTTTTGTTCAATTCGCTTGACCGCTTCTACAAAAATATCAGGTACGAGTACACAACATCGTGCACCGGAGCAAACACTAACTAAACAGTTAACTATTGTTGAAAGGACACTTCATTATGCCCAAGTAACATACTTTATTATTCAATCTGAAGTACAGATAAATTTGGCAAAGCAAAACAACTTATCAGTAACGCCGTAACTCATATTATCGCTTTCAAGAGGGAGTAGCCAATAGTTAATAATTACATCTTCTTCTGTGACAATGGTCCAGTGTGCAGGCTGCTACCAGGACACTCCAAATGAAGAATTTCTCAAGTGCACCCTTTGTAGGGCTTACTATGACCTAACATGCGCGAATATTCCAGAAAGTCACTTTTATACCACTATGACAGCTAATCACAAATCTAATTGGAAATGTCAGGGCTGCGTATGCAAAATGCCTAAAGGAAATAATATAAACACCCCTATAAAAGAACTGATTCAAAGTAGCACTCAAATTGAGCCAATTGATGCAAACATTACACTACGTCAAAAACCAACTGTAAACCTGAGTTTGGGAGAATTTGACATACATAGTCCCGATGATGATAGTCTCTTTGTAGATGAAATTGTTGGTGACACTATAACTAATACTATAAATGATTATATTAAGTCTGGAAACGGCTGTACTACTATTAAGGAGAATGAGAACTTAACATTGAATAACATCAGCTTGCTACTAGATGCTAAATTAGATAAGATCAAATTAACAATACTAGCAGATGTCAAACAAACAATCCAAACCGAAATTAAAAATGCCATCAAGAATATCCAAAATGAGCATAGCGTTTTAAACATCCATACGTTTAAAACAGCCCAGAAAGCCTTTCAAGAAGAAATAAATAAAGTCGATAAAAAAATAGAAAATATCCAAGAACAACTCCAGAACCTAGAAAATACCAAAAAAATTGTGATTTACGGATTAACAGAAGAACATCGAGAGACTGAAACAAACCTGTATGAACGCACGTTTAGACTATTTTACGAAGTTATGGGCATAGATATAGATCCTTATATAGAAGATATTAAACGCATAGGGAAAAGAGGAAATAGAAGGCCCCTCGCTATTGAATTGATAAGCAAGAGAATGACCAACTACATACTGGAGAATGCAAGTTTCTTTAAGAATACTGGAATAACTATAGAAAAATATATGGACAGAAAAACACTTGAGGAAAGGAATGAACTAAGACAAAACCTAATAAAGGCACGGAAAAACGGAGATTATGCTATTATCAGAAACAACAAACTGTTCATAAATGGAAAAGAATTTATCAGTCCCGATGAAGCAAAAACAGAAACGCCACAAAACCAAAACCTTATGGAAAATAAAATCATGGAAGATATACCACCCGTCATAGAGAGAGGAAATACACCGGCTCCGCATCCGTCGTTCTCACAACCTAACCCCAGCATTTCACCACAGAAAGTAAATAAGCCAAAAACGGTAATAAATAAGACATTTCGCTAATGATATTACGATAACCTTCCAAAACATACAAAGCCTAGGCAATAAGATAGATTTAATTGAACATTTGTTACTAGAAAAAAATATTGATGTACTATCCTTATCAGAAGTATGGAGAAATGAATATTTTTGTAACTCCGTATCGCTCCAAGGATATAAAATTGCATCCCAATTCTGTAGGAAAGCTAAAGAAGGTGGAGGTGTTTGCTTAATTATAAGAAAAGATGTAAAATGTATAGAAAGAATAGATATAGTTAACTATTCCAAAGAATTCATAATAGAAATTTGTGCAATTGAAGTTCCTGAATTAAACTGTATATTTATAGGATTGTACAGGCCAGATCGCTATATTAATATATTTTACGAGCAAATGGAGAAACTTTTAAACAGATTAAATACTAGAGATAGAAATAAATATATCATAATTGGCGGAGATTTCAATATTAATATACTCGAAAAAAACAAACAAACACAGGACCTCCTTACCTTAATGCGATCACATAATCTTAAACAAATAATTCGCGAACCCACACGGATAACAAAAACTACTTCCACTTGCATTGATCTACTCTTTACCAACTATAAACCCTTAATAAAGAAAGAATATGTCGAAGATTACGGACTCTCCGATCATAAATCTATTAACTTAAAATTAAATACAAACTGCTTATATACAAACAACAACAGAATATGGTATAAACAAAAAAGATTATTTACAGATAAAAACATGATAAACTTTAAAAATGCTTTAAAAGAAATTGATTGGGTAAATACTATAAATACAAATAAAACCGTTAACGAAAACTACTATACATTCATCACAACTTTAACACAGCTCTTAGATAAAATAATACCAAAACAAAGAGTGAAATTAAAACCTAAAAAAGCTAAAGGATGGATGACAACAGGGCTAAAAAAATCATGCAAACACAAAAGAGTACTGAGAATTTTACTAAACGAATCTAAATCCAATGTCATAAAAACATATCATAGCAAATTTAGCAAAATATTAAAACGTAGCATATCACTTTCAAGGAAAATAGAATATACCAGACAAATGAAAAACTCAGATAATAAAACTAAAACTATGTGGAATATTATAAATAACAAAACTGGCAAAACTAAGACAAGGCATTATGAAAATATATCTCTAAAAGTAAACAGTACAACTACTTCATGCCCTAAAAAGGTATCAAATATATTTAATGACTTCTTTGCTACAGTAGGTGAAACAACAGATACAAGTACTAATCCCTTAAAAACTGGACGTTCAGTAATGTACTCACCAACTACGTCAATGTACCTTCGCCCAGTAAACCAAAAAGAGATATTTAATATAATAAAACAAACAAAAAATAAGCATAGCTGCGGAATAGACGACATACCCCCTATTTTAGTAAAACAATGTGCAGAAGAATTATCAGCGCCACTCACATTCTTAATAAACCAGAGTTTTGAGTTTGGAGAATTTCCCGACTTACTAAAAATTTCCCTAGTAAAACCAATACATAAAAAAGATGATATCCACACCCCTAGTAATTATAGACCCATAGCATTATTGCCGACCTTTTCAAAGATTTTTGAAAAGGCTATGTGTAACAGACTAAACTATTTCTTAGAAAAATACAATATTCTTGATGACTGTCAAAATGGTTTTAGGAAGACAAGATCCACAACATGTGCAGTTTACAAATATGTCCAAACAGCTCTCCAACAAATAAATGACAAAAGGTATGCATTAGGCCTGCTACTCGATATGTCAAAAGCTTATGATAAAGTCTCATATACTATATTACTAACAAAACTTTACGGTTCTGGTATACGTGGCCCGGCTTACAATTGGTTCAAATCATATTTAAACAACAGAAAGCAAATAGTCCAGATTGAACACCACAATATTAAAAATAGGGAGACAATAACAGTGCGGTCCCAGGTGAGAAATCTCACATGCTCCATCCCTCAAGGCAGCGTTCTGGGCTGCATACTATTTCTAATATACATCAACGACCTCCCAAAAATACTAAATAAACAAACTACATTACCAGTACTGTTCGCCGATGATATCTCCATACTTGTGAAATGTGACAAAAATTCTGACCCAAATGCAATCTTACAAAATACTCTCCAGACTGTAACACTTTGGCTACAAGATCACAATTTAGAAATTAACTGTAAAAAAACCAAAATGATACAATTTAGATCCTACAAAGCCTCCCCCCTAAGTAATAATGTAATTTTTAATGACACCCCTATAGAATTAGTAACTACATTTAACTTACTCGGTATAAACATAGACACACATCTCAATTGGAAAAAGCACATCGAAACAGTTAAATCTAAATTATCTAAATTTACTTACGCCTTGTTTCAACTTAAGCACAGCACAAATACAGAAACGGCACTATCGGCATACTACGCCTACGCTTACTCATGGCTAAGATATGGAGTGATGTTATGGGGGAACAGCGTAAATGCCAGCGAAGTATTTATAATCCAAAAAAAGTGTGTTAGAATACTGGCCCATATCGACAATACCGAAAGCTGTAAGCCATATTTTGTTAAATTAAAACTTCTAACTTTACCTTCTATATACATACATGACCTTTGCATATTTGTATTTAAAAATAGCAACATTTTCCCTAAAACAAAAGACATGCATAATGTGAACACACGCCATAAAAATAGATTATATCTTCCACAATCTCGGATCAAAATGCTTTACCGTAGCCCATACTACATGGCAGTAAAAATCTTCAACAAATTACCGGAACAAATTAAAGAAGAACCCAAATTCAATACATTTAACAGAAAATTAAAAGAATATCTAACACAAAAATGCTTTTACTCGGTCGCAGAATACTTAGAATAAAATGTGAATATGATAGATAGATAATTACTTAGAGCAACTGAAATAGTACTTACACAAAAAGCACACATACATAAGTATACTTACACATAATATAACAAAACAAAGTAATAAAATATAATAATTAATACAAATTAATAAAACATAAATATAATAGAAAATATAAACTAATAAAACATAAATGTAATAAAGAATATAAATTTTTAAAATAAGTAAAATAAGTATTCATAAGTACAAATTAATGAAATTATAAAAACTGATGCAAGTAAATGCAAGCAAATAATAATTAATATATGTAATAAAAAAATGTATAATGTCATGATATTTATTACAATAACTGTATAAACCTGGATACTAACTTGCAATCCAGTATACATACTAACTGGATGCTTGTTTTGTCCAATCTATTATGTTGCCGTGCCCTAACCGGGTTTCATGTTGGAACTTTGCTATATATGTAACAACTTGTAAACACATGAATGCAATAAAGAATTTGAGTTTGAAAAAAAAAAAAAAAAAAAAAAAAGCTACACTATCCGCGCGTGACATAGGCTATATTATATTTTCAAAAAAATTAGGGATCCTTATCAAAACTGCAATTATGTAACCCAAAGTGTATAAAAATTACCTAAAATATTCTTTACATCGCGTGCGCTGCGAAAACTATTGATGATAGAATAAAATAATGTATTACGACTTTGCAGAACACATCATTATTTACAAAAAGTGTCGCGACAGCATATGTCTAACTATTATATTTATGCCACAATAAGTGTTCTTTTATTTAAAAAAATATATTTTAATGCCGCCGTTAGAAAAGACTCTTTATTTGTATCTTGGTATTAATCCTTATCAAAATAAATTACTTCATATTCAAGACTGCTTCAATACCTTTATATAACTTTTTGAATTATTCAATTCGGACATTCCATTCGAAAGATATCAGGAGTTTAAAAATGTAAGTATTAGAAAAAGTTGCGTGGTCGCCGCTCACCCTGCTCAGCTGGCTAGGCATCACCTTATACGATGTAGGCGTCACTGGGCGTACGGGAGGGGAAAATTCAAACTTTGTTTATAATTTTTTATTTTTAGTTCATCATCATTCATCATTTCAGCCAAAAGACGTCCACTGCAGTACATAGACCTCCCCCAAGTGTCGCCATTGAAATAAGGGGGGTTTTGACATAATTGCCACGCTTGGCAGGCGGGTTGGCGATCGCAGTACAGTTGTTACAAAAGCCCACAGAACGCTGCTGCCCATTCTCTGGCAAGTCCCTTAGTCGCCTCTTACGAAACCCACGGGAAGATATGGGATGGTGCTATTCTTTACGTCCGACACCATAGAGAACCCGACACCATACAGAATTTCACACCACAGAGATTTTTTTTAGTTACCTGACGCACATATAAGTGTTTTTTTATGTTTGTGTATTGTTAAATAAGCCGAAGCCGGGGCGGGCTGCTATAATATTGATTGATTGTTTGTTTGCATCGAATAGGCTCCGAAACTACTGGTCCGATTTGAAAAATTCTTTCAGTGTTAGATAGCCCATTTATCGAGGAAGGCTATAGGCTATATATCATCACGCTACGACCAATAGGAGTGGAGCAGCAATGAAGAATGTTGCGAAAACGGGGAAAATGTGACGCAAACGAAGTTGCGCCGGACAGCTAGTTTTAAATAATACGCATTATCAAACATCTTTAAAATATCTTCTATTATAATAAAGTGTAGATATTTATATAATTAGAAGATGTTTTAAAACCAATGAGCCCAAAATAAAACTTAGTTCACGGACAAGGCATCATAACAGCCAATTGACAATTTCATTCTTAATTTAAATCCGAGCCTCTGATTGGCCAGACATCTCCTATGGGGCCAGACGTTTATGGCACATACTTTCTCAGCAGCTAAGGTATTCTTGTCACGTACCTACCTATGATTTATGTATGGAGAGAGATGAGATGATGATGATGATGAGAAACGATGATATGTCGAGTTTAAAATGAAAGACGGTGGATAAGCTTTTATTTTTGTGCGACGTGAGTATTGGGAAAAGTTGTATTGATATAATTTTTTTTTTCAGGGGCCTTTTCTTCTCTATTTGTTTTTCTTAACAAGAAATTAAATGCAAAGAATCACACCCTCATTTTTTTATTAACTAGTTAGAACCGAATGAAATCTACCTACATTTTGTAAATTTTACTTTAAATCAATATCATTCATAAAATAAGTACTTGAATGGAAGTTGAAAAATTTGATTACCAGTAAAACTAACCCATAAAATGATAAAATTTACTGGAAAATTAATACTAAGTGTATTAATTTTCCAGTACGGTAAGGTAGGTATTCAAAAATTCCCCAAAACAAGCCTAGTCATCTGTCAGCTGATCCTTTCACAAACAGATCAACTTTCATGAAAGCTGCGCCTACACACGAAATAAACGTAATGGACGTCACTAAGTAATGGGGTTAATAAAAGGCACAGTAAATTAAAACCGCTGTGAGGAGTGTCGTTCTGGGCGTGGAGACCAAGCCCTGCGGTTATATTGTACTCTAAATATTGTTTATTACGGTTCTTGAATGGAAGGTAATATTAAGTCCGATATTCAATTTACTTCTATTAATGTTTTCATTAGTGGAGTGCTTTCCCAGTCCACAATGTTATTTAATGCTCGAAAAATTTCTTGGTTCTACTATCTACATAAATCTATACTGATACTTTACTAATTACTAATAATTAAGCTGAAGAGTTTGTTTGTTTGTTTGCTTGAATGCGCTAATCTTAGGAATTACTGGCCGATAAAAAAAAAAACTGTTTTAGATAGCTCATTTATCAAGGAAGGCTATAGGCTATATATCATCACGCTACGACCAATACTAATAATAAACGGGGCAAATGTGTCGCAGACGAAGTTACGCGGGACAGCTAGTAATATTATAATTTAGAACAGTAGACTGCCTCTTTGGTCGCAAGCACGACTGTTTAGCATGGTGTCCCGGGTTCGATTCCCGGGTCAGGCAAAGTATTAATTAGGTTTTTCCATCAGGAATCTGTCAGTAGCAGCCACGGAGTCTTAGATTTGTGCCCGGTTTGTTAGCAATAGGCTCGTCCCATATTCCATGGGACTTAAAACATAACTGGCGACATTTGGGTGTACTAATAGATACACCTCTGCCGACCCCTTCGGGGATAACAGGCGTGAATGCGTGATGTTATGTTTTTATGTTAAATAATTTTAAAAATTTTACCGATCGATTGGATATTTAAAACGATGCCCTAAGCCCCAGACTAAAACAAAATCTACAATCCCCTTTTTTAGAGGGTTTCGTACCCAAAGGTTCAAACGGGACCCTATTACTGAGACTCCGCTGTCTGACCGTCAGTCCGTCCGTCTGTCACCAGGCTGTATCTCATGAACCGTGATAGTTAGCCAGTTGAAATTTCTACAGATTATGTACTTAAGTTGTCGCTATAACTATAATGAGCTTATTATACTTTAAATTTCGTTTTGTTTAATTACTAACGTTAGGTTTAAGAACATTGTTACTAACAAATTATGGACTTAGTCTGAAATAAATGTTTATTATTATTATTATAACAACAAATACTAAAAAAAAGGGATTTTTTGCTTGTTTTTATAAATTATGGTACCCTTCGTGCGCGAGTCCGACTCGCACTTGGCGGGTATTACGCGTCTTCAAAAAAAAAATTCATTAAACAAGTTAACAAACGTTTTTAAACAACGTAAAAGGTAAAACCACGTTACCCTAACAATCCTTCTTAAAAAAGGTTTCCGACGCAATCTGAGGTAACTACTTACAACTTTTTCACACACTCCACGTCCGTGCTTTAATTAAAAGTGTTGCCAGCACAAGGTACAGGTAATATAATGCTCGTCTCGTTAAAAAAGGACAAACGCCTCCCCGACGTTTAAGCTGTAATATATTGGTGGAGGAACGAGGAGAAAAGAGGAGGTATGGGGACCTGCTCTTTTCCCTCTACAAAAGTGTGTGTAATCGGATTTCTGGAAACAAAGGCTGTGTTTTTTATCGTCTTTTATTTTTTTTGTTAAAAGGCTTGTGGCTCTGCTGTGGATTGTGTTGTTCCCATTTGTTTTGATGGCATGTGTTGTGCTGTTATAATTTTCATGGATGTCAAAGGAAAGAACTTCTAAAAATAGTCGAAAAGACGAGTTTCGAGTAAAATTTAGTTACGTTTTATGTGTTCAACATAACCAAAAGTTAAGTTGACAATCCTAACACCTTTTTTATTATTCATTAATAGTCTTGCGTTTGGCCACAACTCGCCTGATGTGAAGCGATGTTGCAGCCTAGGGTGGAGCACGCTTGCGAAGAGATGAGATGAAGAGAAGAGATCCAGATTATACTGATCAGGGAACTGGGAAGCCGGCATGCAGTGAATTCTACAGCTGATATGATTGTTAACTTGACATTGTGGGTGATGGCTTCAAACAGCTACTTTCAATTGTTTTTCCAGAGTCACTGTCACAATTCTAGTGGCCGAGAAGTATGGGGTTCTTAATATCGTGTCCTGCGTGTCCTGCTGTTTGTACATTACAGGAACTGATGGACGCTACAGAGGGCGCCAAGCTAGTGGCTCAGTTCTGGGCCGACACAATTTAGATTGCCATCGACATGCTAAGAATAAGATAGTAATAATAGTCGTTACCATGCGCGGGCGCTGATGACTGGTGCCTCTTGGGCGAGCCGCCCGGGGGAGCGGGCTGCATGGCGCGCGCTAGCGGACCCTCGCCGCACCTGCCGCCACCTTCCGGCTCATGGCTGAAACAAAAAGAGACAATATGTTAAAATATAATTCAGTAAATATGTTTATGAAATGAGAACATTAAGAACAGATTGGCTAAGGGTAGGTTGGTAAATTAAAGTTTGCCATCAGACCATGGCAGTTCCATTTATTATGCAAAGTTTGGAAACGGAGTAACTAGAGACATAAGTGTACATATACACAGGTTTGCATCTGACACAATGAGACCTAAAGAACAACCTAATGGTCTGGAAAATCTTTGAAATTAAAAGCTGTAACATCTGTAGCAAGTTTACCTAAATGTGAATAAAATGAAGAAGAAAGAAAGTATAAAGATTTGTTTAGCACAGATTAAAAGACACACAACATTAATATTGCTGACAATATAACCAAAGAATAAAAAATATGCAGAAATGTGCCGAAAGCACTAATATCTTGGAATCTAGAGAAAATTAATAATCTAAACTTATATTTATTTTTTTATATATATGTATATAGTATATTATTATTATATTATAAAGAAGAAAGATTTGATTGTTTGTTTGTTTGCATTGAATAGGCTCCGAAACTACTTGAAAAATTCTTTCAGGTGTATATAGCCCATTTATCGAGGAAGGCTATAGGCTATATATCATCACGCTACGACCAATAGGAGTGGAGCAGCAATGAATAATGTTGCGAAAACGGGGAAAATGTGATGCAAACGAAGTTGCGCCGGACAGCTAGTCATCAATATTTTTCTGCTTTAATTTACCGCATTTAACCGCTCATTTTTGTCCCCCGCCTTTTTCACGCACTGCATGCTTATACATCGTTAATTTATCACCGCAAACATGTAAAATTAATTCTTCGCGTAAAAATCTCCTTTTCGCAGTCCATTAACTTTCAAACGTTGTGAAGCGCTCTGCTTGGTAGACACATTATTATTCATGAGGATGATAGATAACACGCTTCTAAATCTACATACAACATTCATGCATGCAGTCTACTTTCAAGGCATTTTTAGTATGGTCATGTTCTTAGGGCGGATTCCACCACACAAAACGACCGTCATCTGCAAAACCACGTTTGAGGGTTCTTAGGGTCATAATGGCTCTGGAATTCACAATAACAGGTCTTGAACGTTGTTTAGTATACTAATCGCGTTTACACTTATCGGTGAAACTCGCCCGTATTCGTTTGCCGAGGTAAAAGTAAAATGATTTTTTTTATTTTACAGTTATGGATTATGATAGTCTTCACGGATATATTCTAATGTCTGTTTATATAAGTCTCATAAACGAAATTTGAATTTGGTTGTTTGGTAGTTGAAGTGACAAACATAATTACATGTTGTAAGTTAATATTTAGAGAGATTTACGATGGTATGACATTTTTATTAGAACCGAATATATTCGATAACAAGATCGAATATATTCGGTCAGAGATATGTAAAGAGTCCGATCACTATTTATTTAACGTTTGACTTTGAATTAAGTGTATTCAATAAGTCAGCAATATTCTGACCATACAATACGAGTACTATAGGGTGACTGGAAATTAGTTACCGACACTTAAACACGTGATTATACTCAAGATAACAAACAACTTTCCCAAAGAAACATTTTTTATACTCATTTACTTTTATCACAATAATACAAAAGCCGTATGAAATTCGCGCGGGCGCGCCTTTTGCCTGTCAGCTTGTGATAAAAGTGAAGGAGTATAAAAAAAATAATGTTTCTTTGGGAAAGTTGTTTGTTATCATGAGTATAATCACGTGTTTAAGTATCGGTCACTAATTACCAGTCACCCTATATTTATTCCTATATAAATAAAACACATCGGCTCTTTCAAGTTATTTTAGAACCCTAATACAAGGGCAGGAAGTTTTGTTTTACTCTCTGTGGGAGCTTCACTCAAAAACTACTGAACGAATTTTAACGACAGTTCTGTTCTTCTATTTTAGGACTTCGGCGACCAAAAAGGGTGTAGTATGTTAGAAATATGTAAAGGAAGCAACGACAAAATACTTTCGATGAAGTTCGAGAAAAAATATTACTTCTGTAGTTATTGAATGGCGATGTGCCTTAACCTAAACGGATTATTTTTTAAATTTTGCTCGTTGCTTACTAGCAAATAAGTAAAATAATTCCTATGAAGAATTTTTAGTACATACTTTTATCGACATGGCTCTATCATCCAGAATTACAGTAAAGCATTTATTATTGTGTTATAAATTTTCATATAGCATTTGTTCGGTTCTAAAAAGTTGACAAATCAATAACACTGGCAAGATTTACAAACAATCGCAATAAAATAACAATCCAATTTAACAAAGGAGTTTAACACCAAAGCAGGCAGTATACCTACTACCAAACAATCAAAGGAAACGGCAACCTTTTGTTTCTTAGCCCACAAAAATCAAAATGGCCGGCCTTAACCCGAAACTTGCAAAGGAAAAATATCCATGAAAACAAAATACCAAATAGTTTCAGCTTTACAGAATTGGTCAAGCTTTGGTCAAGGGTTTGACAAAAGACGGCAATATGGTGCCGACACGGTCGCCATTTTATCCAAGGGCAAAAATAGTGTACTTAGGAAATATTGGGTTCCTTTGTACATAGATAAGCGTTATTATAGAGGCCTGGCTTTACATAACGGGTAAATAGATGTAGGAAAAAGTAATGTTTTTTTAATAAAATAAAGGTAGGTTTTTTACCGGAATAAGGTTGATTTCGGTAATCGTTTTAGCACTTTTCCGTAAATTTTGATATTTCCACCATTTTGGATAAATCAATTGAACCTGGAATAGAGTGTATTATCCAGGAAGTCTAGGTTTATGACAGTCAGACATTTATTAAAATGTCGAATAAAATAAAATTTCGTTATGTACTTTGCTATACTACTGCATAGGAATCATTAGGAAGGAAAGAGAAACGCTCTTTCTTTATTTATTTAACTCTTTATACATATATACATATACTCGTACTCGCATGATATGCACGCCGAAGACCAATCAAGCTAAGCAGAACCAAATTAAACTGATCTCTCATTGTACGGGAAGCTCATACAAAGCGAGGTCAGGATTTACTGGAAATTTATAGCTTGGTGTGTCACCGTGTGTACAGACAAGAAGAAGGGAACAATTAATTAGGTGCAAAGTTGATGCTCCTACGGCCTCATCATCATCATCATCAGCCTATAATGTTCCCACACTGGCTGGGATACAGGTTCCTCTCTATGAGAGGGCCATCCACCACGCAGACCCAGTGTGGCTTAATAAGTGTCATAAGTGTCATAAGTATCTGTGTCATAAGTGTTAGATTTTTTAGTTCTTGGACATGCCGGTTTCGTCGCAATTTTTCTCTTACCGTTCCTACGGGCTACCTACCTATTTAGTAATAAATACCTAAAACGCAAAGAAATGTTACAGTATCAAATCGATTAAATAATTTGTACATACCCTACGCAAACGGAAACCAAAAAAAAAAACAAAATTCCAACCTGAAACTTTCCTAAGGCTAACCCAACATAACGTTGTTTTATTTCGTAGCGAATTACAGCATAAGAGGATTACTTGCGTGGTGCGTATGTTATACTTATGTGGGAAGAAACATGCTGGGTTAGCAGAAATACGTGTGTACATGTACAGTCACAAGCACTAATATGTACACACAGACCGCTAATTCGGAGGAACGTTTCTTGCAGAGTGTAGCGGGGTTTTTAATGGAATCTGCCCTGCTGGCTGCAACAAGAAACAATCCCCAGAATTTGCGGCATAAGCGATTTTCAAAAGAGATTTTCTCATAACGTTTTTAAGGTTTAAAAAATTATGTTAATGTTTTTTGGAACCCATCCTATTATGGAATAAGTAGTATCTTAGAGCAGCAATAGTCGCTTTTGAATTCCGCTAACTATTTTCATTTTGGTGCTCGTGACTGTACGCATCACGTGCCTCGTGTTTTATTAAAAGTAAGGGAGAATGAGGTAAAACAAAAGAGAAACGAAAAGGATTAGATGAAATTAATTCTACATTGTATTCTTCTATCTGCCAAAAAGGCTTTTCGTGAGGTGTGTGTTGTTAAACAGACAAATTTTGCCCAACTTTTGAAGTAAGTTATAGACGCTAAAGGGCCTGCAGGAAATTTGATTTTACCTATTCGTCGCTTATCATCTGGAAAACATCAAATCCAGCTCCATCGCATAAGAAAGACTAGATTCTAATAATTATTAAATTACCAAACATTGCAAAGAACGGTTCTTGCCAAACCAAAATTGAACACGATTCAAAAGTAGAGACATTAAAAAAAAAGATCAACAAGCTAGTTTACCCACTAGTCAATCAGTTTCCCTAATTAACAAAACGCATTTAATCAAACGGGTCTTCAGTAAACCAATGAAACCAATCAATTTCGCACAAAGACACCGTTCCAATCAGTCGCAGTATCTTATTGTCTATTACCTTGGTGTCCTGGCTCTCGCATTATGTCGATGGCTAGTACTAGTCCAAATTTAGTAAACTTATAGTTCTATGCAAGCAATAGTGTTGGTAATGTAAGTATAGAAATTACTATTGTATTGTATGCCTATTTCAAATAAACATCTTCATTGATTCCTGTACCCGAGACATCATTTGCTTGCCCTCATCCGAATTTATGTATTAAAATTGGCGTAGCATATCTGCTTACGTATCCAGTACTCACCCTTTTATGTAGCCATGATATCATCAATCCTACTTATATGTATTATAAATGCGAAAGTTTGTGAGGATATATATCCATACTAATATTATAAATGCGAAAGTCAATCTGTTTGTTTGTATGTTTGTTTGTTACCTTTTCACGACTAAACGGCTGATCGGATATTAATGAAATTTGGCGAGAAGATAGATTTCAACCTGGGGAAGGACATAGGCTATATATCATCTCGCTGCGACCAAAAGGAGCGGAGCAGCAATGAAAAATGTTGCGAAAACGGAGAAAATGTGACGCAGACGAAGTTGCGCGGGACAGCTAGCATATATATATATGGATGTCTGGATGTATGGATGTTTGTCACTCTTTCACGCAAAAACCACTGAATGGATCTGGATGAAATTCGGCACAGAGACAGATAATAATCTGGAATAGCACATAGGAAACTTTTTATCCCGGTAGTACGATCCCGTGGGATCTACAATTACCGAACAAAACGCGGGCGAAGCCGAGACTATAAACTAGTTCATCATATTTATAATTCACGAGTAACTAACTACGGTGCTCAAAATCTTTGCTTACGGTGACATTGTCTTTATTGCTTATTCAATCACTAAATTAACCCTTACCAAATACTAGAAATAAGTTCCTCGGATTTGTGTACAATCAGCTAAACCAGAAACTTCGAAACATCCCCAAAAGTTCTCAATCCCAACAAACCCAAACCGAATTTCATGAAACACGATACAAACATTTAAACAATTTCATATCGCTTCGATTCCGATCAGAGGACGCGATCCGACCCTCGATTGGTTCGAATCAAATTGACCGCAAGGCATCCGAGCTCTTTAATAAACCAAGGGTGGTTTACCCACTTCGCTCACGAGCCAAGAAGATGGCAGAAAGCCCACTAACATCGAATGTAGCGAAAAGTGACAAGTCACAAAAAAATGCAAGAAATTTTAACTTCCAGTTTTTGAGTGACACCAAAATCATAGCTTTTAGAAATCTTCTTCTTCAATTATTTATTCAGTAAAATTGCTTGCATGAAACAATGTTGGATATACTTTAATATCCTCTTAGCGTGTCGATGGTAATACAAATTGTGTCAGCGACCCTTCAGTAGCGCCCATCAGTTCCTGTCATGAATGAACAACAGGGCACGCAGAGCACAGGACTGCGAAATCACCCATCATGACAACCAAATTTTTTATAGGCGTAAACCTCGTAGAGATTTAAATGAATTAATTTCACTATCCTTTGTAAACAGTAAGTTACTTTGGTATAAGATCGGGCAGATAGACTCATATTAGCCCAATCTTAGACCAAAGTCAAAATCAATTTTCACATTCTGCAAGATTTCTTCGTGATTTGTACCTTTTGCCTCTTCCCAAGCTTCACCTTCTACTTCATGTCCCAGCTTAGTTTCCCCTTTCACATTACCAAGACACTGTTATGAAGCTAACGGAACTTAGTGCCGGCATTCAAGTGTGTAGTGTGTTAAGACGCAAACCTTATCCGGCTTACATCAAACGAACTTATACCATGGGAGCGAAATCATGAAGTTTAGTGAGTGTTTCAGTGTACAGGATAGTGTGGGTTTGGAGATTATCACTACATTGTTAAGAGTTTAGAGAAGAATTTTACAAGTAAGATTTGTAAGTGCAACAGGCAGACAAAAGAAAAGATGAATGAAAGTTACTTGGCTAGAAAAGTGAGTGACACTGAGTTGACGGCTAGTGAGATCGAAGAGCAAGATTCCAAATAAATTGAATGCATTGCATTGAGCATTTTCATGCATGTATTCATATTTTTTCTGCCGCATTACGAAGTAAATCAAGTAAATGCTTTGGCTGTAGACAATACGAGAAAAACGGAAGCAAAAAAGTATCAGAGACGAAAATACTATTGATTCATTGACATAGTATTTTATCGTTTTTATCAATTGACTCTTACATGTTTCTTGGAAAGATAGGAAGGTGAACGGATCTATGAATTGATAGCAACGGAACAACAAAACATTTAGTTCAGATTAAAGATTCCATGAATAGTCATGATAATGCCTAAGCACTGTGTGTTTTAGTATTTCTAGCGGTGGAATAACAAAACCTAAGGCTACAGACGCACAGAACCGGGAAGTGTGGTAGAAGAAAGAGGAGGACTATACCCAGCAGTAGGTGATACCGGGCTGATGTGATGATGATGATGAAGGCTACAGCGGAAAAGAGAAAAGGATGGGGGATGGGGAGTGAAGGGACGGAGGAATATTATCGGTAGTGCAGAGCTACAGTACCTGTATTAAAGCATCGCATAACTACGGATAAGCATAATAAGAATATTACTATCAATCACGATGATAATATTTTTTTCACACCACCTGCTCGAAAATGTCAAATTATATGTCAAGCAACCTTAACCTAAAGTGAGTCATTAGTGGCCGGGGGCACAGCCGGTCAATAATGTTGTACTGGATTTCATTATGACCCGCTGGTCAATAATGTGATTTGAATTTGGAATCTCACATGCTCAGCTAAATTGGCAGTATAGTACTAACAAACACCCTTTGGTGCCAGAAAGAGGAAAGCTATTCTCGATACCCTTACTACACGTGGATGATATTCTCGATTTCCTACAAAATCATAACAACTGCTTCTTCATATCGTTGCCATGTTTTCGAAGACAAAAATTATAAGAATAATTAGATAACTACGAACCATTTTTTTAAAAGTAATGGATTCACATTAAAACTGGCATTAAAAATAACAAATACCGTGCCGCGCCGTAATACCGTAATAGTAATTGGCTGAAACATTAGTTAATTTATTTTAAGTAAACTGCGCAAAGATTGCTGTGGATTTTGTGATTTAATAAATAAATAATAAAACCGTTCCGTACTACAGTCGATTTATCACATTTTATCAAAAATACTCTATTTTCACGAGCGTCTCCAATGACGTTCTAAATTCAAAATTCATACAGCCAATCATCCAAAACCATTCTACCAGCCCTGTATAAAGCTTAGTTTACACAAACGCCACTTCCATGAGAGTGGTATCAATAGACACACACGACAAAACCGTAGAAGCGACTTTTTTTTTTGAAAATCGAATTGATCGTGTCTTGGCTACTTATTGGTAGACGCAATAAAGGCGCGAACTTTTGGCATTTAAACTTTAAATTTATCAACAAAGTATTATAAAATGTCGAGTGATGAAAGTGATTGTACTCCTAAATTCATTACAACCGCAGCTAATAATATTTCCAATGATTTACTGCCGGAAAAGTCAAAGGAAACTTATATAAAAGCCTACGACAATTTCCAAAAATGGAAAAGTACGAAAGGCGTCAAGTCCATTTCGGAACCAGTGCTATTAGTGTATTTTCAGCATTTATCTTGTACTCAGAAGTCAAGTAGCCTATGGTGTACTTATTCAATGCTTAGGTCAACAATAAGCATGAAACACAATATAGACATCAAGACATACGCTAAGCTATTAGCATTTTTAAAGAGGATTTCGGAAAGTCACCAATCAAAGAAATCGAAAGTTTTCACACCTTTGAATGTTGAAACTTTAAATTATTAATTTGAAGTGCATATAACTAACTAGTTCTAAATAAGTTATTCTTACTTTTTGTTTATTTAATAAATACTTTGTTTTTCGTACTATGGCTATTATTTTCTCACAGTAGGTGTAAAAAGTAGAGTATCCTCCTCTGGGCTAAAGGTGTCTTTGCCTTGGGCTAGCTTGAATCCCTCGCTGCATTCAGGATTCTTGTATTAACTCCCTCGCTTTGCTCGTGAGTTAAATCCCGAATCCTTCATTGCGCTCGAGATTCAATATGACGCCCGTGACATAAGACACAACTTTAGCCCCTCGGTGCATAATCTACTATTGGTGTTTCTCAGTAGCAACAGTACATACATCTTATTTATAGAATTAACACAAAAGAACAAACTCCTGTTACGACTAACTGACTTTTAATTTAAACAAGCTTTTTATGCAAATTCCAAGAACTTACAGAATCGTCTGGTCACCTTCAGAAGTTAACTAACTGTGAGGAAGATCTATGGATAACAAATTACGATCAGGATGACCTTACACGTCAATCAGCCAATGTGCTTTTTACAACAACAAAACAGCAAAGGAATTGATAAATTACTTGGTATTTCGTTACTTTTTTACACCAAGATTCTGGGAAAATCATACGCGCAACTGTCTATTTGCCTGATTTAACTTCTACCACCTTAACGGCAACGCCGATTTTGGTGAAACTTGGCATTTCTTTTATCCCGGTGCCATGTTCCCGTGTGATGATATCAAACCGTCACAAGGGCGAAGCCGCAGGCTGGTAACAAACTAAATTATGTAAGTAACTAGGGGGTTATCGCAATTACCAATTCGCTAAGGGTAGAGATAATGGTCATAGAGCCATTATAAGGGACGTCGTCTTACAGGGTCATAAGAAATAATGATGATTACTTGATGGGAATCAGTAACTACTGCCAAGGGTCAAAGTTTCAGAAGCTTGTATACACGGCGACAAATGGAGCTACACAAAACTAGTAAAAGCGGATCTCTCAGTGTATTGGAAATCTATAAAAACTGAGGGCATGATTTACTGAAAAAGAATAGCTTGATTTGACGCTGTACATGGTGTATATAAAGCTTATGATGCTGTTTAAAAAATTAACCTAGTTGTAGCAAACGGAATTTACAAAAGTTACCTTTCACTAGTAAATAAATATACAAAAATAAACAAATACTAACGCGAAAGCTCGTAGATAAATTAACTTACAAAAAACTTAACAAGAAAAAATGAAAGAACATGGAAAAATATGGTTCAAAATAATTCCTGTGTTCAATTTAAAAAATCCGAAGCTAAGCCCAGCTTAAAACACAGACTACCTTAAGCCAATCCAAACAAGAGGTTCAAAGAAAATGATAAAATGAGAAAAATGAAGATGAGTTAAGCTCAGGCTAAAAGCTAATATTGTAAAAACAGAATTGTATTTGTTGTAAAGTAGATAGAAGTTAGGGTAAACATACTACAGGAGTCGAGTTTTCTTTGCGGAAATTAAACGGGTGCATATATAAACTTGGTAGGAAAAACCCACGGGGAAGCTCATCAATGAGTAATATTTACGTTATTTACAGGAAGATATGAAGTTTTTTCCCATATCTACCCGTGGGTGTCGTAAGAGGCGACTAAGGGACTTGCCAGAGAATGGGCAGCAGCGTTCTCTGTGCTTTTGTAACAACCGTACTGCGATCGCCAACCCGCCTGCCAAGCGTGGCGATTATGGCAAAACCCCCCATGTTATGTCAATGTGGCAAAACTTGGGGGAGGCCTATGTCCAGCAGTGGACGTTAAAAGGGCTGAAATGATGATGATGATGATGAAGTTTTGAAATACATAATTAAAAAACACGTCTGCCATGTCGAAAACAAAACTATAAAAAATAAATTGAATTGACTGTGCAATTTAACCGCGATTGTGTCCAGAAAATGGAAAAATGAAAATCAATATTTTTATTGCAGTCGTGGATCAGTTCTGTGGAACATTTCTTTATTTTGTCAAACATTTCGTTGGTCTCAAGTGATTCTTCTATTAAAAGTTTCAACCATTGTTGTTGTTAAAGAAACTATTACATAATTATATTGTACAATTAATATTTCGTAATATACATTTAATTATATTAAGAAATGATAGAAGATGGAGTAAGAAGTTTTCGCAATAATGTCATCAAGTGCAAAATCAATTTTCAATCTATTTGAGTTTGAAATATGTAGTAGAATCTTTTTTATCTTGAAGAAACCATTCATGTCTTTCCGGCTAGGAAACTAAACTGTTATTTTACTCTCTTTTAACAAAGAAAGAGTGACTGTCAGTCCTAAAATATTCTCAACGTTGTGTTCCCTCCACCTACATCGTTGTAAACCATAATCCACTGTTCCAATCAACCAAAATCCGAATCTAGGCTTGCCAATATCCAGTACATGGCCATGGGAACTTGTAATTATTGCAACAAGGCCTGTCCGGGGGTGACCACACCCCCTTAGCAACTCTCCTTCACCCCCGCACGCATCGATTGCCCGCTTTCGGCGCATGCAAATGCACAATGCCCCTTGCATTCAGAATAGGCCGTGCGGGTAGTTACACACGTTAGGTTAGGGTTAGCGAGGTTTGAGGTAGATATTTAAAATATTTAATTTTTTAGGAGTTTCTGATATTACGCTGTGTCTCTGCTTTATCGTTGTATTGTTAAATTTGCAAGACATTCATGTAAATAAACTATTTTAGAGTTTGGTTTTAAATCAGTCTTGTTGAGCTTTTCTTCTGGGTATTTGCTTCCCTGGTAGCAAATGTGTCAAATTAGTTTACTTTTAAATAATTATTACAACGTTTTGTGCAACCTTGTCTACATAGTATAAAACAAAGTCGCTTCCCGCCATCTGTACGCTTAGATCTTTTAAACTACGCAACGGATTTGATGCGGTTTTCATCAATAGACAGAATGATTCAAGAGGAAGGGGATAATTTATCCGTTAAAAACACATCACAATTTCCACGCCAAAGAATTCGCAGACAGCAGCTAGCTAAATATAATTTCAAACGTTCTTCCTTCTATTAGCTCTTATTTCAATCTCTTAACGAGAAATACGGTATCATTTTCAGCTTTCTTAAGTTTGCCAACCCTCAGTTTGAGTTGCTCACTTTTGTTTCCTATGTCTGGGTCTGTGGCTGATTTGCTTTTGTTTAGATTTTGCTTGTCTAATCAATGTTTTTCCTAATCAGTGCTCTCTCGTAGGTACTATTGTTGGACCTTGGTAGTATTTATAAATCAATTTCTTTAGGTTCGTGCTTTCGTGTGCTACGTTGTTAGTTGTACGTTCTCTTTTAAACAATATTGTATCTCTGGTTCGTGTTTTCCATGTCTTTTTTATCTTATTACATCAATGTTATGCTTGGCTAGTCTTTTCCGTTTTCTGTAATATAAACGTTACTTTATGCATTACTTCTGTTTACTCAATCTTGTTTGGTATTTCTCTTTTATAAACTATTCTTATTATTTGAAGTTAGTATTAGCATTGAAGTTTTTCTCTATTTCCTCAAGAATTTTTAGCACCTATATTCAATTAAATCATAAAGTCTGACAAGGGGTACCGTATAACCCAGTAGTAACTGGCTTGTGGAGGTCAGATAGGCACTCGCTGTTTGTAAAATACTGGTATTCAGCTGCATCCGGTTAGACTGGAATCCGACCCCAACATAGTGAAAAGGCTAGACAGATGATGATGATTCAATTAAATAAAACAGGTATCTTGATGAAGTTTCAAACGCGTGCCAGAAAACATCTTGTTTTACCGGCAAAACGAGTGAAGTACAGGCTATCAGACCGCCTTAATACAGCTCCCTCAGTATTCACAAACTTGCCTCAACGGTTACTCGACCTCGGATGCAGCATCTGCCTTTCTGTTTAGATGAAATCTGTTTGTCAGATGATAGTGTGAATACTTTACACTTGGACATGCAAGACAGGAATGTTACTGCGATAAGATGTTTTTGTGTTTACTCATAATTATTAATTTTCTTGATGTAATTTTATCTTTCGGCTGTTGTATTGGCAGCTTCCAATCTTCTACATAAATTAAATTTGAGATGGTGTTTCTAATAGCTTCTTGATTACTCGGAAGGGGTCCGAGAGGGCTGATGCCTGCCAGGGCTGCGGGTTGTTCGAAAGATATACGCCGAGAGCGGGAGAAGTCATTTGATGATACCCCATCCGAAAAAAAAGGGGCACCAACGAAATACTAGCTGCGTCCCGCGGTTTCACCCGCGCAGGCCGGGATAAAAAGTATATAGCCTATGTATTAATCTAGGGTATAAGCTATCTACATACCAAATTTCATCCCAATCCGTTCAGCCATTGAGGCGTGAACGAGTGACAAACACACACAGTCACTCACAAACTTTCGCCTTCATGATATGGAGAATATCTGTTGTCCCATGCATGCTAGGAGACTATTCAAAACTGACTATCATGGGATAGTTATTGTAAATATGCATAGACATATCGACATCAGAGGAGTCAATCAAGGAGTCTCGTTACCTAAAATTGTTTGTGACCCACATTTCATTGTTTTATCAGTAGCTGGCCTATTTGCACGACTACAAATTCAAAACAATAACACTGATTAATTATATCAGTAAAACAATACAAAACTTTAAGTAGTTGCCAAGCAGTTCTTGTAAAAATTAAAGTATCCTGCATATTTTGGCAGGGGGCCGGCGCGTGCGCCGCTGGCTTCGATACGGTCATACGGTGCTATGCAAATGATGCATTGTGTGATTGTAAGAACCCAGAATGTTTGCACTACGTAAGTACCGTTAGGTACTGCCATTGAGGTAGTTCTAGTTTATTTGGTATGTTTGCCAAGAAAATACATATTTGATTTTGTTATGTACTTTACTGGCACGCGCGTTGGTACAGACTGTCATTTGTTGATCTTTGACTGTCATTACGGGTAGACAGAAGCTCTAAAGTTTGACAGCTAATCTTTCAAGGGATATGAAACCTACTAACATGGTTGTGGAGGTCAGGCAAGCAGTCGTTTCAAATGAAATACTGGTATTCAGCTGAATCTGGCTAGACTGGAAGCAGAGTCCAATATAGTTGTTTCGGTAGGTCGGTTGTGATGGTGCATGTATGAACGGAGAGCAGCGGTGGCCCAGTGGTGGGAGCCCCGACTTACGAGCAGTAAGCCGTGGGTTCGAACCCAGGCAGGCGCATTACTTTGTGTAATTTATTTCATGATCGCTGCCCTCAAAAACGGTGATGGAAAACATCGTGAGGAAACCGGCAAGTCCTAGAACTAAAAATTCGAAGACATGTGACATCTACCAACCCGCAGTGGGCCCGCGTGGTGGATTACAGCCCGCTCCCTCTCATAGAGAGGAGGCCTGTGTCCCAGCAGTGGGAACATTATAGGCTGATGATGATGTATGAACGTGGACAAAGACAAAGGAGTATGTACCAATCGTAGTAGCCTATTCTGAAGTTCCTTATAAGAAAAAGGCGTGCCCTTATCAATATTTGAATGATATTCTTTTTGCTTAGGTTTTGAACTTATTGTGTTCTTTCTCCTTCTGTTTTATTTTGATTGTACTGTCATTGCCATTGCTATCACAAGTTACCTCATCAACTTCAGGAACAGTAAGTGTATCCTGCTGCTTATCTATGTCTTATCAGAAATCTTTTCAAAGTATTATCGTCGGTCTCTTATCATTGGTGGGCTTTTTGATTAGCCGTAGACAGTCAGGAGCCACGATGACGATGAATCAGTTTGTAGGGTAAGTCTGTAGAGATATTTTACGAAAAACATCTCTGCAGACTTACCATATCTCTACAGGATTGAGAAAAAATTAAGAATTTTAAGGGTCCTCAAATATCACATCAAATGTCAAATCGTTTATTGCAAAAATGCACAGCAAATTTTTAATTTTAACTTTAAGCTTGTGAGGTTATATTCTGAAGGTTGCTACCACATCTTCGACTTTTTCGATGAATACAGTCAATATGAATAAATAGAATTACGAAATATCGCTGTGTGTTGTAGAAAAATATTGATTCAACATTAGGCGATTAATAGAGTTTATAACTAAGAGGTATAATTGGATGTAACTAGGTACACCTCTGCCTATCGCTTCTGGGACAAGCGTGATGATATGGAACTATAATAGTATGCCATAATCTTCATATTAAACTAGTACAAACTAACAAAGTATGAGCATGTAAGTAGTCATAAAAATCAACGTAACATAAACCTGTAAGAAGTTGAGATGTTTACAAATAAACAAGCCATAAGCGGGCGGGTGCGAACAGGTGCGCAATTATGTAGGCCATCGAACATGTCCGAACAGGCTGGGCGCTGACTCATGTGTGTTGAGTAGGTAATGTCCAGAAGGTCAAGTTAATGCGATGTGCGAGCTAACTAAACACTTAACAAGCGGTATCTTGAAAAATTATAAAGATAAAGAAAAACAAAGCACGTCATCACGTTAGTAGTCGAGAAGGATTGGGAAGAGGTGTACCCATAGTGCATTCACATTTCGTCAGTTATGTTTAAGTCCCAGGGCACAAATACATTCAACAAAACATCGCGAGTAAATCAGCACACATTTTTTTATATATTTTTTATTTGCTATGGTTTTGCTCTTTACTCTAGTCTAGGTCAGAGATGACAGAGACAAAGTCGACGATGATACGAGCATACCCAGAAGAAGCCTATGTAGCACGTCCACTCATACAAATATAGTGTGAGTGGACATGCAACTGTCACTCTAACTTTGAATAGATTAGGGTTGTAAGCGTTAGGAAACACAGACGCAGGCAGAGAGTTCCACTCCTTTGCTGTGCGCATTATGAAAGACCTTTGAAAAAGCTTAGTGCAATTTGATGGAATACCAGTAAGGTAGGGATGGTAACTTAAGAACAAAACATTCCAAAACAAAAGAATGTGAATGACAAAAACCCGCACTGGGCCTGCTATGCGATTGACACACACCCACAACCTGATTCAGCATAGATGTGGGAATAGTATGACAAATCGGAAACCCTGACGTGTTTAAAGTATATAAACATGCGATTGAAACTGAAATGACAGGAGAAAATAGTACATCAAATAATATTACATACCAAAATTCATTTCCCATGGCAAAAATACAAAAGAACATTCAGGTCTGACCTCACACTCCACATACACTTTGCTTTGTCATCACAGTTTAGTCATACATTGTCTTCACTTTGTATTTCGTAACATCTCAATTACATTACGAAGCTAATGTCACAATAAATAAATGCAAAAGAGAGCGTTATCACATATCACGACTGTCAGTGGCCCGATTAGAACTGCGATTAAATAAAATGCGTTTCTATTCCTTATCGCTCTTCGCACGGGAATAGTCCTTCTGATAGCTATCTACTCTGTGTCATATTGCACCAGCTTTATGTTATTGAACCCTATGTTCAAGAAGATAGAGTCGATAACCCTACAGTCATTGACCACTGTCAATCATCGGCTTTATTGCGAATAATTTAAGTAAATGTTTTATTGACAATATTTCATTTTAATTATATCCGTGTTCATAAAGTTTTATTGTATGAGGAAAATTAGCTGGTACCGTTAGGTTTATGTGAGTGAAATTGTCGGTTTTAATCCGTTAGTTAAACCATTATTAATATTGAGGTGGATGGGTAACCTAATGCTAAATAACGTTAATTTTCTTACGTTCTATCACAAAACCTCCTTTAAGTTCTTATGACTCTAAAGAATGATTCATTAACTTAAAGAATTGTACCTATTGATGCAATTTTTTTTTATGCTTTATAAATGGGCTTGCGTTTGGCCGCAACTCGGCTGATATGAAGCGATGATGCGGCCTAAGGTGGAGCACACTTGTCTAGAAAAACTCGATTCACTGGAACTTTGAAGAGATCCAAATTTAAACTGTATCTCTTTCTATGATCAGGGAACAGAGAAGCCGGCAGTGAATTCCACAGACTGGCAGTTCGCCAAAAATACAATTCTGTAATTATACATATTAGTTAGGGTTGCAGTCAATCAATCACCAGAATACAAGTAGGTATACAACCTGTTATTAGAACTGCAAATTGCAAAAAAGTAACAAAAATAAATTTAAATTTCGAGGGCTACGCTCACAAATCCGCAATTTTTTTTTTCAATACTATATTACAGCCTTGGATCGTTGATTCGTTGTCCTTAGTTATATTTAAGAAAAGAAAGTCCCAAGCCACTAAGTAACGTAATTCATATCTCAAAGCAATGCTATCATCCATCATAATTAAAATAAAACTTTCTTATCTTCAACAAAGTAATACTGTCCGATGCCGATATCTTCTGCCAATATATAGATATTGATGGCTATTCATCAATTACAATACATGTTCTCTATGGTATCGGACGTAAAGAATAGCTCCATTCCATATCTTCCCGTGGGTGTCGTAGGAGGCGACTAAGGGAATTTCCGGAGAATGGGCAACAACGTTCTCTGTGCTTTTGGAACAACCGTACTGTGATCGCCAACCCGCCTGCCAAGCGTGGCGATTATGGCAAAACCCCCCTTATGTAGATACACGTGGGGGACGCCAGTGTCCAGCAGTGGACGTCTTTCGGCTGAAATGATGATGGCTATAGCCATCAGATTAGATGTATACATCTGATTTGATTAACTAATTAGTAACTGTCATTAGCATGCTTACCAGCGCTGAATAGTGAATACTCGTGTTAGTGAAAGTTTTGAATACATGCGGGAAGAAAGCGAAATTTTTGAAGATATCTTGACACACATAATATTACGCCTGTAATTCCAGAATGGTTAAGCAGAGGTGTATATTCAGCATGAAATGGACACTGACGGTAAAACCCCGTTACCCGTTTTCAGTCCATCATTCTGAACCTCCACGCATGGAAATTTTTCATCAGTAATTTAAAATCAGCTCTTCTATGCAATATACAGGGTTATTGGTAAAACACCAATAACCTCTTAAGAGGTCGTTGTATTCATCATTATGAACAACATTTACTATGGGACAAAAACTGAAATCGCGAAAAATTAAACAGCTGTTCCGTACTTTATGTTCACATAACTCATCAAATGCAGGGAACAGCTGATTTTTTTTTCACGATTTCGGGTTTGGTCTCATAGTAAAAGTTGTTCATAATGATGAGTAGAATGACCTCTTAAGAGGTTGTTGGTGTTTTACCAATAACCCTGTGTACGATTTTGCGCTAATTTCCCTTTACTTTTTAATAGGAGACATCTGGCCCGTTCTAATAAACTGTTCCGGGCGAATCTACCCATGCAAATTTTAAAAAGTACCTAGGCATCTGGCCCGCAGGCCAGATTTTGCTTGAGCTAGATGTCCCTTGGGTGTTGCAGTTTTGTGGCAACAGCTGTTTTTTTTAATAACCAACGAAAATATCTTTGTAGTTCAATCGAATCGAATGATGTAGGTACTGAAAAAGCGGTGACCATTTTAGTGCCGGTGTCCCTGCCACCTTCTATAGTGCTGTTCTACGGTAATCTAGTCCATATTGGTGTTCAGCTGGCCTACCATGACGTCTTAAAACATTATTGTTTTACTCCTTATCCAGTGTGGGAAAGAGATGGCGCTACACATCCTGTATAGCTCTTTCCCACACTGGAATAAGAGTAAAACAATACTGCTTTTCGACGTCATGGTAGGCCAGCAGGACACTATGATAGCGCATGATCTACCAATAACTTAAAAATTATGGTGGATTCTAAACGGTTCTACATAGTTTTGACACTTGCGACTTTCTTCGTTAGTTTATCTTGCTTTAGTCACCCCAGAAAAAGCGTAACATTAAAACTGTGTCGAAATCGTGACTCAAAAGTGTCGAACTTGATTTTTAATCTGTCGATATTTCGTCACGGTTGTCACGATTACGTCTATCAAAACATTCGATAAGAATGCAGTTCGCGTAACTGGAGATTCTAACGAAAAAGTTAAGTGTTTTTGGAAAAGATTACCGTATTACTGATTTTACATAGAAATTGCGTCTGTTTACAGGAAACGTCGAATATTTATCAAAGCTATCAAGTTTCAAGCGAAATATACTCCAAAGGCACACTAAACACAAAATCGGTAACGAGCAACAAACCTATCCGATTTCAAAACCGGAATTTCGGTTCCGATACTAAATCAATTCCGGCACATCTCTCGATTACTAGAGACGAACCGGAATATCGAATAATCGTTTTAATTGAACGTAGTCGTTGCATCAAAACGGAATGTACAGCTTGCAAAGGAGATAAGTAACTAGTAGTATGAGAACTTGGTTACTTATCTCCTTTGAAAGCCGTACAATACCGATACTAATTGAGAATCGATTGCAATTTTCTGGAACGAAATATCGGATCACCGAACGCGGAGAATTACAGAAATGTTATTGAACTTACATAACGCATGTAATTCTTGAAAGGTTGGGCAAAGGTGTATCCTTATATGTATCCTTATAGTACACCCACATTTTACCAGTTATGTTTAAGTCCCATGTAGGTAATAGGGGGGGATCCCATTGTCATCATCATCTGCCTAGCTTTTTCCCAACTTTGTTGGGGTCGGCTTCCAGTCTAACCGGATTTCAGTATAATCAGATGCAGCAGACTACCAGTATTTTACATGGAACGACTGCCTATCTGACCTCCACAACCCAGTTAGTACTAGGTAAAACGTACCCCTTGGGAAGACTGGTTGTCGGATTTTCGTGTCACTGACTACCTATCTGTAACGAATGTCAAAGATCTACAAATGACAGCCGGGACAAACAGCTTAACGTGCTTTCCGAGCTACGAAGGAAACTCGGTATGTAATGGGTGTTCACCCATCTACAGACCAACCTAGGCAAGCACGTCTTAACTTAAAGATTGATCCAAACGACTGTTATTATTTACCCACGAGCTATTATTTTGTGGTAGCCCATTGTTATCAACCGGGCACAAATCCAGTCTTCGTGATTGCTACTGAGAAATTCCTGATAGAAAAACGAAAAACACTTTGGCTGACCTGACAATTGAAGCCTCATGCCCAGCAGTCGCGCTTGTTACCACTAGACCCAACGAGACAGTCAATGTCATTGAACTTGAGTCAGATATTTTTAAACATAGCTTTGAAACTATGCTAAGAAACGTCGAAGGATAGACGGCAATTGTTTTCTCGTAGATCATTTGTTTATTTTCAATGTTCAGCCGTAGTTTGTTTATGACCTCAAAATCGTTTAGTAGAATTTCTTTTGTTTGTTGCTTTCAGCTGCTGGCTGACGAAAACGAAGTTTTTTAAAAGTTTCTTGTATTTGTATCCTAACGATCTACCTAATGGTTTTAGGGCTTTCAAAAGCCAAGACTTCGTGGCTGTACTGAGAATTTCCTGATGGAAAAAAAAACTTTTTTACAAAAAAAAATAACAGACTTCCAAGTCTTCTTAAAGTGTACTTTCGGCAGTTGGTGACTTGTTGGTTTAATTTACTTTTTTGCCACCGACTTCCGAAAGTAAACTTATTTTCTACTTTTTTGTGTTTTTATAGGAAATCGTTTTTTTTTTTTGTAAAAACGTTTTTATTTTACAGTTTTTAGTTGTATTATCTTATCTCACATAAATCCTCATCCCCATAAGTATCAATTTTACATTGTAACTAGACACCAGCACATCATCAATAACTTAAAAAATGTTCACAAAATGAAAACTACTGAGCCAAACTATGTAAAATTTTTATGGGACCAAATGGCATCTATTCCGCATCAAACTAAAGAAGAATCACGTAAATCGGAACATAAATCTCAGCGTAATCGGTATACCTACATACATTAAAAAAAAAAAACCAATCGAATTAAGAAACTCCTACTTTTTGAAGTCGGTTAAAAACGCAATAACGCTTTCCCGGATTTGGGAATCATACCCAGGATTTCATGCTCAGGTCACGCTTGTGACCAATAGGAAAACGAAGCAGTATCTATAAGACCAAACAAGCAGTTCCGGAAGCATCAAAGAGACTTGCCCGTAGCATCACTAGACTGAACCGGGCCAAAATTCGCAAGATTATAGGTATTATAACCGGCCACTGTCCCCTGAACAAACACCTATTTATCATAGGTGTGACAGATAGCCCTCTGTGCAGAGGAGGAATGGAGGCGGAAGAAATACCACAGCACGTACTCATGGAGTGCAAAAGCGTGGCAGATCAACGGGCACGGACTCTTCAATCGCCGGCATCGCTCCCGGAGGCCTGAAACAGCCTAAAAAGGCTGCTAGGTTTCTGGAAGGACCTGGGACGGTTGGAGTAACCAGAGGATTTTTCACACGTACAATGGCCCAATAAAGAGGCTAAGTTCGGTAACACGGGCTGTTACCGCACTTAGCCTTTAACCTAACCTAACCTAAGACTAAACCAGGGACTTAAAAACACCTTCATAAAGGTTACAGAATTATAAGTGTTACATGTTGAATCGGTAACAGAATCAAATATGTAACAGATATAAAAGTTTTAACAGTGTTAATAAGTGTAACAGGTGAACGCAGCGTACTAAATCTATAATTGATTATTTCAGTTACACATATTAACACTGTTTTTAAATCAGTTTTAACCGAAAATCACATATAAAAGGTTACAGATTGATTCGGTAACAGTATTGTATCTGTTACATTTAAAAGTGTTTTTCTGTTAAAAATGTTTTAAAAACACCTTATTACGGTTACAGTTTGAGTCCCTGGACCAAACAACTAATACAACTACAAGCCAAACGATGCGTGAAAAGTCATCAAACTCCGGAAAATGCTATCAATGTCAGCCATCGCTTTAAAATCTAGACAAAAGCCATTACTAGCCAGACAGAGTCGTTGTTAGAACAGTTTCCACGCATCATAGAGCAATAAATCTTTTGCACTAAAATAGAAGCAAACCGTCGATCGCCTTATTAATGCACTATGTTCGTCTGACTCGCCAAAAGCAAAGATATTTATAGCAGTATTCAAATTGTGGTGGTAAAACATACGGGGTTGTATTTTGAGCTTTTATGTTATGGGGTTATGTCTTTATTTAGGGCTAGCAATTTATGAAAACTACTTCTTGAAAGGCTGGACCGCGGAGATTGGCCCAACAAAAGAGAGCCCTATACCCAGCAGTGGGTACCTTCAGGCTCTGGGTGATGATGACCTCTTGATATGATATTTTTTATAAGTTGAAGAATGGTTCTTCAGCAAAAGGTCTATAAAAAAGAAACAACTTTGTGCCATATTTTATTTAAATCCATTACGTCATTATACGAGGTACTCGTGGCTAAATAATAACAGCCGCACGGATCGATCTTTAAGGTTAAGCCGTGCTTGCCGAGGTTGGTCCGTGGTTGGGTGACCATTATTACATACCGAGTTTCCTCCGTGCCCCGGAAAGCACGTTAAGCCGTTGGTCCCGGCTGTCATTTGTAGATATTTGACAGTCATCGTCGACAGCTACGAGTAGTCAGAAGCCAAAAGTCTGACATCCAGTCTTACCAAGGGGTATCGTATTACCCAGGAGGTCAGATAGGCAGTCGCTTCATGTAAAATACTGGTACTCAGCTGCATCCGGTTAGACTGGAAGCCGACCCCAAGATTGTTTGGGAAAAGGCTAGGCAGATGATGAAGTCATTATACATAAGAATTAAACTTTCAGGAAAACACAACCTTTCACATTTATAATACTTGTAATACGCCATTAATAACAACAAATAAATACCAAAAGAGTACCAGAACACGATAAAAAACAGAGGATTAAATAAAAAAGCGTTTTTCAATTAAATCCGTAGCAAGCCTTAATTAAAAGCGAGTATTAAAACCGTCATACAACCGCTTGCAAGTAGTGATGGGCGGTGGATAAATTCTCGGAAGATAATTACTCGAGTATTTATCCGAAATGGATAAATACTCGTTTTCAACCATTTTTATCGGATATTTACTCAAAATGATGGATATTTATATTTTTTGCGAATCGGATGGTTATTTTTTTAAATGTAATGACTAGTATTGTTATTTGGGCTTTCCAAAATACTACACTATTACATTATTACTTTTGATGTCAAAACGAAACAACGTGGTTCTTACTATACCCTATCCCAGCCACCTTTTGTCCCGTTTCTTTTGTTTTGCTTATCTTGCCCTCCACCCCCGCGCCGCATAGTGTCCGTGTAGTGCCCAGGTTGCGTAATGCCAAACTGTATGTTACCACAGACATCCATTGTCTGTGCTGGATCGCTTAGTGCTCGTTACAATAAAGAGCCAAATGTATTTCAACACAGACATTCTCTGTTTAGTGTACATTATGCTCGTGATTTTCAAAGCAAACTACGTACGAGTGCAGAGCAAAGGGTTTGGCAGTGTAGTGCAACACATTAAGGAGAGCTTAAGATGCAAGAGCGAGCGAAACGAGCTCGGGACTTTGGGCACCCCGACTCGGACAGGTTAGGTTCGAAGGGGATGGCGGGGTCTAGTGAGCGAGCGGAGCGAGCGAACTAAGACCCCGACAACCCCTTCGTGTTAGATTACTGTAAACCCTGTAGACAGAAATAGGAGCCCCGCGTAGCTACAGTAGGGCTACGTCGACAACGCCTTAGTTTGGACCCGTGGTTTGGAGTTTGCTTTAATAGGATTGCATAATGTACAATTCTAGGTTTTAGTTTCACATTAAAGTGACATTGTGGTTGTCTGTACTCGTATGTATTTCGCTCTAATACTCTTTAGCAAAATGTCTTTCAACACAGACATTGTCTGTGCCAGTATGTACTATGCTCTTCATTCATTAAAGCAAACTACCTGCGAACACAGAGCAACCCGTGTCTGTGGTATAATACAGTTTGGCAATACGCCCAGGTTTGCATCATAAAGAGCGCACACGCATGTAAGTTTTACAACAACATAATATCTACGAGCTTGTTAATTATTTTTGAAGTTGTGTTTCAACGTTTCAAGGTAAGTTAAATAATTTGAATTGTGCTAATCCAAATGGTTACTTGGGTAGTGATTGAAAACCTATGTTTAGTTTATTGTGTAATTAAAAATACTTTTACAAACTCTTACCAATTTGTAACCTGCTTTATTCCCGATGAGCTAGAAACTTGTAAATTCGAACATAACTTAGAATTAGATGACAAAACAATTTACAGTTGTGTCAATCAGTGTAGATTGTTGCATGTTTATTTTTATCCAAGAGAGTGCAGACTGCGACAGTGACGATGAAGACTTTCCATCACCATGTCCAGTACAGACAGATACTGATAAAGAATCATTGGATTTGAGAGAATCGAGAAGTGAGTTCCAGTTTGTAAATTGCTTTTCTGATAATGGTAATAAGCGTCTAATAGTGATAGAAGTTAATTTAAGAAAATATCCGTAATTGGCAGAATATTCATAAGTGCAGTGAAGCCATTGTTATTACAATATTGTCTTATTGTTAAAGTGATTAAAGTAACGCACTAATCTATATTTTATTACGAAAAAGATTATGATTGTATGGAACTGTTGTTATTTTAGTATTTTTTTCTACTTATTATGCCATTTTCCTAATACAATGATTTAAGTAACTAATTTTGTGATTAATAACTTTATCTAACTTAAGACTGCTTGACGAAAATATCCATGATTGAGTATTACAGGCGTTTTGTTATTATTAAAGTGATTAATAAAGCACTGTACAAATCTATATTTTCCGATTTTCATTTATTTCAATCCTTTTGCTTGTAAAATAACAACATTTACGTAAGATAACGTAACTAAAACTATAGGTAGTATTTATCCGCTTTTTGGATAAATACTCGAGTAAAAACGGACATTTATTGAGTATTTATCCATTTTGAGTATTTATCCGGATAAAATCCCAACACTACTTGCAAGTGACAACCAGTTTCAATCGTTACAATGCAATGAAAAATGCCACACATCCTTTAAATTTTGCACATTGCTGCCACACGCGTGGTTTAAAAGGATCGTGGAATTGGATTATGATGTGGCTTTGCCATTTAAATGTGGCATTGCCATTTTAATGTGGCATGATTGAATATTGGGATACAAGAGTGAGGTTTAATGAGTTAAATTGATTGTTTTGAGGTTTTATAGATAGCCCATTTTTTAACGTTTCTGTGAGACACGAAACCAGGGCCTCAAGTCTGCTATTTTATAAACATCGTCATTCCAACACGATCCCATTGTCATTTTGCTAAAAGTTCGTAATCTGCTAAATTCATAATGATCTATCATTTTTCTATCAAATTCTATGCCATTTCTTTCAATGGAGTGCCAGTGGTTGACCATTGGGAAGTCATAATGACGCCATTATATTAGTACATTACCAAACTTGTCAAAATCAAAAATTATAAAATCAATGATAGGTCATTCTGACACTATTGTAATAGCAGACTTGAGGCCCAGTCTTGAGGTACCGATAAGTTTTTTTTGGATTCTGACAATTGTTACTGTCGCTCGTTATGTTGGGTTTTGATTATTAAGGTCTGTCAGCTTTTTACTGAGTTTATTCTATCGTTAGTCATGGTCGCCTGTTTACGATCGATAAATCTTCATCTGATCAAGGTCAAAATCGATGAAATCTGTAGGTCCAGGTATTTCTCTGAAATGCGTTCGTGTTTGTCTTGATTCTGTTATCTATGTTGCATTTGAAATTATTATTATTCGGAATATGTGGATGTTTTCATAAATTGAACAAAATACAATTTATCATAGGAGGTACAACACGTTTTTTTATCAGTGCATTTATTTGTAATTTAGATAATAAATTACAACAATAAACAATCATGACAGTTATTTCAGCTATCAGTATTGCATTGTATCCTATGTATCACACATTATCATGTATTGCATACCAATGATTTCATAAGGAACAGTGCAATAACCTCACATGTATTGGAAATCAAACGTGTGTGGGTGTAGTGACCTTGTCAATGTTACTTACTAATGATTTAAAATATATTTATGTCAATGTCAGTTATGTTATGGAGATTAAGTTGTTTTATATTATTATATTTTTCTAGCTACCGCTATTGCTTGGCACGTTTTTTAATGACTTGACAAAACATGGACGTTTCTCTGTTAAATATAACATTATGTTATTCACATAACGCTTCCGGAACAAATCTCAAAATGATGGTGAAAACCGCATCAAAATTTATAGTGCAGTTTAGTAGAACAATACGGTCACAAGTAAAGACAAAGGACTTTAATTTATAATAAGTAATGTCATTCCGTTACAGAAGTAAAGAGTGTTAAAAATACTTTTAAGTTTAGGTAATAAAAAGACCACGTCACTAAGTTTGAAGACGAATTTTACAGCTTTTAACTCATCTCGTATGAGTTTTATGCTGTAAAATTCGTCTTCGCGTTGATTAAGCAGTTGTTAAACCGCGAAGCAATCTTGGGAAGTAGTGTTGAAATACTCCTAGTTAAACTAAAACCGTAGCGCGTCCGCTCATAAAACCTCGCCGTATATTTTCATTTGAATGGGCACGGCGGGTCTCACGAATAACCAATGCAATAAGTGATATCTATGAATATTCAGAGCACGGCAGGCCGCTGTTAATTTGACGCATTTTAGACGAACCCCTGCATGGTACTGCCTATAAAGTCGTAAGTACACTCCATCATTCTCCTGCCATTGTCGCAGTGGCGTAGCATGCCTTGGCGGGACCCTGTATAAAAATTTGTTTGGGGGCCCTTATGAAGGGTAAAGATTTCTCACAATAGAAAAAAAAAATGTTTGCAAATGTTTGTTTAAAATCAAAAGAAATATTTATTCATCATAATTATCTGTCACTTTTTCCAAAATTTTTATAATATATAATTGATACGGCAGATACGGCCATAGCTACGCCCCTGCCTTGTCACAATTTATTTGGGGTCGGCGGCGCAGCGTTTCTTCTTCGTCCATACTTGTCTATTTATTCGTTATCTCAGAATCTACCTCCTTTCTAGTCATATCATCCTTCACACAGTCGTAACTGGTAAGTTCACTAACGACCCAAAATGAAAGAGAGCGGTTCTTGTAGCGGTTAAATGACATTGTCAAGAGAGCGCTGTTGGTGAAAATTGTCTATGGACATTTTATTTAAACAACAAGATGGCGGAACTAGTTCTAATTAAGGTAAAAAAAGACCATACACCGCATTATGTATTTTTTCATTGTTAAGTACTTAGGTAATAAACGTTATTCGAAGAATCTTCTTTATGGACTGTTATCCCTAATTAATTCGATAAATGTTTGTCACGCCTCACCGGCTGCTCGGATTTCGATAGAATATGGCTAACAGGCAGACCATAACCTGGCGCAGGTCATAGAATAGGTACTTTTATCTCGTAAGTATTACCCAGTACGAACTGAGTTGCGGAGGTCAGATAGGCTGCCGCTCCATTTAAAATACTGGTATTCAGCTGCATCTTCGTATACTGGAAGCCGACCCCAACATACCTAATTAGGAAAGATAGCTAGGCAGATGATGATGACGTTCCTGTGGGATAATCTCCGTCATCCATACGAGCGAAGCAGCCGTCAAAAAAAAGATTGGTAGTAAGTGAAGTTACGACTTTATTCGTCTGGCAATAATTTGGTGCAATGCAGGCCGTTAATATATTCGGAGAACGCCATCGTTAAGGATTTGATGGGATCGGTTATTACTGCGGTATCACAGTGCAAGTAATTGGGTCAAATAAATACTGCTAAATGGAAACTATTAATCTTTGTGTGAAGTGTCAGTTATTAATCTTGCTAGTGTATCGTTCGCTTCATATTTTACGTACTTTAATACGTTATACGAGCACAAAGTTATGCTTATAGATTGACAAATTAGCAAAACCCAAGTTAACTTATACAGTACTGTGTGGTGTCTTTTAGATATTTGAGTGACATTGGCACGAGGGCGCTATTGGAAATCATTCGCAAAATTGTATATGGAAAAAAGTATCGAATAAACAAGATGGCGGGGTTACTTCCAAATAGGACCACGCACTAAAAGATTCATGCTAAAGTATGTTTACCATAGATTTTTGTTTTTAAAATGGCTATTCGTCTATTCCAGTGAATAACAGGCATCTAAATGTCGTTAGCGTAGATCAAAATGTCAGATGACGTAACCAAACGCAGTCATTGGTGGAATTTGTGTAATAATGAGAAATAGCGTGTGAATTACTTGGGCTTCGTGATCGGCATATGTTATTGGTAATTAATTCAATACGCTTTTGATATTGGCGTAAGATGGATCGTTTTAAGTATCATTAAGAAAAGGATGGGCTGTAAATATTTCATTTGTAGTTGAATGGACGTTTTCACAGGAAGAAAATGGGTGTGAATAAAAAAAAAATTGGGTGGTGTAAATGGGCATATTGATATTTTATACTATTAAGATACACGTAGGATAAAAGGTAATAATGCCTATTTGGCGCAGCCGTGAGACACAATATTATCGTTTTGTTTAGATGTTTTTATTACTTTATTTATGGCAGAGAATGAGCAGCAGCGTTCTCTGTGCTTTTGTAACAACCGTACTGCGATCGCCAACCCGCCTGCCAAGCGTGGCGATTATGGCAAAATTCCCCAAAATGTCAATGTGGCGACACTTGGGGGAGGCCTATGTCCAGCAGTAGACGTCTTTGGGCTGAAGTGTTGATGATGATGATGACTATTTTATTTTATATTGTTTGCACTTGTAGCATATGACGAATAAACATGTTTTCTTTCTTTCTTTCTTCTAATCAAAGTAAAACGATATTCCGTATTTTTTTATACTCAGTGTGTAAGTTGTGTTTCATTCCTGTATTAACTGAAAAGTTACAACTTCAACGCTATATGCAATAAAAGTATCACTTTCCAGTTTATTAAAAACTTGGCTAAATGAGAATGACCACGTCTTACTCGTATCCTTTGAAAAAACTCCTAAACCAACAAAAAGGCACATAAAAAAACTGTTACGCATTTCGTGCTCTTCCTGTCAAAGCGGAATTGATAAAAAAAAGCATGTCTCTCTATCTGATTCACGAATATTCTCGTAAATTCCTGAATCTAGATTGGACACATGACATGCACTTCGCAGAATAGGCATCCTAAATGTTTGACGTAAGCACTGAGATTTGACGTTGTTGCGGTTTTCTATCCAGTGAGGATAATATTTGTAAAACTATATTTTAATTACAGGTATAAAAGTACACAATTTCACAAAAGGTGACACAATTGGTTTACACAATTTAAGTTTTATCCTACTTCTAATTTGAATTAAATCTACATTCTTATTATCATTTTGAGACCTTTTAAAAAAACATTAAACTATAAATTGAGGCTACTGTAGATTCTCCAGGCTTTTATAGAAACTAGATTATCTACTAATCCACGGGTCATCATCACCTGCCTGCCTTTCCCCATTTTTTGGGGTCAGCTTCCAGTCTTACCGGATGCAGCTGAATACCAGTATTTTACTTGGAGCGACTGCCTATCTGACCACCATACCCAGTTAGTACTACTTATCCACGTTTTTACTAATCCACGGGTATTAGAATAAACAGACTATGATTTATAACCATTAAAATAAGCCTAACCTCAAAAAAATAAACCATCACATGATTTAAGCATATTCAAAAATGCTTACATTCTTAAAAAAAAACAAACAATGCTATCATATTTCCAACACACCCTACATTGATTATATCGAAAAAATTATGAAAACAAAAGTTCAAGCACCTCTCCACGAACATACATCAGACTAAAGAAAAACACAGCGGTACGGCATCGGCATGGCTGGCGCTCTCACAAACAATTGTGTTCAATGAACTTGAAAATTGTTTCTCTTCGTAATGATATTCATTGGAACCACGGCACTACATGTTTTCAGCCACGGCATTTTGTTGCGTGTCGTGTAAAGTGCGGTACAGACAGAAGTGATAAAGTCGTATGTGTGGTCACTACTTTAGTGAGTTTTTATGAAAGGGTTCTGAAAAGTACGATGAGCATTTTGATTGGCGTTTATGGCAGACTTTTTTTTTGTTTAGTTAGAGTGCAAGTCTTCGTTTTGATTGGCGTTTATGGCAGACTGTTTTTGTTGTTTAGTTAAAGTGCAAGATTATCGTAAACACAAGCTAGGCAAAGCTACTTAAATAGCCATATAATCTCAGGTCAAGAAGGATTGTTCCAATGCATGTTTCACTATTCAACAGATGATTAACAGATTGTTGTCTACGATGATTAGTTGCCAACGACCACTGAGTGTCTTGACGTATTTCGGTATTTCTTCTGCTTTCTGTTTTAAGTCCCACACTAGGAATTTCTCCAGTATCAGTTCAGTTTGACCCATATTTCCGGTATATGTAAACCAACTATAATAAATATTTTCTCAAGCCCTTTAGCTGCCTTCAAAAGTAATTTTATGCGATTCATGATTCAGTGACGACAAAAACTAAACGTTGTGTAGCGTTCATATTTATACACGGACTTTCAACAGGATTGACAAAATCTATTCGGTAGCTTTTGTCATCATTACAATACATTTTGTTTTTTCCATCATCTTTGTTGATTTGTTGCTGATTGCATATCAGTATGTCGAGGACCCCAGACAAGAAATGTAACTTTACTGGCTAAACGTGCGTGAATGTAACCGCAGCTTAACAGAGAAATTGTCTCTGGTATATGAGACGGGTGTAATGTTCACAGCGTCATTTAACGCGGTAATATATTGAGCGCCATGATGGAATAGGTGTCGTCGTGTTGCCGCCATTTTTACTGGAGCAGCCATTTTGTATGCTCATTTAGGTTATGTGGGGATGTAGCCTTCCCTATTTGTATTTTAATAAAAGTTGTTTCGGATAGGGTGAAGAGCGCTGCAAGGTAATTGTGTCATTATGTCAATTCAACAACGTTCATTGCTTTATTTTTCTGTTTTTTTTTTGGATTTGGAATTTACTTTAAAATACTTACTTCGAATTGTGATAGAAAAGTGTTTTACGCAATTGGGGTGCTACTTTTTATTCGTTTCGTAATGGGTAGAATTTTTGGTGATTCACAAACAGATTAATATTTTGGTACTTCGCTCCTCAGCAAGGTTTTAGTCCTTGTGAGTTTAAGGACTAGGCTGATAGTTGCTCTGTATGTTTGTGTTTAGGATTGTCGGCTGTAAGTCTTAGTACCACATTGACCTTCAACTGGGCTAGGGTAGTGCGGATTTCAATAGAATAAGGGGCAAGGTTATACTGGTTTTATTACCACTGATGCATGGCCTACCATACGTATATACACACATCAAAAGTGTCTAGGGATCAAGCATTTTTATGCGGATTTCTTGAGATTGAGATGTGGCTTTGTAATAAATTTATGATTTTATAAATTTATATGGATCCTTTTTGGTGCATTTCATAATTTGAATCAGGAACTGTGAATCAAATTCGAGTAAAAGATGAAAATCAGCTGTCAATATTTTCCCTATAAAAACATACAACGCATTGAAGACATTATTAGTGCTACTGTTTCCCTACTACTGATTAAAACCAACGTTATTATGGAGCAGCGACGTCATTTAAGCAGGGAAGAAATGCTCAGAGCCGTGGGAATGATAGAAGCTGGTTCCCGGCAACGTACTGTGGCTTTAGCTCTGAATACAAGTCAGAGTGTTATCAGTCGACTTTGGACACGTTACCGAAGCACTGGTACCGTGGCTGAGCGCCATGGAGGACGGTATCGCTGCACCACACGGAGACAAGACCGATACATTCAAATCTTAACTCGAAGAGCTCCAACAATAACCGCCATGATGTTAGCCGTGAGGCTTCATCACTCTTCAGGGAACTTAATTAGCGACCAAACAGTCAGAAACCGCTTGCATGAAGTGAACCTTCATTCCCGAAGACCGCTACGGGTACCACCTATAGCAATGCACAATCGTAGGATTCGATATCAATGGGCTCTTGAACACAGAAATTGGGCAGAAGAACAATGGCGTTTCGTGTGCTTTTCTGATGAGTCTCGTTTTGGTATGAGACCGGATACAAGACGTATACGACACTGGAGAACCCCTGGACGCCAACAGCGATTAAAATCCTGCCAGGAAGTCCATCCTTATAGTGGTGGAACCATCATGGTATGGGCGGGTATTTGGATCGGCGGAAGAACTGAGTTGATTTGGATCAGAGGCAACCTCAACGCTCAAATTTATGCTGAGACGATTGTATCAGACGTCATCGTTCCTCTACAAGTGCAAATCGGTCCCTTATTTCAGTTAATGCATGATAATGCACGACCGCACACCGCAAGAGTTGTAAGACAGACTCTCGCCGCAGCTAACATCAATGTCCTGCCCTGGCCTGCTCAGTCGCCAGACTTGAACCCGATTGAGAATGCATGGGATATGCTACAGAGAAGAGCTCTGCCGAATATGGAGGGTATCCAGTCGCAAGAAGACCTTTTTTTGTTGTTGCAACGAACATGGGCGGCCATTCCACAGCGTGATTTGGATGAACTCATTTTGAGTATGCCAAACCGATGTTCTTGTGTTGTTAGTGTTCGCGGTAGAAACACGGATTATTAATTGTTTAAGTTACCCAATAAAATTTTAAAGAAAACTGTTATTTCAGTCTTTTTTTCGAACTTTAATGTTAGTGGTTCAAATGTCAAAAATCCCTTTATTAGAAAATGGCAAATTTCTTTATTAATGCAAAGGTGACTTGGTTTATCGTTACTGTGACAAACGAAAACACTTTATTTGATGAATCCTTAAAGAAAATTTTAATTAATATCAATCAGGAGAAAAGTTATTGCAAAAATATATGTTGATCCCTAGACACTTTTGATGTGTGTATAAAGTTTCTTTTACTTAAAAAAAAAGAAAAATACAACACGGATAAAAACTTTTTTTAATCCAAAATCATCTCGATCCTCGAAATTCTCCGTAACGACTTAAAATATCAACAGTTGCAATCTCTGGCGCCGGCCGGTAAAAAAATGTGAATCATGCACATTCCGTCACTTGTGCCATAAGACACTAGGTAGGATATGTTTCGTAGCTTCTAGGACATTTTGTAGGCAGTCTGAGTATTGTACCGATAGATTTGACTGTTAATTCTTAGTAGGTAGTTGTTATTCAAAATTATATGCCCGTGGAATTTGATGCCACGGTTTTGTTTGGTACTAGTTAAGTTTTTGGCTACGGATTCACCCGCATGTGGGTCGCAAAGGTGAATTTCATCTTAATTCATATAATATGTATATAAGCGAGAAAAGGGAACAGGCAGACACCCATGCAGAGTTATTTTCGCTAGTTTGGTATTTAACGTTATTTTGTAAGTGAAGTGATGGATGAAGAATAAATGTCCACCTTTATTCTTGTGGGTGTCTTAAAATACAACACACTGTTAAACTAGTGGGTAGCTGTGTCATAATAATGTTTACTAATAACAATAACAATAAACTATCTTCCAAACTATTTTACAGAGCTGTCCACCAAGCGTGGCTATTTATTTCTTTTTGACTCACGTTCAGCAGATCAAAGAAGAGGCTTTATTAAGTTTATTTTAAAAAAAAGTTATTTTTTTTCTCTAAATACGTATTAGCATTTTTGGCATCTTAATCACATTCTGCATATCGCCTAAAAAAAAAACAATATATTTTTTTTGGCATATCTCACATCAAAAATCTAACCGTTTCTAATTAAATCTAGATAAGGACGAAAATACGTTCATTACGAATAAAACAATTAATCATTACTCCATGTATCATTCGTCAGACATTTACATATTTATTCGAGTTGCCATAGCGAGCAAAATTATGCAAAACAGCCCGGCCCGACGACTCGTAATTAAATATAATAAAACATTTTAATCTCATTGGCCTTAAAACGTATAAAAACTGTCATGGCGTATTAACAATTAGTGTTGTGCGAAATGAGGGTTTTTATAGCTGAGGCCGAATAATTACATTCTTCTGTCAAAGCTTTAGTATTTTGTCGAGTTTGTTATGATTATGGAACGTTCTTCATTTGTTTTTGTTTTGGTAAAATATTCTTGCTTGTAGCCTTTATTGTAAGAAATTATTCACTGAAACAGTCTCTGGTCTTCTAAAAGATATTTCTTCAGTCAGGAAACAAATCAATAGCATAACTAATTCATTTAGAGGTTTACTGGGCTATTTTTAAATTATGACTACGATTTGCTGAATTTCGGCTTACGTTCGGCCGAAACCGAAAGCCCAACACTACTAACTTATCAACATCCTTATAACGCCCACACTTCAATAACCTTAGCGCAATAAATATAAAAGTCATTCATATTTACAACCATAATGTCAGTAATTGTTACATTAAATTCGTAATAACTGTACTTCATAATGGATTACGGTTTAAGTGTGCTCATAAATATCTAAGGAAATGCTTTGTTTTAGTTTTAGTATAGTAATAAACTATACGAAATTACGTTTGCTGATTTACATTAATATTAGGTCAGTTAAAATATTTATAAAAATCGTTTTAGAATCCAATCGGAAAATAATTATTTAGCATAACGAGCAATGACTTTCAGTTTCGGCTTTCGGCCGAACCATCCACAACACTGGATAATTCTTTTTGAGTTAATTATCCTAATAGTAGTATTTTAAATGCGAAAGTTTGTGAGGATATTTGTTACTCTTCACGCAAAAACTACTGAATGGATCTGGAAGAAATTTGGCACAGAGATATATAGTCTAGAATAGCAGATAAGACTTTTTTGTCTTAGTAATACTATCCCTTGGGACAATTACCGTACAAAACGCGGGCGAAGCTGTAAATAAGCAAGTTAGAAATAAATGACATGGTACTTAAAAGGTTGAAGCAATAAAAATTGCAAAGTAATAAATTATAAGCTTCAAGCAAAAATAAGTCCAGTATAAATTACAGGGTTATTACAAAAAGTGCAACGCAACGCCAATCAAAGTTCTCTTGGCATGATACCGCACAATTTTCTTTTCTTCAGAAATGAATATCGTTAAAATTATCAATACCAACATAATTTACGCCTTTAAAAAGCGATGTTACGCAAATAAACACTCAAAGCTTACCTCACTGATAATGTTATTTATTAAAAGCTTTCCGGCTTTTAAGAAAACCGAGTTGTTTATCAGAAAGTTGCGAGATTATTATGTCGAGAACTTGCTTAACATTAAAGGGCCTGTATATAAAGTCGACCGTCCACTACGTTGCATATCCTATCCAGCCACTTCCTGCCAGTCCCTTGCTGGGCTCCCCCAGCGACGTTCCTTGTCCTGACCCTTGCTCGAGCCAACCCTAGAGCCTGTAGTTATAAACATAGCGGCCCCAAATAATGATCTCGTTCCGATCCAGCCTGTCCCTTTGCTGTCCCCCTCCAGAGACGCCCTTAACCGAGGCTCGTACCCCACAGGGAGTGCCCTTAGCGTGTAGTTTTTTGCCTGGCTGGAGGACTTACAATCAAGGCACCTTCAAATTGTCCGGCCAGTAGACGATCACCTCTTAGTTTGACCGGTGAGATAACATACTAAATAAATGCTATGTAGAATATGCACGGAGAGTTATGCCATGTAAGCTGCGGGGTTTATTTGTTTGCTAGCATTTGTTTCTTGCATAGCCTGGCTGTTCGTCACGGTACTCGCAGCGAAGCGAAGCTAAGAACACGTGCGTAGCTTAGCTGTGGGCTGTGGAGAGGTGCCTCAAGAGATAAGCGACATATGCTGGGGTGTTGTCAACATAACTACACCCACTCGACACCTACGACCAATATGGCGTAAGTTGGGTCGCCGAATGGCTGTCCCCAAAATGTCGGAAGTGGTAAACAATTTGTTGATAATTTAAACCGAGTCAAAAGTTCCAGATTTGTTTTGCCATTGGATAAACTGAAAATCTTGGGCACACGATCGCATGTGAAACAAAACCGGTCTAAACTTGTGACTTTGAATTAGTTCGAAAGTTTAGACCCGCTTCCACAATTTTGCCACCCGTTACCCCGATTCGACTAACCATAGTTTTCTCAACATTGTATATAGATTAAGAAGCTTTAAAAACAAAATTCCACTAAGAATTTTTACCAAGGATGCCAATTTCAAAGATTGTTTGCTTAGCAAACGCTAGCGTTTCCTAAGCAAACAATCGACAATACAATTTAGGGATCGAGGAAAAGAACCCAGGATTTAGAAACACATTCTGGAAAATTGTGATTAGAACCATAAAGCCAATGAAGCATTTCAAGATCAAATATGCGAGAAAGTTAATTGGGCCAATTTACTTCGCCGTCTTCGATTAATACATTTAGCATGAAAGTGAAAAATAATTGCCAACTTCAGACTATATGAACGTGAATCATCGGGCAGTAATTATTGTATATGCTTTGAATCAAATGCATAGATGAATATATCGCAAGTTGGATTAACTGACACGAATGAATGAAAGTTGGGTTTAAGAATATAATTCATTCTTTTGAAGGTTTGATAGCTGATACTCGTGGCTTAGTAGTGGTTAAAGATACTGGGAATGAATTTAAAGTTTAGTAGGCTTAGAAATACAGCCTAATTGCTTAGCACACGTTACGTAATAGCAATTTCTATCGATTAGACAATTCAATGCGTTATTTACGCTGTTGGGCAGACGAATTGCTCAAAGAAAAGATACAAAGGATTCCTTCAAAATCCTTTAGATTGTTATCTGTCACGCAATTCGGTTGTTAACCTTACAAAACGAACCGATTTCTATAACCAAGCAGAGCTTATGTTACAGAGTTAATAGTAACATAAATATTAACTAATCACAATCATGTTGATACACTGCCAGCATTCTTCACCAAAAAAGGCAAGAACAGCATTGCTAATAGAATTTTTACAACGCATCATTTTAAGTTTAACAGGTGTCTAAGTTGCAACACAAATACTTTAAAGTTGGACGCCTTGAATTGATTCGTAAGCCCACACCTCAAGCCGTAGGTTTTTATATCACCGGAGACACGCATTCTTAACACATCAATTTGGACCTCAAGAGGTTTTGGCACTTGGTCAAAAAACTATAAATATCTATTTGAATATTGCTATTAAATGAACTAAGGAATAAATATCAATATTGAATGTTAACAAACTGGCTTTAAAATTATCTGTACCTATCGTAATATTTAATAAATAAATGCAATATTTAAACTACATTTTGAAGAAATAGTGATGAGTTTAAAAAACTTTTAGAAAATCAATATACATGTAGGTATACCCCAACTTATCTTGTGTTGTTTCCAGAGACCATTTAGCACACGCATGTTTTTTTTTTTAAAGATGAAACGTTTCTTATGCAAAATATTTATAAAACTACGCACCTTTTGGACCGGACCCTCGTATATCTCCAAGTATTGCTGCTGTAATGTCCAGAGCTGGACGGACACAGTAACAACTGAAGACTGTTCGGTCTCGGCTGCCTCTGCTTCTTCACTCGTAGCTTCACCACTTCTTCGATCTCTAACTTCTCCATTTTCTTCTCTTTCTTGGCCTCTTTGATTGGCGGTTTCTTGGAGTCCACACTCCATCTGCGCTCATCCATAATCTTTTCCTCCAAATTTAAATGATCCAACCTCTCTTTGATATAACTCCTTGTTCGGATCAGGTCTGGAGTCGTATCCAGTTTATCTTGGCCATGCCTCCTTATTTCTATGGGAGACAGAGGAGGTCTTCTTGGCTCAAATACAACTTTGGAGTACTCGTTACTTCGACGCCACAGACGGGGCGAGAGTGGCCAGAACCGCCCGTTTTGTTGACCAGATTCCATCACCATTTTGGATTTTTATCACTACACTTATAATTCACAGACTTTATCGATGCTAAAATTAAAATTATTCATAAAATAAAAGCTTTAAATCCTCAGAATTCTCAGATTATTCAAATATGAAATATTAAACGCGATCTTAACGTTTGTATTATATTTGAAGACTAACACAGAACACGTCCGTTACATCCGTAAGCTATTCGTATACTAAACGTAGTTGAAATGAAAAGTGCATAACAAACGCGCCCACGCAATCAATCATGCGAGTCGTCTACAGGAACCATAGATATAGATGGAGTGACTACTTCGATGACTCGATGAGTCAAACAGAAATTCCATTGACAAAAATGAATTAGAAATAATATTTTTAGGGATATTTTTTATTTTCCTCAACTTAACGGTAAATAATGTTTTTCCTTGTATCAAAAGAGGGCAATATTTTTCTAAAAATTACGACTAATGTTTGGCTTTCCATATTGAAACTGTTTGAGGTAAAGAGGATTAATAATTTGAATAAATAAACCGTGTTCTAATGAAAATACAGGAATATAAATATCGGTTCATAAAAGCTGAAAAAATATGTCAAACCTCAAAACAAATTACAAATGGCCTAATGAACTTTAACCATTTAAACGAGTTTGACCCTAAATGAGACAATTTTTATCAATTTCTATCATTTGTGAATTCTACATCAATTAGTGGAATTGAGGTCAGCGACCGACAAATCGCAGGTCATTAAGCCAAGCGGCGCTAGCAATAAAAAACCTTGTTTTTGTCTTTTATTACAATTCGTACCAAGTATAACAGGATCTGTGTACATTTGGCGTAGATTTAATGGCTTTTTTCCTGTCTACATATCGTTAAATGCGTAATTTAAAAGATTGTTGCACTTTCCGTGCGGAAATGGAACAAACAGATTAAAATCTTACGAGAGCATTTGCTTGTAATTTATAGGTAACGGAAACAATAGCTTTATATTTTCCTGCTTTTGTTGGGCAGTGCCGAAAAATCTGAAATTTGTCTGATCTCCATTTTAGGAAACGAAATCGTGAAAGACCCAAATAAAGCAAAAAAGCGGGGCCCTAAATACATTTTAGCAACACGAGAAGGATCGCTAACCGTTGACGACTCCTGACGACGCACTGATAGCCATAAACTGCCGAGGAGTCGTAATGGCTGAGATATCGGATGTCGCCGAATAGCGTTGCATACTAAATGCTGGCTCAGGAAGTGGGCGACAGGACGCTGATATATGTGCGTGCAGGCATGCTAATGTACTGATATAGTACATAGATAGAGTGTAAGTGGAAACAGAGTTTACCTTAGGTACCTTAATTTAGGGATACCATTTTGGAAAATGACCTGCCACTGTTCGAAATGATCATTCATTCATTCATTCATTTCAGCCCTTTTAACATCCACTGCTGGACATAGGCCTCCCCCAAGTTTCGTCACATTGACATAACATGAGGGGTTTTGCCATAATCGCCACGCTTGGCAGGTGGGTTGGCGATCGCAGTACGGTTGTTACAAAAGCACAGAGAACGCTGCTGCCCATTCGCTGGCAAGTCCCTTAGTCGCCTCTTACGACACCCACGGGAAGATATGGGATGATGCTATTCTTTACGTCTGACACCATACAGAACAATGAAATGATGATTTATGATTGAAATGATCATAAATCATTAATAAGTGTAGAATCAGAATTTTCTGAACGTGAAAATGACAGGAGACCGTCTCCAAAGACGGCCCGCCTTTCCTAGTGTTTTAGCTGGGAGAATTTTGCATATCATCGCAGATAGAAATTGGTGTTTCATTTTATCAGCTACATCATTCCACGTTGCGTTTACTGATTCACCGCTTGCATTCACGGAAAATCACCTCAAAAAAGTATTTCTCAACAAAATTCTAAGCTCCTAACAATTCTTACGCAACACTATTTAACGATTAAAGGAAGCGGAGACAGTACTTTAAGCCTAAAACAATAACGCGAAACAAAAAGCTCGAAGTCCAAGTAAGGAACGCAGGATATAATGAAAGGACTCAATGGTCTGAATCAACGGAAGCGTTCGATGCGTTTGACATTATTATTACAATAGGGCTGAGTCAGCACCAAGTAATTCTTGTAATTGATACGAAATCAATGCTTGCTGACTTTGTGGAGTCGACGTGTGGGATGCGATGGAGATTCTTTCTTATAATTTAGCATAGCAAGGATAATGAGCCTATATGGTTCCCAGTGCTGGGATACAGACCTCCTTTTAATGAGAGGCTATGGACAATAATCTGCCACGTTGGTAGATGCCACATGTCATAACATATTTATGATTAAGCGGTAAGTTATTAAATAGAAATTGTAGGTCACCCTTGTTTATATTGGGATGTCCTGCTACTGTCTCAAGGTCATTTAAAGTATTTCTTGTTAATTATTTATTCATGTTTAATTCATTCTTTACTTTTAATAATGTGTGCGCTTGTACGGCACACCTTTCGGGGAAATCATTTGCAATATTTCGTAATACTGTGTGAGGAGTTTCCCGAACGGAAGTTTCTGACTAATAATATCTAATCTACATAAGTGTAGTATAGGTAATCTATATATGTTTGATGCAGTTGTTTGCATTGCAAGTGTGTTTATAAGTAGCAAAATTTTAGCTATACAGAGAATAGGTAAGATAGTAAAAAAGAAAAGATACCGGTGTTCCAACTGCGGACGCACAAAGTCATCGTGAAAGACCCAGGGGCCCAAGTTAGACGGTGGGATGATTTTGACGTCAAATAGACGGGATTGGTCCATATTATATGTATATATACTCAGGATCGCGTTGAGTGGTAGTAACCAAAAGTGGTTGCAAAGACCTCTTTTTGCTGCAGTGAGACAATACAGGTTGAATCAGTATTATTATTTTGCTAGAGATCTAAGAGCAGCACACTGAAGCACTCAACAACCATCACAGCAAGCCAACGAATGTAATCGCTGCGCCCGAAATCGGCTAGGTGGCATCATCATCAAGAAAGTTAGTAGTAGTCAGTATGATGAAATTCTTAAATAACATAGTTTTGTAACAAAACGAACCGTTATTAGCACAGTAGAATGTAGGATGCGCGTACGCAGCGGAATTGCGTGCCGCCATCCACGTAGTATGGCATGGTGATTAACGCATTATGAATCAATATTAAATCCTTCATAAATTTTGTTATTTATAAATGCTGCCATTGTATTATTTGTATTGCCGGGGATAAGCGCGTCAAGGATATTTGTGGCGCTAAAAAATTTTGTCGGTTTGCATTAATATCTGCCAAAATGGTTTGCAGATACCGATGCAGTTTTCTAAGGGAATTTTAAAAATAGCTTTTGGAATCATTTTCTGTAGCTAAAATAGCGAAAGATTGGTAATAATAGATGATAATAAACACATAAACACAGATAAAGATATTACTTTTTCACCAGAAAAATAATCAATATTATCAACTAAATATTTATCAGAAAGTCTACGTCATGGTCACGCATTATCATGCGCATCGTTTTCGTGGATTTCAACGTTTCATGATAGTAATAATTTGTCGTCATAACTTCTCTACTTCCTACAGTAGATTCTGACAAAATCGATATCATTTCCGACTCATTCAGGTACATTCTTGCTAAATCAATCATTTTTTTAGAAATTTTGGCGTATTTCTGATAATGCTGAAAGTATGTGTCAATTAACATGACTAAATATTTTCGTATCTTTTGCAAATAATCATTGAAATGTCTTTCAATATCAACTACACTCAAAAGCGCATCGCATGGTTCGTAATCTATACTAATATTATAAAGCTGAAGAGTTTGTTTGTTTGGTTTGATCGCGCTAATCTCGGGAACTAGTGGTTTGAAAATAAGTCTTTAGTGTTGGATATCCCATTTATCTAGGAATGCAGCTATAGGCTACAACTTATAGAAGCATCAATGAAAAATTTTGCAAAAACGCAGACGAAGTTGCGCGGGCCAGCTAGTTTAAAGATAAAACCAAGTGATGACTTGTCCTATCATTGTCCATTCACTGTTTACAGGAGACATAAGCGAAACAAGGAAGGTACTTGCAGACTGATTGTATCTCTCCACGGCGCTAACTTGCACAAGTTATTGGCTTAAAACTTGCTCTGCAGTAATCCTTCTGTCTGAGAATAACTTTGGGTCTTATGGACTTGCTAGCGGAAAGGCGGCCAACCGGACACTTGTATTGTGTATTTTGTAGAAGTAAAATTTGAGTAGAGAATAACAATTTTAACATTATAACATTTCTAAGAAGCAAGAGAATGAAAGGGGATAGATTGTTTTATCTCGCAATAGGTCCCGAACAAAACGATAATTTAGGTAGCATAGTAAAATTTGCCTATGTCGTACCCTTTTCTGGGACAGGCCTCTCTGAGTGAGGGTGGGCCACTATCCACCACGCGGGCCCAGTGCGTGTTGGTGAATGTCACATTTCTTCGACATTTTGGTTCCAAGACGTGTCTGTTACTTCACAAACGGTAGGTTCCTTATTTTAGATCAAGTGCACAGTATTATTTAAGACAAGAAAAAAGTCAAAGACCGCATCATAGAATCAGACAAATGACACATAAGTGGTCAATGATAAAACAAAGATTAATTACGAAGAATCAATGAATAATCATTTCCAGAGAAATTCATTACCAATAATAATTGTTCCCAGAAAATTCGTTACCTACTACGCGAGGTCTTAAGAAAGCTTCAAATAACCCTGGTGCAAGCATTGTGGGTGACAATAGCCGGAAGACGTCGGCGCTGTATGTGACTGGTGCCATACAAGGAGCCCTAATACCGTATGCAGTGCTGGTCGCTCTCTGTTGGGAATTATGAGCTGATGTGACTTTGAGTGATGACGTTTTGGAATGCAGTAATGTGCAGGCTGAATGAAGTTCGAATATTTTAGTTGAAGGTAAAAGCTAACTTATGGTATTAAGTCTAAGGTACTTTGATAGCCTTTGTTCAATAGAAGAACAATGAAGAAGATGAGCCTTCAGAATCACCAGATGATGATGACGATTGGTTTTATCAAACCTTCTGTATCATATCATCCATCAATAATAAAGCCATTTTTTAATACAAATCGGCAACAACTGACCACGGCGGAATTTTTTGTGAAATTATCATTTCAGTAAACGCTTACAGTATTGTTGCCCTGCAAAAACGCGATTAGGATAAACTAGTTAACATTCCTCCAAACCATAATTTTAACAGAGCTTTCAGAAAGCGAATTCCGGTTACTATTATTTTCGTTGAGCAGCTGTCTCCTGTCAAGCTGCAGTGAAATCCGGTAGCCGGCAGTTTGGGCTGCATAGCACACTGTCCCAGATATTTGGAATAGCCGCGAATGCTGCGATTTGGGACGAGTTGCATACAGGCTGGGATCAAATGAGTTCGCTTTTGTTTTTCTTTTGGCGTCGTACAGGACCAACTTAGTTTGTCTTATTCTTTTTTTTTCTTATTTTTACTTTTATATATAATTTTGTTTGATTGTCAATTAAACCTTTTTGTTTTGTAGTTTGCGAGACAAATAAAAACTTTTTCTTTCTCTAGTGGATGAATGATGTGAATTTCAGTAGTTTATTCGATTGAGGGTAATTTTGGAAAGTGTTCAGTGAAAACAGTCGTTGTTTGAAACTTGAAGGATTTTTTAACATAGAAGTGATGGTTTTTGCTTAGGATAAATTCATGAAGAACGAGTGGGGATTTAAAAAATAAATAACTCTTTACTTCTAAATATTACTTCTCAGGTAACACTGGTATTCTTAGTCATGAACTAAACTTAAGTCGGATTAACCGCGCCTACATTCCGCCCTGTTTGTTTATAAATTGACATATAAACGCCTTATTTTCATCTGTCAAATTTGAAGTACCAGAAAACTATTAATGATATACATCTTTAATATTGATTAAAGTGACATATGCGAAATCTTTAGCATTGATTGGAGCAGAATGCAGCTATGTGTTTGACAAAGATAGATAGCTAGAGGAGGTACCTTATTCGAAGATCCGCCAATAGCGGCCAAGAAATTCTATGAGTAAGATTTGGTGGATGTTTTCACCTGGCAACAAGGGTCGACTTGGTTCAAAAATGGATTTGGGAAAGCTTTTATAATACGGGTGTAAGACTCCATAACCGCAAAAATTTGGTTAATTGTGTAGAATCTTAAGCTCTCAAAGAAGTTTGATAACAATCTAGTGTAAATGTCCCACATAATTTTTAAAACTGTCTTACCACCTTTCATCTGAACCAGATCAGACAAAACAAGCCTTTTCTTTTAGCCTAAGGGCTGTAGAAATGAAAACACCTATCAAATATTCAAGAAGTGAAAGTCATACAGACCTGTCTCATACCAAATAAAATTACTTTTAGCCTCAGGACTTCATAAGAGCTATAATTTTGGTGCACAACACGCAAATGAGGTGTAATAATTCAAGCATATATGCTGTGGTGCGGTCTTATCGGCCACAAGCCCGCAAGCCGGGGTCCCATAACGCATGGCCGAGCCTGACATATGGCTGTCATCCATCATGGCGCTGATTTATCTGATTGTTTCCGCATATCATCGGATTTCGATTGTCATTTGTTCCGTTTTCGGTGTCGGCTCCCGAGGGATTACGGTTGAAAGCAATTTTGTATCAGTCTTTTGTTTTTATGTGTTTGTGCAAAATCTTTTTGGGGTTGATAAGTTGTACAAATAAAATCAGTGCGTTCATCTTTTGTTGTCACATGATTGTAATCAAACCTTATTTTTTCAGCAATAAACCCTGAAATCGCAAAAAAAAATCAGTTCTTTACAAAATCATGATTAATACGAACACACATTACTGCGACAACTGTTTTTTTCTTGATTTCAGCATCGATCCCATTATAAACTCTTTAAGAGTTCACTCATTATGAGGTCTAGGGTAAATAAATACTAAGCTTCTATATTTTGTCCTACTACCCCTAACTTTCAGAGTACCTTTACTCCCAATCACTAAATGAGGTACATCATTAACTTCCACCAAATCTGGCTAACGACCGCCAACTTTGCTAGCCAAGTTTATCAAACCAAAATCTGTGGACTTGGCCAAGTCTGAAGCAAAACTTGGTAATATCATCACTAGTGGGTAGCTGAATGGGAACTGCTTCGTAACGCCAGTTAATAGGCCAATGAGGGAGTATGTTTGCCAAGTTTGGTGAACGTGCTAAGTATTTGAGTTTAGGGTGTTTTTGTGTTCGGTTTTGGTGCATTATTAGGGTTGTTGAACAAAGAATTTTATTTTTGGAGCAATTATAGAAATGTTTTGTTTAGTTGGGAATCTTTAGTTTAACGAGTTTTGTTAATTATGTTTCTTCATTCCTTATTTTGCATAATGCGTGTCTTTTTTTCGTAACTCTCGTATACCAGATGGAAATTTCACTAGTTTCTGTGTTCCTATTCCTTATTCATAATAGATGTATTGATCGATCATTATTACGATAAAATCAACAAAAGTTTTAAACTCAACAATACACAATTTACTACATAATCAGAAAAACTTTTCTCTTCAGCACCCATTCTCAAAACTACTCTCAACGTAAATCTAAACGTTCGAATCGCATGTCCTCCACCCATGTCGTGTTCCCCTAGTAACATAGAAACAAGTTAGATAACCGAATGTTTCACTGTATTGTTAGTTTGTAACTGACCAACTGTGAAACACAAAATGCTTGTAAACATTATGAAAACGAGTCGAAAGCGTGCTTCTTACTACTTGTTACTAATGCGTGTTTTGAAACGTTGGCTAAAGTAGGCCGTAGAAATTGCAAGTTGCCTCAGAAGTTCTAAACGAACTGTGACTCTGAGCGTAATAATTTTGATGTTGGAAAAAATTTGGGCAAAGTTCTTCAAGATTGCTCAAGATAGACTCACCATCATCATCCACCCGTGTTCCATGTTACTTGCCGTCGGCGCAACATGTTTTTTCCTTACATTCTCCTCTGTCAACAGTCACTCTATCATTTACTGCATCTTCTTTCACATCTATCCATCGTTTCCTTTGTCTTCCTCTTCCTCTCCATCCATCAACATTTATTTTCATCACTCTTTTAGTCACATGCGATTCGTCTCTCCTCATCACATGCCCATACCATGACAGTAAGGTAGAATAAAGTTTGAAAAAAAGGTGTTGCGCAAAAGATGACATGGCTTGAAAAGACACTGACTACTGATAGGACATTTAATTTGGTAGAAGGTTCTGCGCCGACTCCAAATAAATTGGTATAAGGCCAAGAGAATATTGAAAGGATGCAGACTACCATTTGGACCGATGACTAAGTAGGAGTTTTAGGCAGTGATATTAAGATGATAAATAAATTAAGTGATCGCTACATTGCAGATCTACAGGTTGTAAGTAGTTCTGTAATATTGTACTTGATAAAAAGCCCCGCAAAAGAAACGAAAATAACTATTAAAATAGCTCTTTCTACTTCTACTAAAGTTAAAGATGTGAAGCTGTTTGTATGAGTCCCCGTAAGTGGGTCGAGAGTCTAGAGGATTTAGAGGATTATGTTACGGACTCTAGAGAAAAATTGTTCTCTTGTTGTGTTTGGAAAGATTTATTTATGTGTTGGTATTAGTTGAGAGTTTTGCAATAGAGGATGGAAGCGTTAGTGGCTGTAGAGCGTCCAGTATTTTAGAATGTGGTATACTTAAATCATCATCTACCTAGCTTTTTCCCAACCATATCGGCTTTCAGTATAATCAGATGCAGCAGACTACCAGTATTTTACATGGAACAACTGCCTATCTGACCTCCACAACCCAGTTAGTACTGGATAATACGATATCCCTTGGCAAGACTGTAAATCAGACTTTCGGGCCATTGACTATCTGTACCGACTGACAAAGGTCTACAAACGACGGCTGGAACCACCGGCTTAACGTGCTTTCCGAGGCACGGAGGTGTACTAACTTATTCTACAGTAATAAAATTCCATTCTGTGTCAATAAAAGTTGTCAAGCTATTTTGAATTACAACTTCTTTCTTAACTTCAACAATAGAAATAAATGAAGTAAGTACTTATAGTATGGCCATTTTAAGTGTGCAGTTCAAGATGGCGTTGCTTGTCGCGAACATTTCATCGATATGTCAAACTTGGTACATTTATTTTAGTTTTGCGTTTTCCCACCTTCACAGATAATTATGTTGATTGAAATGTAGTTTTAAAGTTCTGAATAAATAAAACCTTTGATTTGGTCAAACAAAAGCCAAATACCTACTGAATGATAATAAACATGGTGAATATGCTGTTTCCAGTAAAAGCTATAGGAAAAAATACAGTGAAAGGTATTAATTGAGAAAAGTTCTATACTCCTTCGAAACATCTGGGAATTTTCCGCAGACGAAAAGACGAAGGATCTATAGTACAGCTACACAAATAGTCGTGACCTTTTCCTTAACAATGTAAAGCACTACAATCACAATTACATTAACCTACATTTTCGATTAAAGTGTTTCTGAGAGGGATGTTGTTCATCATATTACTGCGAGCGATAAGATGACGAGTGACGACATAGTAAATACATACATACTTATGTGTGTATAGATCATTACGATGAGAAGACTTTTTTGTATTAGGTACAAGGATATTTTTTAAGTGAGACTAAAAATGGGGGAGAATTATTAATGGAAAAATAATATAAAGACGTAGCCCGTGTTATCCACATAGTGAAAAGCGACGCGGTAGACCTCGTAGGATGAGCTGCACAAAACCAACGACCAATGGTTCCTATTGGTGCTGGATAAAAAGATTTGGAGGTTTTGGGGAGCGGCCTTTGTTCAGCATTGGGATGAAACAGACTCATCATCTGCCTAGCCTTTTCCCAAACTTTGTTGGGGTTGGTTTCCAGTCTAACCGGATGCAGCTGAGTATCAGTATTTTTCATGAAGCGACTGCCTATCTGACCTTCACAACCCAGTAACTGGGTAGTGCGATACCCCTTGGTAAGACTGGATGTCAGACTTTCGGCTTCTGACTACTCGTAATGATTGTCAAAGATCTACAAATGACAGCCGGGACCAACGGCTTAACGTGCTTTCCGAGGCATGGAGGTAACTCGGTATGTAAAGATGGTCACACATCCAGGGACCAACCTCGGCAAGCACGGCTTAACCTTAAAGATCGACCTGTGCGGCTATTATTATTTAGCCACAAGCTCCTTGAGGATGACACAATTAAAAGATGGATTAGTAGTAAAGAAATAAATGTTATATGATGTGCCAACAATCAGGCAGTGAAATGAATTCACACACAACTCTACAAATTGCGCAAAACATGATTTTTAGATTACAATAATCTGTCTCTTCTCCAACTAAATTCTGCTGAATCAGTTGAAACATCACAAGCTTTCCTACATGTTTATCTTACTACTGGACTGGACTAGAATCTCAGCACTTCAAAGAGAAAACTCTGTACACATATCAAAACAAACAGCAGCTTGGAAATTGATTCGACTGGCAAACTGTTGGAGTGCTGCACAAACATGCGTGGAACGAGATCGTGGGGTAGTACGGAAATATACACAATGGCATGAGGAAATAGATGTAGGTACAGGAGTGGATAGGAGATGGCAAGTCGGCAAAGTGTAAAGTCAATGGTATGCTGACCAGGGGCGTAGCTACCGCCGTATCAATTATACGGGGCCCCCGGGCCACGGAAGCAAGAATTGATAAAATCTTTGGAAAAACATAAGTCATCATCAGCTATAACTGATTTAATAAATGATTTTGCCGAAAAAAAGGCAAGAAGAGTGTAATATTCACAAGGCCCCCTCAACAAATACTTAAATACGGTGTAATATTATGGGGAAATAGTACAGACGCACCCACAGTATTCACCCTACAAAAAAAACTTATTAGGATCCTAGTGAATATTGAATAATCGGATAGCTGTAAGCCTCACTTCCAGGAACATAAAATTTTAACCCTACCGTGCCTATACATTTTTGAAATCTGTAAATTTGTACGTAAATACCCGAATTTTTACACAAAAAGAGAAGACATACAATCTAGGATTACTTTACGTCATAAAAATAGATTAAACATACCTACATCCCGATTAAAAATGCATTCTTCAAGTACCTATGTCATGTCAATAAAAATATATAATAAGTTACCGGAAGAAATAAGAAACATAAATAAATACAACATCTTTATTAATAAATTAAAATTATTTCTATTAAACAAAAGCTATTACAATGTAAACGAATACTTGAATGAAAGATTATAATTAAATATATACGTACCTAACGAAGATTATTGGGCTGAACAAAGGTAATACAAAAATAGCTAACTGCTTACCAAGTATAGCATGGAATACAGTTAAAAATATATGTTTTATTTGCTTGTTGATTTTATTATTATGTTTTGTGAATTATATGTAATTGTTTAGTTTGTCATGTATAATTTAATTTTAATTATTAGCTCTATAAGACTGACATTTTAACTTTAAGTAATTTGACATTTCTCTTTTCTTATATTTTTCTTTTGCAAATTTTATTCTTTAGTTTTCATGTGCTTTTTAATTTTAATTTTTGGCATGTTCGAATTATATTTTTTTTAAATTGATTTTATACTTCAAGAAATATGTCACCCTAAATTTTGCTGTGCCCTGACAGGCTCTACAACGGTTCTTAGCTCTAAGCCTTTTTGTTAACACCATGTTTTTACCTTGTAGTACGCAAATAAATGAATATGAATATGAATGAATGAATATGAACAAATTTTTATATGGGGCCAAGGCACGCTACGCCACTGATGCTGACTCAGAATTGAAGTACTGGACATTGGATAAATTCTAAAAAGCTAACAGCTAGATATACCAGACCTATATGCTCAACAGTAGCGCAGAGTACGCAAACAAAAAATATTTAAACAGAAACAAAAGTTTCTACTATGTATTTGTCTTCTTTATTTCTTTATCTTGTGGCCTAACCTGATGTCAGCGTTTTTATGCTGCCCATGGGCCTCTGACTTGGCATTACATGCCGTCGAGAAATATCTCTCAGGCATGCTGTTTTCCTTTGGCGTAGCAAGTGATAATTATACAATACGCACATGAATCCGAAAAATCAGAGGTCTTGGGTTCGAACTCGAGACTAATGACTTGGCTGTCCGACGGGCATACCACTAGGCTATCATTGCTTGATTCTTTTAGACACTAACAAAGCTATTGCTATATTTTACTTATGCACAAACTAGAAAGAAACCAAAGAGATACACTTACATAGAGACACACCGATAATCCAACACATTTCTAAACTGACTGTGCCAATTAAGGACAATAAAATGACAACGATATGGCACGAACAGCTGAAAAAATAAATATTTTCCTCTGTTCCGGGAATTGTGGAATAATCCATTTATTTACTTTTATTTAGGTTCGAATGATGGTGAGCAATTATATCGAGTAGGTTTAAACAAACAAAGCATTGCCTATACTTATAAACAATTGGCACTGCGTTTTGACTGATGCAACTTTCTGATTTCGATGATATAATGTAGGTATTGATTGACTCAAAACAATGTTTTCTTTTTTTTGTAAGTAGTTATGTTTTTCAAATATCGACACTCATCACGTTTGTCGAGCATTTCTAGATAACTTAACATAAACTTGTTTTTTTTTATCTGTAAATAGTAAAGCATGATTTTTATACTGACTTATAAAATAATCAATTGCAATTATTCGAGGTACGCGGGAATCAAGTCGCTGCAATTTTTGGTGTCTTTATTTATAGTTCTACAATGGAACGGCAATAGATTTAGATGAGCAAGAGAATCAGATAAATATGTTACCTAAATCAAAATAATAAAGACAACTAAATAAATAACCAGTGACATTAATGATCTATAAATAAACAAATAAAATAAAGTAATAAGGAAGGCGAACATCCTTGTTAGGTCTTAATCGCGTCCCGGGGGAAACTGTCGCACAGAATAAATAGATTTACAGAAAGCCCAGTTCATACAACGAGCGAGAGCATGCACACAGAGGCATACTAGGACTGGAATCAAACAAATGCACATATGAGCACATCTTCTTATCTTCTTTCCAAAAAAGTAAACAAAAATATGCATTTTCAACAATAGTTACGGTTTAACCACACCTCTTTTAGCAAATTAGTAGGCTTTTACATCTCCTATCACATTTTATGGTGAATGTTTTGATCCATTAAAACTTTTCACATTACTTTTTCAACAATCTAGTCATACTGAAACAAACTTCATTTCTACTAGCATATAGTTGATACTTAAAAAGACACCAAAGATGGATTTGTTTGAAGGAATTTAGTGCTCTTTGCTCTCGTAGTACGTGAAGCGTATCTATGTGTGCGTGCGTTTTCACTCTTTGTTTATACTCACGCTTCTGTAGCTATCTACTCTGCGCCTGTTGTTATTATTGAGCTAAGGATCGCTACAGTGTTCGTTCACATCCATCGGAAAAGCGTTCCTTTTTGTTGTTACCCTATTGCTGTTGGAAATAATAGAATTTACTTCAGGATCTCTACTTAAAGTAAGGTTAATAGAATTATATATTTAGTGTCAGAACCTTTGTTTTAGGAGCAATTTCAGGAAAAGCGTCTTTTTTAGTAACTGTCAATAGAGATACTTTGATTTTGTGTTATTTCCAACGTTTATTATGGAGACCCCTTAGTAAGCGGTTGTTCCTTCTTTTTTCACTAGGCAGAAAGGGAAACTAGGTGCAGAGGGAGGTTACATAGGTCAATTAGGCGTCGAATATTATCCGAATCTCTTTTTAAAACGTTAAGATTTTTTTTGGGTTCAGCCTCTGCCCCAATCACTGCAACTTATGAAAACTAGAATCAAGAAAACCCACCATAAAGGTCTACAAGTCCCGGAGAAACGATTTAATTGCGTTGGACCCCGCAACGCAAAAATCAGCGAATAACAGCGGATGAGTAAAATACATTATTCGAACAAAAAAAATGTACTTAACTACATTTTGTTTATCTCGCTTCTCATCACAATTGGCCTTCAGTTCCGGTAATTTACATGACAAATGACAATAAAACGGATGCCGGGCAAATTAAAAACACAACAAAGACTTATTTTTTCCTCAGTTCCCTAGCGCTTGGGAACAGACAATAAAAATACCTATGTAATTTGTTCGGTTAAACGACCTGGGTGAAAAACTTTTTTTGCCTTGAATTTTGCTATGAATAAGGTAATATCAGAAGAATCTCAGTCAAAGATGGAGGAAATCGTAGGGCAAAATCTATAAACGCCAAATAGCACTCACTTTGGCTAAGCGTTATACCTGTCTTTTTTGCACAACTGCTAACTACAAGTGCAACAAAGAGACGGAAATAGCATAAGATCTTGGCCGTAAGGTACCACCATATCCACAAAATCATAATCTTCCCAAATCATCGTGATATGACCTAGAATCATCGGTTATCCTGGTATGGACATGTGATGCGGAGGAATGAGGAAAATGTCCCGAGGAAAGTTTTCAGTATGATTATAGATAGCTATAAGAGTAGAGGAAAACCAAAAAAGTGATGGTTGGACTGTGTCAAGGACGATATGGCTAAGATAATAATGTGATAATGATGATAGATATGGATAAGGAGGTGACTGCTGAGATAACGAGTTATCACTCGAGAAGAAGAATGAGAAGACCACTAGAGAAGAATGGAAGAAGACGTCATACGGCGCCGTTCCCAAGTAAATTAGGATAAGGGCAGGAGAGTGATAATGATAACCAAGAATCATCTATCACTAAACACTAAGCAAGCGTAGAGACCAAATCTTATTTCAAAGCCAACTTCAAAATCTTGACTAATACTTTGTTTTGACTGAAACACTACAGTAAATAATAAATAGTATTTACAAAAACAGTGTTATGACTGAGGCTCGCTAACGACCTGGCGCGGGTCCAAAGGACGATGACTCAGCCTAGGAGGGAATTCCTGAAGCGCCTGATGTCACTGAGCTGGGGTATTTTGAGTAGTGATAATTAATGAATACTTGGGTTATTGAAGTATTTTCATTAATAGCTTTAAATAACTATAAAGGGGAGAAAGCAGTCGTCGATCATTTTCAATCGCGTAAGCGATCACTATACAGGGTTATTGGTAAAACACCAAAAACCTCTCAAGAGGTCATTCTACTCATCATTATGAACAACTTTTACTATGAGACCAAAACCGAAATCGTGAAAAAAAATCAGCTGCTCCCTACATTTTGACGAGTTATGTGAACATAAAGTACGGAAACGCATTTTTTTTTTCGCGATTTCAGATTTGGTCCTTTATTAAATGTTGGATGTAGGGACAGCGACCCCAGAAAAAAATATTTCGTTGGTAGTTGAAAAAAAAAACAGCTATACACGGTCAAACTGCATGGAACAGCATTTAAAAATAAATACCGATGAAAACTTTCTACGTTCAGAATGACGTACTGAGTATGTGGTAAGTGTCCATTACACCCCATATGATGGTGTAAAAGAAACATAAATTTAACCTGCTACCTATTGCAATTACAAAATTTTAAGAAAAAGCATTGGAAATGCGAGTCTGTTACGCAATAACTCTGCTGATCCACATCAGGGTAGATATGATTCTTTTAAAAATGGTAACAAGTAAAGGATGTCAACAGAACCAAAAAATAAAATACTTGGTATTCCGTTTTCAACAGCTCGTTATAAAATTTTGTTCAAAATATTATTCCCACAATTCGAATGAATCACACTCGTATCATCAGTTTCCTGGTTTTATTTATAATAATGATGTAAGATGTGTAACTCGACATTTTTCAGGGCATATTTCTGTTTGGATGTAAGATGACTGACGACGAAACGAAAAGTTAGCAGACAAAGAAAGAATAAGACAGTTTAAACATGAAAGAAACAATAGACTAAAGGACTGATTTAAGTTGAGAGATGTTTAAACATCGACATATATTTAAGTAGGACTTCGCCCGCGACTTCGTCCGCGAAAATTGTGATATAATATGGCCTATGTTACTCGTTAAAGATGTAGCTTTCTAATGGTGAAAGAATTTTTAAAATCAGTCCAGTACTTTTGAGTTAAATCGTAACAAACAAACAATAAAAATTATCCTCTTTATAATATTAGTTTAGATTAGATATAGTTAAAAAGACGTAAAGTAATTATGACTTGACTTTAGACACCGTTTATAAATGAACTCCTAATTGATAGACATTGTAGATTGCTACATACTAAGTGGAAACAGACCCTTCACGAAGCCGTCAATCAAGCATTCTAATATATACATCAAACCTATGAATTTTTTTTATTGCTGGAAACTTTTTTTGGGTGATAAGTCTTGTTTTACGGTAAAACTCAATGTAACGCACTCAAAACATTGTTTTGATGGATGCATCGAATGTTGAACGGATCATGGATATATTAAAAGTAAATTTGAAACCTTCAATACTAGTGTAACAAAAAAACTTTGACCCCCAATTTCTCCGTAACTAGAAGGTTCCCAGGTTTGGTCCAGATCCAGAATGATCAAAATGGCAAGGAGAATAAGTGCCATTCGGCTTCGTTAAGGGTCTATTCACACCCATAAAAGATTAAAAGAAATAATATTACAGCATAATCACGTGAAACTTTTGTTCATTTAAGTTCATTATAGGTACCAGTACTCTGTATGGTGTCGGAAGTAAAGAATAGCACCATCCCATTTCTTCCCGTGGGTGTCGTAAGAGGCGACTAAGGGATTTTCCAGAGAATGAGCAGCAGCGTTCTCTGTGTTTTTGTAACAACTGCGATCGCCAACCCGCCTGCCAAGCGTGGCGATTATGGCAAACCCCCCCAAAATGTCAATATGGCGACACTTGGGGGAGGCCTATGTCCAGCAGTGGACGTCTTTTGGGCTGAAATGATGAATGAATGATGTTACGTACCGATGAAAAGAAAACTTAGTAAAAAAAGAGATATTTCACCCAAGAATATTCGTAGCAATTATATTACTCCGAAGAAAAACCTAAGAAACTACAGACCGACTCTACAGTCACAGTGCCAAATACAGTCTAAAAGCTTAGAGCAATTACAGTTAAGAGCAACAGAGCAGCGTCTAGGAGACCACCACCGGACCGAAAGCCGGGACCATTTAGCTAATGGGATGCCCTGCAAATGGCAAGCCACGAGAAATATTTACATCGACGAACCGACGACGCTGGGAACGATGAAATTGAATTCAGATTTGAGACTAAAGTTGTTAGATTTCTTCGTTTAGGAGAATTATTTATTTAATTATCATAAGAACAGTTTTCTTTATGTTAAAACATGTTTATTTTACTAATAGGTTTTCGTCTTTATTTTTTCTAGATGAGGCCGGTGTTTCGTACCTCATTGCTCTGGGAATAAACAGCCGAAACAAACTCAGAGGACATGTTCTCTTTTAAAATCATGGGGACCAGCTATAATCTTGGGCTTCTGCTATGAGCCTGGAGAAGGAAAATATTTTTTTTATGAAACGAATAGGCGAATTTGCAAATACTAAATTATTTGTGAGGCAAATGGTGACCTTTTAGTTAATGGGATCCATTGTAAATGGCAAGCCACGATAAATAATTACATCGAGAAACGAATGGTGAGACCAATGAAATTGAATTCTGATTTAAGAATGAAGTTGTGGGATTTCTTCGTTTAGGGATAACATTTGACTCAATTAATATTGTAGTAAGACTTTGATGGTTTTCTTTATTAGACAGTTATTGGTGATTTTTTTCACAGAAATGAGGCCTGTGTCGCAGCAGTGGCAGCAGTGGAGTACGTATAAGTTTACATGGAAGCGAAAATTTTAATACGTTTCTTTGCAACAGGTAAAGAAATCGAAGAATAGGTCTGCTTTTGTAAACTTCAGCTTGCCTGAGAAGCTAAACAAACACAAATTCTCCACACCTAGTCTTGGTTAGTAGAATTCGCAACTCCAAAATATTCCGCCGTAACAAAATTGCCCATCGCATACTCGCGACAATTGTATTACTGGAACATCACCACGAAATTGGACTAGCGCACGAAACACTGAAGTTAATCACATTGTTAACTGACACACTTTGTCAGTGAGTCATCGACGTGTGCTGACATCCAAAGAATACAGTTATTTTACCTCTGGCCTAAACCTTATGGCTATGAGAATAGAGGTAATTGTACAATAACAGAAATAGGATAACAATGAAAGGACAGTACACTGGATGGCGGAATAAATAATATCGACAATAATAGGAAAGTTTCACTGAAAATTATAGTGTGGTTGAAGTTTAAAAGTCAATCCAATTCACAGTGGGTCGATTTTTATGGCAATATTTGTAATTTTAATGAATGGTTGATTTGAATGATTTAGGAGTAGTGTTAAAATTTGCAATTACTCCTAGATACCTACTTCTTAGCTCGGTGAAATATGTTACAGAACTAAAATTTCTTAGTTTTGTAAAAAAAAATACGAATAAAAATGTTGTGAATTCGTGAACCAGAATCGATTTATTAGATGGTTATTGTTTACAATTCGCAATCGATTCTTATTTCTGTTCATGTTTTATAATAATTATGAGTTTATATCTGATTAATTTGTCTTGCTTTCGTGACTCTATAACACAAATTAATCTGCATTTTATCTTAAAACACTAACAAATTATATATATAAAAAAAAAAATTGTTTCACATTTTTACTTAACTAATATTTTCTAAAACAGTCCACCCAATAAAGATTGACTCAAGTGCACGACCTCAATTTCATTAATTTCAGTGGGCATACTACAAGAATATTTAATTACAAGATCATAATTAATAGTAGCAGTTCCCACAAAGAATAATTGACTTCAAAATTAACGTTATTATCTTTTATCGTATCAAGGAGGCTTTATTAAAAAAGTCTTTATTGAAGCTACTTATTATTTTTCTTATGCGGAAGGTTTACTTAGGATATTATCTCAATGAGACATTAATTTTCAAGATGGGTTTTCTGGTTTTTATAATTTAGCGACTTTAGGAAAATTCGTTCCTTTTTTATTTAATTTTATTAAAATTACTTCATTTGCAAGTCTTTGGCCAAGAACTGTGTTTAGTTCTATCTTTATTTCGACATAGTTGTTTTCGTCCACATCCTCAGGCGATGCAACTTGTGTCCTTCGTTTAGTACCGTCGGGTCGCGTGAATGTTCTGACTCTGAGCAATATCTTTCATGTATTTCTCAGCACTCACCCTCATATTAACACGCATATCGCTTGAGCGTATACCCGGGCAGTGTGATTTCAGTAGTTAGTGCTTCATCATTATCTGACAAGCATTTTCCCAACTATGTTGGGGTCGGCATTCAGTCTAACCGGATGCAGCTGGAAACAAGGATTTGACATAGAGCGGCTGCCTATCACTTCCACAACCCAGTTGGTACTGGGTAATACGGTACCCCTTGGCAAGACTGGTTGTCAGAGGTCTACTGACTACCATTAACGACTGTCAAAAATCTATAAATGACAGCCAGGACCAACGGTTTGTCAGTACTTAGTGCTTATTGGCTATTATTACGATTTATTCCATCTTTCACTCCCATATAGCTCTAAAGCTTTTCATATTTTATTCATCCTAAACAAACATCACTAATCGTTGGCAGGGCTTACAGAAAATGTAAATGCAAAGAGATTACCATCCTTTGTTTGATCAGGACGGCATGATCATCAATGAACGCGTATTATGCGAGTATTACAGATTATCCGGGTTTTTCATTAACATAGGATCAGCTGAACTGAATAGATCATTTATGTTTTGGTGACTTTCTTTGTTTGTTTACTTATATCCTCCAGCATCCAACAGAATTTTTATTAATCTTGTTTTTCAACACAATTTCTTAACTATTTTCCATAACACTCTCTTGCACCCAAGCGCAAAAGTATTCTTGTAGCACTGTACTGTCTATGTTGAGATGATTAATTGCCTGAAACACCATAGCCAATCAAATCCAACAAAGAATTTGACAGGGAAACTAATAAAAGTGGCCTCTATGAAATACCAAATGAGGTTAACAAAATAGTTTGAATGACAATAGACAATAGTTATCCAATAGCAGTAGACAATTACGTAATATCAATAAAGCCAAACAAATACATTATCTAGCAAATGTTGAATGAAATACAATATCTTTAACTCAGACGTGATGCACTTATCTTGTCAATTATAAAGTAAATGCAGATATACAAAAGCCTTGTGCTTTGTTAGCTTAAATGTCAAATGCTATATCCGTTTTCCGAAGCGGACTTGAGGTAAAGGCAAATACGAATGCATCAATGGATAAAGGCGTTACGTGTGGAGATGTTGTCAGTATTGAATAGTTCAAAATACGAATATCAGAATTATGCAGGGTGGCGACTGGCGACTTAGTCACTGGCAAGGGGGCAGATTTTACCCCTCATACTAAACAACTTCTTCTACGAGTCTCATATCAGCTTCGTGAAAATCAACCATTCAACTCCTATGCTACAGCAGAAAGAATGATTTTAACATTGTGACTTATTGTGAAAGTTGCTTAGTTTGAAGAGTGTCATCAGTCGCTTGATAATTGCCGGCGACTAAATCGGCACCCAATAGCTAACGAAAACTAAATAGCTAAATAGCAACGCAATGAATAGCAGGTATCTATTACTTCTATTAGATGACCACCATGCTCCAAACTTTAAAAAGAGATCAAATAGTCGAGGAGTTTAGTCGATGCACACAGGTCACACTATTCTGCCACAACATAAATTAGGCAAATTTCAAGTTATTCATAAACGAAAAAAAATATTCAATGAAATTCAAAACAAAAAAAGTCGCTAGGCGAAACTTTTTTTTTAATACGCACGCATATCATATCAGTAATTGTCTGCTTATCACCCACGTACGATCACCAGTTACAGATAACCTGTATGCGAATGCGTAGAACAATATTACACAAGCGCTGTAAAATATACGAATAGTTAGGTAAGTACCAAGTTTATGTTCAAAACAATAATCTTTTATACCAGGCCTAAATTCGCATCCATTAACTATCTGGAATGTAGGAAAATGTCGTGAGGAATGTTTTGAGTACAAATATTGGCTACGATGGCTGTAGAAGAAGAAGAAGGCCAAAGTAACGATGGATGAACGGTGTGAACGATGATACAGCTAGAAAGGGTGTGCCAACTGAGATGACGACTAATACAGAAGTATAGATGATGATGAAGATGATTATTAATGTAAATACAATAACAACATTATGCAAGCGTTGAAAAACCAATGTCGCAAAAATACCAAGTTTATGTTCAAAACAGTAATCACTTATACCGAGCATTAATACACGTCTATTTACTATCTTGGAATGTATGAATATCCAGTAACTTACCATCCCACGCGTGTAGTAAGAATCAATCGAGTAAAACAAGTTATTCTTGCACATAGAAGCAATTCACTACAAACCTGCGAGAATTATTTAAGTCAATACAAGACGGTAAATAAAAATGTCACTAATGTTTCTTAGAAGATTGTTACACATTCTGGAAACTTGATACTTGTGACTAGCTTATTCAAAGAATTTAAAAGTAGAAAGTTGGTCTTGAATGAAAACAGAACCAGAGAGAAATAAATAGACTGAGGACAAGGTATTGGTTTTAAACTCAACAGTAGAAAGATGGTTAAAGGAGGCCTGGCGAAATTGAAACAGGTATTTCATGAATTCACATTCGACTTTAATCGTTTCTTCTGAAAGATTAACTGTTTTAAGAACAAAGACGTTAAATTGAGACCCGCGTGTCAAGTTGTCGAGTGATACATCAGCTACAGGCAAATTGACACCAATTGTTCCTGTAATAAGCAACCAGTCTTGTGGTTGACACTAAATACTTCTCAACATGCCGCTAGTAATTACACTCATCCCGCAAAGGAAATAACAAGAGGACAGGTGTAATAACACCAGCAACGTATACGTATGTCGTTATAACTTGATCCAACTCGTTTGTCCGCAAACGTAAATATGCACTCTTTAAGTAAACAAGTCGACGTCCTTATCATATAGGCTCGTTTTTATAATTACGCCTTTCGCTTTAATGCCCAGGAACTATGATAATAATGCGCTGATAAATTAATATGGCCACATATTTTCCGTAATGTTTTTATTCCGAAGACTGGAGGCCAAACCGTGGTAGGTCGGGGATAATTGAAAAATTGAATACTTGCGGTCGTTAAATTTTGTAGTAAATAAATAAGTAGTCATCATAATTACGTGTTTACTTCGTGGAAGAGCTTAAGTCGGGTTTTTTGCGGCGAAAACAGAAAATAATATTGAAAAGTATAATAAGCCTATGGATAAAATCGCTCGAAAGCCTCACGAAATTGACAATTAAGGAAATGTTGGAGATTGTGGATAAAGAAGCGAAGAATTTATACAAAATTAAATTACAAATTGAATTGTATGAAACAAGCGAAATGGAAATGTTGAACTTGTTAGATTTAAGAATTTTATTGAATATACGACGGTACAGAGACGAATAATGTTTCTCAAAAGCAGGTTTGTGAACCAATCGAAGGATCGAATGTCAAAAACCCATTCTAATAATCGAAACCAAATTTTACGAAGTATCTATTTCATGTGACGACCTAAAATACCCACAAACAAAGAAAAAAGTCCCATGTAACGTGACACTAACCGCGGTTTACTCAGTTTTAATCTAAGTTTAAACCTAGCACGCGTGAGTCAACTGTCCAAAACAGAACGAGAAGATTTGTTTAACAACAGCCGGGCTGCGTGTACGCATAAATATGAGTAAATAACGTCATCAAACAGACAACCAATAGTAAAACAGTTTACGACGTAAATATAAATAAAAATGTTGAGTAGTGTGAAGAGAAAAATCTAAAAGTTTCGGATGAATTCATCTGTTTAGTTTCACGCAGTAAATTTTTAGTGTTTGGTCTAAATATTTAGTTTTCTAGATTGTTGAACTCAGATCTAGGGTATCAAAACATGATATGTAGGAGGAAGATAATACCGTGATGACTCCAAAGGGATCCCAATAAAATATTTCTACGATCTGTTTAACACAAATTAAAGTATGGTCGTTTTACAATTTGAAGCTGTGTTATTGACACTACAAAATATTATTATAATTGATTATGACATATTCAAACGGATTAGTCACGGTTTACTTTTAAATGCCAGGAAATACCACCGATATGGAATTTTATCGTGAGACTTGACCTCATAATTATTACGCCTCGTAGACTCGCAAGGATTTGAAATAAACATTGATTTCTGATTTTCAAACTTACAACAACATTTTCTTAACAGTTGTATTCTTGATCTCATTCACATCCTTTAGCAATTTAAAACTTCTTTTTATTGCATGTAACTTCCTGTATTTCTTAATTTGTCACAACTTTCGAATTAATAACTTCGTGTTAGGAAGTTGTACCGTTGTTAATTAGTTATTCATCATCTTTATTTACCTTTTCATCATATTCTTTATCAAAACCAGATGCTTCAACATCGTCAATCGTCATTATTTTATTTGTTACAATTTTATAAATACTCCCATATTTACAATTCATAGAACCAAAGTAATAAATAGCACATCAAAGCTTAATTTAAACAACCAATTCATTTTAACTGCAATTTCAAACGGATTACCGCCGCCATTATTTTCATTTCAGCCATCAATTTGAATTAATACAATTGGATTGAAACCAATGGCCTACACATTTGCTGACCACAACTACAAATCGCCGAATAGCAATATTTACAAAAAGATTCATTGCGAAGATAGAACTGCAATTATATCTGTCTGTGAGACTACTATACAAACTTGAAGCGATTCTGGGAGGTCGAAGAATGACCCCGTTTTGTTCGTGAATTTAGTTCACATGGATTAGAGTAAATATTGTGAAGTAACACGTTCTATAAATCTTTGGAGAGAAACAATTTGATATTGATAAATGTTGCGATTACTTTTTATTGGGTCAATTTTGTATACCTTGTTATTTTTGCCGAATTCACATCTCTGATTTCTGCTTTTCCATTTATTTCATCTTCATCCACTCCAAAATCTTTATCAACAAGTGTTAAATTAGTTTCGTTAGATTAAGCTTCTATAGACACTTATTTTTTTCTGTCATTTATTTTGTAATCCTTACCTATGTTTATGCTCAAATATCTTGCAGTAATATCGAAACTACGCAACAGACTTCAATTTTAAGTGTGTCTAGGTTATCAACCGAGACCTAAGGCTGCATAACATATATTTTTATGGCTTGTCTTGTTTTACAGGTTTAAACGACGTTATCTGACCTCTAGTGCATTCCTCGATGTCGGTTTACTTTACAATTTCTGTGGTTTATTCATAACCGAAGCTTAGATTACCATCGGTGGATGCCTGACACAGCCTGTGACGTCACGGCAGACCTCGTAGAAGATAATCGATAATCATTATTAGATAAGAAAGTGGTTACAAAATTGTGTGAAGTCCCTAACTCCTGATGTGCTAGGTGATAGACCTTTGTTAAAAGAGCCAGTGCCCTCTCTCAGGAGATATTACAGAATCTTATGCAATAAGAGTACGAGACGACTCAGACAAAATCAACACACACCACATTGGCTCTGAATCGGAAGAACTCATAGGAAGAGGCATGTACAGCAGTGTAGTTTTAACCAAACATCTGTTTAACCATATTTTGAATAACACCCTCAGTATTTACATGATCGATAGAATTGTACTGTCCGTACAGTTGGATTGGTATGGGTGTCAAGTGCTGGGTGGTCTCAGCTACTAATAGATCAAGTCGTCATTTCCTGTGCGTCTGAAGTGGGGCTAAACAAGAGCATGAGATTGATGGTATCTTGTCACAATTTGGTTGAGGTGATTGAGTGTTAGATTAGTTGGAACCCTTTAGGAGATTATTTCTGGTTGTTTCTTGTATGCTCTAAATGGGTTTTGTTAGGACATTTTTTAACTGTATTATCAATTTTACACACAACTTTGTTTTAGAATAAATCAAAACACAATTTACTATCTTTTTTTTCTGTTAAGTTTTTTTTTTTGTTGTGCTCATTTGTGGCATGTGCCAAATAAGTATGATTCCTTTCTTTTCTTTCAAAAGTAATGTGGACAACATTACTTTTAGGATTATTTTTATGTCTCTCAATATAACTTGCAACCGTACCTTCACTATCGATACAACAATACTGTAGAACAATATTTAAACGATATTTACATCACAAACACCCCACATTTCAGCGCCACAAATAGTAGACGCAACAGATGTGTCCGAACGTTGAAAAGTCCAATAAAACGGAGAGAGATCTAAATAAAAATGGTCGTGAAGGGTGACACTGTCGTCTGCAGCAGTAAAACTGTCACATTCGTAACTGTCGTATAAACATTCACACAAAGAACTGTCTATAAACTAGTAAAGAAAATTGTGGAAATTGTCTGCTTATGTAATTTTATTGTCAAGTTTGTTTATGGTACTTTCACTATTTTAATAGGTTTCTTTTCTTTTAGTTTTTTTTTTTTTATGATAGAAATCTCTTTAAATGATTTTATGGCTAGATTTTTTTTTGTTTTGATGAGTTGCGAAACTCTTTGAATTGAATGAAGGAACATTTGGATTTTGTTGTATTAGGATCTTGTAACGTTAGATGCAAGATAAACGGACCGTTCGCATATAATAGGCACTTTATACCAATTAAACTTTTTTATGTCAGCATACATGGCTATTTGACTAGCATTCTTAGTGGAAAATCACATGCTTTAACAGGAAGGTTGGTTTCCACAAAAAACAATGACTAATAAGGCAACCTGTTCTGAGGATCTAAAGCTTCGCAAAAAATAAATAAAATAATAAAAACCTCTCATGAATTCACAGTTCAAGAAAACCACAGAACAATGGCACATCGAAAAACTTCGTAATATTTCGAAAATGGAACTCGCGGCAGTACGCTATTTCAAATATCGAACGCGCGGTCCGCGCCGCATGCGCAGCGGCCTGAGACTGGCTGGAGTCGGAGCACACCGATCGCATCATTCACCTTTGTCACCCGTCTCTTTCACTCATGCGGAGCTTTTGTATGTTAGAAGGGGATGTAGAAAGCTAGTGGTTTTTCTCAAGATGACGCGCGGAGGCGTAATTTCGCAAGGCTTCACCGTCAAGGACGATTTACAAAACATTATTGGAATTAATATAAATAAAATGTGAATTCTTTTTATGTGAAATGTCAGCTGGTTATGTTGTGAATGGTCGGGTATGTAGGCGCGCTGTAACTTTTATTTTTGGGTCGTGTCGTACGGTGCTATTAACACATACTTTATGGACAAATTTACGTTAAAAAATAGACGTTTTATGTAACCACCATGGCGTATCCAATGGAAAGTGTTGAGTACAACGAGGGTAATTTTTTTTTTATACATATGGAGTATTGAGCAGATTTCGGGTAACGCGACGTGCCTTTTAACTAGACTATTAAGTCATACAAATAAAAAAAAACGCATTTTTATTCTCGAAAGATATCAATATTCATTTTTAAAAGACCGTTACTTATAGTCTTTTAAACTATTAATTACATTTACGAAAAACCGTTACGGATCCAAATTTTAACCGTTTTATACAAAAAAGAAAAATTAACTCAAAATAGATTAAAAGAATTAATATCAATAAAAACGGGTTACTTAATATAAAATAGGTGCAACATTTTTATTACTTTTATTTAACTCCATATAAAGTCAATACACTCTGCGATATGACATTAAAAGTAATTGCTCTGTGCTCAAGTTTTTGCACATATTGAGCAGAACTACGAAGCAGGAAGGTAACAGAAAATCCACACACAAAACTTTTCAAATTCTTTGACAGTCTTTAACTTTCTTCTATTTCTGTAATCTTCACTTAATATAAATATTTACTGTGACTGCCGAGAATTAGTCCGCTCTCTGACATACCTCCAAAAGTTTGAGATGGAAGAATTGAATGGTAAATGGTATAGGATTAACATGGAAACGCCAGGTCCGTCCTAGAACTTGCAAAAAAAAAGAAAAAAAAATGAATTTTGCCGCCTACTCTAGCGTTTCCCCCTTAATAACTCATCTTTGCTTATTTTTTTTTGGAAGCGTGTACTGTCCCACTGTTGGGCAAAACCCTCCCGCCGTTCCCTTCACTTCCTACTCTACCTACACTCCCATCATGCTATCCTATCCTTGTTAATTTTTTAATAAGTGCGTAAGTCCTGAAAAGTATGGTAGAAGAACACATGCTGCACCGACTCCAAATAATGAAGGAAAAGGGCAGGAGAATGAACGTGATGATGAGGTGCCTTAAGTCCTTTAGCAATGCTAGAATGTTTCATCTAAAAGATGCAAAGAAGCACTGGGTCAAATTCTTCAAAATATTAATACTAGACAACTTTTACTCCGAAATCATGTAAAATTACAAAAGATGTACACCAGGCATATATCAAAAGGCCCTTGGCCATTACGCTGATATTTAGCATACAGGTAGCACTAATATTTAGTGATAGGTATGCCTTCATTAAAAGAAATGGTCTAGCAACGTATGCTAGGTCAGTTTTTTCGGCAATTCGGATTTTTGAAGTGAAAACTTCTTTAGCCGTATTGAGCGATTTTTGGGAGTAGAAAAATCTTTGGGTTCGCGTGACCGACATGCTCGTATTGTGCCAGAGTAACGACGCGTTTGAAAATTCATAAAAAGAACACAGCAATTCCATTTTTTTTAGTTTTCACTTCTGCCGGTAGTTCCTATAGCTGCCTGCTTTTTTTTTTCTTTAAAGTTGCCTTATCGTTGTTGATCTACTCGTTTTCCTATCCTGTGACAATAGGTACTAACGAGGGCGAGTGTTATATCAATAAAATGCAATTAATCCATCGTTAACCGAAGGTATGCGAGGCTACCTCCATCCAGTCAATATTTTAGCTCATTTCCACCTCCTATAATATTTATTTATGTACCCGGTCTACCGTTTGTACGATATACGTGTGCTTTTTAAGGTTCTCTGTATTTGGTATCGATCAATAGAACGATTAGGTGGTAATTCGATCTTAACAGGGTATTTTATTGACTTAACGGCAATTTGTTGTTTAGTGGTTTCGAATTGGAGTGATTAAACAATTAGTTCGTGTTTCAGAAGATAAATAATTTAAAAGGTTTACTATTTTTATTTTGGATTTCGTCGTTTAGATATTGCAGTCATATGATAATAATATACCTGCAATATCCGACCATATAGATTAGAAGCTTATAGACAAGCTTCACACAAAAAAAAACCTAATCTATGACATTAGAAGTATGATATTAGGAGTAAATAATGGCGTGGCGGTTGACAGAGGAGAATAGAAGAAAATAGGTGTTGCGCCGACCCCAAGTACCACGGGACAATTGTAGGAAGATGATGATGATATTAGGAACAAGGTAGATCATATAGAAGTGACCAAAGGGCCAAAAAGTGCTGAAGTAATAACTAGGGCTGTAAATAATGATAATCAGCTGATGATAGTAAATGATCTGAATGAAGCAGGAGATGAATTCGGGGCTTTAAGCAAAGTAATGTTACCATTAAATGAAGACATCTTTATAAAACCCAGGAAGCTTTTGAACTGATAATAAAGAAGATAAAGCAGAACAAAAATAAAAATAAAGAGCAAAGTAAAGCTATGCAAGTAGAACAGATAATTATTTAGATATATAAACAGTAAGACACGGAACCGATCGCGTCCGTCAACCTCACACGAGAGGCCGTTACTCAGACGCGTACTAATATATGAATTATGGATTATTATTTATTAATGCACTAGAATTAAGCTGCGGTTGTACTTGCTGCTAATCAAACTAATATTATAAATGCGAAAGTAACTCTGTCTGTGTGTGTTCAGTGTTTGTGTCTGTAAACTTATTACATCTCAACGACTGAACGGTTTTCGATGCAATTTGGGCATAATGCTAACCTAACGTAACTTAACCCAGGAGTATGTCCTGGGTTAGTAGAGAGGATACTTTTATCTCGCGTGCAAGTTTCAGTGTGAGAGCTTCTGATCAACATGCGGGAGATAACGCCAACAAAAGCTAGTTATGTGACTAAAGATTTGAACAGTAATTTGATTCGACTAGAGACGGCAATAATGATAACACAATTTTTCTTAAAAGAAAAAGGCGAAGAAACACGGCAGATCTAAAGAAGTGGATCTACTGACCCTTTATTTTTTTCTTTTTACGGATGGGAAATCAGGAAATCATAAAATGACCCGTCCCGCTCTGGGCGGAGCGGAAGGGAGTGTCAAACTTCTACTAACTAAAACCCATCCATGTTCCTTCTTGGCCCTTTGTGTTCCAGGGCCACGGTATCTCTTTCGAACAATCCCGCAGCCCTGGCAGGCATCGGCCCTCTCGGATCCCTTCCGATTTGCTGACATCTCCTTAAGGCGCGCGTGGAACACGAACGCGCCGTCGACATGGCGATCTACTAACCCTTGAATGTGTTAGGTAGGTATACTTTTGAAAACCGTAGGATTAGTGAACAGAACTGCTGAAGCCGTTGGCGCCACTAGAAGATTTATATATTCGAACTAAAACTTTCTGAAATTACACAACTATTATTAATCCATTAGAGACATGGAATCATATTCAAGCTTATTTTTGCAGATATGAAAAAACGAAAGCGGCGAACGTAAAAGCAAAGATAAAAATAGACGGTGTGGTTAGTTGTAAGCCCGTTAATGAGCATACAGCGAACAAGCTCGCTTTCATAGTTAATTAAAAGCAAAGAATCTTCCGACAGCAGAAAGAAAAAGAAACCTTATGACGAAGGTAGACTAATAAGGATCACGTTTCGATAATAATATCGAGTTTGTCTGAAAATACGGTGACGGTACGTTTAATTAAACGTAGATAGATAAATACGTAAAGCACAAGATTCGGCAGATTTGCAGTGGAATAAGTATCTACCTAATATACTTTCGGTTCTGTATGGTGTCGGACGTAAAGAATAGCACCATCCCATGTCTTCCCGTGAGTGTCGTAAGAGGCGACTAAGGGACTTAGCAGAGAATGGGCAGCAGCGTTCTCTGTGCTTTTGTAACAACCGTACTGCGATCGCCAACCCGCCTGCCAAGCGTGACGATTATGGCAAACCCCCCCCCCCTTCTTGGGGGAGGCCTATGTCCAGCAGTGGACGTCTTAAGGCTGAAATGATGATGATGAATATACTTTTGAAAAGAGTGCGATTCAAGTAGCCTATTGACATTCAGGGGGCTGCTAAAAAAGCTGATGATGATAATAAACATACAGTTGGTCCCAGCAGCGATTCGGATATGAGTAGAATATGTGGTACAAGCCCGAATGTCTGACAACCCGCTTTGCCAAAGCTATCGCAGTGTCCAGTAACTCGGTTGCGGAGATCAGATAGCCAGTCCATGTAACTGGCATTAATCTTCATCCAGCTAGACTGGAAGCCGAATCCAACATGGTTTTGAAAGGCTAGGCAGATGTCAGGGATATCAAACATACAGACTCTGACAAACAAAAACCGCTAAACGCTATAAGTAAGCCGACTTAAGAGAAAGGCTAAGCAGAAGACGATGATGACTACCATACGGACAAACAAAAATCTGACAGTTAATTTAAGAATCTATACTATTCCTATAGTCCGGGGAATTTACGCCGAAAATTAGGCTTACTTTGCATTAATTAAAAACAGCTATTTTTTTCATTGAATGTGTAGGGTATGGACAGGAGAGTATATTAAGCTGTATCCCGCGAAAAGTTCACCTCCGCGTATACGTTTTTTTTAAGAAAACGTCTAATATGTATTTAACTTGGTGGAAAAAAATATAAACAGGTATGTTTATTTGGAGTATTTGTAGAAGAGATTGAGTACTACAAGAAGGTCAGAAAATTAAACATTTTCGTCCACGGAACACTCGTTTTTTTAAAAAAAATCTTATAATTTGACTTCGTACTTAAGGCAAAAATATTAACAGGACAAAAATAGTCCTAAAATGATTTATATCACCATGTCTAACTATTATTATGAAAATTAAACAAATTCTGCTCCGGACTTCACAGAAAATCAAGAAAATCAAAAAATCTTAAATACTACTTACGGCAAAAATGTAACAGGATTTAAATTCATTTAATAATGAGAAATATATAAATCAAACCTTAATCCCCCAAAATTAAACAAATTAGAGCGATAATTAATATTGTCAAAGTAAAAATTAAATTACGATGCACGGTGTCAGCGCTTAGCAGCGTGCGGCGTACGGCGTGTGCTAGTGTGCGTAAACAAGATAAGCGCTGCGTTCATTGTGTGCGTATGACTGTGTTGTTGTTTGAGTCGGTGTTTTATTGAGTTACGCGATTGTACATCTTATTTGTATTACGGAAAGATCAAATTTCTATGAAAGTGCTGCGCCAAATACAAGAATAAAGTTTGCAGACGTATTTTACGTAAACATTAATTGATTTTTTTTTCACGATTTGCTTTAAAGTGTTTAATTTTCGTGTAAATAGGTTAGAAATAGCCTTTAGATGAAAGTTAAACTAAATTAAACCCTGTTACCTTTTTGCCTCAACCGCTATTGTAAAAAAACTGGTAATAATAACTTCCGGTAGTACAATTTGTTTAATTGTGTTTATTGGCGGTGTAATATATTAATTTAAGTTATTTTATGTAAAAAAACCGCTGTTTATATTTTTGCCTTAAGTACAATCCAAAAATTTCGTAAATGTTTTTTTACCGTAATTTCCGTGGACGAAAATGTTTAATTCTGAAAAAATATAATACTGTCACCAATTCTTTACCTAAAGTAACTAAATTTGTCCTGTTAACTTTTTTTCCCATGTTTTTATTCACAAAAACGTGTTTTCGTCTTTTTCAGCTTGATCCGGTCTCGGAAAATGTTTAATTTTTTTTTATTATTTGAAGAGCTAAGGTCAAGTACACGATTCAAGAAAAAAATCGCTGTTTATATTTAATGCAGGGTTCACATCTAAAAGCCCCGGACTACTATATAATATTTTAAAGAGGTAATGTTTTTAAGTTTGGATGTAGGAGGTAATATTCGGAACTACTGATCCGATTCCGAAAATTCTTTCACTAATTGGAAGCTGCAATAACCCCGAGTATCATAGGCTTCATTTTAAACGTTCCCGTGGAATAATTTTCTACCATAACGCAAGCGAACCCTGTACAAAAGCTAGTAATCCATAAATATGTGTACGGTCGGCCTAGACAGCTAACAGTAAATGGTATAAGTAGATGACGGTACTAATGACTCATGTAAACATTGCCAGTGCGATCATGACGAACGTTCACTTTTTACTAATACGTGTGCGCATAGGGAGCTAGAAGAAGCGAAAGCGATACTTAATGCTGTTTGAAATGAAACAAATGAAGTAAATGCGTTATTTCAGATGGTCATGGGCCATTTTAAAAGCCAGACACCTCATCCCAGTAACCTACGATAGTGGAATGTACCAAACATAAAGTTAACTAAACGCAGGCAGCGAGATGGGTAGACGGGGAGTGTTGCTGTCGTGGCTGAAAAACCTAGATGAAGCAGGCACACGAGCGTGAAGATTGGCATAAACAAAGAGAGAGAGAGTGGCGTATACCCAGCATTTGGTGAAGTCATGCTGAGGATGATGGATGCGGGACTGTTCGAAAGAGATACTGTGGCTCTGGAACACAAAGGGCTGAGAAGGAACATGAATGGGTTTTAGTCAATACAACTCTGACACTCCCTTCCGCTCCGCCCAGAGCTGGAGGGGTTATTTGATGATGTCCCATCGGTAAAATAAATAAATAAGGATGATGATAATAAAAGTGTTGAAACTCTTTGTCTTTCGATCTGCAAAGCTGACCTCAGGAAAAACTACATTTGCGTTGCGAGTTGACGTTATTGGATTTAATGGTTTTAAAGGAAAGGCACTAGGCCAGAGAATTAGTTGTGTTTACAGTTTTGACGCAATTATTGTTTTAAATGTCAAACACATTAAGATTAAGCATTTGACCTTTTGAACAGTTATTATTATCTTGTGCGGAAAGTTTGTTTTAATAATAATAATAACTTCGTGACGTGAATGACATGTTTGTATTTCCCTTAATCCAAAAATTATTGAATTCCTGTGCCAAAGATTCTTTTTGGAATTTTATTGAACAGGAAATCAGCAATGGCGAATTCATGAAAACTGCGTTCCAGTCAGTCGAGTGTCATATTTGTATGATAATATTGTCAGTGCTTCTCAGATAAACACGCCGCTGCGCCGTTTAGATTAGCTGGTCGCGTTCAGTTAAATTGGACCCTAATTCCCCGTCCGAGTCTATGATTTTGTTTGACAAAATTAGACAAAATGTCATGTCAGACGGACAGCGAAGTCTCAGTAATAGGGTCCTGTTTGAGCCTTTAATACGGAATCGTAAAAAGAGCCTCATCTACTGAATTTGTAAGCCACATCCCAATGAACATCGCATTAGCTTCGCTACCTCTGTATCTCCAGCCAATTCAAATCGTGAACCCAGGTCGTGACTACCTTTAAACAGGCGATATCTAGAAACGTACATTGTACATACATGTGTAAATTAATCGTTTTTTATTCCGCTTCATGCCCCCGGCTAGGCTTTGACTTTCCATTTAATTATTTCCGACTTGTACTCTGGTTTATGAGGTTTGTTTTGATATGAGGCTGTGTTAACGTCATTGGGCAGCCATGGTGAGCTTTTAAGTTATTTCGTTTTATAACTTGTGGTAATGTTATTAAGCTTTTTAATAAGATATCTCCGTTTGTCTGCGCAGGTTGTCCATGTTTTCCGGATGGGCCCAAAATATCGCAAGCCAGGAGCCCAGACTGCCCAGAGACAGCTAGACGAGGTCGCGGCAGACCGAGGACAAGATGGCAGGTCGACTTGGATGGCTTCCTCGCGATTTGGCAAGAAGAACAACTATCGTGAGAAGTGGAAGGAATTGTGGAGGCCTTTACCCATGAGTGGGACAATAAGGGCTAACTAAAAAACTTTTGATTTGGACTTCTGAACACAGCATGTAGTGATCTCTACATCTTTATTATTCTATTATGAATAATTTTTCTTCTTTTTTCTGCTCGTATCGTTGGTTCTTATATCATCGGGCCCAGTAGGTGGGTCATAAATTACGTTTATTTTGCTAATAGGTTTTTACAAACACTTTTACATGTAATTTTTTTAACCAGTCGAGGCCGTTGTTTCGTGCTTTACTCTCTGAGATAAAACAGCCGAAACAAACTCAGAGGTCATAGTCTCTTTTAAGGTCGAGATATAATCTAGGTCAAGTCACATGAGGACTATGCAGATAGGGGTCTGAGATGGTCTTTTGAAGAAAGAATCACATAGATTTGAGTGGATGTATCCATGATGATGAAGAATTATAGACCTCTGTCTATAATTCTTAAAGATTCTAAGAAGATTCATCGTGGAGGTAGCAAATAATTTGCATTTTGTCCTAAATGTCGTCATCCGTCAAGGAAATAGAAAACTCACCAAAATTTCTTCCTAACTGCCCCAAGATTTTACCCCGCCGACACCGCAAAATACCCTTTCCTTAATCTTAATATTGCGTTACAAGCCGGTAACAAATTTTCAGTTATATTGGAAAACTTAGGTGATCGTTCTTCGTGTGCCCCAAACTTTAGGGCCACTAGCATGCTCGGCTTATTTCGGACAATGTCGTGTCCTCAAGTGCCGAAGTTTGGCGCCATCTTGTATTTATGGTACAGCCGTGTTTTATTGCTCTGTAAGAAACTTGAATAATATGAGGCCACAATGTGCAGCTTGCGGTGGAGTTTGGTGACATTGTCTGTGGTTTTGTGTGTTTACTTGTTACTTGTCCTCAGTTCTGCCACTAAGTTCTAGATCTCTATGTTTCTTAGCTCATACTTTGACCGAGCGTTATTCCTGACACTGGGGCAAAACTGCCACTGTCAAACTGTAAGTGCAAAAAGAGATGGGAACATGTATAAGTTCAAAGCACACGCTTAGTATCGTTTTAGATTTGGGTCTAGGATTTCCTGATAAATACATATGTAGGTGTAAAAGAGAAATAACGCTCACAAAACACGAAATTTCAAGAACTGAATATCCAACTAATTGATACTTGAAAGGAAAGTTTTTTATACAATGACAATCTCAATCAAATCAATGGAATGAGGATCCCACAGGGTCATATTTATGGGAATTGATTTTCTATGCAATTGAGATTCTATGCGAGCGTAGCAATTGGAAACCACTTACGAAGCGAAATAAGGGCAAATCCCCACACGGAGACTGCCATTTGATTACCAATGCAGTATCTAATTAAGTGGAAGAGCTCGTGGCTAAATAATTACAGCCGTTCGAATCTAGATTCAGTTTTAGTGCACTTGCCTAGGTTGGTCTGTGGATGGGTGACCACCCATTATATACCGAGTTTCCTCCGTGCATCAGAAAGCACGTTAAGCCGCTGGTCCCGGCTGTCATTTGAACATCTTTGACAGTCGTTACAGGTAGTCAGTGGTACGAAAGTCTGACAACCAGTCTTACGAAAGGGTGTCGTATTACCCAGTACTAACTGGATTGTCGAGGTCTGATAGGCAGTCTTTCCATGAAAAATACTGGTATTCAGCTACATCCCGTTAGAATGGAAGCCGACCCCAAAATATTATGGAAAAAGCTAGGCTGATGATGATATCTAATTAAAATGCACCCTGTACCATACATTTCCAGTTTACCCGACTAACGCTAGATTACCGATAATCGACCAAGTACTAAATAACGAGAACATCGTCCGATGACATCAAGTTCCACAAGATCGGCCTCACGTCATTATGATTACTAAGTATATGTTCCGTATAGGGAACACATGACGACCGTCTGTGGAGGATTGGAGGTCTATTAAATCATGTCATTTGCATGGGTAAAGCGAACTGATTGAAGTTTAGATATAGACTGTTGATAGAGTGGAATAAAAGTAGAACATGGTTCATTATTCTGTATGGTGTCGGACGTAAAGAGTAGCACCATCCCATATCTTCCCGTGGGTGTCGTAAGAGGCGACTAAGGGACTTGCTAGAGAATGGGCAGCAGCGTTCTCTGTGCTTTTGTAACAACAGTACTGCGATCGCCAACCCGCCTGCCAAAGCGTAGAGATTATGGCAAAACCCCCCAAGTTATGTCAATATGGCGACACTTGGGGGAGGCCTATGTTCAGCAGTGGACGTCTTTCGGCTGAAATGATGATGATGATGATGGTTCATGATGACGTCATTACTTTTTTGGTCTCCGTTACTTGCATAACATGACATCACGCCTGTAATCCCTGAAGGGTTAGGCAGAGCTGTACCCAATAGTATTCCCATATTTCACCAGCAATGTTAAAGTCCCATGAATATAGAGCGAGCCTATTGCCATAAACCGTGCACAGGTCTAGATTCCGTGGCTGCTATTGAGAAATTCTTAATGGAAAAATCCATTAACATTTTGCTCAATCCGGGAACCGAACTCGACCGAAGAATTTTGCCTACATCCAAACCTATAGACTGTATCTCATGAACCGTGTTAATAAGCCAGTTGACATTTCTATAGATTGTGTATTTCTGTTGCCGCTATAACAACAAATTCAAAAAACAGAATAAAACAAATATTTAACGGCTCCCATACAAAAACGTGATATGTATGCTCCTTTTTATAAATAATGGCACGGAATCCTTCGTGCGCGAGTCCGACTGGCACTTGGCTGGTTTTTTTACAATATTAATATAGATTATTTAAGGTAAATTACCCACTCGTTGTGAATTAACAGCTTTGACCCAGCAGAGGAAATGTTATAGGCTGATTAAGCAGAGGTAAACACCTGGATAAGGGATGCATAGAACCGGGTAGTGTGGCAGTAAAAGGCGAGGCCTATACCCTGCAGTCGGTGATTCCGGGTTGAGATGACGATGATGAAGCAGAGGTAAGTTAAAAATACGTATTGCAACTTAGGTAAAGCAGGCAGTTCTAAAATAACTGCAATTAGCGCTGCAGTGAAAAGCTAACACGTCCCAAAATAGCATCCAGTATCAACAAATCTAATTCCCCGCCATTCCCAGCAGACCAAACTTCTAGTCTAGACTCATATGAGTAATCAGAGTCTAGGCAAAGCCAGCAAGACTTTAACCTAGACATTCCTACAGTCGTTTCAGAGTAGTTTACCTATCTGACATTCCATACACCCGGAGAGCTGGGCAAAGATCGTCACTCATTCGACGCCTGAAAGAGGACAGCGCCGTTGAGGTTGATCGCGGCGAAGGTGGTGTGACGGTATGGTAACGTTTGAGGGGCAAACGTGGCCAGACAGAATAGAGATGTTTGGAAGGAGAAAGTGTAGGTCTTTGCCCAGCAGTGGGACACAAAGTAGTCCAGCAAAACAAACTATTCAAATAACATAATCTAACGGCTGTAATCCCCAAAAGGATTAGACAGAGCTATTATATAGTACCCCCACATTTTGCCAGTTATGTTTAAGTCCCATGTAATACGGGGTGAGCTCATTGCCATCAACCGGGCACAAATCCAAACTCCGTGGCTGCCGACCTGGGAATTGAACCAAAGACCTCATGCTCAGCAGTAACGCTAGCGAACACTAGATCAATAAGGCAGTCAAAAAACTTTTCATCACTGTCAGCATCACAGTGATTTTTATCTTCGTAGAAATATGATTGGGGTGGCTTTGCTACTACTGGCAAGTTGATCTTTATTCTCGTTGCAATAAGGTAGCTGTTCGGTTGCAGCTGTCAGAGGTACAATAAGTTTGAAAGGACTGTAGGATCAGCAGTGACACTTAGTATTCGGCTGACGTTTCACCGTCTCCTGTGCTAGGGTACAGACGGATGTAGTTACTGGAGAACGAGATGGCAATGAGGTTTTGTTATGACGAAAGATTGTCTGGAAGTTTCTTTACGTGAAAATTTTTAGGAGTAAATCTTAGTAAGTTCATTAAGTTTGTCTATATAATATTCGGAAATATAAGGGGGGCTGTATCCCAGTAGTGGGAACAATACAAGGTGTAAGATAATAAACGTACCTTTGGTGTAGTGGCCATGATTCTGCACAACTTTTATTCTATGACATTTTGGAAAAACAAACTTTTTTTTTAGTTTTATTACATGTTGATAAGCTATTTGTTTTAATTCTTATTGAAAGTTCATTTTTTGTGCGAATTACTAGAACTCGTAGAACAAAATAAATTATCCAGTTTTATGGTCTGAGACACCACACATGAAACGTGTTTTATGTTATACCTTGTATAAGTCGATTATGCTATCAGATTTTCCCGTTATTTGCATAAGTAAGTATAATTTCTATATAAGGTATCCTAAAATTTAAGATCAAAATAAACTGCAGAAACGAAATTGTCTTCCAACGATTTAGACATAGCGGAATCGAAATCCATCAGCAATTCAAACCAACACGGAAAATTATACCAATTCAATTAAACACCACTTGTGTCAACACACCGTCCGTACATACATCACACAAACGATTCCATTCAACTAAATCAGCTGTTGAATATGCATCGTTACATGATTGCTTAAATTAGCAGATCCGATGGAATTGTAGACGGCCATGTTTTTCCTGAGACCAAGAGGAAAAGCGAGTACTAATCACTCTGCGATCAGTCGAAACAATGACTTGATGTCAATCTTAATGTAGATTTTGTTCGATTATGGCTTGGTATTCTTTGAATTAATATGCAGGTAGACCATGGCAGGTGTAAGACTGCCTCGTTGGTCGAGTTCGATTCCTGGGTCGGGCAAACCGCGACACGCAGCGCTGCAGTCGATCGCTCAACCATTGCGCCAACCATGCCGTCATATTTAGTAATCGATGGTTGTAATATTATGTTTTACCGTTTTATAATCTTTGTGTTATTGTATCATCATCATCATTTCAGACGTCCACTGCTGGACATAGGCCTCCCCCAAGTTTCGTCACATTGACATAACATGAGGGGTTTTGCCATAATCGCCACGCTTGGCAGGCGGGTTGGCGATCGCAGTACGGTTGTTACAAAAGCACAGAGAACGCTGCTGACCATTCTCTGGCAAGTCCCTTAGTCGCCTCTTACGACACCCACGGGAGGATATGGGATGGTGATATTCTTTACGTCCGACACCATACAGAACATTATTATCATACGTTATTATATGATGCTGTTTAAATGCGTCTTAGTGAGACACCGAAAGATTCGTTTACTGTACTGGCTCGTTGCATTTGTTTTAAGAATCAAAAATGTAATTATATGCTGAGAGACAAATGGAGAGGAGCGACGTAATAAACTATAGAAGAAGGTTGAGAACTCGAGACCATAACCTTTGTGAACTGTCTTTTGCGCTGAAAAAATAATTAGACTGAGGACACGGTTTATTGATACTTTTTATTAACTTCTTGATTACTACTAAAAATGGCTCATTAAGGTGCTAGTTACATAATAAACTAGGATATGGTTTGCTGTAAGAAAACCCAATTCTGGGTTAAGCTCGCCGTTGTACATAAGCTATATGTATAGGGTGTAACGGAAGGGGTTTATACATACTTAAGGGTGTGCTACAGACCATTAAACTGACCATGTTTTTATACGGACAAACTTCAAAATAGCAAAAAAAAAATATCAGGTGCCCCTTACATTTGAGTCGAATAGATATTGACATTTTGTATGGGGCAGCAGATAATTTTTTCGCTATTACGATGTTTGTCTGATGGAGAAACATGTTCAGTTTGATGGTCTGTAGCACAACCTTAAGTATGTGTATACCCTTTCTGTTACATCCTGTATATTATTTGTGTGTATACCTTTTATTTTATGTGCAATAAAGAATAAGAATAATAAGAATATGCTGGCCACTTGAAAGCGGATGAAAGAGCAGCACACTAAAGCTTTTGACAACCACCCTAGAAGACCAGTTTAATGCAGTCGCTGTGGCAGAAATCGGCTAGATAGCATCATCATCAGTTAGATAACGATAGCTTCATAAAAAGAAAAAGCCTCTTAATCCCAAGGCTGCAAATAAAACTTCCTAGAGATTACATTAAACCCTGTTAATAACCTCACTGCAAACAGTTCCAAAGCTACACATAACATAGCAAGCACGACTGAGTCGCCATATAGGGAAGGTATCGGAAACTGGAAGGTGGTGCTGTTCACACGATGTCAAGGTCTGCCGTGACCAGTTGTTAGAGAAATGACGGATATTCTCTATACGGACTGTGATAGGCTGTTGGTAGGTGGCAATGCTTTACTGGAAAGGCTGGTATTGGTTTCTGAATGAAAAAGTCGCTGGGGAAGCCAGAATGCGGAAGGTGGATGTTGTGGCGTGACTTGGGAGAATACTAGGTCGAAATCTGAGTGGCGGTACATTCATACAAGCCAAAAAGTTTAGCTTGCGCTTATAACCTAATACTCTTCATGCTGTTAGGGTTCTGAACAATATGCTTGCCGTTGGCCAAGAGGACGCCACTGAATCTAGGACTGAGCTGATGGATAATTTGAACTCTTTTATGCAAGAATGATCCAAAGCAAATGCAAATACCTTCATACTAGTTGTTAGGTTGATGCAATTCTCAGTCTCACAAACAATTGAATTCTAATCTTTATTTACAACTATTTAACTTTTCGCGAATTAGTGTTTTCCTTCTTCGACTTTTTTTCTTTTAGACGCAAACACAAATACGGAAGTTGACTATAAATTCACATGTTCCAATAGTTCCTAAACTATTGCCAACCTACATGAGCTGTTTTCGTCATAAACTTTATTTTATGCTTATCCATTGACTTTGGTTTTATAAATTCTTGTTGGAACAAATAAATATTCTATTGCTTGACATATGGAGACAATGCTTTTAGAGACTACATATTTTTTTTATCTTAAGATAACTTTTCGACAAAAATATAACCTATCATTCTGTTTCAATGCTAATAACTTTTAGACCTCGCATCTCTGAATTTATCTGCGTCTTCCTCATTTGGTTAAACAAGTCGATTTGACAAAAAACAGCCAAGAAGTAAATAAACTTTAGTTACCATAGACACGCGTTTGACCAAAAACACATGGTCACCGACAATGTTTAATCAATTGAACAACAATGTCCAGCCTAGTCATGAATATTTCGCTCATAATTAACATTATAATTACAGAAATAAATATGGCTTTGTTTAAATACCTTGATTATTGTATTCAAATGCAAACTGCCAATGGTTTCAATGAAATTGAACGCGAATTTGAAACCGTCATCAAAATATTGATAAATTACAATCAAAACATTTTCAGGGTATTGAAATATTATTAAGTTAATGAAAATTATACAATTTGTTTGTTGTAATAAAATAACAAAGACAAAACGATGAATATTGATGGATTAATTATAGCCGTCATTAGTAACAATAGTTTACCTAATAATACTTTGGTCTTAAATGTAAAATGGATTTATTACATTTAAGACATTATTAAGTAAACTTCTTATATCTTGGGACAAAAAAGATCTTTACAGAAAAGATGAAAGGGAGTCGTCTGTCTAGGTGTGGACATGTGAAGTTGGTATGGACAAGGAAAAAGGAGTAAATAATAGCGTGACGAATGACAGGGGAGAGTGGAAGAAAAAAACGTGTTGTGCCGACCCCAAGTAACATAGGACAAGGGTAGGAAGATGATGACTTTACCTAGAAAGATTACCAAAACAACTTGAGACATGTCATGTTACATCTCTTCCACACATACTCATCATCATCATCAGCCTATAATGTTCCCACTGCTGTGACACAGGCCTCCTCTCTATAAGAGGGAGTGGGCTGTAATCCACCACACGGTTCATCAGTATGGGTTGGTAGATGTCACATGTCTTCGAATTTTTTGTTCTAGGACGTGCCGGTTTCCTCACGATACCTCCCTTTCCCTTGCCGTTTTTGAGGGCAGCGGTGATGAAATAAATTACACTTAGTTTTGCGCCTGCCTGGGTTCGTACACACGGCTTACTGCTCGTAAGTCGGAGCTGCCACCACTGGGCCACCGCTGCTCTCACACATAATCACTGATAATAAATTAATCACAGTATTCCCCAATCACTGATCACTATCGAAATGAAGACAACGTCAATCTCCTTAATCTGACAATTCGAGAAGCGATAAGGATGTCCACACTAATTAACGATAACCGATTATTCGATTACGCATCGAATGAATGCGTTCGATACATCAGCCTAACAATAACAATAGATAATCTAAACAATCTACACATTATCGGTGCGTCGCCATCTGATATTCTAGGCGGGGTCAATGACCACGGGGCAAAGACTAAGTTTATAGATAAGACACTCGAATGTAGTGGTCAGTTGAAGTTTTCCAATATTGTGTGGCTCACTGTTTCAATATCGCTGTAAGTGGTTTAGTTTGAGAGATATGGATGAAGTTCGGTATGTGTGGACAGGTTATTTATTATTAACGTATTGGTTGTGTTTTACTAACATTTTGATGTAATTGTTTAAGGAGTTTTTTCCGTATTATTAATAGCTTATAGCGTAGTAGCTTCTAGCGTATCTTTAACATGATTATTTTGTCCTTATCCCTATTTATTAGGGGACGGCGCGCATTATGTCTTCTTCTTGCAGACCTACTTCTCTACAAATCGTCATCTCATTGGTCACCTCTTTTCTAGCCATGCCATCTTTCACGCAGCCCATCCCTCTTGTCTTTTCCTGTAATCATTCACATTCATTAACCATAATGATCATCTTGTTTTATGAGCCTTCATTGACGAGATGGTTGGCATATTGGGGTGACTATGTCTTAGAGATGTATGGGAGAAAACGACAAGATCTAACAAATTAGGATACGGGAGTGATAGTATATCGTGAAAATCATAAGACAAGACGAACAGAAACTGACATCCTTGACTTTCCCTCGCTATTTACACCCCATATTCACAAAGTGTTGAAGTGAAGTGTCCGTTCTCCAATAACTAGCATCGCTTAATCTACGGCCGGGGCAATTGCACGCCTGGCGCTATGCCAGAGAGACGAGCAATTTTATTAAAAACTCTTAGTATTGTTAACATCTGTTGCATCTATACACATGTGTTACTTTATCATTACTTCATGTAGACGCTTTTTTTGGGTCGATACTGTGTAGTTTGGGAAACTATGTGTATTAATTAAGGTCTCTGTTATGGGCTTAGTTATTTCAAATTGGGGGGGTGCGGTAAGCTATTTGGCAGGCAGAATAATTGGCACACATTTGTTTATCCTCTAGTTCATTTATTATCTGCTTGTCCATTTAAAGGTTGTCTGGTAGATCAGGATCTATCAGATACAAGATTATGAGATTATTAGCGATAGGATTTGCGTTGTACCCTGACTTTTTTGTGCACGGAGCATGATGTCTTCGATTCGATTTTCGATTCGCGCGTTCGATTTCTAGGTCGGGCAGTATTATTGGGTTGTTTCAACAAGAATTTCTCAGTAGCAGCCACGGAGTCTGGATTTTTGCCCGGTTGGTGGCAATAGTTTCGCCTCTTATTACATGAGATTTAAGCATAACTGATGCCGGTGTACTATCGAGGATTACAGTCGTGATGTTATGTGATGTACATAAAGCATATTAGGTTGTATCTATCTAAAGATTTCATCACTGATCAATCAGTTAATAATGTGTTTATATGCGCCAAAGTTTTTAAGAGTAGGATTGCTACATCTAAGGGTGTCTTATAACTCATCGACATCGCACTTGCCTCATCTGTAGTTATCGTTAAAGGAAACGAACGATAACGTGAAGAGGACATGTCACTAGCATCAAGCGGAATGCCATCAAGCGTCAGTTTCAATTCCTTTTGACCGTTTACGTAGATCATTAGGAGGACTACGAACAACACGCAGTAGAAATTTACGGGGCTAATATGATCATAACACGCTTTACCTTTTTTTACGGATGGGAAATCATCAAATGACTCCTCCCGTTCTGGGCGGAGCGGAAGGGAGTGTTAGTTTTGTACTGACTAAAACCCATCCATGTTCCTTGTTAGCCTTTTCTAGGGCCACGGGGTCTCTTTCGAACAGTCCCGCAGCCCTTGCAGGCATCGGCCCTCTCGGACCCCTTCCGATTTGCTGACATCTCCTTGATGTCGTCGTCATAAGACGGACGGACGCTGAGCTAGCCCATTACTCACCATCAACAACCCCGCACCTAGGGTGGCCGGGGCAATGGGTGGCCCGGGGCGTATCCCGCGGCAGCTGGGACGTGAGGTGTTCTCACATTCCGCCACCTTCTTCGCTAGCATAACTGCTTCGCAGAAGGAGGGTACGGCTTCCCATTCCCTTTCACTCCGGACCATGGATTGAACCAGGGCCCGACGCGAGAGGTCGCCGCCGCCAATTGCCGCTACGAGAACACGGCAGTGCTCAGACCAAGCGGAGCAGAGCTCAACGGTGTAAACCAGCATGCCTGACAGGTATTTCTCAACGGCATGTAAAACTAAGTCAGAGGCCCATGGGCGGCATATGATACCAGGTTGGGCACTAACCTACACGATAAAGAAGAAGAAAATGAGTTATTGGTAAAGACATAAATGACGAGTCGAGTTTCATTATACAAAATATTGTTATTGTAAATATTCTTAAAGTAATCCTGTTAAAAACAAAGGCCCAAAGCTCAACGAAACAATCGAACGGGTACCAGGTACTAGGTACCAGGTACTATATCAGCCAGTTCGCATACATTCTGACTGCCGTGTTCGCAGACAAGAATCGCGTGGATGATCAGATCATTCTCGACCATAATATTTGTACACGACAACACTACTAACTATATTGGACTTATACGACTCGTGTTTTTAAAACTATAACAAATATCGAATGGCAATACTGTGGTTTCATCCAAATACGGATCATGACTTACGCTACAACACATTTACATTTTAAATCCTACCAACTTCCCCTCTACAACATTCATTCAGTATGATGTGAAGCTTACCTTTTACTTTTTTAATGTAAATTGTATGATAGTATTATTATAGTCGATTCCCTGTCTACTTTTCTGTAACTGGCGCAACTTTCAAACTTCCTCTAGCATATGGTACTCATTCCTTACTTTACATTCACCTCAATATTCTCATCTCCGCTACATGCAATTTTTTTTTGTATGCGTCTTCTTCACAGCCCAGCGTTCCGATCATGTCCTCACAACCATTACACGTAAAAGACAAAAGAATATCGCAAGAAAATAAACGAAAGATGTAAACACTCCAGGAAAATATACAGTACATTTTGTAACACGTGGCGTCCAAAAGTGTCCTATTAACTTCAATAGTAAAACGCTACTCAATTTCAAGCCCGTTTGCATCACACCAAAATGCAACAGACACACTAAAATCTCTCTCAACCCAAATCTGGCTCACATCTGTATCATTAACATCAATTCAGTTTTACACAAAGATGTTCAGTGCTTTGATTAGGTATAGCGAGTGGGATGGGGTTATATAACGTTGTGTCCGTGAATCGGTATATCGGTAATCGGTATATCGGTAATCGGTATATCGGGGATAAGAGATTGATTAGCATATCTACTACTACCAGTACACGAATGTCTAGTGGATGATACAGGACACCAGTGGCGAAGGGTGGACATTTTGAAAAGGGAAGCCAAAGAAAAAAATGAGTTTTTTTTTTAATTTTGAATTTTTGTTATTTTCGTTTTAGTCTTCAGCGAACCCGAAAACCCGGAAAATGACACCCATGACGAAAATACCAGAATTTTACATCACGCTTCGGCGCTATTTTTAATTTTGGCGTCAGTATCGTTATCAGCGACCCCAAAATCCACGAAAATTTCACCCATGATAAAAATACCAAAAAAGTTCTAAGGACCCGACTTGATCCTTTTTTTTGTAACGATTTAATGCACAGGAACTATTAACCAATAAAAATATAAGCTAAAAAACCTTTTTGAAACAAGCTTTTATAAAGATGCACTGAAAAGAAGAAAATAAATCTTTGAGTAAATGAAAACGATATAGGATAATTTTCACAAAAGCTTGTCGCGTTTAGTTTTTAAAGCATTTACCATTCACTCGACAAGCTTCAGGTAACTATAGAAATTATGTTTATTTATAAAAAGTGAACGCGTATATATACAAAGTTTCATGTCTGTGCTATTAACCGTTAAGGAGTTTCCTGAGGAGCCTGTTCGTGAGGAGACCATCCTGGCGGTAGGATGAGTTCATGATACAAATCGTGATTATCTATCAAATTTGAACTCGATTGCAAAGTTTCGTGTCTGTGCTATTAAATGTTCAGGAGTGCCCTCGTGAGAAGACGATCCTGGCTGCAGTATTAGATCATGATAGAATTCATGTTTATCCATCAAATATGAACTCGTATGCAAAGTTTCGTATCTGTGCTATTAACCGTTGATGAGTTCCCTCGTGAGAAGTCGATCCTGGTTGCAGGATGAGTTCATGATACAAATCGTGATTATCCATCAAATATGAACTCGTATGCAAAGTTTCGTATCTGTGCTATTAAACGTTGAGGAGTTCCCTCGTGAGGAGACGATCCTGGCGGTAGGATGAGTTCATGATACAAATCGTGATTATCCATCAAATATGAACTCGTATGCAAAGTTTCGTATCTGTGCTATTAACCGTTGAGGAGTTCCCTCGTGAGGAGACAATCCTGGCTGCAGGATTCAGTTATGTCTGTCATGAGAATGTATTGTTCTTAGAACCAAAGGTGTGTGCAAAATTTCAGTTCAATCAGAGATCGGGAACTGGTTCTAATTTAGCTTTCTGTACATTGAATCATTGTCGTAACTCGATAAACTTCGGCTTACCTAGTTCCTACAAAACGCTGCTGATAGCCGCGAAGTCACGTGTCTGCGTCCATACGAATTTAGTTCTGAATGCTGACACCCGACCATCGGCTTACTGGCGCCACATGTTGCATTCTTTGTTGACTTTAAAAAAATTGGCATTTTTGTAATGTTTTCAATCCTATGATGTATTCAATGTCTATACTGTGATGTGATACCTACAGATGTGTACATAATTACTATACTACTACTATTTTACTATTTGACTACAATAGACACTAAGTTTAATGCTTTGTTCCCAAAGGGAAGCCGGTAGGAATCGGCTTATTAGGTGCCTTCGGGCCTGCAGGACACTGATCTAGAGTCGGAATTTATTTTATTAGCGACTAGCTTTCCGGCGCAACTTCATTTGCGTCACATTTTCCCCGTTTTGGTAACATTTTTCATAGCTGCTCCGCTCCTATTGGTCGTAGAGTGATGATATATAGCTTATAGCCTTTCTCGATAAATGGGCTATCTAACACTGAAAGAATTTTTCAAATCGGACCAGTAGTTTCGGAGCCTATTCAATGCAAACAAACAAACAAACAATCAAATCATTCCTCCCTAGAATATTAGTTTAGATTGAAGATAAACTACCAAAAAAAATCTCATGTATGGAACTCGTCGTTCGCCTAATACGAACCATTTTTAAAGGTAATTTGTACAAACGATGAGAGACTTTATAACTTGTTCTGCCTAGCTTGTTATTTATACATCCCAGGAGCTGATGGACGCTACTGAAAGTGTCAAACTAGTCGCCATATTTTGGGCTGTTCCTACAACGACTTTCAACGGGACTAATAATCGATTGTAAAAGCTTTTTAGTAGCATATGCCAAATCAATACAACTTTGACTGTTCCGTTATTGTTATCGCTAGTAGAATGATTGTGAATTCCCTCTGAATTCCTTTCTCCAATTCAACATCACTGCTGTTAAATTAAGAGCCTACATTTTAAGAGAACTTGATATCGTTTTCTCGATGTTTTACCTCAAAAACCAATGGAATTGCAGGTAAAAATTCCCACGAAATAACTGGATCACCTTTGATCACAGTTTATTTCATTTCAGTACAACACAGAGCCGAGTTCAGAGCAATGATTACATTATGATCGAGCGTGGGCGGACGCTGCGAAGTTATCGCGCCGCCTTACATTACGCAACCAATATGTAGGGATGGGACATGGGTATCGATAGCCACAAACTAATCGCTCAAGTGACACGCGTGTGTCAGTAACTGCGAAAAAAAAAAAGAAAGGAGTCACTTAGAGCATGCGATTAGTCTCAGCGATGAGATTTGCGGAGTGACGGCTCTCATACAAGGACCAGTCTTATCAAAGGGTATCGTATTATCCAGTACAAACTGGGTAGTGGAGGTCCGATTGGATTGGATTGGAAGCCGACCCCAACACAGTTGGTTTTTTTTTAAAGGCTGTGCAGATGATGTTGCTCATACATGGAAACAAGTGAGGTACGCGCGGTTCACTGAATATTAGTCGCATCGTCGGAGGCCGTTATCGGCCCTTAGTGTTAATTAATTGGTACATTATTAATCGGTTAGTTGATGCGTTGATTTGGTAGAGCAGGGCTATACTGTGTAAGTGTTATCAAGCTTTCAATCAACACATACTAGAACGAGAATCACGCCTGTAATCTCCTGTGGGTAAGGTAGAGAGGTGTGAGTTGTGTTTACAAAAATATCAAGTTCTAGTGAAATGAGTACTTTTATAGTAAATATATTTTCCTCATTAATCAGTGAGAAGATTGTTAATCCAGAAACCTTATGTCCTTGTGAGAAGAATGTAAATTGTATGATACGTTTTTTTATATGAATGTGTCGTATAAACATTGTTATAATGTAATATTTTATAATTGAATATTAATACTGTTGGTTAACCTGTAATTGGCAACTGTGCCCAAGACTTTTTTTTATGATATTTTGTATCAGTAGCGGTTGGTGACCTTTATTCATAAATAAATGAAATTGTATATTGTATAAATGCTATTGAGGAGTTCATGGCTAAATAATAACAGCCGCTTGGATCAATCTTCAGCTTAAGCCGCGCTTGCCTAAGTTGATCTGTGAATGGGTGACCGCCCATAATACACCGAGTTGCTCCCAGCTGTCATTTGTGGATCTTTGACAGTCGTTACGAGTAGTCAGAAACCGAATGTCTGACATCCAGTCTTACCAAGGGGTATCGTATTACCGAGATAATTGGTTGTGGAGGCCAGATAGGCAGTCGCTCCATATAAAATACTGGTACTCAGCTGCATCCGGTTAGACTGGAAGCCGACCCCAACATTGTTTAGGAAAAGGCTAGGCAGATGATGATTGTATAAGATTTGTTCTATTCCGCTGAACTGCAACGTAGCTCACAGAGAACTATGCAAATAACATTTACTACAATAATAAAAGCAAGTCAAAATGAATGTGTTTCTAAATCATTCATGCGTTCCCCCAACTGTATTAATAATGGATTATGTTGGCACGGATTCAAGTTACATAAATCGCATTGGGCTTAAAAATTGCAATAGTGCATGAATAGTAACCTAGATACGAAAGCTGTGACCCATTTTTGTGGGGGAAGTTTTAAACGTGTGCAGAAAGATAAGTAGTAGGGAAAATTAAGTATTCTAATCTGTTGTATCTAGAGAGCAATCTTCAGGTACAGTAAAGCAAAAGGCCAACCCGCACTGGGCCCGCGTGGTGGATTACAGCCCACTCCCTCTCATAGACAGGAGGCCTGTGTCCCAGCAGTGGGAACATTATAGGCTGATGATGATGATGTAAAGCAAAAAGAGGCAGATCTTATCTATACTGTGATATTACAAAGCTGAAGAGTTTTTTTGTTTGGTTGAACGCGCTAATCTCGGGAACTACTGGTTCGAATTGAAACTATTTTTTAGTGTTAGATTTCCCATTTATCGGGAAGGCTAAGCTATGAAATATCACGTTAAGACCAATAGGAGCGGATCATCAATGAAAAATGTTGCAAAAACGGGGAAAATGTGGCGCAGACGAAGTAATATTATAAAGAGCTAAAAGTTGTTTGTAAGTTTGTATGTATGGGGTAATCTTCGGAACTATAAATCCAATTTGAAATTTATTTCACAAATGGTAAACTACATTATCCCCGAGAGGCCGCATTAAAAACGTTCTTTCAAATTGGTTTAAACAGACAATCACATTTATCGATAAAACAGTCCCGCATAAATCTAACGGCCTCATACGTAAACATCTCCATCCTCAATCGGTATATTTCATCGAGACATCGACAAATAACACACACATTATCGACTTATCGCAACACTACGTAGTGGTAATTGACAGCCCGTTGTTTATGACGACTGTTGAAAAAATATTCAGTTATGTCATTTTATGGTTTTTGGAGATATTTCGTAACGCAAAATGTTTTTATGGTTTCATTGTGTTGTCTATGGATTTGTGAGTTTTCATGTCATTGGTTAAGTATGGGCATAAATTTTATAACTGTCTGCTGTATTGTGGATTTTTGCTTTCCTTATGGGGTTTCCTAATTTATTTAAAGATCTTTATAAGCCTAGCCCGGGGTCTACCAGCAGGACATATGTTGTTTATTTCAATCTTAATAAAGGGTGTAAATAGACCTTTAAAGAAGCCCAAAGGCACTTGCTTCACCCCGTCATTGCGATCATTTTTTTTGTTCTGGAATATAACCCGTTAACCTTCTAGTTACTGATCTATTAAGAAGCCATCTTGACAAAGGTAGGCAAAATAAGGATAGAAAACGAAGTTAAGAACGGCTTTCGGCTTGGTTAAGCACATATCATATAAGGCGAGAAGCATCCGTCAAACTTTCACCCCTAGAGAAGACAAGTTATCTCTACTAACAAATTAATCAACTCCAAAACCAAAACACAATAACCCAATATACTATATTAAAACAAATGAACGTCGCTCCGAGTTTATAATTATAGCAATACGAGCTAAGGTCGCGGGTGGAAATGCAATATCCGTGGTCACCCCCAACGCAGTGATTGCGAGCACGGGGATCAATAAACTACCTATACGTGCAGTAGGTAGCTAGGTGTAGTGCATCTATTAGTGCAGCTAGATTGCATTAATATTTCATGTGTTTGTGAGTGGGGGTACACATGTGTGATTGGGTCAACTTAATGGGTGGTCTGTATGGTGTCGGACGTAAAAGATCTGTACGGTGTCGGACGTAAAGGATCTGTATGGTGTCGGACGTAAAGGATAGCACCATCCCATATCTTCCCGTGGGTGTCTTAAGAGGCGACTAAGGGATTTGCTAGAGAATGGGCAGCAGCGTTCTCTGTGCTTTTGTAACAACCGTACTGCGATCGCCAACCCGCCTGCCAAGCGTGGCGATTATGGCAAAACCCCTCAAAATGTCAATGTGGCGACACTTGGGGAAGGCCTATGTCCAGCTGTGGACGTGGGCTAAAATGATTAATGAGTGATTCTTTCTTTATCGTGTGGTTAATGCCTAACCTGGTGTCAGAGTTTTTATGCCACCCATGGGTCTCCGACTTGGCTTTACATGCCGCAGAAATATCTCTCAGGCATGCTGGTTCCTCACGATGTTTTGGGTGGTTGAAAGTGAACTTAAATTGTCGATAAATCGATGTCGTTGTTGAAATCACTAAAAAAAATTGGCGAATAAAATACAAGGTGTTGTTTTGCATCCTCGTCAAAATTCAGGATGTTGTCACAAAAGACATAAATATTCAATATAAATTACGGTACCTAGTAAATTATTAAAAAACACTGCATTTTTTTGTTGTTTAAATTTGTCAATATTTCAGAATAACCCCCATAGCGTGGTTTAGGGATTATAAAATTATCGAAAAAACGCTTGAGGTTTTTTATTTGTGTGTAAGCGACGTTATAAGGCAGGGATCAGACGGCCCGTGTTTAAAACACGGGTGGTTCACAGTTAGCGATTTCAGTAAATAAATAAAAAAAAGAAAATTACCTACTCATTTTATTATTGATTCGGGTCGAGAATCATTAGCATAGTTACCTCCTAGAATTTGACGAGGTTGCAAAACAACACCTTGTATATTATTTAAGTATAGAAAAAGGATGAAGGATGGAAAAAGACGAAATTGGGTTTAAATTTTGAAAGATTTGTGTGTGTTGATTTACTTTTCAGATATTCGTGGACGAATTGCGAGTACCTTAATGATCTTCACTGTTTTCTTAGGGTCTTTCCAATTATTCATTGCTTGCGTAATAATGACATGAAATAAATTAGCCACTCAGCATTCTTAGGTTAATTAAATATACATAATACCTTTAAGCAAATTAAATGCCATAGCATAATTCAATCACCCTATTTAAAATCTGGCACAAACTAGTCAGTGAATGAGGCAAGGGTTCACTAGATCACTTACCCAGATTATAATAAATAGGAAACCCTTCATCTGCAGCGGATTGCGTCATGTACCTACAGCTTGACTAGCGTGGGCATTCAGATGGACGATACAAATTCTATTGCTATTGATAAAAAATGATGAACTAATAGCCACAGTTCGGCTGGATAATGCCTAATTTTCTGTTGTTTAACTTTATTATTTACCATTTTGATTATTAATAACATAGAAATTGCGTTTTTGGTATTTATGAAATGATCTCGTAAAAATTAATTGAAAAACCATGATGAATAAGTTCGGAATATGTCAGATTAAAATAAAGACTCAAACAAAACGAGCTGACTGGAAAGGATCAAATATAAATCGCAATGATTATTTGTTAAAACAGAATTCATGAACTGTCAAAAGGAGTTATTTGAGGATCAAAATTGCCAGATATTCCTCCTTTTTTAAGTATTACTTAAAAGTGGCAAAGAGATGTTGTATCTGTCGTATCAATTATACCCCCCGGCCCCGACGTGCGTAAGCAAAAATTATAAAAACTTTAGAAAAACTAAAGTCATCATCAGCTATAAATGATTTAATAAATCAGTTTGCCGAAAAAAAGGCAAAGAGAGTGTAATATTTAATTTGAATTGTTTGTAAAAATTGAAGAACTGAAGTAATTTTTTAAATAATATTGCTATAAGAGGTGTTAGAATGCCCCTGGGAGCACCTCCAATTAATAATATCGTAACAAAACGAGAAAATGATCCCATCCCAAACAATAGACAGAGCTTATAACTTCCTATTAAATAATGAAAGCATTCAAATCCTCATTTAAGCCCTAACAAATACAAACAAGAAACAAGATTAAGACATAAAAGCAAAGTTTTGATAAACAGCACATCATCAACTAGATAATTTATTCAACCATCCGTTATAGGAAAACGAATACTATTCTTTACAAAATAGAGTTGCAATTCTATCAATTCGAATGTGATATATGGAACAGGAACCTATATAATGGAAAAGGCAGCCTAAACTTTAAACAATAGAGTTAAAATTGTATCAATTTGAATGTTTATATGAAACACGTTAGGGCTGTCAAAAGTTGGTGCTTTGTCTGATATGGTAATGCCTATGAAATTTTGTGACAGATATGGTAGGGTAAAAGTTAACAGTTTATGATAGCATTGTTTTGTAAATGGGATTTTACATGTCCCATTTCTGTATTATTTTTCCCAATTTTCCGGATCAAATCGAAATCATTTATTTTAATTAGACCATTACAGGCACTTTTGAAAGTCAAAAAACAAAAAAATCTATTGAAAAAATTGGACATATTGTTGTACCTTAATGTGCTGGCATCTGTACGTAAAGTAACATGACAATAATGTTTACTAAAAGCTACTGAAAATATTTATAATAACGTTTGTTCGGTAAAAGCTCTATTTTGAAGATATATGCAGATAGTAAACATTCCTAGTTATTGTAATTGAATCTAAAAGTATAAATTAAGAATTTGTTGCCAGTTTTCTACAATAATAATATAAGCATAAAATATTAATACCTATTGAAAAAATTCCATCCAAATAGATTACTTCACAAGTGTCAAGTAACGTACTCTAACAAATTCGTGTGAAATATATCTTTACTACAAACAAGGTTACAGAAATTAATTAATCGCGCTAAACCTATCGCGTTTCCTACAGTAACGAATCACAAGCCAACATGCAATAGTAATTATTATCCATCACCCTTACAAGGGTGTAAACACCAACCATTATGTACTAAGCGCCATTCTCAACCGCCATATTACAAAACTTTAGCACGAGGAAACAAAGTCCAATTTACCTTGCACACAGACCTTTGATTGCTTAAGTTAATCACTAGAAATTGTCTACCAAACACCAACGAGCTATGTTTCACAGAGGTTAATACGAAACGCATTCATTCTGGTCCTAATACGGAATTTTGACGTAAATTTTGCATGTAAAATGTCGAGATAGTGGTAAAATATAGTCATTAGCTATCGGTACAATCGAGCGGGTGGTAATGGACAGTAAAATTATGCACTGACTGGTTGTATAGTAAAATGTTTTTGAACACTAAACTTGCCAAATAGTGGCACACCCGTAGCGGTATCTAGATTGAAATTTTGTGTGAATTCGCTGTTTACAAGATAACGGTATCGGTAATATTAAATGCCTTAATGTTTTACAACACAAGTTTTGGTAGTTGATTAAAAAATATTTATCGATAGTGAAAGGAACTGTAGAAAAACTTCACTACATCGTATAAACCAAAGTCGCTTCCCGCTGTCTGTCCCTATTTATGCTTAAATCTTTAAAACTACGCAACGGATTTTGATGCGGTTTTTTTTAATAGATAGATTGATTCAAGAGGAAGGTTTATAGGTATAATACATGCATAATATAGCAGAGAAACACTGATAATTTTAGAGGTTTCCAATGTGATGTCAACAGACATTCTGTAGTATATTTAGTATCAGCATTGCACCCGTGCGAAGCCGGGGCGGGTCGCTAGTAAATGATAAAAGCCTGAATTATATTTCCCACATATAGCTAACACAGGGATCTTTTATATACCAAAACTAAAGGGGTATAACGTTCTGGCTGCTATAAATCTTGGTTCAAATTCAAATTAAGTTCAGCAAAATGTTTAGGCTGTTTCCACACGTTCAGACTTTCCGGTAGGTGTCACCAGGAGTACTGGACGGCTTACTATAAAAGCATTCACATGTAATACTAGCGATTCCACTCGGTTTACCTTTGCCTATGTTTGCTGCAGGCTGCCGAAAAACACTAATTCATGGGCTATATAAAAAGCCAATTAAATAAAAAGAACATAGACCCTTAAAAGGTGCTCTTCCGGAACGCTTCCTTTAAAACTCTATGAAAACGGCGACAGGCGGCAATATCGTTATCCATAAGAACAATTAAAAATAACAGGCCGTGCGTATCGCTGCGGACGAGTGACATTGCCGCTGCGGTCGAGCGACATTGTCGCTGCGGTCGAGCGACACTGCGGCTGCGGTCGAGCGACATTGCCGTTGCGCGCAGCAGTTGCGGCCATTTTCGGAAAAGCATCTTTATCCACCACCACGGGACGACACATAAATAGTTCATGTTCATCTTACCGGGGCAGACAGAATGTCACTCGTTTACTTAGCATACCATGCAGTGCACCTAACTACGGTACGGGATAGGTGCTTACCTGGAAACAAAGAGAATAGTTTTATTAGATACGTCAAGTTATACAAGATCACGAAAATGAAAAGATCCAGAAAAATCGTTGTAAGATTGTACCTTGCAAAAATTTATAGGAGTATGTGGAACAGGGTGTAAAGTTCCTGAATTCTCCATACAAAACGGAGGATCTTCCGACCAGACGGGTGTTGTCTGGTGGGCTACTGCCCGACAGTTGTTGTCGGTGATAACTTTGCTTGCGCGATGTAGAAAGTGATGTTAGTTCTTCAGTTGAGACATAGATGACGCTGGAGTAAGTTTTGATTTAAATCGTCAGATTTGCTGCACTGCGTCAAAAGATGCTCGCGTTTCTGTTTCGTTTTCAGGCGAAGTATGATGACATCTTAGATGTGACCTCATCATTTCAATCGTTGGCACCAACTGGAAAATAGGCGCGTGACTCAAAACCACTTTCGAAATATTTATAGAGAAAAGATGGAAGAGCAAGCCTAGCGAAATAAATTCAACTTTGAATAAGTGTTAATTTAATAGAAAATAAGAGGACATTAAAAAGATTATCCAGAAATGATCCTACTGAACGAATTCGATATACCATACAGGAAGGGACGCGGGTTCGATCCCCGCACGGAACAAATATTTGTATGGGTCTGGCTGTTTGTGCAAGTGAGCTTAAATGTTTGTAAACGCATCTACGCTATAGAAGAAATTCCTAGTGTGGAGGGGAAAAGTATGTTAACACTTTACGACTTAATTCAGTAACGCATTACTATAAAATGTCAGCTTTCATGTTATATTCTTTTAAACACTCAGTTTATAAATTTTTTCGTTCACATTTTCTAATTCATCAAGCATTTAATTTTCCAGTTGTTCGTTACGGTTAGAGCCACAGAGCTGACTCGATCCTGGGGGATACGACCCAGTTTTGACGCAACATAAATAAATTGCGGCTTTTATATTAAACCTGGAAACTTTTCCTTTTAGCAATATTAGTAACATTACATTTTGATTTACTATTTTATTTCATGAAAGGAGCTATAATGGTAACTCGTATAACTTAGCATCCTCCCCCCCGTAGCTTTCCATTTGTCTTTTCTTATCCTCCCTCAGCAACCTTTTTTTTGAGTTCACACTGGTATTCTTAGTCATGAATTGAACTTAAGTCAGACTAACCACGCCTACATTCGGCCCAGTTTGTTTATAAATAAACATATAAACGTTTACTTTTCATCTGTCAAATCTGAAGCACCAGAAAACTATTAATTAATAGCTGACCCGGCGAACTTCGTACCGCCTAACAGTCGATTCTTAAATTTTTTATAGACAATTTTCATTTTACCATAGACGATTTGTTTTTGAGTAATGTTGGTTTTAAAGTTCAAATTGACTTTTAAGTATTATTACGAATCTTTTGTATGGGAATTTAAAAAATTGTTGTTTTTAGACTTTTTCTGGCAATTTTTTAAATCTTTCTCTCCGTAAGAACCATCCTCGTACTTCAAGGAATATTATAAAAAAGAATTTTAATAACAAGCGAAATCAGTTCAGCTGCTCTCGAGATTTGCGCTTAGCAACACATTCAGCGATTCATTTTTATATTATAGAAGATATGCATCTTTGATCAAAGTGACATATGACATCTTTAGCATTGGTTGAAGCAGAATGCAACTATGTGTTTGACAAAGATAGCTAGCTAGAGGAAGTACCTTATTCGAAGATCTGCCAATTGCGGCCAAGAAATTCCAGGAATACGATTTTGTGGGTCTAACTACCTAACTACTGTCAAAAATGGATTTGGGAAGGCTCTTAGAATATGGGTGTAAGTATATAAATAAATAATATATCCTACACCCTTCAGTCAGACGCGTGACTAGCTCGCTGATTGGCGATAATAATTATGTGAAGAAATATATATTATTTTCTTGTGTTGCCTACTGTGTGTACATAAATAAATATAAGAATAATGTTCGAACGTCTTAAAAAGACTTTTCCCGCGATATGGCTTAATAAGCTAAGTTAAATCAACCTGTCATCCACAAAGAACCACTTCAAACAACTGAGACCGAAACAAGTATCGGAAACTCAGTACCAACAAAAGAAAAAAGCCCAAAAACTCTTTCAAAGAACAAGCAAGGCCTCAGTTGGCACACATTAACTGAAACAAAAGAGGCTTAACTCGAAAGAGTTGCCAAGCAAAAAATAAAACCTTATTAAACGGAATTTTACACGCTGGCAAAGAAAAAAGGTAAACATTTTTCGACCGGGAGCGAAAAGCTGAAACTGGCTGATAAAAGTAAGCTCAGTTTTTCGGTAGCATGTTGAATATTGCATAATAAGTAATAATACTGAAGTGGTCCTGTATTTTATTAATTAGGAATTAAACACATTTTTAATAACGAATTTTTAAAAGGAAAAAGGAGATCGTGGCTATAATTACAGCTTTTCAGATCAATCTTCAGGTAAAGCCGTGCATGCTCAGGTTGGTCTGTGGATGGGTGACCAATCATTACATACCGAGTGTCCTCCATGCCTCGGAAAGCACGTTAAACCGTTGGTCTCAGCTGTCATTTGCAGATCGTGGACAGTTACAAGAAGTAAGTGGCCTGGAAGTCTGACAACCAGTTTTACCAAGGGGTATTACCAGACAGGCAGTCAGATAGGCAGTCGCTCTTCGTAAAATACTGGCATTCAGCTGCTTCCGGTTAGACTCAAACCCAACCCCAACATAGTTGGGAAAAGGCTAGGCAGGTGATGACAAGTGTTCGTGTATTTTATTACATAACAATTAAATACATGTTTAAATAAGGAAACTTCATGAAAGAAAAATAAAGGGTGATTGTCGAATTCTTAATTTTAAAGTTTGAAATATTAACGCGATTTATTAGCAATACAAGTTTTGTGCCGGACGAATATCGAACTTCCATACAAATTTTCATCCCCTCTTCCACCCTTTTAGAGGATGAACTTTTAAAAACCAAACCCACTCATGACACACTTTTTTTTATAAGGAACTCTTTTCAAGCTTCTAGACCCCGTATTTCAAGGTGAGCGTTAGCAGGGAATTTACAAGTTTTGTTAAATAGATTACCTGCAATTAATATTTTCAATTATTTTGGTTCTCGTACACGACCACTTTAATTTGTCATTTTTTTCTTGTGTTCACATTTTACATAACCTTATTTTTTGTTAATTTTAACCATTTTTTTGTCCTGTTCGACACTAAAAAATACTTTTGCCTGCTTTCAATTAAAAACATCTGAAAGGCACTATACCCTTATGCATTGTCTTAAACGTCGCTTACACGGCACACTCGAAGTTCCCCGACGAAATTCTCAAACTTACTTAATGAGTAGGAATGTGGGTGACAAAGAGTCTCCCAGTTTTCCTGAAGTTGTGAAGAACTTTACATATAATCTAGATTATACGCTTAAATAAATCTAGGTTTTCATTACTGTAGGATTTTTGAGATAATATGTTTTAATGCGACAGCCTGCTCCCAAAGTTAATGATGGGTGACTTTTAAATTTGGCATGCGACTGTTTTTTTCTTAACTCTTTTGTACAATATGCAAGCCTAAAACCCATATTCTAAGTGCCAAACCAAATCCATTTTTGGATTTAGTCGAACTGTATTGCCATGACATCAGTTGAAAACACGCACCAAATCGTATTCTTAGAATTTCTTGGCCGCAATTGGCGGATCTCCGAATAAGGTACCTCCTCCAGCTACCTATCTTTATCAAACCCATAGTTGCATCCTGCTTATCAATGCTAAAGATGTCGTATCTCACTTTAATCAATTTTAAAGATGTAAATAATTAATAGTTCTACGGTAATTCAACTTTGACAGATGAAAAGTAGGAGTTTATAATGTCAATTTATAAACAAACAGGGCGACATGCAGGTGTGGTTAGGTGAGTCCGAATTAAGTTCAGTTTCTTACTAAGAATGCCAGTATAAGAGAGCTTTAAATAAAAGTGTTTAAAGTCGTAGATATGTACTTTAAAAATAAAAAAAAACCTTTTTTTCAATTACATTAGGGTCAGCTTCCAGTCCAATCGAATGCAGCTGAATACCAGTATTCTACATTGAGCGATTGCCTATCCGATCTCCACAACCCAGTTAGTACTGGTTAATACGATACCCTTAGGTAAGACTGGTTGTGATCTACAAATGACAGCCGGGACCAACCGCTTAGCGTGCTTTCCGAGGCACGGAGAAAACTCGGTATGTAATGGGTGGGCAACCATCCACGGACCAACCTAGGAAAGCGCGGCTTAACTTGAAGATTTTTCCGAGCGGCTGGCTGGCTTATTAAGCCACGAAATCCTCCTCTTCGCTCCTCATTAAAAATATTTACATATACAACGCATTTCTGGACCAAACTTATGAAATCGACCCCAACTTAAAAGGAAGCGCCCAACTCTTTAACCATTGTGTCTTTACTACCCTTTACCACCGTCTTTTAGTTCCACAAACTTCTGCAATTTTTCCACGTACAACACACTATTAATGAGCTGGCGTACCATCTATCGTCATAAGTGCTGTCTTTCCAGAATGTTCCGTAGCCCGAGGGTGTTTGGCTTCCATTTTTTCGCGTCGCTATTCACGGGCAAAAGTATGAAATATTGGCCGAACACCGTTCACACGCGCTCCCGGCGAAGAAGTTTTAAAGCACCTTTTATGAGGACAGATATGTTTTTTTTGTGCTTGCTGTGTAAGGGGTAAGTTTTTTGTGAGTACAAAAATGTGGAGGGTTTTTTAAAGGTTTTGCGATTACGGCATTCAAGCTATGGGTTTGTGCATTTACATTATTTGTATGTTTTCAATTTATAAATTGATATATATTTATAGTACTATATATATCCTTAGCATGTCTTATTTTTTTTTTTACAGATAGGCACCTACCACTGTTTGTCTTTGCATCACCGTAGAAAATGCCTATGGCATTAAGTCCGCCTCTGTACATTATACTAAATAAATTAAGATAAGAACAGGAAAACGATAAGTTAAGTGGTGGTACCAAACGAAATTAATTTTGTACACCACCCTGTACACACGGCACATCAAGCAATACATTCCCAGTATAACATGGCCTCTCTTTGTATAGATTTCCCGTACAATGAGAGATCCGCATATACTAGTTTTGTATAGCTTGGTTGGTCGCCGTGCCTACATAGGTTGGCGTAGTCGCGAAAATTGCAATAATAAACTATTGCGACAGTTTAATATTCGTGTTTGAAAACAATTTTTTCAGGTATTATCAATTTCTTGAAAATGCGGCGATAGTGTAATCAACATAACTTAAGTTACAAATAAGTAATCAAGGTGATTATTATTGACTGTTAAAGTTAACTTTATGATAATTAATAAAAATTTATTAGCAAGAAATGTGTAATTTATCACATTATTATAAAAATAATGATCGAATTATCTTTAATGTTGATGGCATCTTACAAGTGTTTAAAACTTTAATATCAGTTATTTGGAACTGTGAAACTTTATTGGCTTTCATATCATGAAGTGCTCATTTATTAGGGTTCCGTAACCAAAGGGTCAAACGGGACCCTATTACAGAAACCTCGCTGTCCATCCGTCCGTCTGTCACCAGGCTGTATCTCATGAACCGGGATAGTTAGCCAGTTGAAATTTCTACAGATTATGTATTTCTGTTCCCGCTATACCAACAAATACTAAAATAGAATAAAATAAATATTTTAGGGGGCTCTCCCCTTAAATGCAAAAAAAATATACAAAAAAGTGATTTTTTTGCTCGTTTTTATAAATAATGGCAAGGAACCCTTAATGCGCGAGTCCGATTCGCACTTGGCCGGTTTTTATAATTTGAACTAGCTGTTGCCCGCAAGCTTCGTCCTCGTGAAATTATTAAAAATATTACTTCCTTATTTCAATAGGATTTAATTTTTTTGCACGGATCCCTAATCGTTTTTCTAATCTAAACTAATATTATAAAGAGGAAAGATTTGATTGTTTGTTTGCATTGAATAGGCTCCGAAACTACTGGTCCGATTTGAAAAATTCTTTCAGTGTTAGATAGCCCATTTATCGAGGAAGGTTATAGGCTATACATCATCACGCTACGACCAATAGGAGTGGAGCAGCAATGAAAAATGTTGCGAACACGGGGAAAATGTGACGCAAACGAAGTTGCGCCGGACAGCTAGTTCTAAAATAAAAGTAGCATAAGTTATTCCTTATAATATCAGTTATCCATATGCAAGAAAAGTCCTGTCAAAATCGGTCCAGCCGTTTCGGACTCTTCAATTTTATTTATTTTTATACTTAGATATAAGTTTTGTTTTGATGTAACTTTTCCTCACTATTTTCCAACACTTCTCCTTGTTTAACTTTCTCGCGACATTCTTTATCCTAAGTTTCTAAGACTAGCATTTTCTAAGCCTGCCTTTTGTCTCCCTCATTTTCACGCAGACAAATGGCTATTCAAAATAATGGCTCATTATATTCTTAAGTACCCACGAACAGGAGTGAGGTGTGTCTCATCTTATTCGAGAAAATGTTAGCCAGACAGCAGGGTGGTATGATTTCATCACCTCTGCTTTCAAAAATCCTAGGAGAACATCATGAGGAAACCGGCACACGGAAAACGGATGTCATATGTCTTAGGACATTGGTCACGCACTGGGCTCACGTGGTGGATTTGCCTGTGAACAGCCCTGTGTCCGTTGAGAGCGTTAAAGCTTGAATAGAAGAAAGTAGAAGAAAATATATCTCGCAGAGACATGACGTGCATACAAAATGACGAAAAAGCAATAAACATACATCGCAAAACAAATAATTATAAATAGAACAGGTACCCTACCATGACGTCTTAAAACATTATTGTTTCATTCTTATTCCAGAGTGGGAAAGAGACGGAGCTATACAGATCAACTAGCTCCATCTATTTCCCACTCTGGAAAAAGTATGAAACAATAATCGTCATAGTAACCCTCCAGGATGAAATATACGTCGTCACTGCGTCAAGCAGGTTACCCCACTCAGCATGAACAAACCGCGAGTATCTCGTATTCTCGTACAAAACATTAAAAATCCTTCCAGCTCCTACACAAATTCCACGAAAAAGAACCCTGAAATTCAACGCAAAATCCACGTAAATAAATTAAACACTACTGCCATTACACAAAACATCCCAATTACACTAAAAACTTACTTAAAGAAAACTGAGGCAATTTGCCAAATGAACCAAGATTTTATGCGAAAATCCTCAGCCGGGTAGCGCAGCGGAGTATCTGGTACGCGGGCAAATTGGCCACTCCAGGGGCTCGTGACAAGTGGCTACATCAGTGCAGTCTCTCGTGCCTGTATCTCTTCAGCTCTTGGAAGCTGGAGTTATCGTCGAGTGCTCGATGTTGGAAATGGAGATTTTTTGTCTTGAAAGATTCTATCTTTTTGAGAGGATGTTATTATTTCGCTTTTCCATTTTGTGCTAGAGACTTTTTTTATTTCGAAATCTTAAATTGGCCACTACAGGGGCTCGTGGCAAGTGGCTACATCATATTATTATTTTGTTGTTATGTTTTTTGCTTTTGCTGCTTGAGATGTTATTGCAAGTCATTTTATGAAGTCTGTCTTGTATTAAATTAGTCACTTCAGGGGCTCGTGGCAAATGGCTAAATCAAAAAGTCTATCAAGCCAATATCTCATCTCTACAGCTCTTGGAAGCTGAAGTTATAGTCGAGTGCCTGATGTTAGTAATGGTGGATCTTTTTCTGTTTTTAATAGGATGGTTATTATTTGCAGTTTTATATTTACTTTGTAGACTTTATTATGTCTGTCTCGCCTTTAAAGCCCTGTTGTTATTGCTCTGAGATGTTATGGAAGATATTTTTGAAGCTACGTTTTATTCTACGTTAGGGTTTGCTTTAAGACTTTTGTTTTGATCTTGCGGTCACTATTCCAGTCTTGTTGGATCCCATGCCACTGTGCCTAATCTAGTTCTAAATAAATCGGTACCATTATAATATTAACTGTTATACTTCTCTCAACTAATTGTATAAAACAACTATTTGCATTTCAATTGCAAAATCATTTATACAATTGTAAAGCCAAAAATCGATTCCATCCCCATTCTGCTAATGGTCCATCCGATCCCCACATAAATACACATATAGGTACTTACATACATCAAAGCTGCGTGCTACACAGGCAACACCGCGGGATTAACTACCCCGTTTGTTTACTTACACTTTTTACGCCAATACCCTGATTAAGCGCTGCGATATCCAATCCTATTTAGTAATAAATACCGTTCGTCACGATTAATATAAAATATATTCTTTGTGTACGACGTATTTTGTGTTTCTTTTTTCGATGAAACTAACCCCGATTCCAATTATTGCTGAATTTAGCTGACCAATAAATTCGACCGTTCTGAGTGACAAATCAAACGATGGGACACTTGTCTTGGGTGTCCTGTTGCTTGGACATCACAGGAGCTGATGGACGCTACTGACAGTGCCAAACTCTTCGCCAAATATTAGGCTGACAACAAAACAATTTAAATTGTCAAGGACACAATAAGAAGAAGTGACAAACTTTAACAGTACGGTAATCGCTTTACAATTCGTTTCTAATTTATAAGTATTATAACTATCAAAAGGATTGACAAAAGCTTTAAGTAACTTAGTTCAATCGAATATATTCATGAATTTTCTATCAGCATCGTTAGTCAAATAGCACTTTGCTTAGGCCCTATAATACCATTAATACCTATTTATTTAGCAAAACCTACACCAAAACATTTGCAAGGTTATTTGTACTGCAATAAGAACAACAATTGCATAACTAGAACTTTCCAGACTGTTCTTTCTAAGTTACCATACAAATGCTTACGTCTACAACAATCCGACTTCGCCAGACATCAGTACTAGTTTAAAATTTAATAAACAAAGGCAAACAGACCTGCACAACAGTACGGTCCGATAAAATGAAAAAACTCGCAATAAAACAAACAATGACAACAAATTGAGAAGCCATTGCGACGTAAATTGGCAACACCGGGTAGAATTTTAGTATTGCAATACTGAGCTGTCAAGTGTCAAGTCAATTAGCTGACCCAAAGAGGGTATCTCTTTGTTACAAACTGTCACAAACGTCTGGCAAATTTCCATACCCGACATTTTATTTGCTTTTCCACAATTTTCCATGATTCGATGAATTTTCAGTTATTTTGTTAACATGGAGAAAGGAATACCTATATCGTATATCACAAATCTAATATGAACAAAAAAAAATGTGATGAGGATGCTTTTGAAATGTTAATCATCCAAGTTGCTCTACAACTTGGTCGCAGTATCTAAGTCTTTAGAAACTTTATTAAATAATTAAATGAATCGACATAGGTACATCAAGAATTAATGCGACCCAACGACTAAACAAATATTTGTAAAGGACTCTTAAATCTTATTCCTCCAACAAAACTCATTCTACGAAGTTCCTTACTCCCCAGCTAAATAAGTAAATAGCATACCAAATTAAAATAGACGTACAAAAAGACCAGAAAATCTACATTACATTCCAGTTATCAGATCATTAATCATGATACTTGACATTCAGCGATCACGTAAGCAATCACATTTTGTCTTTACAAAGTAATTGGCTTACAGAAATAGCTGCAAAATGATTAATGATGAATGGATATACTTACAGTCAATATGTGCGGTTCGACAGACCAGTCTGGTATGAATAAAAAGCAGAACACACGGCGACACAACTAGCCATGCATTTCCAGTATAACATGATCTCGCTTTGTATAGATTTCCCGTACAATGAGAGATCCGCATAAACTGGTTTTTAGAGTTTGATTGGTCGAAGGACGGCTAACAAATGTCGGATTCCTATTTGGCGAAGGTTCGAGGCAAAAGGAGTATAAGGATCCTAGCATGTGGCGTTCTGTAGGTACTTTCTGCCTATCCCGATCGGGGAAAGGCATGAGGTTATATATGATGACCATAGATCGGATTATGTAGAATGATTTTTGGTACATAAATGCACACAGAAAGAATAACATGGATAAGCCATTTTTCCAGAAAGTAATTCCGGTTTTTCCGGATTCAATTAAATATTCTTAATGTTGGTAGTGATATTATAACTACTCGATTCAAGAATTTAAAGGAAGGTATCAAAACTAAATTAATTCATTATTTAACTGTTGAATAATAAAAAAAAATCGAATTCCGATCGAAGTTATTTTTTTTTGCCTTTTTATGGCCACAACTTCTTATAAATTGTTGCACTTAAATTTCAATCAAATCAACCAATTCCGGAGGAATGTCCATACTCCATATTAATATAAACGTTTCGGATCAATGACCCCAATTCAATCAACCTACTCCGATCTATGATGATGACTGATGGCCATTTGATTTACAACTCCTATGTCGTTCCCAAGTTTGAAAAGTATCCATTTCTCCTCCGACAGCTAAGATGCAGAAAAAAGAATGAAACAACAAAATTGAGAAAATACAGTTATTTTTGGAACCCCGGAACCACCAATGCAGGGATAATTATATTAAATTGATTTCATTTTTCGTATTACTAGCATTCACAATGAAATTGTACTACATGCAAATAATTTAACCAACACAACAAGTTGGCGGAATGAAGTAAAAATTGAAATAACCAGTGCGGCTGACGCATAATAAATGCGCGCTGATGAGTTTCATAATTTATCTGTCGCTGTTCCGGCCTTTGTTTGTGTCGCAATAATTGATACTATTGTTATTTACTACTATTTAACGTGAACATCCCGATAAATAGGTGCAATTACTCATACTAACTATAATTTGATGGGAAAATCCCGAATACTACCTAATTTTATTTTACAATGTAAACTAGTTCACTTGCCAAAAGCATGTCATACCCTTTGGGTTCACTGCAGTCGGATAGAGATATACCTTGAATAATAAGAGTACTAAAAATACAGGGCTGTTAGGGTCAACGACGTGTAAACGTTTACTACTTACTCAGTAGGTACATCACTCTGATCCACATAGAATTTTTCATCGGTATTTGAATTCGAATAAAAAACAGCTGTTCCATACATATTGACCGTGTCGGTATTGCACTTTTGTTGGAAACAGCTAACTGCATACTTTTTTTTAAATTACCGTTTAAAATCTTTCAAAAAACATATTTTCTAAAATTCTGTATAGTACCTAAGTATTCAAAGAAATGATCTAATTTCAACAGTGATTCGTAATTTGGAGAGTGGCAAAGAAGAGAAGTCACGTGAAACTCATGAAAACAATGCAACAGACGAAAAAACGACACACATTGGTGACATTACTAACAAGAACAAAAACACATCACAAACAATTATCTCATAGCCAAAAAGTCACAATTCACAGCAATTTATTTGGCAAAAAGCATTTGACCAGTTAACCGAGTAGTTAAAGCGTCGACGAAAACACAAAACGTAGGGAACGAGAATAAAGGCTGTAGTTTTAGCTGACAAAAGGCATAGCATTGTGCACCAGTTAGAAGTGGTGGACACAATAGAACTGGAAACTACTCGGTTGCTAGTTACAGCAACTATTAAAATAAAGGAAAAGTGGTTTGCTGGAGATGTTTTTCAATACACTTCTGAATTGTATAGACTGTGTGAAGGATGATAAAGAAAGCATGTGCAAACGCAAGTATCTGATGAGATGACAAGTGATAGAAGAAGTATGGAAGAAGAAGATAAGCTGCGCTGACCCAAAAATAAATTAGGATAAGGGCTGGGGAATGATGATTGATAAAGAGTCTCAAATTAATGATGAATTTAAGCCTCTAATACTAGCAGGCAAAACTTTCAACAGTGACATGGCAGAAAAGGAACAACAATGTTATGTTGTAGGTACTAAACGAATACAAAGTTGACCATGTACAAATACAGAACTACACAAATCCGTGGATAAAACGATGAGTTAGAGCCTGGATATCACTTGCGACCAATAAACACAAGAAGTAATGGGGAATATTTTGATACCACTCGTACTTTATACAAGTTTACACACAAAACGGGATAGCTCGCAAGAATGCTGCAATTTGTTAGAGATATGAATGCGATACAGGAGTATAAATTGATACAAAGCAAAATAAAATGTAGGATAAGTCATTTATCACTTTTCATGCAAAATTAACGTTTTTGTAGTGACTGTAAGGAAAAGATGGATAGACTGTGTAAGGAATGACAAGAAAGATAAAGGGGTAAATGATAGCGTGACAGTTGGCAGAGGAGAATTGAAGAAAATAACGTGTTGCGCCTACCCCAAGTAAAAAGTGACAAAAACAGGAAGATGTGAAGTGACTGTAAAGCAAATAATGCATTAAGTGTTTTCATTCTGATTAAACATGATATTTATGAGACAGATTTTTTGACAGCATTCTGATAAATCTGTTGAACTTTTGCTTCGAAGGGCTAAATAATTACCGTATCATCTCAAAGGATTGATTCTTCCGACAGGTAACTTTTGAAAGACAATACAAGGATTCCACTCTTTAACACCCATATCATTACTTGGTAAACAGGAACTGGATATGAAACATTAACGCTTGAAGTACAACTACTAATGAAAAGAGAATTAACTTCAAAATAAATTAAAAGTACTCAAAAATGTAGGAAATGAAACATTAATCTGTTAGCCAAGGGTAAGAAAGTAATTCATCATTATCGTTGGCTGGAAAGTAATGGATTTGTAAAAACAAAGGTACTGAAATGAGTTTGTTCATTTCTTCGAATCGGGGTTTGAGGAAAAAGGTTTGATGCTAAACGAAACAATAATTGTTCTGGCAGTTTGATTTGATTGCAATGTGGCGTGAAAGGATAGTTATAATAATAAATGTAAGCAAAGAGATTTAAGAACATAGGTAAGCCTCTCTATTACCCATATTTTTATCTAGCGTAGCTTCTAGCAGAATAAATTACATAGAAGAACTGCAACTCCATGTACCAGTGTATCCATTGAGCTAAATTACATAATTGACAAGTTTGACGCGTTACTAATATACCGACAACAACTAGTTGGTTATTGCAAGAAGATTACGAAATTGGGCGCTTTGTCCCGTCTATCTAAATGGCGAAATGGGTCATTGCGTTACATCATCATCAGTCTATAATGTTCCCACTGCTGGGACACAGGCCTCCTCTCTATGAGAGGGAGTGGGCGGTAATCCACCACGCGGGCCCAGTGCGGTTTGGTAGATGTCACAAGTCTTCGAATTTTTTGTTCATAGAACGATGTTTTTCTTCACCGCTTTTGAGGGCAGCGGTGATGAAATAAATTACACAAAGTAATGCGGCTGCCTGGGTTCGATCCCACGGCTTACTGCTCGTAAGTCAGGGCACTCACTGAGCCATCGATGCTCTCAAAGAGGTCGCTTTGTCCCATCTATTAAAATGGCGAAATGGGTCATTGCACTACATATTATTATTTAATATTACTTTCACCATCTTTTGTACGACATTTACTGCAAATAAGTAATTTTGACTTTGACATTCAATGTTTTTTGATTCAAGTAACGGGAAAATCTCAAGCGATCGGAAAAACTTCCAAAATATAGAATCAGGTTTTCGCGTCAAAGTATATTTAGTTCTCAAATAAATACGGATTCGCTTTTAGCGATAAGACTGCTCATTGTGTCATTGTGACCCTATGTGACATGTTTTCTTTTGTAAATGTTACTTGTATAGTGTTCATAATAAAGAATATTCAATTGTACGGAAAGGCATCACACACATATTTACAGTCCAAGCCTTGCAAATACATAATATTAAGAGCCTTTCCTCAACCGACATGTTAAGAACATGACATGTTATGCCATGCTACATGAAGCAGCCTACTGCTTCCAGCTTCCAGTCTACACCGCTTGCAGCTCAATATCAGAACAACTCCATATATTTTTATCGTAAGCAGTTACTTATATTTCTCTCTTATTTATACGGAAGTTATGACGAGCGAATGTGGAGTCCCAGTCGTTTTTGTTGGGAATATTTTTAATGCACACAGTAATGGTTGCCTGAGTGTGTTTGATTTTCATCGAGTTTTCTTTATTTGTTTTTCCTTTGCGAAATATGTTGTTTGTTTATCACTTATGATGCGTATTTAATGGTTCTGATTTTAGAGGCAATATATGTCTACGTTACCCTAACGCAAATAGTAGTCATTATTCTAGAAAAAAAAGAAATAAAGTTTGTCGTTGAAGAGACCTTTGGGACATGAGGGACCAATCTAACAGTATATCCACTTTAAAAAAATGCTTTTAGACCCAGCGGTCCAGGCTGTGGTTTTTCTATCAGTAGCTATATTCATTTTATACATATTGATTAAGTATGCGGCTGGCTAGAGTATAGTGATTTTATCAGCATTCATCGGGGCAGTTTTTAATTCAGGAAATGCCGTCTATAAACAGGAAAATACCGGTTCAAAAACGAAATCTCTAATTAACTTGAGTGTATCACAATAAAGCCCCAAGAGTATTAAACAATCTACTTTATAAATGCTTTTAGCACTATGAGGATTAACGTATTGTTACGTCGTCTGCTTTACGAGAACATTCTAGGATTACGTTCAAGTCTAGAATGATCCAGTACGTCTAGAAGATTCGAGAACAATCCTAGAATGTTCCACGATGGAAATGTATAAAAGTTCTGGACCTTTCTAGAAGGATTGGTGCCACTATGGAGCTATCTAGAAAGTTCAAGAAGGTTGTGGAACTTTCTTGAAGAATGGGTTTCCCCTAAGGAACTACCTAGACCTTCATGGAAATTGTGGAAGTTTCTCGAAGATGGGTCGGCCATATAAATAGACGACGGGTTAGCGGAAGGAGTAAGTCTGATTTTGGCTACGGAACGAAGCGATCGAAGTGAACTGACTGACTGTGACCTCTGAGTTTGTTTCGGCTGTTTCTTCTCAGAATAGTCAGGTACGAAACACCGGCCCCATCTAGTTTAAAAAAAATTGACGTGTAAAAGTGTTTGTAAAAACCTAATTGCAAAATAAAAATCATTTATCATTAAACTACTAGTGCGATATCTAAGTAAATAGCGATCATTAGTGTAATTGTGATTGAGTTATAAGTATTTGTGTGTTGTGTAGTGTTAAATATAGACATTTAGTGTTTAATAGGTAGTGTGATAATTTATCCTATATCCAGCTCATCATTACATCATCATTTCAGCCGAAAGACGTCCACTGCTGGACACAGGCCTCCCCCAAACATTGAAATAAGGGGGGTTTTGCCATAATCGCCACGCTTGGCAGGCGGGTTGGCGATCGCAGTACGGTTGTTACAAAAGCACAGAGAAAGCTGCTGCCCATTCTCTGGAAAGTCCCTAAGTCGCCTCTTACGACACCCACGGGATGAAATGGGATGGTGCTATTCTTTACGTCCGACACCATACAGAACAATATATCCAGCTCGTAACAGTATAATTATTATGTATACTTATGATTATGTAGGTCTGAGATAGGTTGGTCCGTGGATGGGTGACCACCCGTTACATACCGAGAGAGAGACAGCACTTATGACGATAGATGGTACGCCAGCTCATTCATCGTGTGTTGTACGTGGATAAATTGCACAAGTTTGTGGAACTAAAAGACGGAGGTAAAGAGTAGTAAAGACACAATGGTTAAAGAGTTGGGCGTTTCCTTTTAAGTTGGGGTCGATTTTTTATGTTTGGTCCTGAAATGCGGTGTGTATATTTTTTTTTTTAAAGAAGGTGTGGAGAGGAGGTTTTCACAGCTAAATAATAACAGCCAAACCGACCAATTTTCAGGTTAAGCTGCGCTTGCCTATGCCTTTATGGTCTGTGGATGGGTGACCACCCATTAAATACCCATGCCTCGGTAAGCACGTTGAGCCGTTGGTCCCGGTTGTTATTTGTAGATCTTTGACAGTCGTTAGATGTAGTCAGTAACCCGAAACTCTGACAACCAGTCTTACCAAGGGCTATTCTATAAGCCAGTACTAACTGAGTTATAGAGGTCAGATAGGCAGTCGCTCCATGTAAAATACTGGTATTCCGCTGCATCCAGTTAGACTGGCAGCCGACCTCAAAATTGGGAAAAGGCTAGGCAGATAATGATGATGTTTAAGTATACTTATGATGTTACAATCACTGGCTAAACCTTCACAAGAGACACGACGATATTATCTACAATAATAATATAATAATAATATTTATTAACTTCAAAAAATGTACAGGAAAACACTTATCTAAACACTATGCAGCGTTACAACTAGGGAACAGAGTGTTTCCGATGAGCTCTGGCACCCAATGTAAGATTTAACTTGTGTTTAGGGTGCCAGCGTCCTCGCCTATGATTTGGACTTATAACAGTAGTTGTAATTCAAGCACAGTATAACATTATTAATTTTCAATATAATTCTTTAACCGTTTACAATATAATATTTAATATCTAATGCAACTATCATGTGGCCTATTTATGTACCTATGTATGTATGTGTGTGTGTATGTGTGTGATGGAGAGAAAAAACTATCGTGAAAACTTCTGTTTATGTAGGTCTGTGTAAATAAAATAATAAAGTTATCAATTTATTAACTATTTATTATACAATATAACAAATCATAGCATATGATGATGATGATGATGATAGCATAACATCACGCCTGTAATCCCCGAAGGATTAGGCAGAAGCGTACCTAATACTACACCCACATTTCGCCAGTTATGTTCAAATTCTAGAGAGTCATTCGTTTTAAAATTTTCATTTCAATCCTTGCTACCCAGACCTAGAGTAGCCAGTTCAAAAAAAAAACCGTCCTCTTAATGTTGCCAGTCCTCAATATAAAAGTTGAGTAAATAGGCCGAAGGGTCAACAGACAGAGCTTGCTCCTCAACTTTGTGACCCTAGCCTCACACTTTACTGATCAGCTCAAACTTGGTCTGCAGCATGGAGGATTATTGCTGTAAACGAAATGAAACGTTTTTAAATGGCTATTGATTTTAAACGTCAATTTCGTTTTTTGTGAAACTTTTGGTGAAATCGACTCTAACACCCGTATGTATCAACAAGAAAGAGTTATTACTTGAGTTTAAGTGATTACTTATGAAACCATTTTCATGCAATAGACAAGAATTTGTACGAAAGAAGAACAGTCAAAGAAAGCAAAGCAAAAAAATTCTAACTTTTGACAGTTTTAACGTCAAGCAATTACTGAACCACAGAATAAAAATCGTCAAAGATCTATAAATGACAGCCGGGACCAACGGCTTAACGTGCTTTCCGATGTTATGGGTTACCCATCCACGGACCAACCTAAGCAAGCGCGGCTTAACCTGAAGATCAACCCGAGCAGCTGTTATTTATTAGCATAGATCGGAGTAGGTAGATTGAATTGGGGTCATTGATCCGATAGGTGTATAATAATATGGACATTCCTCCGGAATTGGTTGATTTGATTGAAATTTAAGTGCAACAATTTATAAAAAGTTGTGGCCATAAAAAGGCTAAAAATAAAAATAATTATTAATGCTTCAATCGGAATTAGATTGTTTTTATTATTCAACAGATAAATAATAAATTAATTTAGTTTTGATACCTTCCTATAACTTTTGATTTGAGTATTAATAATATCACTACCAACATCAACAATATTTAATTGAATCCGGAAATACCGGAATTACTTTCCGGAAAAATGGCTTACCCATGTTATTCTTTCTATGTGCATTTGTGATACCAGTACCAAAAATCAATCAACCTACTCCGATCTATGTTTATTAGCCACTGGCTCCTCTCTCTATTTTTTAATGTACCTATAATGATAGTAAAACAGTTACTAGGTGAATATGAACCTTTTCTGAAAGCGCGTTAGCGGTTAAAATTAATACCTACTTGATCCTAACAGGTATCAAACAACATACATTGAAATCACAGGCACAACTTTGTATAATACTGCTAATCAGACAAACGATACAGCAATATCCATCTTTGCAAATAAGACATAAGAAATATCTTCCTCTAATTAAAGCTCCAGTGTAAACTGAAATATTAATTTAAACATTTTATTGAAAGTAAATCAGTCCTGCTACAAACAGGATGAAATTAGATAAGTTGGACGTGTCTTACAAAGCATCTCTTTCTGCAGAGCTGCCAAGTTTTTAATTACGTTCATTGGATAAGGCAGAGTGGTCAGAAGGACCAACCAATGATGCTAGAAATTTTCAAGATAGTCGGTGCTTCTTGGAAGAACTAAGAGGAAATATTTGGGGGCAGAGGGGCAGCAAAGGGTAATAAAAAACCGGTCAAGTGCGAGTCGGACTCGCGCACGAAGTTTTCCGTACCATTATTTATAAAACGGGCAAAAAAACTCACTTTTTGTATGGGAGCCCCCTTAAATATTTATTTTATTCTATTTTTAGTATTTGTTGTTATAGCGGCAACAGAAATACATAATCTGTAGAAATTACAACTGGCTAACTGTCTCGGTTCATGAGATACAGCCTGGTGACAGACGGCCGGACGGAGGACCGAAGCGAAGTCTCAGTAATAGGGTCCCGTTTGACCCTTTGGGTACGGAACACTAAAAAGGCACTAGATCATTTCATCATCATACATTTTCCTACCCTTGTCCCATGTTACTTGGGGTCGGCACACCACGTTTTTATCTTCCATTCTCCTCTGTCATTCGTCACGCTATCATTTACTCCTTTTTCCTACATATAATTCCTGACACAATCCATTCATCTTTTTTTGCAACGAAAGTAAAAGATAGTATGTAGTCATTTCATATTCTGTATGGTGTCGGACGTAAAGAATAGCACCATCCCATATCTTCCTGTAGGTGTCGTATGAGGCGACTAAGGGACTTGCCAGAGAATGGGCAGCAGCGTTCTCTGTGCTTTTGTAACAACCGTACTGCGATCGCCAACCCGCCTGCCAAGCGTGGCGATTATGGCAAAACCCGCCTCATGTCAATGTGGCGTTGGGGGAGGCATATGTCCAGCAGTGGACGTCTTTCGGCTGAAATGATGATGATGATTATGATGATGAGTGATTTCAGCACAATAACTTAAACGACCAAAAAGCAATCAGTGTTTGGATTTTTATTCATTGATGTCATTATTTCATAAGCCATGTCAAAAATGTCTTAAAAACTTTGTCTCATGATACGAAAAGTCAATTCATAGAATTAAATATTTCACCCAGTAAAAATGTTGGCAGGAATAATTAAAAGAATAGAGCAAAACAAGACAGCATATTTCTTTGTTTTTTTTTTATTGCCTATCCTTCTGTATTCCTGTCTAGTGTGTGGTGTCCGCAAGAGATACCGCAGATGTACATTATTACTACACAATTTGAGAACAAATTAAAACTAAGACAAAGTTATAGACGGAATAGCTGATCAAGTTGGCAAGTCCGCAAGTTTCAGCCAGCCTGGCTTCAGATGATTTACAATGTTTTCAGACTGAAATATTATGCGAAATCTTTTAGTTTTAAAAGGAGGCTGAGGAGGTTCTATTTTCGGGGGTTTTAAATGTTCTGATAATGTTTTCAAAATTAGGTACTTATTTAATCGTCGGGCACTAGTATCCGGCATTTTGCAGAACTGGGCCTATTTGGTGCAGCCGTGAGTCACACAATATTAATTATTTAGTTTTAAGTTTTTTTTTATTTAGTGTGTGTACTTGTGGCATGTAATAATACAATAAACGTTTTTTCTTTCTTATTTATTTAACAGTAATGGAATAAATGAAAAAGAAAATGTCGCGTAGAAAACGTTCACTTTCTTATTATACAGGATGGAAGGGATACCGACGCTAAAACTGTTACAACGTATGCAAGAAACAGTTGTTTCCTACAAATTTTAATCAGCAATACCTTCAGAATGATGTACTGCATGGTAACCGTTTTAGCGTATGTGTTCCTTCCACCCTGTATAGCTTTACCTAATTCAAAAGAATACGACGATACTCCCTACCCTTGCTAACAATTCCACAATTAAAATGTTAACTTTAACTACCCCAATTCCATTGTAATATTTATTGTATAACAAAAAAAAAATCATAAGAGCGAAAAAAAAAAACCTCTAAAATCCAATTTTCGAACGCACTCTCGTCTCAAGGAAAAGCATGTCAGGAATTTTTCATATATTATATAGCAAGACAGGAAAAAAATAAACCACATGATCTTCTGATCTTGATTTCTTTTGCCAACTTCCTCCATGCCGTTACTTAGCAGTCACAACAGCGTCTCGCAGTTCACTTCGCTGTACCCGCAGAAAGACGACGAGGGAAAATCCTCGAATTTGCATAGAAGTCATTGTTTCTGATTAGTAATCTAGTCGTCTTTATATGGTCTAATATGAAGTGTTACTGGTATCCAAAGGGAAAACGGATACGGGGACATTGTTCTATTTTAACCGACTTCGGTTGGGTACTTTATGAATTATCCTCTATCTACAATTTGCATTTTCTTCTTCATCTATATGTGGATTCTTATAACTTCTAGTTACAATGTAAAATTGTAACAGAAACATTTTTTTTATTCTCATTTACTTTTATCACGAGCTCATAGGCAAAAGGCGCGCGCGCGCGAATTTCATATGGCTGTTGTATTATTGTGATAAAACTGAATGAGTATAAAAATAGTTTATTTAGGAAAGTTGTTTGTTATCATGAGTATAATCACGTGTGTCTATGTATCGGCCACTAGTTATCAGTCACCCTATAAAATAGAATTTAAAAAATTAAATTTAAAATTTAAAAACCCCCGACACAAAAAACCTCTTAAAAGCCAAAAATTAATTCCGCTTTGTTCTGTGCTTGTACTAAGCGGTCTTCTTAGCGGTCCCCCGACGCTACGAAGCATGGTTTTTTTTTTTTTGTCTTTTTAGATGTTTTTTGTGTCGGGGGTTTTTTAAATTTTTAATTTAATTTATTTTCATGCTTTTTAAGCTTATATTATTTTTTCTTAGCCTTGACTGTCCTACTCCTGGGCATAGGCCTCCCCCCATTCCTTCCAATTTTCTCGGTGTTGCGTCTCTTCTCGCTAATTAACGAAACCAAGGAAAGATATAAATAAAAAAAAAAAATTTTTTTTTTGAAATTTTTCATGGACTCAGCAATGTCCATGGTGACAAGCAACAACATTTCAAATTTCAAATAGACGAGATGAAAGTTGTTTATATCCCTTCATCAACTAGAAAAGAGGTGATGATCTTCAAACGGATGAGCAGATTTTCTCGAAACATAGCTAAGAACACTCTCGATTAAAATACCTTTCAAACGACACCACTTTTATCAAAATCGGTTCATCCGTTTAGGAGCTACGATGCCACAGACAGACACACAGATACACAATTACACAGATACACACGTCTAACTTATAACACCCCTCTTTTTTGGCCGGGGGTTAAAAAGAAAGGCGACATTCTTGCCGATATTAAGATTTTCCTTTTTAAAGATGGCTTAGGTACGTTACAAAATGTAATTCTTTGTTTTCAGTTTTATATTAATTTTTGCGACTAACTAAATTTAACACTCTTATGATAACTATTTTTTGCTTGGCACGGGACTGGTATAAGTAGCTGATGTATCTACTGCACTAAGGAGTGTCACATCATAAGGAAACCTTCATGATCTGGAAAGCAAAAATACTAGAAAGAAAAGGATTACCTCAGTTAAAAACTTCTCGACCGTCAGACCGTGCATAAAATACGATTACAACCTTAAAAATGTATTCTGTTCCATTTTTAAAATGACTTGAAATTTCTTTTTTTATTGGCAACGATAACGTGGTTCCGAAATCACGTCTCGGGGAAGGAGACAAGGCCATTTATTATACATTAGCACCCTTTTTCACCCTCTGCCGAGTTTTTGACTACCGGGTCGTTCAAGCGTTTTTAAATAAATGTAGGCAGCTGTTACATTTGCGTGTTTAACGTGTTTTTACTTTGCTTATTAGTTTTAGGTCTCAATTGCGAGTATGTCCAATGAAAACAAAAGTTTAAAGTAAAAAAAAAATGGAGAAACTTAATCATCAATGTGGGTAAGTCAGTGAAAAAAAAACAAGACTTGAAGAAATCCCAGTTCGACCCCAGGTATTTCTGTAACTGCTGTAAAACTAGGGTAGAGCTAGTTTTAAAAGACTGGAGAACTAGAATACTCTTAGAGGAAGTTCAGTATTCTACATTTAGATTTTTTTTTTGGGAGCAACGTACAGTAAGTACCTAGTATTAAATAATAAGAGCCACACGAGTCGATGTTTAAGGTTAAGCCGTGCTTACCGAGGTTGGTCTGTGGATGAGTGAGCATAATTACATACCGAGTTTCCTCCGTGCCTCGGAAAGCACGTTAAGCCGTTGGTCCCGGCTGTCATTTGTAGATTTTTGACAGTCGTTACGAGTAGTCAGAAGCCAAAAGTCTGACATCCAGTCTTATTAAGCCGTGTCGTATTACCCAGTTACTGGATTGTGGAGGTCAGATAGGCAGTCGCTTCATGTAAAATACTGGTACTCAGCTGCATCCGGTTAGACTGGAAGCCGACCCCAAGATAGTATGGGAAAAGGCTAGGCAGATGATGAACATACAGTAAGTAGTACTAGTAGTACAGTAACATTTAGTAAAATACAGTAGTAAAATCTTACGATAAGAATTTAGCTCCCCACGGCACCTCTATATACCCTAAGCGCTACTAAGCCTGTTTCCGCAAAACCCAGTATAACAATGGATCCTCTGAGACATAGCCAGGCGTAACGGACACAGTATAGAGTTATGAGCGCATTCGCGGCACCAGTGCCCATCTCCCTAATTTAGTCCCTGAGGCTGCGTTTATGAGATGAACGAAGATCCGTAGCAAGGGATGTGTATGAAACTTATCAATAACTAGTTGTCCCGCGCAACTTCGTCTGCGTCACATTTTACCACTTTTCGCAACATTTTTCATTGCTGCTACGCTCCTATTGGTTGTAGCGTGATGATATATAGCCTATAGCCTTCCTTGATAAATGGGCTATCTGACACTGAAAGAATTTTTAATCCAAATCGGACCAGTAGTTCCTGAGATTAACGCGTTCAAGCAAACAAACAAACTCTTCAGCTTTATAATATTAGTAAAGATATGAATTTTGGGACAAATATATTTAAGGTTGCACAAGTCGACGGCTCGAACTCGTTGGCGGGCGTGGCTAATATGCATCTTATTTAGTAAGTTTTTAATTTATTTAGTTTAATATATTTAGTATTCATTTATCTAGTTATTATTTACTTATTTATTTACTTGTTTAGTGAAACATACGACGATTTATAGCGAAAATGAGCGCGTCTAATTTCGTAAATTGAGTTTTGGCCGTATAGATATTATGGGAAAACTACTGGATGTATCTACTCAAAATAAATTATTTGGACTTTTGAATAAATTATCTATCCCTTTACGGTTTCACTTTTTCCATTTTTATACTACATTTGTTATTTAATTACGCCCAAACATGAGTTAAAATTAGTGTAGAAATGCGGAAGTTTCGACGCTCATAACTTCCAAACCAATATTTTTTTTTCCAATTCTGCTTCCATACGGGGCTAGATAATGACAATATCAGTTGATAATTTTTTTTAGTTTGGAACCTACACCGTCAAACAGACGAGTAATCACCATACTACGTTTGTATGGAAGAATGACCGACTTGTGTACCCTTAATGAAAATTTGCCATAAACACGCTAAGAAGAAGACTAATAGAGTCCTTTTTTTCCAAGATTGAGCTATTTGATTGGTTAGTCTCCAACATAATCCAGTTGACAACAACGCTAGCGACATCTTTGACGAATAAGAGTTCTCCATGAGTTTAAGACTAACAACGCTTAACCTCACTAAGCCGTCAATCAAGCATTCTGTACATCAAACTAAAATATCGGTTAAATAGTAAACGGGTCATACAGGTATTTAAACTAAGGTTAAAAGCTTAAACCATAGATAAAAAAAAAATGGAACTTTGACCTCCACTATCTCCGTAACTAGAAGGTTCCCAGGTATGGTCTGTACCTGGTGAATAGTAAACGGGTCATACAGGTATTTAAAGTAAAGTCATAAGCTTTAAACAAAGATTTAAAAAAAAAAGTTGAACTTTGACCTACACTATCTCCGTAACGAGAAGGTTCCCAGGTATGGTCTATTCCTGGTGAATAGTAAACGGATCATACAGGTATTTAAAGTAAAGTCATAAGCTTTAAACAAAGATTTAAAAAAAAAAAGTTGAACTTTGACCTCCACTATCTCCGTAACTAGAAGGTTCCCAGGTATGGTCTATACCTGGTGAATAGTAAACGGGTCATACAGGTATTTAAAGTAAAGCCATAAGCTTTAAACAAAGATTTAAAAAAAAAGTTGAACTTTGACCTCCAATATCTCCGTAACTAGAAGGTTCCCAGGTATGGTCCAGAACAAAAAAAATATCGCAATGACTGGAAGAACAAGTAGCTTTTGGCTTGGATAAGGGTATTTTTACACCCAGTATACAACAACCGGACTACAACAGAAAAACAGTAAAACTCCCGTCTGGTAGGAGGATCCTTCGGTGACAACAGACGATGAGAAACTTTACACTCTATTCCTCACACCCATAAATCCATCTCTGGTGGAACGCAGCCTAAGGGCGTTTATTCACTGCCGGGCTAACAGTCCAACGCCCGCAGGCTAAAATATGCCGCTGTTGTTTTTATTACCTTATCTAGCCTGCCTGTAGTGAACATACTGCGTAATGGAAGCCCGACGGTTACCAAGCGTGTGTGTATGCTCACTAACTTGCCGCTTATGCAAACCATAGACAGAAATTCATTATTACTACACGACTATTAACATCATTCTTAACTTGACTTGTCTGTCTCATTGGTCACAAGCGCGACTGTTGATCATGAAGTTCTAGGTTCGATTCCGGGGTCGGCCAATGTTATTGAGTTTTTCCATCAGATTTGTGTCCAGTTGATGGCAATAGGATCGCCACCTATTGCATGGGACTACATAACTAGTAAATGTGGGTGTACTATTAGTTACACCTGTGCCTAACCCTTCGGGGATAATAGGCGTGATGCTAAGTTCTGTGTGCCATTATTGACATCATAAACCCGCAAGGTTTAAGCTGTAGTCTTTTTCGTGATATTTTCACGATCGCTTCAATACCATACTTTTTTTTACGGATGGGAAATCACCAATTGACCCCCCCCCCCGCCTGGGCGGAGCGGAAGGGAGAGTCAGACTTGTACTGACTAAAACCCATCCATGTTCCTTCTTAGCCCTTTGTGTTCCAGGGCCACGGTATCTCTTTCGAACAGTCCCACAGCCCTGGCAGGCATCGGCCCTCTCGGACCCCTTCCGGTTCAATCCCATACTTGACTTTCGAATGTAAATTCAATTTCAACTTGCCTAGTGATTGACTATCGTATTAATTGTATCAATCAATTAAAAAAGATCACGAAGCTACGGTCACCTGATCATAATATCAGATTGATAACATTTTCAGAATCCGTACGTACGCATCCATTAAATTTGTAAATGCAATCAACCCACCCATAGATAAAAAAAATTTCGCAACAAAAATAAAGCACAATATTTTCGATAAAGCTCATATCTGGCGGATGCAGGACGCAACATAAAGGGAATTTTATCATCACCCGGCTCGCAGCCAAAAAAACCGGGTAAAATGTCGCATAAATACGACCGGCACGGTTGCCCGGTTCCACGGTATGTACATTACCGGGTAACAGTCAACCTGAAACGGTGGCTACAATGCAACATTGGATAGTATTAAATACCCGTGCGTTGGGGTTTTAAAAACTGTCAGTGGAGGTTTTTTTTCTGTCGTAGTGAATTTGTCTGTTGAAGTAATTGGAAATGACAAAAAGCGACAAACGGACTGTGTGGAAGATGATAATTATGTCTACAAAGTAAATGGCTTATGTGGTGACGGTTAGAGAAGTAGGTATGAAAGAAGAAGAAATGCTGCGCCGACCGCAATTTTCCCCAACATGAAGATAAGGAAGTAATAGGGAATTCGATGATGTTTTAAATTTATAACCTTACTAGCTGTCCCGCGCAACTTCATCTGCGTCACATTTTCCCCGTTTTCGCAACATTTTTCATTACTGCTCCGCTCCTATTCGTCGTAGCGTGATGATATATAGCCTATGTTACTACTAATACCTCCAAGAATATGTGTACAAAGTTTCATGATGATCGGTTGAGTAGTTTTCGCGTGAAAGCGTAACAAACAAACTTACATTCACATTTATAATAGTACTAGCTGTCCCGCGCAACTTCGTCTGCGTCACCTTTTCCCCGTTTTCGCAACATTTTTATTGCTGCTCCGCTCCTATTGGTCGTAGCGTGATGATATATAGCCTATGTCCTTCCCCGGGGTGAAATCTATCTTCTAGCTAAATTTCATTAAGATCCGATCAGCCGTTTAGTCGTGAAAAGGTAACAAACAAACAGAGCGACTTTCGCATTTATAATATTAGTATGGAAGTATGGATATAGGATTCTAGGATTCTTTGTTAGACTGCGTCCCCTGAGACAACAGCACGAGGCGAAGCTCGGGAAATAGAAGGCAAAGTTGCGTTTCAACGAATACCACAGTAAAACTCCTGAACTAAAGACACTGACTTTAATTGTATTGCTCTCTTAAACAAATCCTCTATAACTAAAAAATTAACTCCGACACCAATACATTTCAAGACTTATATGGTGTGCATAATGCCCCGAAAGGTGACAACAGTCGATTGTCAATTGTTTCATGTTGAAGATTCTTTAAGTCAATAACGTCAATATGTCTTTCCAACTAAAGATCACTTTCGATTGCCAATGACACGCTAAGATCCCTTTGTTTTATTGAAGCAACCGTCTTGCAACGTCAATCTCACATCTTATCTCAAAGAGTACCTAGATAGACCTTTTACCGGTAACAAGAGATATTGGATTGGAGGAAATCTGATTTTCACGGCAAGGAATTGGCTCTAAAAGGCGGGACGGATGTGTAGTAAATTTTTAACGGTCCTTCTTAGCTTCTATCTAGTAAGTAGGTGTCGATAACGGGATATACAGCATGGTTTGAAAAATGGCAGCGGCGTCATGAAGTAATTCACCCTTATAACGGTTTGAAAAACGTCGAAGTGCAGTTGGATTACCGTACTCTCGACTTAACAAACAAACGCCCGTATGCACCATCCGACGTTCCGAATTGTCCAAAAAATCAGGAGACCGTCCACAACGGGGACACTAGCCCGCGGCTCGGACGTTTTTCATTAATTCCAGAATAAACAAAACGAAAAAGAACCCGGTAATAGGAGCAACTGCTGGGGACGTTCCACCCCCACATCGATTTACATGAAGGGGGTACGCCACCCCCTGTCGAGATACGACGGTGAAATATTTAAATGGTCTCGGCTTTAAACACTTTCGTCTCCTCCTCATATGCTTGCGGGTTTGTTTCAAAATATTTTAATTAAATTGTTCATGTCAATCCGCGAAACACTCGTCTCATATTTCGACTCCTGTTCAGAATAACCCGCTGAGAAATTAACTTTAAACATGATACAAATCCGTTTGCATCAGTTACGGAAATATCGAGGGAGCTCAGTCGGAAATTTGTATAACCTAGTCGTAATCTCGAATTACCGTCTAAGGCGACCATAGGAAATAATTATCGTCTCGGATGAAAAGTCTCGAACGAATTGCTGGCTGACTGCGTTTATATCCTTACAGTTCAAAATACGATTCGACTCGGGATGAAGGTCGATTGGTGTTAGGTTATGCGCTAATCGAATTTGAAGTGTCGGTATCGATTACGATTCGGTAGCGCCGTCGGAGAGTATTTTAAACTTGTTTGATTTACAAACTCGTTAATTCGATAGGTGTTGATTGTCGAAGTAGATTTGGCACGGTCCATCAATTCCGAATCACTGAGTTTGTAAGTAGGAACATGGTTCGGTACATTTGCTGTTGGTTAAACCTTGTTTTAAAACCTTCTGAGATTTTAAGCCCGTTGGGGTTTTATTAAACATAGATTCAGATAAAAATTCCCATGCATTTACCAAGTTCACAAGACACTTAGATCTTTCGCTTACGTGGCGTTCATTGTTGCAATTCGTATACGTTTTCCTTGTGATAGAAAGATAATAACAGTGTTTATAAAATTTTGTTAGACATTCGTGCTAGGGATAAAGACTCAGGTTTTGATGGGAAAGTGCTAGCTTCCCACGTTATTTTGTATTCTCAACGAAATAGAACCGCAATGGCGGATGTTTGCAAAGTATTACATGTCATATAAAATTATACAGGCGTGTTTCATTTCCGCGCATGCATGGTGCTAGAAATATAGCATGAATGCAAACGTGGCGACAAGTCGGAATTTGTATGGGACGTGGAAAAATTTGATGTAAGGGCTGAACATATTTGAAAGCATTGAAAAGGTTTCTATACGAAAGTCGTTAGTAAAAGCGAAATGAAATTTCTTGGCTTTGACGTGCTGTTGTAAGTTTGCGCAATAAATAGATGAATAGCGTGATTTTTTGATAGAAAATTCAGTGCCAATTACGTTGAAAAATGTCATATTCACTAAGTATTTATGAATGTCCGTCACGAGTACGATACACATAATGAAAGAGACACCACAGACGCGAAAACGTTTACTACGAATTCAGTACATCATTTTAATTTTATTTTAAATCATCTTTTCCAAACATTTTGACTGTTTAGGTAGTCCACTTTTGTAGGAAACAACTATTTTGTTTGTTTGACGTGACTACGTCTAATAAACCGATGAACGCCGGCTGCACGCACGAAAAAGGATGACCCATTGTAATGTTACGCTCATTGTAACGTTACGATCGGAGCGAGAGCGCTGCACGAGCGAGCGAAAGGCACGATCGGCTTGAGCGTTCGGTTTGCTATTCATAAAAGTATGCAATAATTTCATCAATGTTTTGTTATGACGTTGTCACGTTAAACTATCGTCCGTAAACCGACTTTACAGACAATAAATTTTTAATAAATGAGGAGTTCAGAATGATGTACTGAATCTGAAAACTGAACTGAACCGTTTTCGCTTCGGTGTCACTTCCACTTTGTATAGTTGCCATGTCCATTTTACTGCAGTGTGGTTTTATTTGCTTTTCTCACGTTTGGATATCACTCATAACTTTGACAAATAGAACAGCAAAAAAATGCTAAAAGGGATGGCAGGAAAAGGCTTGCTCTTCGTCAAAATTTCGGACATCTCCAAACTGGCATGTCAAACTAAGCATTAGTAGTGCCTGCAAATTCGCCGTTTTTTGACAGAAATCATGCAACAGTCTGGTTCTTCTTCATATGAAGCGAAAAATTTGTATGGTGCACTCGAGCTCCTGTCGTTTTATAAGTGGCCATGTAGGTTTCATTTCAGCCGAAAGACATCCACTGCTGGACATAGGCTTCCCCCAAGTGTCGCCACATTGACCGGTCCCGTGCGACTCGCATCCAGCGGATCCCCGCAACCTTCACCAGATCATCGGTCCACCTAGAGGGAGGCTTTTCAACGCATTGTCTTGCGGTTCGCGGTCGCCATTCCAGAACTTTTCGGTCCAATCGGCAATCCGTTATGCGAGCAATACCTGGCTGGTACCTGGCCCACTGCCACTTAAGTTTGGCAATTCTTCGGGCTATGTCGTTTAACTTGGTTCTCTTGCAATATTATAATATTTGAGTAAAGACTGCATTTAGATTCATAACAGTATCGATTAACAAAATCGAGCAAATCTCATAGATTTCACCGAGGATCTCCCGCTATGCCTAAACCCAGAAAAAGAACCCACAAAAAGGAACATATCCCTGGTTATATAACACGAGGAATCCCTCATTATATCGAGAGTATGGACTTAAGGATCCCCAGGATATTAATAAACTCCGGGACTAATCCTGCAGCCAAACATGTTGATGATTGCTTTATCCGCTTAGGACGACCACAGTATAATATTGGTATAATTAGGACTATTGGAAAAGCCTGTGTTTGGGAGTAAACGATTACTGGAAGAACTTTCTTGTTTGCGTTTTTTTCAAGCAGGGAAAGATTCGGTTGTCATGGTATGGGCAGGTTTTCTTTTTAATTTTTTTGATCGATCGGTTTGCTCTTGACTCTAGTCTATGTCAGAGACGACAGACACAAATTCGACGATGGTACGAGCTTACCCAGAATGTCGTGAGAAAATTTTTGATTATGAATAAAGATGGGTATAGGAGTAGAAGAAGACCAAAGGAACGATGGATGGAATGTGTGAAGGATGATAATGGCAAGATGGTGTCTGATGACATGACGAGAAAAAAAAGTATGGAAGAAAAAGACATGCTGCGCCGACCCCAAATGAATTGGGATAGGGGCAGGATGATTTTCAAGTAGGAGAAACTGGGTATTTTTTAGGGTTTTTGTAAAAATAATCCGAGATTCAACTAGTTTTACTTTTTCAGTTTATAACGTACTAAATGCTACGAAGGTACTATGTGCTAGAGCTATAGTTGTATTCGATGAGCTGAAGTAGCCGTGTAGAGTTTCCTTATCTACCCGGTATGATCATTTCTTTCGAATCGAATCGATTGAAAGCATTTTCGTCGCTCAGAAAAACATACTAATCTAAAAATATAAAATCTTTTATGGACAATATGGAGACAACATATAGTACACAAAATAATATCACAAAGAGATGAAAACACGTTTTCTGTAACACAATGGGCCAGCTTATCGCTATCTCCGAATATAAAGCATTTTCTTCTTAACCTCCAAAATATGCCCAAAATATTTTTCTGCCTAGGGTATTCCTGTCCCGTTAGTTGCTAGTACTGAGCATGATATGCTGGATTCCACTCCTGGGTTAGTAGGTGTTCCTGGGGTTTTCTACTCAGAACTGCTTACGTAAGCAGTTCTTGGATTTGTAGCAATAGGCTCGCTCCCTATTCCTTGGGACCAAAAACATAACTGTGGCACCTACGGGTGTACAATCAAGAGCCATTTTCTTGTGAAATAAAGGAGACTTTCAGATAAGACTTATTTTGTAATAGTATGGCCTCTAAAAATACTCATCATCATCTGCCTAGCCTTTTCCCAAACTATCTTCCAGTCTAACCGGATGCGGCTGAGTACCAGTATTTTACATGAAGCGACTGCTTATCTGACCTCTGCAACCCAGTAACTGGGTAATACGATACCCCTTGGTAAGACTGGATGTCAGACTTTTGGCTTCTGACTACTTGTAACTACTGTCAAAGATCTATAAATGATAGCCGGGACCAACGGCTTAACGTGCTTTCCGAGGCACGGAGGAAACTTGGTATGTAATTATGGTCGGTCACCCATCCACGGACCAACCTCGGCAAGCACAGCTTAACCTTAAAAATCGACCCGTGCGGCTCTTATTATTTAGCCACGAGCTCCTCCCTCCTCTCAAAGGCCTCTAAAAATACTATGTCGAGGAATACGTAAAACTTTAATCAATACAGTAGGATGGAACCACTTTTAAAAGTTTCTGCGTGTATACATTCATAGACCCGTAAAGTTGTTTATATTCCTTCATCAACTAGAAAAGAGGTGATGACCTTCAAACAGCTGAGCAGATTTTCTCGAAACATAGCTAAGAACACTCTCGATTAAAACACCATTCAAACGAAACCAATTTTAACAACACCAAAGAAAAAAAAAATATAGGCCTACACGGGCACTTATAAAACGTCTACAGAAGGTACACGGTTCGGCTTGGTTGTTTCCTAAAGAGAAGAACCGACAATAAACTCCATGGTTGCTCTTTTAAAATCATTTGTTTATACAATATTTGAATGTTACAGCGTTAGTACTTAAGCATGGGAGGACAGCTTTGACCCGACAATAAGTCGTTGCTTACTACAAAAAGTAGAATTCGTATTGGTGCTCGTGATTTTAGGGTACACCTCTGCCTACCTTTTAGGGCATTACAGCCGTAAAGACATGTTTGTGTTTATCCCATATTTGAGCTACCCAATCCGTTGAACACTAGCCCCCAGCCACTGACTAGCTAAACAACTGAGGGGATAGCTACATGGGCGCTCACTGAACTGGAACCTCACTCTCCTGTTCATTGCACCCTTTGTGTTCAGACCTAGTCTGCGAGTAAGTAGGGAATGAATGTTGGTTTGGATTTTAATGTGGGTAACAGTTTGCTGGAAATCTTAGCACTTACCGCACCGTGGGTTCGAACCCAAGCAGGCGTATTACTTTGTGTAATTTATTTCATCACCGCTGCCCTCAAAAACGGTGAAGGAATACATCGTGAGCAAACCGGCATGTCCTAGAACTAAAAATTCGAAGACATGTGACAACTACCAACCCGCACTGGGCCCGCGTCGTGGATTACAGCCCACTCCCTCTCATGGAGTAGAGGCCTGTGTCCCAGCAGTGGGAACATTATAGGCTGGTGATGATGATTATGTTAGAACTTATATTCGTTTTCTTATTAATGGGTGTAAAAATACCCTTCACGAAGCCGAAAGGAACTTGCAAGGCAAGGCTTGACTTGTTCTCCCCATCTTCATTGCTATTTTTTTTGTTCCAGTGACCTGGTGCTCTATACCTCTAACTGGGTTATTGGGGGTCAAAAGTCCAACTTAATCACATTTTTTTTAAATTCAATCTTGTAGAATTATAACTAACTTTACTTTAAATACCTCCACGGCCACCGTACTATTCAATGCATGCATCGTAACAATGTTTTGAGTGCGTTACCTACATTGGGTCCTACCAAACGAAATTTTTCATCCCAAAAAAATACGTTTCCCAGCAATACATTTTAGTTTCGTAGATTTATTTAGTTTGATTGACGGATTCGTGATCTGTTTGGTGGTCCGTTTACATCTTGTACAAGTAAGTAATCATAATCTAAAATAAAACACTGTATAACTGTTTGATAAACCTATAAAACATCATTTTATGTACCTATGAAGGTAAGCAAAGCGTTGTTAATCAAAGACCAGAAAAATTTATTAAGTGTGAAGAAAAAAATAATGTTAGGTCTCAATGTAGCATATAATATATAAATATTATAAAGAGGAAAAATTTGATTGTTTGTTACAATTTAACTCAGAAACTACTTGACCGATTTTTAAAAATCTTTCACCATTGGAAAGCTACATCTTTACCAAGTAGGTAATATAGGCTATATTATATCACAATTTTCGCGGACGAAGTGCTAGTGTATGTACCATATATGCTGAGAAAAATATACAATACAATATTTCGTTCACGTATTCACGAAATTCTTGCATTGTTACACGTGCCGAGGTTAAGAAAAAGAATAAAATCATAAATATGGCTGACAGCCACAACAGTCACTTGAGGAAGTGAGCATTGGCACGGAACCGGAAGCGACACGCTTTACCGTTTGGAAGCCCTCCAACAAAGACCGAATACGGGTCACCCGTAAGATTTAGACACAACCGTGGAACAGGGGGCATTGTTAGGCTTTAGTTCCTGACACAATGCTTAGCGTAGTTTAAGGAACGTAACTAGCTATATTTCATGATGATTGCCTATACCTACCTCATCAGGAAATATAGCCATTTTGTCATCATCTGCCTAGCCCTTTCCCAAACTATCTTGGGGTCGGCTTCCAGTCTAACCGGATGCAGCTGAGTACCAGTATTTTACATGAAGCGACTGCCTATCTGACCTCCACAACCCAGTAACTTGGTAATACGAAAACCCTTGTAAGACTGGATGTCAGACTTTTGGCTTCTGACTGCACGTAACGACTGTCAAAGATCTACAAATGATAGCCGGAACCAACGGCTTAACGTGCTCTCCGAGGCACGGAGGAAACTCGGTATGTTATTATAGTCGGGGTCCCCCAAGGCTCAATCCTGGGTCCGGTAATCTTCAACCTGTACGTACACGACGTTTGGGACCAACGGGACCGTATCCGCGGACTCAAGCTCTCCCAATACGCCGATGATCTGTGCATCCTTAACAGGTCTCCCGACCCAAACTTCGCGACACACCGCGCGGGCTGGGCCACCGACACCGTCATCGACTACTACCGTCGCTGGGGGCTGAAATGTAACGTAGACAAAACGGAGTGTGCTATGTTCACACACAAGAGAAATTACCACAGAACCATTCGCATCAAAAACGAGGCAATCGAATATAAAAACAGCGTAAAATATCTGGGCGTACACTTAGACAAGACCATGACCATGGGCAAACAGACGGATTACGTCGTGCAGAAGGCGCGACGAACTCGCGGCGCACTAGCCCCTATCATAGGTTGGCACGCCAAGACAGATATCACTGTGAAACTTGCTGTCATTCAGGCCTGCCTACTTCCTATATTGGATTATGGCGTGGTACAACTACTCTCACGTTACAGTAAGAGCAACTTACAAAAAATTGAACGTCAATATCGAATGGCTCTCAAGACCAGCGGACAATTCCCAAGACGTCTAGAAACCACATTACTCTGGGATATGCTCGATTGGGATCCATGGCACCTCCGTGCACAAGACTTGAACGAGGACATGCTGCGCCGACTCCGCGAAATGCACATCGAGGATCTAGAGACCCCTGGTGACGCCTACCTCGGATACGGACAGCACAACCCCCTCCTCACTAATACTAGACTAGGTGAAATAGATTATGTACCAAAAAAAGACAGGAGTCGGCTGCTCAGCAAGCGAACCACCGCTCCACGTCCCCATAAATTGTAATTAGCTGTAAATAGGATAGGGCAATATACAACAACATTATAAATTTATATAAATTGATTCTGTACAAACTAATAAGCTCACAGCACACACTACACGACACTTATATAGATCTCTCTCAGACAAACATAGGTAGATTGTAAGTAGCTGACACACCCACAGGCCGAATACACCATCGACCTGTGAACATAATGTAACATATGAACCAGGGAAATAAACATCTTTCTATTCTATTCTATTCAATTATAGTCACCCATCCAACCAACCATGGCAAGCACGGCTTAACTTTATAGATCGACCCTTGCGGCTGTTATTATTAAACCACTAGCTCCTCCACATAAATATAGCCATTATGTAGCACAGACAATAAGAAAAAGGCGGGGTGAATTATGGCGCAGTTCCTTTGTCCCTGAGCATGTACCACAGCAGTGAGAACGTTATAGGCTAATTAATTATTCATAGGTATTATACATCGTAACAAATTTAAAATATACTATGAAGTTATACTTTATACACATCATCATCATTCTCTTGCCCTTATCCCAATCTATTTGGGGTCAGCGCAGCATGTATTCTTCTTCCATACTTCTCTATTACTCGTCATCTCATCAGACAACTCCTTTATATCAACCTTCACACAGTCCATCCATCGTTTCTTTGGTCTTCATCTCCTCTTCTCAAAACTTATAACATAATGATCCGGAAAATTAATTGCGTTTTAAAAGCCACAAGCCTCAATTAATTTATCGCACTAATTTTCGGCGATAACGATAGCAATTTTGAATATCCTGTTGCCTTTAATTTAAGCGTAATTGGCACGTACTAAAACCAGTAGCTCACACACAGAAAACGGTCTTACTTATGCATATAACTTTATTTTTTTCTCACGCATTCTCGCAGTCAAGTTCAATCACTAGAACACCAACAAGACGAGGGATCCCAGGAGGTAAACTAGTTATTACATTAAATCTTCGAACCACAATCTGTGCAAGTATTCCTGCAGCTATAATCTAGTACGTCTATTATTAAGGATGGTTACACACGAACCGTCGCGTGAGACCCGCCAATCATTCGTCCGGTAAGAGCCCGTGTCTGACAGTTTCTAGTCTGTAGGACGCCTTTTTTTTTGTTGGACACGGTTTTGGCAGGGAGTGTTAGTTGCGGTGGAAGTGAAATGGTTTATGGTTTAGTAAAAACCAGGGATGTTATGGATCTCCGTAACCGTAACCGAAACTGTCGGATATCCGAAATAAAAGTATATCCGTAACCGTAACCGAATCCGTTTCACAAGTTTCGGATAGTTTCGTATAAGGACGGAGTCTAAATAAAACATGTACTGACAGGTTTTTATTTCACGTAATTATTATAGCCTCTCTAAAAAATACTTAAAATTACTTACCTATGTTTATGCCTGATTATAATACCTAGACTAGATAAAACCTATAATTAAAACCGAATTATTACATACTATTTGTGTTTATATTTTACTTCAATCTAATATCCGTAACCGAAACTATTCGAAACTAACGGATAGTCCGAAATAATTACATATCCGTAACCGTATCCGAAACCGATATAATTTTATTCCTACATCCATATCCGTATCCAGATCCGAAATATCATATCCATAACATCGAAAACTATGAACTAAAGAATATTATGCTCTTCTAGATAGATACTAGTCATCATGATCTGCCTAGGCTTTTCCCAACTTTGTTGGGGTCGGCTTCCCGTTTAACCGGATGCAGCTGAATACCAGTATTATACTCAGATGCAGCTAAGTACATTTAGAACCCGCATTGAGTATCGCATTTTTTTATTGCTAAAACTTTCTTAAAGTTGAAACTCTAAATTCCAGAGAGAGGCTGCCAAAACAGTTATCAATTAAAATGAATAACCACTGGAATTCTTCAAATTTTTTGCAAAATTCTTAAACAGTTATTCAGAGAAGTTTTGAATTTATGTTAGCATGACTGAAATATTAGACGCCTTTACAAAACCAATTTATTTATCTCTGGCTCTAAATATTTTTTTACGCACGCAGAGCTTTGGCAGGTGCTAAGCAGATGATGCTGCAGACTCATGTTATGGGTCTAAAATAAGTTATTTGAGTATGAGGCAGTGGGTTCGAGACCTGGGTCAGGCGTGTTATTAGGTTTTTCCATCAGGAATTCCTCAGTAGCAGCTACGTTTTCTGGATTTGTGTGGCAATAGGCTCGCCTCCTATTACATGGGACTTAATCATAAATGGCGAAATTTGGGTGTACTATCACGTAGATATCTGCCTAACCCTTCAGGGATTACAGTCCTGATGTTATGTTACACTACATTTAACACAATTTCCTTATCAGGCCAAAATAACTAATTATGTAACCGTATCAATAAGAACTTCAACAAAACATTAATGAAGGTAACTTTTATCGGTGTTATCATAATGGTTTTATTAGGCCTTTGTTTGTAAATTTTTCCTCGTGAACTCGTTTTATTTATCAGTGAAAAAGTCGGCCATGAAATTCATTGTGTAAACTGTATGAATTTACTAAGTTTTTGTATAAATAACCTGTAATTGTTCGTTATCTTTACTAATCTATACTTATAATATTATAAAGCTGAAGAGTTTGTTTCATTGTTTGCTTGAACGCGCTAATCTCAGGAAATCCTGATCCGATTTGAAAAAATCTTTCAGTGTTAGATAGCCCATTTATCGAGGAAGGCTATAGGCTATATATCATCACGCTACGACCAATAGGAGTAGAGCAGCAATGAAAAATGTTGCGAAAACGGGGAAAATGTGACGCAAACGAAATTGCGCGGAACAACTAGTTGACATATAAGCTAAGTAAGTAGGTGAGCCTTGCGAGCTCTCAAATTGCTGGTTCTAGTCAAAACCTAGAAGTTCAGGTAATGTTTTAGATTTTCGATGTTTTATATACCACTTATATGTCAGTGGCGTTAAGTAGTAGGGGTAAGGAAATGTGAAGAAACCTTGGCTTCTTTCACTGAAAAGACCAACCTCCCAAAAAATAACTGGACCGTAAATGCTCGCTTCATGGAGTAGTCGAAAAGGGCATTTCTTAACAGTGGTACAACCATGGGCATTGAAGAAAAAATTACATACGTATTGGTATTAAAAACCGGGTGTGATCATCTGCCAGCCTTTTCTTTCGTTCCTTCCTTCCCAACTATGTTGAGGTCGGCTTCCAGTCTTACCGGATTCAGCTCAAAACTAGTATTTTACATGGAGCGACTGCCTATCTGTCCTCCAGAACGCAGTTAGTACTAGGTAATAGATACCCATGGTAAGACTGGTTGTTAGACTTTCGGGCCACTGACTACCTGTTACGACTGTTAAAGTTCTACAAATGACAGCCGGGACCAACCCCCGATTATGAACTGAGTGTAAGTCCAAATAAAACACACATTACTGCTGCAGACCCTTGTCAAATCCATAGTTTTTAACAGAAATAAACCACAAAACTACCAACAAATTTGGTTCCCAATCCCAGCTTTCCTCATTTCCAGTACAATTAATATTTATAGCCCAAAGTCCACATTAAACAGTTTAGCCAAAGTTGGACAACGTTAGCCCAAAGCGCTGTACCAACTGTTTAAAATTTAAACACTTTTGATGCAACTTCGAGCATGCAGGAACAGTTGGATTATTGTTATATTATTAAAGGATTAGTTGAGGATACATTCAAAGTTTTGGGTGATGATTATTGGAGAGTGAAGTTGAAGATTTTATTTAACACTAGCTTATGTCCGCGGATTCGCCCACGTGGAGTTCGGTTATTGTCTAAAGGTATCGTGCTATGGGGACAAAATGGGTTAAACAATCTGTATTCTCAATTTTATATCTCATATAATAATAATAAATATTATTAAGAGGAAAGATTTGATTGTTTGTTTGTAACGATTTAACTCAAAAACTACTCGACCGATTCTAAAAATTCTTTCACCATTGGAAAGCTACATCTTTACCGAGTAACATAAGCTATATTATATCACAAGTTTAGCGGACGTCGTCACGGGCGAAGTGCTAGTCTAAACTAATATTATAAAGAGGAAAGATTTGATTGTTTGTTTGCATTGAACAGGCTCCGAAACGACTGGTCCGATTTGAAAAATTCTTTCAGTGTTAGATAGCCTATTTATCGAGGAAGGCTATAGGCTATATATCATCATGCTACGACCAAGGAGTGGAGCAGCAATGAAAAATGTTGCGAAAACGGGAAAATGTGACGCAAACGAGGTTGCGCCGGACAGCTAGTTTCATATAAATCAGTTCAGTAGTTTTTGCGAGAAAAGAGTAACAAACGTCCATATATCCTCACAAACTTTCGCATTTATTATACTAAAGTAGGATTATCCAACCTTGACTAATAAAAAAGGCGCAAATATCTTCTTGATCTTGTAAAAGCACTCCCATTTGCCGTAACCACAAGACTGCTCGTTTGGCTACCTCGGACTCCACTGGGCACTCTGCCAGCTGTTAGCAAATAATACTAGTTACTTACATTATGAAATTGAGAGATACTTTAGTGATTAAATTGTTTAATAACATTGGCAACAGTGATGGTTATTTGTTCTGTTACAAAAGAGGGTCTTTGTAATGTTTAAACGGGGTAAATCCGTGTTGTTTCATCCGTTTTGTTGCCTAGAGATGATAACGGAAGATGAAACGGAAGATGATAGGGTATGGAACCCTAATCTTAGCAAAAAAGTTAAACCCATGAAATTGTAAAAAGTAAAGAATGGAAAGAATTAATATTTGTATAATAATTATTTCACGCGGAAGAAGTTCCCGGGCTAGTCACAAATAAACCTTGTAGCAATCTCCTCGCATAGACGTTAGAAACTACATCCCCATCAGTTTCCATTTCACCGAACCGACAACCATCCAATATCGGTGTGCCAACCCAGAGTTCCTAACAGACTGGCAAACGGTTGATCGCCAATCAAAGACGTTTCTTACTCTGTATTGGAAATACCGCAACCCGGTTACCCGGGGAATCCTTTGAAAAGGATACTAACTACCTCGACGCAGCTACGAATAAGCTTTTGGCAATCTTGAGCAATCCACCGTGTGGGTAAGATCCTCGTTCTCAAACTCAGGCGTTGCGACTTGCGTTGAGCGACACGCGTGTGTTTTACATGTTTCTGTCGCAGTGAGTTGTGGCATGCTTAAGTTCTCTAATTTTCAATCATGAAAAATTAAAAGTGTAGTCCGATCAAAACAGGTTTTTCAGCCGAAATCGAAACCGAACCTTCGGCCCTGGTCCCAATATCGAGCGAAACTTATTTAAACAAATCGAAATGTTTTTTGTATATGTCATGTTTGAATGTAGCGTACTTTTTTGTTATGTACTTCATCATCTCACTAGCCGTTTCCCAATTGTGTAAGAGTCGGCTTCCAGTCTAACCGGATGCCAGCTGAAAACCAGTATTTTACAAGGAGCGACTACCTACCTGACTTCCGCAACCCAGTTAGTACTGGATAATACGATACCCCTTAGTAAGACTGGTTGTCAGACTTTCAGACCACTGACTACCTGTAACGACTGTCAAAGATCTACAAATGACAGCCAGGACCACACTTAACGCACCGATTACGACTTCAGAAGATGCGACTTAAAACACTTGCTTCATTCGCGTCGCCCCCTACACCAGTACTTGCATTTGTATTCTCCACAGTCTCAGTGACATGCTTGTCGCTTGACCTTGTAGGTCGTGGCCAACGGGTAAGCTTTTGGCAAATCTTGAGCAATCTGCCGTGTGACTTAACGGTCGGGATCGGTACGGGATTAAACTCCATTTACACATGAACTGAGGTCATGGCTTGCGAATGATAGTGAATTAGTAGAAGGTTCTAAATGGAAATTTGAGGTTGACAACACTAAGGATAAGCTAAGATTTGGCACAAAGTGGTTATGTTAATTTAAAGGTAGGATAAGTTTTTGGGTTTCCTATAGCTGAATGATGAATCTTGTTTTAAAACTATTGACAATGTTTCAGTACTCTGAGTTATCAGAGGTAAAACTGTTTAAGTTCTTCGCCCTTAACCCTACCAACTTTGGACAACATGAAAAAATTTCAAAATCCTATTTCGGATAAAAAAACGTGTGCGTCTCGGGACGCTCGACAGAAGTGATAACTTAAACTAATCTAAGCCTGCTGCCGTATGCGTGAGAGGGGGAAGCCAGACAGAGTGGCGCCGTAACGCGTTACGTTACGAATCGGTTTACCCTCCCATAAGAAGTTATCTCTTCACAAATTAGAAATTCGGAAGATAGTTCAAGAACGACATGGACATGTCAAAAGCATTTGACCACGTAGACCATAACATACTCTTTAATAAACTAGAGCAATACGGAGTTAGAGGGAATGCTTTAGATCTTATAAAATCTTACCTCAAAAATAGGGTTCAAATAACACAAATAAAAAGAATATCAAATAAAACAAAATGTGAACAAACGTTTCAGTCTAAGCCAAAAACTGTTAAGTACGGGGTACCTCAAGGAAGTATTCTTGGTCCACTTTTATTCATAATATATATAAATGACCTACCAAAAGCCATAATCCATGACATGATATTATTTGCAGATGACAGTACAGCTATTTTCACTGACGAAGATCAAGATAAATACGAAATTAATGTAAATAATTCTCTTGAATGCATCATAAATTGGTTGAATGCAAACAATCTTAAAATTAACTTAGAAAAAACCTGCTATATTTCGTTTGCTAATATAAATAAAAAACTACAGAAACTAAACGTAAAGTACTTAGGTGAAACTGTAAAAGAAGTAAAGACTACCAAATTTCTTGGCATACATATTGACTCTGCACTAAACTGGAAAATACAGATTGACCATGTTTGCAAAAAACTAAACCAGTTCTCATATGCCCTCTACATGTTAAGAAAAGTTACAAATGAGAGAACGTTACTAAGCGTTTACCATGCATATGTAGGTTCCATACTAAAATACGGTATCCTATTCTGGGGTAATTCACCGAACAGAGAATGTGCTCTAAAAGCACAAAAAAAAATGCATCAGAAGCATTTGCGGACTTAAACAGACTGATTCATGTAGACCAGTTTTCAAAAGGTTGAAAATCTTAACCCTACCTTCATTATACATATTTGAAGCGGCAATGATGATAAAACGCGATATAGATACGTATGAAACGTTGAGAAGTGCGAGACACAAAACTGAACTTAAAGGCATTAAATGTAGAACAGTAAAATTTCAATCGAGTATATTTGGTATTGGAGTCAAAATCTATAACAAGCTTCCAAACTGTAGTAAGAATATTTCTTCATTAAAAGTTTTTAAATTAAAGCTAAAAGAATTTCTTATAAGTAAAACATACTATTCAATTAATGAATTTCTAACAGACCGAATTATTGACTAAAATTGTTTCTTGACTTATTTAATTTGAATTATATGACCGTAATAATTATGTTTAATAGTGAATGTTAGTATGAGGTTGACTAAAACATGACATGTTAAAATAATTTTAATTTAATTTTTTGTACTTATTTAATGTAAATTGCATGACCAACATAATTATGACCATTAAAAATGTCGGATGAAATTGACAAAAAAATTGACATGTTAAACTTATTTTTATAATTTATTTCTTGATTTAATATTGTGATAGGTAATACGTAATAATTGTCAATGTAAAAGGAGGTTGACTAAAACAGCCAATGTAATGGAAAAAACCACAAACCAACTAAGAGTGTAATTTGCTATTGTTCCTTATTTTTAACATAGCCAACAATGATTGACTTTTAATATAAATATTGTACACCCCAATGGGTATGTTACAGTGATACAATACACTAAATTGTAAGATCTTATGTTTACCTGTGACAAACAATAAATAAATGAATTATGAATTATGAATTACGAGTTTTAGAGCCTGCTCCTTGAAAAAATCGAGTGATATTCATCTTGAAAGCACTAAATTTATACAATGAGGCAAAACATTTCCATGTTTTCCACAATTTTTTTTTGTAGTTATTCTGTTTCATGAGCCTGTCTCTAGGGCCTGCTAGCGTCTAAATGCGTTTAGAGGTTTTCATTCAACACTTTGTCCTGTTTTAAGATGAGAGAGGCGAAATAATTTTTAAATATGTTTATCGTTAAACGCATTTATTTAAATTGCTTTACAAGCGGACCTAAATGATGATATTTCATATCAGATTATTATAACTTCTGCAACATTTAAACCCGCTCAGATTACTTAGTAACAAACTTACAATATTTACATAACCTCGTAATCCGATTTACCAACGTATTACGAAACTAGCATTACCCAGTCATATAAAACTGTCTCCGAACTTCACACAAATATTATAAGTATATATGAAACTTCGAGAATGGGGAATTTCTTCGTTTTCTGGGATAACTTTGTTCATCGAACATTCTCGAAGTTTGCCGAAGAAGAATTTATAAAAGATTTCCCGTCAACTTATGGGAGCCGCGGGTAGTGTAAATGTCACCTGGCTACGTGAACTTTTTAAGGGCGCCTTTGTTGTAAACAATGCCTCATCATCATCATCAGCCTCTAATGTTCCCACTGCTGGGACACAGGCCTCCTCTCAATGAGAGGGAATGGGCTGTTATCCATCACGCGTGCCCAGTGCGGGTTGGTAGGTGTCAAATGTCTTCGAATTTTTAGTTCTAGAACATGCCATTTCCTCACAATGTTTTCCTTCACCGTTTTTGAGGGCAGCGGTGATGAAATACATTGCACAAAGTAATGCGCCTGCCTAGGTTTGAACCTACGGCTTACTGCTCGTAAGTCGGGGCTGCCACCACTGGGCCACCGCTGCTCTAGAACAATGCCTATGGTTCAGAAATTTAATTATTGGAGAAGGGCCACACATGTGAAAGTAGAATTACCTACCTACCGATGAAAAATAATTTAGAAGTTTAAGTACGAATACCTGGGTAATACGATACCCCTTAGTAAGAACTGATCAGTCTTTCGGCTTCTGACTACTCGTAACGACTGTCAAAGATCTATAAATGACAGCCGGGACCAACAGCTTAACGTGCTTTCCGAGGCACGGAGGAAAAAGTTTAAGTACGAATACCTATTTACAGACCACATCTAGATGGATACAACAAAAACTCAGTAGGTGTCCATTCGTTTCAAATGCTAGCATCATTTGGAGATATCAGTTTTGAAAACATTGTTTTACTCGCAAGCTTCTGAAATAAAGTATGTAACAATTTCCATTCTATAGATGCAAGAAGAAGAGAGAGAAACGCAAGTCATCATCATCGTCATTCTCTTGTCCTTATCCCAATTTATTTGGGGTCTGCACAGCATGTCTTCTTCTTCCATACTTCTCTATTACTCGTCATCTCATCAGACACCTCTTTTATTGCCACATCATCCTTCACACAGTCCATCCATCGTTTCTGAGGTCTTCCTCTAGTGTTATACCCAATTATTGTATCAATATACAAGCAAAACGGTAACGGTAAAAGGTCACAGTTCCTTCATGAAGAACTGTGTATCCTATTAATATTATAAACGCGAAAGTTTGTAAGAATGTATGCTTGTTACTCTTTCACGCAATAATTACTGAATGGATTTTGATGAGTTTGGTATGTAGATATCTTATACCCAGGATTAACACATAGGTAGGCTACTTTTTGTCCCAGTCTGTGCGGCTGAATCCGCGGGGCGCAGCTAGTCATTCAATATATCTTTCAACATAATGAGTGCATTACCAACACAGGCAATAAAGAGCTCATTGCAAAAAATAGCAAAAAACATAATAAATACATTTTCAACACTTCAAGATACAATTCGATTACTGGCTGCATTGCTTTTCTAAATTAACTTCAGCAACTACCTTCTAAAAGGAAAAAAAGCAATCGAGACATTGGAACTTTTAAGACATTCCCAAGTTTTTAAGCCGCCGGCGGAATGAGTTGGAAAGTAACGACCAGATAGCAAGCCGTCCTTTTAGCGATTAAGACTTAATCTGAATCGTGGAGGAAATTAGATTTAAAGCAGGAATAGCTTGGTTTCTGGGCTTATTTGGTGTTGTAACTACCTATATGTCACTATCTTTATATATTCTACTTACGTGTGTATGTCACTGAACTCCTCCTAAACGACTGGACCGATTTGAATGTTTTTGTTTGTATGCGTTTGGGTGGCGCCCTGGATGGTTTAGATCTATATATCATCACGCTACGACAAATGAGAGCGGAGCAGCAAGGAAAAATGTTGCGAAAACGGGGAAAATGTGACGCAGACGAAGTTGCGCGGGACAGCTAGTATGGAATATATGTAGATATAACATAACATAAAATCACGCCTGTATCCGTGAAGGATTAGGCAGAGGTGTATCTTGACTTATACTACACGAACATTTCACAGAACTTATGTTTTGATTGTTTTAAGTCCCTTGTAATAGGGTCGAGCCTATTGTTATCAACCGGGTACAAATACAGACCCCAAGGCTGCTACTGAGAAATTCCTGACGGAAAGTCCTACTAATAGATACTTTATCCGTTTTCACTTCTGTCGGCAGTTCTTCAGTTCGTCCTTATGACTGCCTCTGTTTTTTTTACGTCAACATGAAAACCCGAGAATAGCTTGTATTTCAGGAGTGTATGTCCTGTTACGTAGATGTCATAAAATTTGGATTGTTCTCGTCAAATCAAGCATCCAAGGAGTCATAAATCGCCATCGTATTACACCAACTGCACCACCAATTTGATGCGAAAGGGTTTATACGCTTTACTTTCTTACCATAAAATAAACTCTCTTTTTTATGTAGGCCATATTTATTTGCTGACTGACCAATCAAGGGTCTCTATGGTTAGCATAAAAGTGGCCAAATATAAAAATACGATTTTCGCTGCAAATTCAGAATTCGTGTGTCGTCAATTAGTTTTTAAAATATTTGGAATATTTCAAAATACCAATTAACGACGCACGAAAAATGCCTTTATATTGGTTACCATATTATGCAAGACCATTCTTCAATTTTATTTATTGACGCATAAACAATCAATCCCCATTTCGCGCCCCAAAATTACACCCCCTGCCATTACCGTAAAATTAATCAAAAATATTTCAATATCGACACTAGATACGCTCTCCAATCCAATTCGACCCGTAACCGAACGCTTGGCAATATAATATGCGTATATGACCCTGTAGAATAAAAATATAAATCATGTGTGAAATCGTACATGTGTGCACCACCCCTGTTTACGTCAGTAGGGGTGTGCGCGCATTATTCTTTAAACCAGAGCTTGCCAACATTTTTAACCGCGTTTTCTTTGTTTGTAGAGCTGCAGTTCTTTGTACCGCTCTTTGCGCAACCGGAATTATTTTTAACAACGACTATATTTCCATTTACCGCGTACAAATTCCCGTGGATAAGCATCAGCGTTTGTATATTTCCGTACTAGGTATAAATGTAGGTATGGAAACATGAGTTTGTGAGCTAGATTTAGCGAAAATTTTGATGCCGTGAAGTACGTAACGACCTCTAGTGCGTGTGTGAAAATATGTAGTTAGTTGGAAGTTTTTTTTATGTTGGATAGACGAAGGTTTAAAAGACACCCTTTTGCCCTTCGGTCTATGGAAATAAAGAAATTACTTGTTTAAAGAAAAACTACGAAACAAAACTTCGAGTAAGCAGAAATATTCAAGAACATAAATAATGTTAGTAAATATGATATTCTGTGTGTCTGTATGTTCGTTCAGTCGCAACGGTTTTAACTCAACTAAGTAATCTTAAATGACTTTTCATTTATTGCTATAAATCGTACGATTCATCATAATAATATGATACACTAGAACTTCGCCCGCGACTTCGTCCGCTAAAATTGTGAAATAATATAGCCTATATGTTACTAGATAAGATGTAGCTTTCTAATGGTGAAAGAATTTAAAAAATCGGCCGAGTAGTTTTTGAGTCAAATCGTAACAAAGAAACAAACAATCAAATTTTTCCTCTTTATAATTATTAGTTTAGGCAAATATAGTTATCAATAAATCAACCACAAATAATAATCATGTTGAGCACCCCTGCTAAACACTCACTGCGCTCGCATCGTTACATCCAAGTGAAATAATAGACTAAACTAAACATCCATACATCATATATGAAACATAATGGCACACAATGGTTTTAATTAATTAATAAAAGTAAGTTCGCGTGCTGTCGCCCCTTGTCGTGCGAAACTAAAATAAATATGACTAACATATGGTCCGTTGTATAAAATTATTATGTTTCATATGAAAATAATTATGTCAGATTGTAATTGTTTCAGTGCAGGTCAAGGATTTTATGTAAACAGGGAATAATATTTAGAATCGGTTAACTTACACTAGCTCCCTGACTATTTTCAAATAATACCTAGGATTTATTCAGCTACTAACTCTTTGACAGAAGCAATAATATTGTACCCAGCAGACGTAGGATGACCACTGTAGAAACGAGTTTTGTCTATGGAAGAATCAACATAATGACAGATAGACAATGACAATATGTCAGTTTGTCGATTCCTCCGTCGATATGGCCCGTTTCTACGGCGGTCATGCTACGCGTGCAGGACTATGTCGTATCTACCTTGATTGATTTGAAAAGAGTGTCTGCGGAATTTCTTGCACATTATTCTCCATGAGATCTACGGTTTTGGAATGGGCAGCTTCAGTCCATTCACAGTTATTATGGCTGTGGCTGGACTGTAAATATCTTATTTTGACTATGCAAAAGTGCCTGTCACGGGTGTATTTGAAATAAATGGTTGAGTTTTAGTTTTGGCCCGCCCGGATATCGGCTTCACACTCAGCCCTTGACGCTACTAAATCAACAAGGCACTTTAAGGGTCTGGGGTCGTGCTCGATTGATGGCAATAAGCACGCCCTATTTCATAGGACTGTAGCGACCTACAAAAAGCAACTTACTACAAAATGTACTACAGCGCCATCTATGACACGACGGAAGAACTAACATCAATTACCTACATCTCGCAAGCAAAGTTTACATCGACTTAAGAATATGTATACAGAGAAACCCGACACCAACTGTCGGGCAGTTATAGCCCACCAGACAACACCTATTGAGGAACTTTACACCCTGTTCCTCATATCCTAAAGGACTTTAAGATTACGGATGAAATGTTGGGTTACTATAGGCGGTAGGTATACATAGGTATAATTGTTTAATAATGTGGAACCCCTCCTTCTTATAGTACACTGTCTAACCCTCCGGAGATAACAAGCATGATGTTATTTATTTAACAAAAGTAATCAGGTGGCCTACCATGACGTTTTAAAGCATTGATTTATTCTTATTCCAGAGTGGGAAAGAGACGGAGCTATACAGGTTGTCTAGCTCCATCTCTTTCCCACTCTGGAATAACAATGAAACAAACATGTTTTAAAACGTCATTGTAACCCCCCAGGTACTAAAAACACACATATATCATGAATTACATAACCCTCGGTACATTTAGATTATCTACATTTCAACAAGTCATGTGATTAACAAGTTATTAATATCAAAGGATTTGCGTTACATTTGAAATGTGGCTTCTATGTAGGGAAATGTGACGTAAGTGGAGCAGTATTACTACCTATACATAAGTACTAGTCGTAAATAAGTAATTACAGTAATCTTCGTTACATAATATTGTGTAAATTGACATTGATACACTCAATTCTGAACCCAAAATACCGTGGAATAATAACAACAAGGAGTCTTTAAAAAAAGATAATTGGATTGTTTCTATAGATAATTTACAATCGGTCTAATTGAGCTGTAAAACTATTTTTCGTCAATGTTTTAAGTAACTTTTTAGACGTATGTATTTAGTAGTTTCATGAAAATCGGTTCAGTCATTTCGGAAAATAAGGGCTTGAAAGTTTGTTTGAAATGTCGTAAGGCGTGAACGCTCCTAACGTGGAATAATAACAACTTAAGGCGGAAGCGATAGGGTGACCCGCGAAATTAAAATTTTCTTACGATTTTTGCATTTTGCCGGTTAGTTAGCATTTAGAACAAAATATGAGACGCGGCCATATAACGCATGTATTTGCCGAATTGTAATAATTAAAATCATCAAATACAACAATTTTACGATCATTTAATCTCATTGAATGACTTTTTCATGAAATTGTCATTTGTTGGGATTAAATGAACGTAAAAGAGTTGTATTGATGATTTTAATTATTATAACTCTTTTAAGCCATATTTGTTACGGCCGCGTATCATATTTTTATCAACATAAAACCTGTTTTTTACGTTACAAAATTTTACTGGCTGAAAAGCACTTGGTATACCATGTTTTAAACAAATAAAATTGATTTGATTTGATTTCGGCTCACCAGACGCTACAACATCATCATCATTCATCATCATTTCAGCCCAAAACACATCCACCGCTGGACATAGGCCTCCCCCAAGTGTCACACATTGACATTTTGGGGGGGTTTTGCCATAATCGCCACGCTTGGCAGGCGGGTTGGCGATCGCAGTACGGTTGTTACAAAAGCACAGAGAACGCTGCTGCCCAGTCTCTGGCAAATCCCTTAGTCGCCTCTTACGACACCCACGGGAAGATATGGGATGGTGCTATTCTTTACGTCCGACACCATACAGAGCTACAACAACAAGGTACATAAACAAACATTTTTACATTACAACATTGTGTACAATAACACAAAACCAAAAAAAAAACAATCACCCCATTCAATCTAACTCAAATATTTACCGTGAAACTTTCCCACCTACCCACCATCAATATCAATTATAAAACCACTCTCTGCTCGTGTACCTACCCGCAATCCACAAATAATAACATTCTACAGCTATACAAAACCAGTTTATGCGAATCTCTCATTGTACGGGAAATCTATACAAAGCCAGGCCATGTTATACTTACTGGAAGTGCTTGATGTGTCACCGTACAGCGAGGGTAGTTTTCACTCGGCGGGTACTATCGATTATGCGTCTCGCCATAAATTTGCCAAAAAGAACCTTAAACCTCGAACTACTTAAGTATAATGTCGCTTTGGAAAGAAGATAAAGAATTGGTCTGGGTTCGTAAAGGAATGGCTGTGAACTTGGTCTTTTGGGTAAGGAAATTTGAAAGAAAAGTTTTATAAAAGAAAAGGATTATTATATTTACAGGAGAGGTTTCAGTGCAGTAGACTGATCAGTCCCATGTAATTTGGGTCGAGCCTATTGCCATCAACTAGGTACAGATTCAGACTCCGGGGCAGCTATTGATAAATTCGTGATGGAAAATCCCAATAACATTTTGCCCGACCCGAGACCTCATGCTCCAGATAAAAAGACAATCTTAATCCAAAAAAAAAAAAATACATTCGACATAAACATTTTGAATAGCTAATTAGAACCAAATAGCTAAAACCTTCCATGAAGCTGCTTTCAGACTACGCTATAATATATTGCCATATAGTATAGCAAAGAAGGGCCTAACCTAGTGAGCCAATAATATATAGTACAGTACAGTGTGAACGTGTCCATATACAATGTATGGTGCGCGATATTGTTGTGCTATGAGCTATACAGCTTTGATAAGATTTTTTAGTCACCGTCCAAATTTTTTCTAGGCATTAAGTATGTATCATTCACTAACTCCATTTTTGAAAAAATATCGATATGTGATATTTTCATATTTTCATATGAAATCATTTTCTCAAAAAAATTATCACTTAGTTAAACGTTAAAAATACTACACTTGCCTCGCAAACATTCAATGGAAAGGGGGCGGCCAGCCCGCGTAGTTACCCAGCGTGTACCTACGCACGGCGCGGCGGTGTCCATGATATCTCAATATTTTTGTATTGAGTCATACTAAAAGAAAAAACACGTATTCAATGGGTTTCACCAAAGATTAAAATGTCTAAATTTGGACGGTGACTAAAAAAACATGCTGTATACTATATGCTATTATATCATAGCGTACTCTGAAAGCAGCTTCACTAGTACAACTTAGAGCTGATACAATCTGTCGTGCCTTAAGATCAATTTAGCATTATCATTAACTACATATATGTAACCATAAGTGCCGTGACCCGGAAATCTGTACTGAACGACCGATAGATTGGCCGATAATAGGACAAATCTATTGTCAGTTAATTAGCTATCAATTACACTAAACCGGTCAAGTACCAGTTGGGCTCATATAAAAATTATTCCGTGTTTGATGGAATGTGCAACTGGGCCTCAAGTCTGCTATTACAATAGTGTCAGAATGGCCTATCACTGATTTCAAATTGTTGATTTTGACAAGTTTGGTAATCTACTAATATAATGGCGACATTATGACTTCACAATGGTCAACCACTGACACTCTCTCACATAGAATTTGACAGATGAATGACAGATCATTATGAATTTAGCAGATTACGAACTTTTAGCAAAATGTCAATGGGATCGTGTTGGAATGACGATGTTTATAAAAATAGCAGACTTGAGGCCCTGGTATAACACTTTGAATCTAACTTCAAGTTCACATCATCATCTGCCTAGCCTTTTCCCAAACTATCTTGGGGACGGCTTCCAGTCCAACCAGATGCAGCTAAGTGCCAGTATTTTACAGGAAGCGACTGCCTATCTGACCTCCACAACACAGTAACTGGGTAATACGATACCCCATGGTAAGACTGTATGTCAGGCTTTTGGCTTCTGAATACTCGTAACGACCGTCAACGACTGACTGACTGTCATTTATGGACTATATAATGGGTCTGAAATAAAGATATATTTTTTTATTTATTTAAAGATCTACAAAAGACAGCCGGGACCAACAGCTTAACGTGCTTTCCGGGGAAACTTGGTATGTAATTATGGTCTCCTATCCACGGACCAAACTCGGCAAGCACGGCTTAACGTTAAAGTGCGGCTGTCATCATTTAGCCTCGAGCTCCTCTAACTTTTAGTTCACATATTAGTTACTAATTTGGAATGTATAGCTATCCGCGCAACTTCGCCTGCGTGACATTTTCCCCGTTTTTGCAACATTTTTCAATGATGCTCCGCTCATAATAGTCGTAGCGTGATTTTATATAGCGTATATCCTTCCTCGATAAATCGGCTATCCAACATTAAAGTAAAAAATAACCTACCAGTAGTTCCCGAGATTAGCGCGTTCAACCAAACAAACTCTTTAGCTTTATAATATTATACTAGCTGCTGCCCGCGACTTCGTTAGCGTGGAAATTTTGAAATGTATTCCAGGGATAAATTATACATATCAACATTTCTTTTGAATCATTCTGCATGATGAAAGCCGCATCGAAATCCGTTGCGTAGTAAACTACGTAAATCGAATCGCAAAATCGAACGGCACAACCCGGCGGCAAAATTTTATTGCTTGTGCCGATTCGTGCCGAATCAGGCAGCCCCGAACAAATGTGTAGAATGTCTTAGTAGCGTTGTCATCTATCTGCTGCTACCAAGTCTACCAACATTTTGCTCATAAGTGTCATCTTTAGAGAACTTAATCCATAGTGTCTTCCCTCACGACATGTCCCGTCAATCCTCCGAAATTATCATTTTTTTTGCCTAAATATTGTCCCACTGCTGAGCAAAGGCCTCCCCTTTCTGCTTCCATACCTCTCTATCCTGTGCGATCTCTGGCCTTGTTAGCCCCACAAACAGGATCAGATCACGCCACCTTCGCCATGGTCGACCTCTACGGCGCTGTCCTTCCTCAGGCGTCCAGTGTGTTATCATCTTTGCCCATCTCTCCGGATGCATCTGTGCTACGTGGCCTGCCCACTCCCACTTCAGCCTGGCTGTTTTTTCTCCAAAATCATCAACCTGCTAGAGTTATATACCGCAGGGTGGTTTTCTAACGCGCTCTATTCGCTTAACACCTATTATGCTGCGCTCCATTGCTCGTTGGCAAATCTTGAGTTTGGACTTCTGTTGTTCAGCAAGTGACTAACTTTGTGCAACGTAGGTTAGGACGGGCAGGATGCACATGTCGACGAGTTTTGTTTTCAATGTAATTAATAAGAATTAGTCAACATTACTAGCAACCATTTTATAAATGAATATACCCTTTAATAACCTTCAATATTTTCGCCTTGCCCCGTTCCACTCATTTAACACTCATCAAAGAGAAAAATATTAAAAGGAAGCAATAAATAAAATCTTTTCGAGATAATTTTCATGAAAGCTAATTAGACTCGGGAGTTCCAACGTCCATTAACGGAATTACTTGAGTTCCCCTCTTTTTGATTTCTTTAAAAATGTTTGCGTTTGCAAGCTGGCAGGGGTAAAGGGCGACCGACCCCTCCCGTATTGAATTCTGCTTTTTATGGCGTTTTGTACGCCATAAGCGTGTGTGATTTTAACGGTAGCTGAAGGGGAGATGACTTCGCATGTGATGTAGATAATTTTGGGTCGCTTTTTTGGGGTTACAGCTCCGAAACCGAGTGAGTAATTACAGACTTGCGAATACAGAGCGACCGATCAAGCTATACAAAACCTGTTTATGCGGATGTCTCATTGTACGGGAAATTTATACAAAAACGTGGCTATATTATCCTGGAAATGTATAACTTAATGTGTCGCCGTGTTTACGCCACATAACTGTGAAATAATTGAATGCGGATCCTCGCTTTCTACGAGTAGGCGAAGGAGTTGCTATTAGTTGAAGTATGTCTAATTATTTTAAGGTTTCTAGAAGCTGAGTCCATGTAATCTAACTTCTTCAAAAGTAGGTATGCGAGCTTGTTGACTCGCGTTTCAGTATTAGGGACATAGGTTTAATTGCTTTAAGATACTTAAAGTTTTTCCAAAGTATCTTGATACTTGCTAGCAACAGGCTTGAGACTTAACATACCTATTTGGCGAAATGTAGATGTATTATATCCAACGCTAATGCGCAAAGCAAATGTATACAGGTAAATTAGATTTTTCATGAAATTGACAAGACTTGAAAATATCTAAAATTAAAATAAAATGAGTAGGTAACTACTTGATTTTTCCGAACTTTTTGTGCATTTTTCATTTGTTAAATTCACCCTAAGCTAGAATACAATACTACAATACCAGAAGGTCTAGTGCCACCATCATGAAATTAACTTGTCAAAACAAAAGCTGTGACAGGCAGCCATATTTGATTTCATTTACATAAGCGGCGAGTTCCTAAAATGATAACCTGAGATGCACTAAGTAGATGAAATATAACTCGTTTCAAAAACCTTGCTCCGTTTTACTTAGCTGGCTTTTGATTAATATGTCTATCAATTGACTAGCCTAGACTAGGGTGAAAAAAAGTGAAAGATAAGTAGAGCACCTTTCCTCTCAATTCTGATTTATATATACATATGTATTTTTATTTGTTTATATATCTTAGCATTATGTATTTATATTTAGTTACATGTGTATTTATATTTAGGTTAAGTTAGGTAAGGCAGATGATCACATTTTTCTCTTCATTCTCTCACACACTATCGTCTACATTTCTTTTTCATTTTTCCTTTCGTATAAAACAACCAGTACCTTTGTACTCAAATATTTTATGTTTTTTTCCTGTGTTTTCTACTGTGTACATAAATAGTAAAAAAATAATTGTACCTCTAAGTACAGAAGGAAGCTAGTGAGTGAAGATTGCTTTGGATTTCAAGTCAGTAAGTTCTTTCAAGTCTTCAGAAAGTGATGAAGTCAAAGAACTTATAATAATAATAATTGCCTTTTATTCTGAATTTTCTGTTTCACTACAGTATGTTAATACAATATGTCCCTCAATTCAGTGTGCCTTTTGGCAAAGGCCTCCTCTAGTTCTTTCCAGTGGTTTCTGTCACGAGCCACTCTCCTCCAATTGGGACCCGGCTCATCTTCCCATCTTCTTTTCTGTTTCTCCTTGCTGCGTTTACTATCCCTTGGATACCAGTCGGTTATTGCTTTACTCCATTTCTCTGTATTAGTTCTCATCATGTGGCCAGTCCATCTCCATTTTTGTTGATCAAGAAGAGCATTTAGGTAATATTGCGATTGTACTGGAATGGTTCTTCTTTCTTTCTTTCTTTGAGAAGAAGAAAACAGAAAACTGTAATGTTTTTTTTTTACCGAGATTGTCTGTTTCTGTCAACCGCTTATTTCATCACCTGAGGGCCTAGAAGAAGTGGCATTATTCCATCAGCAATACACACATAACACGGTGCATAAGCTATCGAAAAATGTATTTTATTCCTGTTGAAAGTCGTTGTAGAAATACGAAACGCTTTGAAAGCGATCGTCAAACAATGGTAATACGGTCCTATTTTCATTGCAACTAATAAATTGTGCGTGCATTGTTCCATTCTGCCCGCCCTTACACAGTGTAGGTAGTGGTAAGATAAAACTATATAACAAATAGGTTAATGAAAGTCTACAGCCCAAAATTACCTTCCTAATTCAAATCAAAACCGCCAACAACAGTAATTCGTTTTTATTTTGTTTATGGCGTTAAATTGTCTATTCTCCAAATAATTTATTCGAATTTCAAACAGCCAAATAGTGACTCATTTCAGCCTTACATTAGGCACAGAACTAGGTACAAAACTACACTCGTAATCTAGAAACTCGATTAATTTTCGCAATAGTAGCCGATCAGATATCATAGGATACTGAATGCTGACAATCTATTTGATACGGTCAAGTAACCGTAACGCACGAACATGAGAACTTTGACGCAGATATCAAATAAATCTGAAATTGGATTAGTAAGCAGTAAGCTGGAAACTTGCTGCAATGTTATTTATTATAACAGACAGCTAATTATAAACCCTATTAACTGCTTTAAATTACGTGTTTGAAATCTTAGCTAATACGATCTTCATTAACATTTTCCTGCCCTTATCCCAAATTATTTGGGCTCGGCGCAGCATGTCTTCTTCTTCATACTTCCATAGCTATAACGACCACTGCCACCAAAATGAAACTTCACATAACTTCATATACTTATGCGTATTAAGTTTCATTAAAATCGGTTCAGTCATTTCGGAACATAAGGACTTGAAAGTTTGTATGAAATGTCGTAAGGCTTAACGCTCTTAATCAGTACAAGTCTGACAAGAAAAGAAAAAAAAGAAAAGGGTATCAATATCATTAATTTTCTGCTTTTATCCAAATTTAATTATGGTCGTCGGATCACAGTTCGTTCCTCCCTACTTCTCTATTACTTTGTCTTCCTTTACTCTTAAAAAAAAATTCTTACAACTATTCATAAAACATCAAACACATCAATACATTTTGTCCAAAACGTTCCGTATGTTAAAATTAAACCTTAAATTTTGCTGACTTATGTCCTCTAATAACCATTATCTTATCATCATCTGTCTAGTTTTTTGCATCTGTCAACTATGTTGGGGCCAGCTTCCAGTTTAACCAGATGCAGCTGAATATTAATATTTTACATGGAGCGACTGCCTATCTGACCTCCACAACCCATTTAGTGCTGTACTAGTGGTAGTGGTATACAATACCCTTGGTAAGACTAGTTATCAGACTTTTAGGACTACCTGGAACCACTGTCAAAGATCTACAAATGACAGCCGTAGCCAACAGCTTGTCGTGCTATCCGAGGCACGGAGGACACTCGGAATGTAATGGGCGGTACCAATTCACGGACCAAGGCAAGAGCGACTTAACCTCAACCCGAACAGCTGTTATTATTTAGCCACGAGCTCCTCAAATAACTAATAAATAACCATAACCTACCCCAACAAATTCAACGCTATCCAAACCCCATCACCTGAAATTAAACAATCAATAACCAAGATCATCAACACCCCCTTCTAAAGAACAATTCCGAGATATATCATTAAGTTTTATAGTCCCATTACAAGCAACTACACAAACGAATGTTCTATAAAAAGTACCAAAACATACTATGCTGCACTTAAAACACTTAGCTTCCACATTTAGACGGGCTATATTTAAAATGCGTTAGAAAAACATGTAGCACCCTTTGCTTTGGTGTTTAAAAAAGTTGTGTTCGTGACGGACTGATTAAGAAGGGGTTCTGTCGACGTTTAATTCATATTAGAACAAGTTTAGTGCAGTAATAGGTATGTTACGAATTGCATATGCAGATAAATAACATTTCTTAAGAGCGTTTACACCTTTCGACATTTCATAGGATCCATAGGTCTAAAAAGTTACTACTACTAAAAATAGTGGTACAGCTAAATTAGACTGATTATAAATAATCTATAGAAACAGGAATTTCCGATTATCTTTTTTTTTAAACACATTTCGAAAATGTTTTTAGTAACTTTTTATGTACCTTGCTTATGCATATAAAGTTTCATTAAAATTGGTTCTGTGATTTCGGAAGATAAGGACTTGAAAGTTTGTATGAAATGCCGTAAGGCGTAAAGGCTCTTAAACAAAACTCGTAAATGTACTTTGTAAGATTTAACTACTACATTTTTTTTGACACAAAAACTTGCTGATAGCAGTATTATCAAAAGCATGGTAACTTTCCTCAGTATTACGTGTAAGTAGCTGTTATATGTTTTCACGTTTTTATAGGCTGCGCTCTTCTTTTTCTATGAAAACCTAAGCTTCAGACCACTCATTAATGGTTGACTCGACAGCCCCGCGAAATTCAATATTTCTAACGTTTTTCGCAATTTGTTTTGTGTTGAATAAAATATGATACGCGGCCGTAAAATGTACGTATTTACATAAATGTGGTCATTAAAATCATCAATACAACCCCATTATGTTCATTTAATCCCAATGAATGACAATTTTATGAAAAAGTCATTCTATGGGGTTAAATGAACATAATGGGGTTGTATTGATGACTTTAATGATTATAACTCAGTAAAGCCATATTAATTACGGCCACGTATTATATTTCACTACCTGTCCCGCACAACTTCGTCTGCGTCACATTTTCCCGGTTTTCGCAACATTTTTCATTGCTGCTCCGCTCCTATTTGTCGTAGCGTGATGATATATAGCCTAAAGCCTTCCTCGATAAATGGGTTATCTAACACTGAAAGAATTTTTAAAATCGGATCAGTAGTTCCTGAGTATCGCGTTCAAGCAAACAACCAATCTCTTCAGCTTCATAATATTAGTATATATTCTACATAAAAATTGACACTGACTGGCAAATTGTAAAAAACGTAAGAAACATTTGAATTTCGCACGCCACCCAGTCGCTTCCACCTTAACATAGAGTACACTAGTATGTGTTAAGAACGTTTTTATTCCGCCACCATCACGCTGTCTGTATAGCACCTGTTTTTCTTGGCAAATCGCAAAAACCAGCCAAGTGCGAGTCGGTCTCGCGCACGAAGGGTTCCGTACCATTTTTTACAAACACGAGCAAAAAAGTCACTTTTTGGTATGGGAACCCCCCTTAAATATTTATTTTATTCTGCTTTTAAATTTGTTGTTATAGCGGCAACAGAAATACATAACGTGTAGAAATTTCAACTGGCTAACTATCACGGTTCATGAGATACCTGGTGACAGACAGACCTGGTGACGGAAGGATAGCCAGCGAAGTCTCAGTAATAGGGCCCCGTTTGACCCTTTGGGTACGGAACCCTAAAAACCACCGTTAAGAAGAGCTTCAGTCTAAAGAAGGGCATTACATAACATCACGCCTATAATCCCAGAAAGGGATTACAGACTCCGTGGATGCTACTGAGAAGTTCCTGATGGAAAAACCCAATAACGATTTGTCCGATCCGGGACTCGAACCCAGGACTTCATGCTCAGCAGTCGCGAGCAGTAGAGAAGAGAACTCATAAATTAATGCTTCAAAACCTAAACAAAATGCCGTCCGATCTTTTCAAGCTTCAGAGTTCAAGCACCTTTTGAGGATGATAAATCTGTTTTCCACTTAAGAGGTTCTCCATGGAGACACAAATTCTGGAAGCCCTTTTGACCTTATTTTTGGGTGTTATTATAATGTATTCTGAAGATGGATAAGATGGATTCGTTAGCAGCTTTTGCTTAATGAGGGTTTTGTAAAACGATCCAGTATAGTCGAAAGCTTTTGAGAATCTAGTGAGTGTCAAAGTACACTTAACGAAGCCGAAACGCACTTGTTCTCCCCTTGTCATGTCATTGCGATATTTTTTTTTGAGATATTGGGGGTCAAAGTTCCAACTGTTTCACAAGTTTTGGAAGTGAAAACTTCTTTAGCGGCGTTGTGCACTTTTGTGATGGGTAAAAATTTTAAACCTGATCGAAAATTCGTAAGACAGATTTACATTAGGTTACGAAGGAATTCGAACTTTATGCCATCTGTCATTAGTTTGGATTTCCAAAACTGGAAAATTCGTAAGACGGATTGACATTAGGTTACGAAGGAATTTGAACTTTATGACATCTGTCATTGAGTTAGGTTTCCAAAACTGGATAATTATCTTATGCACAAACAAAACCTTCGGTTTCTCCAAAGAGGTAAAATTCGTAAGACGGATTATTATAGTTCTGAAGTGTTAGTTTTTTAATGTAATATAAATTATCATGTTTGTGTACGATAGCGCAATAAATGAATATTGTATTTTACCACATAATTTATAGTACATTTATACTGATAATTAAAGAAATTCGTGCAAAATTATTCCCTAACCATTTATAAATATCAAAAATGCACAACGTTAATATTCAAGTTTTCACTTCTGCCGGCACTCCCGGAGTGCAACCTTTTTTTACTTGTTTTTAATGTTATTACTTTACTTTAAATACCTCCACGACCACCGTACTATTCAACATATCCATCAGCACAATGTTTTGAGTGCGTTTTATTGAGTCCTACCGTAAAATGTGATCTTTTTGAAAAAAAGTCGTTTCCCAGCAATGACGTTTGCGTAGACTTACTTAATTTGATGTACAGAATGCCATTTATCCCCTGTATAAAACCCTGCATTTATAAACATACAACAAGATAACAGAAGTAAAAACATTGAAACATGTAATTTCAATGCCGCTTTCCACAACAGAAATGCGATTACAATTCCCAATGCAGTTACAAACAACAATTTTACATCACAAACAGACGCTCCTAACATTTTGTAGATATTTTATACGGAGAACTTGAAAATTAAAGGCAGGTCAATAGTAACAGGGTACGTATTCAAGCAGGCTGGTATATTCATGAAATATCGTGGTTTTATATAAAATTCTTCGTCTTGCTCCAACTCACACCGGTCCGTTCGCTGTTTATGTAAAATTTATTCAAAACGTACGCCGCTGCATGAAAATGTATTTATTTTTTATTGCACAGCACGTGGTCATATTAATTTACATACTCTTGCCGCTTTTAAGGGTATGTGTGAAGTTCTAAATTTCTTTGCGATTTCTGCATGATTTCAGTTAATAATGTAATAATAAACTATATTTGATATGATAGGTGCAGCTTACTATTATCAACGAATGATACAGTAAGATACCTACCATCTTTCACAGACGATACTACAAGATCAAAACGATCGTATTAAGAGGAAAGCGCCAGAGTAACCTGAGTTTTTTTTTAACTATTTCATGAAGTCTATGGGACTACGCGCTCAAAATGTATGGAATTGCAGTTTTTATTAACTTAGGAGGTTGTATTGATGTAACGTACTGTAAATCCTTATTTGTTACGGTCGAGAATCATATTTTGATAAATATACCACCTGACACTGACCAGTAAATTGCAAAAAACCTAAGAAAATTCGAATTTCGCGAACTACCCTGGCGCATCCACCTTAAACGCAACATTCTTATCCCAAGTTTACCCTCCCATTCTTTTTTCCACACAAAGACCTTTTGATCGTCACTTGTTTGAAGATGGAATTCTCAATTCAAAACATTTATAACGTCTAAGACTAAAACCTATTTATTCTACTTTCAAAGTCGTCCAAATTCAAACAATTTCTATTCGTACGTCGTTTCAAATAATTCCGGTATTATCAGCCAGTATCCAGTGGTCAAAGCTATTTCAAGGGTTTTGCCGTGTGTGGGTCGACAATACCTTGTATTGTGTTTCTTACGAACAGGGTTGCTAAATCTAGTTTTGTAGTTTACCCATAATCCATTTTTTTTTACCAAAATTTCTTTTTATACGTTGCGTAATTTTTTAAACAAGAATATATAAAACGGAGATATATAAAACTGTGTTCATTTACAAAAGGCACTGCTACATGACATGATGTAATCAGCGTATATATGAATATTTACTCAAGGTTTTATTACAAATTAATTTCCTTAATTATACAGTGTTCTTCTATGTATCCTTGGGGATGCAATCGTCAAGACTTTCATTTCCCCAATCTCCCCCACAAAGGTTTTTTCTCCAATTATAGGGAAAAAGTCCCCAATCCACCAACACAACATGCGAATATCAAGCCTCGCTTCAATGGCGTTTACCTTGTCGATATCGCGACCAGATTCTATTGAAAACGAGACCTGGAGACAGTTACTGGTTTTAGAGACGGTAGGTATGTTTCTTTTGTTTGGTAACGTGAGGTCTTAGTATCAAAGCCTATGTGTGAAAGGGAGTATGTTTGGCTTTTGCCGGTTTATATATTGCAAGAGGATTTTATGTTAGAAATTTTAATTTTGTGCTGTTCTAAGGTCCATTTTTAGCTACTGTTGTGTGTTTGACTTATTTCATTACGATCTTAAGTCATTATTGACTGCGGAGCCTCATTACAAACAGGCCCGTCGTCCAGCTCTTTAAGCTACTCCACGTGCACTTGAAGGGACCCTTAAGGAGTCTGTTATGAACTCACTATTGCGACATATCCTCCTAGGAGAGTACACTCTCTGTGAGAGGGAACAGGCTTAAGTCTACCGCGCTGAGGCCACTGAAGGTCGTATTCATATGCACCTTCTATTAAGGTCCATAGAGCTTCACATCATCAACAAACAACGAAAGAAATCCCATTAAAACCATGATTTATTGCCAAGATGAAGATCTAACGCAATATTCACCGTCGAAACTAATACCCCTTCTAAATACCACATCAATTTCTGGCTACTGATCCTTTCTAACTCCATTCTAATTAGATTCAACTCTAGGATCATCAATTTAGGATTGAAAATGGAGTGTCTGTGGTAATGATCGATTGGGTTGTCGGGTTCCAAGGAGGTTAATCAAAAATGTACGCCTGTCTACCGAAGTGTTCAGCGCTATTTGCCTGAATGTCTAATCTGGGGGTTCATTTACCTAATAGAGAATATGTTTCAATCTGTGAGCATATTGCGGCTTTTTGATTATGAGATGTGAAGGTATTAGCGTCGAGAGTTTGTCCTTTAGGTATGTAGGACTAGCTGTCCGGCGCAACTTCGTCTGCGTCACATTTTCCCTGTTTTCGCAACCTTTTTCATTGCTGCTCCTCTCCTTTTGGTCGTAGCGTGATGATATATAGCCTTTCTTGATAAATGGGCTATCTAACACTGAAAGATTTTTTCAAATCGGATCAGTAGTTCCTGAGATTAGCGTGTTCATGCAAATTTTCCTGGTTCAACAATAAAATTAAGGACCCAAACAAAAATGGATATAAATAAAGGGAGACTAAATGAACAAAAAAGTTACTTTTTTACTGTGGGTAACTAGAGAAAACTTCAGTAATTTAGTGACATGATAGTTTTGTATCTCTTGTAGACCGGAAACTTTCTGTTAGTTCTGTATGGTGTCGGACGTAAAGAATAGCACCATCCCATATCTTCCCGTGGGTGTCGTAAGAGGCGACTAAGGGACTTGCCAGAGAATGGGCAGCAGCATTCTCTGTGCTTTTGTAACAACCATACTGCGATCGCCAACCCGCCTGCCAAGCGTGGCGATTATTGCAAAACCCCCCTTATGTCAATGTGGCGTTGGGGTAGACCTATGCCAGCAGTGAACGTCTTTCGGCTGAAATGATGGTGATGATGAGACCGGAAACTTAAAGACCTTACCATGTTTTTCACGACCGTTCGCAAGATTTGTAGATGTTTTGCCAAAAGTGTTTGTAGGAATCTTATGCCTGTTTTGGTTCGGTTTACAAATAAGACAATACTGTTTAGATCTTAGTCATTAGCTCCAAAATACTTTAACATCTAATTTTAGCTGGCTTTTTATCCCAGTATCCCACACATAAAAGATTTTTTACTCCTTAAACCTACCTGGAAATCGCAAGGCCATCGTAAGGCTCTTAATGTTATCATCAATTTAATCTGCCCTTTGCAAAGTATCCTTTTTGGTTTCGTTTGCCAAATTCTGTTCGCAAAACGAATATCAATGTCAGAAGAGGTCAAATATTATGTTTTGAAATCTTAACGAGAAACTTCTTGGCAATAATCGTTTAGAGCGTTTAATTTTAATGGTTAAAGTATCTCATTTAAATTCTTGATGCCGAGAGCTTATTGAAGTGCTTACGTCACAAAAAGTTAGCTAGAGAATGTTAATTCTGAAAGCGAAAACGGGGTCATTTCATCATTTGTGGCCTCGAGGATTTCTTGGCAAACTTCAAGGTCGTTTTAATGGTATGCTTGTTTCTAAGCTTACGGTAGCAATTTCATCTGTCCCGTTGGACTTTCGTATTCAACACATTTTTGAGACAATTTTCCGAAAATCGTTCCTGAATCAGTAAACAATAGCAGCCGTTGGCTTTAAACCTATTAAGGATTTTATACTTACGTTTCCAAATACTGGAAGACCCTGTACACCGGCTTTCTGTACACCAGGAATCCATCACACCGCTCCATGGTCACCACTTTTTGAATTTTCCACTGTTTAACACCACCTCATGTTATCACAGGACCACCACAAACCACACTCACGATCTACCAAATGTACCATCACTACAAAGATTCGTTGATATCGTACAAAAGGATCCAGTAAAAAAGGTTTTAGTTCACTGTCTTCTATTTACAATTACACTAATCCCGTAAAAATTTAAGGCGATCGTCAGCTATTAAAAAGTTTACAAAATTCTTTTGGTCCTTTAAGGTGACTTCGTTCTATATTTAAGGCTGGTTTATTGGTTACAAGGTATAAATATTTGGTAAAGAAGCACTTAATGTTATACACTAGAACTAATAATTTAACGCCTAAAAGGCGATCACAGTCTCCTCTTTTGATTGGATTCTCAACGAATTGGCAGAATATTATAAACCTGCTTGTCTGAACAAAAAAAGAAAAGAGGTTCAAGTTTTGCGCAAAGGTTTGTACAATAGCATACAATAGCTTTTATTTCCCCGTGTATCTGAAGTCTGAGCAAATTGGTATCAAACGTTGAGCCAACAAAAGACTTCGGGAACACGTTTTCCGACCTTTGCGTTAAAAGTCTCCATTCTCGGCTACCCTTGTCATTATTGAGACGTCAACAACGCCTTTTCTCGCGCTTTCCAAGTTCCAATGCGTTGTATCCACGCGATCGACATGAATAGACTCGGAAGCGACATGAAAACAGATGACTTTTAGTAGTCTATTGGCATTTTATCTTGCAGCTTTACTCGGGATACGCGTGTATGTATTTTTGCAATGAATCATAAGTACTAAGTACTACTGATAAAAAAATCGGTTTATAAATAGTTAACTATAAAATATGGGAAAAACATTGTGCAAATACTAAAAATACAGCGGCAGTCAGTGGCATACATTATCATTTAGCCGTTGGGACTGTCAGCAGCATCCGGCGGCGGACAATTGTTCCGGCAGAGATAACAAACACGACATACATACAAAACACTGGCCACACCATTCAAGGCGTCCTAACTAAATATTACTTTCAAAATAATAAACACAAACATGTACAAACAGCCGCTAAGTTTTAATTAAAACGAGCGCCAAAAACATGTTACTCATTAATAAATTTCACTTAAATCGTAACTCCATTTTACATTTTTACTTATTTACAGACATCGACCAATATGGAACCTTGTTTCGAAAGCATTGATGACCGGCGCCGCGCATGACATGTGTACGCATCGAGTGTCCAGACACGACTGACCAATAAAGCGTCCGCGACATGCATTCTATATCCCAAATATGCGTACGCGCATCGCCGGAAGCAGGTGTCACGCACGCCACCTGTTCTCGTCGCGAATACCAAAAAGCGTGCTGACTTAAACAGTCAGTTGGAACAATGACCTGCCTGCACAACGGGTCTACACACATGGCTAATTAGGACTTATTTCGGCATCGATACAGGCGCAAGCGGCTATCGAATGTCATCTGTAATCTTTGTAACTGAACAACGTGGCATACATACTGTATTGATCAATTTTATATGTACAGTTAGACGATTGGCTTTTGTTGTACCCGCAAGTACCGGACAAGCAGGTTAATAAATATTTGATGGATTGCAGTACCTTTTAAGTGGTGTTAACATATTCATTAACATACTGAAGAACGAAGGTAAATAATGGACGGTAAAGGTTTCGAAGAAAATGTGGCGGCACAATAGTTGATTAATTCTGAACGTGTAAAAGCATAAGTATTTATTTCAACACGGAAGTTAATTATGCACACAGAATATTTGAAGTTGAAGAGCTTTCTGTTTGTCTAGCCCTTACAATATTCACATAATTTCACTAACAGCATACAAAATGACACATTTCAAGAGCCTCCAAATCTCAGAAGTTACATCCCACTCACTTTAATATTTCATCTAAAATCTTGTATAAAAGCCGAGACGGGGCCTGGAAGAACATACTCAGATACTGCACAGGCTTTTAAGAAAACAGGTCACGGATATCTTCCAAAAATATGAAACTTAATAAAGTCTGGAAGAGATTTATTCTTGAGGACGCATCCAGTGTATGACAGAGTGAATCTACGTGGGAACAAGATTGAAAGTTAACAACTGATGTTCAATGCTGATGTAAGTCTAAAGTAAGCAGTAGCGTTGAAGTTTATGCTGTCGTGAACTGGGATTTAGTTAAGAAATTGCGTAGACAGTGAATTTGTCGTGTATTTTGCATCAGTTCATCGTTGTTGGAATTTGATGCTGACAATTTTGAATTTAGAACATTGAAACTTGCTAACAACAGTAATCCTTCTTTTTCAGCCGATGTCGACTATTTTGCCGGCGTTGCTACAGTTTGTTGTAAAGTACAGAGGGGATTGAAATTCTAATGACAGTGACAGCTGTCAGTGCTACAATGACAGAATTAATTTGTTGGTATTTGATTATGGCTGAGCAGTGAGCATGTCGAAATCGATTGTTAACAAACATTTTTTTTATAATTTTCGTCTTATCGTGCTTTGAATTTAAATTGTCCCTTATTACACCAGTCTTGTAAAGCGACAAAGCAAAGTCGAAATCGTAACGAAAATTTAACCAAGTGTTAATACTGAGCATTATCACGCAATTTGTGATTTACTCGGCAATAAAGTTTTTATATCGAGAGGGGTAATCAGCCAAACTTTACCAAATTGGAGTTAAACACGCTAACTTTTACCCCTCTGGAATTATTAGGCTCATTTTAAATAACTAAGCGTTGTTTGACAATGTTATAAAATAACGAAAGTTTATAGTTATTGTGGAACGGCATAATTCTTTAGGCGCTTGAAAATTAGACGCTTAGGATGGCGCTATTGGTAAACATTTGTGAAATTTTCATAAGAACTTAAAACGGAATATTTTCCGTGTTTATTATTTGTTTGGTTTTCCGATATTTCGTCGTTTGTTGCAAGCGCCATGATTACGGGTAAAACAAATAATAAACATAGTAAATATCCCGAATTTACTGTTTACGACAGTGTTAGTTGCCTATGACAGTTTAAAATTTTGTGAAATTCTCTTTAGAAATAGTGAAGAAAAAAAATATTACGACGTTGTTAGTTCCCACTATGACCACGCGACAGAAGAACCACACGCTAATTGCAAGAGCTTAAAAATCTGTAACCCTTTAATTGATCCACACACATGTAGTAAATTACAGCAACAGATACAGTTCAAACGAAACACAAAGGTCTTGTTTTTATGTCGTTTTATACCTTGATACACCCCGTCCCTAATTAAAACGAGCCAGCTACATCAAAGAAATGAAAATCAAGCGTACCCATTGAGTTTCTATACCCTTCTCGTGTCCGCTCATGTGGGCACAGACTAACTACCGCTGGGCTAAAACCTCCGAAACTGGAACTCCTTTCAGACCTAGGTTTTGACGTCTGCTTTTTTTTAATTTGTTACCGATTTGTTGGTTGGGATTTTTACTGGCTTTTCTCTTCTTTTGTTTATTTGAATGATTCCTTTGTAGAACACTATTTAGGTACTACTATTAAATACTACCTCCTACGCAGACCTCAGTTTAGTCAACTTAATAACTTGACTTAAAACAACTGTGAAAGGAAAGTAAACAAGCACTCTAAAGACGCTATCAAACGGAATGTCTTAGATTTTTTTTATCCTATGAATCGTTTTAGTGCCGTAGCGAAGAGGCCAGCAGCTGGCTCTTGCAAATTCCGATTTTGTTCGAGTTGTCTCGTCTATCGTTAGTTTATTTAGGTAATGTTTTTGGATTAGTCATTATTTAGTTAATGAATGAAGTATTTAGTTAGTTCATTATTTAGTTGTAGTTTTTCGCAGAAAGTAATGACGCTACTTTTATCTGTGCAGTCCTGACGCATCGGGGTAATTTCGTAACACACTAACAAATACGCAATTACTGTTGCTGAATTGACAAATTGAACGAAAATTTGACAATACAGCAACATTCATTGCGTTATTTAGGTACTTGAGCACATGAATTTTTCAAATACCTTTGTAAAAGAGTGAATGGATTTTGAATTTCCTTTAAAATACTTCGCAACGCAACGTGTAAAAAGTGTGTCCAAGCAAGTTTGGCTTTGGTCAGCCTTTAAAATGGTAATATGCATGAGTATTTTATTTACTAACTAGCTGTGCCCGCGACTTCGATTGCGTGAAATTTAACAAAAAAGTTATTTTTATAATCATTTTTGTTTTTTTCTAAAAAAATAGAAGCAGCCTAAGTTACTACTTATTACATCAGCTATCTGCCAGTGAAACTCCCGTCAAAATCGGTCCAGCCGTTCCAGAGATTATCCGGAACAAACAGACAGACAGACAAAAATTGAAAAAAAAAATATTTTGGTATATGTACCTTATATACATTGCGGTTATTTTAATATTACAAACAGACCGATCAATTTTATTTATTTGTATAGATTACTCGGTAACTGTAGCAACTAACTGACTGTAAAATTTCTACTTGTTACTCCATTTACGGAATAAGATAGACGAGCCGCACTGGCTGTTATTTAATGCTAGCTTGATGCAAAACGCGATTTCATATTTAAATAAAAATAAAAAATCTTAAATGAAAGTAGTTAACAGAGAGAGTCGTGATTAATCATAATGCAAGCAGTTAACAGAGGCTCAATTTTAGCAGCTTTGTTTGCAGCCTTTGTAATTTCAGACTTCGAATGCCGCGGGCAGAGGGCAGAGGGCTTTCAAAGCATTTTGAGTATGTTACAGGATTAATGATGAAATACATTTTTGACTTTCCTTTTATCGTTATTACTGAAACTTAACACAATTAAAAGAAATGCTTTGGACCTTCTTCTACTAAGTTACTTGAAAAATAATATAACCGTGAAAAAGGCGAAAAAGGACCCATTAAAAGGGTGCGCAACTTCTCATAAATTGTTCTACACTATTAAGTAGGACGTTGGGCCATTACGAGAAGCATAAAACCCGTAAAATTACTGCAAAATAATCTGCCAAGCACTGAATTTATTACATTTTCGGTTATTGGATGCTACCAATATTGACAATGTGAAAGATTGAATGTTTATAAACAAAAACCGGCAAAGTGCGAGTGGGACTCGCGCACGAAAGGTTCCGTAGCATTATTTATAAAAACGCAGAGCAAAAAAATCACATTTTTGTATGGGAGCCCCCTTAAATACTTATTTTATTATGTTTTTAGTATTTTTTGTTATAGCGGCAACAGAAATATATAATCTGTAAAAAATTCAACTGGCTAACTATCACGGTTCATGAGAAACAGCCTGGTGACAGACGGACAGACGAACGGACGGCCAGCGAAGCATCAGTAATAGGGTCTCGTTTGACCCTTTGGGGACAGAACCCTAAAAAGAACTATGATAATGAACAGGATAGAATTCTAGTTTACACTGTTTAAGAAAATCAAGAGGTTTTCGCACAATCAGGCCTGACCAGTGACATAAATGAGAAAACATTCACTATTTAAGAGCGTTTATACCCTACGGCATTTCATACAAACTTTCAAGTCGTTATTTTCCGAAATGACTAAACAGATTTTAATGAAACTTCCTACGCATAAGCAGTATACATAGGTCTAAAAAATTACTAAAACATATTTTTGAAATGTCTTTTAAAAATGAAGATAATTGGAAATTTCTGTTTCTATAGATAATTAAAAATCGGTTTAATTTAGCTGTAACATTATTTTTCGAAAATGTTTTAGTAACTTTTTAGACCTACGTATACTGCTTATGCGTAGAAAGTTTCAATAAAATCTGTTCAGTCATTTCGAAAAATAACGACTTGAAAGTTTGTATGAAATGCCGTAGGGTATAAACGCTCTTAACATAATAACATCACGCCTATTGCCATCAACCGGGCACAAATCCAGACTCCGTGGCTGATAATGAGGAATTACTTATGGAAAAACCCAATAACCCTTTGCTCGACCTGGTAACCGAACCCAGGACCTTATGTCCAGCAGTCCCGCTATCGACCACTTTTTCACGACAAAAAACCGATTCCCGTATTGATTTTTCCCATTATATATGATAACAAAAAATATCTTATTAATTATTCCCAGAAGCCTCACAACATAAGTATCTCTTCAGAACCTAAAACCATCAGACCCGACGAAGAACATGCAAACACAGTAGCAAAAGCAACTCCGCTATCTTTTTTAGCTGCTGCAAATATATTTTCGTTCTTTACTAAAGAATTTTCCACAACAAACTCCTTCAGAGACCCTTCAGATTTTTCTTTAGAATTCTCGTCATGCGACGTTGGATGTCGTACCTTGGTCCCGAGGGAGTTTCCTCGATAATATAATAATACCTACATTCTACATGCCTCTGAGGCCCGGGATTAGAGTAACCATCCGTCAAGATTTGGCCGGACATGCCACTATCATATTTTGTCCGGACTTTTTGAGTAAATTTACGGTCACATCGGTAAGGACGGGTCGCGGACTTGGCTCCAGACTTTGAATTATACTCAAGTCTCAATTAGTTCCCTTTGTCCACAGCCAGTATGTAATTTGTCACAGTGTGATCAAACATTTAGGGAGATTTTTTAGAAACAAAAGAAACTTAAATTATTGCACAGCAATATTATAAAGTAAGGCGCTTAGGAAGGGAAACCTTATCTCACTGAAGCGTAAGCTCTTCGAGATTTGTATCCTGAATTCCTGCCTATCCTAACCTATGGCGCCCAGAAATGGTCTTAGACTAAGGCTCAGAAGTCCAAACTCAAGGTTTGCCAAAGAGCAGTGGATCGTAGCATTTTAAACAGCAAAGTCGCCGATCGAATGCGCAACACCGCAATACACTCCAAGAAAGACAGGCTTCGCAGATGTTGGCAATAAGTATGCGAAGTTAAAATGTGACTGGACGGGTCACATTTCCAGGATGGGTTAGTACAGATGGGCCAGAAACGTCACACAATATGTGCCTAAAGACGGACGTCGTCACCGAGGCAGGCCTAAGAAACGATCACGTGACTATTTGGACTCGTTCCTGACTGATTGGCCAGAGAAGGCCAAACACCGAGAAAGTTAGAAAATTAAGGGGGGATCTTTGCACAGCAGAGGGCTTAGTAAAAAAAACCGGTCTTTTTCATACGTTCGGCTATCATCAGGACTTTTCACGTTTCGAGATGGTAACCCTACGGGACATGAACTTGAACAATGGTCTCGATAATCGAAGCAGTCTGTAGTGATAATATCATCAGCGGGAACTCGTTTTGTTGATGCAATCTAGTGGTGATTGGCATGGGACAAAATATTGTGGGTATCTAAGTGAAATAAGGATGGTTCGTGAAAAGATGCTGATGTCCACTGGCTTTGGTGGGTTTTTCTTTCCTGGATGCTTGTTACTGTGTGGTTTTTGGTATAAATAGGTTCCTATTGGACAATAAAGAAAATTATTAAACGGAAACGTACCTACTATCGAGATGAAAAACGTATACCTACTTTGGGGTACCAGTGTGCCAAACATCGAAGTAAGTACAATCCTCAAGTCGTGAAGAGATCACAGACAGACAGGGATCTTTTCATATTGTTTTTACTATTCAGCATAAAATAACGCTAATCATTAGAGCCGATTAATTAACAAAGTTCAACTAAAATGTTCTAAAAGCTTAAAATCGTGACAAAACCACATCAGACTAACACCATTAAGTCCTAATCACTTTTACAGCAAAAATTACGCTATCTCGTTTTAATCGTCCAATATCCGAGTGTGTGAAAGAGATAGCAACACTTATTCACAGTCAAACGATGTCGAAGAAGACATTTGTGGGCATAACATAAAAACTTACGATGTCATTGTTTTCATGGCGAAGTAGAATGCCATTGACTCCGGTACTATGGAACACGGGCTTTCGTCTAGTCAGGCCTATTTGTAATGGAAATAAGGTTTGAGAAGGTTGGAATCCTAATTCCTTACTGAACACAAGTTAATAAGACTATTGGTAAATGAAAAATAGTTTAATAACATGAAGTTCAAGGAAAATAGAGAGAAATATTGGTTTACCTTCACGTATCACAAATTTTAGGATATTCATCATCATCATCATTTCAGCCGCAAGACGTCCACTGCTGGACATAGGCCTCCCTCAAGAAGGGGGGATTTTGCCATAATCGCCACGCTCGGCAGGCGACTGCAGTACGGTTGTTGCAAAAGCACAGAGAACGCTGCTGCCCATTCTCTGGAAAGTCCCTTAGTCGCCTCTTACGACACCCACGGGAAGATATGGGATGGTGCTATTCTTTACGTCCGACACCATACAGAAGATTAGGACATTATTTATTAATAAACACCTAGTTGCACTAACAGTACATAAATATTCAAGTTATCGGTTAATAAAACTAAAATATTTTGCGTTGACGGAGCAAATGTAGTTACATTCACTACAGAGTTTTCCTATAAGGAAAAACAATAAGAGTTATTGAGAGTCCAAGCTGTAAGTACGTCTGTAAACTAGCCAACAAAAAAAAACAATGTCTATATGTCTATGTCTTCTAAAAACAGCTGGCAAAAAAAAGTGCGTGGAGTCCCTCCGCGCGGAAGAAGTGAAACTTAACGCAACAGTGCTTTCATACCCCCTCCATGGTAGCTTTAAACGTTTAACGCAAAATTGTTGAAAGTCGCATAAGAAGTTTAATTTCAAAAATAAAACAAAATCAAGAAAAAATCTTCTTGTCTATGGCAACTACAACTGTCAAATCAAAGTTTAACGCCCTTTCGGCCCTTTCACAAACGAAAGAAAGGTGTGAACACACTAAATAACTATCAAACACGTACCTAATCAATATTCGATTGATTTCATATGCACACGTTATAATTAGCACGCATTCAGATTCTTGTCATACCTTCCCACTTGGTCTGATTAAGGTATGAAGAACGGTATTTAGAAATTGTTTGTTATTCAAACCCTTTGGTTCATTATGAAGTTTTAATAAGCATTATTTACCGTTATTTGCATACATAATAAACTCACGCTGTTTTCCCAAGGGTATAGGCAGTAGCCACAGAACACCACGTGCTACGATCCTTACTTACTCCTTTTGCCTAACATGAAAAAAAACAAAGTGCAAAAGAGACGGAGATATACAGGTCGTCTAGCTCCGTCTCTTTCCCACTCTGGATTAAGAATGAAACAATAATGTTTTAAGACGTCATAGTTGCCTCTCTGGTCGTACTCGCAAGCCGGTTGCGAGTACTACGCACCTGACCTTTCTGAAGAACCTCACCAATAAGGTTAACCGTTTTTTACTTACTACTTTATTAGTCTTAAACGTTAAGCACTTAATGATGACGTAAATATTCTTTAGCTTTACAGGCTCCGTAAATTTTGATGTCAAACTCCATGGCCCTCCGTATGTGTGATATAGCACACGTAGCATGACCACTGTAGAAGAAGTTTTGTCTACGGAAGAATCGACATAATGACATTAATGACAGATAGACAATGTGTCAGTTTGTCGATTCTGCCGTCGACATAGCCCGTTTCTACGGCGGTCACAGGTCGAATAATTCTAAATATTGATTACACGTCGCTTTATGTATTTGTCTGATATATTTATATAATAAATGCTGCCTGCATTTATTGCGGTATGTTTATGTGCATAAAACATGAACTTTTAACTTGGACAAGTCACGCCAAAATCACGTAGTTTAGACATATTGCCATTGCACCTGTTTGTATAGAGGTCAAGTACTTAACCAATTTATTCTCTACTTACCCAAAGCAACAGAAAAACATACTCATTCTTTTACCTGCACTTCCGAACTTTCGAGTAAGTATCCTCCCATGTAGGCTGGCGATTCACAACAACTCTTATAATATCAAACAGATCAAAAAAATTCATAGTTTTAAATAAAGAAACATTCGACCCAGATTACAGTCCGGGTAAGCAAACTAAAATCACCTAGGTTCACTTGCGAGATGCCATTCACAAAAAAAAATAACCAAGAATAGACAAAAGCTTCGTTAAAATCACTTATTTCTTTAACTCATTTGAAAAAAGAATTTCAATCACTGCATAATAACCTGCACCAGAATAACGACTGACCATAAATACGTAAATAATAACTCCTGTTGATGTTATTTTATCAAAAAATATCCTCCAATGAGGACTTCAGGAAAAAGCTATGAATAGGTACTGTCATTTGCAATAATAAAATATTTCTGCTTTGAGTATTGTTAACATTCTACGTTCAATTTCATAATGACATGTTTTCATTGGCTAAATGCTTATAGTTCCTCCGTTGCGATTTTTTGCCTGGAGTTTTTACTTATTAGCTTTAATATAAACTAACTAGAAGGAAGAATCATTGCGTTTTGTTATCGATATCCAAAAGGTATTTTAGTTAATACCTGAAGAAATCTACATCTCTTTGCATTTATCATGGTTGACACTGAAATGCTGAACAAATGAAAATACACCAATCATCATAATCACACTCTTCTGCCAACTTCCCTGTGCAAGCGAGAAAATACCGAACTAAAATAAATGTACGAAGAGTGACATCGATGCAAATTTTCTTGACAACCTGACCTTGAACTGCACATTTAAAGTGGCTGTACAGACCTCCTTTTTGTCATCTATGTATGTGAGAGGGAGTAGGTTATAACTTGTGGTTCTTGCTCTAAAATCCAGCAAAACAGCAAGTGGCTGGTTTTTCACACTGTTTTCCTTCACCATTTTGAGAGCAGGATAAAAAATATCATGGCCAAAATATCTTTTAGAAAAACATATTCCTATTTAACAAAGCAAAAATTAACAAGCAGTGGGTACATTTAATTAGGGCAGAGCTACAACATAAGCAATGAAAAACAACATAGTGCCGTATATTTTAATCCCAGATCCCGACCACATTTAAACTAAAATCTGATGCGAAATAATATGCAGCTTATTTTCAGTTTGTGTTTAATCTCAAGGCTTGCAGCGCTAACGAATACTGCACAAATTATGTCGGGCCCCGCCTAAGTGACTTCCATCAAGCTATACATTTTCCAGTATAACATATAATGAAACCGCCTTTTCCAGTATCAACAACTGTATTTATAAAGTAGTACACATAAACAGAGTACAAAACTTGGTGCTTATATCAGTAGAAAGCTTAATATACCACCCAATATGTAATTAACAAAGTTTAATTCCCCAAGCCAAACCTTTTGGTTTTCCCTCCAAATAAAGTCTGCCGTTTTGGCGGGAACCGTAAATATCCACCTTTCTTTTTTTTTTTTTTTATTTGACACCTCAAACATTTGACCAAAGAGTTTTTATAAACTCTTTGCTCATATCAAATACATCAATCTAAATCACAACAAATCATCATCATCAATCAAAACATGTCCTCGCTTTGTATAGATTTCCAATACAATGAGAGATGTTTCTGTGCTGTATGATGCCGGACGTAAAGAATAGCACCATCCCATATCTTCCCGTGGGTGTCGTAAGAGGCGACTAAGGGACTTGCCAGAGAATGGGCAGCAGCGTTCTCTGTGCTTTTGTAACAACCGTACTGCGGTCGCCAACCCGCCTGCCAAGCGTGGCGATTATGGCAAAACCCCCCTTTTTGTCAATGTGGCGACACTTGGTGGAGGCCTATGTCCAGCAGTGGACGTCTTTCGGCTGAAATGATGATGATGACAATGAGAGATCCTCATAAACTGGTATTATAGCTGGATTGGTCACCGTGCGTATGAGGAGGAAACGACACGGAAAATACTCTTACAATCAGTCAGGGATTTACACGGATTATTTACTTCATACGCCTCATTTACGGTTTTATTTTAATTATATATCAAAGACAGGATATGATTATGTTATGTTCTGCTTCCTGGTGGCTTTACGACATTTCATACAAACTTTCAAGTCCTTATTTTCCGAAATGACTGAACCGATGTGAATCAAACTTTATACGCATAAGCAGCAAACATACTTAGGTCCAACAAGTTACTAAACAACTAAAAACATTTTAAAAACGCTCTTAACTTGGTAAGGTGGTGAGTATTTTTTACAGTGTTAAAATATGGAGGAAAGAAAGGGTTCGTAAGACTACGTTGCATCCGATGGAGTGTAAAATTGCAGTAAGAAAAAAGTATAGACTTAAGATATTTTATTTATAGTTTATGACTAGTATTTCTTTTCTTAGTTAATATTAAATTCTACTTAATGCCTAACCCTTCGGGAATTACAAGCGTGATGTTATGTTGTTAAGTCCACAAGTGCACCTAGCGCAGGTTGTCTCTGCATCAACCAAAGGTTGACGTCTGGTATAGACTGCCTTTGCGATTGAATCCGCCTCTGTACATTATGACTGTGTGATTAAAGTATTAAATAATAATTAAAGTAAATTGCTAAGACATTACCATTATGCTACACTACCATTGATAGCGGTATCCTCAATAGTAGGTTTCCTACGAATTTTTGAACTACCTTCTACAATAAGATTTGGTATAAAATTAATTAAGTTGGGTTAGTAACCAATAGATATCACGCTTCCGTCAAAGCATTAAACAAAAGAAATAGATTACCGAAATATTTTCAACGGAAAGAACTCCTAATATCAAAACATTACCAAAAGCGTTCCTAAAGAAACAGCTCGTTATAACTCTAACAATAACTCATTATTTAAAAGTTCTCCCCCGGCTAAACAGCAAGGTCCGGGGAGAGCTGACCCAATAAATAGCATTTACGATAGAACGGAAGAAAAACGAATAACAATAACATCAACCACCCTTTCTCATCTCGGCAAAGTTATATAAATGTTACGGGTAATAGCGGGAGGAAGAATAATGGATGATCTTGGCAATGTTTTAGAAAATTCGTTTTCATGGGAGATAAAACAAGCAATATAAGAATCAGGAGTATTGACTGATTGACGTTCAGACGTTTTTGTTAGTGATAGATGTTTTAATTTAGAAACGGTCTCAAAAAATAATGCAGTTACAGACTTCAATCGAAAGGTTTCATTTTATACGGATGGGAAATCATCAAATGACACCTCCAGCTCTGGGCGGAGCGGAAGGGAGTGTCAGACTTGTACTGACTAAAACTCATCTATGTTCCTTCTTAGCCCTTGTGTTCCAGGGCCACGGTATCTCTTTCGAACAGTCCCGCAGCTCTGGCACGCATCGGCCCTCTCGGAACCCTTCCGATTTGCTAACATCTTCAGCGCGCGTGGAACACGTACACGTCGTCGGCACGGCCTACAAGCCTATAAGACGGACGGACGGTGAGCTAGCCCATTACTCACTGTCCACATTGAAAACCACCTAGTGGTCAAATGGTCGCTAGCGATACTGATTGCCGGATAGGAGTTATTAAGCCCTCTATCCTATGACTTAAACATAAGTAGCGAAATATAGCTGTGTTTCAAATACCTCTGCCTAGGCCTGCGGGAAAAGACGTAATATTATAATGAAAACAACACGTTTCCAAGTGGAAAATTTTAAAATTAAAATTCTACATTACTTGTGCAAGTTGAAAGCTTTGCGAGGGAACGTGTAGCGAAGTAAATAAAAACGCAATAAGATCAAAAACACTTAATTTGTCAGGATCTTTTCCCAACGCGCCGATGGAGCCCGAGGCGATTAGAGCCACAATTGCTTCCATTTTTGTGCTGGCACGTAATAGTAACTAGCTGTTATTAAACTGGAGAACTCAAGCGATAGTAACCAAATTGGAAACAAGGTCTCTGTGATGTAGATTATTATTAGTTGTTGCATTTTGAATGTCAACTATTCGTGATTATATGTCACTGAGTGCAATACTACCTTCGGCTTTTGAAAGTCTACACAGATTTTATCAAATCTCATGTTTATTTGATTGGCTATTGTTCTGTTTACAGATTTATTGATACCAAACTTGATCAAACTTTCAGAAAAAGAAGAGTTATTTATATATATCGCCAGCCAATTCCAACCATCAACGATATACAAACAGATTGTTGGTAGCTATGTACTTGTACTTCTCCACTAGCTAAATAAAGTTATTAGTAGCATAAAACCGGGGTGCATCTGTACTTTCAAAGTCTCAATAAACTCAACTGCATTCTGCAAGCACAGCTGCTACGCATACTCTTTAGACAGCTGCTCCCAAACTTGAAGACATGAAAATTCAATTTAATGCAAACATAACTTTATTGGAGTCCAAATAGTCTACGAGATACGAAGATATTATGAAATGCAACCTGCCTTACAAAAGTGAAGAAGCAATCAGTAAATGTAACAGTGACTTATTTTGAGAAACCTCGTGTAGTAGACAAGATATTTATGTAGCATATACGGTGAAAAGCGGGCCGGAATATAGTCTGCGATACGGCACGTTTGCTACGAAAAATATGGGCTTAATCCGGTAGAAGACTGCATGCTACTACGCAGAGTTATGGCGAATTTATGAAGCTCGACCCGCAAGCTAGCGTGTTGTAGTCGTTGGCATTTGTGAAGAGAACGAGATTTATTATGACCTATCATAATGCTGGCTTATTTTACAAGAACTTTTCTCTTATTATAAAAAAAAAATACTAAAAGAGTCACGAATTTAAAATTTTATGGATGGGAAGAGAGAGCAAGACTAAAGAAAAGATGAATTGATTGTACAGTGTAAGAAAAAGGAATAAAGGATAGCGTGACAGTTGACAGAGAAGATTAGAAGAAATAAAAACCGGCCAAGTGCGAGTCTTACTCGCACACAGGGTTCCATAGCCCCAAACAATATTTTGAACTGTCATTCATTAGTTAGTAGTATTAGTTAGTTAACTTCCACTCAACCGCAAAACTAAATTGGTTTTTCATAGTATGTTAATAAAAAACAAAGTTACTGCTGCAGTTTGATGAAAAAGTCCCATATCTCAAAAACTAAACATCATATCTTATTGAAACCAATTTTCGTTGATAGTTTTTTTTACGTTCTACAATCCTAAATATTTTCAGAATTTTCCTCCCCTTACTTTAGAAATTAGAGGGGACACACACTTTACCACTTTGGAAGTCGCTCTAGCGCAAACTATTCAGTTTAGAAAAAAATGATATTAGAAACCTCAATATCATTTTTGAAGACCTATCCATAGATACCCCACACGTAGGGGAATGATTAAAAATATATTTTGGTTTTCAGAACCCCAAAATTTATGTTTTTTTTTCTATTTTTGTGTGAAAATCTGAATGCGGTTCAGAGAATACATCTACTTACCAAGTTTCAACAATATAGTTCTTATAGTTTCGGAAAAAAGTGGCTGTGACATACGGACGGACGGACGGACAGACAGACAGACAGACAGACAGACAGACAGACAGACATGACGAATCTATAAGGGTTCCGTTTTTTGCCATTTGGCTACGGAACCCTAAAAACGTGTTGCACCGACCCCAGGTAGCAAAGGTAGAAATATGCTGATGGTGATAAAATGCAAAACAAGAAAATAAGTCACCTTGATTCTTTTAAGATTAATTATCTTAAAAGAATCAAGATTCATATCAATATTGCTCCCCCAATTTATCATTTGATAAACAAAAGCTGTAAATAGATATTGTGTTTATGGTCAAAATTACGCAGGAAGTACCCAATTGATTTGATTTCATGAGGGCCTGTTGGATAGGCAACAATAAAACCCGTAATAAATTGGAAACATTGCCAGAATTACCATAAATTGTACTTTCCTGGATCGACTTAATGGGAGACAAGAATTCATTTAAGTATTTATTTTCTCTCACAAAGGAAGCTTGTGTCTGTGTCCCAGCAGTATGAACGTTATTGTCCGATTATAATGAAATATATGTGCATCTATAATAATATAAGTAATAATAAATTCTTTTATTTGGGACAACATCTATCATCATCATCTATCTATTCACTGAATATTAAAATTTGTTCTTCGAATTGTTAACAGAAAGAGGGCCTACTGCAGAACGAAGATTTTATCTAAAAAGTTTGGCAATTCTAGAAGTTAAGTCGATGACTAGCCTGTCAAGTTACAACTGGCCAGCGCGAAATTCGCAATTCATTACAAAAATATGGCGTCTGCAAAATAAATAATATGTTCCTTTTTCAAACCAACTTCACGCTTACGCTTCTCATGCAAGCGAAACTGTAAACAAACCACCTTCAAACAACCCTCATTTTGTTATCGAACCGCCATTAATTGAACAGCGTTGAACAAACATTGGTTGAAACATTTTTCATTCACAATCCACATGGATAGCCATTGAAAAGTTGGCCGTCCACTTGACCAACAATACCGACGTCCCGTGTTAATTTACGCTGACTCCAAGTGCTATTGTTGGCACTAATTGGTGCTTTCATCAAGCATTCCGTTCAATTAGTTTATTATATCTTTTGCAATACTTATGAGCTGATGATAAGGACTTTAAGCTTTAAGACGAGACAATCATTAGATTGAATGATTTAAACAATACATGTTTCATCATCACCATTTCAGCCGAAAGACATCCACTGCTGGACATAGGCTTCCCCCAAATTTCGCGACATTGACATAACATGGGGGGTTTTGCCATAATCGCCACGCTTGGCAGGCGGGTTGGCGATCGCAGTACAGTGGGCACAAAGCACAGAGAACGCTGCTGCCCATTCTCTGGTAAGTCCTTTAGTCGCCTCTTACGACACCCACGGGAAGATATGGGATGGTGCTATTCTTTACGTCCGACACCAAACAGAGCATGTATAATATATGTTTAAATCAGTCAATCTAATGTTTATTCAATGCTAACAAAAAGTTGCTAGCTAATTATCAGTTTTATTTATCCTTTCAATTGTATCTACAGTCATCATGAGCCGCCATTTTTTCCTCTTTGTAATTCGTAACCTTGATTTAGTGATGCCCGGCACAGACTGTCCAGCAAATAGCTCTACTATAAGTCGCTCAAAACAAACATGGTTTCTCCCTTCCCAGTTCAATTTGAAACCTAACCCATATACCATTATAGAACTTAAACAAGAAAGATAATTTAACTACGTTAACAGCGTGCAAAACGGGAGACGAACCCATTTAAAATCTGATACCATTCCACAAACAAATAAAGAAATCAAGCAGAGATTTCATTAGGACTCAAGAGGAGTCCCAACGCGGCATGATCGATAGACTGCCAGAGCACAATGGTAGCAATTTGCCGTAATTACTACAATGGAGACCGCGCTTAACTTAGGTACCTACCTGAGCGAACCATAGACGAAAGACGAACGCTGGAAGTAATTCAGTATGAAAAGAAAACTTTCTCTAGGGACCTGATTGCTCGGTTTGTAAATATATTTTATTATTTTCTCAGCTTTTTGTGTGGATATTTATGTACTTTTGAGTGGATAAAATATTTGCTAAACCATTTTTTCTGATTAATCAAACCATTATTAAACTGTTTACTATAGAACTTTTGAACTTAGAACCTTTTTGAGTTTGACACAAGCAAAAAGGTTTTTCTAGAATGCTTGAGACGCTTTGTTCGTATCCTCAACTCGATTTGAAGTAGACAATCGTTTGAGTTCCTTCTTAAATTCATTTCCTGGATGACTCGGGAAAGCGGGCGTCTCGATAGATCGAATACCAACCGTGCTTGTCCCGTACCCGTGTTCCGAACGACCAAAAAGTAAAACAAAAGTCTGTAATAGGTTTAGTGAACTCCATTTTAGACGTGTACTAACATTCTAGACTTTAAGCGAACGGTGAGTCTAGTGTTTGGCTTACGCGGTTATTTTCTTCAATGAAGGCAAGGAATATTCTTGTCTCATTTACTCTTTCAAATAGGTATAACTCTAATAATTACTTTAACATCACTTAGTGACAAGCAAGCACCATATTTCACGAAAAAATAACAAATATACGATGATAACGTTACTCTAGAAATATATCATTTCCCCACCGGATAAGGAAATTATTACAGACTGAGCCAACAAATAACATATACAAACTACCTACAATGGGTCCGATTACTGTCCCTAGAAATACAAACATACTTAACGTAAATATAATTTATAATAAAAATCGACACCATCATTCTCCTGCGTTTATCCCAATTTATTTGGGGTCGGCTATACCTCGATATCTCATCAGACACCTCCTTTCTTGCCACATCATCGTTCACACAGTCCATACATCGTTTATTTAGTCTTCCTCTGCTCTTATATCCATCTACATTCATACTCAACACTTTCCTCACTACATTTTCCTCATAATTATAACAATCGACAATAGTGCTTTAATTAGAGCATCTAACCATATTTCTTATATCCTGCCACACAGTATAAAAAGATGACCAGCAAACCAACTAAGCGCCCGAGGAGTTAGCATAAATTTTACCATATTGCATCGCATCCTAAACGCTGACTTCGACGTGAGGTTTGTACTGAATTCCAAAAGCGCCTCTACCGTTCGAACGATGAACTAATTTTGACAGCAAGAACGTCAGGCCCTCAATGCTCTTCCCTTCTCTCAGTATATTATATCTCTGAAGCATGCTTTGGAATCATGTAAACACGTTTGCATGTGTACAAGATCCAACTCCGACCATTTTGTTTCTAGTTGAAATACTGTACTTTAATATGTCTAGTGTTCTATATCCTGTGAAGCGTACGTCCTAGGCACGTGACGCCTCACAAAGGAATGGCGACGCCATCGCCAATGATAATAGACATAACAAAACAATGATTAATAAAGGTACGAACAGACCATTTCTCTCTATTTGGAGCGCACGTGCCTGATCACGGGCGTGTTTCAACAACCTGGGTAAAGGTGCTTCAGATGGCAAGTGTTGCGTATTTCTTTTTTACAATATGCATAAAGTCTCTTATTAAAACTTTATGTAGAAAAAGAAAGATTTTATTTATTTAATTCGGTAATATTTACTCAAATATTAACCCTTCCTTGTATGAAATGAGGGACCACCGTTTAGTCGTTATATATTTTTTTCTTTGATGCTTTGTAGTCCGTTTTTCAGTAAATATCTTAACGAATTCTTTACAAAGTGTCTGTATCTTTGCGAATTCAGTAGTCACAATACCTTAATTTTTCAGATACTTTCCGAGATCTCGGTGATGACGGACGGTCTGACGGACCGCACATTAATTAAAGGCTGTAGTTTTCAATATATTTGTTTACAAATTCCCAGATTTGTTCTACAATTGTTTTAAGTCTACTACTAAATCTTACAATTTTTATTTTGCGAAATACCATTTTGGTCCCTCGATTCACACGCACATGGCACTCGGCGTCCGCTGTAAGAATCAGTCAGCTTTTAGTCTTTTTCAGTTCCTAAAATTAAAATGATCTTATTTACAGTAGGTTTTCATTCTCCACCCATCAAACACCAATACAATATAATCTTTTAGTTTACCTATGTTCTACAAATAAAAATATGTATTTGAATCTGAAATATTCAGCAATTCTAAAACCCTATTGTTGAAAAGTTACCAAACGTGTTATTTCAACAAGAATTTCCGTCCAGCATTACCTACACGTTTCCGTCTGAAAGCACCTCATCCCGTCTATGCTTCGTCTATGGTTTGCTCTGACCGTATCGACACTTGGCAGACCGTAGCTTCGAAATTGGCGGTGGACGTGTTGTGCAATTTTGTTCGGAGTCGGTAAAAATACGAGGGAATCGGATTTACATACGTAATGGCGGGATTTGTTAGCGATACCTGCAGTTACTCGTTTGTGGTCTAATGGGCAGTGGCGATCTTTTGTTTGCTTGCGAGTTACGAGTCAATTACGACCAGGTTTCAATGGGTCTTAATGCAAGACGTTATCATAGAGCCTCAGGTAGTTTATGCAATGACTGTCTAGTATTAAAGTCTCAATCATTTAGATGTACTCGGTGTCTGAAAGATCGATCAAGTCATTGCTGTATTGGTTATTCGTTTACTTCTTCGCTGACGATCGTGCCCATCTTTAAAAGTAATCTTAATAAAAACACTTGAGACTGACAAAATTTAAAGGCTTTCAAAAACTTCATCAAAATGTTGTTAGGTAATTAATATAACATTTTATATGATTATTTTTATTTACGTCAAAAATAAAAATAATCCAAGAAAAATAGTCTCAAGAAATTCTGTTTTTTGTATTGTCAGCGCTACAGGAACGTAAAGACTTTAACTCAAATTTTAAACATAAAAACTATTTTTTACAAAAAAAGAAACCGACTTCAAAAAACACTTAACGCACTAAAAAAGTTAAAAATAATACTATAACCTACCTATATTAATAAACCTAACCTAACCTACGATTAACCTATAATAAAATTTAATAATTCTTTGGAGTCGGTGCCAAGCAATATAATTAGAATTAATGAATGAATTAATATTTAGAATCTGTAAGATTTATGTTTTGCTTTTTTTCTGGCCTTAGTCTGTATATAGTCATTTAGGTATTGTATATTGCTTGAAACCGACTCCAAAGAATTATTAAATTTTATTATAGGTTAATCGTAGGTTAGGTTAGGTTTATTAATATAGGTAGGTTATAGTATTATTTTTAACTTTTTTAGTGCGTTAAGTGTTTTTTGAAGTCGGTTTCTTTTTTTGTAAAAAATAGTTTTATTTGTTAATTTTTAGTGACATATATTTTAATCTAATAATAAAATATGGGTAGGCCTAGTAAAGATGCTTCTCGTGTGAGAAAAGGCGTCGAACTGAAACTGAGAAAAAGGAAAACGATTAAAAGAAATTAGGGAAAGAAATGATCAACACATTTTGAATAAGATCCCTTATCATCGCGAAAACAGACTGTCAAAGCAGAGAACCTACATGTTACGTAGGTTGAATAAGCAAAGTCAAAAAGTTAGTCTGTGGTACACCTGGAAAGTGCATACCGTTACAATTCCAACAAGCCCAAACACAGCTAAGATATATTGTCTTATTATGGAGTTGCAGTGCCTGTCTCTTGGCGTCATCATCAGATCTGATGGTAGAATGGTTCTTATTGAACGCAAATGCTTCACTTGTTGTAGAAAATACCAAAATCGCTGTACGTTTTCCTATAAAACTTGAAGAGTTCCCTCGATTTTGCCAAGAACCCATCATCAGATCCCAACTTGGTGACTATGGGACCAAATGGAAAGCATATGCTTTGGAATAAAAAAATAATTTTCCAAATCGGTTCGTAAATGGCTGAGTTATGTGCGAACAAAAAACGCAATACAGAGTAAACGAAAAGTTAGAAATATTTAATGTTTGGTGATTTTTTCAGAAACGGCTTGTCTGATTTAGATAAAAATTTTATGGGATCATTTGGAAAGTATACGCTTTCAAACAAAAAAAGATTTTTTCAAATCGGTTGGCAAGCGACGGAGATAGGCGCGAACAAACATAAAAAAAAAAAAATACAAACACCCGAATTGAGAACCTCCTCCTTTTTTAGAAGTCGGTTAAAAATACACAGGCACTATCTTCGGTAGCTAATCATTATCTGTAATTACAGTGAAGTCTTTTATTTTGATGATTTTGGTTTGATTTGACAATGGTTGATTTATACTTTTATTTTGATGATTTTGGTTTGATTTGACAATGACTGATATATACTTTTAATTATATCTTAACTTATGCATACTAAACTTCGGCTTTTTTTCTATAATCAGAATCACTATTGGCTAGCCAAAAATGTATTTTAAATACATTTTTGTTTTAACAACAGTGTCTTCTCTTTTGAGATGCATAAGTTGCTATCTCTAGGTATTCTATTCTAGATCTAAGAAAAGTATTCTTACGTATTTTCTGATATTGTTGTGAATAGCGTTCATATTGTGAAAACACCAATCATTCTTATTTACCTGGCGAATGGTGTAATATTATTACTTTTATTACCTACTATTTTTTTATTCTTTCTTTTATAAACTGTGCTTCTAGATCATGTTTATAATATAATTTGTTTCAATATATGTTTCGAAATATTGTTTATTTACTATTAAGTGTTGGAAGTTAATTTCTAAGCTACAAGGTTGTGTCTAAGTAAGTCCTACATCTTAAGAACCACCAACTCTCAAAATACAAAATTGACATAGTTCGCGAGTTGGTAGTTAATCTATTATGTGCTGCTGTACAACCACCTAACTTATTTATAAATTGTTATACATAAATAAGTTTCTGTTGTACTTTGATAGCGAAATAAATTACATTATTAAAATAAAAGCGAGCAAGAATCATCCACAACCGATAACCTCATTTTATAAACATCATTTTACCTACATACAGAACTCCTAAATCACAGGATCAAGTCAATTTATTGGGCAAAACAAACTCAATCACTTGGGACCTGTATACCCATGTCAAGCAATCAGACGTCCTATCCAAAAAGGTTTGAACTTACCGCCACGTTTACCGATCGTTTCACGTTAAACGGTTATTGGAACAGCCACCTTTCAATAAAAAAACAATTCAAAGCCCAAGGCATGTTTAGTAATGAAAGGAAACCGGGGTATCTCAATGTTAAACTATTTTTATTTTCAAAGTATACCCACGTCCCGCGTCTACATCGTCAAATTTGTTCGCTTTTGGCGCCTGCAACGTGCAGATGCAAAGCCATTTCAATATGCATCCGAAATACAGGCGTTGAAAAATTCATCTCCGAAAAGCATCTTTTACTTTTCCACTTTAAGACGTCGAAACGCGAAGACCCTTGCATATTTCACTGCCAGATTGCATTAAACTTGCTAGAAATGTGGGCATAATAAGACCAGATGTTCAAGTCGAAGGTACGTGGGAATGGAGAGCTGCACAATTGGTACAGATGGTATCTGTCTGAAGGCCAGCCAATAGCTAGATTTACGTACAGCCATAATACCGTTATTTCGCTCGTTAGTAAGTTTGTAGGAGTGCACGATTATCAATGTGGACAGATATTAAAGGACGATAGACCATTCCTGGAACATCGGTTCTGTGCGATAGCTTTAACTCTCAACAGCAGTGAAAGTAGGACGCTAAAGGGCAATTTTGCAAGCGACAGGATAATTAGTAAATTACAGAGAGCGGACGTGAACACGAATGCTCATTACTACTATAGAATTAGGGGCAGGAAACAAAGCGGTAGTTGGTAGTTCCACGAAGCCTTTGTCACGGCGGAAGCCAGTTAATTCTCACCTGCCACCACCAGAAATGTTTTAATATTGCAAGTGCCACAATTACGCCGCCATTCGAATGTTTAAGATTAAATCAGTGAATTAACAACAAAAAGCGTAAACCACGCTGCTGATGGAGGAAACAGGTCGTTTGCTTAATGAATTTAAAATTCCGGGAGACTTCTCTGGCATACTTTCAAGCATATACACTGTAACAAAAAGCGAAATTGCATATTGAATAGAACATATTGGGCATGGCTGTCGGTCACGTCTGTACATCGAAAGCGTGCCGCTATATCGAATCCGATGACTGTTCACATGCAAATTCGTGCCGGCAATAGATACAGATAACGAAAGGTCATAGGGGATCGGCAAACGACAAATACCTATATTATCAAGACAACCTTTGCAGCCGGCTTATCGTCGGCGACAGAACTGATTTACCGATAGCTGAGAGTTTAACGATTCGTAAGCGGCCAAATACCGAGAGATTATCCGAGCAAGTTCGAGTTAGCGAGACTAATTATTATAATTATACGTTCTGCTCATTGAACTCAATGGCGATTAAGCCGAAAACTGGAGCAGACAACATTAATTTATCGAAAAAATATCGTTATAGCATAATTTATTCCACAAATTCTCACAGCAACAGTTGACAAAAAAGTTTCAGTAAAAAGTTTGCAAAGAGAAAATCTTCAGGCAATTTTACCTTGTTCTCGTAACACAGAGAAATCCTGCGGATTACAAGCCCGATCAAACTTTAATCTACAAAAGAAGTCCGAAGACGGAGAGCTCGAAAACTTCAACAAGATTGTAAATATTTTGAAATATTCTTTATCGTGTTCTCTTTTCACACAATTCTTCAGATTTGAAGAAAAACATGGGCTAAGTACTTATATAAAAGGCTTTTGTGGGAAAATATGATTGATAGAGCAGATAAGGGGTCGACTGCCTGTCACTTAAAAAGCTTTTTCTACTTGCCTAGTGGCTCAAACTTTCATAAAATAAAATAGTTATGCTATGATGGCGGAATAAACAATCGACAAAGATTTAGCGAGGATCACTGCCGAACGCATAAGGTGGTACTGCCGATGCTCTTGTTTTTACATCCTTGCTAATCTAATAACTATCATGAGCGTTTTATGAACGTACATTCAAGAAATAAAAAGCGATACGACACAATAATCCGTTGTGGTATCGACGTAAATAACTGCATTTCTGACATCAATTCCGATGATGTCACGCTGCCCACCGGACCGGAGGCTAAAAATGGCTATAGTCTTGTTTGTGAGGGCTAAGGACGAAGGCCGAATTTCAATTTGGACGTACAGACACAGTTGAATGGGCTCGCCGAACCGACGACCGTTGTCATGCAAATGTGGCACCGCAATGTTTATAGCCAGCCAGTTAGTACGTAACGACTTTATTCAAATTTCGAATTTGGAATGGAATTGGGAATAATGGTTTCGATATTGTATTTTTTTTTCGAACCGGTAGGTAAATGTACGCCTAGATCTAAAGGATCAATAGTTATTTGTGCAACAAGAGAGCAAAGTTGGTTTTTGCCGCGAGTGTTGATTTTGAATCCCGAGTAAGCGAAGGATTCAATATTTGAATCACGAGCGTAGCGAGTGATTCTAGGTTAGAATCCTGAGTGCAGCGAGGGATTCAAAGACACGAGATGCAAATAACTTTGGTCTCGTGTAGCACATACAACTTTTCACTTCAGCAGCGAGAACACTTTAGGAGATAAAATAATAAACAGGAATAGATTGAAATAACTATTTATCGTGAATCAAAATAATTAACATTGTAGGTAGAGGTACTGTTCTCGTCGCTAGTTTCACTCATATTTTAATATTTTTTAACTTATTCAAGTCTTTACGCCAGCCACGAAATTTTATTCCTGCTCTTTTATTTAAATTATGGCGTGTTCGGAAATAGCACCCATGATATTTCAGTATTCAAAATATATTACGTAACATTATTTGAACTAGAAATAAATATTTACAGGTTAAATATTAGTTGTATTTGCAGTAAATACTTATTTTCTTTTAAATACAACAATAAGTTAAAAATTCAATAAATTACATTAAAAGACATAATTATCATTTTGCAAAATTTCTTTAGTTAGTACGAAATTCCGAACGTGTTTGTCTTTGAGGTCGAATTCAAAATAGGAACTTCGAAAGGGCTGGTCTTTGTATCTCTCTCTCTTTCTAATGGCGGGAAAGAGATGGAGTGTGAATGTTTCGAATTGTATGATTAACCCAAGGCTGAATAAGATATTCGCGGCTTTCTAAAAAAATAATTAAAAAGTTACTTTGTCTCACTCAGTGAGCAAAATCGTATTTTGCTCACTGATTTTAGGCAACAAAACCTACATGTTTGAGCTACTGAAGTGAAAAGGTTTTTTTTTACAATCAGCAATAAGTATAGGGATCTCGTATTACACAGTAACTGGGTTGTGTGAGGTCAGACAGGCAGTTGTTCTCATAAAATACTGGTATTCAGCTGCATCTGGTTAGACTGGAAGCTGACTTCCAAATAGTTTGGGTATTATGAATAAGTATTATGCTAAAGGATTACATACCTCCCTCTACCAAAGCAAATTGCAAATTAAAATCTAATTTCACACAACACAAGTACCTGTATACTTTGAAACACAGCTTCGAAAATTACAAACGTCTTAGTACAACCTTACTCAATTTGTTTCGGGCTTCTGAACTAAATAGCGGACAACATATAATTACGGCCGATACAGCAGGTAGGAAAGTATGTATGTGACTCCAATTAGGTACAGACTACTTTCTCCTCAGCTTATAAAGTAAATATTATAAAAAACAATGTCGAGTTCGCTTGTCGAGTGATCATTTCAATTGTTTTTTATCAATCAATGTTTATAATGTTCCACATTTGAAAACAAGTGATTTATTATAGCTGTCTAGGTCAATAATTTAAATCGATTCTTAGTGCGAAGACGAACGGAATTGAGGATATTCGATAAGCAGACCTCTATTATCGCTAATTTAGATAAAATACTTCGTGTTATCGACAAATGCATAAGAATGATTAAGTTCAGTCTCAAATTATTAAACACAACTACGGCTTTAGAAATACTGCTATTCGCTGGGTAACAGACACCTCATCAGTAGAGTAAATACTTGAAAAGCGTAAATGAGTAGGTGAAATACTTTTGGTAAATGAGCGATGATGATTAACCCTCGTGTCTTAATTTATTATGTAACGTTATTTGTCATTATCACTATTAAAATTAATGAACATGATACGATAATGGAAGGAGTTTCCAGGGTTCATTTAGATGAGCTCATTCGTCCATTTTTCTGCCAAGTTTAGACACAAAAATATATCTTCAAACAAATGGGTTGTTTGAAGACATATTTCTTATGTAATATATATATTTGTTTTTTTTTTTAATCTTTGCCCCACACTAGGAATTTCTCCTGAATTGTGGGTGCGAAATTATATTGATTGATATGATTATGCAATACTCCTAGTTCCTAGTGTGCTAGTTTTTATCCCGTTAATTGTAAAACTATCAGTCTATAATTAATATCCACTACTGTACTACCGGTAGGTACAGTTTTTAGAAAACTTAATATTTAAATTTTGAAGTGAAACCTTCTTTAGCCGGGTTGAACGATTTTTGGTAGAGTAAAAACCAATGGGTTCGCGTCACCGATGACCTCCACATGTTCGTGACGTACTGCGAATTTAAAAATTCAAAAAAAGAACACAGTGATTCCATTGTTTTGAATTTTCACTTCTGTCGGCAGTCCTTATGACTGCCTCTGTTGTTTTTTTATTTATTTTAGCAATACTTCTTACCTATTTTATGTAAGTAAGTAAATACCTCTGCGAAAGGGACATTTTACTACCTGTAGTCATTTTGCGACAGAGCCTCCTTTTTACTTATCAGAATTTACATAATAAACACAGGATCAACCAAAAATCAAAACTGTATAAACTCTCATTCAAAATTAAATGGAGGTATTAAGTTTTGTAGTACCTAGCAACGCAAACAAAACACACTGTTATTATAACAAGCCCGTTATTAATAACTAAAGCTACAATTCACAAAGTCAACAACCGCCATTTTGTATGCGAAAATTTCAAATAAATGTTCTATGTAGGATTATTCCACTCTGCCTCACCAATTTTGTACCACTAGTGGGACAAATCAAAATGAGTAAACTGTTGATGTCCAGTTTAGCCCAGTAATGAATTAATGTAACTTGCAGTATTGGTTTAGCGAACTTCGAACAAAGGCATGAATCACAAAAATAAAAAAGAGTCAGTCAATGTTTGACTAAACCGGATAATTTTCAATAAGATTCTCTCTTATTAATAGAATTATTAAACAAATAAATATTAAAATGCGAATCCAAGAGATCCAAAAGATTATTTTTCCACTAAAATGAAAAATCACTAATAGAATTGTAAATTAAAACTAAAATTGGAAAGAACGTGACATCAATGCGACAAATTGGTAAGGCAGAGTGGAGCAACCCTCTATCTATATTATCTATGGTAGGTTGCGATCTCGCCTGCGCCCACAGCCTGTCTAGTCTACACCATGCTTTGGAACTAAGAGCTACAATCATGAATGATTCATCTACCTTTATTAGCTAATAATAAACTTAGGCCGGGAGACGAGAAAGGGACGAGAAATTAATACCTTTTGTTATGCTTTTGACGTACTTGTATTGTTTTCAGTAGACGTAATGTAGGAGCTTGTTATAACGAAGAATTGTGCGAACGAAGCCTCTATTATGAATTAGATAATGAAGTCAAAGGGAAGTGTTCGACTTTCGATCTATCTCTTGTAAAGACAAGTAGGCTTTGAAGCCTTGTGTTGTAAGGATATTCACAACTTTTGTATTGAAAACACTAGGCAATGAAAAGGGCGTGCGTTTTGGGATACTGTCTGTCATTTTGACGTTCTTAAAATTTAAATTCATACGCCTTTTGATTTTGGAAAAGGTTTTACTAAGGATCATCATCATCATTTCAGCCCAAAAGACGTCCACTGCTGGACATAGGCCTCCCCCAAGTGATGCCAAATTGCCATTTTGGGGGGTTTTGCCATAATCGCCACGCTTGGCAGGCGGCTTGGCGATCGCAGTACGGTTGTTACAAAAGCACAAAGAACGCTGCTGCCCATTCTTTACTAAGGATACATTTTGCAAATGGAATTTTATTTATAATAAAAATATGGAACTTGCTTTGATGTAAGTTGCTTATGGCTCAAATGTGCAAATCACCAATATCAATGCCTGGTCAAGGCACACAAGGGTTACACTAGTGCGTGAAGCGGTCATAGTGTTAAAAACTAGTTTATTGCAATTTAGGGTTGGGTAACTGTCGTGCGAATTATTATTTTTATTATTTGACCTACTACGGTAGTACATAACAATCATTAAAATAGATCAGTTTTGTAATTAACCTCACTATTGGAAATCGGAGTATCCATTGCAAATCCAAGTTCTGATCGAAATTAAACTTAATACAAAAATATAACCAAAATCCAGTTAAAAGTTGTGTAAAATTGTGTTCCACATGACATTTGAATAGTAATTCTGGGGATATAAATTGGGAAGACCCGTGTCCCCCCTGGACTATAAATTATATTGATTAGAAAACTATAAACAACACGTAACAAGAAAAATAGCTTGCTCATGCCTGTAGACAGAAGTAAAAGCTTTTAAACATCCTAAACAATAACTTAATAAAAAATCCGTCTGCCTCCGAGCCTAGAATACAATTTCGTAATGGTAGAGATTGGCAGTCAACAACACTGTCGGCTGTAAAAGTTTATTGTTGGAATATTAATACTGTTTTCGCATGTTGATTAATGAACAAGAAAATAAAGAATAATTTAATACCACTGGCTTGTTTTCAGAAAGCCGTAACAAGACGAGTTATGTTAATAACCATTTTAATGTAAAAAGTCGGGTTGATATCCTTTCGATTATCGATTTGATAATCGATACGATCTTAATCCGATTTAATATTAGTGGTATCGAGAAATTATGAGCACTCACACCGGCTTCTTTAAGAACTGACGACTGCTTTCTCTGCTACATTAACAAAACATCTCTTGAAATGTTATGATAATGATGACATTTGTTGAGCTGGCTTAGCCAAGTTCATAATAAAAAGCAAGAGGTAGTAAGTACTCTTTCAAACTGACATAACTAAACCGACTCAAAATAATGTCAGTATTCTGACAGCGATAGGCAATGGTGATGGACTGTCATTGTCAAATAGAAAACGTCAACGTCAACTATTTTAACGTAAAGTTATATTATATCCTCAAACAAAACTTAAAGCACTAGGCATATAAATTACTTATCCAATATACTAAAACAGGCTGAAATAATTAAAGCTGTAACCTAGGTATTATACCGCGACACGATTTTGTATCAACGTCGAGGTCAACGCCCCACCGCGGGAGTTAGATACGCGCTACTGAAAACCATCATGAATTCATTATCACTTGTGTTATAATATCGGCATACTACAGCTTATACTTATGGTTACCTAATAATACGGGTATTGTCGGGTATGACTCGACTGAAATAATATCTGATACCTACATAAGGACAATAACTAAGAAATGACAAATTGTGTATTTGTACCAGGAACATAAGTCGCGTTGCAAAAATCCGTACTAGCGCCGCCATCTTTGATTTTTCAATACAATTCGTAAAACAATTACAAAAAATGTTAACAAACAGCGATAATTTCAATCGATCGCCGAAAATCCGTGTTGCGCTCAAGGCCCATCCCACAGGTTCACATCATCCTATTAGCAGACTAGAGTAAAAAAACAGACTGAACAGAATAAAATAATCTACCATAAACGGAACATCATCATCATCTGCCTTGCCTTTTCCCAAACTATCTTGGGGTCGGCTTCCAGTCTAACCGGATGCAGCTGAGTACCAGTATTTTACATGAAGCGACTGCCTATCTGACCTCCACAACCCAGTAACTGGGTAATACAAGTCTACCATAAACGGAACAAAAAATATAAATTAAGAACAATAAACATGGACAATGGACTTCGGACTGCATTATCGCTTTAAGCGATATCTGCACGTTTTATGTAAAAATCGCACTATACGTACATATACTACTTACATGTACTTGAATAAAAATAATGTTAGAAGTATGTATTATCCTCTATGGGTTCCTAGACCATTGAGCCGATAGTGACGTTACTTATGTAGGTATGTAGGTGGGGTTTTCTGTGTAGGTAGGTACTCCTGTGAAGGTTTAGGTTAAGTTGCATTTCACGTAAATATGTTTTTTGGGCAAGGAACCAGGGCCTCAAGTTTGCTATTTTAATAAATATCGTCATTCAAATTTTCAAATTCCTAATGGTCGATCATTGGTCTGTCAATGGTCTCGTAATAGAATTGTGTTATAATGACATAAGTGTATTGCCATCATTATAAAACCCGTTAGTAGAAATGATTTTCGAAAAACTACTACTAAATTTGAACATTTATTTATGCCAGATTTCATTTATATATATTTTTACATATTATTTATTAGTTTCATAAGCAATCTAAAGTAGTAAGAAGTTTGTAAATAGCAGAAAACATAAATGTGAAACTAGAAAACCAAATATTTTATCTGTTTAGCTGTCAAAGTCAAATTTTCTGTCAAGTCAGTCATCATTTGTCATTATGTACGAGATTACCATTCTAAGCCATTTCTTTCAATGGAGTGTCAGTGGTTGACCATTGGGAAGTCATAATGACGCCATTATATTAGTAGATTACCAAACTTGTCAAAACCAACAATTTTGAAATCAATGATAGGCCATTCTGACACTATTGTAATAACAGACTTGAGGCCCTGGTTATTGTATGTAGTCATAGCTGCAATGGCTGCTTTGACAAAATAAAATAAAGTAACTGTATGATTTTATTTTGAATTCGTACTTTTTCGTTTGTATATTTTTGAAAATTTTCTTCCGTAATTATCTAAATATGATTAAGGCTATATTGTTATGACTTCACACAATAACATCCCAGCATTTCAAAAGAAGCTACTTAAAATTAACATCTTAAACACTGTCAAGTAACCATAAAAAAAAAACAAAATGTTTTCCAATACGCGGAAGATTAGACACATACTTGGTCACATACAGCTCAACAACAAAACGCATGCCAATATACACTAGTGTAGGTAAGGTACATTTATATCACAAATTGCTTCAGAATAAGGATCGACCCACTATATTGTAATAGTATATTTCATTGCGAGTGCGGAATGCCTGTCATTGCAAAGAGTTCCGACAAATGTCTACCCGAGCCGAGGCGCAGCCGAAGGTGAGGGTTGACAGTCGGAACAAGTTGCAATGACGGTTCCGCACGTGTACTGAACAACTATTTTTAATACAGTTGCGAAAAAATGAAGCAATTTAATAAAGAACATTTTTGGAAAATGGCGCCAACCGTAAAAGAATAGAAGCAGAGATTTTTTTGTTTTCTTCATCCCTTCTGGGTAGGCAAAGGGAACTATGCCCATACAGCCAAGTCTTCAGTAGATTTTTTTTATTGATATGAAATGAAAATGAAATGAAACCTAACCTAACTCATTGAATCAAATCATTAAATCTGATATTGAAACAAATTAGTAGCTTCTTTTTAGAAATATTTGCATGAATCATAAAAACTTCAATGATTTTTTTTTAGTAAAAACTCCGTGGTTGGTTTTTTTTTCTTTTTAATAGACATTATTTTGACAGTTGGGAAAGAGAACGTACGAGTTCGGGAAAGGTAAAGTAAAAGCTCGAGTGTGTAATAGCCCACATCCCGAACGCTATACGTCCCTGCAATACGCCACTTTTTGAGCAACTGTATTAAAAAGGTGTTTATAGATGCGCATAGTATTCGGCGATTTGTTCCAAAACTTGTGCCTTTAAAAACAGTTGGCCAATAGGGGATAATACTGGGTAAAGAAAACGAAATTCTATTTTGTCCGTCAGACAGGTAATACAAAAATATTAGGCACGTATTTTTTGTTTTATCAAAATATCGAAAAATCACTTAGTTAAAACTCATTGAAGTTAGAGAGTGGGGGCTCACTACGTCACAAGTAGGCATAAAATCACCTACAAGTGACGTCATGCGCCATTTCAACTCAATTTATCTCCGTAATTATATGACCACGTGAAAAAAGAAAAAATACGTGTCCAATACTTTTCAATAATATACCCGACAGACAAAGAAAAAAAAATTGTGATCACCCCCTATTAATGAGACAATTATGGGGCAGACAATTATGAAGGCTAAAAAACCTTTAAAAAATATGCTTGCAATGCAGAGAATGATCAAATCGAATCGATGACAAGAAATGTCAAGATACGCTTAAATTACGGAACTTTATAACCAATCATTAATCATCAAAAATGGAAGAACAAATTGAAATTGATTGATGGAATTTTCTAATAAAACGCAATAAAAATACCAGACGTTTATATCAATCGAACATTATTAATGATCTGAGTTATTCTTTACGACTGTCATATCGAGTTTTATAAGTTTTGAGAGACCGACATATAATATAGCGGCCATCTCAAAGCATTCCTTTAATTTTAACGCTTCTTCGATCGAGTGGATCCCTAATTCTGCTATTGACAAAACTTAGGTCAGACAATTGTTTTATTTGTCGCAGATATAACACATCTGCTCAGGTTTCAGGGAGATTCATTAATGACTCTACCCTGGAGTGTAAATGTGGTTGTTTCCACAAACAATGGGGCACATAATATTCTGCGTGTCCTATTATTTGTACATTACTGGAACTGATGGACGGACGCTACTAAATGCGCTAAAATAGTAGTTCAGTTCTGGGTCAACACAATTTACCATCGACACGCTAAGAAGAAAGGACATCAATGCACAAACTGTTCCCATGAATCCAGCACATGATTCAACCACCAGCGTTGAAATTGTACTTCTATTATTTAAAAAAGCTCTTCATACTACACCACAATAAGAAGTGTGGATAGAAGTTCAGCCAAAATATCTGAAAATGCGGCCTAAAAACCACGCCAGATTTACAACGCAAAATTGTTTTTCCCCATACGCTATATAATAACAGCAATATTTAAATGTTTAGCTGATGAACGAACAGAAAAAAACTTTGCAGAACCGGTTCTTACGTAGAGTCACGGGAGTCCCTTTTTGTGTCCGTAATGACCGTATACACGTAGGCCTTAGAATGCCCACCGTCTTTCAGTTTATGAAACGTCTTTCGAAGCGTTTCTTCGATAACGCCATTAAGTACCGTAATCCCCTGATCGCAGCGGCCGCCCGTTACGAACCCTCGCGCATTAGTACAGTACGCCGTCCGAGGCATACCCTCGTCACTCCCGATGATGCTATCACACTCCTCCAGGAGAGTAGTAAAGAGACTAGTACTATTAAAAAAATTCAGACACAAACCGCCGTCTTTCCGACCTCGCCGTCGAGGTCCGTCGCGACATCCTGGTCCATGCCCTACCCTCCCTCCCTCCCTCGCACGAGCCAGCCCGCGATGCTGTGCCAGTAGTTTTAAATCAGCCCCTAAATAATGATATCATTCAGATCCAGTCTGTCCCCATGCAGTCCTCCCCCAGCAACGCCCTAAGCCGAGGCTCGGGGGTACGAGCCCCTTAGCGTGTAGTCGCTTAGTTTGTAAGTTTTTATGCCCTGGCTGGAGGCCTTACTCTTAAGGCACCCACAGGATAGTCCGGTTAAGCAGACGACAACCTCCTAGGTTGAATTGCGAGATGCCATTCACAAAAAAAAAAAAAAACTAACAGAAATATGCCAAAGCCGTCGATTTGTCTGCAAGCGCCTTTACCAAAGATTTGGACGTGACACATGTGACACAGTACAGGATAAATCAGCGTTGTTATTAATTAGAACAATATTGTGCATACGGGAGCGATTGCGTTATTACGAAAAGGAAAAAACAAAGGCGAACAAGGTCGACTGTAGGTAATCATTTACTAGCAAAGGTGGAATTGGAATTTGCTGAATGGACGCTTAGGACCAGTCAATATGGCGACGTTCGGGGAAGGCCTATGTCCAGTCCAGCAAGAGACGTCAGTCCATCGAGAAGAAGACGAATTCTATCTTCACCATGAAGGTTGAATTCCTCTCATAGCTATTATTTAGAAAAGGATTGTGATAGAAATACAACGAAGAAAACCTACAGAACATAGAGCTAGACTGTATCGTCGGAATTTTTTTTTCAGAAAACTGAACTTTTTCCTGGTGTGTCTATGGTTCACAGTTAACTACTTCCTTCTTGATTTACGATCAAAATTAGTACCTGCTGATGCAATTGTGTGAGTGGATAATAAATACCCACGATTCGGTCATTTTTATCATAATTAAAACGTGTGTTTGGATAGCTCATAGTCAGTCTTCCTTACAAAATAACTTCAAATGCGAAACAATTTTAAAATAATTCAGATACGCTTATAAATGGCGCCTACGTAGAAACAACCTCTATGGTTATGTTCAGAACAAAACGGTGGATAATAATTGGCATCATAATGTCCTTATCATGCAGCCATATTGTTTCCGTTTTTATCTTCGCAAAAAATATACAGCAAATTACTGCTGAAGAGTTTTTTACATCAAACAGTTTAATTGTTGGTTGAGCCATTTTTCAAGATATTTGTAGGAAAAATCAAACGATCTCTAATGCCTTGGCATTTACCTGAACACTACAAAATAGTTTTCCTGATATTAACCACGTACATTAAAAGTCATATTCGTATAATTTATTCTATTAAAATATCTGCTTTACAAGCTATATTATTAATCTCAACCTCATTTCAATACATTACCTGTCTGTCATCGTTTCATTATTTTCAAATCAGTTGAGCATCTATAAATAGATTCTAAATTCCAAGTTAAAGCCAGTTTTTCGATACATCGTAAACATCAGATCCTTCGTCAAACACGTAATTAATTGGTAAAATAAGCCGCAGCCGAACCTCTCTATTACCAAGTAATCACTACAAACGATCCCAAAGACAAATTTACAATAACGCAAAATGCGATCAAACTTTTACATAAACGCTTTCTGAAATACACCGGTTTTATTAAATTACCATCATTATCCTGGGACGTTGGCCAAAAATATTTAATTCGCACGTATTCCGAGTGAAACAGTTTTTGATTTTCTGTTAGAAGTACCAGAAATAAAGCTCGCCAGAAATAAAACGGGGAAATATAAGCTATTGTAGAAAATTAACTGAAAAAGTTAAACAAACCAATGCGTAAAACTTTGAATTTCCGTCACACACTCACTAAACTATGCACTAACTTGGTTAAATGCGACATACAAAAATTCAGCACTTTATACACTGTTATATTTTCATTAAAATATTTGAAAACACTGTTTTTCCCGCACGAATGCCGAAACCTTCGGCGAACGTTCGTCATACGAAACCTACCGCAACGCGACTCCTGTTATCGAACGAATGTTCCCGAACGAAGGGATGCAGAGACGCGGGCGGTGGTGCCGGCGACCGGCGTGGCACTGCGGCCGCTGCGACGTGCGGCCGCCGGCCGCGTGGAGCCCGCACCGCTCCGACACCGAACCGACTTAACTCCCGACACGGCCAAACGAAAACACCCTAAACACAAGGCCGCAGAGACGTGTCTCGTGTGCCAACCAACGGGAACACCAATCGATGCTCCTGGTACGGGACAACAGGATCTTTCCGCCTCCGCTCCTGACCAAAACGGCCAACGCGAAAATTTTCGACGCTTCCACCGACAACAACAACCGCGTGAGGCAATTGCGAAATAAAGCGTAATTTTAATAAGCAAATCGACATATTGAAACGCATCAGCATCTCGGGTTTCATCAGGCAATCGTATAAAACTCGGAGACTTTAGCGGCGCATGTGTAATAAACAGGCAATAAACGATAAAAATATGGAATCCTTTTACCATAATTTCCTCTTTTTAAATTGTATGCGTTTGGTGCGCTAAAATGTTGCAAAAAGGAAGACACGAATGTTTATGTACAATAAAACGCGGGCCACTCCAAAGCGCTCGTAACGATAACTTTAAAAACTGACAACATTGTTTACAACGCAGGAAATGGGACCGAATATGTTGGCGACGAACTGGAAATAACTCCTTAATAGCGCGGTGTAAAGTTAAGATCAGAATGGGTGTAGATCAGTTAACCGCAAGGATATGAGAACACCCACTACCTGAACCCACGCTACCACACCTGGATTAAGTTGCACAATAAACCCGACCGCATAAACTGAGTCAATTCTTCTTGCCTTAGTAAGACCCATGATATCCTTTTCGATTACAATGAACCCCTAAACTGCTCAGTAGAGCTCATCATGGGTTTTTCAACCTTAAATAATCCATCGCGGCAGAAGCGGTAAGGGCTACCTACGCACATATTCCAACATCAACTGATGCTGAGGTTTCAGTTTCATGAACAATCACATCATTACCGTTTGGCAGACGTCAATGGTCAGTTAATTCTAACTTTCTAACCATCCAATTACCTAGCCGATAGAACTCATGTATACTATCCATTTATTTGTACCTCCGTCCCGCATCGGCGGCGAATCGGAACGATCTTGTTTCAATATCAAACACGAGACGGCTCGCATTACTGACAACACATCCTACATGTTTGCAAAACATTTCACATTTCACGGGGAAGCTATCAACGCGAACGTGTGTTATATGCATTTCGTAATGCAGACTGGAGTAGACGTAGAGAAAGATAGAATAAAGCTACGAAAACACGCAGAATATCATATTGACTAAGTATATCTATCTATCGTTGATTTGGTTTCTTTCAGATCCCAAAAATCCAAGCAGTCGCCGGTGGTGGCGCAAGATAGTTGACTTTAGATTTATTTCTTCTCTAGTAGTCTTTTTTTTATCTTCGGCTTTCGTAAGACGGTGAGCTTTTAAATCGAGTTAGATGAAGTGTGAATGCCCTAAAGATTAAAGGTACTGCTCATTGTTTATAGTGTTGGAAAGAATCTCTATTGAATTAATAACAAGTCTACTAACGCATTATAGAGTAATGTAGGACGCTAATATAATAATAGAATAAGTAATGCTTACATCATAATCATAAATACCAACAACCAAGCCCAACCACAACAAAAACTGAACAATTTACAGCAAACCACGTTATTCGCTAAATTGGATTCCGAGAACGCATTAACCGCGATAGTAAATTAGTGTGCGGCATTTAAACTGTGTCGTCTGGATTCGCACAAAGCATTTGACTTGTCGCACCGTGCCCGGGTGAAAGAAGTGACCTGTTCCGCTCTGTGGTTCTGTGGCGTGGGAATGGTAGACCAAACTAATGCTAAAGGAGGTTTTGCATGGGGTGCTGGGTCAGAAAACCTCCTCGTGAGCCCGATTGCGCTGGTCCCTCTCGATACGTCTGGAGGGAACAGTTGCTGTCGGGACGGTGCACCCTGGGCGCCGGCAGTGTCCTTCCCCGAGGAGTGGGAAGAGATTCCTATTCCCCGGGGAATGTCACTGCCGGTGGCGAATATTCTGACGTGGTGGGGTCCAACCCGGACCAACGCGGCGTTTCTCCGCGTGACCCTCTGAAAAGCAGAGGGCACAGTGGACGAGCAAGGGCGGGCTCGGTGTGCACTCACCCTGCCTCCGAGCAGACAGTGAGGGACGCAGTCCTTCTCTGCCCCCGTCGTTCTCGTAATCCCATCATCGGAGTGTCGTGGATCACGTCTCGCGGCTCCGATCGGGACCGAGGGTCTTGGCTTAACCGCCCGGACCGCGAGGTAGAAAACCTCTATAAAAAGTTACCCCGAATCTCAAGCGGCGGCGCACCGTGAGGGGATGTATGGCTGACGGGTGTTCCTATGGAACGATCAGTCGTCAGTGCGACCCCCGCCAGAGTACCAGCCGACCCTCTGGCGGGTTATAAATGTTAAAGGCTTATCCGGGTACAGGGGGCACTGCCCGGATGGACCTCTTATTTCCCCCACACTCGTGGGAACAATATGGAAAAACCAAAACCAAAAAATAAAAGTCAAGCCGGCGACGGCAAAGAGAGGGAGAGGAGGGATGCGGGGTCGGATTCCGATGCTGCGTCCAGTGAGGTGAGCGCGGGAAGCTCGGAGAGCTCCCGCTGCGTGAGGATCGGGGCTGCTGCGGAGGACCGCAAGCGGTCCAGAACGAATGGCGACTACGAGTCGTCTTCTGAAGGGGAGCTGGCCCCGGCTCCTAAGATTTCCACCAGCAGGCGTGGTGGAATCAGGGGCAAGGGGAGGGGGCTCTCGGCTTCCGAGAGATCGGGGGTGGCCGGTCGCGGGCAGGCCCTTTCGGACTCCGATGCAAATGAGGTGGATGTAACTGGCAGCTCCGATGCGGAGCGTAAGGCCAGGTTTGTGAAGGAGGTGGAAGCTGCGATAAGGGTCGTGGCCTTGAAAAAGTTGACTTCAACAAAACTCGGGGCCATACCTGCGGCTTCCGCCTCCATCATGGCGGCAGTGGAGGCTAGCTATCCTCCACCAGGGGAGGTGGCCAAACTGCGGGCGGAGGTAGCCCGCCTGACGGCCGCCACGGAGCTTCTCCACGAGGAGAATCTGAAGCTCCGGGCAGACCTGGCCGGCCTGCGTGGGTCCGACTCTCGAGAGGTGCCCCAGCAGCAGCAGAACCAATGCATGCCTGTGGAGAACCAGGTTCTGCACCTGGTTCGGCAGGAGCTGGCTGCCTTCCAGGCGCGGTTTTCAGTCTTGGAGGGCATTGTCCTGCGCCCCCCTCTGGCGGCAAACAAGGCGGCCCCAGGCCCTAGGGCTAGCCCGGGCCCGAATGCAGCCCCGGGACCGAGGGTGGCCCCGGGCCCGAAGGCGGCTTCATATGCGGCAGCTACGGCTGCCGATCCTGGACCACGGCAGCCTGGCCAGCCCTCTGGCAGGGCTAGGCTGGCCCCTCCCCAAAAGTCGGCTCCACCGGTAGCGGCTAAGCAGGCGGCGGCCCAGAAAAAAGGGACCAAGGCAGCTGCCCAGGCGGCAAACGCGCCAGCGACAGTGGCAAGTCGGCCACAGCCACCGCCACCACCCCCCCCGCCCGCCATGGCCGAAACCGAGTGGCAGGTGGTCGGGGAAAGGAGGAAGGGGAGGAAGGCCGCCAAAAAGGCCCAAAAGGAGGAGCGAAGGCGGCAGCACAAGGCGCGAAGCGTCGCGGCTCGACTCCGCGCCCCGAAGACCGCAGCTGTAGTGATCACGCTACAGCCGGAAGCGGAGAAGAGGGGCGTGTCCTACCGCGACGTGCTCGCGAAGGCGAAGGCAACGGTGGATCTTGGGGAGCTCGGGATCACCGGGGGACTCCGGCTTAAAGTCACCGCGACAGGGGCTCGAGCGCTGGAGATCCCGGGTGCAAATAGCGGCCCATCCGCTGACGCTCTGGCTGAAAAGCTTAGAGCGTCCCTAGATGCGGCCGAGGCCCGAGTGTCCAGACCCGTCAGATGCGCAGACCTGCGCATCCTGGGTCTGGACGACTCTGTGACCCAGGAGGAGGTGGTCGCCGCCGTCACCAGGACCGGTGGGTGTCCTGCCGAGCAGGTCAGGGCAGGCACCCTACGTCCGGACCACACGGGTATGCGAACCGTTGTGGTAAGCTGCCCTGTGACGGCGGCAAGTAAAATCGTGGAGGCTGGAAGGCTCCTGGTGGGCTGGGTGGCAGCGCAGGTGAAGCTGCTGGAGCCCCGACCTCTGAGGTGTTACCGGTGCCTCGTGGGGCAGCACGTGAGTTGTCGGTGCTCCTCGGAGGTGGACCGCAGCGGCGACTGCTTCCGATGCGGTCAGCCCGGTCACATGGCCGCGGCTTGCTCCGCCACGCCGCACTGCACTGCATGTGCGGCGGCGGGCAAACCGGCCGATCACCGGGCAGGGGGCAAGGCCTGCGCACCACCCAACGGGACCAGGGGCAGGGGCAAGGGAAGGCCTCCAGCCACCAGCTCCACCGTCGCCACCGCCGCAGCCGCCGCCACTGCCGCTGTCGCTGCCGCCACGTCTGCAGCCGCAACATCTGTTGCGGGGCCCTCACAGCGGGCCCAGGAGGGGGCTGAAATGGAGTGCCAATAATGGCCCCATTACGCCTTCTCCAGGCGAACATCAACCACTGCCGCTGTGCTCAGGATCTGTTGCTCCAGAGTATGGCGGAGTGGTTGATTAACGTCGCCGTGGTCGCTGAGCCGTACTTTGTCCCGCCCAGGGAAGACTGGGTGGAGGACCTGAGCGGCTCAGTGGTCATAATTTCGTCGGCCGCCGCCGGTACCCCGACCCTTGAGAGTGTCAGGAAGGGTCAGGGCTGCGTAGCAGCACGGTTCGGGGAGATCGTCGTGGCCGGAGTCTACTTCTCCCCGAGCCGAACTCTCGCCGAGTTCCACAACTCCCTCATGGAGTTGAGTGTCGTCATCCAAAGCTATTCCCTCCCCGTGCTTGTGCTCGGGGACTTCAATGCCAAAAACTTGGCCTGGGGTTCTCGTTGCACAGATGTGCGGGGTAGGATGGTGGAGGACTGGGCTCTGGAGGTGGGCCTGGTCGTCCTAAATCGGGGTTCTGTCCCCACGTGTGTGCGGATGCGGGGCGAGTCGGTGGTGGACATCTCGTTCGCTAGCCCCGCTCTGTCACCGCGTGTCGTTGACTGGCGCGTCATGGAGGGGGTGGAGACCTATTCCGACCACCGGTACATCCGGTTTGATGTCTCCGCCCAGGACTCAAGCGCGCCGGTCCTACAGGCCCCGAGTGGTCCGCGTTGGGCGCTGAAGCAGCTGGACCGGGAGCTCCTCCTGGAAGCCTCGATAGTGCAGGCCTGGGTGACATCACCGAACAGGCCGGCCGACATCAACAATGAGGCAGGGTGGTTCCAGGAGGCCATGTCCGACATTTGCGACGTGGCAATGCCCCGAGTTCGGCCAAGAAGCGCCCGGCGTCAGGTGTACTGGTGGTCGCGAGAGCTGACGTCTCTGCGCAAGGCGTGCGTAGCTGCGCGGCACCCGTACGCCAGGCATCGCAGGCTCCGCATCCGCCCTCCGGATGCGGCAGCCATTGAGGCGGAGCTGTACGAGGGATACAGAGCAGCGAAGACCGCCCTCCAGGAGGCTGTCCAGCGGGCCAGAGACCTGGGCCGCGAGGAGATGCTGGAGACTCTCGACAGAGATCCGTGGGGGCGCCCTTACAAGATGGTGCGGGACAAACTCCGCACCTGGGCCCCCCCGCTGACGCAGAGTCTCCGCCCTCAGCTCGTGGAGGACGTGGTGAGCGCTCTGTTCCCTCTGCGAGGGGAACATCCTCCCCCGCCTATGGCTCCGCCGCTTGCGGTGCCGGAAGCGGACCACATCGAGGACGATGACGACATTCCGGAAGTGACCGGGGTAGACCTGAGAGCGGCGGTAGGCAGGCTTAAAGCCAAAAATACCGCCCCGGGACCCGATGGCTTGCCTGGCAAAGCCTGGGTCCTGGCCTCGGAGGCTCTCGGGCCCCGACTGGAAGGGCTCTTAAGCGCATGCTTGGAGAGAGGCCAGTTCCCGCTTCGTTGGAAGACGGGGAAGCTGGTCCTCATCCGGAAGCCGGGGCGCCCTGCGGACTCTCCGTCCGCATACCGGCCCATTGTGTTGCTCGACGAGGTGGGCAAGCTCTTCGAAAGAGTCATTGCCAACCGCCTCGCCGGGCACCTTGTGGGGATTGGGCCGGATCTTGCGGAGAACCAGTTTGGTTTCCGCAGAGGGCGCTCGACGGTAGACGCCATCATGCGCGTGAGGGCTCTCACGACGGGGGATGCGGTGTCCAGGGGTGGGGTTGTCTTGGCGGTGTCTCTTGACATCGCCAACGCCTTCAACACTATGCCCTGGAGCTGCATTAGGGAGGCACTCCGGTATCACCGGGTGCCGACCTACCTTCGTCGTGTGGTCGGGGACTACCTGACGGACAGGGCCGTCATCTACCCCGGTCGCACCGGAGAATGGAACCGGCGAGAGGTGTCGTGCGGTGTCCCACAGGGATCGGTTCTGGGGCCGCCCTTGTGGAACATCGGCTACGACTGGGTGCTGCGCGCCGACCTCCCTAGCGGTGTCAGTGTAGTCTGCTACGCTGACGACACGCTGGTGCTGGCACAAGGGAGGTCGCACGAGGCGGCGGCCGAACTTATGACACGCGGGGTTGCGATAGTCGTGGATAGAATCCGGCAACTGGGTCTCGAGGTGGCATTGCACAAGTCCGAGGCCATGTGCTTTCATGGGCCTCGGAATGCGCCACCGTCGGGATCCATACTGACGGTAGGAGGGGTTCCCATCGGCGTCGAGTCGACGCTGAGGTACCTAGGGCTTGTCCTCGACAGCCGGTGGAACTTCGTGGAGCATTTCCGACGTTTGGCCCCCAAACTGGAACGGGCAGGGGCTGCGTTCAAGCGGCTCTTGCCCAACCTGGGGGGTCCAAACGCCTCCTGCCGCAGGCTCTACGCGGGGGTCGTGCGGTCCATTGCCCTTTACGGGGCCCCGGTGTGGGCGCGTTCTCTGAGGCGGCGAGCCGCCCATTACCTGAACGCGCCCCAGAAGGTGGTAGCCGTAAGGCTGATCCGGGGGTACCGCACGATCTCCGGCGAGGCGGCGAGCCTCTTGGCCGGATTGCCGCCATGGGATCTGGAGGCGATAGTCCTCGCGTGCCTGCACGAATGGCGCGCGGAGGCACTACGCCGGGGGGAAACTCCGCTGCCGCGGCAAATTGTCGCTCAGCGGACAGACCTCCGGCGCGATCTCATGGCGACATGGAGAGAGCGACTGTCGCAACCCCGTGCAGGGCACGCCACAATAGTGGCGATAAGTCCCCTCTTTGAGGAGTGGCTAGAGAGGCGCCACGGCGCCCTCACCTTCCGCCTGACGCAGGTCCTCACCGGACACGGTTGTTTCGGGAGGTTCCTGCACCGAATCGGGCGGGAGGAAACGCCCGGGTGTCACCACTGCGAGGATCGGCCGGAGGACACGGTGGAGCACACTGTGGAGCTATGCCCCGCTTGGGCTGAGCACCGCCGTGTCCTCGTAGCGGCGATTGGCGGCGGCGACCTCTCGCGTCCGGCCCTGGTTCAATCCATGGTCCGGAGCGAGAGGGAATGGGAAGCCGTCGCCTCCTTCTGCAAAGCAGTCATGCTAGCGAAGGAGGTGGCGGAACGTGAGAGGGAGAGAACCTCACGTCCCAGCCGCCGCGGGAGACGCCCCGGGCGTCGGGGGGCAACCAGTGGCCCCCGGCCACCGTAGGCGCGGGCCTGTGGACGGTGAGTAATGGGCTAGCTCACCGTCCGTCCGTCTTATGACGACAGACCGTGCCGAACGGCGCGTTCGTGTTCCACGCGCGCCTCAAGGAGATGTCAGCAAATCGGAAGGGGTCCGAGAGGGCCGATGCCTGCCAGGGCTGCGGGTTGTTCGAAAGAGATACCGTGCCCCTGAAACGCAAAGGGCTAAGAAGGAACATGGATGGGTTTTAGTCAGTACAAGTCTGACACTCCCTTCCGCTCCGCCCAGAGCGGAAGAAGTCATTTGATGATTTCCCATCCGAAAAAAAAAAAAAAAAAAAAAAAAAAAAAAAAAAAAAAAAAGGAGGTTTTGCATTGGTAGAAATAGGGAGTGTTTCTGAGGTGAATGAGGCAAATTATGACCAAAGGATCGTATGAAGAATCTTTGGAGTATCTTCTGGAATGTTGACGGCATTCATAGGTAGGTTTTCGTAAGTAAATTAAAGTATTGGATAGTCTAGTAAATGTACCGTCTGTAAGTGATTCGTCAAATTAGTCCTACGATGAATATTTGATCGTAAATACCGGCCAATAAGCTGGAACTATCATTGGATCCAGTGAATATAAGAGAAATGCTATTAACTTTCTGACGCCCTGAATCTCATCAAGATAATGAGGCAGATAAATCAATTTGTGTCAATACATTTCTTGCCCATAACATTTCCATGATTAACAACCAAGTTCTTTAACACGTTAACGCTTGATTACAATTTTCTTGCGCCGCCGCCTAATCACGGCTTATGAGCATTCTCCTTAACACGCGTCATTAATTTTAACATTGCATTGTGAACTTTAAAAAGAGGCAATTACGCTTTATTTTGCTGTACTTATTATGCATGTAGTGGGAGCGTATTGTTCGAACGATAACGGCCGTCAGCTGTTACCCATTATGTTTTAATAAGTGGATTAAGTATGCGGTACCCGCGGTTTAGCTTCTCGTACAAGTTTTTTGTAATAACTATTTTTCAACTCTGGGGTTTAATGACTGGTTTTTAAAGACCCACGCAACTTGTTGTTAGTTTTGGGTTAGATCCTCCCTTTGGGATATCTCCTGGTGTAATTTAAATGGACGTTGTTTATAAACTCTCTTTTATAACTTCAAAAACACGTTGTTTACTTTTATTATAACTTCAAAATTACGACATGAATGAACACGCTGTCAGGTCTGTAAAACTTTTAACAGGAGTTGATCTTCTTTCTGCTCTACATCATTGGCATTAATATCACACAATATATCGTCTATTTTAAACTGTCCACTACCAACTCACATTAAACAGATAATCACACACTGCCACAAAAACCGAGCACATGGCAACATTATACTAAGTGCCACATAAAGCTAACCACAGCTGCACCACCGCGTGTCATAACTGCCATCATGCATCTTTTTCTACTTCGCACACCTCTATAACGGTTTATAATATTATGAAAATTATTCCAGCCAAAGAAAATGCAATTATGCAAAGCTGGCAGTGTCAGCCACCCAGGGTTGATGAAGTTAGTTAGATTAGAACTGAGGAAGCCAGGTCGGAAGAATTAAGAGATAAAGATTGAAAACCGGGTTTTGTAACACAAAATAAGAGAAGCCCTTACCTGCAAATGGACTACTATGGTTCTTAAGTTTGGCAAGCAAAAGCTTTTTTAAAACCAACTGGTTTCTTCTCGTTTAATATCAATCGATCGCCTGCAGATACCACCATGTCTTGTGTCATAAGTTTCTCATCCCCAAGCTACGCAGCTAGCTTGTAATACGGTAGTGGTAATGACAACTCATTACGGTGGTAAATGGCAAGAAGTGGTAACAAATCCACCACAACCGCTACGTTTACCGCTGCATCATATGATGAATAATGAGTGAAGATCTCAGATTGTAAAAAGATGGTGGATGCGTTGAGAAAATATGGGTGCCGTTTTATGGAAAGAAAACCTCACCTTAACAATCTCATTCCGCGAGTCCGCAAGTGTATATTTATTTTTAAAAAATTAAGGCACTCCGCGGACCGTCATACAATAAACACTGTTTATTATGCCCTGTGTCAAAGCATAATAAACTACTGTATCACAGTGTGGGGTGGCGCTCCGAAGACAATCTTCCTGCCTCTTGAACGAGCACAGAGAGCTGTTCTCAAGGTTATGACCTCGAAGCCTTTTAGGTATCCCACCACGGCTCTCTACACTGAATGTCAGGTTCTCACTGTGAGACAGCTCTTTGTCCTTGGTACTATTTTGCGCAAACATCCCTCTGTGGTATACGATCCAAATGCTACCAAAAAACGTAGACACTTCGAAGTATGCTCAACTCACGGATGTAGAACGGCCCTGGCTCAGCGTCATTTTGGTGTACTTTCAAACCATTTATATAATAAAATAAATAAACTCTGCTTCATTGCTCCGACGTGTCTGAAAGGATGCAAAACCAGGGTCACGAAGTGGCTATTGACATTGAATTATACCAAAACTGAAGATCTACTACAGATATCGATTGCTTAACCAAATATAGTTAATAAATTGATAACTTTATTATTTTATTTACACAGACCTACATAAACAGAAGTTTTCACGATATTTTTTTCTCTCCATCACACACATACACACACACATACATACATAGGTGCATAAATAGGCCACATGATAGTTGCATTAGATATTAAATATTATATTGTAAACGGTTAAAAAATTATATTGAAAATTAATAATGTTATACTGTGCTTGAATTACAACTACTGTTATAAGTCCAAATCATAGGCGAGGACGCTGGCACCCTAAACACAAGTTAAATCTTACATTGGGTGCCAGAGCTCATCGGAAACACTCTGTTCCCTAGTTGTAACGCTGCATAGTGTTTAGATAAGTGTTTTCCTGTACATTTTTTTGTAGGTAATAATTTTTTTTTTTTTTTTTTTTTTTTTTTTTTTAACGTTATAAGTATGTGTTGTGTTGTATGTAGAATTTGTTATACTTGAAAAGGTTGTTCTGAATTTGATTCATGTGTTTTAAGATTTGTCCGATTTAAATACCTTTTCTGTTACTTCAGTGGTCATTAGTTGTCTCTCGGTCTATTACATACTTCACTTCTGGGCCTCAAGTCTGCTATTTTTATGAACATCGTCATTCCAACACGACCCCATTGTCATTTTTCTAAAAGTTTGTAATCTGCTAAATTAATAATGATCTGTCATTTGGCTGTGAAATTCTATGCCATTTCTTTCAATGGAGTGCCCGTGGTTGACCATTGGGAAGTCATAATGACGCCATTATATTAGTAGATTACCAAACTTGTCAAAATCAACAATTATGAAATCAATGATAGGCCATTCTGACACTATTGTAATAGCAGACTGTTAGCTGTAATAGTTTCGAAATCAGAATCGCTAGAATCCGTTTGATAAATCATTGGCACCATATTTATAAGAGACTATCTCTCTAGAGGTCTATGTCTAGTAGTGAACGGTATCTCGTGGAAGCCAAACCTTAGCAGGACTTATTGGACTGAGAATGGTGATGATGTTCATGTGTATAACTTCAAAGTAACTTCAAAGCAATGGGAACCTTGTCGCCTTAGCTTCTTTTATTAACGGTCGTCATTTAATGTCTTGGGTACGAGAACAAAAAGCCGTGTGAATCGTTGCCGAGGATTCACCATTGTGTATTGTAGTTGTAAATGTAATTAAAGTTATTAACTTTAATAACATCGTCACATCGATGAGTATGTAGCATGAGGTCACCAGCATTGTGGCTGCTTGTCGTGTTGATGAACAGTGCGAAAATTCTGGAGGTGCAGTTATTTTCGTGTAGATACCTACTAACAATTAATGAGTAAAGCTTGTTAAAGGAAACAAATTGAACGGACTTGCCTATAGCCTTCTCTCGAGTCCAAATATCTCCTTCAAAAAGCTATACATCATGAAATCATAAAGCAAAGATGATTCCTTAAACGAAGAGCAAATGTTTTGCACCTCAAATCAATTCTTCTTAACATAAATTCTTCTTCTCTTAAACTTCAAAAATTAAAACGTATCTTCAAAATTGTCTTACAAAGGGTTTTTTCAACATTTTCAAACTTTTCTAAAGTACTTACCGCATATTGTAGCAGACGCCGGGGCCATTTTCAGAAGCTTTGGAGGTGCTTCGCGGACATCCGTAGTAGTATAAAAGTTTTACGTAGTTTTTCTTACAAAAAAAGTTTAATTCGCATTTATTGGCACAGTTGCTGGAACTGTGGCAATAAATGCGAATTGGCTCGCCGCCTACCACATTAGGACTAAATAACGACAACCGCGATTCGAATAGTGTTTGGGAATACTAACACACCCTATACACGCCAATTCTAGCATACATTTTGTATTGCAAATTGCAACCGACAATATGAAGGGGAGTCTTGGGTTTCAAACCTACAAAGTTAAAGTTGAATAATGTCAATCTACTATTTGCCTAAGCAATAATTTTACCCAGTTAAGTCTAACGTTGTTCGGTTAATCAGTCACACCAACTTATGTCCTAGAAAAGTGTTACGTTGACGCATTTTGCTAAATACTTTGCCCGTATGGTATCGAGATATTCACATACGGTGTCATGATCACGGACATTAAGACGAGCTAGCATTTTGCATTAGAGTAGATCTAGCTTATGTTGCACCATTAACGTAGATATCGGTACAAACTTCGTAAACGCAGTTAGATCTCGTTTTCATTACTCTCAGGACCACAATAATCGCGGAATCAGTAGCATTCCTAAGCTCATTGAAAGTGCAGTAGGAGTGAATTGTAGAGCCCTTGAGATACAAAAAATTGGGGCACGGTCTAGTTTAAAGCATTGCACGTTTAGTGTGGGATGAATCTATGAAGCATCATTTCGTAATAGGCTGCATAATCGCGCAGGCAAGTTGCGCGATTATGCAGTAACATATTCGTTTTACATTCCCTGACCAGACCTCAGCATCTTTGTGTCCTTGTCTTATGTTACCTGGGCTCTGTGTCATGCTATTTTTCACTCTTTTTCCCTTCATTTCATTCCTATAATATATCCATCCATCTTTTCATTGATTTTCCAACAGATTTCAACGAAATGGCACATAGATTATAACACGGATCCGAAACGGCTTTCATTCACTATGGAACAGTTCCCCTATGATGAGCATAAAACCGCAGACAACAGCTTGTTTTCAACACACATACAGTAACCAATATTCTCTATGACAGACACAGTGTATAAATATGCTAAATCGGTACCCATTCAGAATCAAACGGATGACTAAGAATCGTCGGTCTATAAAACGTAACATAATTTGATGTACCGTTGACCCGTGCAATCTGTTAGACCTTCACAATTATAGACCGTTTAGTAGTCTGTCATTATTAATTTTTGCTTGCTATAATGATAGTGTTCTTGTTGAACAACTGGAACAGAATTATACGTAGCTATTATGAGATTTGTTGCTGGAAAAGGTTAGTTTGTCAATTAAAAAATGATGTGTTGCTAATTTGCTACTCGACATAGCGTGGCGACACATTTGAGGAGTTTTATTTCTGTACAATAACGTTAATAATTATCAGTTAAATTCGACAAAAAGAAAAACATTCTTTCATCAACGCCAAAAGTTGTTCATGGTCCTTCGAGCCGGATATTTTTCAATCACTCTGCCGAGCACCGACAAGGACTGCATTTCATTTTCGAACGAAACTCAAGTATGTGTGTATAACTGATTGAGTATTTTCTCTTCTTATACTATCTTGTCAGTACAGGCTTGTATAGCCAAGAGCAACTCATTCAGGAAGATTGACATTCAGAGTCTGTCTGACATACATACTTTAGTATTGCCATTCGTGAATTAGACATAGTCCTAGCAACCATTGCATGTTTTATTTCTTCCGATTCCGGACCATGAAACCAGATTACACATTTCAGATACACATAAAAGCAAAAAAACCCCGCATCCCTTTCCAAAATCAGTAGCACATTAGGGGACTAAGTTTCAAAAATTGTGCACCCCGCCCGCATTTATTGTATTATCTCATAGTGCAATCTAAACACCGGGTGACGGGGTGACACATTGTTTAAATACCGGTAATCCGAGCGGATCGAATCTGTGACGAATCGATCGATTCGGTACAAACAACTGCGTGATTATGTCTGCACATCAACTGTGATCGAACCAATATAATAAAAGAATAATGGCGGTTATCTTTATTTGATGTAGTTTGTTATCAGATAGACGAAATCTAGATTAAGATACGATGGCGTTTCCTCGCTTGCAATATTCGAAAAGGATACTCCCAAACGAACTCTGAGTGAAAATTTCTTTTGCGACAAGATTATGCGTGCGTAATGTAAGTTAGTTTCGGCAATGAAAGTATTAAGTTGTGAAGATCATCTTCTTCATCATCATTCTTCTGCATCTATCTCAATTTATTTGTGGTCGGCACAGCATTTTTTCTTATGTCATATAATTATATTTAATGAAAATGTTCTCATGAATACTATGCATAGGTACAGGATGGTCCATTTCAAGACGATGAAGTCACATTTGTATTTACAAACTTAAAATAATAGTAATATAATAATATGTTCATGTATGACTTTCTTGTTTCGTTTGTTTTTTTTTTGATATTCTTATTTTTGCAATCTTAACTAATCTTTTCAGGTTACTGTAAAAGGTTTCAAACTCTGAAAATTTTTACTTAATCGTCCAAAACATACAGAATTAAACCAACTATGCAATTAATGAGTAACTTTACTAAAGGCTATTGGACTAATTACACTATTATTACAAAAAGAAAGCAACCGTAAAAGTGAAAAAAAAGCCTAAAAACACTACCACAGATTCCAACCTCTTTTTTCTGTAACATTTCTGGAAACCGCGAAGTCCTCTCAATCTTGGCCTGCTACGTGCTCAAGTGCGAAACAACGAACTGTTTTTTTATAGGCCAGTAGGTGGGTTAGCGGGCCAGCACCTAATTACATACTGCCTATGGGTTACGAATGCTAGGCAAAGGCATACGAGTATGGAGCAAAAAAACTAGCGCCGTTTGAAACTATTCTGCTTGATATTGCGAACTGGAATTGTGTTATGTAATGTTCTCTGTTGCTCCGTGGACTGAGCGTGTTTTTGCTGGAATGTGATTGAACTAGGATTTGTAGGGGGAAGTGTTTAGGTTTTTATGTAATGAAGAAAATGCTAGAATGTAGCATTAACATTATTGTAAAACAGTTGTGTTTCAATATTGGTGTACAATAAAGTATACTCTACTCTGTTCTACAGGCAGGTATACACGCAACTTTTAACAAAAGGACTTAAGAGGAGTTAGGACTTTAACTAAGGAACTAAAAGAATCGAAATATGGCTCAAGTCATATCTTAACGCCAGGGTGTTCTTTATAGAGATTTCTCTTGTAGAGTACTAGGGACTATGTATTAACGTATGCAGAGACCAAAAAGGTTACCCGTATAGTGGTTTTGATCGGGTTTAAGGTGAAGTGAATAACTCTTGAGTAAAGGAAAACCCCTGATATAGGGTTAATCAGTCTATAATAAACAATCGATGCTAAGACTTTTTTTTTGCATATAAAAATATGCAAGAAAGTGGTAAAGTTAGCCCACGCTTGGTGCTTTGTCTCTTTCATTCTGGTTAATCTGCAATATTCAAATGGTTAACCCGTATAACGGTTAATCAAACATATAGGTTACAGGTCTAGCCGCTTACCCTTTAAACCTGATTAACCACAGAAGACGAGCCGGTTTCAAAAAAGAGAATAATACAGAAAAAGAGAAATTACTAAAGTCGAGCTACAAACTAGATCTACAATTTGAATGGCTGGGAATAAAAACTATGAAGTCATTTTCCAGTTTAGATCCACATATACCGGTCATCTGCCTCGATACTAAAAACAGACCAACAAAAAGTCTAGAAAAATATAACAAGTACTACAATAAAAAATCAAAACTACTTTCATGATTGTAAACAGGACGACGGACGCAAACAACTTGAAAGAAGAACAATTTTTAATCGTTAGCTCATAAACTTGTTTAATTTTGAGTAAAATTTTGTTTTTCAGGAACACCTAAAGTTTTCAATAAATTATAAAATTGTTTTCACTTACCAACTGGAAACAGTTGTTTCAGGAATATGACACCTGCAAAAGCAAAAAGAGAGTGATTTTGAAAAAAATATATAGCTACATTAATGTAAAACATAATTCATAGACAAATTGGTTCATCATCTGCCTAGCGTTTTCCCAACTATGTTGGGGTCGACTTCCAGTCTAACCGGATGCAGCTCAATACCAGTATTATACATAGCCTATCAGACCTCCACAAACATTTTTCAAAATTTAGTTTATTAATTTATTTTATTTGATTAATTATGTATAAATGTGAGGACCCTGTGGGTATTTTATTATGTCTTGTTTGTTTTTTTTCTCTCTTTGGTTTTAACGATTGACTGGCTGTTTGAGTACTATAAGCGACCTACACAATGTCCTTTCTTTGGTATTGTTCGTCGTGCCGTGGAGCTCCTTGAGTTAGGAGCTAAGCTACATGATAACAGACAAATGCTTGCACTGGCTGGACAGGTCCACTCAAATCTGTGTGGTTCTTTCTTCAAAAGAACATTTCAGACACGTATCTGCATAGTCCTCATGTGAGTTGGCCAAGATTATGTCTGGACCTTAAAAGAGACTGTGACCTCTGAGTTTGTTTCGGATGTTTCTTCTCAGAGTAGTCAGGTACGAAACACCGGCCTCATCTAGTTAAAAAAAAAGACGACGAGTAAAAGTGTTTGTAAAAATCTATTTGCAAAAATAAACAATCATCATCATTTCATTTTAAACCCAGTAAGCTCTGGGTAATACGATAAGCCCTTGGTAAGACTGGTTGACAGAATTTCGGGTAACGACTGTCAAAGATCTACAAATGACAGCCGGGACGGCTTAACGTGCTTTCCGAGGCACGGAAGAAACTCGGTATTTAATAAGGCAAGCGCTGTTTAACCTAAAGATCGACCCGAGCCGCTGTTATTATTTAGCCACGATGATGGAAGATTAATTAATACACTTGCATGGTTTAATGGATTCAATATTGTACAGAGGTATGGGCTTTTTGGGCTCTTGTTGATCTCAAATAACTTTGCTTGCGCGAAGTAAACTTTTGCATGACGTCAGGTATGATTCGTGTTTCTTATGTGGTGTTGTAGATACAAGGATTTGATTGATTACATGTTTCAAAATCGAAGCAAGGTATACATTGATATCCGATAAAAAGTAGAATTACAAAAGTGACATACTTGTTGATGCAAGGAGGTTCCTCAATTTAGCTGTTGAGCGTTGAGCCCCTCCATTTACTAATTAGCACCGGATCAAAACTTACACAGCAGAAGCACCAACCCAACTCAAACCACTGACTAAAATCCGGCTCAGAAACACAATATTGTTGATAGAGGGCCCGTAAACAAGGCAAGCCATTAGTCCGCGTCATAAGGCGGTGACAGACACTTCAGTGAAGGACAGGTCTAAACAGGCGACGCAAACTTCTCGAGATGCTCTCTAAACACTTCCAGTGCGGCGGATAGATGTGGTAAATATTATTAAGGAGAATCTACCTAGCAACGGTATTTGTTAGAGTTTGTTTAATGTTATAGGGCAAACGTAGGTACTTGGTATATTTTTCATCTTTCATTGCATCAGTCTAGAATTCGAGATTGCAATTGGTGTGTGGCCCAGAGGAAAACCCGCGCCGAAAGAGTTGTAAGTCGTAGATTCGATCCCAACTTACTTACCTTGTGTAAATTATTTCATTACCACTCTTCTGTTAGCGGTGTAGGAAAACATCGTTAGTTAAACCCGAAAATTCGAAGACATTTTGACCCACCATCCAGCAATGAGGTCGCGTGCCAAGGTTTTTTTTAAATACTAAATAGGCTTGCGTTTGGACGCAACTTGCCTGATGAAGACGAAACAGATTCACTCGAACTTTAAAGAGATCTTGATTATTGTTCTCTCCCTGTGCAGTGGGCCTGTCTCAGCATTTAGAAAATTGTAGGATTCATCAACCAAGACACGTAGGAACCACCTCTAATATTCTGCAAGGTTAGGTTCTGGATTGCTAGCATCGATTTGTTTGGCGTTAATGGCTCCCAAGACGTCCAGTCAGGAGTACTACAACCTCCTTTTTCTTATCTCAAAATCCATTATCCAACAAAATAAATAAAAATATGGTTTTGTATTAAATACTGGCTGGATGTATGAATGGAGTGCGAATCGAGTCGGTCGGAACGCTTGGCGGCGTCATTTCCTGAAACCGTCCGAACGAAATGGACCAGGCTGTAAATGGGGCAGCGTGACAACCGCGTTCGCGGTAAAGATTTATTATTTATTTTACAGTTGTTTGATGCATTTGTACGTAGTTAGTGTTGGGTTTAGATTTTAGTTACAGTTGGATACCAAGTGACTTTTGATTAAACTTTCCGGAAGTTTGTGCCCGAACTTTCCTCTGCACGCAATGATCGGCGATTTGCTTGTTCAGCGAATTAATTATGGAATGATTTTGGAGACGACGGTAATCTAAGTTTCAACAAAAAACATTGCGTCAAGCTAATCGAGGATTAAGAATACTGGTCTAAACTTTTGTTTTCCGATTTGCATCTTTTACAGATGGGTCTCTGACTATTCACCAAAAGCCTATATATCAAGCCTCAATAGCCAATAGGATTGGTAGTCTCTTCAAAAACGTGGAACCTCCCGTAACTGCCAAATTAGGATCGACCTTTTTCAATTAGTGATCCTTCTGTTACATAAAACATCCAACAGCAAAATTTATTGGGGTAGAGCATTTATTAGGGATGCATAACCAGTTCTTATACAGACGTAATTTTATGCAAGCCGGATAAAGTTTTCCCTACTAAGTTTTAAGATGAATGTAGTCGTTTAAAGTCGAAGTCGTTTGGTGGTTGAAGAAAGACCTAACAGTTACGGGGATGAAAATGGGACAGAAGAAATTGGTCCAACAGTGGACTGATTAAGAGAATCTTTTAGTCTATGCGTAAATCTGATTGCGAAAATATTTTAGTTTATCCGTATATCTAATTGAGAAAATGTTTTAGTTAACCCGTGAATCCGTTTTATGTAAGTTTATTTCCAGTAGCAGTTTCGCTTGTCCTGAATCATTATAATTAATGGTCTACAATGAAGGATCTTATATGAGGCGACCAATATTTTCTGAATAATTGAGAGCGCTAAGAAGTACAGTAAAGAAAAATGACTAGATTTTTCTTTACAAAACTTCTTAGCATCTTATCTTAGTTTATTTGCTACACCCGCACAAAGGACTTTCTGCTTTACTTTAAGACAATCGACAAAAATAATAAAAGAAAATATTAACAAAGCTCCCTTGGTTGAAAACTTATAGTACAGCTTATAAAGAAAAAAAAACAGTTAAACAATGTCAACAACTTTACATCGTAATGAAAGTGCAGCAATAGATTGTTAATTAACTCCCGCCAAAGATGGCGACCGTTTAATATTCATATTGAATTGCAGACCAAAGATAAAGGACTTTCAATAAATTGGTATAGACAAATAGAATCAGCTTTTGACATAAAACTTGAACTATAAATTCGAAATAACTTGAGTAATATCATGAGTTTTACTATCAGTATTTCATCTTTTTATTTTAACACTTTCCGTTTTGATTTTTGGAATCGAAAATAATTTGAGCCAGTTTCGAACTAGTGCCAAATGGCGAGATTTTACTACATTTACATCCCTCAAATCTTTCCAGGCAAGGTACTCTTTTCTGTACTACCGTCTCGAGTTCGAACCCAAGACACACCTGTGATTTTTCGGATTCATGAGCGTATTGTATAATTATCACTTGCTTCGGTGAAGGAAAACATTGTGAGGACACCAGCATGCCTGCGAGATATTTATCGACGGCTTGTAAAGCCAAGTCAAAGGCCAATAAAAACTAGGCGACATAAAAACTATAGACACCAAATTAGGCACTGACCACACGCAAAACAAACGACCCTTTTCTTGCGCCATCGCGATACCTCCTTCGCGGTGTGCGTCCGGCGGGCAAAATTGCGTAACAAGCACACTGGCAATGCCTTCCATTTTTACGGTTCAACAACATTAATTGCGTTAATTTAAGTTGTTGTATGCAGTATTTTTTCCAACTCTGTCAAGCAAAGGATAAGCTGAATTTCCTTCAAAATTATCCAAATTGTGATAGAAAAGTGTTTTACGCAATTGGAATGCTACAACATACTTGGTAATTCAACAAAAAAAATTATTTATTCAAACACATATAACTACAAAATAAATAAGGTAGAGCTACTCGTATCACATAACGATTTACAAAGGAGCAGGTAGCAGTCGACAGCTTCCTGTGCGATGGTGCTGCCGCCTTCCTGTCGGGCGGGAAAATGGGGAACTAGCACGTCTTTGTTATATTACGTACCACACGACATGGTTTGTTGTTTGAAGTTACAGTATAATTCTCCTAACTATAGTTAATTATGCGACCTTAATAATTCATTCATTCAAATTCGTCGTGAAAGCTGTCTTTACTATTATAGTTAAGATTGTATTCCATTTTTCTTAATTGAAATATACAAGAAATTGGTGTTCCTAATAGTAAGATAACATTATACAATTTTGCAATTTCAATTTTTCTTATAGAAAAATAACAAAATAAATGCTTATTTGTAACAGACATATAAATAAAATTAAAAATAACAATGTTTAAAATCATCAGCAGTAAATATATTTTTGACATTTCACAGCAGATTCACTGGAATTGAGATTTGAAATAATTCCTAGAACTGTAGACAAAAATGAAATTTTTGAAATCAAGCTTTTAAAAAATATGTAATCCATTCTTGCAATAGGAGCTGAACTCATTCAATAAGAAATAGTCCTTGGTATTGTTACAGAGAAATAGAGTAAGCTGCTGTTGAATACCGACTTTAAATAATAAAAATAATGAGTTTAGTGTGGTGGTTCTCCTCTCTGGAGCCCTGTCCACTGGCAGCCTAGACCTTGTTCCTGATGCCGAAGGGCTACTATTTTTTATATTTTTAAATGTTTATTTTTTATGGCTTCGTTTAAAAAAAAATAAAAAAATATGTACAACATAAATCAGAATGAGTTGTTCTTTTAATTGGAATTTGAACTTCGAATGAATGGCAAGTAGGTAGTGAAAAATGCTAACAAATTGAGGTCATGAAGTTATTATGATATTAATTCCATTATAGAACTACTTAGCTGAACAGCTAACCGTTTTCTATATTTATGACATTCTATGACATGATATTTTTCAAATTCATTCATTATTTCAAGTCTTTGACATAGAGTCAAAATAACTTATAATGGCACTCTTTTAAACTAAGATTTATTATTAGGTTTCCCCAGGGGTTGGCAGACTGGGGGTTGGGAACCCTGCAAAATGCTGTTTCCATCTTTGTAAATTATAATACATAAAAGAACTTATTTCCATGGAAATCTTAAGAAAAGAGTGAAGAATAGATTCATTCCTTTGTCCAGGAAACAGATAAAAATGAAAAATTACATGCCATTGTGATAATAATATAATAAAAACATTTTTTTCAATTCTATTTATGTTGTATTTCATTTTAAATTGATTATAGTATATTACTAGGCAGGAAACTTGTCATAGGTACCTAATTATCATATGGTGATGATTAAAACAAAACTATAACTAGAGGAAAGTACTTAAAAATAGATGGCAATAATATTTTTTTTTCTGTTTAGGAATGGTGCTCTTAAATGCTCAAACCAGAGAGCGCGATAGACTAATAAAATTACATGCACACGACTGGTTCTATGAATCGTTTACGCCAAGTTCTAGTGTCAGCAAGATTGTAGCTAGCTTCGCAAATTATGACGGCTTGTACGTGTCAGCAATGAACCCTCATTACTCATATCATTCCAGCTGCTAGCCCAGAGCAATTGATTCTGATTAGGCGGTAACCCTGCTATGTTATGTCTCCGCAAACCGGTCGCAAGCAACACCTTTCCAATGCCATGTAATTCTATGTAAATCCTTATTATACGTCTACAGTAAACTGATATGGGATGAACACTTCACTGTTAACACATTATCATGTAAACAAAACCCTTTTGTTACCAATAAACATACAAAACATTGAAATTCTGGCTGCGAAAAAATGACACTTACTTCGTTTTATAAACTTCGGAAATTTTAATGAAATGCATAGTTATCTCAATAAAACTTACCGTTTAAAATGTGTAACTAAGGTCCCACTGTTTATTGTTTCAAGATTCAGGAAATACTAGTACCGAATTAAAACAATAACAACAAAAGTTTAATGCACTATCGAAATTATTGACACCCTTATGAACATAGACAACGGTTGCTTTTTTAAAACTAGGTCATACACCAAGCGGTCAAATGAGTTTTCACTTTCATTGACGAGCTTAATTTTTTTAAATGTCTTTTTCATACACCTGTATGAAAGTTGAGAGATGTTTTTCACGAGAAAAGTTACATTTCATGCGTTGTTTTGTTTTCATTATTTTACTTTCTAATCTGGCACAATAACATAGTTTTCCTCTGTCAAAGAAAAAAACTGGTTTTGTTTGTGGCTGGCAAATGATTGCCATTAGAAAAATTGTTACTGTAGTTGCGAAAATTCAACAGTTTTTTACATAATTATTCCAAATGAATAGTCGTCACACTCACAAATAATGCTATTTAAAAAATTGTTTGGACTTTATCTGTTTTTAGATTTGGGTTTTTAGGACTTGGCTACTCTGAATTTACGTCATAACTATGTCAGCTGTCGCAAATTCGCAATACGTCAAATCAAGGAAAAGAATGTCATCTCGGTTGCTGTTGTGTACCATGGACCCATCCATACAAAAACAAGTAGAATTGAATTCAGGTGCCCTGTGCGCAGCTGCGTAATCCGCCAAGAAAATCAATAACGATAGGATTCCTAAGAAATTGCTAACTAAGATGGCGGGCATCGCTTATCAGTGAACCTATGTACTGTTGCAAAGTTTTTATCGTGCGTATTTTGTAATCCGAGTGTATGAATTTCAATCATTTTATAATGAGTGAACCAAATATGCATTTTGGGGTTGGTAACCCCCAACCTTTTTTGGGTAATGTGAGTGTCCCACCAGGTTCGAGTGCTCATGGGACCCAGTTTATACCTGTGCACAATATGCCTGCGACATCGGGAGTCCTACAGAGTAGCGTGCCTCCTCCGCTGCCGCCCAGAGTTGATCTGCACCAAGCTCTTGGTCAACCAATGATGCAGAACCAGGGCTATGGCATGGGAGGCTATGGTGGGATGGGTTCGTACGGCGGAATGGGGATGGGCATGGGAGGCTATGGCATGGGAGGGTACGGCGGATACGGAGGCTACGGGATGGGGGGCATGGGAGGAATGTATGGGGGATACAACCGATTTGGAGGAGCCACTGGAGATTTTGATAGCAGGTACTTAATGTTTTGTAATTTATTTGTTTCCTGGTTGACCTATAAAGTATTTTTGTTTTATGGATATCCTTTTATGCAGAACTAACTGTCAATTTTCCTCAAACTTGTTTCAATATTTTAGACAATAAGCACATCAGAGGGTCATCTTAGTTTATGAAATAAAGACAAAGTGAAGGTCAGCGGGTCGCCTTAGAGTGAATTTATAAATTATCATATTTTTAAAAACATTTTTAGTAAATAATATTATACAACAAACAGTGTTAATTTTCACTGATCTTTTCTCAATTCAATTATTGATTAAAGAAAAGTTATACATTTTAGTTTAGCATTACAAAGAAAACTTAAACAACAATAAATATAGAAAGTCACAGAATGCACAAAGATTTCCCACAAATGAAAATAAAAGGCTATTTTCGTTTCCAGTTGTTCTAAGGTATACTCTTCTGTTCCAGGTTCATACAGATGGCTGAAGAGAGTTCCCGCCCAGCATTTGACTCCATCCAGAGCTGTGTGCATGCTGTGGGCAGTGTTGCCATGATGCTGGAAAGCACATTCTTTGCCATAACCAGCTCTTTCAGGGCTATATTAGGTGTGCATAGTTGTATGTTAGAATATCATTACCACTAGAAACGGGATAATTACCATGGAAAACTGGGCAAAATGACATCATGGACTATCCAAGCCACAAGATGGACAGGACCACCATACAAAAGAAAGGTCGAGAGATCACTCAAAAGATGGGTTGATGATATAGCAAAGACTACTGGCTCAAACTGGCAAAAGATGGAGGAGGCCTTTACCCGTATTGGGCATCTCCAACCCTTAATAATAAAAACTAACACTAACTAACTAGGATAATAGTTATAGACTAACAAAACGAATACCCAATTATTAAAAAGTACCAAGTGTCATCCATTTTTAGGGTTCCGTACCCAAAGGGTCAAACGGGACCCTATTACTGAGACTTCGCTGTCCGTCCGTCCGTCTGTCCGTCCGTCCGTCTGTCCGTCCGTCCATCCGTCTGTCACCAGGCTGTATCTCATGGACCGTGATAGTTAGCCAGTTGAAATTTCTTTAGATTATGTATTTCTGTTGACACTATAACAACAAATAATAAAAACAAAAAAATAAATATTTAAGGGGGGCTCCCATACAAAAAAGTGTTTTTTTTTTCGTTTTATAAATAGTGGTATGGAACCCTTTGTGCGCGAGTCCGACTCGCACTTGGCCGATTTTTTATTTATATTATATATATATATATTTTAAATTATAGTCTTGCAATCAGTCGGTAGACTATGAGCAGATGAGATGTAATAATTTTGTGGCTTTCAGAGCAAAATCCCCTTTGGGAAAATCTCCATTGTGAATTAAGTGCAGCTGTCAATTTCCAAAATATGCCGCCTTTTCAGTCTGCGTATTGATTCGGGAATAGTTAACTGCATTGCTAGTTGGTTCGGATGGATTTCAAGTCATGCTTTGTATTTTGAACAGGACGATCTTATCTCTTCCTTTACTGTCTTGATATTTAAATGTTCATGAACTTCCGAGATTCTCAAGAACCATGGTGAGTTGGAAATTTGCTTCAGGATGTAATTTTGGGCCCTCTGTATTATGCTTATGCTGGAGTCACATGCTGAACCCCATAGTTCGATCCCATATGCCCATATAGGTTTGAGCATGGTCTTGTAGATTAAGAGCTTGTTGTCTAGAGATAACTTGGAGTTCCGGCCGAGTAACCAGTGAAGTTCCCTGTATTTTAGGTTTATTTCATCTCTTTTCTTTTCCATGTGTCTCCTCCATGTTAGTCTGCGGTCTAGGTGCATTCCCAAGTATTTAGCTGAATCACATTGAGGTAGAAGATTATCACGCATCGAGACCGGTGGGCAGTTTCCCCTGCGTAAAGCGAATGTTACATGGACCGATTTATTGGCACTAGCTCTTATCCTCCATTTGGTCAGCCACTTGACAACTTTATTCAAAGCGCTCTGCAGGATTACGGAAGCTTCGGTAGGACAACTGCTGCATGCAAGAATTGCTGTATCATCCGCGTATGTCGCTACTGTAACATTGTCTTCCTGTGGTAGATCGGAGGTATATATAGTGTACAGCAATGGGCCCAGAACGGATCCCTGAGGCACTCCAGCTAAGATAGGGTGAAATCTTGATGTGCACTCATCCTCTTTTATTTGGAATATTCTATCCCTCAGATATGACTCTATGATATTAAAGAAAGAAGATGGCAGAAGGGCTTTTATCTTGCATAGCAAACCCCTATGCCAAACTCTATCAAAGGCCTGCTGGATATCAAGGAATGCAGAAGAGCAGTATTCTTTCCGTTCAAGTGCTTGCCGGACCGTTCTGCAAACTCTATGGATCTGTTCCACAGTACCATGTTGCTGTCTGAAGCCAAACTGGTGGTCGGGGATTATAGATCTCTGGCCAATTTCATATAGCATTCTGGTTAACAATATTTTCTCAAACACTTTAGAACTTATCGGTAGTAGGCTGATAGGTCGGTAGGAAGTGATTTCGTGTGGCGGTTTTCCCGGTTTCGGAATCATTATAACTTGCGAAACTTTCCACAAAGCCGGGAAATAACCGGTTCTGAGAATGCCATTAAACAAAGTTGTAAGATATGGTGTGGCTTTTCTTGGCAGTTCCGAGAGGACCCTTTTGTCAATGAGATCGAATCCAGGTGCCTTCTTGTCATCCATTTTTCGAATAGTATTAATTACTTCTTTTGGGCTAACATGTTTCAGTGGTAACTCCAATTGAAAGGGTTGGCTCAGAATGTTGTCAATGTCCGAATCGTCAGTTTGTGGATCAGCTTCGTTTGGAGTGAATACTTCAGCCAAATGTGTACCAAATGCATCCGCTTTTTCCTGTTTCGTTCTTGCCCATGTATTGTTATGTAGCCGAATTGGCGGCTTAGGATTTGAAGGTTTGTTCAGTGTTTTACAAGCGCGCCACAGTGAGTAATTAGTAGCATTTGTAGCTGTAAGAGACTCCAAGAGAGCCTCCATTGAGTCATCGTTGGCTTTAGCAATGCATGCTTTCAATTTCTTGATTGCATTATTGAGAGCAGTTTTGTCAGCTGGGTGTCTGCTAGTTTGCCATACTCTTCGAAGCCTCCTTTTTTCCAGAACTTGATGTTTAATGTCTGCTGAAATTTTGTTTTTTCTTGTTGTTATACTTGAAATTTCCGGAGTACATTTCCAACAAGCCGATTGGATTGTAGTCGTGAATTTAGATGCTGCCGCGTCTATCTCATCTTCAGTTTTTAGGGCCACATGTAGACTTAGCTCTTTATTTATTATTTCACGAAAGGCGTCCCAGTCAGTTTTCTTGTTATATAATGACGGTCGTCTTTCCTGGCTGAGTACATTAGTACTGACTGTGAGTATCACAGGAATGTGGTTGGACGATCCGTCAAGGCTGGACTCAACTTTGAAGAAAAGACGTGACAATCCCTTCATTATAAAAAAGTCCAGAACGTCCGGAAGTCTGTTTGGGTCGGTGGGCCAGTGCGTTGGTTCTGGTGTAGAGATAGTGGTCAAACAGTTTTTGTCGACGCTGCTTTTCAGAATTCTGCCTCGGGTTGTTATTAATCTAGAGCCCCAGTGCAGATGTTTGGCATTCCAGTCGCCCCCAGCCACAAATCGAGGTCCCAGACTTTCAAAGAACTCATTAAACTGCTCCTCTGTTAATCTGTGCTTCGGAGGGCAGTAAACAGCTGTGATGTTGAAATTTCCATTTCGGTCCGTAATTGCAACTGAGGTGCCCTGGATGTGCTCTGAGGAAAATTTCGGGAGCTCGTAATGCTCTATGGACGACCTTATAATAACGGCTGCTCCTCCGTGTGCTGTGCCATCAGGGTGGTTCGTGGAGTAGACGTAATACCCTTTCATCCTAACCAGACCGCTGGAGACAAAGTGGGTTTCCGATATGAGGAGAATGTCCAGATCATGTAAATGCAGTAACATTACCACTTCATCTTTATTGGGTGCCAGGCCATTGATGTTCCAGGTTGCTATCCTTAACGCAGTCATTTAGACAGTTTGGAGACTAGTGTAGTTATGAGTTGCAAAAGTGTACTCATTTGTTGTAAGACTAGATCTAGTTTTTCAGATTGTTTGATGAATATGTTTTCAATCAATTTGAATGAATCTTGTTGGGCGTTTTGAGGCTGATCTGTATAAACAACCTCGGCATAGGACTTTTTATATCGCTGCTTATTTTGATTCTCAATTTCCCTACTGTTGGATTTGACAGTATTCTCGGTTAGGTGCTGGATGGGCTCGGTTGTCTTTGGTAAAGTAGGTTCTTCTCTTTTATGCCTAGACGGCAATCGCTGGAGAGTTTTTCTAGCAAGAATTTCTTTATAAACCTCGCAACCCCTGTAGTTAGCTGGATGAGGTCCTAAGCACAGAGCACACGTGGCAGGTGAGTTACGATCGATTTTCTTGCATTCGGATGTTTTATGTGCTTCAGCGCATTTTACGCAGCGATAAGGTTTCATGCAGTAGTTTTTGGTATGCCCATACTGTTGACATCTTTGGCATTGTACTACAGTGTTTCTTTTTCTAGGATCTTCTATAACCACAGTCTGATGGAAGATAACTTTTAAATCCTTGGATGCTTTATTGTTGGGGCCTGGTAACAAGTTTGCAAAAAAAGTTGATGTTGGCTTCTTGTCAGGTCCATATTTAGCATTTATTATTTCACCAGATACCGTATTTCCAGTTTCTTCCAGAGCCTCTTTTATGACACTTAAGGGAGTGGTGTGGTGGAGGTTGCGTATGACAATTCTGTAGCATTTGGTATCTTTGCGATTGAACGTGTGGCCTATCAGTCCATGCTCTCGTATAATACATATGACGTTTTTATACACTTCAACATCAGTTGCTACAATCTTGAGTTGGTTCCTGTTGATAATTTTATATGTCAATTTTGAAGTGTCTACAGCTATTCCCAGTAGTTCGGTGAGCTTGTTCACATCCTCAATTCCATACAAAATTATTGGTGGTGGTTTATTAGGCTTCTTGGCTTTGGGTTGTATCTCAGAAGCCTGGTTCTCCTCGGTCAGGTCAACGGTGAGCCCACTAAAACTGTTGGACGTTTCTATTTGGCGTTCCTCGGGTGAATCTGTTATTTTCCTGCGCTTTGGATTCCTTTGTATTGGGACTCGTTGCCAGGATGGAGGCTTAATGATGTTGCTATTCTCCGCAAGTTCATCACAGCAATCTCTGGTGTCAGAGCTTGATACGTTGCTCATGGACGCACTTCGAGCTCTCACAAACAGGCCTGGATGAAATGCCTGTTGCACTAGTTTTTTTTTGTTTCCAGTAGCATTCACAGTCACAGAAGCCTGGTCACTCGCTTCAGTGGTGTCTTCGGTAGTCAATTTCACACTCACCGGCCCGGGTACCGGTGAGCGCCGGGGGTTAGCCGGATCGCACGACAAATTGCATTCCATATTCTTCAACATTTCATAAAAAGGGGGGTTGGGAAAAAGTCTAATGGTACTTTCCCAAGGTACCACAGCCACTTTGTTTGGAGGGTATTTAGTGCCTCTTGGCTGGTGGTAGCCATCGACAGGTTATTATCCGCCGCCTGTTGCTCGGCGTTGTTGCTCATTTAGCACCACCCGGGGGGCACGTGTAGGGTGGGCCTAGGAGAAGGTGGTAAATCCTACGGACGCGAGCAACAAAACCCCCCAATTTATATTATATAAAACTAAAAACATGATTGCTTATAGTGTAAATAGGTGTGGAAATCGTGCATCAACCAAATTAATTAATTTCCCAAAGGATGCCTGTTCTCAATAACCAAACATTTGTTTTTATTTGAACAGGTGTAGCAGAAAATGTCAGCCGGCTGAAGTCCCTATTCGCACAGGTGTGGTCCACATTCGCTGTGATTAGGACCCTGAACTGGATCATCAGGAAACTTATGGTCATCATTGGTATCAGGACTGAGAATGAATTCAAGGTTAGTATTAAAATTATGATTATGATTTTTGTTTTGTTGTGTTATATTTACCTGCAGTAATGGGGGTCTTTTTTAATGGATTTTTGTTTTGTTGTGTTATATTTACCTGCAGTAATTGGGTAGCCCCGGATCGAACATAGGTGCTTTCAAGGGGGGTACCCAATTGATGCAGCCCACTGTACATGCACGGTACTCCCACATTTTTCATCCTTACAGATTTGTTATCAATACCTTTACAGGTTAAAGAAAACCAGTCATACAAATAATTTCAGCTCAGATACTTGACAATATCTACTTTGCAAATTCTTCAAATTGAAATTATATTTTAATTAGTCATTTCAAATAATGTTGCCAAAGGTTATCTACTTATAAATTTAATCCAATTACGCATATAAAATTCTGTTTTATCTAAAATTCTACCAACAAGATCAGATCACGAGTCAATGTCAATTTTTCGATTGCTTAGTAAATTAACACATTGAATTTATCATTTAAATTAAATACTCATTAACATGTTTAAATAAATATGTACTTCTTCATACGTCTCGGCCTTAATCTCAGCTCGTCCATCAAGTGCTGCACGCTAACCGCGCTGTGTCGGCCTGGAGCTGCGCAACGCTGCGCTGTCGGCCATAATCAGCGCGACCAGCAAAGTAGTAATTATAGACCGCGGCAGTAATGTACTATAAATAGTTAGTTGCGTTTATGTCATTAAACTCAATTGAATGCAAATAATTAAATATATACAATTATCCATCAATCACACACATTGTTTCTAATTTCATTCATATTGAAGCAAAACCACACAATTTAAAGTATAATTCAGGAAATAGTTGTTATCAGTATTTTTTTTCTATCTTACGTTTTTATCTCGCCCTTATCATTTGACAATGAATACGGTATTCTGTTGTGTTGTATCTAAGAGTGCAATCTGACCTTGTAGAGATGTATCTTCTTCTCCAACTTAAGGTGGAAGCGACAGGTGGCGTGCGAAATTCAAATTATTTTACGTTTTTTGCAATATGCCAGTCAGCGTCAGGCAATATGTTGAACAAAATATGATTTGCGACCGTAATACGCATATATTTCATCATCAGCCTATAATGTTCCCACTGCTGGGACACAGGCCTCTTCTCAATGAGAGTGAGTGGGCTATAGTGGCATGCCGGTTTCCTCACGATGTTTTCCTTCACCATTTAGTGAGCAGCGGTGATGAAATAAATCACACAAAGTAATGCGCCTGCCTGGGTTCGAATCTACGACTTACTGCTCGTAAATCATCTGCCTGATGATGAGTCATTAAATGGGATTAAATGAACAAGAGGTTGCATTGATGATTTTAATTATTATAATTCTGGAAATATATGCGGCAGTATTTGTATTGCTCGTATTAGTATTGATAAGCAGCGGCGGCCCAGGTGTGGCAGCCCCGATTTCCCTCCCATTTAATGACTATTTCATGAATAAGACATTCAATGGGATTAAATGAGCTTAGAACTTAAAATTTGAATTTCGCGGTCTACTCTGTCGCTTTCACCATAATCTGTTTTAGGAAGGTGTGATTATAAGATCTACTCTTTTAATTAAAAAAAAAAAGTAGTACATTTTATTTTTATTAGTGGTATTCACAGTTTCTGTAAATAAGGTGGACTGTACAACCTTATTCTAGCCAACCTGTAAAATCCTTGTTCTAGAAATACATCCATATATGCCCCCTCTCCCCTGGTTTTTTTTACAGCAAGGTAATATGATAAGGACCTGACAACCACTGCACCGCACTGACAGTCATTTTTGTTATGCAGGCATCATCATTTTCCTGACTTTATCCCAATTTATTTGAGGTCGGAGCAGCATGCCTTCTTCTTCACACTTCTCTATTACTTGTCATCTCATCAGCAGTGATCGTAGTAGATAGATTAGTTGTTGGTACTTGTATCATAAACACAGCAAACATAAAGAATAATATGGATAAGCCATTTTTCCGGAAAGTAATTCCGGTATTCCCAGTTTTAATTAAATATTGTTAATGTTGGTAGTGATACTTATTATTACTACTCAATTTAAAAATTTAAAGGATCAAAACTAAGTTAATTTATTATATTTATCTTTTGTTTTTTTTTTTTTTTTTAAATCAACCAATTCCGGAGGATTGTCCATATTAATCTATACGTTTCGGATCAATGACTCCAATTCAATCTACCTACTCCGATCTCTGCTCATCAGACACCTCCTTTCTTGCCATGTCATTTGTTATTCAGGCTGTCTGCAATTTACAGATTTGGATACATATAGCTTCTGTATAGGCCCCTGCTATCTTTTGAAAAGAAACTTAACGACAAGCAAAATTCTACAAGTTCACATAGATTAGTTACTTATCACAGTAGGCGTGATATCTACGTTATAGTCACGCGTAAGAAACAATGATAAGACTTATTTTTGCTATGTTTTATTATTTTTTTTTAATCCGACGTAATGTTTTCGTAGATAATAACGAATATGAGCTACTTGTTTCGTTTCACTAAGTACGGTAGGTACCCCTAAGCTAAATACAAATATCAAGTGATTGTTTTACAACTGTAACCAAAGTTTAGAGAGCAGCGGTGGCCCAGTAGAGCAGCGGTGGCGCAGTAGAGCAGCGGTAGCCCAATAGAGCAGCGGTGGCCCTGTGGTGGCAGCCACGACTTCGATCAGTAAGCCGTAGGTTCGAGCCCAGGCAGGCGCATTACTTTGTGTAATTTATTTCATAACCGCTGCTCTAAAAAACGGCGAAGGAAAACATCGTGTGGAAACGGGCATGTCCTAGAACTAAAAATTCAAAGACACGTGACATCTACCAACCCGCACTGGGCCCGCGTGGTGGAATAATTTACAGCCCTCAGCACTCCCTCTCATAGAGAGGAGGCCTGTGTCCTAGCAGTGGGAACATTATAGGCTGATGATGATGATGATGAACCAATGTTTAGGAGAAGTCTTATATTTTTCATAAATCTTTGTATTTCAACATAAAACACGCATTTACGTCTGCTTTTACCGAAAGGGTAGTGTAGCGAAAATAAAAATAAAAGTCGTCACTGCTACATGTTAAAACGTATAATTTTGCTGTTATAAAAAAAAACTAATACAATTTTTTATAAAAAAAAATTTAAAAGGATCAAAAAAAGGAATTAAATAATGGACGACATGTAATATAATTTTATGTAAAGCAGCGAAATGGGTTGTTCAGAATTGTATAAAATCTGTAATTTTGAAAATTAAAACAAGGTGAGAAAGGGGTTGCAACACCTACTCAGCCCTAGGCGCGATCAAAATGTATACGAGTTTAAATATTACACCGGAAAAAATACATTGCGCGACCTTTTGACACGAATAGGGTTTAAATAAATTAAATGATTGTACAACAAAAAAAAGAGAAACTATACTATTGCTAAAGATTAAAAAAAAGGATTAAAACAAAATTTGTTCCCTGAAGGTCCGGATCCTCGCTCGAAATCGGATCTTCGCTGTTGCTCCGGGTCTCAGGCGGCAAGCCTCGGAGCCAACCGCCAGTACGCGTCTCCCGACCCCTGGTCGGCCTTGAGTCGCGGCGCCGAAAGTATACGGGTCACTAGATCTTAGCTAGGATAAAAGTCCTAGAACCGATTCTGAGCGAATCTATGGTGAGAAAAATACAGAAAAATTAACACCATGCTCCGAGAGAATCTTTTAAGCAGAAAAAATTTAAAATGTTTCAAATACATACCGGTTCTTGGTGAAATCACTGATAACCGACTATACAGTACAGCACTACAAAATTTATCTTTCTTAGGTCCTTTTTTACTTTATCAATTAAATTACGAAACGGAATAATATGTCTGTTATTTCCAAAGATTTGTCGTCCATCTGAGAAAAATTTTCCTCTGTCACATCCATGGAATCGTCATATTTTTTAAATTTGAACCGAAGTAAGAAAAAGTAAATTGATTAGAAATGAGGTCGACTTACACGAACAGAATAGTTTTTATTCAGCCGAAAACAGCGTGATAATGCTGCAATACCCTCTTTCTAAGAAAAAAAGGACGTAAGTACGAGTGAGAAAGAAGAAAAAAACTGGATCAGGCAAAAACAAAAAAAACAGGCATCATATCTGAATCAAACGATATCGAAGTGCAACAAATACTGAATAAACACGGAGGCCACCATATCTAAACGTTATCCGCGCGAACTCGCGATATCTCAATTACATCTATGGAGAATATGAAAGAAAATAACGAACTCCTAAATCTAAATATATATTGTTCAGTTAGAGCCAAACTCTAACCTGCCACATCCTTACAATTAGTAAACTTTAGATCTAAGTAAAATTAACCTAACTTAACATAAGACTTAACTATTACCTATCAACTATAAGAAAAAACTTGGGAATTCCCAAAAATAAATAACGTGAACACGTAAAGTCCAACCTCTAGTTATAGAAACTAAGACAAGTTGAACAAAAAAAACTAAGTTTAAGAAAGAAAACCTAAATTAATTAAGTCAAAGAAGAACTCAAGACAGAACTTAAATCAGAGAACTCAAGTCATAAAACTCAAGTTTAAATTCAAATTTAAAATTAAATGTTGAATGTCACGCCATCTGTGTTAAACTAAAAGAAACAAAATAACCTTAGAACACAAGTTGACATAACACAGAAATAAACAGATGTCACTATTAACAGATAATCTATGAAGTTTTTAATCTAATCGAAAAAACTATGCAAAGAAATATTCCAAAGAGGAAAAAGGATTAGAAAGCAAATGTCAATGTCAAAATGGAACAAAGAGAATTTAATCCAATTTATTTTAAGATATCTTTGATATGATATTGTCCGGAGTGGACTGAATCACAATCCCGTAGCAAATAGGTGGTCCTTGAAATGACTCTTATTACACGGCACTTAATAAAACGTGGAGCAAGCTTCCCAGAGAAAAAATCACCTCCAGAAGACTTGGAAAAATTCCTTCTCCATACAGTATCACCAACATTTAGAGTGACAGCTGATCGATTAGAATTATATGCACGAGAGTTACGGAGAAAAGCTAAAGAAAGATTATCAGCAACCTTTGCATAAACTTCGCTGAGAGAGGATAGGTTTGAAGCATGACGTGCCCGACTGTCTGCCAAATTAGAGCTTCGAGTCTGACTATTTACATGACTGCTATCCATAAGGACCTCTCTACCAAGCATAAGAAAGTTAGGCGTAAAACCAGTAGCTAGATTAACACAAGAATTGAGGTAAAGCTTCACTTTAGGTAACATTTTAGCCCAACTTCTTTGGTTTTCACCAACCAAAATACCTAAACATGTTATAACGCTTTGGTTGTATCGCTCAACCGTATTTGCTTGGGGTGTATAATATGGCGTAAAAGTAGGTGATTGAATATGGAAAGATCTGAGAAAATTAAGGAATTGATTACTACGAAAAACTGTAGCGTTGTCACAAAGAATAGTACGCGGAACCCCAAAATTAAAGAAAATTTCAGACTCTAACGCTTTTATAACAGAAAGAGCGTCAATCCTTTTCAGAGGAACTAACCAAACATATTTGGAAAAAACATCTACCATAGAAAGGATATATTTATAACCATAATAAGCGCAGGGCAACGGACCAATTATATCGATAGAAATCATCTGTAAGGGCAAGGAAACCTCTTTAGGGTAACACATCTGACCGCGAGGTTGTGTGTTCGAAATTTTATAGGCTTTACAAACCTCACATTGACTTAACGTCGAAGTAACGTCACGGAACATATTTGGCCAGTAGAACAACTCCCTAAGCTTTAGATACGTTTTAGTAACACCGGGATGTATCGAAGGAAATCTATTGTGAATTTCCCAAATAGCGTCTGGAACCTTTTCAGCTGGTAACACCACACGCCATGGTTCAGAAGATAAAGGACTAGAAACAGGCATGCGTCTCATAAGGATACCGTTATTTATAGCGTATGCTGGGAACATTTGTGGCGTATCTCGAGCACCTATATATATCTTCTTATACCAACGGTCATTAGTATGTTCAGGACCCTGGTCGAATGACACAGGATTAGCATGGATCCTGGAAAGAACATCGGGGACTATATGTTGCGAACCTTTACGATGCACAATATCAAAAGTATATTGGGAGATAATAGTAGCCCAACGAGCTAAACGACCAGATGGGTTGTTAAGAGAGAGGAGCCACTTAAGAGCCATATGGTCTGTTATGACAGAAAACTTCATACCATCTAAATAACATCGAAAATGTTTAATTGAATCCAAAACTGACAAGAGTTCACGCTCTGTAGTACTATAATTGCGTTCAGTTTGAGAGAATAAACGCGAATAATAGGCGATTGGATGTTCCACATCGTCTATCTTCTGTGTCAGTACCGAACCAAGACCAACAGCTGACGCATCACACTGCAGGATGAATGGCTTCGAGAAATCAGGACATGCCATAACAGGCGTATCAATTAGCGCTTGTTTCAACTGAGTGAAAGCTTGATCGGCTGCATCGTTCCAACTTATTGGATCATTACCCTTTCTCTTACCGATAAGGGCAGTAAGCGGAGCAATTATAGAAGAAAACCCTTTAACGAAACGCCTATAATAGGAACACATACCAATGAAACCGCGTAATGACTTAGCTGAAGTAGGAGTAGGATAATCTTTAATAGCATCAAGTTTGCCGGGATCGGTTTGAAGACCCTTTTCATTAACAATATAACCCAAATATTTTAGTTCGCTTTTACAAAACTCGCATTTTTTTAAATTTATAGTTAAGCCTGCTTCTTTAAGTCGAGCAAGCACCTTCCTGAGCAGCGCCATATGACTAGAGAAATCTTTAGACACGATTATCAAGTCGTCGACGTACCCAAAAATACAGTCGTCGCTGGTAGAAGTAAACTCGAAATTCACGATCATATCAGTAAGGCGTTGCATCTCCGAAGCAGCGTTCGTTAGACCAAAAGGCATCCTAACAAACTCAAAGAGACCACGTTGTGGAACAATAAACGCTGTTTTCTCACAACTTTCTCTATCAGCGAGTGGAATTTGCCAGAAAGCACTTCTAAAATCCAATGAGCTAATATATCTAGCACCACGAAGGTTGTCGAGGATATCGTGAATACGGGGAAGAGGATATGAATCTCTAACTGTCACACTATTCAGTTTTCTACTGTCGACACAAAACCGAACAGAACCATCTTTTTTTGTCACCATTACCACTGGACTAGCCCATGAAGAACGAGATGGACGAATAACACCCATACCTAACATTTTGTCAATCTCTTCATTGAGAATCTTCAACTTGACAGGGGATAAGGGATAATATCTTTGACGGATTGGGTAACCCGTAGTATTAATTTTATGGGACAACCAAGATGTTTTACCAAGACCAACTTTTTCCGAAGAGATAACTTCGTACTCTTTAATAACTTGTTGAAGACAAGCCTCTTGATCCGGCGATAGGATGTTACGAGGATGAATATAACGGACCTCGCTGACAGAGGAAACTTGAGGGGAAGAGTGCTGAACAGAAGGGATAAACATATTACCATCAATATTTTTATTAAAAGCCTGACTAAAAATAGACGTCAAACCGAATTTATTCCAAAATTCGATACCTAAAATAACAGAAGATGACATCGAACTTGCAACTAAAAACTCATGAATAAAAGTTGTACCATTAAATTTAACTGGAAGGTACACAGAACCAAGAATATCAATCGGCGAATTATTAGCCGATATAACACGGGGACAAGCGTCTTTTGATGTCAAAGAAACACCAAGTTGCTGAATAAAATTATCGCTAACAAGCGACATCTGAGCACCAGAGTCGAGCAATGCTTTAACAACTCTACCACATAATAATACTTCTATAAACGGTCGGTTATCAAATGAATCTGAAGTAAACACTGGGGATACTGTACGGAAAGAAGCGTATCGCCAGTGGTTTATGCATTTTTTGGATTACATTTCGGACATTCCCTAGTAATAAATCCAGGAGTGCGACACTTAAAACAAATCATGCCTGTGATCTCTGGGCAAGAACGGTAAGAATGACCAACTTTGTTACATTTTAAACAAAGCTGAGACTGACTACAACCAGGACAAATCTGAGAGTTACTAGATGTTGGCTGATGGGAAGTTTTGTTCGGCCTAGGTTTTGGTGGGTTAAATACTTGAGAAGTCGACTGGTCGGCAACACAGTCGAGACTGGCTACCGCCTTTGAAGGTTTTAAAAAGGACTCGAAATGAGTAACGGCCTCGATTAAATTATTGACATCATGGAATTTTTGAATAGACAAGCAAGGAGTATACTTTGGCAACATGTTGTGAGTGATGATCTGCAACAACTCCGATTCTTCAATAGGCTTGCTCAGTTTAGCGTTTAAGTAAGAAACTTCGATAATAAATTCTCTTATTAACTGTTCCGGTTTCTGCTTGAGGTTACGGACCTCCTGGCTTGTCTTAAATTCAAAATCGGTCGTACCGAATGTCTGAAGAAAGGCATCTTTGATCACAGAAAAAGAAAGACCCGGTCGACGGATCGACCTAAAATATTGAAGTGCGACACCTGACAAAACTTCATGAAATCGCTTAACTAAATAACCATCGGACAAATTGTCGGCCTCCCTGCACTCCTCTAAACTCGTGAAAAATTCCCGTACGCAGGTCTTACCATCGAAAACAATCTTCCACTTAGTAAGAGAGAACTGCCTGGTAAATTGTAGGCATTCCTCAGATCTTATTGGGGAAGGAATGATACTCTGTGAAGAAGCGTGAGAAGGTCTTGGCGGAATAGGAGGAGGTGGTGGTCGCGAAATAATGGGACTAGCACGACGTGGAGTCTCAACAATAGGGAACCCCTCTTCTGACATGATGTAACTAGAATAGACCTAATAACGTATGAAAGAACAGACAAAAGGCGATTGAATCCTAGCGAAAAAATAGGCACGGCATGAACAGACGGATAAAAATAATCCAGCAACCAGCAGTCAGTAAACGCCAAGCTATTAAACAAAGATACAGGCTACATAACCGTTCATACTAAGCTTACCTTGAAAACCGACGCCTATAAATTCATACGTTACCATATATACTCTACGGGTTCTAACTACCGCTAGCTAAGGATATGGAATAAAAATCAGGAGACCTATCGTTATATTTGCTGCGATAAGTGGGTAAAATAAAAGACAGTTATGTGTTATATAGTTCACAAAATTATTTTTCCTTTAAAATAAATTACATTTAATGAAAAAATATATATATATGTCAAGGAAAAATGACAGCTTCACAGATCTGAACTGGTGGTAAAAATCCCAGAATACCTTTCTAGAATGAAAGAATATCCGTGTCCTGAAACAAATAAGCTTAAGAATCATTAGCTCCCGGAGGGAGTGACCATCCTCAATAAGGCAAAAAAGATTTTATGTAGAATCATTCAAATTTCAAAGTTATTAGGTAAAAAACACTTACTTTAGTTGTTCGGGCGCCATTTTTGTAGCGAAAATAAAAATAAAAGTCGTCACTGCTACATGTTAAAACGTATAATTTTGCTGTTATAAAAAAAAACTAATACAATTTTTTATAAAAAAAAATTTAAAAGGATCAAAAAAAGGAATTAAATAATGGACGACATGTAATATAATTTTATGTAAAGCAGCGAAATGGGTTGTTCAGAATTGTATAAAATCTGTAATTTTGAAAATTAAAACAAGGTGAGAAAGGGGTTGCAACACCTACTCAGCCCTAGGCGCGATCAAAATGTATACGAGTTTAAATATTACACCGGAAAAAATACATTGCGCGACCTTTTGACACGAATAGGGTTTAAATAAATTAAATGATTGTACAACAAAAAAAAGAGAAACTATACTATTGCTAAAGATTAAAAAAAAGGATTAAAACAAAATTTGTTCCCTGAAGGTCCGGATCCTCGCTCGAAATCGGATCTTCGCTGTTGCTCCGGGTCTCAGGCGGCAAGCCTCGGAGCCAACCGCCAGTACGCGTCTCCCGACCCCTGGTCGGCCTTGAGTCGCGGCGCCGAAAGTATACGGGTCACTAGATCTTAGCTAGGATAAAAGTCCTAGAACCGATTCTGAGCGAATCTATGGTGAGAAAAATACAGAAAAATTAACACCATGCTCCGAGAGAATCTTTTAAGCAGAAAAAATTTAAAATGTTTCAAATACATACCGGTTCTTGGTGAAATCACTGATAACCGACTATACAGTACAGCACTACAAAATTTATCTTTCTTAGGTCCTTTTTTACTTTATCAATTAAATTACGAAACGGAATAATATGTCTGTTATTTCCAAAGATTTGTCGTCCATCTGAGAAAAATTTTCCTCTGTCACATCCATGGAATCGTCATATTTTTTAAATTTGAACCGAAGTAAGAAAAAGTAAATTGATTAGAAATGAGGTCGACTTACACGAACAGAATAGTTTTTATTCAGCCGAAAACAGCGTGATAATGCTGCAGTAGGCAGTAATGCATGAAAAAGATCGGCTCGATACCTGATCGGCTCGATAGCCAATCAGAAAAATACTGAGAAAATGCCTGATAGAAAACCTAATAAGAGTTTTGCAAAGCGACAATCATGGGTTCTACCAGTGTGCCAGTCCATTCCAGTCTAGATAGACTGGTTATATCCTTGTTTTTTTTTATTATTTTCATCAAACGTATTGCTTTACCTACTTTCTGACAAAACCAAGACTTGGTACACGGGTTCTCAGATTTCATACCTACGATATTACAGTCCCATCAAACTTTTCCAGGCCTGGGCCGAAGCCGTAGCCTCGACCCAGCAATCAACAGGACCGGTAGGCCCCCACGGCACACGGTCCTCCGGGTGGCCCGTCGTCATGTTCTTTGGAGTTTTGGCCGCCGCGCCCTACGTCGTACTCAAGATGCTGAGTCGGCTTAACAAGAATATCCAGGAGAACTGTGAGTATATGTCAATAGCTATTGGGGATGTAATCGTGCGCAGGGCGCTTTTCGACAAAAGTAATCATCATCATCTCAGCTGGCTATCACCCAATTGGCTTGGCATGGCATATACCACCCCTTTAGTGCAAAATCGACTGTCATAGTCATCCGATCGTCTATTGTTCTTAGAAATTGCGGAGCTCGATGAACCCCGTAGTTTTGGGTAAAGGACACTTCTACTTATAAAAAAAATGTACTGTTATAGTGCCCCAAAAGGGGACTTAGCTCGCGTGAAATTTTAGGGCACCGTAAAATAACCCTATACAGGCTGACTTTGAATAAATGCGACAAAAAGAAATGGGAGCTTCAGTTACAGTAACATAGTAATTCTAAACTGTTTTTTTTACAATCTAAATCGTTAAAAAAAATTACGTGATTATCGTTTTAAAATGGTCCATTGATGTTATTATCTTTATTTAAGTACGAATTATCGGTATTCCAGCAAATAAATTAATATGCAAAATAAATAAGAAAAATTAAAGTATCAAAAATATCTCGTCCGACTCATCGCAGTGCACAATAATCGTCGTGGAGTACGCATGTTATTAAACGTTGCCGTTCATAGCGGTCATTTACCTAATTTTGCCTATTTTCTAGTGTAAGTATCGCGCGACGTTGCCAAACCTCGCATAAGCGCCAGCGCCGACATCCCTTCCCGGTGACCGCCCCGCCGCGCACCCTTCCTTCGTTCATTAGTCGTCCTAAAACGTTTGTAGGTCACGGTCGCACGCGCAATCCGCAAATCCTACTTTACGTATTGCGAATAATTTGTATTGTTGTCTTGTGCTTGTCATAACAATGAGCTCCGGCTCATTATTTCAGTGAAGTGCGGGCTCTGCTCCGAAGTGAATACGGTGATAGGTGGATAGGTTGCGGCGGACCCGTAGCATGGCCGGCACGGTCACCTGACCTAACACCGTTAGACTTTTATTTGTGGGGAGAAATAAAAAGACTCGTTTACGAACGCGAGTCCGAAACTTTAGACGAGCTAAAAAACAAAATCAGGAGTGCATTAGAAACTGTAAAATCACAAACTTTAGTATTAATAAAACTTAAGGACAATTTGCGGCGCCGTGCTCAATTGTGTTTACAAAACGGAGGTGGATACAACAATTATTAAAATACACGTAAGTGTACTGATTTGATTTATTGTAAATAGGTACCTAATAATTATTGTAAACACTGTGATTCCAACTTTTTAAATACGCCAATAATACAATAATTGATTTGTTGTTGTACCAAACATTATTCATGTTATACCTCTTACTAAAACATTGTTTTACTATTTACTTTTATTGTATTTTTGACCGTCCTGAGCCGACAAAAGTATGAAGGGAAATTTGGTCTCACAAAATTTTTATTAATCGTGCGCGCGGGAAAGAGATGCGCGGGCGGCCGGGCGGACGGGGGCGGCGCGATTCATTCATACCGAGCTGCGAGAATGTACCTAAATCGTGCCCACTACGCGAAAACGGTAGAACGCGAAATTCTTTGATACTTTAATTATTTTAACGTTTTTCGTAACAATGTTAGATTATTTTTTAATTTTACATTTGATATGTTCAATTTTTTTTTTGACAACACGTATTATTGAATATTTAAATTTGTCGCATCTATTCAATTTCACCCTGTATATTGCGCCGCAACTTATAACAATCGAAATGGTGGACGAGTGACTATGCTACTAATCAGTGATCATGCATAATGCATAAAGGGCTTGCATAAAGAAACAGGTTTTTGGGCCCCGAGTAAAATTCACTGTTTTAGGCACCATAATGCGAGAAAACAGAAAATATGGGACTATTTTATCCGCACCAATCGGTTCCGTATTTTACGTACTGGGAACCCTTATCTTTATGCAATCACCCTAAGAAATAAGATGTTACGATAAAGAAATGACGTTTCCATAAAACACGTATCTTACAATATCTTTAAAATCCATCTAAGATTATCTTCCCGATTGAGTCAATATATTTCAATCTTAACTTTATATTGACATTGACGATTCGACGTATAAAAAGTGACTTCTTGATACAGCTGTATTTGTACTAAGATCTTTTGGCGCGTGATCAAAATTGAATGCCAGTTTTTTTTTTTCATTTAATGTTTCTTGTACCAAATTATCTATACATAATTTATCCTTTCATGCTGCTCATTTATGACATCTTTGCTTCTGGGGTCACATAGGAAAGTATTCATATGAAAATTTTGCCAGGGCGAAAAAGAGATAGCACTATTCGACGTCTATAGCTCTATCTCTTTCGGTCCTTACACTTTTGGTAAATATCACCAAATCTTCTCTTCTCCTTACAGTACAAGATCCCAAGACCTGGCTGGAGCCGTTACCAGCCATCAGCAAGTTCACCTTCACAGCTACCTCCCCCCAGGAGTTATCCTTCCAGGAGAAGCAGTCCTTGCAAGTAGCCCCTGCTCATCTGCAGCCCCAGCTGTGGAACTCAGGATGGTTGATGGCTACAATCGATGGAACGACCGCAGGTCTAGTACCTGTCAACTATATCAGACTGATTAACCCTGCTAACGCACAGAACGCTAATGAAAGTGTAAGAAGGACTAGTGCTGAAGTTAACCCTAGTCCTAGTAGTTAAGAGTCTAGTCTAGAAAGTTCTAGACAAGCTTCTTAACTTGCGGTGGTATAGAAACTTTTTTTTAATGCATACTCTGTTCTATCATGAAATTTTGAATTGCGATTGGGTCAAGATTACCCAAAAGTTTATTTTTAAAAAAGAACTGGCAATGTTACCACATTTGTAGTACCAACGATAGGTACTCTTGTTGCTATTTGCTGGAAAAAAAAGACAATGCAATTGAGTGATGAATTGTGTAACGATAGGGAACTCAATACCTTAATAAATTGACATTAATTCTGCTAAAGAAGAATAAACGTACTAAGCACAACATATTTATTAAACCACCTAAAAGCCAGGGTGCCAAAATAATGCTCGACTGACTGTCAACTTTCACTTGGAGTGACTGAGTGAGTGGGAAAAATGATTAAAAAAGAAAAGAAAGAAGGAAAACTTTCTTTTTAATGAAAAGACTGTTAGAATGTGTACTGTTTCGGCCTTGGCCCAGTTTGACTGGACTTTTTTGTAGTTGATATTTCGGGAGAAGACTAGAAATAGAAATGGCTTGTCCACAAGCAATGAAATTGATCATCTGTACCTCCATTTGAGAGGGGAGGTTTTTTTATGATGAAATTCGAAGCTTTTCGACTCAAAAAGTTCTATAAGGCCACATTACGGATGCGTAAGTTTCAGAATGTCCACACGGTATTATTTTTACGTATTGGAAAAAAAAATAAAGGGTAAGAGTGATTTGTCAACAATCTACACTAATATTATAAAGACGCAACGTTTGTAGGTTTTGAAGTGTTCATAAACTACTAATTAATAATTGCGATGATTCTTTCACTAGTGAAAAGCGACAATATCCCCAAGTGTCATACGGTATGTTTAAAACGTAAGGGTGGGATAATTTCCGACCATAATGCGAGAGAAGCCGCGGTGAATAGCTAGATTATGCTGCGCTGCTGTCTTCAGGAGCTAAATAAAACAGCTGAACGCAGCATAGCGTAAAGTTGATACGTCACTCTGCTGACGCAGCGTCTTAAGTGAGCGATCAGCTGGCCTACCAAGACGTCTTAAAGCAGTAATGTTTTACTCTTATTCTTACTCGTGTGGGAAAGAGACGGAGCTATACTGGATGTCTAGCGCCATCTCTTTCCCACACTGGAAAAAGGAGAAAAAACAATAATGTTTTAAGACATCACGTCGTTACGTCACGTCACGTCGTCGTCGACGTACGACGTTTCTCTGCGCGAAAATAGAGGATATCCTCCTACCCACTTCTTTCGATATTGACTGTTTATTATTTTCGCGCCACACCGCGCCGCTTCGCGTTCGTATTCAGATCGTCCACGTAAGACGCTGCATGAGATTGTGAAAACCTTTGAAAATTAAAATGATAGTGACCAGTGTAATCAAGCTCCGAAGAAACTAAGTTTTTTTTTTGTAAGTTTGTGCTGTGATATTTTACAGTCAGACGAACGATATGATGATTTCATTTAGTAGCATTTGAGAAAAAACCATTTTGTGTAAGTACTCATAGGAATGATTTGGGAGAAAGCAGAAATCTGTAGATATTATAACTATAACGAATTCCCAAGTACTGTTTTCAGGAGTAGTATAATCTGTAATTTATGGGTCATTCTTTGCAGTGTTTTTTACTTTCTCTACAGGGTGTAACGGAAAGGGTATACACATACTTAAGGGTGTGCTACAGACCTTCAAACATAACATGTTTCTCCTTCGGATAAACATCGTAATAGCGAAAAAAATATCTGCTGCCCCATACAAAATTCTAATACCTATTCGACCCAATGTATCATCAAAAATATGAGCTATATTTTTTTTCGCTTTTATGATGTTTGTCCGATGGAGAAACATGTTCAGTTTGATGGTAGTAGCACACCCTTAAGTAAGTATATACCCTTTTCGTTACACGCTTTATAATTATTATGTGTTACCTATTTGTACCTTTTCAAAGTTTCTCGATTCGGTAATTCATTCCAAAGTGATGTTTGAAAGATTGTGATGATGTTTTGAAGAATGGCCCTTATATTGAAGGTGCTCTTGGGAAGGCGACCATAACTTCGCCGCTACGGTTTGTGGTGGCGGTCGCTTTGGGAAAAACCTTTGTATTGATTTAAAATTGTATATGCATTAGTAAATAAGTGTATATTACGGGCGGCACTGCGTCATTTTATACCGAATGAAAATCATGTCTTGTAGCTGTCAAATCCCAAGCGGAAAAACCAAAAAACTGTTTGAAATCGAATCCAGAGCCTTAGGCCCGAGCTCCACCATACCGGAGATGAGCAGAGCGGAGATATGTGCCAGATTAGACCAGTCACAGGAGAGACGAGAGTAGATTTCAACCATTATGATTGATCGGTTTTCACACTCAGACTTCTTCGGGCCTTATGGTCAGCAGTATAGCTTGCGGCCGCTTTTTTTTTTCATGTTGTTTTGACATGTTGTAACTTTGGATTCCCTAACTTCTGGAACAGCTGACTCGCAGATTCCTGCTGTGCTATGGTTAAACAATTACTCGATTTGATTTTCAGCCGGTATAAAATGACTTGAGCTGATTAACGGTACATCCTGTACTATAAGGTGTCTATCCTATAATTCTATGCATTTTACAAATTGTCTCAAAATGAAATGGTTCTTTGGTTTAAAAGGAATGGTGTAGGTGCAATATTTGTCTATTATTATTTTATAAACTATTTGGTGTAATTAGGAAAGCATGCCATAAGCTTTTCAACATCCTAAATTCAGACCAAGTGACGGCCAGAACAATTATTAATTTGACTAATATTTTATTTACCTAAGTGTAACATTAATAATTTTGTACTAGTCAAGCACATTTATATCACATCTTTATTTATTGAATTTCCGTGTGTCAAATAATTATTATATATGGCAATATTAATTTCTGAATGAATGTATCAATAAATCGATGTCATGTTTGTAATGAAAACTAACATCTATTCTAAGTATCTTAGTATTAGTTAATTGGGTGAACGGGATATTCCGACTAAGAAGTCTTCTTTTGCATTTTCTGACACCACAGTTTTTATACAGGCGTAAATTCCCCTTCACGAAGCCGCCAGCCAAGCATTCTGTTCATCAAACTAAGTATCTTTACGCAAAAATGTTTGCTGTGAAACGAGTTTTTATTTGGGTGAAAAATCATGTTTTACGGTAGAAAACAAAGTAACGCATTCAAAACATTGTGCTGATGGATGCATTTAAGTACGGGGGTCGGGAAGGTATTTAAAGTAAAATTATAACATTAAGGGGCTGCGCAAACGTAGACACTTTTTGTTACCGACATGGCACACCAACAGGCAACCGTAGTTGTTGCGTCCTGTCGCGGAGTCGCCGGTTGCTTCTTCTGGTCACTGGTACAATTCCTTGCTAGTTTTCCGTCAGTGAAGAACACCCGCTCGGTGTGCGTGGCTTGTGTCGCACACAGAATACGGACACCGATTGCGAATTGTCCATTTGCGCAGCTCAGTACAATACAAGGAAATTTAATATTGTTAATGTTGCTTGTGTCTTCAACTGACGACTTTTAGTTTGCAGTTACCGACGCCGAACACCTTGTGATCGGCAAAGAGTAACGGGATACAAAAAATGTATACGCCTGCGCAGGGAGTGACTGATTGCATGTAGAAATCAAATATTCATTGGTAGCTTTTATCCGACACAAGACACACGTTTGCGCAGCGTGTAAAAACTTTTTTTTTTGTATCCTCTAAAGCATTTGGAACTTTGACCTCCTATATATGTATCTGTATACAGAAGGTACCCAGGTATGGTCCAGAAAAAAAAAAACAACAACGGGCTCGCAATGACGGAGTGAACAGGTTTCGGCTTCGTTAAAGGTCTATTTACACCCTTTATTGAAAGTTCAGTTCTTATCATTTTGTGCTAATTTTATAGCAAAATAATACTTATCCAAATGAGAATAGGGCTCAATTCGCCTCTTAATCATATAGAAACTGTGGAAAGACTCTGAATTCACATCGCTTGATCTGTAGGCGATGTACTTAGATGTATGTTATAGTTATAAGCTCTCTTTAATAACGTAAACAAATTTATAATCATTATCAAAATTGAAAATAATTATCAGTGAACGTATCAAGGACTGATTTGATGAATAAAGTCGTCATTTTTCAAAATTGTTTTATTTTTTACAATGCTTGTAAGCTGATTCCCCGTTGTACCGTATGCACCATAAATGGTGCAGAGGAGACTAATTAATTTCGTTTGCACCATTTCACGTAACAGTAACTAGAAAAGTTTACTTTCGTTTCTAAATTCACACCATTTAGGCTCAAGCCAGGCTTCCTATCCCATTCAAATTTCATACAAAATGCATGGAAATAAAGCGCAATTTAGGACACAGTATGTCGCCCGAGCCGCGCCTTAGGTATTTCAGATAGGCCAGATACAGGCACTTGAATTGTCAAAAACGAAAAGATGTAGCCATAGCGTAGATCGGGCATCTACAATCCAATCTCTGTAGAGAAGAATGGGCAATCCTTAGGAAACAAATCGCAAGCGCGTCGATCGACGTCGACTAATCCATTCTAGCATCGATCGACTAGCAGAAAAAACCGGCTAAGCGCGAGTCGGACTCGCGCACGATGGGTTCCGTACCATTACTTATAAAAGCGAGCAAAAAAAACATCACTGCTTTGTATGGCAGCCCCCTTAAATATTTATTTTATTCTGTTCTTAATACATATTTGTTGTTATAGCGGCAACAGAAATACATAATCTGTAGAAATTTCAACTGGCTAACTATCACGGTTCATGAGATACAGCTTGGTGACAGACGGACGGACGGACAGCGAAGTCTCAGTAATATAAAAATCCCCTTTGACCCTTTGCGTATGGAACCCAAAAAATTATCGATCGATTGGTGGTGGGTGGTGGTAACACTCCTATGCGACCTACAAATCCGCGTGGGGCAGGACGTTTTATCTTTCGCAATTATTCCATCAATATTGCATTGCAGGCATGTTTATCTAGTAAAAAATTTAGCATGAAAATGAGATTTTGGCTTATTGCCAAAAACTAATGTGCCTGCCATAATCACCGGCTATGGTCTCAAAAAAATTACTTCCATTCATTGACCCAAATAAGAAGAAATTAAGATGATGCAGAACTTGGTTGTAGGCACGTCGACTTTAAAGGAAATTCGACATTATTATAGAGCATCGATTGTGTCACTAAGTTTCTTTCTATGTATGTGTCACTTTTACGCCCATAATCTTCCTCTTCTATATATCTATCTATATAAATAAAAATGAATGTTGGTAGGCGCATAACTTACGAATGGCTGGACCAATTCGGCAATAATTTTTTTGTATGTTACTTAAAAGACCTCGGAAGGTTTTAATAATAGAAAATAAAAGTACACTTTTGACAGAACAAAGTCTGTCCGGGCAGCTAGTACTTTACATAATTATATTCGTGTTCGAAACACTCACATAAATATGTTACGCCAGTGGCACAGTTATATGACTGTAAAGAAAAGTCTCGAATATTTTTTTAGGTTTATTGTAAAGTCATATTCCTAAGTTTACAAGTAGGGTTCGGGGAATTCAAAGGTAACTTCGCGCCCCGTCAGCTTCTTGTATACCGACTGGAAGGTGTCCACCTGTGAACAAAGACACTGGATAAGTATGTGAAGAGAACAAGTATGTGAGTGAACTATCAATACCATTGCAAACGGGATATTTACCATGTTTACTATTCAGTAACTATGTATGGAGGCAAATGGCAAGAATTACCCAGTACACAGTGTATTGCTATCCTTGCAGTGTCATATTTTGGCAATTTTTTATGGATTGTTTGGGTTATTAAAAAAAAATGTATGGCAAGTGGCCTTTTTTACTGCTAAAGACACTTATGTTCACTGCATTTACAATATTTATTCTTGATCAAATCATGGACATGATGGAGTTCCTCTATTATCCTTTATGGACTGATCACTTTGTGCTCAAATGTATGCCCAGTGTACACAGAGTAATCATAATCTTTACTAGCAATTGCTATGCTTTTACTGGAGAAAAGAGAAAAGGGTGGCCCAACATGTTTTTAAAAAGCAAAGCTTTTGCCATACATGCAAAACAAATAAATGAGAAGTCTGTCTGTCCGTTACCCGTTTCGGTTCCTACAAGATATTGAAGAAAATTTTGCATACATGTAAAATATGGCCTCCATTAGACCAAAGATGGTATTTATCTCAGTAATATGTTCCCATGGGATATATTCTGAGCTAAACTCAGGCAAATACCAATTATTTTTATAAGCTTACCTTGTGTTCAATAGTGGTCTGCTGGTTCTTGTCGAGGTGCACCTTGATCAACTGTGAGCCGTCCAGCTTGATCCGGATACGCTTGCCCACAATCTCTGCGGGGAAGACGAGGTCCTCCAAGATGGCGTCGTATACTGAGGTCAGTGTCCTGGAAGCAACAAGACGGGTGAATTAAAAAAATGGTAATAAATAGATGACAATCCACATGCATTTTCTGTATGACAAGAGATTTGGCCCTTCAGTGGGGCAGTTATGGGCTTGTATTTTTCAGTAAATGGGTCACCCCATTTACTGAAAAGGTAGGGCTATTTTCTTTATCATTTGGCCAATTCTACTAGTGCAGTATTTCACTATGAAGTCAGGTTTAATCATGGTTTTAGTTTACATCAAAATCGGGCTTGAGACTCCTTTGAGTGTTTTTCGCTGTTCCTCATAGTTTTGGATTTGGCCATCCACGCCCACATGAAAAACTCATCCTGTATATGCATCATCAATGTCAGCCTATAATGTTCCCACCGCTGGGACACAGGCCTCCTCTCTATGAGAGGGAGTGGGCTGAAATCCACCATGCAATCCCAGTGTGGGTTGGCAGATGTCACATGTCTTCGAATTTTTAGTTCTAGGACATGCCGGTTTCCTTACGATGTTATCCTTCACCGTTTTTGAGAGCAGCAGTGACGAAATAAAATAACACAAAGTAATGTGCCTGCCTGGGTTCAAACCCACGGCTTACTGCTCGTAAGTTGGGGCTGCCACTGCTGCTCTCAGTTAGGGCTGCCACCGCTGCTCTCAGTCGGGGCTGGCACCACTGGGCCAGTGGGTATATGCATGGCAAGAAGCAAATTGAAAGTTATTTGGTTATCCATTAACACACATTGCATTGTGATGTGGCATAGCATGTTCCCATGGTGGGGACACAGGCATCATACATCCTCTTTCTTTTGCCTTTTCCTGCCATAGTTATAATATGGAAGAAATGTTATTCTATATAGAAATATTAGTCATCATATCAGTAGTCACCCCGCTATTTCAGTCTATTATCATCTTTTACAAAGTCTATTAATCATTTCTCTTGATGCTGACTCTTGTTTGGCAAACAACTACAATGACGATTTACCTAGATCTGGGCCTCTTCTGTTTGTTGGCGACGCGTGTCTTATGGCTGGGCTTGGGCAGAATCTTGCGGTCTCCGACGAACACAACGTGTTTACCACTGAATTTCTTTTCCAATTCACGCACCAGCCTGATCTGGATCTTCTGGAATGCCTTCAGCTTGGGCATGGGCACATAGATGATGATTGACTGGAAACAGAGAATTATGATTTGAGAAATGTTTAAAGCGTATTTTTCAAGCTGCGACTTAGTAAATTAATTTGTATTTTAATGAGCTTAATTCAAGCTGAGACAGTCTGTGTTTTTTTAATTAGTAGTTGGTCAGGTTACTTATATAAACCTTAATAGAGATTTAGTAATTAATATACATTGTCTACATATCCCGCAAAATAAAAATATTTGTAGCTCATATCATGACAATAACCAAGAAACTGGCAATAACAACACAGGTCTGTCAATACAGTATTTACTGCAATAGAAATTCACTTGTAACAAGTACACTCATATTAAAAATCTGCCCCAAAGATGACCCACTGACAAAATTTAAAAATAAGATGTTACTATGCCTCCCGTGTGGATTTACTGTAGAAAACTTCAAGTAGTTTTACTTAACTACCGGAGCAATTTTCAGTAGGACTGACCTCTGTTCCACCACCACCACTTCCACTCTGACTTCGGTCAGCTAAGGTGTTTTTAATTGTTTTACAGGTTAACCAAGCTGGACATGTCATTCAAAATACACATGGGCAATTTAGACAGTCTGAAAAACTAGTTTTTTGTGGGTAATCCATTGAAAAAGTAAGAAATCTATTACTCCAAAATACATCGAAATAGTTTCTCTTACCTTCTTGTTGTGCAGTTCGATTTCCTTAGCCTTAGTAATGTAGAGCTCCCTAAGTTGCGCCTTCAGGTCCGAGTTGGTCTCCAACTCGACCAGGGCCTGTGAGATCGACGTCTCGAAGACATCGGGCTCGGCCGCGCTGGCTTTGATGATCTTAGTACTCATCTGCAACGTACAAACACCAATACAGAACACCACTCCAAACTTTTAGGTTAGGAAAGTTTACTTCACGATTTTAACTTTAAAATTGAAACTTTCACTTCATAACTCAGCCACGATACCACATACACCTCGCATTTAGGCGTTTTGTATTATTTTAACAGTATTCTTAGCAAAATAGCACTTTCAGAAACCAAAACAACGTTGGACACCGAGGGAACGGATTTGTCACCACAAAATATCTAAGTAATCTTTACCGTTAACAATGTAATATTGTCCTAAATATATTACGTGATTAATATAGAATTAAAAACACTATTTATTTGTCTTACAAAACGCTTAAATACATTAAAATAATCCAAAATTTCATAAGGACGGCTACCTTGAGAACTATACGGGAGAGAAAGAGATAGACACGTAGTGTTGTCAGCATACAAACTAAAATTTACTTATGAATATAAAAAGCTGGTAATTTAAATGAAAACAGATCATTTTTAATATTGAAACCATGCTTCAGTAACAATTTTTATTATAAATATAACCAAATAATAGAAATATATAGTAAAAAAAATTACGTAATCCTCATCACAAACTTTTAAAAAAAATCATTCCGTTATAATCGAAAACAGTAAGAATTTATTTTCCGTTTCAAAATCTACTGATTTTAATCTAATAGCGAGTTACTGGTGTAACAATATTTATTTCATTATTTTAATAGTCGAACACTTCAACAGTCCTATATTTCAAACTTACGAAGTATTATGAAGCACTACTATATTAAGAATTTATTTATAAACTTTCTGGCAATGCAATACACATAGTTGTAATTTGCTTTGACAATAATTTATTTCTAAGATTCAGTCTTTCTGTTTATTGGACCTAGACATTATACTTAATAGACAAAATACCTACTTATTCTAGCATTTTAAATTACATTCGTGTTGTACTATTGCCTATTGCTCATTACTTTTTTACATTCATTTTCATAATTCCTTTTTCTAACTATTTTCAGCTTTCCTAGCGTGAAGCATTTTCTGATATCATAAGCTGTCTCACCTCAGAACTTCTCAATGCAGTAAAAAATTATCTGGCGGTTTATACCTAAGCCAATGATATTTTTTCAGTTAGGCAACAATTGGTGATTTGTTCAGAAACTATAAAAACGTATGAAATTAGTTTGGATAAAAATAATTGGGTTTTCCGTATTATGTTTTATAGTATATTAAAGTTGGTTTGATTTTGGTGTTGTCAAGTTATTGTTACGCTAACCGTGTTCTACGGTTCAGTCATATCTTCAAAAGGAAATATGTCTCATTTATTGATTTTCCTATTCCTGAACTTAGGGCGTAATGTCATTTCAACAACCGTTCGAAAACTCAAGTTTTGCCACGTTTTCGTTCTCATACTGTTAGTAAATCTGGCAGATATTTAATTCATCTACTGAAAAAAAAGAGCCTAGCTCCCTTGATTGTTTTAAAATAGATTATTAGATAGAATAAAATGAAATAGAACCAAACTCACTGCTTCTCAAACATGATAAATAAAATAAGTTTTTGAGTGTAACATTTATTTGACATTGACAATGCGAATAAATAACATTATTTAATTTTGACTTTGACATTTCCTCCGCCTCTCTTGGAATCCGGCAATTAATTGGATAAATCAATAAATAATTATTGAACTCCATTAGATATATTCGTGTCACTACAAATGCAAGATCATTTCCCACAGAAAAAAAAACAACTAGGCTCGGTTTATTCGAATTTTAATTTCAATTCCAAACAGAAATAAAGTTACTCAGGAAATCGAGCAATATGTAAACAAACATGTTAACTAATAGTGTTTCGACGTAATGGGCGGCGAATATTGTATAAACAGACCTTGAATTGTTCCTATCGCGTGTTTTAGCAGCTGTGTAAAATGAAACCCACCGAAAATGGGTAAGTTCTTATTAATTTATTATTCTGTGTGTTTGTAATTCATTTGTAATGGGTCCAATATATTTAATGCTGTTTGTTGTAGTCTTCTAGAATATTAATGTTATTATTTGCCAGAAGTAGTATATACTTACTACCACTAGCTCGCCACTATCTATTAAATCCTAAATCAATAAACCAATTGCACACATTTATTCTTTGATCAGAGAACTATTCCACAGTTTTATATACAGCTATTAAAATATTCTCAAACATATGTAACCAAGGCCAGACATACACATGGCGCTTGCAAATAGACTACCATCTCTTACTGGCTAGAAACTGTGTACATGTACGCATAACAACGAAACCAGCTATGCATAACCGGTAGGTATATGCTGATCTCGCATTGTAGGGGAAGATCATACAAACCAGGGTAAATGTATTGGTTGGATATGAATAGCTAGATGTATCGCAGTCTGTACAGGGTAAACATAGCTATAAAATAAATTCTGAAAAAAGTTCTAGTGAACCAAAGAGGTTGCATGGTCACCCGGAATAAAAAAGTCATAGAAGTTATGATGATAAAAGGCTCCAAGCTAATTATAAACTCTATGATTCTGAATGGCTATAGCTGTGATAATTATAAAACCACCTCAATAGTTGGGTGATGGTTAAAGTATTCTGCCTCCCTCTGACTATGAAGGTGAGACATCATCATCATCATCATCATTTCAGCCGAAAGACATCCACTGCTGGACATAGGCCTCCCCCAAGAAGGGGGGTTTTGCCATAATCGCCACGCTTGGCAGGCGGGTTGGCGATCGCAGTACGGTTGTTACAAAAGCACAGAGAACACTGCTGCCCATTCTCTGGAGAGGCGACTAAGGGACTTGTCCCTTAGTCGCCTCTTACGACATCCACAGGAAGAAATGGGATGGTGCTATTCTTTACGTCCGACACCATACAGAAACAGAAGGTGAAACATACTAGAGAATTATCTTTTTATTATAACATATTCCTCCTTCCTATAGCCAAAAAACACTTACTGGAGGGGAGAAATGTTCTGTATTCACTGTATTTGAATAAAGTTTTCTCTGACACAAAGCACAATGATCTGAGCCACAGCCAAATCTTCTACAGGTTTTTAGACAGCGTCATTTTACATATAATATGCAAAATATAAGTATTAATATTCACAAAATTGCACAGACTTTGTAATAAAACGATGCTCAATTTTCCAAAAGCGTTTATAAGCGCCCTTCTTTACGCGCTTACGAGAGTGCTACTTTTTGGCTTAACTCAAAAAGTGCACTTCTTTTAACACTTGCTTGCACGCTATTTATCGCGCTAGATATCGGGCTCAAAAGCCCGCGATAAAGATCAATCTCAAGATAACGCACCCGTCTAGTTCGTTTCAAACTTTATGGCGGCTCGGAAGTTAGCTGCAAGAGATGGCCAGCGAAGGTATAACGGTTCAAACTTTATTGCGGCTCGAATCATCTAACGTAACTAAAGCTGCTTTAGAACACAATTTTAAGTGTCTGCGGGGCGCAGAGGACCCATCGACTTGTCAGTATCATGCGCAAACCGTCACTCGCAGCTAACTTCCGAGCCGCCATAAAGTTTGAACAGAACGGTTCCATCCACCTCTGTTCTCAAAACATGAGCGGAAACCTGATAACAGCCAGAGGTCATATCTAGCAGTAGACTGCTGGAGGAGGCTGTTTTTTTGATTAACATTTTCTGCTTTACTGCTGGAAAATGGCTTCCATCCAAATACTCTTTACCCATACCGCCGTTTCGAACCAGCCCAATTGTAAGCGTTTAAATCGTAGTGCCACTTCTCTGTGGACCGGCCTCCAAGGATCTTCAGGAACTAATTGCGGGGAGACTCGATCACAATGACTTGGTGATCATCATTCTCCTGCCCTTATCCCAATTGATTTGGGGTCGGCGCGCGTTTCGTGGGAATCTTGATGATAAGAGAAAATCCGCATCCAGCCCAGTGCCGGTTTTAGCACTACCAGCGCCCTGCGCGAGATTTCTACGACGCCTTCTAACTCCAATTCAAAACCATACGAAAAAAGGCAAAGGATTTAATGAAATAACCATTCATTAATAGAATAATATTTATTAAAAAGTAAACTGCAAGAGCGAGCGAAGCGGGCACGAAAATTTTTACATGATGCCTTGAATCAATGATGTATTCCCGTTGTCCCCGTAATCCGTGTCCCCGTCACGGGGACATCAGCACGTCATATAATTCCTTACCGTTGTCCCCGTTATGTACAGATGGGCAACGGGGACAACGGGCAGTTAAAATTTCACGTATCGTTGTCCACTTTAAATTTTTATTTTTATTTAAACGTATTATTTAGCGCGGCAAGCCTAAAACTAAAATGAAAGATATTGTGTACTAATAGATTCAAAATATAGGAAGAAATAAGAGATGTTTACACACAAAACTCTTCTTGTTCTTCTTCTTTCTTGTTGATTCTTGTTGTTCGCCAGATTATTGAGAAAGCTCGTGAATTCAACAAGCCAAAATACATCTGCTTTGTTGATTTCTCCAAAGCATTTGACTCGGTAAAATGGCCAGTATTGTCGAAAACTTTACTTGACATGGGCACGCCGAAACACCTAGTTCATCTTCTGAGAAGGTTGTATGAAGAAAGCACAGCCTCAGTACGAACAGATGACATACTGTCCAGTCACTTCCACACCAATGCAGGTGTCCGCCAAGGATTTATTATATCGCCACTCTTATTAAATATTTACACAGAGCTTATAATGCGCAAAACTTTGGAAGATTGGACGGATGGGGTTGCAGTTGGTGGCTACAATATTTCGAATTTGCGCTACGCAGATGACACCACTCTTTTTGCATCTGATGCTCGCCATATGGAAGATTTACGACGCAAAATGGAACAAGTGAGCCTTGAATTTGGATTAAAGATTAATCGCAGTAAGACCAAGGTGATGATTGTGGACCCTGCCAACAATAATCCGCCAGCACTTACTCAGATCGCGAACTGCAACGTAGTCCAATCCTACGTATATCTTGGCGCTTTAATCTCGAATAAAGGTGTCTTGATTGATGAAATAAAGAGACGTATGGCAATCACGAGTGAAATGAACAACAAATGAGAATAACTAAATACCTTATTTATTTTGATTAAGTTTTAAATGAAAGGGTGGAATGAAACACAAATGATTTGAATGTTATACTTACAAAAACATACAACATTAATATACCTATTTATCTATAACGACACAGAATTAACATAGTATAAAAACAATTTAGATAATAAAAACAAAAATAGGATTGAACTTAAAGTTTAAACATAATGAAAAATAAACAGTTAAATAAAATTCGCTACAAACAGAACTTTAATTTTATACTTATTAATAATATCACAATTATTGATTCAGATTACAGAATTGGTAGTAATCAACATTTATATATTATCTATATATGTAAGTAAATATAAATCTACGAAAAATAATAGTGGAGTTTTTCAAGAAAATGTATGCGTAAATAAATGTATAAATAATGCGCATCCTTTTCAAAGTCACATTTTTTAATAAGTTTCCTAAAAACTCAATTGGGAAACAAACGCACATATTTCATTACTGTTATATTCATACATATAAGACTATATATTTTTAAACAATTACATTCGTAAATTGTAAATTCTTTTGTCGCAATCACATGTGTAGCTTATTTAGATATTATGTGTTTTTTAAGTTGTATATGTAGTCATTAGTTCCATTTCATTTGTATAGGTACAATATTCTCTCTATTATGGCACTCTCACTTCTGACTTTAACTCAACGGGGACAACGGGCATAATTTGAAAAGGATATATTACAAGAAATTAACGGGGACCGCGTACGGGGACAACGGGAAGTAATTTTAATTATTTTATTAAATTCCCTTTGTCCCCTTTAACGGGGACACGGCCTACGGGGACAACGGGAATACATCGAATCAATTCAGATATGTTATTTGAGATCAAAATGTACACTTGGCCCATTTTTTTGCAACCTTATGTTAATTATAATTAACATAATTGCCTTTTAAGGCCTCGGGGCAAGGGGCTCCTAATTTATTCCAGCATCTGTCTATCGATTATGCGAAAATCCAATAGGAGTTTGTAAACGCAAGAGGCTCTGTAGCACACACCAGACACACTCAGAGTAGCACAGAGAGCCATGGAGCGTTCCATGCTCGGCATAAAGCCGATAGATCAAGTTCCTAACGTCGAGATCCGAAGATGTACAAAGGTTTTTGATATTGGAAATCGCGTTACAGGACTCAAATGGACTTGGGCAGGACACCTGGCAAGGCGCAGGGATGATAGGTGGACTAGAGCTATCACCAAATGGCGTCCAAGAACGGGCAAAAGAAATGAGGGTCGTCCGGCGGCGAGATGGGCAGATGAGATAGTTGCCATCGGGGGAAAACCTGGACGAGGCTAGCGCAGGACCGTGGAGATTTGCACAAAAAAGGGAGGCCAACAGTGGGATTCGGGCTGTTAATCATGATTATGATGTAAAAATTGTTGCTCGCTTTTCTCACTCTTGCATTTTAGATTCTTAGAAGAACTTCAACTGCATCTGATTGAAAAAACCCTTATTTTTTTCTCATCTCTCTGCCCTCCCTAGCCCAAAGCTGGCGATGTCCTTGGCCTTCGGCACCCCTTTATATCCGGCGCCCTGGGCGGTCGCCCAACCTCGCCCTACCCTAACGCCGCTACTGATCCAGCCTATAACTCATTAAAAATTATGATAATAAATGTAAATACCAAAGACGAATGCGACTAACGATTGTTTTACATTTTAAAACACATTTAAAACGAATCAATCATACCATGAAATATGAGTGTCAGTATTACAAAATACAACATAGCTCAACGAGTTGATACAAGTGCTGATAATGTAATCTGCTTGTAATAGTACTCTGCGAAACATACTGAGCTTATGTTACGTTCTAAGACTGTCTATTTCTAAGGAGCATCCCGCCGGACGATTATCATTAGAAAATCGGACGCACACGCTTGCGCCAGCGCTGCTCAACAATTTTTCAAGACAAACAGAATGCAGTGAAAATTGAACAGCTTGGGCTGTGCCTAGCTTGGCTAGTCATTATTGGCTTCCGTCTTCTGGTGTCTGGGAGCAGAGTACCAAAAAAGCGCCATGCTAATAAGTTTACAGAAATTCGACAAAACTTTGAAGCATGCCATGTGAAACCGTCTGCATGCTTATGTCGCCAAGGCAGACGGGTAGGCCTATCCACATGGTTACGCCGTTTTGTTCATGAAAACATCCCGAAAACCGCTATTTCAGAGCCAACTCGACGCGCCTGTTATTCAGACACGAGTCTAGAACACGTGCACAGCCCGGCTGTAAACAGAAAGCCCACGTCATACATTGTATCGTATACTCAATATATTTCCGCTATAACATAGTGTACAATTTGATAAGAACTCTTCGCAGTGACCTCACTGCCGTTCTCCGGCTCGCGTGTGCTCCATTGCCGTGCCAAACTGTGAAAAAAAAGTTTGTGAGTTATTTTTTTTAATCCTGTGTTTCTAGATTTAAAAATAGATCGGCAAATAGGTTTTAATTAAAAAGGTTATTCCTTTAAGTGCATGGAACGGTTTTCATTGTATTAATTAATTTATTCCGCGTTTTATAAATTACTAGTTTAGATCGGTTTTGTAATGTTACAGTGGAGCGATATTCTGAAAACGTGTACAATTTGTTTTTACAAGCGGTTGGTCTGATAAACATTTTATTTGATTCGGCAGGCTGCTTGAATACGTTGATACTAGATATTCGTTATTGAAACAACTATTATTTACAACTAGAACTCGATTCAACTTCGTACAACAATACTGAAATCTATATTTTCCCACACTCACGTTCCTCGTTATGTGACATTCAGTTTATTTTATCGATCATTGATTATGTTTAAAACCTCTTATTTTCCTGCATAAAAGCATCCTCGCCTGCATCAATCAATGCTATTTCTGAATACGTATACAAATTGGTGGGTATTTTAATAGTAGAATCTATAGAATATCTGATGTTTATTTTAACGGCACTCGGGCTCAGTAGCTTTTGACTGCTGCGCTACTTGCCTACTTACGTGTCGCGGGTGCAGGTTCGATGCCGGCACGATAAACTTCATCATCTGTCTTACCTTTTCCCAACTATGTTAGGGTCGGCTTCCAGTCTAACTGGATGCGACTGCCTATCTGTCAAACACTAGGTACAGCCCATTTACTGTCAATATGGCTTAGTAAGACTGATTGTCAGACTTTCAGGCTTCTGACTTTTCTTAAGGATTCGAAAGATCTAAAAATGTCAGCCGGGACCAACGGATTAACGTGCACCAAGAGTACTAAACATAGCAGGTTGCTTAAGGGTGTTACCACACCAATCGTTCGACTATCGATCGACAATCGAACGATAGTTTTATTTACCTAGTAGGAACTATCAATCGACGTCGACTAATCCATTCTACCATCGATCGCTGGCATCTATTGATGGCATCGATCGACGATCGATCAATTGGCGTGGTAACACCCTTACCTGACGATCAGTATGTTAGGATTATTAAGCCACGAGCCCTTCGGAACGTGTTTTTGTAAAAGGACTGGAGAAATTACGAGTGACGGGCAAAGTTTTGTTGACTTTGTAGTTTTGTTGACTTTTTTTTCTACAAAACTTTGCCCGTCACTCGTAATTTGTCCAACTAAGTAACGGTAAGCAAAAAATTATTTTTGGGGGTGAAGTATCACGTTTTTCGGTAAAACTCAATGTAACGCACTTAAAAGATTGTCCTGATAGATGCATTGAATAGTAATCAGGTCGTGGGAGGTATTTAAATTAAAGTTCAATTATAACCTTAAAAATTAGTATTAAAAAAAAAGTCCATTAGTTGGAATTTTGACCTCCAACATCTCCGTACTTCCCTGGTATGGACCGGAATTTAGAAATGATCGCATTGACGTTAAGGGTCTTTTTACACTCTTTATATTAATCTCGTAAACCTACTTCTTTCATCATTAATTACGAATATTTTAATTAGGGCTTGGTACGTAAGTACAGTCTGCAAAGGAGATAAGTAACCAGTTACTCATACTACTAGTATGAAAAACTGGTTACTTATCTCCTTTGCAGACTGTACATTGGCAGCAGTATCAAGCACCCAGTTAGTTCGTGGTAAAAGGCAATAAAACATTTTGGCTTTACATTCAGCAGATTATCTAAATTGATAACATTTATTGACTAATACACCACTAATCCTATCAAACTGATAATTCTTTTAATTATTGAAGAGCTGTCGCTTATCACTATACCTATTTGAACATGAATTCTCTTTCTATATGTTAGTATGTAAATTATATGGTCAAACCACAAAACTAAAGGATAGATTTTGATAACTTTTTCCTCAATGTGTGGCGTTCCCGGGAAGACTATTCCTTCTTTGGTTTAAAAAAATACCTAGTGGTTTAAAATTAGATAAGTACTTATATAATTTAAAAAGCGGTTCGCTTTTTGTTCGAACTGATCCTTGTACAAGAGCAGTATAGTAACCATTAACTGTTTCTGCTGTTAGCTTGCTTTATCGCATTGCTAGGCAAGTAAGGCTAGGGCTTCTCCCCAAATTTTCCAGGATCATCAATTATTTAATTCTTCACAGCCCCAAGTTTTGGCTCGTTAGGTTAGTTGCGGCTCATCTAGCAACACGGAATCGCCTATTTCTATGCTCCTATCCTTTTCTGTCGTTAAGTACCGTCTTTGCTAGAGCGAGAAAGAGACCGTGCTGCAAAGTGCATCTCCGATGCGATATGCGATAGCATTCGTGCTGAGAGATGAGGCGCAGCCCTTAGTCAACCACTGTTTACCACTTTCGTCGTAAGCATACTAGCCTCCAAATGCTTAAACAAGAATTCGTTTATTAATAAAACTTAATTAATATGAAATTAAATGGTGGCATTCACAAAGGTGGTGCGAAAACAGATAACCTTACCAATGCATAATATATTGCATATTGTAAATATTTTGCTATCATACCCTTCAGATAAATATATATCAGTCAATTACTGCGATTTCAAGCTGTTGTTTGCTTTAACATAGTACTATCTCCATTGAGCAATCAAAAACTGCATCAATAACATCTTCATGAGCCAATATTATTCCTCTGATGGCAATAGGACAATCAGAGCAATGATGGCCCGGTAGTAATGGCCCCGATTACGAATTTGTTGATCGTGGGTTCGGACCCAGACTGGTGCATTACCTACGTTGTTTTATTTATTTCATCAGCATTGCTGTCAAAACGGTGAAGGAAATCATCTTGAGAAAACCGCCATGTCTTAGAATTTAATAATCGAAGACATATGAGTGTGAATGTGGATGGGTAGAGGAAGACCAAATAAACGATAGATAGACTGTGTGAAGAATGACATGGCAAGAAAGGAGGTGTCTGATGAGGTGACGAGTAATAGAGAAGTATGGAATAAGAAAACATGCTGCGCCGACCCCAAATAAATTGGGATAAGGGCAGGAGAATGCTGATGATGTGACATGAACAAACCGCGCCTAATGCACCGCAAACCGCGTGGTGGAGTACAGCCCACTTATAGAGAAAGAACATCACACAAACAGAGGAGGCCTCTGCCCCAGCAGTACAGACATTATGGGCTAATTATGTGGGACCCGAAACGGCCACTCTAAACCATCCATTAACAACTATCACGCGAAGTTGTTCACTCCACTGGGCCTTAAGCCACAGAATAAATAATAGTTCTAAGGTCTTAGCCTCTGCTGTGGAAACCAAGATCCGGCACTGCAGTTTACTTTCTGAGTACCCGTTACTATACCGAACGAATCGTGCATGTTTATACGCAGAGCATATGTAGGTATACTTTAATGATCAACAATCATCGCGCTGCATAGTTACCGCACAAGGTAAATGTCACTCCTTTCAGAACCTTTCAGAAGAATAGAACTTGTTTTTATTTACTTTACTCTTGCCCTTATCCCAATTCATTTGGGGTCGGCGGAGTACGTCTTCTTCTTCCATACCTCTCTATTACTTGTCATCTCATGGGATACCTCCTTTCTTGCCATATCATTCTTCACACAGTCCATCCATCGTTTATTTGGTCTTCCTCTATCTTTATACCCATCCACATTCATACTCAAAACTTTCCTCACGACATTTTCCTCATTCCTCCGCATCACATGCCCATACCACGACAACAGTGTTGTATTACAAGTAACTCACGCAAGTCAGACTAGAGTTTTCACAACTTTGTTAGGTTATGCTTCTAGTCTCACCAGATGCAGCTGAACACTTTAGATGAAGGGATTAGCACGTGACATTTTTTTCTTGGGACAGAAGAAATGGAGCATCTGCATATGGAGGAAAGTCCCACTTCCCTCCATATGCAAATGCTCGATTTACTACGATTCTCGTTGAAATTAATTATCTTACACTCTTAGCATGCAACTTGCATCCACCACTATGCAAGTTACTTAGCGACACCAAACTTTCCTTTACCTACGTAAACGAAAACTGCAAAACGTCCAAAATCACGATAACGCTCGTTTTAACATTACTAAACCATTAAAACAAGGAAAGAATGAGGTAATCAGTTGCATAATCTTTCATACAAGCTTTTCCAATTACAAGATTCTTTATACTGATAGTTTATCTAGACATTCTTGTAAAGAGACGCGTTAAAAAGGATGGTTTGGTTTGTTATTGTGTCTGTTTCAGTTCCGACTTGGAATTGCTAATCGGATTATGGTTGATCGAATCCGCAATATGATTCATAAGGGTTTTAATCATCGTCTTCCTGAACTTGTCCCATGTTACTTTGGGGTCGGCGCAAAACGTTTCTTTTTCCAATTTAAGTATTCTGTCAACCGTGTCATTCCTCACACTATTCCTCTATCGTTGGATTGTGTGAGGATTCCTTAAGGAAAACTATTGAGCTGTAGTTCTAGTAGCACCTTAGTTTGAATGATTCTAGCTTTTTTCAACCTCAAGTAAGTTGGGTTTGATTTGTTTTAAGTCAAGGCATATTGAAATCGTCGTTCGTCGGTATTGTTAAGAAGTGAGAGTAAATCATGTTTTTTTTCTAAATATAATAATATGATCTCACATTGTACGGGAAATCTATACAAAGCGAGGGGCATATTAAACTGCAAATGTACATATACATAGCTCGATGTGTCCTCGAGGGGTACACCAAGTTCTCGATCAGTCTATCTATTTAAGTGGCATCTAAACACACTATGCGGTGTTTTGCGAAAACTTTCTTAGAAAACAAATTATCCGTTCGTCAGAGACTGGCATGAAAGAATACCGACTTATCTTCAGTTATCAGTGACGTCACATATATGACTGAACCATATCTAATTTGACGTGACCTGCGAACTTCCCGGATGACCTTTCATTTACACTCCTACGCATGCGGCGTAGTCACGCATCCCATATGCGTGGCACACTCGCACTCTTTTGTTGTTTTGGCGTAGCTATGTCGCTTTTCTTGTTTATATCTTTGCAAGAAGGTCCGTTCGGTTCGAAGGTCTTCGTTCATCATCGTGTGGGTAGTGCATAACCTAGTGTCAGAGTTTTTAAACCGCTCATAGGCCTCTGACTTGGCTTTACATGCCTTCGTGAAACATCTCTCATGTTTTGTTTATCACGATGTTTTCCTTCACCGAAGCTAGTGATAATTATACAATCAGAAATTCCAGAGGTGCCTTCAAATTCGTGACCTATGGCTACTTGGGAGTCCGATGGCCACACCACTAGGCTATCACTGCTTTTAAGAAGAAAGTAATCTGTGTTGAAAAAGATGCATAAAGCCTATTTAACTACTGCTGCGACACACGCCTCCTCTTTGTGAATGGGGTGGGCCGTACCATAATCCACCAAGGGTCCAGTACGTTTTGGTAGCTGTGACATGTCTTCGAATTTTCGGTTCTAGGACATGCATGTCACGATGATTTTCTTTCCCATGTTCCCATGTCCCATTAGTTGAGGTGATAAAATATTTTACACAGCTCGTAAAGTTTCTGTCTGCTTCCCAAAGATTTAAAAGACTTGTAGAGCGGATATTGGGAATATTTTCATGCAAACATTTTTATCCCGAATATTTTCTATTTTGACATACGAAGAATGCTACCTGACAAGCGGACGGATGTAACTAGACTGGTTTCGAACATACGACTTGCAACTCGTAAGGCCGTGTCCGCTGGGCCGCCAGTATACAAGGTCACCTCAAAAGAATATTTACTGTAACAATATTATAACAAGTGCACTGAGAATTGCATAGTGACGCTGACGCTTTCATATATAACGTACCTATTGTTGCATATGTGTTTGTTTTTACACGCTGAATACAAACATAATGCGTGTTATTGCTTGAATGATACGCATTGATTGACTGTAAAGCCTTTACATAAATTGAGAAGGATCTTACTGCAAGACAATTCGTATAGCTATCTCATCATCTGCCTGCCTAGCCCAACTATTTCGGGGTCGGCTACCAGTCTAACCAAATCCAGCTGAATTCCAGTGTTTTATATCCATGAACGGACTCTCTATATGTTTTTTCTGCTCTTACGCTATTCTTTTCTGATAAATTTCGTTGCGGGATCCAAGACTTAAATTGTTTCTCTGGGGCTTTGCCGAGCTTCATGGTCTCGGCGCTTTTCTGGTGGTCGCTAGTGGTGATTCTGGCTTTCAGGAGTTCCAATGTTTTGGGAATAGTGTGGCGGGATTGTCCTCAATTTAAATACTTCTACGACCGACAATTCTGATTTGGATCGGCGGTCCTACTTACTCTGGTGTGAATTATTTGTTTATTTTCACAATAGGATTGGCAACCATTTCGTTCTGCTTCTGTATGCACCTTCTTCAGTCGTGTATCAGACATCTAAAACAATTGAATAAACAGTAGATGCCATCATGCTATCGACAACAAATAAAGATTTGTCTGCTTGCACCTAGTTGGAACAAACATAATAAATGATAGGTACGCCAGAAAAACACTATTGTCCAGCCAGAACAAAACAATATTTGAACAATATTCCGCGTCATTTATGTACAATACATTCTTAACATAAACTTATTTACTTATCTGAGTATATATTTATCGCGTTTCGAATTTGCGCAACACTGTTCTAACTGAAGCCACTAAGATGGTTGGCTGTAAGTGTTTCTGTTTGTCGTTTATTATATTTATAGTTTTAAGTTTTTTTTGCATTTTTTAAATTTAGTCAGAAATCAATTCTTTCCATAGTTGTTGTGATATTTTAGAATGGTGAATTTTGTAGGTACGAGAAAAGCCTAATAAAATTTGAGGCAGTAAAATATCAGCATTATTTAATTAGGTCAACAAAGAAATTCGTTGAAATCGAAAAGTTACGCAATTATTTAAAACTGGATGCCTACGGGTTCGCTTGCGTTTTGTTCGGTAATTGTCTTACGGGATCGTACGTCAGGGATAAAAATATCAAGAAAATTATCCTACGTGCTATTCCAGACTATTCTATCCCTGTCCCAAATTTCATCTAGACCCATTCAGTAGTTTTTGCGTTAAAGAGTAATAAACATCCATACTTCCTCACAAACTATCGCGTTTATAATATTAAGTAGGATATGACGTGATTCTAATCATAATTCCATGAAGTCGTATCAATAAATAGCATACAAATTGTTATTAAATAAGAAACTAATGAGGAAAATAGCGTTCACGTCAATCTTAGACGAACGCAACGCTTACTAGTGTTTGATTTATTAAATGTTTTTCTTTTTTAGGGTTCCGTAGTCAACAAGGAACCCTTATAGTGTCGCCATGTCCGTCTGTCGATCCGCGATTTAGCTCAAAAACAATTGGTAATTGAAAGTTGTAATTTGGCATGAGTATACACGTTAATGACGCCGAAAAGGTGGTAAAATAAAATTTTGAAGAAAACAATCTTTTAGGGTACCCTCCCCTACATGTAAAGTGGGGATGAGATTTTTTTTTGTCCTTTCCATATTGTCGGATATCGTTGGATAGGTCTTTCAAAAATATTAGGGGTTTTGCATTACCGTTTTTTGATTAAGTAAACCGTTCGTGACTTATCAAGCTTTAAAGTACCAATTTTCGTTAGAGTCGAGTGTCCCCCCCTCTACCAACTAAACGGTTGTAGTTAGAAATACAAATGTTACGGCAGTAGTACCTATATATAACGAAGTTTAAAGGAAAACTATCACACTTAAGTGGGCTTTACAAGTTTACGAGTAATAGTCGACCAATTGTATTAGACTCGAAAATTTCGAACAACTCCATAGAAATGTCGATGGCGAAATGGCGCTAAGTGTCAGTTGTATTGCGCTTATGTTTCATTCCCAAAATAAGTTAAAAAAAAAAAAAAAACTGTTCTTGTTGTTTGTGTAGGAATTCAAATTAGGTAGGTACTCATGTTTGGCTTTTAGTTAGAGCATGGTACGCAACTATCAGTCAACGAATACGACCCGCACTTGGCTGTTATAAAAACTACGGAACCCTACATTGCGCGTGGCCCGACACGCTCTTGACTGGTTTTTTGATTAAGTAAACCGTTCGTGACTTATCAAGCTTTAAAGTACCAATTTTCGTTAGAGTCAAGTATGGTGGATACTTGACTCTAACGAAAATTGGTACTTTCCCTCTACCAACTAAACGGTTGTAGTCAGAAATACAAATGTCACGGCAGTAGTACCTATATATAACGAAGTATAAAAGAAAACTATCACACATAAGTGGGCTTTACAAGTTTACGTGTAATACTGTTTACAGTAAATCTCAGCAGTCACCTCCTTTCTTTCCATATCATCCTTCACACAGTCCATCCATCGTTTCATAGGTCTTCTCTACTCCTATAGCCTAATATATCTCAAACACTCAAAATCTTTCTCACTATATTTTCCTCATTTCTCCGCATCCTCCGAAACACCTCATATAACCATAAAATCTTTGTTCCAGAGTCACCATGACCCCAGCAATCTTAGTGACAGGCGGCGCAGGCTACGTAGGCTCCCACACAGTGATCACCCTTTTAGAGAGACAATCAGACCACCCAGAATTCGACATAGTAGTCGTAGATAACCTGTCCAACTCCTACAGGGCTGAGGGTCAGAAGAAACCAGAACCCCTAAGGATTATTGAGGAGCTGACGAATAAGACGATACATTTCTATCAGCTGGATATCAGGGACAGAGAGGGGCTGAGCAACGTTTTTGAGAAAGTGAGTGTGATGTCTTTAATATGACTTCGGGGGTATATGCCGATTACAGAGGTTGCTGTAGAGCACTAGGAGCCGAGCCTAATTATCAGTAAACGGGCACAATAATTTTTCGGTAGTGTCTAATAGTACACCTACATTTCGCCAGTTATGTATCATCATCATCATCTTCAGCCTACAATGTTCCCACTGCTGGGACACAGGCCTCCTCTCAATGAGAGGGAGTGGGCTGTAATCCAACACGCGGGCCCAGTGCGGGTTGGTGTAGTTACGAGGTACAAATCCAGACTCCGTGGCTGCTACTGAGAAATTCCTGATGAAAAACCCAATAGCACTGCCCAAACTGGGAATCGAAGCCAGGACCTTATGCTCAGCAGTCGAGCTTCTGACCACTAGACCAACGTAGCAGTTTCTTAAATTATATACTACTAGCTGTCCCGCGCAACTTCGTCTGCGTCACATTTTCCCCATTTTCGCAACATTTTTCATTGCTGCTTCGCTCCTATACAGCGACATCTATTGAATACTTACTCAATCCAGTCAACAGATACCGCCATATGTTAGAATCGTTTGAAGCAAACAGATAATTGAGACTTAATTTGCAATAAAATAATATCCTGACTATTATTGAGATGTAAGCTATCCTATCTTTCAAGTTGGATCAAACTGCACGCGATGTGCAAATTTGATTAAAATCGGTCAAGTAGTTTAGGAGTCCATCCCCGACAAACAACGTGACGCGTAATTTATATATAAAAAAATAAAGAAAAAGAGAAGAAGAAGAAAGAAAGAAAAGAGAAGAAGAAGGAGAAGGAAACAAAGGAGGAGGAAGGGGGAGGGAGGTGAAGAGGGTTTATATAGATTAATAATTGTTATATATTTACAGCATAACATAGAATGTGTGATCCACTTCGCAGCGTTGAAGGCAGTTGGCGAGTCCGTGGAGAAGCCCCTAGAATACTACCAAGCAAACATTAGTGGAACCTGCACGCTTTTAGAGGTAAGCAAGTAATAATAAGCTTGTTGGTCAAAGATTTTGCAATGAAAATGTAGTAACGAAACCTTGAGTATTAATGTAGATGGCTATAATATAAGAGTAGATGTAGACCAAAGAAACGATGGATGGAATGTGTGAAGGATGATTTGGCTAGAAAGGAGGAGACTGCTGAGATGACGAGTAATAAAGAAGTATGGAAGAAGAAGACACGCTGTGCCGACCATAGATAAATTGGGATAAGGGCAGGTGAACACATTCACCTGCCCTTATCCCAATTTATCTATGGTCAGAAAGTACGGTGTCCTGCCTTTTCGCCGAAAATTGTTTAGCAGATTATCACTTGCCAACCAACGTTTCGCCGATGTTTCACTTTGACAACTACCGATTAGCAAATTTTTGTATGACAACGTTTCGTTTTGTAGAATTATTGTTAAGCTGATTATTATAATGACACAAAACGTTTGGGATATTTAACATTTGTCAAACATCACTTGCCAACCAACGTTTCGCCGATGTTTCACTTTGACAACTACCGATTAGCAAATTTTTGTATGACAACGTTTCGTTTTGTAGAATTATTGTTAAGCTGATTATTATAATGACACAAAACGTTTGGGATATTTTACATTTGTCAAACATACCGTTTTTATAACAAACTAAAAATGCCCAATGTAGCCCAACTGATTGTATGTATGTACAGTAGGCAAAGTTACTTTTGCCACCAGGAGAATTTTTAGGCGAATATAAAATGTTTTGAGGTTTGGTTACAATAATTGGTTTTTCTCAAGAACGGTGCATTACCTTTTCATGGGAGTGGTGCCAGGGGAGAAAGTTGGCATTTTAAAAAGTGTCAGTATGAAAAGCAGACCAAACGTACAGTTGGTAACTGTGAGGTTGGGAAATAAAACAAAATTATATGATAAGTTGGTAATTGATTATTCGGCGAATTAAAATTCTACGAAACGTTGGTTGGCAAGTGAAAATCGGGCAAACAATTTTCGGCGAAAAGGCAGAGAACCAGAAAGTACAGGAAGGTTTAAAAAAAATACACCTGAATCGATAGCAACGCTGTAGCCCTGAGTATAATTTATAGCTGTTTGTTATTTACACGTGTCATCGATAACAGAAATAGGTTATTGTTGTGGAAAACATTAAACTTATTGCTGACCTGGATGCCAAGGACTAATAATATTTAAATGACCTAGAGATATTTGCTGCGAGCGTGTATGTTTGTAGGAATTGTCCATTTTGTGTGACACGAGAATTGATTGATAATTGCGTTGACCGAGTCCTTGGGTTAAATAATTATATACAGGGTGTAACGAAAGGGTATATACATACTTAAGGGTGTGCTTTAGACCATCAAACTGAACATATTTCTCCATCGGACAAACATCGTAACAGCGAAAAAAATATCAGCTGCCCCATACATTTGCGTCGAATAGGTATTGAAATGTTGTATGGGGAGCAGATAATTATTTTGCTATTACGATGTTTGTCCGATGGAGAAACATGTTCAGTTTGATGGTCTGTAGCACACCTTTAAGTATGTATATACCCTTTCCGTTACACCCTGTATATCACTACTTTTACGGTTTTCTAGCCCCACGAAACTGTTGATTGTGTGATTTTTCTGTTCATGAATGTGATTTAAGTAAATGTAATTTGTAAATAAATTCAGAATAGAATATAAATTTAATTACCGCGCTGCAGTAATCTGCAGCTTTTGCCAAGAAATCTGCATTACATCCACTTTAGCTACTGTCTCTTAGACCAAAATAAAATGTCAATTAAATACTGGGCAACACCTGCGTATGTCAATCAAATGCAAATGTCCATATACGTTGTGCTCATCATTTTTGGCTTGGTTTTTTGTTACCCAACTTCCCTTTCTACTTGGGTTCCGCGCAACGCATTTTCTTCTTCCATTCTCCCCTATTAGACTTCACGGCATTATTTACCCCTTTGTCACCCAACTATACAGGGTTATTGGAAAAACACCAACAACCTCTTAAGAGGTCATTCTACTCATAATTATGAACAAGTTTTACTATGACACCAAACCCGAAATCGTGAAAAAAAAACAGCTGTTTCCTACATTTTGACGAGTTATGTGAACATAAAGTACCGAACAGCTGATATTTTTTCGCGATTTCAGATTTGGCCCCATAGTAAATGTTGTTCTTAATGATGAGTACAACGATCTCTTTAGAGGTTGTTGGTGTTTTATTAATAACCCTGTATAAATAAATTCTGTTTTAAGATTTCACGGTTTATAAGTAAACTTAAACGGTCACTTTCGGGATATCTTTCCGTATCATGTCATTCCGCGATCATGGTGCTGGTAACAGGGTCGAAATATCATATCGGGAGCTCACAATAATTGAAAATCACGGCAGATATCTCGTAAGTACCTAACTAAACTTTAACTCTGTAGACCGTGACCATTCCTTCGTTTTATCCCATAAGTTCCATTGGGATATGATCCGACCTACACGCGACGGGCCGTAGAAACAGCCTAGTCCAAAATAAACAAACCTTCCTTGCAGGTGATGCGTAAATACGGCGTGTACAAGCTAGTATACAGCTCATCGTGCACGGTGTACGGCGAGCCAGAGCGGCTGCCCATCGACGAGGGTCACGACACAGGGCGGGGACTCACCAGCCCCTACGGCAAGTCCAAGTACTTCTGCGAGGAGATCATGAAGGATCTCTGTACTAGTGATCAGGTAATATAAAATTGGTATTAATATAATATGTAGTTGGAATGGAAGTTTTAAAAACCACGTCATCATCAGCCTAGCCTTTTCCCAAACTATCTTGGGGTCGGCTTCCAGTCTAACCGGATGCAGCTGAGTACCAGTTCTTTACATGAAGCGACTGCCTATCTGACCTCCACAACTCAGTAACTGGGTAATACGCTACCCCTTGGTAAGACTGGATGTCAGACTTTTGGCCTCTGACTACTCGCAACGACTGTCAAAGATCTACAATTGACAGCTGGGACCAACGGCTTAACGTGCTTTCCGAGGCACGGAGGAAACTCGTATGTATGTAATTATGGTCATCCATTTACTAACCAACCTCGGCAAGCACGGCTTAACCTTAAAGATCCACCCGTGGGACTGTTATTATTTAGCCACGAGCTCCTCCACCAAAACCTCGTCTTAAACTTTAATCTTTTCTTAAATTTCATATTATTTCATAATTAATATTTAATTTCGATTTATTCAACAAAAGCAACTAATAAGGACTATAAGGACTGTCTCGTTGGTCTATTGCAGTGTTCCGCAAACATTTTGTGTTCAAGGAACAAATTTTGGAGGTAGGTACATACCTAAACGCATACCACATACCCGGTACATCATTAAAAATTCTATAAAAATTTTAATCGGCCCTTAAAAAAAAACTGCTGTTCCATATTTATTTATATTGACTGTGTAGGTAGGTACTGCACTTTTGTAGGAAACAGCAAATTTTTCAAAAACCTTGTATTTATGGTCCATGTTTATGCTATGGTTAACATTACAGAAATGGAAGGTGATATCGCTGCGTTACTTCAACCCCGTCGGCGCTCATCGCAGCGGTCGCATCGGAGAGGACCCTGCCGGAATACCTAACAACCTAATGCCGTTCATAGCACAGGTAATTACTAACTTCTGTAACGTACTAGAATACTCCATGCCACGTCACCTCTATTTAAATAAAGAAACTTTTAAGTATTAATTTTAAAGCACGGACTTCACTTTTGCAACTACGTCTGCGTCACATTTTCCCCGTTTTTGCAACATTTTTCATTGGCCGTAGCGTGATGATATATATAGCTTATAGCCTTCCTCGATAAATGGGCTATCTAAAACTGAAAGATTTTTTCAAATCGGACTATCAGTTTCTGAGATTATTGCATTCAAGCTACTAACAAACAAACAGTCTTCAGCCTTATAATATTGGTATAGATAATACACAAAAACTATCGTACATTCTCTAAGTAAATAGTTTTAATTCAAAATGGTTTGGGCCGTCGAATAACGCCAGACTTACCTATCTGTACAATTAAATAAAATAGAAGGGTCTGTTTTGATTTTAAATAACAGCTTTTTACTGAATGCATATGAAAGTATATACTTAGGATAGGTGTTTAACAAAAAAAAAAACTATTAATTTCTTTTGCCTATCTTTCTGTTTGTTCCCCATAATCTCGAGTCGAAGCAGAACAACTAGTTTTGATTTAACTTGTATTAAATTGATTGCGGCATAAAAAAATATAACCACCCTACAAGATTTAAGGTTGATTCAAACTCAAAGCATTTATTTAAATTAGACAATAACAGGTAGTTTTGTATTGTCAAAAAATGATGAAGCTACAGTCCTAGTGACAAGGTATAATAGCTGTGAACATACTGTAGTTGAAAGTGGAAGGTAGACAACCTTACAGTATTCAATTATTTACATAATTATCTATCGTTTTAGTAGTTTTGATACTATAAAAAATACAATTAAACAGTTTGGAACTCTAGCAAAGCGAAAAGACTTTAAAATGACAATTTGGTGTGATAGAAAATGGTACACATAATTGTATTATAGAAAATGGTGTCGTTGTGTTGCAGCGATAAAACAACAGTAATTGTTCTATCGCTGCGATTCTATCGTTTGTGAAGTTTTGTAGAGAAGTTTAAAAACAACGTGTAGCATTATTTTTCTTTGCTTCCTTTTTGCAATTCTAGCAGCAACATTCCTTTTATGAAAAGTGTATTGTTGATTCTAAAGCGATCTTTGTATTAGGTAAGAGCGTTTACGCTTTACGCCATGTCATATAAACTTTTAAGTCCTTATTTTCCAAAATGACTGAACCGATTTTAATGAAACTTCATACACATAAGCAGAAGACGTAAGTCTAAAAAGTTACTAAAAACATTTTCAAAAAATAGTGTTACAGCTAAATTAGACCGATTATAAATTATCTATAGAAACAGAAATTTCCATTTTCATTTCTTTCTTTTTTCAAGACATTTCGAAAATGTATTTTATCAACTTTTTAGTCCTATGTATCCTGCTTTTGCGTATGAAGTTTCATTAAAATCGGGGGAAATAAGGACTTGAAAGTTTGTATGAAATGCCGTAAGGTGTTAACGCTCCTAAGGTGGAAACGCCAAGGTTGCCCGCGAAGTTCAAATTTTCTTCCGAAATTGTAAAAAATTTAGCAGTTCAATGTCAAGTTGTATGTTGAATAAAATATGATTTGCGGCCATAGCAAATATGGTTTCACAGAGTTATAATCATTAAAATCATCAATACAACCCATTAATCCTATTGAATTACTTTTCCATGAAAAATTAATTAAATGAACTTGAACTCATATTTTGTTCAACATAAAACCTGACACTGAAAGGCAAATTTAAAAAAAAAAAACTTTAGAACCTTTTAATTTCGGGGGCAACCCTGGGTCTTAGAGAAATAGAAAAAGCTGAGAAAATAAAATACTTTTTAAAGTTAACCCACCGTTTTCCGGCCTCAAATTATTTGGGGTCGGCGCAGCATGTCTTCTTCCATACTTCTCTATTTCACGTCATGTCAGTACTGCTGGCCTACCATGACGTCTTAAAGCAGTATTGTTTTACTCTTATTCCAGTGTGTGAAAGAGACGGAGCTATACAGGATGTCTAGCGCCATCTCTTTCCCACACTGGAAAAGGAGTAAAACAATAATGTTTTAAGACGTCATGGTTGGCCAGCTGATCATACTTTTACGCTCATACCTATAGTTAAGTTAAAGTAATTACTTGAGATTCAGTAATTACTTTTGGAAACATTTTTATGCAATAGACAAGAAATTCAACGGAATAAGAACCGTCAAGGAAAGCAAAGCAAACCAATTACTAAACTACATAATAAAAATCGTATCTTAAATTATGGCGTTGTCTCTAGTATTCACTTTGGCTTGATTATGGATACGGGTATTTGAGTTTATCCCTTAGTTATATCTATAACTCATATTCCCCCTCTAGGTGGCAGTAGGCCGTCTTCAAGAGCTGTTGGTCTTCGGCAACGACTACCCCACAGTGGACGGCACGGGCGTGAGGGACTACATCCATGTTGAGGACCTGGCTGAAGGTCACGTGAAGGCTGTCAAGCTGTTCCAGCAACCCGGCTTTAGCGGCTTCCATGCTGTTAACCTAGGTATATCCTTTATTGTATCTGTCACCTTTTGTCTGCTTTCTAGGGTTGTTGTCGAGAGCTTCGGTGGGCTGCTCTTTCATGTGCTCTCAAGTGGCTAGCATATTCAACTTTAGCCGAAAAACTCTGCTGTAGGTGGCCTAGCTTTAAAGACATCACGCTTTAAATGTAACTGCGGCCTTCTTTCTTCAAAGGCGTTGACCTGCCGGTACACACGACGCCTCCAGTCGGGCTGGTTTTGTGCATGCTTATCCCACACTAAGAGATCAATTTCTTTTCATTTCAAGCCGTCGCCTCCTTCTGCGAAGCAGTCATGCTAGCGAAGGAGGTGGCGGAACGTGAGAGGGAGAGAACCTCACGTCCCAGCCGCCGCGGGAGACGCCCCGGGCGTCGGGGGGCAACCAGTGGCCCCCGGCCACCGTAGGCGCAGGCCTGTGGACGGTGAGTAATGGGCTAGCTCACCGTCCGTCCGTCTTATGACGACAGACCGTGCCGACGGCGCGTTCGTGTTCCACGCGCGCCTCAAGGAGATGTCAGCTTATCGGAAGGGGTCCGAGAGGGCCGATGCCTGCCAGGGCTGCGGGACTGTTCGAAAGAGATACCGTGGCCCTGGAACACAAAGGGCTAAGAAGGAACATTGATGGTTTTAGTCAGTCAAGTCTGACATTCCTTTCCGCTCCGCCCCGAGCGGGAGGAGTCATTTGATGATTTCCCATCCGGAAAAAAAAAGATGTCAATTTCATACCTTTCGAAGTGTCTATTCTGTGAATCCTTGAAACGGAAAAACTGACCACTACGTTTCCGTGCTCCTTCCTGGCGTTGATGATGCCAATTACTAACCCAAATTCACTATTCCCCAGGCACAGGCACCGGTTACTCAGTCCTCCAAATGATAGCCGCGTTCAAAGTGGCGAGCGGTCGCGATGTCCCGCACCGCATCGTAGGGCGCCGCGCGGGAGACATCGCCGCTAACTACGCAGACGTGGCGCTCTCACACCGACTGCTGGCCTGGCGAGCTACTAGGACCTTAGAGGACATGTGTGCGGACACTTGGAGATGGCAAAGCAACAATCCTGAGGGGTTTAAGACTAGCTAGGAAGGGTGGTGAGGTTCTTGAGGGTTGGTGATGGTTCTGGTCTTGTAGTTTTTTTTTTAATTTTGTCTAATATAAAGTTATAACCTATATTTATACCATCACTTATGGTATAAATATGGGTTCTGACTTTTTTTTTGCCACAGAACCCTCAACAGATTATGTCTGGCTCCAAAGATTTACAAAGATGCCCAAAATCATTAAAAACCTACCTTGACCTCATTGTATACTTGAGTCAGCTGAAACAGGAACAGATAATCAAATTCAAAACCTAGGAAGAATGACTTATACAAAAATAATTAACGCAGTTCAAAACATAGTTCTAGTTTAAGGTAGAGCCATAATAAAAGTTGTAATACATTCAAGATGGGAATATTTAGGAACCAACACCTAAATGTAGAAATCATCATAGTCTATTGAAAATCGAATAATTTACAAAATTATGACCAAATGTTAGTCGTTTATAATATTATGTTGCCATAATTTATTTTTTTACTTTATGTAGATGTTACCGGAAATGTGTGAAACCTAGGAATTGTATACAATTCCTAGGAAATGTATACAATTCCGAGTCTATGTAGGAAATGTGTTAAATAGTATCATAATTATTTTTTACTCCACACATTTCCTAGGAATTGTATGCATTTCCTAGGAACTCTATACAATTCCTATATGACAGAAGGAAATGTATAAAATTAAAAACTATACTATAAGTTAATCTGAAGAATATATTAGATGTTGTGAGACTTTGGGTGAAAATGGTGGTCGTGAACTTGTAGTGCCCCATACATAATTCTAATCAAACCGATTTGCTATAGTTTCTGTAACAATTAAATAATATTGTTGGTTAAAAATTGAATATGCTTTGCAACAAAAGTTAGTGACAGAACCGAATTGCTGCAAAACCGACTCCACGTAGTCTTGTTTGTCCTACCCCTAGAGAGTAATTTAAAATCGCGTAGGCGCGGAGGGGCGAGGCGGCCCGCGGGCTGAGGAGCAGGCGGCTGCGAGCGAGCCGCCGCGGCTGAGGCTGGCCGGCCAAGCCGGCCAACAAGCCGAAGTTGCGGTGGTGAGCGAAAGCCGTCTGCGAAGATTAGCACGCGTGGGGCCGCCGGAGGCCCGCAGCGCCGGAGCCGTGACAGAATACCTGCCTGCTGCATGTTGCATGCTCGCTTGAATGGAGCGATCGGCGCAGCGATGACTACTGATATACATTTCCTATCACGGTTTAGGAAATGTATAGATTTCCTAGGAAAAGTGTTAATTAAAAAATATTTCATACATATCCTATGGATTTTAGGAATTGTACACATTTCCTAGGAATTTTATACAATGACGGATTTCATACATTTCCGTTAACATAGATATGTATATTATTTAATTAATTTAGGACCAAAGCAATACCAAATACATGCCAAAGCATTTACTTACCAGTGATTTTAGAGAAAATTATATTTTTATTGAAAATTATTTATTTAAAAAAATGTATATTTCTAATAAGTTTTGCTGTGTTAGAATAAGCACACGATGATAAAAAATTTACAGAGTGTTTATTTTAAGTTGGGTAACAAGGGACAAGTTGTTTAAGAAATGAGTGAATGAAACCATTTCATGCCGTTCGACTCTTTCGTGTAAGTAAGGATAATTTCATTGTATGCTAAGAAAAAAACGGGACGGTGTAAGTTGGTAAAATTTAGCAAAAAAAATAATTATACAATTTGTACGGACGAACAATTAACATTTCTTTTTTTAAATTTTTCGTTGGTTCAATTTATGGACAACTCACACTTGACCATAAAATTGTTTTCATAAAAAAGAGCCAAAGTTTCGTGGTCTAAGGATTGGGATTTCCACTTGTTGCCCAACTTAACATAAGCACTCTGCATAGTAACATTAAATGTATACTAACATTGCGCATTGGTGATGACACGGAGGCCTTTTCTAACTGGCTAGAGTTATGTATGTAACGATTTGACCGACAGATAGACATAATGACTAGTTCAAGAGACTATTTGACTGTAAAGTCCAACTAAAAGACAAACCAAACAACGCACAGACAAACTGACAAACCATGTGACGATGAATTGTATTTAACGAAATTACACAAGACATTACAATTAAGACTTACAGCTATGACAACGCAAACTAACTGACAGAACTCACTTAACCACATTCTTACGGACAGGATGAACTGAAAGACAGATATGACAGAACCAGAGACAAACTAATGACGGCTATAACTAAGGGACTTGCAAACAAAATGACGGACAGAATTATGTAACAGGCAAACAAATGGAGGACAGAAATAACTTATTCACAAACAAATGACGTACTGAACTATGTAACAAGTAAACAAATGACGGACTAAACTAACGTAACAGGCAAACACATGGTTGACAGAACTTCGTTATAGACAGAACTAAGTAACTGGCCAACAAATTACGCACAACAAATGATTGACAGAACTTGGTAATACAGAAACAAATGACGGACAGAGCTATTTAACACACAAAAAAACAAAAAGACGGACACAACTTCGTAATTGACAAACAAATGGCGGACGAAACAAACCAACAAATGACGAACGAACAAAACGAATACTTCAACTGGCAGAGAGGACGAACACCAGATTTTTAGGATTTTGTAGCCGAATGGCAAAAAACGGAACCCTTATAGATTCGTCATGTCTGTCTGTCTCTCTGTCCGTCCGTATGTCACAGCCACTGTTTTCCGAAACTATTCGAACTATACTGTTGAAACTTGGTAAATAGATGTATTCTGTGAACCGCATTAAGATTTGCACACAAAAATAGAAAAAAAAACAATAAATTTTGGGGTTCCCCATACATAGAACTGAAAACCAACATTTTTTTTTCATCAAACCCTTACCTGTCGGGTATTTATGGATAGGTCTTCAAAAATGATATTGAGGTTTCTAATATCATTTTTTTTTAAACTGAATTGTTTGCGCTAGAGCCACTTCCAAAGTGGTAAAATGTGTCCCCCCCCCTAATTTCTAAAGTAAGAGGAGGAAAATTCTGAAAATATTTAGAGTTATAGAACGTAAAAAAAAACTATCAACAAAAATTGGTTTCAATAAGATATGATGTTTAGTTTTTGAGATATGGGACTTTTTCATCAAACTGCAGCAGTAACTGTTTTTCATTAACATACTATGAAAAACCAATTCAGTTTTGCGGTTGAGTGGAAGTTTTGTTAACTAATACTACTAACTATTGAATGACAGTTCAAAATATTGTTTGCGGCTATGGAACCCTGTGTGCGAGTCCGACTCGCACTTGGCCGGTTTCTTTTTTGGGTAGCGGACCCTTGTCTGTAGGCCTGTGTGTCATCTCCTGTAACTTACTTATTTATATTGTTAAATGTTAACCTTAGGTGCTAGCTATACCAAATCTTTCGGCGTTGCCTGTTAATTTTGGCGTTAAACTGTGAACTTATCATTCCTTTATCTACTTTTTATCTTATTTATAAAGAAGAAGGGTTTATTTTTGTCTTTTTATTGTTGTGCTAATAAATTATGTATAATTATTTTAGGATCTATTTGATGATCGATAACCTGTTGCTGTGTAATAAAATATTCATTTTACTGAGTTTTTTTTGTTTCTTGTGTTTATCGTCATCTCATCGGATGTGAAGCGATTACGCGCTCTAGAGTGGAGCACGCTATGTGTTTGCATTGGCATAAAAAAGATGTTAACATCTCAATTGACGATCTCCTCTTAGTTGAAACCTTACTCTCAGACGTCGAGAGCAGCGGTGGCAGCCCCGACTTACGAGCAGTCCGTGGGTTCGAACCCAGGCAGGCGCACTTTGTGTAATGCGCCATACTATATAAAAATTCGTTGTATAGTTTAAAAGATCTAGTCGTACAGACGGCGGGAAGCGACTTTGTTATAAACTGTGTAAAGATTACTCACAATGTAAACAGCCTTATTTATTCATTCTTCGCCATCATTCATCATCATCATTCTATAGTTTCTCAACCACGAACAGATGACAAACAACAAAGCTCACACTCTCACACTTTTACCTTGCACAGTTACGATTTAATTTTCACACACTAAAAACCTACATCAAAAACGAATCGCTAAACTTTAAAACACAAGAAATTGAATAAAAAATATCAAAAAAAAATGCACCAGTTGTCGCTCAAAACAAATATGAACTAATTTAAAATCAATTCGAAATCGAACACACATTCTCTGTCAACCTTACACCGACATTCACGCACACATTCAAAGAAAAGCCTAGCTTCTAACTAACATTCCCAAATAACCTACCTATCAATTTTATCAAAACAGAGACGTTTTACTAGGAAAAATAGAGAGGTCCGAGAAGCCAAATGCAGAAGTGCCAGTGAGTGCGAGTCGGAGCATCCGAACGGAGTCATTGACAGGTAGGGTCCGTAGATACCATAGCGAACTAAGCTTGAACTCTTCTTTTGTTTAGTTTTAGAGCGAGCAAGTCTCGCACGGCCTGTAGGTATAGGAGATATTAGATGTTCTTTTGGCACGCATCGTGAATTAGTGATAAACGCGCGCGTTAGTTATTATTATTTTGACACAATTACATTTTTGTTTTTGTTTGGAAAGATTTTTTTTTCTTATTTCTTGAGTTTGATTCTTAGGCAAGCCGGGCTTTTCAGCTTGTAATTAGATCCGCCACTGGACATGTGACATCTACCAACCCGCACTGGGCCTGCGTGGTGGATTACAGCCTATGTCCCAGTAGTGGGAGCATTATAGGCTGAATAAGATGATGATAATTGACGTCATGCATACATTTGAATGTTTCCCCACAGCGAAGGCACAGTTAGGCCATACATGTACACCAAATACTAAGAGGCTAAGCGTGACTAAATGTTCATGTGAGAGACACATCGTAAAACGTTTTTCCAGTTTCGTAGTTGCGAGACCACCCACCCCACGTTTGTAGCACGTAGCAAAACGCGTTTTAGATTAGAACTAGTCAATTTATGAGGGAACTCTGAGGAATGAGTATTTGAAAAAACGATTGCCGTCGCGCTGCGCCCGACCAAGCCGCCGTAAAGTGCGAAGGGGACAACTACAGCTCAGGCTGATTTTACCTACAAAAATCTTGACCAAAAGACGGTTTGTATTCCGCTGTTTTCTTCTTCAAAACTAAACTGATAGAAATAATTCTTATATCAAAATTTAGAGGAAAAGTATATCTATGCTTCTATTATTTTCTTTTTTGTTAAAAACTTATCTAAATTGTTTGATAGTCGTCTGAACATGGTGGTAAAAACGGGCTTTTTTCGGGTTTTTGGATTGTCATAATTCTTTTAATGATTGTTTTGAAAAAAAAAATAAGAAATGATAGGGGCATGCATTAATAAGACCTAGATTTTTCGGAAAAAAATCATTGCTCTAGACGAATTATCCACGAAGAAAACAGCGGAATATGTTTTATGGAGAAAGGCCCTCTATAGTCCCCTCTTAATTTTGACGTGCAAAATTGTTGTTTTCAGCCAAATTTGATAAAAGTTTTGTACTTAATCAGTTCACGATTATTTATATAACTTCATAATTTTGTAACGTAACGCACATATTTCTGTAGCAAAATTTTTGGAAACAAGAGGTGAAAAAAAAGCTGATACTTTATTGGAAAACAGATAAATATGTTACTATTTCTCTTTAGTAAGTGTGTAAGTATTTAACACAAGACTTATTATTTCATTAAAAACTTTTGCAACAATTTTTATCTCGAAACGTCTCAATAGATAGTCCATATTTGGCTTTCAAAGAATTCAGAGGTATGTATTTGTAACGGTTGAGACTCATCTACTATCGCGGAATCTCATTTTTCTTTTCCGTCGTTCAAAACCGTCATTTGCTAGAGCGAGAAACAGAGCGGGAGTGCTATCGCACGCGGCAGCAACTACGACGTGCTCACGCACGCTGTTTCTCGCCGCAAACCCTAAGTACAAAAGTACTTAAGTCAAAGATAAAAAATACAAGGTATTGTATTGTATAACGGGCTGGTGTATGCAACACGTCCAAAGCGCGTATTTTGCGTACGGTAAAAATACAAGGTAACAAATGAAACACTCTGAATATTTTAATTAATCTGTATTATCTAAAATTACAAATCTTTCATAATTTCAATCATTACATTACAACTAGTTACCACGTGATTATTCAGCACATACCATTAACTTTGTCGTCTAAAAATATCAGATTTACATTTTTACATCATTGACTAACTTTTAATATTGAGGTTAGGTATTTATCTGTGGGGGGGGGGGGGGGGCGAGAAGGGGGGGGGGTAGAAACAGTTTCTAAAGGCAGTCGAGTTGAAATGCTTTTACTGACCAGTTTTATGTCATACCGGATATGATATATTATTGAATTATAAATTATGCACAAGAAAGGCAGAACGGGTTATAATAAAGTGAGGTTCTTGTATAATCACCAGTCTCACACATCCAGTCAGCATTATTAAAAAATAATAAAAAATTATACAAAAAAAAAAACAAACCTACAAAATTGTGCTGAATTCGTAACTAAAAGAAACTCTAGAAGAAAAACTTGACTTATACTAAGTATTCATACCGCGTGTTTTAGAAATACTGTTGTTTTTGATAAAGCAATAATATTTGAAAAAGTCAGTTCATTACCTATTTTTTTGTTCATGACAATATAGGTAAATCTCATAAAAAAAGTGAAATTAGAAACTCAAAACTTCTTGATTACTTATTGTAAAATGGCGACACTGGAATGTCCAATGCTATATTATTTCTGGATTAAGAACCACTTATACAACATAACAGATGACTCACGCGTATTACAATGGACATTCCAGTATCATCAGTATCGAAGATATAAAAAAGATTACCTACCTAAAAATAAACTGAAATAGTTATTTCATAATATGAACAGTATTTCTAAACACGCCGCAAAAGAAAATAATTGCACCTATTTCAATCTAAGACATGTGCAAACCTTTACAAATAAACACAAAATAAAATAATTTCAATAAATTCGTTATCCGAAAAGTCTCGAAGAAAAAACCAAAATGGCGCTGGAACGGAATGACCGCGAAACTTTTATTTTGTGTCAATTTGTATATTCACATGTTTATTTTTCGACCAATATTTTTTTTTATATTTTCCTCAAATATCTGAACATCTTTTGTACTAGACAAACAATGGATTGCATTGATTTAGAAATAAAACTTCAGTACATTCATTCGTAAGATTCCAATTGAAAAATATTTCACTCATTCAAAACTACCAATCAAACGTAGTATATAAAAGCTGGAAAGTATAGGTACTCAGATATGAGTGTAGGTACTAAGGGGTTAGGGCACACTAGGCTGCATCGCAGCACAAAACAAATCTTAATTATATGAACCGTCGCACATTGCGAGCATGCTAGGGCGAAGCAGGCTACAATACATTCAAAGGAGTCTGTAAATGAGATAATTAATAATGCCCAAATTAATTTAAGCTGCTTTTCAGTACTTTACAAAAATCCAAATGAATAGAAACACCAATAACAAAGGTAGCAAAATCTTTCTGCCATGTTTAAAAATGATTTAATCAACTTTTCCTTGCAGTGTAGCCCACTTCGTCCCAAAGTAATATGCACTTACTATAAGGGCATAATATGCTGTATTTTATACATGAAATCAACAAACACCTAATATCATCTAAAAGCTTTGTTGTTACACATACATATTATTGCATTACAGTTTGTATGACGACCTCAGAATTTGTAGATCTTTACAAAACATTTAGAACCTCCTTTTTAAAGTCGGCTCGTCAGTCTTGCTCGTTAAAATACGGCTATCTGATATTTTTTAACTAGTATGCTCTTTCGTCAATTAAATTCTTTGGTGTTGGTTGACTCTTTCGAAAATTCTGCCAATAACAGATATGGAATGGAAAAGTATAAAGAACTCTGGTTCTATTTTCTGGCACACTTTGCCCGAAAATAGAACCTATGTTGATGCAGTTTAACTCAACGTAGATCTTATTGGTCTGAATAGGTCCTACAATCCTACATGTTAAAACATGTCTATGAGAGGGAATGTGTACTTAGAGCGCACACACATTCTGCCAGTTATATTTATTTCCCAAGTATCGGCGAGCCTATTGTCATCAACTGGGCACAAACCCACCTTTTTATTTGTATACCAGCTCAAAAATCTAAGGTCGACATCTCAGCCTGTATTGCATTCACTATTCATCATCTGTAAGGCAACCATTGGTGGAGTGGATAGTCTAAGGCATTGATGTGGCGGTGTAGTTCTAATTCTTAGAGCGTGATCGTCAACGAGGCAGGGGGAATGCGCTCGAATATTTTTTACAAAAAATATGAGAAGAAAATGCTTAGATATCATAATTATAGAAAAATGTTGCTGAAATCTATTAAATAAACATAGATTCATATACAGAGTGGAAGGGAGGGACAACGACAGTGGTAGCCACGTGTTCAGAACATCATTTTGAATACCCCATAGAAATTGTTCATCGACAATTTAAAAGAAAATCAGCTGCACGTGCAGCATGACCGCCGTAGAAACTATGGCTATGGCTATGTCGACGGAAGAATCGTCAAACTGACACTTTGTCACTGTCTATCTGTCATTATGTTAATTCTTCCGTAGACAATACTCGTTTCTACAGTGGTCATGCTACGCGTGCAGTTCCATACATTTTGACTGAGTAGGTCATGCAGTTTTGTGGGAAACAGCTGGTTTTTTTTTTTTGTAATAACCGACGAAAATTTCTATGTGGGGGCAGATGATGTACTCAATATGTGCTAACCGTTTAAGGGGAAGGTATACCTTCTACCCTGTATTTTTTTCAGTTATATTGATGTTAAGACAAAATATTACGACATTTACAATTTGATGATGCATGTAATTATTGAGATTCGCAAAATAGAAGTGAAATAAAATACACTAAAAAGTGTTACAACACATCTAAAGCAGAGCATTCAGAGAATTTCTATTTATACTAGAAGAAAATAACTTAAGACCACCATCTCTTTCTTACATAGAATGGAAGAAAATAAAGTTTCGCACGTTTTGTTCGTCAACTTAGAGCGCATCCCTACTCCCCGTTGTACGTTAAGTGAAGGTAATGGTGTTATTTAATACTAATTTACTTTGGTCGTTGGGTAACTTACGGAGCAAGGCAGGAGCGTAACTAAGAATCAAGTAGACGCCGCCATATCAATGATTTGAGTTGAGATACTAACTATTATGCAGTGCTGTGGCAAGTCGTGTGAATTATGTTCTTATTTTGTAGTTTTTAAGGTTCAAAATCGTGTTAAAGGAATTAGTTATAAATTCTCAATATTTGAACTGTAAATTAGGGAAAAAAATTTATTGTTTTGAATATTTTCCTTATCAGTCATATGTTAATTAAATTTTCAAGTCAATATTATCAGTGTTATTGCAATACAAAATAAACACGATTTGCCAAAGCACGTATTTAAAGTTTAATATAATGAAACACATTCTGCGAACACTATCGTTTACGGATTCTTTCATACTTATACATAAACAAATTAAAAAAAGAACACCCAAATAGATGAGATCCTGGTCGCTACCAGTTTCAATGTGATTCAAAAAGCAGTGCCAAACTCATTATAAAGAAAAAGAGGTTGTATTTAAGCTGTCAAGACCAGTGTTGTCAAGAATTTAAAAAAGGAAAATTATTTGGCGGCAAAACAGTTGGCTTCTAATCTCCAACATTGGCTAGCCAAAGCCAGTATTGCGTCTAACGCTCATTTTATTACTACTATGATAAACCTATTTTATATGAGTCGAGCGAAATTGGAATATTGGTTTAATTTGGCCAGCCATTGTGTGGAGTCTCAAGAAGTTTCATTCATGTAAATAAACATTTCATTTATGTATAAGTTTTTAAACTGATATGGTCACTAACATTATCAATAACACTTGTAACGAGATATTTACCATGTTTATTATTTGTAAACATGGTAAATATCCCGTTACAAGTGTTATTGATAGTATTTTATATATTCCTGTATTTTTATTGTTTATTTCTATAGTTAAATAGACACAGCCTATTATTACATCATTATGTTTATAATATCATATTTTTTTTTATTTTGACAACACTGATTCGGGAAACTAAAGAATAGTGCAAACGGGATAATTAGTTATTCAAACTGAAATAAATAGATGTATGTCAACTCCGTCTGAGGTAAGTTATTCACTCAAATATTCTTACCCAACCATGAACATGGGTTGTTTTTTTTTACAATATTTTAGGCACAGAACTATAAGTTAAGGCACAAGTTTCAACTGGCACGAAAGACAAGAAAAAAAAATATTGGGAGAAATACAATAGTACATAAAATGACTACTTTTTGTAGCACTATATTTCATTAGGTATGATTTTCGAATAGTGCCAATGTCCTTATTATAATTCCAAGTAAACCCAAAATCAGACAATCTAGAAAAGGCTCTGCATTAGCTACAAATTGGCAGATATGCCTTCAGAGTAGTTAAGATAAATGTGAAATGCAGGCACTTTACCGCAGACTAGATATTTGACAGATTTGATATAGCATATTGCAGCTGTCTTAGGCGCAGTTAAGCGCGGACATGGCACAAACGGCTTCCCATTCCATTCAAATTTCATTCAAAATGCATGGAAATAAAACGCAATTTAGGACACATTCATCATCATCATCATCGACAGCTTATAATGTTCCCACTGCTGGGACATCGGCCTCCTTTCTAAGTAATCCACCACGAGAGCCCAGTGCGGCTTGGTAGATGTCACATGTCTTCGAATTTTTAGTTCTAGAACATGCCGCTTTTCTCACGATGTTTTCCTTCGCCGTTTTATACACAAAGTAATGCGCGTGCCTGGGTTCGAACTCACGACTTATTGCTCGTAAGTCGGGGCTGTCACCACTGGGCCACCACTGCTCTCTGCTAGGACACACTATGCGCGTCATAACCACGCCCAAGCAAACGACAATACCGTGTCTTAAATTGCGCTTTATGCCCATGCCATGTCCGACGCCATATATATATAGCCTTAGTATCCCATACCTAGTCCATCTTTCAAGCCGAACAAAACAAAAAAGTATGTGAGTGAAGAACAAACCTCATTGGAACGCATACGTCTAGTGTGATTACTGTTACATTGTGTCGCTCGTACATATGTTCACTATAGTCTTTAGGGCACTTGATATAAGGGCTAGCCTTCTCGCTTGATGCTGGGCATCTGTGGTGGGGGTTCGGCGAGGCCCTTCACCTGTAATCGACATGAATTGGATATATTAATGAATTGCATTAAAATTTTTGAACGGTCTTCGTACAGATGATTATGACAAATCTTCACACTGAAATTTAACCATAAATTAATAGTTATACAAGTGAAAATGAAATAGTCACAAAAAAACCGGCCAAGTGCGAGTCGGACTCGCGCACGAAGGGTTCCGTACCATTATTTATAAAAACGAAAAAAAAAATACTTTTTTGTATGGGATTTATATATTTAATATTTTAATTACTTATATAATTACCCTTAAATATTTTTTTTTCTGTTTTTATTATTTGTTGTTATAGCGTCAACAGAAATACATAATCTGTAGAAATTTCAACTGGCTAACTATCACGGTTCATGAGATACAGCCTGGTGACAGACGGACGGACGGACGGACAGCGAAGTCTCAGTAATAGGGTCCCGTTTGACCCTTTGGGTACGGAACCCTAAAAAGAATGTCACAATTTTTGTTATAGTGCACTGGATTTTCGACTCTCTGCATTGAGACGAGCATTGTGAATCTAACAGACCACCATCCAAGCCAGTCCAAAATGCGCACTGTTGGAAATTCAAGACTAGGAGCGAAGCCGAGTAGGCAAGATGTAGAATAGTAACTGGATCTTGACTGCACGGCTTACCCAAGTCTTGTAGTAGTGTGCGTCCTTTTACGCTAATCCTCTCTCTGTGACTCCCAGCTGTACTGATCCTGCTGGCCTACCATGACGTCTTAAAGCAGTATTGTTTAAATCTTATTCCAGTTCCAAGAGTTACTGGTCCATGGAGGAGTATTTCAAGGGCACTCTGCCCATGTCTCTGAAGCGAAAGCTAATGGACATGTGTATTCTCTCCATCTTGACCTACGGTGCACAAACTTGGTCTTTGTCTAACATTCAAAAGTCCAAACTCAAGGTTTGCTAACGTGCTATGGAGCGCAGTATCTTAGGTGTGAAATTAACAGACCGTGTTCGAAACACTACATTGCGCTCCAAAACGCAAATCGTTGACATGGCTCAAAAGGCTGCCGAACTTAAATGGGACTGGGCAGGACATGTCTGTCGCATGTCGAACGAGTTGTGGGTCCGTAAAGCTCAGGATTGGTGCCCTGAAACAGTGACACGGGGTCGCGGCAGACCACGAAAAAGATAGCGGGACGAACTGGATGTCTTCCTTGATAATTGGAAAGAAGCAGCACAGAATCGTGACCGTTGGAAGGAATGGAGGGAGGCCTTTGCCCAGCAGTGGGACAATACAGGTTAGCTATATATATTCCAGGGTGGAAAAGAGACGGGCTATACAGGATGTCTAGCGCTGTCTCTTTCCCACACTGGAAAAGGAGAAAAACAATAATGTTTTAATAGCGTCATGGTAGGCCACCTGATCTGGTGTTTGTCCAGCTCGCCCCGTAATCTTCTGCGAGGTCTGCCACGATGCCTTCTGGCACTGTCAGGGCTCTAGTTGTCAAAATCCAGTGCGCGAATGATATTACCCGGTAAACGAGGCCTAACAAAAACTAAGCTTAAAATAGCGACCCCAAAAGTAAGGAGCATGTAATTACACCAATATTGCATACTGCTCAACCAGGGGTTGTGTGGTAACAACCCTTAATTACCCTTTACGACCCTAACCGACCGACCCCGTGGTTCTCACAAAAATCAATAGTCGTATAATACTTTTTCTTTTTATTTTATAAAAATATAGAGTTGTAAAAAAAGCAAATACCTACAAATATTGAAAACGGTAAAAACCAGTTATGTAAAAAAAATGGGATGTACCATAAAATATGCTTTATAATAGTAATTGGACAAACTCAGGTCACAAGTACGAGAAGTGTGAATAGCAAAAAATACCGAGGTACCAACCGATAAGTTTTTGTGTGATGTGATGTATGTTGACCACTTCATTAGTAAGCAAACTATTCACAAAAAACCCAATGAAATGGTAGGCACGACCAATCAAGCTGGACTCTGATCTCTCCGGAAGTTCATATAAAGGGTGATCAGGGTATACTGGATATGTAAAGCGAGATGAGCCGCTGTGTGTACGTTGGGGAGAAGTGGGTTTACCATAGATTGGTGAGTGGGTTTCGAGTCAAGGATGGAAATGTTTTAGGTGGACGAATACATGACGCTTGATGATGATGCTTTCGTTTATAGCGCAGTAGATGATGACGTCATTTTGGAGAAGGTGGTATTTGACGACTAAGCCCAAGTTCACAAGTTCACACAGAAGACTTTTTTACCGACTTCAAAGGAGGTTATCAATTCGACCTGTATGTACGTAATATGCACAGTTTTTGTATATGTTAGTCTAAACCAGCTTCTAAACATGTGTACCATTTTTTATAAGTGTATGTATATTTATTTGTTTGTTTGTTCAAGCATATCTCAAGAGAGTCGGAGTCGGAGGTAGTGGGATTGCAACCTTTTTTTTTACGTAGTTTTTTAACAAGGTACTACATACTTAGCGCCGCGAGTTGAAATCCAAGACTGGAGCCCGGGTAAACAAAGCGACAACTCAAAAGCGACCTTATTGCAACGAGATAAAAGACCACTGTGATGCAAATCAAGGGTAAAATAACTGAAAGGATTGTTTCTAGGCTGTGTTAAAGAACCGTACATGAATCTAACGCTGCGTCATGGTGACGTTAACGCACTAACGACGCTAACGTCAGATGTACTGGAAACCATTCTTCATCTGCCTAGCCTTTCCCAAACAATATGTTACTGTTTTCCGTAGTGTTAGAGGCGTTCTCTTCAACGTGAGCTTGTGACCAAGAGGTAAGACTTACACCTTAGGGTGCCTTTCCACCAGAGATGCTGTGCAGCTATGCTGCGAGAATGCAAAAGCGAAGCTACGAAACTATGTGACCGTTTCCATTGATGCTAGGCTATTTAGCGCAGCAACTAAGATGTGCTATGAAAATGCGCCGCCGCAAGGTAACCGAGGAAGATGCGCGTCTCGAGCTATGCGACGTATCGACAAAAGGAAAGGCACGGGCACGGCACTGTGACAAACGCGCGTCTACTGTAGGAACACTCCTCTGCTCATATATACACCAAACGCGACCACCCGCACGCATCATCATCATCATTTCAGCCTGAAAGACGTCCACTGCTGGACATGAGCCTCCCCCAAGAAGGGGGGATTTTACCATAATCGCCACGCTTGGCAGGCGGGTTGGCGATCGCAGTACGGTTGTTAAAAAAAACACAGAGAACGCTGCTGCCTAATCTCTGGCAAATCCCCTAGTCGCCTCTTACGACACCCGAAGATATGGGATGGTGCTGTTCTTTACGTCCGACACCACACAGAACAGCATGCATACTTCCATAAAAAACGTAGCTTGAATCGGTTTCCACTATTGCTATGTGGGCCAATGAATATGATTGCTGGATATCAAACGCATCCATAGCAACGTTGGCTAGCATACCTCTGGAGGAAAATCAACCTTCATCATCATCATTTCAGCCGAAAGACGTCCACTGCTGGACATAGGCCTCTCCCAAGTGTCGCCATATTGACATAAGGGGGGTTTGCCATAATGGCCACGCTTGGCAGGCGGGTTGGCGATCGCAGTACAGTTGTTACAAAAGCACAGAAAACGCTGCTGGCCATTCTACGGAAAGTCCTTTAGTCGCCTCTTACGACACCCACGGGAAGATATGGGATGGTGCTGTTCTTTACGTCCGACACCATACAGGACCTTAACCTCTGGTGGAAAATCAACCTTATTCCTTCAAAAATGTCTGTTAATCTCACCTTAAGCCGAGCGGCCGTCTTGAGAAACGCGGGCAGCTGCTCCTGAGACACGTTCACTTCGCCCGCGTACATGAACTCTAAGATAGCTTGCAGGTGCAGGTACGACACGTCCTTCAAGATTATTATAGGGTGCTTTGATGGATTCTCCTGGAAAATTTCTAAGGATATTAGTTGTGGCTTTATTATATCGTAGATCTGGATATATGACGACACGCAGACGCAGTAGCTGAGCGATTGGCTGCTGCGCTGCGTGTCGTGGATACGATCCCCGCACGGAACAAAAAATTGTATGGCCTACAAGTAGTTGTTCCGGGTCTAGCTGTTTGTGTGAGTTTAAATGTTTGTGAACGCACCCCCGATACAGAAGAAAATCCTAGTGTGGAGCATCGTTTTTTAAAAAAGAGAAAGTGATAGATATATATGTAAAAGGAGGAGGGCTCGGGGGTCTCAAATGATAACGATCAGACATCTTGTTAACACTTTTTATCACTCACAGTCTGTGGTACTGTTTTTATTTGCAAGCACTATCATATATAAATAGTTTTCTTGTAGGCACCGTATATACTTTCATTGAATATGAATTTAGTAAAAAGCTGTTATTTTGAAATGACAATCAGACACTTCAATTTTATTTTGTGTGTATATCAGTAGTGAAATACTGATACTCTGCATCCGGTTGGACTGGAAGCCTACTCCAACAATTTGTTGGAGTTGGCCTCCAGTTTGGGAAAAGGCTAGGCAGATTATGTATGAATATGTATATGAGTACAACGACTAGACCTATAATCTATACTTAATATTATAAAGCTGAAGACTTTGTTTGTGTGTTTGCTTGAACGCGCTAATCTCAGGAACTACTGATCCGGTTTGAAAAATTATTTCAGTGTTAGATAGTCCATTTATCGAGGAAGGCTATAGGCTATATATCATCACGCTATGACAAATAAGAGCGGAGCAGCAATGAACAATGTTGCGATAACGGGGAAAATGTGACGCAGACGAAGTTGCGCGGGACAGCTAGTATAATAATATGCTGACTGACATAATTGGAGTCGCCTAGCAGTCTATCAATAAACCAGGCCACAGGAAGTCACGGCCAATATATCGTCAATTCGGCGCGACCGCACGCACATTCGGCGGGTGTCAAGTTGCCAGGTGCTTAGTAAAACATCCTGATCGACGCTTGTGTTTACCATTCGTATCCATAACGCTGTGTTTTTACTCACACTGAAATTAAATACTTCAATAATCAATTTTTTGTTAATGACTTGACTTGCATGAAAAATGTATGATGTTTGTTAAGTATTTGATTTGAAAGGTTACGATTTTCTCTTATTATTAAGAATATCTCATGAGATGACAAGTAATAGAGAAGTATGGAAGAAGAAAGCATGCTGCGCCGACCCCGAATAAATTGATTTAAGGGCAAGAGAATGATGATAATATTAAGAATTTATGAATTTGGGGTCTTCCTTTCCTCCTTCCTGTTATCCCTATCTACTGCATCATCCTCTGCCTAGCCTTTTCCCAACTATGTTGGAGTCGGCTGCCAGTCTCACCGGATGCAGCTGCATTCCAGTATTTTACATGGAGAGAGTGCCTATCTACTCACTCTGGCCTCCTTATTACCGCTTCACTATCCACAGCTGTTATTTATTTATTATCAGACAGGCAGTTCAGACAACTGAGAGTTGCCTGTATCCTGCTGTTCCTCACTAGATTTAGATATTGGCCAATCTTTGAGTAAAGAGTCTAGTCTGTTTGTTCATAAGACATCTTATATGTCATGTATTACTGACAGTAGTTTGTGGAAACCAAACGCAGCGACACCACACTCAAAAGTTCTGCAAGGGATTCTAAAGGAAATACCACTCCTGCGTCCGTACCATGACGTCTTAAAACATTATTGTCTCATTCCTATTCCAGAGTAAAAAAGAGACGCAGCTATACAGGTCGTCTAGCTCCATCTCTTTCCCACTCTGGAATAGGAATGGAACAATAATGTTTTAAGCGTCATGGTACGGACCCTGGATGCACCCATGGACAGAACGCCATGTCACCACGCCTTTGATTGAAGATACGATATCCTACTCAGAGCGGAAGCTGAAGATTTCTCTGGCATCAATGAAATTAGGATATACACAGACGGCTGTATAACTGCCAGTGCAGGCCACTTCTTAAGACCTCAAGATGATAGAGATGGAACATTAATGCACTTGAAAATAAAAATAAATAAATCCAGTATTTCGCAATAATGTTTTCCATTACCATCAGTCATTCTATGTTTAGCAATATAATTGAATAAGAAGCCAAAAGGGGTAGCCTGCTACTTCAAGGTCATGATTTTGAGAAGAAAATTTCTTAAATTAAAAAATGTTCCCACGGCTGGGAGACGAGCCTCCTCAATGTGGAAAGCGGGCTGTAATCCACCACGCTGGTTAATAGAAGTCACATGTCTTTGAACTTTTGGCTCTAAAACATGGTTTTGCTATCATCATCTACCAAGACTTTTCCCAATTATGTTAGTGTCAACTTCCAGTTGTACCGGATGCAGCTGAATACCAGTATTTTACATGGAGCAACTGCCTTTCTGACCTCTATTACGCAGATAGTACTGGGTAATACAATATCCCTTGGTAAGACTGTCATTATTTATTATTTTGTTAGATAAGATATTTATTTGTATATAGAAGAAAAAAAAAAGGCAACGTACATTATACATGTAGGGACAAGGTTGTACAATCGTGTTTAACATTATTGGCAGATTTCCGGCCCCTAAACTAGGTACGCAGACCTGTCTCTTAGGAGTCAGTCATTTTTCGGCTTCCTTTTTATATGATACAATACAACCGTGACATTTTATAACAACTGTTTGTTCTGATGATATATTTCTTGCTCATATGGAAGCTAGCAAAGTGTCTTAACATTACTTATGTTCATAGTAGCCCCACAAACACAACTGCAGTTACTCACAGCCAGGAATGAGTTCACATCAATTATGCAAGCATGGCCGTACCATATTACTGATCGATAGTATGAAGTCTAGCTAGACTACCGTTATTTTAATAAGCTGTATTGATTTATAGGTCAGGCACTATGAGAATAAGGTAGAACTTTCAACAATTCTTCTTGGAGGATATGGTTGGGAAGTTATCTCAATGAATTCAAACTTATTGTGACATTCTACAATTATTGTTATTTTTTCCACACTATATTGAGTTTTTAATTTCGCTTTTAAACATTATTTTTACCAAATTCGGCAACAAACAAAAGTAATGAATTATTTACTGACAAAAAGGAATGATTGTATTGTATAATTGGGTGGTGTCCGGAACACCATGTCCAAATTGGTTGTTTTACTATGGCAATGGCGGTACATGAATGATGTAGTGGATGTCTTAGGGGACTCAAATATAAAATTAATAAATAAATTGAATACTTCATAAAACATGATACCGCTACCTTACGCTAGCTCACCTCTAATAAACTTTTGAAGTACGGACTACACGCAGACAAGACCATTTTGTGTGCCTTACATGTCTGACCCTCGCACGCTAGTGTCACCTGAAATAATTATGGAAATTAGTTATGTGGAAGACAGGATTAGTAGTTTGGAATAGCTAGCCACTTGAAACACTCAGGGAGACACCTAAAAGCGCAGCACAGACAGAGCAATTAACAACAGGTGTTTAAATTTTTAGTGATAAAATAATCTGCATAGTCCTAGATATTGCCACAACTTTAAAAAGTTGACAGTTACGTCAACTGAAGGTATGTGTAGTCAGTGCCAAAAAGGTACTTAGCACAAGCTTTGACTTTTGTATGTTGATCTTGTTCTTCCGTTTAAAGATCTCGCCCTCAAACTGAGTGTGAGTGCATTTCAATCAATGTGACCTGAGTATTTAACCCATCAAGCGATTGTCTACAATCTGTCCTCTCCACAGGTTTAACAGTTATATTCATCATCATTTTAAATGCATTCTCCTTATGCAATGTCGTCAGTTCATAAGATATTTGTCAGGGTTAAAAACCTAATAAAAGTTAACTTTGTAACAAACTAATAATGATTGCAAACATATTTTTATGTATTTTTCAATACATTTTCCATCTTACTGATTAACATGTAGTACTAGTAACACTAGAGCTATTTTAATCTGACAATTTAATCTCCCAATTTCATTTTGTTAATAATAATCACCAAGTGAAGAGGGGCCTCAACATACTGCACCACATAAGTTTAAAGACTGATCAAACATTGGTTTTTAGAGGAACATTAATTCAATATTGTTTCTAAATGCCATTAAAACCTAAAATCACATATGTTGGCTTGAAATTTGGACCCTGCGGATGGTTTTTATAAATCACATCTAAAATATTTAATAAATTCTGTAGCATAATGTATAATGTTCCTGTATGACAGTTCCAAGTTTAATAATGTGCCAGAATCTATAAACAGATGAGATCACAGAATGCAAAATATCTACAACAACAGTTTAGGTTATATCAGTTTGTTTGTACACAAATATAACATTATTTCGTACTCACGTCCGTGAAGCTTTTCTCATCCCGCAAATGCCTGAAAGATGTCACCATATTTGTCTGGAAATCATTCCATTTGAGGAAGAATTGTTGATCACCCATTTCGGAAATTTAATACACTGAAAAACACAAATAAACCCATGAAATGTATTTTAATCAACACCGTTCGTTAATAGATTAACGTTTATCGTAAAATTAGTTTGTAGCAGTGTTTTATTCACACTTTTTAAATGATACCATCACAATTAAATAGTGCACTTTATATAGTTTACCTACGTCACTAGTTGCAATAGAAATGATGCTTACCTACGATCACTTGGTTACAATAATTATTTTCGATTTTGGTCCCTGTAGACCTACTTGGATTGTTGTACAAGGGAACCGCGTATTATTTCGAAACTATCACAAAAAGTTAAGCAATTGAATCTCAAAATAAAGACGCTGTCTCGCATAAATTAGCGACTTCTTTCTATTTCTTAAAAATTCCTTCATTCACCTAGTTGGGGTTGCCAGAACTAAAATTTATTTTTCCCTGTTTGGAAAAGAAAAAGCTGGTTTGTTTTTTTTAGTTACTTTTAGTTTGTGCCACTGTCTTCTTCATCATAGTTGTCATAACACCAAATCCTCTTTATAAAGTCATCTCATTAAGACTAATAACAGTAATAACTGACCAATGCCTCGGCCTATGCTACGGCTTTAGTTCGATATAAAACATTTGTATACTGGGGCTTTGGACTGCTTTCTTTATTCACACGAATCGTTTTAGTAGTGTTTTTAATTAGTGAAATTTTCGTCGTCATAACTAAGGTAATTCAGAAACAGTGACCATTTAATTTTGAGACGAGCGAACGAAAACTAAATTACCCTTTTAATTGGGTAAATTCTAACAACGGTATTCATTGGCCATCGTTCATTCTAAAACGTTGAGATGCGTTCATTCAATTTATGATTTTATATTTTTTTTAACCAGTGGAAGGAATAGCATTGACAATTTACAATAAATAATAGATAGCGATGAAATAAATGTTTTATTACTTATTTGAACCGTTCATGTAAGATTTAGCGGATTGGCTTGTGTAATTTGAAAACAACAGATTTTTAAAATCATTAGCGCCATCTTGTGACGAGTAGCAATCATAACTAATTAGTTTTGTTTCTAATTAGCCGCCATCTAGTGGACATATTTATAAACTGCATTTATTTTCAGCCGATTTTCTCAGTAACATGGGAATCTGCAGGTATTTGTTTGCAATAATATTTCTATAAAGGCTATATAATACCCATTGTCAACAAACAGCTTCACTGATTTATTTTGAACCAAGTTCAAGAAATATGAGGTTTTCACTATTTAATGCTTCAATCGTGTGCTTTTAAAATGTCTAGGTATATCAAAGCACATGTGTATAGGGTTCAAATAAAAGAATTTGTTTATTTTAATAATACACCATTATTTATTTGACAAAAAACCGTTTTTAAAACGACACTCATATTGCATAAAGTAAGAGAGGCAAAAGGTGAATCGTAACATCTTATTATAAGTATAATAATTGTATGATATTATTACTATTAAAATCATGCGTAATAATGATAAAATTTAGTTTTAACTTACTTATACGAGAGCATATTTTAAAACACACGAACACTACATTTAAAAGGCCAAGCGGTGTTGCCACAATATCCTTATAACCTAGTAGACTTAATTACTTTTACTAGTAAGTACGAGATTACTACCTATAAACTAATTATAATTATGTAACATTATTTTTAAATGTTATTACGACAGCAACTCATACCTACTGGCCTACTGGACGAAGCAAAATTATACAAAAACAAATCTAAATAAATATAATTACAAATATCAAAATCATTCGCTTTTTTCTAACTATAATTGACATGAAGCAGGATTCAGTTAAATTAATAAATACACTTATATAATAAAACTTACTTTGGTATACATTTAGTTTTAAACAAATATTATAATGAAAAGTCACGTCTATCTTTGAAATATTTAAGAATAGTTATTACGAAGACTATTTGGGGTTCTTCCTTGAGAGATGCAGTTATTTGTTTTAGTTAAAACTGGTATTTTCTGCATTAGAAACTTCTTCTTCACCAATACTTTCTTAAGTACTTTCTGAATAACGCTGTTTCTTTCATGAACGAACCCCTAACATATACCAGGAAAATTTACACAATTATTGCTTAAAACTGTCCTATACACGAAGTGCTCTAAAAAGAGCATATATTTATTAAATCCATATATCTAATATTTTTTATATTAAGGTAAACCTTACAATAGTACTACTATTAAAATATATTTGGTATATAGTAGCGTTACAAATATACAAAGCACATTCGAACTTAGGTATATTCTAGCGTATGATTCGTCGATCCACAAAGAAGACTGTAAATCCTATAACTACCCTACCTAAAAGGTTTATAACCTTAACGAAAAAATAATAATATTGCTGCACCGATATTTTGCCGATAAAATAATAATTACAATTAATAATATAAAAAGAAAACTCGAATAGATTTTTGAATGAAAACTAAATATTTTATTTCCAATAAAATTAGTTCCCAATATGGTTTACGGGCGTCGACCGCAAGCCATAGGTCAGAAACGTAACAAAATATTCAGAATTTATATAAAGTTATAAGTACACCTAGGAGATCCTAACCTTTTCCTTAAAATTTATTCTAACCTCTAGTCTTTGTCAGTAAAGAAATGCCATGAATTTGAGCAAACAAAATGTCATTTATAAATTAACTCACGTTTTAAGAAATTAAGGTCGTAGAAAAGTTCTAAAGTTCCTACTTAAGGTTTTACCCTAACACTAGATTAGCATTTAACGACTGGCTTTTGCCCCTTGAGATAAAATGCTATGTACACTGTTCTTAAGTATAAATAGTTACCTAATATATCTAGAGAAAGAAATAGAGCTTAGCAGTATATACGGTAAAGATAGGCAGAAATATTCATGAAAATATTATAGTAAAGATATTTTTATTTAAGACTGAAATGTCTACAGAATCTACACTATTTCTTAATCATTATTATTTAAGTAAACCATTGCAATAGATGCTTAAAACTATTCATTGGTAGTACAATTGGAGGTTTAACTTTAAATCTTAGAGTTAAATCTAAACTGTAAGAGAATGTAAAACTTGATATTTTGGTATTATAGCTTAGATTAAGAAAAAAAAATCGTTTTAAAGATGACTAGATCAATTTTGGGTTTGCGAAAATTAAGTGTTTTTGGCTGAACTTTATTACTAAAATGGGTGTATTTATAGTACATGAAAAGGTATGAAAAATAGTACCCGACTAGATGGAAATGCAAAATTCATCGGTTCATCGATAGATTAACAGCTAAAACAGTGCATTAAATATAGTGATGGTTGAGTCATTGAAGATCAGTGTTTTTATTGTCTTTTAGATTAAAAAAAAAAAACATTATAGAATCGCTATAGTAAAATGTTTCGAATTTTATGAACTAAATTGGCCATACTCAAAGTCGTGTATTTCGTTCAGTCATCGAAATATGTCTACTACAGTATAGAGGATTATTTTGGATTTTTGACTCTAAAAGACGGTAAAAAGTGCACGATCTCAAACTGACTACTACTATGTACATAGTAATTTAAAACTGGCTTATTTTACCATGTTAGATACTAAAATATAAGAGCTGAGTACATACTAACTAGAATTCAAATATACAGTGTACTTTTAAGAACTGGCACTAAGAAACCTTCGTTGTTGATTACCCACATTTTTAAGCATTAAAATAGTTACAGTAAGGCATTATAGGACGGTTTAAACTTTAAATTAAGGCAGCTAAAGGCACCTAATAATAAAACTAGCAAATATTTACACGCTACTGCATTGAAGTGATAGTTACCAAAACGGCATCACTTAATGGTTCTACTCGTTGCTAGATGGCGTTGATATAAAATTATACATTCGTTGAAGCTTCACTTTGGATAATTCCATTTTTTTAATTAGAAAAAATATTTACAACCTTAGTGCTAACGTAGTTACGTCTACTCGTTGCTAGATGGCGTTGTACCGTTTTCATTAGCTTTGGACGTTTGAACGTGAATGTTTTGCAACGGTATTTTTAGTCCCCGCGGTGCTAGAATGAGTCTAGCAGGCGTCACGAGGACTATAGCGTACTCTCATTTATTCACGCCAAGGATTTTCGCGGCCTCGTCTGCGGAGGAGAGTAGCTTGTTGATGGTTTTGTCGGGGATTCCGAGCAGTTTGCCGATGAGGTCGCTGTTCTCCGGATCGTCGGCCTCGGAAGAGTATTTGCGCGAAGTCATGTCCAGTTTGAGCTTCTTTTCATATGGAGCGGAGGGAGGCGAGTTGTTGTTGTTGACATTGCTAGGGATTTCATTGCCTGAGCCGTCTTCGTCTTGGTAGCGATATCTGTAAAGATCGGAAAAATTAGATACGTGATTTCGATGGCTGGCTAATCATTTTTTTAGGACCAATTGCTTGTATTATTCACGATTTTTTTTTAAGTTTTTTATTTGCGTTTCCAAACAAAATGTTTTAGATTTTAAACAGGTTTTTCTCTAATCTAGATACTTTACTCACCCATTAGTGACAGCATCTTCACGCGGCGTATTAGGTGGGGAAGCTTCCTCATCATCAGTGATTTCTTCGCGGTGCTTCTTGCGGTGTCGCAGCATGCTGTGCTTCAGGGTAAAGCGACGTCGGCACAGGTCGCAAGCAAATGGTCTCTCTCCCGAATGAGTCCGCATGTGACGACGGAGGTCCTCAGCTGACCAGAATCGACGGATACAGAATGCGCAGACCACCTGGAAAGAAATAAGAATTTGTAAAAGGAGATTTTATAATGAAGGTAATGTTTATGGAGGTTGACTATTAATAACAAGCCTGGTTTCGATAATTCTATAATCAACAATTTGAATCTTACCTTTCTGTTGGCATGGTCAGGAAACTTTCCCCTTTCATCATCATCAGCGCTTTCACTCCTGTCACTGGCAGCATCCAAGGCACCCTTGCTGACCAGCTGCTCATATTCAGTCGTGTGTCCCGTCGCCAAGTGCGACAGGGCTCCACTCCTTTCTCCAAATGACGCTTCACATAGGTGGCATTTAAACACTAGACCACCTTCATTGGTTTCTTCCACAATTTCAGGGTCTGGTTGAGAATCAATCCCGTGTCTGGACGACATATGCTTCTTTAGCGTTTCAAGGGATGAAAAGGTGCTAGTAGGACAAGACACGCATTTGTAAGGCCTTTCTGGCACTGCTCTGGCGTCGTTTATTATTTGTGGTGGGGTTACCGTGTCAGGGATTGGTTCAGCCAAGACAGCTCTGGCAGAACCTCCGTGCTTCCTCAATAGATGGCGGTCGCAGTTCGACTTGGTGGTGAAGAGAAGTGTGCAGTGCGGACACTTGAATGGTTTCTGTCCGGTGTGCGTCAGGACGTGGCGACGGAGCGATGAGGACCAAGGGAACTTGCGGTGGCAGTAGGGACACGATACTCGGTTGGGTGCTAGGCTGTAAGCGGACTTTTTCTTTGGTGGTAGAGCTGTATCTGTTTCGTCGTTTGATCTGAAAAGATGCATAATTAGGTTAATACAAGCTTTATATAAGTTTATTTTTTTGGGTGTAGAAAGAGTGACTATTATTTTAAAATATTTATCTGTAAAAGTGCAAAAAGGTTCAACTTACTTATTTTCATCGCTACCAGAGTTATTTCCCTCACTCGTGGAGGCCACTAGACCCTCTTCATCTTCTTCCTCGTCACTGCGAGTAGGCACCACCGGGATATGCAGTGGCTCTTGAGTCGGTGAGATAGAGTTTGTTCCTGACTCCGTCTTATCATTGATAATAGGAACAGGCTTGTTGATCAAGTTCCCAGCGATTTTAAGGTCGAAGTCCTTAGTCATTTCCTGTTGGCACGTAGCCATTAGGATTTCAGCGGCTGCAAGGCGCGCCGCGGTGTGATCTTCCGCCTTGTCTTCCTGATCAGGCTCCTCGTCTATTACTAGGGTATCTTCTTCATCTTCCTCATTATCGGCTACTTCATCAGAATCTCGTCGCACAGGCGAGCGATCCGATTGTTGCAAGGGCCTTTCAAGGTGGCGAGCTAGTAAAGCGAATTTCATGCGATCAGTCAGTGAGTCAGGTGTTGGGTACGGTGGTGGCGCTCTCGGAGCTGGTCTTCTGACACTCCAGTGCTGAGGATGTTGTTGCTTAACGTGGCGTTCCATGTTAGACCGGAGAGTAAACCGCGCCGAACATTGAGAACAGGAAAATGGTCTTTCAGTTCTGTATCTCCTTTGTTTCTGCTTGGGCATCAGAACACCATTCTTTATTACCATCTTCACGGAATCCGTTTGAGGGACGAGAGTGTTATTCATTGGTGGGCGTGGAGATTCAGAGTGCGGCGAAGGTATCGGTGAGATCGATGGCGGTGGTTTCTGTTCTTCTTCCTCAGGCTCAATTTTAGGCTGACTGTCTTGGTCATTTGGGACGAGTCTGCCACCAGACATGCTCAAGCCTCGCATAATTTCTTTCTGTATGTGCTGTTTTATTTCGGCAAGTTCCTGAGAATCAGTTGGGTGAGGAAAAAACGGAGGTTGAAGTAAGTAAGGGGCGATAGGAAAGGATGGTGGCAAAGATAAACCATGGATGCCAGGAACTGTGCCGGCGTACAGCTGCGACAGCTGGGTGGCATAGAATGCCGGATCGATTTTAGGCAGCGAGTTTTCAAAAAGTCTTTGTGAGGCTAAGAGGAACCTTGTCCTATCGTATGCTGAAGCAGCGACGCTCGCTGCATCGGGCTCGAACGAAGGTCGTGGTGCAGCCTTAGGCTCCTCAGAATCGGTGTCACGTTTCTTCTTACTGAGATCAAGAACATCACAACTATTATTGTCACTGGTGCTCAAGTCAACGGGAGCTTCTTCATCGTACGAATCGTGTGAGATGTCGTTGGACTTGTACGAGATTTCTGGTGGCCTAAACTCCGGTATTTGCGTCAGCTGACCGATACCCTTCACTTTAATTCGAGGTTGTGGCTGCTCTACATCTCTTTGGATAGGCAGAGGTAGAGGTGACTCAGGTAATGGCAATGGTAACGGTAACGGTTTAGTTGTTAAGTTAGTGACTGGATGTCTATCGGTAATGAAACTTGGAGTAAAGTGCGTAAGTGGCGTATCGCGTCCCGAACTTTCGTTTCGCCTATCAATGTCAGGGGTGTGGAAGGCAAGCGATCTCTTCACTTCATCCCTTGCTAGTTTAGAATTAACTTCATCATTATTAGGATCCTCAGACGGATGGTAAATTATTGAGCGTTTCACATCTTCTCTTGTGACTTTAGCATGTCTATTCCTTAAGTGACGCTCGCAGTTGGCTTTGGTAGTAAAAGCGTAATTACAGACGGCGCATTCATACGGCCTGTCCCCGTTATGTGTACGCATGTGACGTACTAACGCAGCCTTATCTAAAGAGGCATGAGGGCACATGTTACACTGATAAGGTCCCGGGCCCGTTCCGCTCAAGTGCACTCTATTGTGTCCCTTCAAAGCTCTTAGGTTAGGGAACTTGGCAGGGCACAACCTACAGGGGAACTCTCCACGCAGCTTCATTCTTCTGAACTCTGCTGCGAAGTTGTCTTGGGTTTCCTCTTGATCTCTGTCCTTGATAATGGTGTCCGGAGGGGTAAGAACCGAACTTTCTAAAGACACTCTAGTGCCTGTGAGCCTCTCTAAGAGGCCGCCAGCTGACGTGACGTTTAATATCGATTGAATATCTGCCAAGTCGCGAGCGGCATCGATGTGTCTGATGCCGTTGGTAAGATGATTATCATCGAACTTAGGAGTGAATCTGTCCATTGGTGGAGTCAACGTTCCAGGAATGCCAAAGGATCTGTTTCTGAGATCTAATTTGGCGAAGAAATCCTCCCTGCGATCTCTTTCAGGGGTAGGAATTCGGGTGGCGGAGAGGCACGATTTCCTGTGAATGTCCAAAGCTTGTCCACACGGGAAGTCTCGGCAGCACATGTCACATCTGTAACGCTGGTCGGTCACTGACACGTGCGGGTTCCTCTCGCAGACTCCTCTGGCAATTTCAGGGAACTTTTTGCTTGAGAAATCGACGAAGGTAAGATCGTCGAAGCCAGTTTTGGTGTCGTCACTGTGCGCAGTGAATCGGTGGATGTCGAAAGCGTTGACCGAGTCGAATCGCTGCCGGCACTTGGGGCACTCGAACCTTGCTGTTCTTTTGTCCATCGGCATGGGAGATGGTGAGGTGGATGCGGCACGTTTGCGTGCTCTCCTCAGGTCTTCCTCCTCGCTCCTGTCTGATCGGTTGTCACTGTCGATGCTCGTCGTCCTAGTGACGCGCAGCTCCTGCTTTTCAATTTGAATGCCGTCCATTTCTTCGTCGGCCTCGATTTTTGCTTCACTGATGACCTCCTCTGTTTTGATTTCTGTAACAAAAGAGTACATGTTACAATTGATTACGGATTGTATGTTTGAATAACGCGGGGCGCTTTCTTACAATTCCAAGAAAAGTCGACAATAGATGAGTCAGGCAATTCACTTGTGTGAGGTCGCCATTTAGAATAATATGATATATTATTATCATCATTGGAATCGATTTTAGTTACAATTTGCTAATAGATTTCTTAATGTATTAACTAATTGTGTCTGTTTGTTGCTACTTGATAACAGATGGCGTTGTTTTGCAGTCACCTATGCGCAAACAATTTGCTATCTTCTCGATCTAATCATAAAATATATTTAGTTTATAGCACTGAAATAGCGAACTATCGAACTAAATTGAAACCTAAAAAACTTTTGTCAACTTTGTTCTTGTCAAATCAACCTTAAATTCAGTTTGATATGAATCAAAATCGCACAACAGTCTCCCATCCCTAAAATTCTCAAACCACAACAAAGTTCTCGACGGATGATTCACACTATCTTTTGTTTTAAAATGAACCGCAACTACAAACAAAAAACCGCTCTAGTTGGCACGAAATAAAGCGTATTTCTCTTTGTTACCGTTCCCATGAGCCTCGCTGAGGCTATAGGGCACAAAAATCAATAAGACTGACACCTAGTGGGCTATAGCTAGAGAAGTGTATGGTTGGCAAGCGACTGAGTCACGTAAACGCTATCAGATCGTTGTTTTGTGAAAAGTAGCGATTGTGAGATACTTTAGGGACGTGCAATGAATAAATACATATATTTGGCGGGTAATTCCATAAGCTTCACGCTCGATTTTCATGATTATGGAAAGCACAAACTTTTTAGAGCACTAATAAAATCCAGACAGACATTATACAAAAAAGTGCCTATCATCATTCATCATTTCAGCCCAAAAGACGTCCACTGCTGGACATAGGCCTCCCCCAAGTGTCGTCACATTGACATTTTGGGGGGTTTTGCCATAATCGCCACGCTTGGCAGGCGGGTTGGCGATCGCAGTACGGTTGTTACAAAAACACGGAGAACGCTGCTGCCCATTCTCTGGCAAGTCCCTTAGTCGCCTCTTACGACACCCACGGGAGGATATGGGATGGTGCTATTCTTTACGTCCGACACCATACAGAACAAAAAAGTGCCTATAAAATATATGAATGGAGTCTGTCGTTTAGTTGAAAACCGAGACAGTATTAGAAGGAAAAACATTTATAATTGAATAAAATTATACACTATAACAACAAAACAGGAAGTAAATGCTTTTGCCATATTCCTGTCGCTGAATGAAAAGTTATTGTCTGTTTTATTTTCTAACAAAAATACAGTGGGTCCCAAAACAGTACCTTTAGTAACTTGTAGGAAGCTAAGCCCCAAAAATGATCTTATAGATACTTGGCAAGCTAGATGAGTCTCAAAAACACCCTCTTTTGTTTCTCATTCACTCTCAGATTCCCAAGAAAGATACGTAAATTGGAATAAGTCTATCATATGGTTTTGTAAAATAATAGCATTTGTAGAATATTTAATGAACGTGCTGTGAATAGTTGCAAATATTTGACTGGTAAAACCAGATCTTATTGAGATAAGTTCACGCCAATGTACGCTTGAATTTGGCTTGTTCTTTTTGGGTATTTTATTGTCTTTGATTTATAAAAGTGATTGACAGTAAGTCAAAAGAAGAATGACGTGACTAAAACCTTATTTATTAAAATCTCGATAGATTTTTCTATTAACTGCCAGCATAAAGTAATCGCATTTAAAATATTTCATATTATTGTTAACGATTCTTGAGGTAGGTTAGTCACAAAGAATTTATTCTCTACTTGCTTTAAAAGAAAACACTGAATCATCTACTTATTATTATGTTACTTCTGGCTATCACCGTCTACTCACAATAATGCCTATAAACTGCGTAGTACCTACCCAGACAAATGGTTCCATGAATGGATAAATTTTTTAGCTGACACATTCTTATTTAATCCCATTTAATTGGCAGCACTGAAAAATACACTTCAGTTTTAGCAATATGGTAACAATAAAACTTATTCACAGACTATTTTTTTTTAATTATGACATGTCAAGAGCATGGTTCTTCAATGAATGATTAGCAAAAACAGGAACGCGGTATATGACGCCAATCCCAGTCCATAGTAATTACCGAACAGGACAATATATCTGACTCACAGTACGTCAGTAACCTACATACGAGATTACATATCAATGCATAATACCAAATAAGGTATTAAATTATATAATTAATGGATAATTTACCGCGTTTTGGGTGAGAGGAAAAGTCTTCTTTTAAATATAGAATGTTCATGAATATCGTCAGCCAGAATAGTGCATGTTATCCTGTGTTTCAATGAAATATTTTGTTTATGATATTATTAAAAATAAAGTTGGCTTTAGGGACTTTGTTTCCTAGTCATTTATCATTCGAATTTATTTTTACCATGGTTACCATACTGTCAACTTTAGCTATAGATTATAGTAAAGAGGAAAGCATCTCGAAGGAAGGTACAATTCTAAGCTCTATTTGTTCAAAAAGTAGCGCAAATCCAAAGAATGGAAAACAAAATACGTATTTCATGACGTAAGGTAAAACATTTGACACCTTCCTCCAAGTTTTGTGCACATTCACCTAAATTACATTCTTATGTCGTATATTCACACCTATTTAGATAAACACATCCGCCGAGACTCGAATTACACAGAAAATGTTCATTTCAATACGTTTTTCTTGCATGTAGAAATAAACGAAAATGTTAACAGAACTTTGGGCGCACCTGTGTTAAGATTTCGGTAAGTATACAGATACACCCGCTATAAAGGTGAATTTCGTTTGCAAATTTTCCCGGATCTGTTATTTTGGGGAGGGAGATTTGCACCCCTCTTTCAACCCTCTGGCTACGCCCATGAGATTTCCCCCTAGGGAGACAGACTGCCCCAACCAAGAGGACGGTCGAAGGGGGCGGTTTAAGCTTCAGGCAAATATCTGCTTTATAAGAGGAAAAAGAAGACGAGAATTGCTTATTATGGAGCCAAAGTTTGTGTAGACGTATACGGTTTTGACTAAGATAAGTGGGTTTATTCATAATCGCTGCTTTTGAGCCATGATTAAACCCTATTAAACCATACATTTCTTGAAGGTAAAACGTCTCTCAATTTTAAGTATCGTTTAAAATTGAGAGAGTATGTATCCGTAAATAGAAGTCCCTTTGATAACTGTGACATCAATTGAAAAAACTGAGTGAGACTCGAAATCTACACCTACCAAGGCTTGCAAAAGAACATTACCAGTCTGCGAATCCAAACTCCTAGATCTTTTATCATCGACGTTCATTTGCATAACACTTTTTTCTCATCATAATGCTACTCCGTTCTCAAAGTAGCAAGCTTTTGAAGAAATCATGAACAAGCAAATGTATCGTGTCGGGTTTTCTTAGCAATAATCATTTCACGCAATCTTGTTTGTAACTTGATGCGTGTGCGCATTGTGAAGTAATGTCACATCGGACTGTAACAGTTTTGTTTGTGGTCCCACTGTAGTTTGTTTTCGTTACTGGGGTCCTATGTGGTCCTGAGACATACCGTCCGTATTTTTCAAAAGATTTTAAAAGGTGTTTATAAGTATGTAATATTTAAAAATAGATATATAACTTTAGAAATAGATGCTTCAATAATAGTAATTGGTATTTCCAAAACTGAAGACGTTTTTGTTTTTTAAGGGTACCTTTGATAACTAAAATGAAGTTTATTGCAAAATATTTTGTTAGCGTGAACCTATGAATTCAGATTCGGAAAATTCCGAACACATAAAACGAACCACAGAACAAATGGAGGCATTTCCTTCAATAACCGCGACGGTGTAACTACAGCCATATTTTACGCAACATGTACGAGGAAAACAAAAGTGAAGTTTAGTCGCAAATGTGTCGAAATTGAAAACGTATTTATTCTCGGAAACACTCTGAAATGCGCTTAATGCACGCTTTTGGCAGCACGCGTTCAACGAACCAATGAAATTAATTAAATATTTATCAATAAATGGACGTAATCGGTTATTTTTTGTATTATATTTGTACGAAAAATGACGTGAGAGTACCAAATATGGCAGATTTGTGGTCAGGAAAAGTTTGTTACAATTAATGCATAAACAAATTCAATGACGATGAACAGATTACGGGTTAATTGGATGTGGGTTAATTTGCCAGTAAAGGTCTCAACGAATTTCTCATGATCTTTACTAGGTCAGGTAGGTTAAGGAGATGATTCCAAGTAAATTAGCCAGCTGTAATTCGATGAAGCTGCAGTAAACTAACACTGATAGTTTTAATAGTTACGCACTAGTAGATTTTATACAAGATCCGACCATTTCGTCTGTGAACTGTTTCCATAGCGAATATATTCTCCATCGGCCACCGGAAACCAAAAAAAAGAATTCTAAATTAATATTCAACGTCCAGTTACACGTGTAAGGGTCATCAAAATAGTACAATCACGGAATAAACACCATCCGAATTCAACGTACAGCCGAGTTCAATAACTTCATATACGGAGAAAAGGTGTGACATAGAAGCGCTGGCGCACCGTGACTTCCTCCTTCCCGCTTATTCGGAATTTAAATCGACCTATCGCCATCCCGAAGTGTCCCGAAGTCAGTCGAAGGTGCACGACAATAACTCTTATTGTCTGCATAATAAGATGGTTGTCTTTCTAACGGTGGGCGGCGCATATTATAAGCTATTTGATTGATATGTCGGGGACGTCGCACAGTACCGCTGCTTTCTTCAACACTCCAATGAGCCTCAACGGTACTGAATTACACCATGTAGTATCTCCAAGCCGTCACTTATGGTGTCGCCATCGGCAATTACCTGACCATACGGGTTTGCTTTCGCAACTGTTGTTTTGCTGGGAAATTGGAGTATTTTGCACGGTATTGTGGTCTAGTTAGGCTTTCCTGGCGGTAAAGTTAACTTTGTCTGTGACAACTGAGACGGCTATTGTCTAGAAATTGATAATGTGGTGCGCGGACGTTCATTTTGTACATTTGTTAGCGTTGTACTCGTTTCGTATCTCGGGGGAAACTTAATTATGGGTTCATGCAATTGGTACGACATTTTCGTGGAGATACTTTCTATTTGTCGAAGCAATTTGTCACTTGAAAAGGTGCTTTGTATATCTTAAAACGGCAGCTGTGTTTAAACGACTCCGTTTCAATGATTCAGCGAAAAGCTTTCATTCACAAAATTTTCCAATCACAAACAATTCTATTACTAATGAATGATAAAAACAAATACAACAAAACAAAGTTTTTATACCTCATCATCACTCTATAGCCGTACTGTTTATGGTTTTAAGATGGCGTCGTGATTAATGCAAGTCAGGAGCGTGCCTTCCGCAGTAACGGTGCAGTTATGATGCCACGTTGAGGTCTGCCTTCAATATTTTATAGGACGTTATAGTTCTGTTGGTTACTGGGACGGTGGACTAGTGCTTTTGGTACATTCAGAAAGCTTAGTGGGAATCTTCTTCACGGCGTTTTATAATGCTACAATGTCTTTCAGCAAGGATTGGCTTATGCTTTGCGGTAGCTTTCGTAAATCAAATAAAAGTTGTTTGACCATTTCACCATCGTTATCGCTGATGGAATGTCACTCCTTCACTTTCCGTTTTAAGGGATAACTGGATTCAAATTAAGAATTGTCTTCATTTAATTCAGTGCATCGTCATCATCACCATCAACCTCCATCCGAGCTAATTTAGGCTCGGCACAGAATGTCTTCCTTATATCTCTATTTGATATGTCATCTTTTATCTTTGCATGTCAAAGGAACTTCGTCTGACATACAGAGTTACTTTGGCACTTATAATATCAGTATGGATTTAACCAACTTCGCTAATTCTAAATTGTTTTCCATACAAAATATCTCGTTATTTTGAAATGACATTGTTTTCATTTCAGAGGAAGTCGCCGATTTAGTTACTTCTACTTGTTATTAGAACGATCAAGGTATCATATTCGTCATTAACGTGTTTATTAATATCTAGTGTCCGAGCAAACGCGGGCGTTTCCAAGAAAATAGAAATATTTGGCGTAGTAGGAATTTTATTAATGAATTATGCTGATGTAACAAAAGCTGGGTCGTGTTACAGGTTTCTTGTTTCAATGCCTACGTAAAGACGTATTTTGACATTTGGGTGGAGATTAGGAACTGATCCAATTAACGTAACAAATAATGTTACGTTTCTGTTTGGTAATAGAAATATAAGAGGGTTCTTGAAGATGCAAGAATGGATGAAATATTATCCGAAAATTGTATTTGGAATTTGGAAATGAAACAATTACTTCGATGGACGTTTTTGTTTGTGAGTCGACTATTGATTGCGTAACAATAATCGGGGTTTTCTTTCAATCTAAGATGTGTACCTGCACACTCAGAACTAGTCCTCTATTACCTACGAAGCACTTAATCTCAAGAGCTCTTAAGACAGTACAAACAGCCAACAAAGATCAAATTGTACCTTCTCGTGACGTCATCCGATAAAACGAAATCAATCAATCGCACGCCCAAAAATGGTTTCCACTCGATCGCTCGCTTTCTCCGAACGGAAAAGCGTCCCAATTAGGCGCATACGCAGGTCGCGAGGGGCAGAGGGGGGGAGGGGGGAGGTACTGGGCAGTAGAGATGTGAATAATTGAATGTTAATTCGTTTAGGGCCCGAGAGATGGCGGGACCGTCGACCGTGGATCGTGAGGCGGTTACCAAGTGATGCCACATATTTCTTGTTGAGTGCTTTGACACTGAGTTAGTTTGGATGTAGCTTGATTGATAGGCAGACAGACACGCGTATAGTTTAGTGTTTAATCTGAATAATAAAGCGCCATTTAAAAGAAAAGCTACCTGTTTTTACTAACAAGGACAAGATGACCTGTCTTGAACCTATCTTAGGTTCAAGACAAAGATTTTGGATGTATACTTTTTTAAAGAGGTAATTTTTCGTACCTTTTAATAAATTAGGGTCACCATCCCATCAAAAATTGCCAGGACAAAATAGTTCGCAAAACAATAGTAGTAAAGTAATAGTGTTTTTCTTTTGATAAAACTACAACGCGAATGCCTATAAAACCAATGCTGTGTTGCTTTTATGAACCAATACACGATCATAAAGTAGCAAATTTATTTCAATTACAATGGATTTTACATACACGTGCAAGCTTATTGATTTAATTAAGAGTAGGTAACACAGTTGTTACATTGTCGTAGTTTTTCTTAAGTTTTATTTGAAATCATGACATGCATCTTGTAGTAACAAAGAAATTAACAGATGAAAGAATTTTTTTGTTCAGCTGTTCCACAATTCTCATTTTTACGTCCTGGCCAGAAAAAAGTAGATTATAGGAATAGTTTATGCTCGTATAGACAAAGTGTGTTAGTCTATCGGTCTCATATTAGAGTTAGCAGTGACATAATTATTATAATGATCTATAAGTACCTATATTCATAGTGACATTATAATTATGATCTATATGTATTTTAGAACAATGCCTTATTATTATTCGTCTAAGTATTGGGGCGCTCTGTGGAGCTCAGCTTAATTTATCAGCCACTGACTTCTATCAATTCCTTATTCGAAATTTAATTGGCTATAGGCCAGTTTGTGTCTTTATTGTCAAAGAGATATGGTTATCTATGGCATAAAAATTATAAATTTAAGTCTAAAGAAGTTTTTGAATACTAAAGTATTTAAAAAGTGAGCAATACAAGATTACTTTTTACAAGAAATTGTAACAGGCCTTTACAGGTTTGTCCTTATTTGCCGTTTTGTATTTACAAACAGCAATTAGGGCCGGAAGACGACACAAATTGGTTATCAGATAAAGTACCGTTGGTGCTACACCTTCGACAGACGTCCTAATCGGTCAGAGGACATTGAGAGCACCTAAAATGTTTAGTGAGACATTAAACGGCTGATAAATCCTTATTTGCATTTGGTACTGATAAAGTAGCTGGAAATGCGAATGTATCGTTTAAAATTTAAGAGTTCTTTTCGTTTTAAATGTGGAATGAATATGGATTTGCGTTTTTTTTTTTTGATGAACTAAAAAATGGCACGTGTATCGATAAAATACAAGAGACGATATTAATGTGAATCATGTATCATGTCTTAAATTGATTCATATTTTCCTTTTATGATGATAGTCATGATTAAGCGGAAAAAGGAAGTAGATTAGTAAATCTAATCTAGAGAACGTTTTGTGATTTCCTAATACTGCTACATAAGCATTTGTTCTAAGTGATTCACATGGAGTGCCGTTAAAAAATTTATCTTACTCAAAAGTATTTTTCGTGTTCTAGTTTCTTTATCTGAGAGCCTTGATTTCAACGCTAATTTGGAAAGCCTTTATTTAAAAAAAAGCAACATGGAGAATGTCAAGTACCTACATTTAAAAGGTGGTACTGGGCCATGTTTGAAAAACTTATGAATGACGAATGCAATATTTCTCTACCAACTAAGAAAATCAGACTACCTAAGTACTAAGTTTATTATGAATACCAGAGTGATGTATGATGTAAGCAGTCAGTTGTTCAACGGAGAAAAAATATCTAAAGCTTTGCATTGTTCCCATTCGAAGCTCCATCCTCCATTCTAGATGTCACTGAATCTATTGGTTTAAGGTACCGTTGTCTACATGAATGGCCTTAAGATGTCTGTTGACACAAGTGTATGACACAAAAGGATGTTAGGATCTCTCGAGAGATTGCCGCGTCGGCTGAGCAAACCGAATTCCGTGTCCGATTGTCTTAATGAGTGTCTAATGAGATATTTTGTGTAATGTTTGGCTTACGAAACTTTGCCTTGGTTTTGTTAAATCTTACTGTTTGAACAGTGGGTTTTAGAGTGCTTTATTGTACCGCGTGCGTAGAAGAATTTCGAGGACAGATCACTGATGGTCTGGGTAGAACATGATCGATATGTAATTAGTATGTTATCTGATTTGATTGGATCGTGATACGTGTACAGGCTTATACAGATTTAACAAATCAGATCAGTTATGTTTGAATGAACATCTCGTAACGTTTTGTGTGACAGATAAAACAGCAATAGGTATATACTTATTTCAAATATCGGCGTGTAAGAATATGTAATAGGTATTTCATGAAGGCAGAATTTTCTAGCAACGTGTCCTCTAAGTGCCGTAAATGTTATTTGAAATAACAATTGTAGATATACACCTGTGATGGCACGCCACAGATAAGAAGAATATACTCAGTTTAATTACTTCTATTTGAAGTATCAATAAAATAGACAATAAAAATTTGCTTGCAAGCCTCGGCTATTTTACATAACTATAAATGAAGAATCCGCCAGATATGTCGCTCAATACCGGATGCCAAGTCATAAACATTATCAGCTGTTCTAAAACGTTGTAATAAAATATGAGGGTAGTCGTACAAATGCTCGGGTGTCGGATACCGCGCGTGCGCGCCATCAGTAGTCAAGTTGCTGTCATTGAGCGCATAAGCATCTTGTTGCACCGGAGATGCAATGATTGGTGGTCTTAATATTAATGGATTAAGAATAATTTGTATGAACGGAATGCTGGCTTGATAAAATGGTTATAATGATTATGAATAAAACGTCATAAACAGTACTTACGTTGTGAAGATGGCGGTTCGGCCGCGGGAGGCGCGGGGGCACTGGCAGCACCCTGCATGGCCCGCGACGGTCGACCGCGCCTGCGCCTATGATGACAAAAGAAAAACTATTAATTAATTATGAAAATCGATAACAATTTGAAATTTTATAAGTCGAGATTAAAACAGAGTTTAGATTGAAACAATCAAATTACATAAGGATATTTTTTTCAGTACTTGTCCGCATAAATATAAATGATGGTGAACGTATTTTAAAGCAGGTGCTAAGTCAAATGAAATAAAAGTAATCGAACGAGTTACGGAGTTACATTTCATTTTACATTTATGTTCTTAACACTTCAAGTTTACTTCTTAATAATGCATAGTACCCGTATGTTTTAATTATAAGTTTAAAGCGGTTTTTATACAGCACTTGTGTGGTCTTTTCTTAATAGCTTTTTTGACAAATGTTGAAGAAGAACATTGCTACTTTTAAGAAAGAATTGGCACCATATCAAATCGAATTAGAATATGCATGCAACATAAAATATTTACTTCGATGAAGGGATGCGATGATAAGTTGTTTTCGACGTTTGGTACTTGTCTGTAATAGGAAATACGGAAAATTGGATTAGTCAATTGATAAAGAAACTCGTCTGGTAGCTGCAGATGGAAAATATCGGTAAGCATGGACATCAAACGCGAAAGTAGTTCCTAAGTAGGTACCTCGTTCTAGAAATATGTAAGAATCTTGCTTTGTTTGTCCGCCATTGCACTCATAGAATATCAATATTGTAAAAGAGGTGTGTAGCAATTCTGGCGTCCAATAAAGTACATTCTACTTGACGAATACTTAACTCGAAACTGAGTAGGTAAGTAACTTAAGTTAAAACATCTAAAGTAAATAACTGAAAATTCGATAAAACGAGCTCCGAAGTGACAAAGAGCATTGAGTCACATGTTATCTGCGGCTTCCTGCGACACTTGACGCTAATCATCGATCGGCGAGAAATGAGGGTACCTAATCTACGTACACCTATCTGTTGGGTGGGGCTGCCAGCTCTGAGACGTGGATTGAGACTGTCCTGTTTTGGCTTTTGAAAGGTTTCATTTATATAACTTATGGTAAGTTCTTTTGTGTTGCTAGTACGATATACTTAGAAATTTTATAAGCTACATCCGACTGGTACTTTGATATTGTATAAGTTTATCTAAACTAATATTATAAAGAGAAAAGATTTGATTGTTTGTTTGTTTGCATTGAATAGACTCCGAAACTACTGGTCCGATTTGAAAAATTATTTCAGTGTTAGATAGCCCATTTATCGAGGAAGGCTATAGGCTATATATCATCACGCTACGACCAATAGGAGTGGAGCAGCAATGAAAAATGTTGCGAAAACGGGAAAAATTTGACGCAAATGAAGTTGCGCCGGACAGCTAGTTATAAGATAAAATCATAAAGATTATTATCACAATCGTCATCGTTATTCTTTAAGAATGTTAGATCATCTGGAAAATACTTAAAGATAAATATGGTAATCAATACACATAGGTATTTAGGTAGGTACCTACACAATCAATTTGTTATTTATAATGATACGATGATTAATCTGCAAAATTTCTGAAGAACCTGCGTAATCGTACTGATATCATAGAAAGAGTTGGAACATCTACAGCGGCTAAAGTGAATCTATTATTTTCCTTTTAAATTACCTATAGCCACTGATACCAAAAGTTCAGAGCTCCTGCGCGTCTCGCCGTTTATTATAATTCAGACAATGTATGCTAATGTACCAATCGACTGACATGCTACTAATGCAGGCATGCATGGATTGTCTTAAAAGGAGTTATTTTTAGCATCGCTTAAAACTTCGAAATGCAGCGTAACAGCTGAACCCTAAAAAAGAAAGGTAAATAATGTTTTTTTGCTAATTGTTAGACATGATATGCCTAATCGATGCAGATGTTCAACTCACTCATCGTAGAAAAGCGATTACTTCTAATCATCTCGTATTTCCGTCTTCTTCTTCTATTTTACGTTTCTTAAATCTAAAAATAAATATTCAATGCGTAAGTACTTAAAAATGTGTTGGAGAAATTACAACATATATTTTTCACATAAAAAGATCCACAAAAGCTTATTTTTTACTATCCCAAAATTTCCCCCACATCGCACGGCCACCCTACTCCGTTCGCTAGTGCAGCGCACGCGCGTCTGACCTATTATAGTCCAGACAATGCGAGCGAATAACCTACGGCAGGTATGCGACTATGTACTTATGTATTACTAGTGCTTACTTGTTACCTGCCCGCTACACTAACACACACACTACAGACAATTTAATTACAGCAGTAAATAAACGTTTATGTTAAGCAAAAAAGCTTTAAGCTGGAATGATGACATTTTTGAACGTCATCCCAGAATTGCCAACCGTACAAAAAAAAATAAAAATCGATCGAATAACAGTTGGGTCATTCTCAAAAATTCTGCAAGTCTGCATTCTACAACCCTCTGCACACTTTTCACATTTGCAGTGATGCATAGAATTTTCTGATACAGTTACTTCCTTGTTATTACCATAGTAATTTGTTCTTAATTTCTTTATTTTAGGTTTTATAATTTGAATGTGAATTTTAATTAAAAAAAAATACTCAAAAATAAAAAAAAAAAAAACATTTTTAAGGCTTCAGACAATACGAGCGAATTACCTACCCACTGCTGGTATGCGACTAGTTATGTACCTACTTATGTATTCGCAGTTGTTATTAGTTGCCTGCTACTCTGTTCGTTACTTAATGTACTGGTAGCGTTATGCTGTATACCTAGGAGAACTGGATTTTTACTAGGTTATATATACATATGTAAAGCTGTTGATTGTCGTTGAATCTGTAATGCGTATAGAATTGATTTCGCCGTTATTCTAAATCAAAAAGCAGAGACAAAAGATTTTTCATCGGTAGTTTTCTTTTCTTATGATATAACTTTTTGACAGCTAAAGTTCAATCTTAACCGAGCTTTGGAACAACACTTCTGTGCTCCAAATTCAAATCCAACCTAATTGACACTATCTTTTCGATATATTAGTTTGTCAATCTATTATTGTTCTCGTTGATATAATGTCTCTTTAGTTAGCCTATGCTTATTTCATATAGTTTAACATTTCAATTCTCTAATGAGCTTGTCAATTCATTATTTCTCAGTAATATCTGAGTATTTCCCTTGCCTGGAAACTTAACATCTTCTCACCTTTCAAGAAAACGCAAAATGCACTGAAAACGACGCTCATCGGCGCCTTTGATGATCAGGATTACAGTTTACTCGGAATCGTAATACAATATTAATATTACTTATCTTGGTAGGCGGCTCGCTTTGAACTCGGAAATTGTGGTTATCTATAAGAACTGATTTAGTTCAGTAATTTGTTCAGGTGGATTTCATTCAGCGGGTTTTGAAAAAGTTATTTTGATAGAATGGTGGCCTAATATTTTGGTACTTACTAAAGAGGAGCTTTTGTACTCACCTACACAATATAGAACAAGAACAACTTTTTTAAACTTTTTTTTCGGATTCCAATTAGTTGTTGGCCTGATTTCCAATAGAACTTTCAAGTAAAAAAAGTTATGAAGACAGTTTAATTACTTACAGCCGTAATTATCGTTAAATTTCAGCAACAAAAAATTTAAAAACGATTTCGGGTAAATGTGAAAAACGATGGTAAGTACTACCATAATTTTGATTTTCAAATACACCCAGAATTGCCAATATCAACATTACAGTTCAAATTAGAAATCCTACGAATTACAATTGGGTCATTCTTAAAAAATCTGCAGTCTAAAAACAACAAATATTTAAAACAACGGCACGCTTGATTTTTTTTTTACGATTCCCATTAATGTTACATAAATGAGAAAATCATGTTCACATTTTCCATGTTCCTATTAAGAATGTAATAAAATAAAGCACCTATTGATTCTGTTATCACGAGTCACAAGGATTTCTTCATTATCAGTGTGCAGACGTGATCGGATGACTGCTTCTAATCTCTACCTATTGTTAACTAATTATTACATGTATTTTTGTCAAGTAGATTGAGTACGTTGGTAAGGTGATTTGTATCACGTATCGATTCTTATGTAATTTTTGTTATGTTGTTATGGGATCTTATCGAGGTTTCTGTTATGTCACAAACCGTGCTCCGACTCCTACTACTATTACTGAGCCCCAAAAAATGCAGCCAAAGAGTCCTCTGTGCTGCCACCGACTAAGCTGTGGTGGTGGCGAAGTTTGTTGTTAGCAAACGAAGAAGGTATCTTATGAGATTTTTGTTGGAGTCCAGTTAGAAACCAAAGCAGTTTCGGATAACTCCCTAAAAGGTGTGTTATTTTTCAAAAGGTGTGTTTTTTTGTGATGAAGGACCTTTTTCTCCGAAGCATTTGATATGTGACTTTGCCACTTTCTAAGTAGGATCTTCTTCTCTGTAAACGTCCTATAATTTCAAGTAAATACCTCATCATCTTCATCATCATTTCAGCCCAAAAGACGGCCACTGCTGGACATAGGCTTCCCCCAAGAAGTGGGGTTTTGCCATAATCGCCACGCTAGGCAGGCGGGTTGGCGATCGCAGTAAAGTTATTCCAAAAGCACAGAGAACGCTACTGCCCATTCTCTAGTAAGTCCCTTAGTCGCCTCTTACGACACCCACGGGAAGATATGGGATGGTGCTATTCTTTACGTCCGACACCACACAGAGCAAGTAAATACCCAAGTGAATAATATAAAATAATAACATGTATTAGGAGATGAACAGAGCAGATTTGGTGTGAAATAACTTGGCGCATCTAACCACCGTATTATTGCGAAGTCAACGTTAGTCTTTTAACTTTGAGCCATTCATGGCCTTTTAAGTCTGTATCTGATCGAAGATATTTATGAAAAAGTTGTTATTTAGGCCTTGAAAATTAGTAACATACGCTTTGAAGTTCTGGTTTGATGCGGAGGTCCTCTGAATCGTAAGTCAAGAATATCATGAAGACACCAGAAAATAAATCATGTATCTCTAATATCAGATTGATACCTATAGATAAAAAACACCTTCTATCAGAATCAAATGATATAGAAATAAACGGCAATTACTAGATAAGCCAGTAACATCTGTCTGAACGATATCTTTCTGTCCGTGACAAAGTTGTATCGTCTCAATGTTGAGAGGCTGTTTGACGCAATCTGCCCATTACTGCAGATGATGATAAACACTTGTCTTGTTTGATAGATATTGTAAGGGTTTGCGTACGATTGCGATTTGTGGAGATAAGTTCAAAGTTGCGATCTTGGGATTAGTCGCTTTAGATGTGAATATGATTTGTGTCTTGTTTTGTTTAAGTGTACTGTAATAATGATACTTTTAGAATTCTGATTTTGTAAAAGAACCCCTTTTACTATTACCGAATGCGACCTTACGTAAAAGAACTCCTTTTACCGAATGAGACCACTTATTTGAATGAGAATCCCATAGGAGTCCCACAAGAAGACAATTTATAGTGATATAATAAAGTTTTAATATGTATAACTTAAGTACTTGTATTCATTGGTCACTTATGGGACACCATCATTATTAGAGCTCCGAAACTAAGATATTTTTTTAAATTTCCTTCCAACTCTGACCAAAACACAAAGATAATGACGATATTTCCACCTTAGCCAACTGCCAAACGCCACGCAACATTCAATCGATAATGTGCGCCGTTCTTACATAATTGTCTAAAGAGCACACCACGGCTATCTCGCTCTTGAGATAGAAGACATTACCGAGATAATGTACGACAAATGTCTCAATGAGAGATGAGATTGAGACTTTATCTAGCAATTACTTATCTGCGTCTCACTTGAATCATTGTTTCACAACAAGATAAAAGATCTGTTTTGTAATTGTTCTGTTACATGATGGATGAGTTTAGATGCTTTTTGAGAAACTTGGAGTAAACTTCGAAGACTTTTTCAAGCTTTATTTTAAGAATAAACCTTGTTACAGATATATGATTGTTCTAATTGATGATGATTATTTTAGAAGGATAGTTCGTTCTTCTAGTTGTTAACTTTTTATCACCATAATCTTATTACAGTTTCTGTAGAGTGTAAATGGGTCTCACAATTACTGCCCTTGCAATCTACTATAGCTCTTATTAAAGAGGAACGGCATTTGTAATATCCTTAATACCATTATAATCAAACTTGGTACTTAGATCACTGAGCATAGTGATTAAATTGATATTAGCATGATGCTAATATCAATTTCCCAAAGTCTTTGGGAATTTCAACTGATAATATAATCAGTTGAAATTCCTAAAGAGTTTGGATATTTCTCTGAAATACGACAGAATGCTCAGTCATAAACGTAGCAATAATCTGCTTAGATTAATTAAATGATAATGGATTTATCTTTATTTATGACATGCTGCGGTTACCATTAGTAAGTAGCGTGATTGCTGGAATTCAATTGCCTGGAAAACATTAACATTACACAAGTATTTTGGACCGTTTTAACTTCATTTCCTGGGAACAAAATTTTGGGATGCGGCCGACGCATTTCGACTTTTCTGTTTAAAATCAATAAATTGCAGAATATCGCTTCCTATAGGATGTTTTTATTTTATTTTCTTTGTTATGTTGGCGGTTTTCTTTTCTAATTTTTAATTACGGGGCATTTTTTTTAAGTTTTTTAGAAACATTAAAAACGCAATTAGGTGAAATTAATAAGAGAATCAAATAATAAGTTAAAGATTAAGCAAAGTCCTAATCTTATTGGTATTAATAGAGAAAAGAAAATGCACATCGGTATTCTTCAAAAAACCTATAACAATGAAATAAGTAATTAGTAAGAAAGGTAAAAAATATTCACTAAGCCTTGGAAAATAAGCTTAAACTATAAAGTTAAGATTAAATAACTTTAACTGCACTTAGCGCGCAATTAAAGCTTCACTTGAGAACACCCGACGGCGAAAGTGTTATTATTTTTATCTCGTTTTAAAGACGTTTAGCTATGCAATTTTCTTATTATTCTTTTACCAAACAGAAGTATTTAAATTTTGTAGGTATGTCAGTGCATCATCTTATTTTAATACTAACCAATAAGTAGGTAATTAAATATTTTTAGCTTATTCTTAGCACGATTTTCGGTAAAAAAGCGACTAATTTTCAAAAAGCTTTTATTATGAATTTATCGTTTGATGAAATTATTGTTTTTTCACGTGCATTTGAATTTTATAGATGACACGATAAAAAATCGATCACGTTTTTTCAACATAATTAGAACACTTAAAAAAATCCTGTCACTTATATTCACGAAATAGGTAGCAAATTGGCAAACAAAAATACAAACACATTCGAATTTCGAACATTCTTATAACACGCGCAAAGTAAATAATACCGTTACAAGAAAAAAATAAAAAGAAATTAATTCGAGAAGCAATATTCTGCAATAATTGTTTTTCGAACACACAAGTCACCTTCAAGGGCTCAAGGGTCAAGAGACGACAAAACATTCGACTGTCGCGTATCGCACTGAGCCCACTCGATATTAATTACTAGAGGTACCTAAAACACAGGGCGACGCCCGCCGTCACAAACGATAATTTGCATCGTAATCTAATCGAAATAACTTACCCAATGGTGGATAATTTTTGCGATATCAGCCAAAGCCCGAAATAAAACAAAATAATAGTCCAACAACACACGAAACAGCGTCCAGTCTCTCACAAAACACCTTATTTAATTTTTGAGCACAGATTTACAGTCTTGTATTATTTTCTATTTACAAACACTTTTAAATTTGTAAGGCACTATATTCAAATAATTCGCGCGTCGAACGTGTGTCGCATCTCGCGCGGGAACGACAACCTCGCGCCACGAGATGTCGTCTCCTTGTGTGATCGTGATGAGAGTACGCACTGTCGCTCTGCTCTCGGGGGAGCAGAAGATGGCCGCCGATTGGTCGACAGCGCACCCGAGAGAAGGAGAGAGCGCATCTCGCGCGGGCTGCGAACGAGCGAGACAGCTAGTGTCATTCGTTTCGTCGGCCGGGCGAGATTGCCCGCGCGGGTTCAGGTGGATCAACGCCGAGAGCGCGCAATGATAATAATGTGGAGATGCCACACCGAGTGGTTCCGTCATTATCGGATCTTTATTTAGCTTTATCTCTGCGATTAAAACAATGATGGCGGATGATTATTATTTACCTACTTACAATACGGTAAAAAAAAAACAGGGAACATCTTGCCAAAATATATTTTAGCTGTGAAATTTGCGTCACAGAAAAAGAATTTATCGGCCAAAGATTTACAAATAAGTATAAATACCTACCCTATCATTGGAATTTAATGATAAGTGTTTCAAATCAATCAAAACACGAACCTAGTTAACATAATGAGGGCACTAGGCATAGGTGGGATAGGTAGGTAGGCTACTCAATCATTTAAAAAAATCTTTTTTCTATTTTTTACTAAAATTTCTTGGAGATAGAATTAGCAAACCAAATTTTCTCTGCTTTTATTCCAACTCGGTTTTATCTTTTGGGAACAAAAATTAAATGACGCCAGCAGATAAATATTATAGTTTGTAGGTATTTCATTTTATTACCTACATTATCGGATAATATTTATTTACACATTTATTATTGAAGTAGACAGACAATGAACCTGCTGATCGATATTAAAAAGAAAGAAATGCGAACACGTATCGTGCTATCATTAAAAAGATAATCGAATAAATACCCGAAATTTATCTAAATGAATCGTAAAAACGTGTTCTTTTTTATCTTCACTCTTTTACGAAAACAACTGCTTTAAGTATTAAGACGATTTTATAAAAAGGCCTTTTAGTTTTCTAGAAAAGTATGATAATGCGTCTTGTTATGAGGGTCGTAAGAGCGATAACTGTCAAAGGCGTGTTGGTGGGATGACGTCAGTTGGTGATCGATCATCCAACCAGTTAGCCTGTACATACCTACTTGCTAATACCTACTGCATGGAACTCTACAAAGCCACGTTCTAAGCTAATCAAGAAACGTTCAGAAAGTAATTTTGTGGAATTACCATTTTTTTTTAAATTGCGGAAGATTGAGTATCTTTCGGAAATCATTAGCTAATTTATTGGGTTCCTTAATTGTTTCCAATAGGTTACGGACAGGTTCTCTTCGAATGCAAGTACCTACTGTAAGCAGGTAAGTATTCAAACTAATTATATTCCAACATCAGTCTATTAAAAAAAAAAAAACGAAAATTCATTGAAGGAAATTCTCTTGGCAGGATTGTCTCCATTTGCTTTTCAAAACTTCTTTAGTTCATCAAATGAATGTGCTCATTAATTTAGCTGTTGTTTCGATAACAATTAGTGACGTAGAAGTAGAACTCAATATCAATGTCCATAAAACAAAGTCTATAAGAACATAATAGCGGACCACATTATCATCGTTAGAACATGTGTCTTGTAAATAATTCTCATTCCCTATCAATGAGTAGGTAAATATCGTCATTCGACTATTTAATTAGCACTTGCCCTATATTTTATTGTTTATTTGTGTATCTCCGATCACTTTGACATTAAAGTATTATTTAAGTATTTGAAAAACAAATTCAAAATGCAAAAAGTCCGTTGATACTTTCGCGCCGAAATTGTAGTGGCGGTTGAAAGAAAGATGGCGCTGGGGATTGCAAAAGCGTCGGTTTTGCAACTTTTGCCTACTTCATTATGTGAACTTGCATCATTTAAATTAATTATTATTACACGCTTATTACTGATGACCTTGAATAAATTATAAAGATTAATATTTTGTGTGCTGAAGCTGAAAACTATGATATCTCTAAAACGGAGAACAACATTTAATATTTAGCTTCAACTTTATCGAACTACTTTTGATAGATTCTTCTTTCCAAATTCTGTTGTTTTTTTTTCGTTTTGTGGCAGCTATTTGGCTATCAGAAAAATTAGTTCGTTCGTTTAGTTAATACCTTTTTTTATAAATTCATATTTAATAACACTAGACAAAAAAATATGATCCTTAAATTATCATACGAAGCAGTTTGTCACCTAAACATAATGCATGTATATATATTTGCTTGCATTTTACTTTAGTTGCTTTAATTGACGTAAGACAGGTGTTTCATCTTACATTACCGTTGTTCAAATAATAATGACTTCTCGTACTCTGATTGTTATCTATATATCTTAAATGCTTCTTATTTTGACCAACAAGTTGAGGATTTATGTAAACCCAGTTAGATTTCCTACCGGAGAAATTAGCCCCGGTTACAGGGGATGAATTTTCAAATATCCTTCCTTCGTTGGCTTCGATCAGATCGAAGTTCGTTGGGAATAGTTTTGTGCAAATTTTCAGGCTTCTAGGTCTAAGTCCAGTGATTAGTAATTGTGCTCCGCCTGTCAGTGAATTTTAATATTATTATTAGGTATAAAAACCTCTATAATCAAGTATGAACATCTCAAAAATCTTAAAAGTAATGAAGCAGGGCTTTTATAAGCTCCTAATAATGATACGACTCAAAAAGTGGCTCCAACCTTCTGTTTACTCAAAGGAGGCGATAGGTTCTAATATTTTCAATACAAAAATCGGTTATTTATCAGCCGTAGTCGGTCCCCATCTGGAGCCGACCTTTAGTATCGGTCAGTCGAACGTGTGCAAACATGGCTCCCTCTATCTGTCAACACGTGGCCAACGTTTAGCTGTGCTGACAGTTTTTTTTTAATATTTTTTATAGGCAGATTATATAAAAGAGTGGTAGTGATACGTATGTAGATTTTTGTTCGCGTGCCGGAAAATGCAGACTGAACGTCCAAACGCTTGATATTTTTCTTCTTAAATTTATTTTATTCAATTCACTTTGTGTCTGTGTGGAAAAATGAAATTATTCAGCATTAATAAAGTTGAATTTGCCAACATTCCTCTGAAGATGTTCAGCAACCTTCCAATGTTATTCCTGATAACGTTTAAAGGTTGTACTGACGATGAGCTTTACAAGAATAGGTTCGTTTACCATTGTTTACCGGTAGGTATTATTTTTGAATTTATCTAACGTGGAAACTGCCGACAATGCCTATTATAGACCTTTACTGATACAACAATATTAATGTAAATAGTCAAATTCACATTCAAAATCTTTGTCCACAAATCTGATTATGAGATTAACGAATCAGAAACAAAAGATTAAAGCTCGGGCAAGAATAAAAGAGTCATCGCCTCACCGGTCTGCCATGACATCAATCGATATCGTTCGGAGATAAGATGGATCCTAAACAATAAAATATATTTTTTTTCAACACATTTCAAGGCTTTTTGTTTCTACTAATCTTTATTGAAAATTATCGGTATATAATAGAAACAGACGTGGAAGTGATTATCAAAGAGGTGTGTTAGAGTTACTTACTCTATAGTAATGAAGGTCGTGTCTATGATAAGTGTATCCTCAGGGTTGTCTGTCTATGTATCTAAGGGCCTGGACACAATTGGTTTCAAAGTGTTTCGTTTTTTTAAAACGACTAGCGACTGTCAATAGGATTGGCAATAGCTTTTCGGTGGCTATGTCAATCCTCGTCGCCGTAGTTGGAGGCGTTGGTCAGAGATTGGCCGGAGAAAACCGCACGGAGAGAAGACTGGAAGGCTATAGGGAGGAGGCCTTTGTCCAGCAGTGGGTCAATTTCTAGGCTAAGTAAAAAAAAGAACATGACTTCCCAAATACATATTTGTCTTTTCTATCGCTCATAAAATGTGTTTTCCTCTAGGCCTTCTAGTATCGTTATTCTGGATCTCAACATTCAAAGAAACTTTAACGAACGAACGAACTTTAACGAATTTTAAGACTTTTTGTCATCAGTTTGAACGTAAGCTTCTACTTTTACTCTTTGCTTTTTAAATGTAATGGATTTCGGGTAATTTCTTTTATCACCAGTTTATCACTTCGAAATGAAAATTCCAATTATTCAATTGATTTCAATATTACGAAAAGTATTTTCATTTCGCTCTTTGTTATAATTCAATACCATTTCAGTTTGAAAGCTACTATTACTATTATCAGTCTGTTCCATTCAATGCCATAACCAGTCATGATTAGCAGTTTGCAATTTAGCATTGTCATTCACAAATCAATAACCGATAGTTTGACCTCATTAATTAAAGTATCTTTTCGAACAACACTAGGTACTGCTATGCAGGACTGGGTCGTTGGTGCCAGAGGTCCCATTTGCGACTGCTAAGCATGTTTCAAGAACTAGCGTTTGCTCGCGGTTTGGCTCCCGTTCCATCATCATCATCTGCCTAGCCTTTTCCCAAACTATTTTGGGGTCGGCTTCCAGTCAAACCGGAAGCAGCTGAGTACCAGTATTTTACATGAAGCGACTCCCTATCTGACCTCCACAACCCAGTAACTGGGTATACGATACCCCTTGGTAATACTGGATGTCAGACATATGACTTCTGAGTACTGGCAACGACTGTCAAAGATCTACTAATGACAGCCGAGACTAACGGCTTATCGTGCTTTGCGAGGCACGGAGGAAACTGGCTATGTAATTATGGTCACCCATCCACGGACTAACCTTGGCAAGCACGCTCCCGTTATGTACGGATTTAACACACGGGACCGTTTTAAATTTAAAAACCCATGACACTCGGGGATAATGTAGCTTCTCCTAGTGAAAGATTATCGGAATTGGATCAGTAGTTCCGAAGATTATCCCCTACATACAAACTTACAAACAAATAAGTACCTCTTTAAGATATTAGTATAGAATAGATGAGTTTTTGTATCAAGAATATCTCAGGAGCAGATACTAAGGCTGGATTTGGTACTGGTTGATAGCTCTGTTTCATCATCTGCCTAGCCTTTTCCCAAACTATCTTGGGGTCGGCTTCCAGTCTAACCGGATGCAGCTGAGTACCAGTATTGTACATGGAGCGACTGCCTATCTGACCACCACAACCCAGTGACTGGGTAATACGATACCCCTTGGTAAGACTGGATGACAGACTTTTGGCCTCTGACTACTCTTAACGACTGTTAAAGATCTACAAATGACAACCGGGACCAACAGCTTAACGTGCTTTCCGAGGTACGGAGGAAACTCGGTATGAAATTATGGTCACCCATCCACGGACCAACCTCGGCAAGCACGGCTTAACCTTAAAGATCGACCCGTGCGGCTGTTATTTTTTAGCCACGAGCTCCTCTATTTATGGCTCGATACTTTTAACATGACTGGCGAAATATGGTTGTACTGTCAGATACAATTCTGCCTAACCTATCTGGGATAGCAGGCTTGACGTTATGACATGTTAAGTATACAGGGTGAAATTGAAGTCATGGGCATTATTTTAACCTAAGGCACTACTCACGATACTGATTCCATTAGGGTTATTAATAGGCAAATTAAAAATATTAATAATGCAAGTACGGAAAACCTTAAAAGTGTAGTAAACCATACAAAGTATCAAAAGTTGCGCATCGCGATATTCGCGACAGCGAATGCTGCCTTTGTTACCTACACTATGCCGTACGCCGCCGCGCTGTTGCGCTGTACGCATCATTGTCACTCACTGTGCGTGAACTCTTTCACTACTTGCATTATAAGTAATAATATTTTTGATTTGCCTATTAATAGCCCTAATGGAATCAGTATCGTGAGTAGTGCCTTAGGTTAAAATAATGCCCATGATTTCAATTTCACCCTGTATTGAGAGCACTATTCCAGCATACAGTTTAAAGCATAAAACTATAATTATTATCTGATACTAACGTTATTGAACAAACAACAGACGGATGGAGGAATCTTATCTTCGGTTACTCAGAGTCCATTAGCAGTTTTAAAGATATATTATACTTCAAAAATCTTGTCCTAAACGATGTTCCGTTAACTGATAGTGATAAGGATATTTCAACACCTTCTGACGTAACGCAATTCGAAGAAGAATATATAAACATAGATATTTTACTTGATAATGTAATTATAGTTTTTCAGAACGCAAAATTAATGATGGTTTGCGTGAAAGAGGATATGGGGGGAAAGGAGGCGATAGTTGGGATTGCGATTTTATGAGTGATTTTACTAATGTAGCTATGGAACGTGAGGACATTCAGCGTCGACCCCAAATAAATAGGGCAAGGGGTGGAGGATGATATTATAACTACCTACAGTACCTACCTAAGTAAGTTCCTACAAACAATAAGAAGACTTTAAAAGATATGAAAAATCAAATAATTTGATAGGTTAAATCAATATGGACGAGGAAAATTGAAACTACCGATCTATCTCCTTCTTTACATAGTATAAAACAGTCGCGTCTGGCCGTCTGTACGCTTAAATCTTTTAAACTCCGCAACGGATTTTGATGCGGTTTTCAGGAATAGACAGAATGACCCGAGAAGAAGGTTTATATGTATGATTTATCCCTGAAATATCCATCATAATTTCCACGTGAAACAAGTCAGCATCTAGTTCTTAAAATCGACAATTGTTCGAGTCATCGATTACGATAGAATTAAGAAAATGTTGCTATATTCTTTAAATTGATTTCTAACTCAGAGTACCTACACCTACAGTGTGTTAAATTCCGCAGTATCATGGAAACAGTTTTCATCATCTGCCCCTTTCACAACTATGTTGGGATCGGCTTCCAGTCTAACCGGATGCAGCTGAATACTACTGCTTGACTACTACTGAGTGACTGTCTATCTAACCTCCATGACCCAGACACTAATTAATACGATACCCCTAGGTATCTAAGACCAGAATTTGGGTAATCTTAGTACCCGTAACCCGTACTGCAGTATTGGAAGAAGTCTTCAGACAATTCAATTGGGAGGGTTGTGGCCTAACAATCAATGGCGAGTACCTTACAAACTTAGATTTGCTGATACATTATTCTGTTCGCAAAGTCGTCTCAAAAGCTTCAAAATATGCTGACAGATCTAGACACGCATAGCAAAGTGGTGGGCTTAAACATGAACTCATCTAAAACTAAGGCAATGACTAACAGAGAGAAAGAAACAATCATAGTAAACAATATTCCCATTGATTATGTGGATGAGTATACATATCTGGGTCAGATAATCAAGGTAAACAATATGTCAAGCAAAAAGATTGAGACACGTACAGGACATGCATGGAAGAAATACTGGGCACACAGAGAAATAATGAAAGACAAAACTATACACATCGCGGTTAAAGGAAAGCTGTTTAAAACTTGCATACTCTCCTAATATATGGATGCCAGACTTGGGCACTCACTAAATCTCAACAAGCCAAACTTCGAACTTGCCAGCGAAGCATGGAGCGAAGCATGATGGGGAAAAGGAAAATAGACAAAATCAACCACAGCAAAATTAGGAAAGCTACAAAGACCCATGATGTGGTGTTGAAATTAAGAACACTAAAGTGGAAATGGGCTGGTCATGTAATGAGAGGAGAAGAGAAATGGAACAAAGTAGTAACATTGTGGTACCCAAGAGAGGGAAAAAGGGTAAACCATTCAGAAGATGGGTAGATGATGTGGTTAAAACAGCTGGAAAAACCTGGACTAGACTGGCGCGGGAGAGAGAAGTTTGGGAAGTGTTGGAGGAAGCCTTTGCCAAAGGGCACACAGAATAAAAACAAACCTATATATAAAAAAACAAAAATTTAATATGTATACTTATGTCTGATATGAGGCTATAAATAAATAATAAATAAAATAAGTACCCGTAAGGACTGTCAAAGATCTAGAAATACATGTAGTATCCATAAGTGCTTACATGTTACAACAGACAAAATAAGGAACTAGTACTGTCAATTTCAATGCGATGGACAAACATTATCCCTAGTTTAGTTAGTTAAAAAAATTGTTATGTAAAGTGAAAATTACAAATAAATGACGCGCATAAACCACAAATATTAGGTGATAAAAACTCACATATTCATCTGAATCTATGACGCAAGCTTCCCGAATGTAGTTGTTATTCATGCATGACACTGGACAGGATAACAGATCGAACCATGTTGCAGGCACATTCAGTACCTACGTCAATCATTAGTTCATTATTCATTGATAAGGAAAAGAGTAAATTATTTAATTAGTAAACCAATTCATAAAGTTTATATGACCAAATAGGTACAGACACGCCAGCAGGTCAAGCTACCCGAAACTTTCCAACCAACATGGAACCTAGTTCTTTAGCAATAAAGTGGAAAATCTATTGAAGAAATTTGACAGATTGTTGTAAGTTGATGTGCTGGCGTTTGTACATTCACAAGGTACCATAGCATAGGTAAGTACCTGAAATTGGTACAAACGCAACCGCAGTTTCTAATGACACATCGTGTGAGAAAACCCAAGATTGGGTCCTTGACACATTGAAATTTGTAGGTGTGTAAAGTAGGAATACCTAATACACAGAAATGTTACAAAGTTCAATACCTATACGTAAAGGATAAGATAATAGAACAAATGATTAATAATTTGATAGGTGGTTATACGTTGATGCGATGATTTATCTGTTCGAAATGTGGTGCTGGCGCAAAATTAACATTTTGGCATTCCTTGGACGGCGCGCCGCACAAACGCCTCGATTCTGAATGAAGTAAAACTTAAATCTCGCCTATCAACCATCTGCATGCAACGACTCCTACAGTACTTCGGACACGTGGCAAGGTAAGGAGCCTGATAGCTTGGAGAAGCTTATTGTGGCTGGTAACGTGGAAGGAAAAAGAGGCCGAGGAAGATCACCAACCCGATGGACAGATGCGGGTAAGGAAGTCTGCAAAGGGAATTTCCAGGTATCTGTCCGCATGACCGAAAACCGTCCATCATGGAGAGCGTTGATGGAGAAGGCGACGACCTCATGTCCCACCCTCAGTCATGAAGAAACGAGGAAGAAGAAGGTGGTTATACTAAATCAATATGGATGATGAAAACTGAAACTACCGTTCTATCTTCTTCTTTACATAAAATCGCGTCTCGCCGTCTATACGCTTTGATCTTTTAAACTACGTAACGGATTTTGGTGCGATTTTCATGGATAGACAGAATGACCCGAGAGGAAAGTTTATATGTATTATTTTCCCTGAAAAACCCATCAAAATTTCCAAGTGAACAATGTCGTGACAGCAGCTAGAGTACGAAATTACATAGTGTGCCTGTAACTTTTGCCCTGAGTGGTGGCCTTACGCTCAAGGCACCCACAGATTAGTCCGGTTAAGCAGAAGCCAGCCAAGCAGATGCCATTACCGAAAAGAAACCTCCTGTTACATTTCTACATCTTACTCCTGAGACACAGGCCTCCTCTGTTTAAGAGCGAGTGGATCATTTTCGAGACACGGGACCTGTGCGGGTTGGTGGGTTATATAATATTATTTACAACTGCTTCAATACATCAGATTAACAGCATCGTCATTTGTTTTAATTATTTTATTAAAATTATAGTTTATTAGATGGACGTCTCAATATCTTGCAGCATTGGTTGATATCACCTTAAAACGGATATGAAGTAAATACTGTAATTGATTATAAACACGTAATTCTTATCAATACTTACCTCTGCATTGTTGGCGATTTTATCAGTGACTCATTAATTTAGTGCAAGTGATGATTTTGGAACAATATTTTATCTATATTGTTTATACAACCTGGATCTATTTAGCCATTAATAGGTCAGACTCAGTATATCTTTGATTGTAGGATCTTTTGTGCTTTAACTTACGTCTTTCAAGATATATCTCAAATTATCTTTTTTTGTTCAATAATAATTCACATGTATGCCATTTATTCATATAATTATAAATTCTCATAAGCCTTATTGACCCAATTATCATGTAAGAAAACTCAAACACAAACGTGGTCCTAATATGGATCCTTGAGGTAGTCGTATAGATAAAATAGAGAAAATTAATTGGTGGACGTTGGCCAATTCTTTAAAAATGATTAAAGTTCTGGAAATTAAAGGCATCGTTATGAAATAACTTAATGCCCCAATTACAGAGGTGCTTATAATGACCATATAAGTAGTAATTAAGTTGAACTTTCAACGAAAAAGGATAATAATTAAATACTGCTAAGTTTGGACATCGCCTGTCAAGAGAAATGAATAGTCAGAATATTATTTTTGGTTGATATGGCTAGGAAGGAGTTGACTGATAAGATAACGAGTAGGTAATAGAGAAGTATGGAAGAAGAAGACATGCTGTGCCGACCCCAATAATTGGGATAAGGGCAGTAGAATGAAAATGATAATGTTATGTTGTTATTGTGTCATGTAATAATGGAATCGTAATTAAAATAAAGTATGGCTAACAACAACTAATTTTACTTAATTGAGTCATACGAATATCAATATTATATTGTCGTTAATTCATGGTTTAATAGGTAGGTGTATTATTGGGAACGACGTTACAAAATTTCCTTGTGGACTCGTATGGTTTTATACCTTTTGTAGGCATGGAATATATTGAATGCCTAATGACTAAATAGTTATACAACTTTGTTAATAATAGGGTGATAGTAATTTTATTGTGTTTTTAAAAACATATTGGTTTTAGAGCAATGTGGTTTGAGACAAAATAAAAAAGTAAGTAAGTATGGATGACATTTTATTACATAATTGAACGTTGAGATTTGAGATTGATATAAAAAAAAATTAAAGTACTTATTATGTTTCGTGAGTCGATGATGTAATTGTTGTCATGTGCGGTTGGACAGTTTCAAAGATGCAGTCAATGTCCTCACGCGATATATGATCGTGCACACTTCTACAAGTCAATTAAGACTCAGTAACATTAACAATAGGGTTAATAATAAGATGAGTACATGATGTTTAGATAGAGATGTTTGCCCACCGACACGTTCTCCCGCCAAACCGCGGAAACCGCGCGAATTTCGTTCACAAACCGACATAGAAGTTTACAAACATCGCTTCGTCAACGGAAAAAATAGATGGACGGGATGTTCGGGCATTTAGTTTACAAAATATAGACTAGGGTGGCTGCGAATCCCCTAACACAATAGATGCTAATCAAAGCCGTCTTTTAGCTAATCAGTTTGGCGGTTTAGGAATATCAACATTGATCTTGCTTATTAGGATTGATATTTTGAGTTTGCATACTTCTTTTATTACCAGATCTTGGAATATTTTGCCTAATCTTGAAAGTGATTATTTTAGATTATTTTTAATTGGATAAAACCGTAGAATACTTGTATTTTTATTCCCAGCCATTTCTCGGAAACATGAAACCAATAAATACAAAATATTATCCAATGAGCAGGAAACACAATCAACATATTTTCAAATCCAACTAATTACAAAATGGAACGAAACGAACTGGGAAGTGCACTAAACATGATGAACATCACAGTTTCAGCATCGAAAGTGAATGAAAGTCGCGTAAATACATCATTTTCATCACGCGACCAATATGGCGGAAGACTGTTGGCGCGAAAATAAATCTTCGTTTTTTTCTTAGCGGCGTTTATTAGCGCGGGACATTTACCGGCCAGTGTCTGTTACCACTTGCTGCGTAGCGCAGAAATAAGAAAACAATGTCATGCAACCATCTGTTACGCCAATGTTATAATGTTATAGATATAGCGTATGATATGGTCCTACGAACATGTTTTGTGCGGTGCCCAGACTATTGTTTGTGGTTTTTGTTTAGTTTGTGGATTTTCCGTTTAGCTTTTACATTTAAGTTCAGGAAATCGAATTTAACTCTAAGGGCGAATTTCACCAATGAAACTAAACCCGATCAGCCCATGCTGAACCAGCCATCTAAACCGCAATCAACAGCTGCCAGTGTCACAGACTGACAGATTGAGTCTGACACTGATATATTGATACAGATTAATTTTGAACGCTATTTACATACACTAATCGCGTTCATTTTCTCTAGTGAAATCTGTTCTGAAAGTGATTTTTTCGTAACGTATCTTTTAAAACTGAAATCAGCCACAATATCCAAGCTTAGAAGTACTCTATAGAAGTTTTTTCAAAGTGCTTTTAATAACCAATGTTACCAACGATTACGACATCTAACCAATTTGCAATTGGAAAATCCTTTTCAGTATATAAAAATACCTAGTACGCACGACGATCCATCAAGCTATACAAAACCAGTTTATGCGGATCTCTCATTATACAGGAAATCTATACAAAGCGAAGCCATGTTATACTGGAAATGTATAGCTTGATGTGTCGCCGTGTGTACGATTGCTTGCCAAGTGCAACAACCTTTTTTCTCGTGTAGGTAATTGGGTATTACGACTCGCGTGAGATGATCGTTGATTGATATTATTTAGCTAGATCATTTACATAACTACAACTTCTGTTTTCCATCCAGTTTTTATAACAACTTATAAAACGAAGGAGCTTTATCTCCTCCTATACGAACTTACGTAACTCTTAACCTTGTTTAACAGTTCACCAAGTACATTACGCCTGAATAGAAGTTCATCTTCATCAGTTAGATAGACCTCTACTTAACTGTTTACAACTTCAATCTTCCATAATTTTTTCCGCCCATTTTTGACGTCTAAACTTATTTTTCCGGCCGTATGCAAGCAACAGACAATCTCAAAGTCTAAAAAAACACTCGAACCATAAACAAAATAGTAACGATACAGACCTCTTCCGATCACATCTATCGTATTTGGCCACATTATTTGTTTGAGTCGGTATCTCTTCTTGGGTGTCAATATTGTCAGAGCGGGCATTGACCCCGGTGCATCGCACGTGATCCGAATCTCTCATATATTATACGTACCTACTTGAGATTGGTTCTGTTTAAACGACCTTTTTGAGGTACTAAGGTATCTTTTTGTTCTTAGTAGAGAATTCTGGAATCAGACTTGATTTTAACATGTAGGAACTAAGGGGATGATTCTGTCAAAAAATAACGTAACTTTAGTAGAGTATTGGTTCTAGAAATCATGACTGATTTCTTCGGTCATTTCCACAAATTTATTTTCTTTATCAATTGACAAAATCAAAATATTATAATATTATCATAGGCTTACATGGGCACTTATAAAACGTCGACAAAAAGGTGCTCGGTTCGGGTTGGTCGTTTCCTATGGAAAAGTTTCCTATGGTTACTCTTTTAAAATCATTTGGTTTTACAATATGACAGAAAAATGCATAGGAAAATTTCCACTGGATATAAGGCATTTTACCCACATGTACTGACAAAGGCTGAATGAACTCATTGCAAAAGAACTAAATGAAATACAAGACGCTGTATCAATATTGAATGACGATAATTCATTTGTATTAATTGTAATAATCTGTCCATATCTTGTTTGAAATTCAGAAGTTATTAACCTCGGTTTTACAGAAAAATTCAGGCCCGCTTGCACATTACAATTCATAACAGGACTAAGGCCATATTTCAGAACTTCACTCATTACCTACTCTAATATTGATTCAATCGACGAAATGGCTATAATACGAACCTAAATGCATTTAGCCCTAAACAGTACCGAAACATTTAATTTAAAACATCATTCAGTCTCTATAATCTTCAAACACAGTTGACAGAGAATCATTTTGATGCAATATCCCAATAACCCGTGCGAAACACAAGGATTTAAACTTTTATTATTTTGAGAAGTTGCTATATTTCGTTTGATTTGTTCTTCCACGTAGATAGTATTTTAATGTTATTTGTATTCTTAGCTAATATAATAAGTATAACCAAGGTAATCAATTAATCACACCAAAATGTGCAAAAAACAAAACTCTTTGCACAATGTTTAATCTAAGTTATGAGTAGGTACGTAACCAATAAACCTACCTAGGCTTTATACAGCTGAAATCATACACTGAGTTATGTAAAATAATCAAACGTAATAAATTACGAAAAACGAATCTTCAAAAAATAATTAATTGCCACAACCGTATTCTGAAACAAGACTCACCTGAATCTCGATTCGAATTTCGAACGATACCACAGACAAATTTTTATCGAAATCGAGCGTCCGAGATCCTTGCTCGTGCATCATTTTGAGATCTGAGATAGAATAAGATGCATATCTATGCCAGTATTTCGTGTAGCAGAGGCGTCTGAAAATGACATTGGCGCGTGTAGAGGCCGTGAAATCTTATAATATTCATACAGTTTATAACGAGATAAATAAGAGATAACATGACGCAGTTTAATTCGTCATAATAACGACACTTGTGCAAATATGGCGGCAAGAGAACATCTGTTGTGCTACCATGTTTTGATTGTTATTGAATAGTAATACATTCACCTCTCATATACCGCTATAAAAATAATAGTGCACATGTATGCCGAGAAAAATGTGCAAACATTGTGAGTGGAAAATGGCGTGAATTAAAGGAAATTGTTGTTTTTTTATTATTTTGCGTTGGAACGTCGCCCCGTCGTTTCAAGTTTAGTGGATAACTGTTGTGTTACTTTTGGGAAATATTGAAAGGGAAAATTACCCATGAAAATCATCCAAAAAAGTCGAAGAATAATGTCCAAGTTAATGAAAGAAGTTTTACACCATAATAAAAACATTAGTGTCTTAGATCTCGTTATTTTCACTTTCCTCCCATTTGTTTGCAGTCATGTTGTGTTTGTTATATATTATATAGACTATGTAGTTACTTCGCACGGAGGCGCATTGTTTGACAAATTGACATTTACGAGTAAATGACCGATGCCAGACAGTCAGACGGACTATGTAATAAAGGTACCGACCACAGACAATCTGAATAAGTTTATAGTATTCGTGGTGATGTAAATAATGTGGATCTTTATGACGTGTTGTCTAGACATAGAGTAGACAAAAGAGAATAAGCACCAATCTTCTATATTTTATATATAAAAGAAAGTCGTGTTAGTTACTTCGCTTATAACTCAAGAACGGCTGAACCGATTTAGCTGAAAATTGGCAGGGAGGTAGTTTAGAGCCAGGAGAAGGACATAGGATACTTTTTTTTTTTTTTTTTTTTTTTTTTTTTTTTTTTTAGGTAGGTACTAGGTAGGTAGTAGGTAGGTAGGGTAGGGTAGGTAGGGTAGGGTTGGGTAGGGTAGGGTAGGGTAGGTAGGTAGTAGGTAGGTAGGGTAGGGTAGGTAGGGTTGGGTAGGATAGGGTTGGGTAGGGTAGGGTTGGGTTGGGTTGGGTAGGGTAGGGTAGGGTGTAGTAGGGTAGAGTAGGGTAGGGTAGGGTAGAGTAGGGTAGAGTAGGGTAGAGTAGGGTAGAGTAGGGTAGAGTAGGGTAGGTAGGTAGGGTAAAGTAGGGTAGGTAGGGTATGGTACGGTAGGGTAGGTAGGTAGGTAGGTAGTAGGTAGTAGGTAGGTAGGGTAGGGTAGGTAGGGTAGGGTTGGGTAGGGTAGGGTTTTTTTTTTTTTTTTTTTTTTTTTTTTTTTTGTTTTGGCAGGAGTGGGAAATCCCCACGGACACTTCGACTATCTCATGACTTGTGAGACAGTCGAAGTAGTGCCGGAATCGAACCGGCTAAAAACCACTCCTGCTCTGCCAGTGTCCCCCTGACATAGTCAGAGACCTTGTTATGTCTTGTTATATTTGTATTTCTAGTTTTATAGTTTTTTCAACAGGTTAATTTAAGTTTTTTGCTATTTTAATATTATATTCAATTCATGTTTTTTCTAAATTTTATACTTTGCTGCTCTATGCTTTGATCTTATATCCTTTCGTACTGAAATCTTTATACATGATAAAGCATGGCCTTTATATAATACTTTTGTTCCTATTTATAACTTTTGTCGAAATTTTTATACAGTATTCTAAAAATATTTTGCGTTTTTTCTTGTCTCTGATGATTTTACTGATGTTACTTTTATTGATCACAGTGTCCAGCGCATGTTCCGTATTTTGTCTTTCTGCACCAAAGACCGGGCATTCTGTCAGGATGTGGACGACCGACTCCACAGCATCCGATTCACAGATGCACGATGGGTTCCCCTTACACTTGAAGCGGTGCAGGTATTCGGAGAACCCACCGTGCCCCGTGAGGATCTGCGTTACGATGCCAGTTGGTTGGACAATTTTTACTATTTTATAGGCGTCGGTCGTGTCTGGGAAGAAGATTTTCGTCACATTGGCTGTATCGCCGCTCTGGTACCTCCGATTCCAGTCGTCGAGCGACTCCCCACGGATCTGTCGCTTGACGAATGAAACGGGGCACAGATCATAGTCCGGCTTCTTCTTCGACTTCAAGGCTGCTTCCTTCGCCAATTGGTCGGCCCGCTCGTTTCCCTCCAAACCCGCGTGGGCCTTTATCCAGAACAAGGAGACACTCTTGTTCTGGAGTTTACAGCGGCGGATGGTGTCCCTCGTTTCCACAGCCAAAGGATGGGGGGAGCTTACATTTACGACCGATTGAAGAGCCGCCCTGGAGTCACTGAAGATGCCGAATGTGGATTCTCCGCGCTTGAGCACCTCTCCTGCTGCTCTTTGTAGGGCCAGTAGTTCCGCCTGGTAGACGGTGCAGTAAGACGGCAAGGCAAGTTTGAGGGCCTTAGTTTCGGTGCCACCATTCCATATGGATAGCGCCGCTCCAACCTTGCCCTCAATCTTGCTGCCGTCTGTAAATATTCGCACAGCAAAATTGCTGTGGTGGTGGTATTGTTCCTCGTCTACCAGACTTCCGAACTCCAGGTTCACTTGCTCCGCGGGGTGCGGGGCCTCTGGTGCTGGAGCCATCCGCTCGACTTCCCTACCTCCTAGCACAGGCTGAGGCACCCCCTTCTTGGCCTCGTACAGCGCAGCCACTTCCCGTATACGAAGGTCAAGTGGGAGTATCCCAGCAAGCACCAGTGCCGAGTTTAGGGAGACCGTGCGGTAGGCTTTACACAGCTTTTGGGCGAACCCCCTCTGGACCACGTTGAGTTGTTTTATGACCCCAAGTTTTTTGGCAGCAGGTGCCCAAGCGCTCGCAGCGTAGAGAATGGTCGGTTCGACCGCTGCCGTGTAGATGGCGTGGATGATTTCCGGGTTAAGGCCCCAGCTCACTTTTGCCGCACGCGCCAGCTGTTTGTAAATGTTAACAGCTTTCCTGCAAACGTTTGCGACGTGGGTGTTGAAAGTGAGCTGGTGGTCGACGGTGAGCCCCAGTATTTTTATTTCCTTAGACATGCCAATGCTCAGGAGTGGGACGTCGTAACGAAGCTTCCTGGTGATCACCATTGCACAAGTTTTTTGCGGTGCAAACTTCAACTTGTTACGAATGCCCCACACCCGAACATACTCGAGGGCGGCATTGGCCTGCCTTTGGACTTCCAATGCTGTGTCACCGTCGAAGATCATAACCACGTCATCCGCGAAAGCCTGGCAGTGGTGTCCCTGCTCTTCCAGCCCCTTCAACAAAGGGTCTAGTATAAGGTTCCATAAAATCGGACCGCCAATAGACCCCTGCACACACCCCTTATTGGTCTGTCTCAGGCACTCCGCGCCTGCGTACCTTACTCTGACGCTCCTACCAGTCAGATAGCTGTCCAGCGTCCGTCTGATGTTCACCGGGCACTTTTCCTCAGCCAGTCTGGTCCTTATGGCCGGCCACCATGCGCTGTCGAAGGCTCCCTCTATATCAAGCGATACAACAGTTATCAGCTTCTTGTCGTTCAACTTTCCCTTGATATGTTGTATCATGTTATACAGGGAGTCCTCGGTGCTCTTTTGTGGCATGAAGCCATACTGGCGAGTACTGAGCCGCGGTATCAGATGCCACTTCAACCTGGCTACCAACAATTTTTCCAGAGTTTTTCCTAGGACCGGTAGGAGGCCGATCGGCCTGTACGATTTTGGAGTGGTGTATGTGTCTTTGCCGGGCTTCCGGAGGACTACCACCGTGGCCTCTTTCCAGGCCCCAGGGAAATGTCCGTGCTCCAGACACTTATTGGCCAGTGCAAGGAACGTCCCTGGGTCCCGGGATATGACCTGGGCACAGATTTCGGCTGTGAGGCCGTCCGCCCCGGGTGCCTTTTTTGGGTTGAAACTTTCCACCGCGGTTTTCAGCTCCTGAAGTGTAAACGGTGGGTCATGGTATTCATCATGCGCCCAATCGTTTACACGACTGGCCGCTTCACGTGTCCGACGGTGGTCTTCTGTTTCTCCCTCTTCTAGGTCCTCAGGGTAGAAAGTCTCAGCCAGCAGCTGGGCCGATTCTTGGGCGGTCAGTGGCACCCCATCCTGTACCAGCGGCATATCCTCCTGCCTCTTGGCGGTCCGCCCTATGACCCTGTATATCCCTTCCCACATCCCCTCCTTATCTTGCTTTCCACAGAAGCCTTTCCAGCCTTCCGTCTGCGCCTTAATGGCAAGGGCCTCGTAATTTAGTTTCGCTTGCAGGTACTCATTGATGACTTTTTGTCTTCGGACTGGTGCAGCGCTTCGGATGCGACGTCTCCTGGTGTTCACCTCCGACATCAGCTCAGCGAGCTTTTTGGACCACCATGGTATAGTAAGTTGTTCATCGTGTTTTAATTTAGCAAATGTTTCTTCACAGGTTTTGGTGATGCTAACTATGTATTCATTTATATTGAAATCTAAATCTATTTTATTATTAATTTTGCTTATTTGATCTGAGTTTAATTTTGCTTGAGTTTTTAATTGGGCCAATTTCTCATGAAATTGGCTCCAATTGGCTCTTTTGGTATTGTAAATCCTTGTGGTCCTGTTTACGTTTATTCCTTTTGATTTTTGAAGGTTAATTTTGAATACTATACCGTTGTGGTCCGAGCTCGTGAGTCCTTCCTCGACTCGCCAGTCCTCCACCAAGTCCAGCAGGTCCGCTGAACAGGCTGTTACGTCAACGAAGCTGCTGTACAGGGTGTTTCCCCTGACGGTGTCGAAGGTCGGTGTATTGCCGACGTTGAGTACCTGCAGGCGCATTTCATCCAGAGTTCCCGACATGTCTTCACCCTTGCTGTCGGTTACCAGGCTACCCCACCATGTGCTCTTGGCGTTGGCGTCGCCGCCAATGAGAATCCTTGTGGGGCCTATTTCCTCGCGAATCCGCATGAGTTGCTCCAGGTATGGCTGTATGGGCTGGTCTGGTTCAAAGTAGAAGGAGACTACTGCGATTTCCCAGGCGCTGGTACGGATCCTCACCAACACAATGTTATTTGTGGTGAGTTTCGGACACTGTGTGACGTCAAGGTCATGATCGAAGACGACTATTGCCGCCTTCACAGTTCCACCTCCTTGTTCAGCGCACTGGTAGACTCTCGCTCCCCGGTAGTCTCGCATTCTTTTAACCCCACCCACATACGGTTCCTGGAGCAATGCGAAGGCAACCCGCCGCTCACTAGCCACAATCATCAGCTCTTGGGTTGCAAGGTTCTTCCTCTGCAGATTCGCTTGGATTGCCCGGTAGTTCTTGCGAGCACTCTGGTGAGAAACCCTGGATGATTCGCTCCCTGTTTCCGCTGGTGGGCCCTTAGCAATACGCCACCGACAGCCGCGCCAATGCATCCCACTTCACGCGGATTGGGCACTCGCTGTCGAAGGCGTTGTGCTCGGTCTTCCCCAGTTTTGCGGAAACACAGTTCCTGCACTTTGGTGCTTCTGCTGCCAGCCGCGCAGGGCAGTCGACCCTGAGGTGGGAGTCACCACAGTGTGTGCAGAGGTCAGCGGGTTCCGTGCACAGTTTGCGGCTGTGGCCGAAGCGCAGGCAACGAGTGCATTGGATCAGTGGCGACTGGTCCAGCACACGCACCCGCTGCAAGTCTATGTGCACTCGCCCAGCATAAGTTAGCCTCTGCCACACACAAGGAGACACCTGCAGGATGACGTGGCACATGTGAGGGTTCCTCGTCCTGCGACGGTACTTCACCCCCATCCTCAGGTCATCCACAGGCACATCCCCTATCAAGTGGCTGTTTTGCCGCTTTAGAGCCTCAACGATCTCCCCATCCGAGTGGCACGAGAGGACATCCTTGGCGATGATGAGAGGGTCTTTGTTCTTCACCTCTTCAACATTTAAGTTTCCGGCCTTCTTAATCCTCTCTGCCACCCGAGTGAGCTCCTCCCTGGTCCTGAAACCAACCACCACCTTCTGGTCCCTGGCCTTTCGCAGCCTCTCCACCCTGGTGCCCTCGTTTCTGGCATCTACCGCCGTCCTTAGCTTCTCAAGAACCTCTTCCCCGGTGTCCTGGTCATTAACTGATGACACGACCATGGAGTGAAGAGGCTCCTGGATTTGCTGCTTCGGGACGGCGGCCATCTCCGCAAACGAAGGGCCTTGGCCTGCGACGTAGCGGGGTGCCTGCTGTAGGTGCTCCGACAGGGCCCGTGTGTGCTGCTGGCATTCCTCCAGCGCGTTTTTATGCTGCTGAAGGTTTTCCATGAGCTGCTTCATGAGCTCCGTCGGAGCACCCAAGGCCGGTGTCAGATCCTGGGGGGCCTTTTCAGGTTCGACTGTACCCGATCCCTTCCTCTCGCTCTCTCCCTCCTTTACGAGCTGGTAGAGCCTGTCGACTGCTGTTGCTATTTTGTCTTTTATTTCCTTCTTAAGGTTCCGAGAGCTGTCAAGTTGCAGGTAGGGTAGGGTTGGGTTGGGTAGGGTAGGGTAGGGTAGGTAGGTAGTAGGTAGGTAGGGTTGGGTAGGGTAGGGTAGGTAGGGTTGGGTAGGGTAGGGTAGGTAGGGTTGGGTAGGGTAGGGTAGGTAGGGTTGGGTAGGGTAGGGTAGGTAGGTAGGAAAAGTGCATTGCTTTAACTTTTGACAGAACGAAGTCTGTCCGGGCAGCTAGTACCTAATAAAATTAACAAGGCTGTATCAATGTATCTTTTCAAGAGCTTTGCCTCTAGGTTTTTGGGAAAAAGAGCAATTGGAAGAATTTTTGATACCCTACTACTTTGAAAAAGTTAAAATGTCATTAGGATGTTTGTGAGTGTGATACGGGACTTATAAAAGTGTAAGATCGAATATCAAGTTCCCGTAAGTTTACTAATACGAAAATCATAATAGCGAATGCAGGCTACCACGAAAAACTTGTGTCTGTCTACTCTTGTAGAAAGATACAAAATTTAATTTTTACTTTTCACATGGCCGGCTTTGACAGTACAAGATACAAGATACAAGATATTTATTTTGTTAAAACATGAGTATACACACATAAATGCAAGATGTTAAATAATGTTCAATTGAGGCACTGTCATGTTTTGCCTTAATGACGTACAAAATATAATTGATTAAGTCTAGATCATCACAATGCTATTTAGTCATACTTGCATTACTTCACAACAATTATTAGCGGTCAAATAAATTCTGAACTGTGTATTGTCAAAATTGGTTTGTTACATAAATAATAATCATAGTTTAATGTCAAATACAAAAATAAGAATAATTCAAAAAAATGTCATACAAGTCAAAGTCTAATTACTAATAATAATGAGAATAGTCCAAATGTTTCTTAAATCAGTCAGAGTTATGTTAGTTTATCAGTCAAGAACTCGTTAGTGCTGTAATAAGCTTTCTCTAACAAAACCTTTTTCAACCTATATCTTAACTTTGTACCTGTATCCTCTCAGTAGCCGAATGAATCAATCTACACAGACGCCAGCAGGTCAACCTACCCGAAACTGTAAAATTTTCCCAATCAACCTTGAACCGTATTCTTTAACACTAAGGTTAAAAATCTATTAAAGAAATTTGACAGATTGTTGTAACTTGATGTGCTGGCGTCGGTATATAGATATCTATATAGAGCCTATTACGTAGGCACTTATACTCGTAGCTTGCGAAAATATTGCATAATTTCAAACTGTTGGCTCCAACTTTAGTTTGGTCTTTTTGAAGTAATTAAACTATTACAAAACCTACACGTGCTTAAAAATAAAACAACATTTTTATCGGAGCGAGATAAAAATACCGCACAATTTTATCCCAGACCACATTTAGGTACCGATGATGATAATAGAGCCATTCTCGTGGGAGCTTCCGGACGATCGACTTCGATACGATAACGAACGTGGAGGACAACGAGATTTTATAGAATAGGGATTTTGTTTGCATAGTTAGAGGAAGACCAAATAAACAATGGATGGACTGTGTGAAGGATGATAGGGCAAGTTAGGAGGTGACGTGACGATTAATAGAGAAGTATGCAAAGAAAAGACATAATGCGCCGACCCCAAATAGATTGGGATAAGTGCAGGAAGGAGTACGGCATACGCAACGGGTTTTCGATCCCATAGTCAAACCCGGTTTTTCCTGGTTTTACTATAGGACCCCATTCGTATGCCTGCAGGAGAAAGATGAAGATCATTTATTCGTAAAGAAATCAGTCTACCTTTCATTTGACCGGCGTGTCTACACAAATTGACAAAATATCAGCGAAAACGACCAAATAAAAAAATATAAAATGTTTTGAATTGACATAACATAACATCTCGCTTGTAATTCGATGGATTATACAGAGATGAACCTATAGTACACCCACATTTAGCCGAAAGGGACCCTATTGCCGGACCCAAAGTCCCATATCTTCCCATGGGTGTCGTAAGAGGCGATTAAGAGATTTGCCAGAGAATTGGTAGCAGCATTCTCTGTGCTTTTGTAACAACCGTACTGCAATCGCCAACCCGCCTGCCAAGCGTGGCGATTATGACAAAACCCCCCTTATGTCAATATGGCGACACTTGGAGGAGGTCTATGTCCAGCAGTGGAGATTTTTTGGGCTGAAATGATGATGATGATGATGATAGACCCAAAGGTCCTAAAATCTTGACTGCAACTGAGAAATAACTGCTTACAATTAACTGGTTTACTTAATTAAATCCTACACTGCAATACTTAGGTTGTACCCATCTCTATCAAAATCATCTAAAAAATGAGATAATAACCCACCATTTTGTTTAACGAACCTTTAGAAGGTTCTCATTACATTAGCAAATGATCTCGTTTCTTAGAAGTTGCGAACAAACTGTATAAGATAGATAATAACGTCTTATGTTCAGATAAGCTGTTCACGAAACCTTATGAAACGTTTAACTAAATAATTATAATAATACATTGCGGTTGGTATGCGTTTGCATATTTATTCACTAGGATCTAAACTTGCTAGATACGGCATTACGAGTACTTTGCTTTTGACAAAAACGTTGAAACGTTTTTGTATTGCCCACATACCTGAACTTTTTCTGAGTTTTCCTTTTCCTAATTTAAAAAATACACGATTTTTACGGTTTCTAAAGTCGTAAAAATCGTGTCCCCCTACACGATTTTTACGACTTTAGAAACCGTAAAAATCGTGTATTTTTTAAATAGAAGACTGAACCCCATCAACTAATGACTTAAGAAAAAATATATATAAGAAAACTAAGTATGTATACCTAATAATTTTTAAGACCTATCGATACACACGGTTATAAATATATGTAGGTAATTTTTATTTCAAATCTCAGTAACATGTATTAAGACAGAGCCACTCTTATGTTTTTTTTTTCATAATTTCACATCATATTTGTGAAGCGGTTAAAGAAGGCAACTATTTTCCTAATTTCAACTGACTGGTGCCAATAGTCTAGACGTAAAAATTTTATGGCATACGGACGGATAGAGAGACAGACTGACAGAGACAAATCTAAAAGGGTGGCATTTTTGGTATTTGGCAACGGAACCCTAAAAAAGAGTAGTGTGAAAAATCTCTACAGTGTCCGTTCGTTCTACCTATGTGTACTTAGTTCCACTTCCAACCAATCTCTTAACGATTCAAGAGTCTGTTAGTCACTTCCAAATTGTCTACATCTTCGTCGTGCTCATAGTCCGTTAAGTAGTAACAAGGTCTAATCATAGCGTTACATTTGAAGCTCATCTCGTTCTCTTACGAAACCCAGTGTTATGTCGTTACGTCATGACCTCTTTAGTCGCAAATCATTATAATTCACGCCTAAATTCTTTTAATTAACACGTTGGCAAACCTTTTTTTATATTAGTTACGGACCTAATATTTTATTGTGGCAAGTTCCGCTGCTTTATTTGCTGTGGCAATAATGCTGGTGTTTGAATTTTGTTTTTTTTTTTTTGACATAGCGTAGTTTTTTTTTTTTTTTTTTTTTTTTTTTTTTTTTTTTTTTTTTTTCTGGCTTCGCACGGTTTGTGCATTTAGCCAGTGTCAAGTTATTTAGATTGGAGGATTATTATTGAAGGAGACAAAGTTAGGGAAACAGGAATTTATCAATATTAATATTTATAACGGAATTTAGGATATAGGATCAGTAGGATAATAGGATTATAACTAACTAGATATTACTAATGAATGATGAAATACAATATATTGATGAAGTTAAATTTGTATTACAATCTAATATTATTAATGGTGATGAATGAAGCTATACATTTATATACAGGTAAACTATTTGTACAAAATAAAGAGAGAACTGAAGTAGGAAAAGGAATACGGAGAGACAATAGATCACTGAGAAAGGAAGAACGGTCATAGAGAGGACAGGAGAAAAGAATGTGGTTCAAATCGCCCACATCTGTGCCGCACGAACAACTGGGATCATTTATAATTTTAAGTTTGGCAAGATGAGCTGGAGAACAAACGTGACCGAGTCTCATACGTATGAGAACGGAGGTCTCCATCTTGCCAAACTTAGCCCCGCCAAACCACGGTTTTTCCGAAACTTCGGGGTGGATCAAAGAAAAATAACGACCCTTTTGTCTACTACTGATTTCCCAGGCTACCTTCCAGGTGTCCAAAAGAAAAGTTTTAGGTAAATTTATAATATCCGAGTTAAAATTTAAGTATGGAACTATGTCCCCACACTGCACCGCTTCACCGGCGAGAGAATTCGCCACTTCATTGCCCTCGATTCCAGCATGGGCTGGAACCCACGCAAATTGCAAAGTATTGCCCTCAGATAAGGTTCTGTACGCAAATTCTCTTATTAAATAAATTATGGGCAACTGGAATTTATGTGTCAGTGGAGATTGGTTGATGGCTAGGAGCGCACTTTGACAATCCGAAAAAATTATAATTTTTTTGAGCTTAAAAACCCGACTATATTCAATGGCTTTCAAAATGCCAAAACATTCTCCTGTAAAAACGGAAGTCTCCGGAGGAAGTTTTATTTTTTGAACGATTTTGTATTGCGAATGAAAAGTGGCAATCCCCACAACCTGTCGGGGAACGCTTGGAAGCATCCGTAAAAATGTGATGGTAGTCCGAGTGTTCGGCCAGAAAATTGTTGAAACTTAAATGACAAACGGGGTCAGATTTACTAGTACAGTGAAATTGTGTGATGGGTTTGAAATGTAAACTATCATAACTACTGCTAAATATGGGAAGTTTGTTGGAACGGTGTACTGGAGAAGATAGAGAAAGGTATTTTTTATAGCTTATTACTAAACAAGGAGCACGTTTATGGGACCAGTAATCTGAAGAATCAATCAGCGATAGCGTAGTTGTAGGTATAGTTGATATTGTATCTTTTTTTTTTGATTTGTTGGTTGTCATGGAATTGATATGAGAAATGCAACCATTGACAATTTCCACATAACTTGTCTATCACTTCTAACTACTGAATTTAGAAGCCACTTCTTTGCATTAACGCTTACACGGCAAGAAGAAAGCTGATTAATCAGCACGCGTAGCATGACCATTGTAGAAACAAGTTTTGTCTACGGAAGAATCGACATAATGACAATGTGTCTGTTTGTCGATTCTTCCGTCGACATAGCCCGTTTCTAAGGCTGTCATGCTACGCGTGCAGGCGAGTCTAGAGACACTTAAAAGATTGCATTGAAATAATTATAAATGGTAACTGTACTTTTGGATGTGTTAAATAAATAAAGCCATTTATCAAAAGAATAAATAAATTAAAAAGAAAAACTTAATGGCATCGGAAATTGGCCTGTGGCGCGCTTTTATTTTCTTCAAAGAGGTAAATTATAATTATACAATTGATCTTTTTGGAAATTAGTTCAATTTCATAGTAGTAACATTGGTTTGACATTATTTCCTGTTAAGCTCGTATTCCCGTATTCCTCGAAGTGATTGTAAATAATTGGTTTTATAATTTAACGCAATTAAGTAACCCATTTTCCGTGGATTTTTTTTATTTCCCATTTTGGGCACAGTTCCAAATAAACCTCGTATGAATTTTCCATGGCATTTTCCTGGATATTTCAGGTCGCAAACGACACTTTGAGAGTCATATTTTTATGTAAGTAAACTATTTTCTGCCAGCACCTTCGTCCGCGTCGAAGAAAGGCATTCGGCAGTACTGTAGCTTTACACAAGCACAACCCTTTATAATATTACAAACTTTTCCTCGCAGATTCGCTCCCGATGTGTATGGAATTTAACCCACGGACGTTTTAAATGCAGCCTATGGTACTTGGGAATAAGGTTGCTTCTCGTTAGTGACAGAATTTTCGGAATCGGATCAGTAGTTCCGAAGATTACTCCCCTCCATACAAATTTACAAACGTTTTGTTTATAATATTAGTACCTATAGAGTATCTTTTTGAATTATTATGCAAAGATTACTTCCCTATTTGAATCGGATTTTGTTAACAATTTCATGGGAGGTTTCAATTTCAACTCTTTGCAGGGAACCATAATCCATTTAAATAAATTTAGTCTGTAACTCCTTATAATATCAGCTATCTTCCAGTCCCGTCAAAATCGGTCCAGCTTTTTCTGAAATTAGGTGGAACAAACAGGCAGACGGACAAAAATAATAAAAAAGGTTTTTGTTTTATGTACCGTAAATACTATGCATTTAGGAAAAATCAGTTATTTCCAAATTATAAACAGACACTTCAATTTTATTTATCTAAACTAATATTATAAAGAGGAAAGATTTGATTGTTTGTTTGTTCGTTTGTTTGCATTGAATAGGCTCCGAAACTACTGGTCCTATTTGAAAAGTTGTTTCAGTGTTATATAGCCCATTTATCGGGGAAGGCTATAGGCTATATATCATCACGCTACGACCAATAGGAGTGGAGCAGCAATGAAAAATGTTGCGGAAACGAAGTTGCGCCGGACAGCTTGTTTATATATATAGATGGTAGGTAGGTACTAATGTACTCAACTTACATTTGAAGAAACATAAGAATATATGTGCCTTTTAGATTGAATTATTATTTATTAAACCATAAACTAAATCGATCTGGCATAAAAGATAAAAAGAGGTAAATGATACTGTACTGTTGGTGCGTATTACCAAAATACTATCATAAGTATTATAAAAACTCTTAATTACCAAGTAATTACTTAATTGTGTCTAGCGCAATTTGTACTGAACTAGCAATAAAGAACCTACAATAATAATTAAGTCCAATTCATGTAGCCACTTAGATTAACATTTATTACCACAGCTATGATTAAGTACTTGAAAAAGGGTTCCATGATTTTTTAATTTAGGTTAACTTAGTAGCTTACTTACTTAAGCAAGGTGACATTAACTGTGGGTCTGTAGTTCCACCCGTGGTCTCTTTCAGCGTAAAAAGCAACCTGAACTCATACACTGGTAGACATCAGTTCCTATAATTATGACAAAACAACAAAAAAGGCATCTCCTTGACATAAAAAAACCGAGATATCTAAAAAAAATTGACAGAGTAAGTAATAAAAAAGTTACTTTAAAACACTAAAAACCCGACTGCGATGCCAAAACTGAAAAGCTGAAAAAAAGTACATTTAAAAAAAAAAAAATAGAAAGTAGGAGTTATCGAAATTGGTTCATCCGTTTAGGAGTTACGAGGGAACGGACATAGATACAACACACAAACAGACATACATGTCAAACACATTACCCTCCTTATGGGCTTCGCCAAAGTCGGGTAAAAAATGAATAAAAAACAGCATATTTGAAAAACCCTCCTCTCATATTGTCATTAAGCAAAGGCCAAGTAGGTGCAGCAGGGAGGGTGGGTCCAGTGGGTTAGTAGTTTGTAGGTCCAGTTGATCATGAGAATCAAATTTTCAGATGACCAGGCGAAGATGAGTTGTCGAATGTCTTCCAAAAACCGAAACGAAATTTGGGAGAGGTTTCTCTCCAACAGTGGACCGTTTTTATTAGTTTTGATTTATTATTGCTAATCAAGTAATTAATTAATTATGATAAAGTCTTCATCATCAACATCTACCAAGCCGCTTTCCAACTATGTTGGGGTCAGCTTCCAGTCTAACCGGGTCAGCTTCCAGTCTAACCGGGTCAGCTTCCAGTCTAATCGGATGCAGCTGAATAACCGTATTTTAAATGGAGCTGCCACCTCTTTGACCTCCAAATCCCAGTTAGTACTGAGTAATACGATACCTCTTGGTAAGACTGGTTGTCAGGCTTTCGGGCCACTGACTACCTGTTACGACTGTCAAAGATCTACAAATGACAGCTGGGACCAACGGCTTAACGTGCTTTGCGAGGCATGGAGGACACTCGGTATGTTATGGGTGGTCACAAATCCACGGATCAACCTAGGCAAGCTCGGCTTAACCTGAAGATCGACCCCAGCAGCTTCTCCATTCACAGTAAAATTCTCAATCACAAACGTGTGTATTTCTATTTGCGACAAAACTCTGAAACCCGAACGGATCCGGATACTAAACACTCAAACATCCTCCGTTGCGTGCATTTCATTCAGTTTCAACTATCACACCAATGTCAAATACTTTGTTTATCCGCTCTAACTCGCTCAAATGTGTCACGTGACGCACGCTTATGCTCCCGCTCCCGCTCACATTTTTGCCGCGCGAGCGCCCCGTGCCACTTCCCATTTAAAGCTTATTTTCACGATCCCACTGCTGGAACTCAGGTCTCTTCCCAGCAAGAGGAACTGAGGAAGTGGGCCGAACCATTAATCTACCGCGCGGGCCAAGTCCGGACTAAATAAAATTCTCGTGTCGCGGTGTTTGTTACCAAACTCCTCCGAAACGGCTGAACCGATTTGTATGAAAGTTTGTGTGAATATCGGGTAGGTCTGAGAATCGGCCAACAACTACTTTTCATACCCCTAAAACCCATCAAAATTTCCAAGCGAACGAATTCGCGGGCATAGATTGTGGAAATAATTCTGTATCCACTTGTAAATCCTTGAGAATTTGTAAATGATGTAACATTCCTACAAAATCTCTGTAGCCATATCACTCTTTCTCTTCCCTTTCTAAGGTATATTTTTAGCAATAAAGTTTATTAACCTATCACATTATTATGATCAAGAAGACACTTCCTTTGCAGATAGGTACTAGATTTGAGAAGACGTGAGATGAATACAATGGTAGACAGCTTTTTTTGTGTACCTTTTGGCAATATTTAGTGGATTGGCATTCAATAGAGGCAACAATTTGCAGAGTATCGCATGCACAAACTAAAGAAAAGGTGAATGGGTTGTTTTTGTTGTTGTCTTTTCTTTCTTTATTGTGTGGTAAGTGCCTAACTTAGTGTCACAGTTTAAGCCGCCCATTGGCCTCTGACTTGGCTTTACATGCCGTCGAGAGGTATCTCTCGGGCATGCTGGTTTCTTCACGATGTTTTCCTTCACTGAAGCAAGTGATAATTATACAACACTAGCTGTCCGGCGCAACTTCGTTTGCGTCACATTTTCCCCAACATTTTTTATTGCTGCTCCACTCCTATTGGTCGTAGCGAGATTATATATAGCCTTCCTCGATAAATGGGCTATCTAACACTGAAATAATTTTTAGTAGTTTCGGAGCCTATTCAATGCAAACAAACAAACAAATAATCAAATCTTTCCTCTTTATAATATTAGTTTAGACGAATTCGAAAAATCACATGTGCGTGGGTTGGGTTCGAACTCGACACCTATGACTTTGGCAGTCCGACGGTCAGACCACTAGGCTATAGCTGCTTAAAGGAAAGCAGGTGACAACAGACATGACAACTAACAGAGAAGTATGGAAGCAGAAGACATGCTGTGCCAACTCTAAATAAAACAGACAAGAGGGTGTGCTGAAAACGGACCTTATTAGTAGTTTTATTGGCATTTTAAAGCTGTTTTAATACAGAGGCTTGGCTGAACATAAATACGTTCAGAAAAAAAGAATTCCGCACCGTTCTCAAATAAATTAGACAGGAGATCGATGACGATGAAGCATAGCGGCTGCCATCAATAGGCATGGAATAATATTATGAAAATAAAACCGGCCAAGTGCGAGTCGGACTCGCGCACGATGGGTTCCGTTCCATTATTTATAAAACGAACAAAAATATCACTTTTTTGTTTGGGAGCCCCCCTTAAATATTTATTCTGTTTTTAGTATTTGTTGTTATAGCATCAACAGAAATACATAATCTGTAGAAATTTCAACTGGCTAACTATCACGGTTCATGAGATACAGCCTGGTGACAGACGGACGGACGGATGGACGGACGGACGGACAGCGAAGTCTCAGTAATAGGGTGCGGTTTGACCCTTTGGTTACGGAACCCTAAAAAACTGTGTAGCTAAGGAAAAGGCTAAGTATATGGCCATACATATTGACGTGTGTATGGTTTGGCGATAGTTTAGGGAAACCTACTGAGGCCAAATGGGAAAATGACTAATGATTTATAGAACTACCGCTAGACCACAACTCATATTTATTATGATCTTGTGACCCAAGATTGTTACAGTTTTACCTGAATTATTGCACAGTTATTTTCCAGCCACATTAATACTTTCAATTTCAATCCTTTCAATTTGCTATGGAAAACATTTTAAAAGTTCAGCACGCCAAATGCCTACCACCACATTCTATCACATTCACAAGCCAAAGGATATTCAAGGAAATTGGTTATCCATTGCTGTATACTGTCTTGACCAAAAACTGATTTATTGAGGACTGGAACCAAAACCTTTTTGGTAAGGAGCCTAAGAAACGTTGCCAAAACCAACTAGATTCTATCACTAGGCTCCTAGATCGCATAAGAAGACTATCTTTGATCAAGTTGGCTATGGAAACCTTCCTTAATCAGATGGCAGTTTCTATAACGTTTTGGGCACCTTGCCAAGCTGTCAGATGTTTCTTCGTGTTGTTTATTTACTCATCTTTACGACGTTTTCTTGGTTGTCTTTCATTTACAATTGTAATACTAGAATTAAGTAGCTGAGTCGGCTGTTAGTTCACACCGTAATCTCTGTCAGGTGTTTGCATTCTGTGAAGATTGTCTGCCACAGAGAATTGTGCAGTTTGCAGGTTTGTGGAAAAATGGTTTTGCAGATTTTCATGCCCATGTATAGGTTTCGGCGGACTTCTTCCTACAGTACCTACTATCAATTATTTTAGGATTGTATCGAGGATAGGTTCAGTACACGTCGAATCCGATTTAAATCGAATCAATCACGATTCCGCAACCGTTCTCCAAAGACCGATTCATCATTGGACTTTTCGTCGACAGGTCAATTCATTTATTTCCGTTTCCGAGACATTTCGCCGACAGAACTTTGCATCGGCACTGATTTAAAGCGGCAGTTTTATATCGTGGTTTTGGTAAGTTAAAAATTACAAAATGCATATTTATTATGATTGCCGAATCGACACATCAAGCTATCCAGAATAACATGGCATCGCTTTGTATAGATTTCTCGTACAATGAGAGATCTGAATATACTGGTTTTGTATAGCTTGATTGGTTGATGTGGTTACTAGACAACCTCCTATCATCAATACCGTACGATGAAAGCCATAAAAAAACCTCACCGACGAATACGTATCGCAGATATTAATCAAAGACAACAAAATGTTACCTACTGGAAATCCCAGAAAATTATCCTCATAATTTACAGTCCTATGAATAAAATACCATACCAACCATAGGCAACCAACTCATCATAAACTAATACCGCCATGGATGGAACCTCCGAAATGTGTCGTACGTATGCGCGCGAAAGCGACCGGATGTCTGCGCGTACCGGTCTGCGCTCGCGCATTGCTAATGCACTGTCAAACTTTTCTCTAGAGGAATTTTAAGAACGATTGATATCCAAGTCGATCGATTGCGGGATCGATTGCAAGAGGTGAGTGTGAAATGATTTTATGATAAGTTACCTAAGTTTTTCGAGATAAGAGTAGAGGAAGACCAAAAAACGGTGGATGGACTGTGTGAAGGATGATATGGCTAGTGGTGACTGTTGAGATGACGAGTAATAAAGCAGTATGGAAGAAAAAGACGTGCTGCGCCGACCCCAAACAAATTAGGATAAGGGCAGTGACCTAAGTTTTTCGCGGATTCGGGAGGATTTCGAGCGATCGATTTTTTAACAAAATGTTCTTTCTCATCATCTTAATTTACTCAAGTTTGGTCAAGAATGAGCATTTTTGAACTTCAAAATGACGTAAGAGAATCCCTCAAAACGCCCTGTTCTATGTAGAGCACACGCTTATAAATCTTACTTCTTACTTACTATAAAATATGCAAAAGTTTGTAAGGATGGACGTTTGTTATTCTTTCACGCTAAAACTAGGTACTGTACGTATTTGGATGAGTCTATCGAAGATTAGAAGTTATTTAAAAACGCTACAATTTGATTTGTGGCAACACTGTTGTTACTCAAAGCTTAAGTCCAAACCGAAATAAAAGAAAAAGAAAGAAAATATGTTTGATTTGGGACATGCCACAAGTGCACACAAAATAATGCCACAAGTACACACAAAATATTTTTTTCTGTTTTTTATTTTTTTGTTATTGTATCTTGTTCAACCAAATGATTTTAAAAGAGTAACCATGGAGTTCTTGGCGGTTCTTCTTCATAGGAAACGACCAACCCAAACCGTGCACCTTTTGTCGACGTTTTATAAGTGCCCATGTTGGCCTATGTAAAATAAAATATTTTGTTTTTTTTTTTTATTTTGAATAAGCAGCCTGTTTTACAGTTTGGCAGAAGTAATATATTTTTCATTACTCATACTCTGAAAGTAGGTCTGAAGTTGCCTGAGGAGCAGGATGAAAGTAATACTTTTCATCCCTAGGGAGAATCGCTTTCAACTGACAGATGTCAAATTATAAAAAATAACTAGTTCTATTTTGAGATTTTTATTGAACCATGTTCCAAATTTCTTTGCAGCCACGATGTAAAATTGAAATAACTTAAAGTTAATTATTGATTAAAGAATATTTCTTTTTTAAATAACTTTATTATAATTTAGTTTCAACCATTTCTATAAACTAACATAGAGTAGGCAAAATATTTGCCATTTTTTCAATGATGAAAATGAAAAATAATGGCTGAATAGCTGGCCACAGAAAAAAAAACAAAATAGGCGGGAAAGCGGCAATCCGAAATAAAATGTACTCATTTTTTCTTTAGCTAATTCATGTTTTTTTATTTTTACTTTCCTTGTATTCTTAATGAAAAGCACAGTGTTTACCTCGGATTAAAGGCTTATTTAGTCCCTCGAACTATTGGCGGCCTCACTTCATTCGGGCGCCAAACCCCGTCTCGGGACTAAATAAGTTACTTTCACCCCTAGGCTGGGATAACAATGTATTATTGTAACACGAATGTAACCACGAATAAACGCTTTTTCTATTCTTTTTTTTTTCAAACAAAAGCGAAAGAAAACTTGCTTGCAAACAATTGATTACTCCTGGCATTATAATCGTCGTCATCGAGTACTAAGCCCCTAATGAGATACCCCTGGCTAATTAACGTCAGTAATTACTCTTACCACCCACGTCGAACATGCCACGTCAGGTATAGGCAGAGCACGTGTTGTTTTATATTATAATTCATTAGTGATTTTCCAGTGAAAACGACGAATAAATACGTTGTACGGGTACGTCGTCAAGTTGAAGAGTTTATTTATTTACGTTATCAGTCCTTTTGTGGGGTTTTAGCATCGACGCGTTTACCGCTTTCCGTATCTTGACTGTCTTGTATGTTATATCGCAAATTGAGAAGCTTATGTCAGATTGACATAAGTGACATAACATCGCTGAAATTCTATCCACATCATGATTCTACTGCCCTTAACCCAATTTATTTGGGGTCGGCGCAGTATATCTTCTTCTTTCATACTTCTCTAAAGATTAACTGCAAGAAATTTAAGGGTGCATTGTACTCATCATTATGAACAACTTTTACTACGGAACCAAAAACGAAATCACGAAAAAAATATCGAATGCCCCATACATTTATGTGCGCATAACTCGACAAAATGTACTGAACAGCTGATTTTTATTTCGCGATTTCGGGTATGACCCCAAAGTAAAAGTTGTTCAAATTTATGTGTTCAATGACCCCTTAAAATTCTTCAAAAAGAGGGTCAAACGGGACCCTATTACTGAGACTTCGCTGTCCGTCCGTCCGTCCGTCCGTCCGTCCGTTCGTCCGTTCGTCCGTCCGTCCGTCTGTCACCAGGCTGTTTCTCATGAACCGTGATAGTTAGCCAGTTGAAATTTCTACAGATTATGTATTTCTGTTGACGCTATAAAAAGAAATAATAAAAACAACAATAAATAAATAATTAAGGGGGCTCCCATAAAAAAGTGTTTTTTTTTTCGTTTTATAAATAATGGTACGGAACCCTTCGTGCGCGAGTCCGACTCACACTTGGCCGGTTTTTTAACACCATTTACTCGTCATCTCAGCAATCTCCTCTTTTCTCGCCATATCATCCTTCACACAGGGTGTTCACGCTGAAGTTCTAATCACGTAAGTCAAAAATAACAACTTTACTGGAGAGTGGAAAAACTGCATACTTAATTAAACCTAGGTAACGGTACAATACCAATTTTTTCTTTGAGTTTACTTCAATTTCGAATTTAAACGTTGCTTTTTTTCTGATTGGCTGAAACAACGCGTCTTCCGATTCTATAGCAAACGGCATCAAAATGTCAATACTGCCAAAAATGTATTTAAGTAGTGTTAGAACTTTAACTACGATAAGGCTTATCATTACTAGTACTTACTATGGCTATCCATACCTTAGTACCATGCATTAAGAAAAAAAAAACTTTCACCAAAAACCTGCAAATACCCCCAAAATGCCTCCTTTACTCAGTAGTGGTAAAAATAGACATATTTATGTGACATAGACTCGACAAATTAACTAATAACTTATGAATATTTTCCAGTAATGTTTTTTCTTATCATGAAAGTAACCATACCATTACCCCCTTATTAAAATAAAATACATGTATTAAATTTATTGTTTTAAAATAACTTCCTTCCTTAAAGCGCTCAATAAAAATCAAAGCAATAAAACCACAACCACCACAGATTTCACATAGCTTTGTTCAAAATTATAATTGTTCAGAATTATGATTCATAGCAAATTACTGTTGCACCTGTTTACCCGTATCAAACAAGGTAAATGTGGGTTCTTGTTATGTGTAAAGGCACTCAAACACCACATCGGGAGCTTTCCACTTTAATGTACCAGTTCATATTCAAGTGTTCCATCAGAGTGAGAGGAACCAAGCAGTACCGTACGCACTGTCCAGACAAGCTACAACAATCTGTCAAATTTCTTTTATAGATTTTCAACTTTATCGTATAAAGAATTAGGTTCAAGGTTGATTGGGAAAAGTCAGTTTCCGGTTACCCGTGTCGATACAACCACTTGTTTCTGTACAAAATCGAATCTTTGTTTGACATTACAGGCAAATGCTCCAGTGAGGGAGCGCCTTCAAGTATGATGCTTATAAATTTTTAAATAACTAAATTGAGTGGGGAGTCCCACAAAAAATCCCGGGGAAGGCCCGGATGAGTCTTGCAAATAATGTCTGTATAACACAAAGCCGAAAGGCTGGTTAACGTTTTTAGGAACATAGTATTTGGAAGCCATAGTATTACGGTATCGGTTCTATCAAAGAAGAAACCGTTATTTCACGAGAAAATCGAAACTGTACTTACTCCAGGCATTTTAAAACAGGAAGTTCTCTAGCCTGTTTTGACTGCTTCACGTTACGTATGGCCGACGTAATCTGCAGTGTACCAGAGCCCAGTTTCTGCAGTGGTGATCAACCAAGCCGATATAACGTCATTTAGACTGCCTCGAAGGTCTTGTGGTTGCAAGCGTGACTTCTTAGTAGGAGGCCTTGGGTTCGATTCCCGGGTCGGGCAAAGGGTTTTTGGGTTTTTCCATCAGGAATTTCTCAGAGGCAGCCACGGAGTCTGGATTTGTGCCCGGTTCAAGGCAATAGATTCGCCCCCTATATCTTGGGTGGAATGAATGTGGGTGTACTATTAAGAACATCTTTGCCTAGCCCTTCGGGGATTACAGGCGTGATGTTGTAAGCCAGTAGTATCGCACTTTTCCTCCGCAGCAATCTTACGTCACGACCATAGGGATGGCCAACTCAACCACGCGACCAACCTCTGCCCCTCCCAGCGGTCGTCTTGCCAACTTTCCACCTGATTCATCCGCCAGGTGGCGATCAATTAGCAATCGATAATGATCAGTTGCGCAGGCGACGAAGACGTTTAACATTCCTCTCGCTGCTTAGCCCTCTGACAATTAAGTAATGCGCTTTCCCTTATCAGTTAATGTCTCTAATATGTAGTGTTGTGTCATTACTTTAATTGTGGTTTTAGAGTTAAATATAGAGTAGATACTTGTTGTGTTTTCCTTGAGTTTTGAAGAAGGTGCGATCATCATCTGCCTAGACTTTTTTTCCTACGTTAGGGTCGGATTCCAGCAGATGAATGCCAGTATATTATATGGAGAAACTGCCTGTCTGACCTCCATAACCCAGTTACTGGGTAACACGATACTCCTGGGCAAGACTGGTAGTCTTTTGGGGTTATGGCTTCCCCGAACGACTGCCAAAGATCTATGATTGACAACCGGGATCGAACATGGTGGCAGAGCCGGGATCAAACATGGTGGCTAATTGAGTTTCGAACTCTCCACTTTCCTTATATGAACAGAATTCTTTCCCGAATTTTTCAAACAACCGAACATCTTCAACATCCATTTTAAATAACTCATTGCGTCTTTATTACTCCACATATCGATAAACGTAACAGTCGGCCTTATTCGTCCCTCTTCGGCCTCCTTCGGGGACATTCGGGCGGACACGAGCTGACCCGGGCGCTGTAGGTCCCGATAAATATGCAATGCCATCTTTATTACGTCTTTCAATACAACCCGAAGATGTACACACGGCGACACATTAAGCAAGACATTTCCATTATAACATGGCCTCGCTTTGTATAGATGAGACCGTACAATGAGAGATCCGCATAAACTGGTTTTGTATTGCTGATTGGTCGCCGTGCGTACCTATTTCTGTTTTCATTATACGTTCGAATTACGAAATGTTGTTCACGTTTTGATGAGATGCTAGCCTATTCAATTTTAATCAGTTCTTTTTTTAAATTGACTTCAATGGCTGTTTTCACAGATTCGTCTTTTCCGGACAGTCTTTTGATTTGGGCTTTTTTAGTCTTTTAGATTCGTAACCTGTAAGTTTCAATAGTAAAAATCTCCGTTTGTGAAATGAAAACTAATCAATGATAAAAAAACATGCAACAATAAAATAATAATTTCACGCCGACAACACAGAATTAACTTGTTAATGAGTTAGACATAAGTAAGGCCAATATAGATATACCAGCACATTGTGGATTTATGCAAAGTCATATTTACATGTTAAAGCTATATGTCAATCGATTCCGAAGGGTCACGGTAACTGGAGACTGCGGGAAAGTGACTGATAAACATGTTATTGTTTTTAGAGTAAGTACCCACGAGTAGTATCATTGTCCAAATGTACTTTAAAAGTTCTGTATGGTGTCGGACGTAAAGAATAGCACCATCCCATATCTTCCCGTGCCGTTCCGTTCCGTCCACGGAAGGTTTTACTAAAAAAATATTTTTTACAAAAAAATAAACCGACTTCAAAAAACACTTAACGCACTAAAAAGTTAAAAATAATACTACAACCTACCTATATTAATAAGCCTAACCTAACCTACGATTAACCTATAATAAAATTTAATAATTCTTTGGAGTCGGTGCCAAGCAATATAATTAGAATTAATGAATGAATTAATATTTAGAAGCTGTAAGATTTATGTTTTGCTTTTTTCTGGCCTTAGTCTGTATATAGTCATTTAGGTAGGTATCGTATATTGCTTGGCACCGACTCCAAAGAATTATTAAATTTTATTATAGGTTAATCGTAGGTTAGGTTAGGCTTATTAATATAGGTAGGTTGTAGTATTATTTTTAACTTTTTAGTGCGTTAAGTGTTTTTTGAAGTCGGTTTCTTTTTTTGTAAAAAATATTTTTATTTGTTAATTTTTAGTGACATATTTTTAATCTAATAATAACATATGGGTAGGCCTAGTAAAGATGATTCTCGTGTGAGAAAAGGCGTCGAACTGAAACTGAGAAAAATGAAAACGATTAAAAGAAATAAGGGAAAGAAATGATCAACGCATTTTGAATAAGGACCCTGATCATCGCGAAAACAGACTATCAAAGCAGAGGACCCACTTGTTACTTAGGTTGAATAAGGAAAGTCAAAAAGTTAGTCTGTGGTACACGTGGAAAGTGCATACCGTTACAATTCCAACAAGCCCAAACACAGCTAAGATACATTGTCTTATTATGGAGTTCCAGTGCTTGTCTCTTGGCTTCATCATCAGATCATCAGATTAGGTAGAATGGTTCTTATTGAACGCAAATGCTTCACTTGTTGTAGAAAATACCAAAATCGCTGTAAGTTTCCTATAAAACTTGAAGAGTTCCCTCGATTTCGCCAAGATTCCATCATCAGATCCCCATTTGGTGACTATGGGACCAAATGGAAAGCATAGGCTTTGGAATCATCATCATCATCATCATCATTTCAGCCGAAAGACGTCCACTGCTGGACATAGGCCTCCCCCAAGTGTCGCCACATTGATCGGTCCCGTGCGACTCGCATCCAGCGGATCTCCGAAACCTTCACCAGGTCATCGGTCAACCTAGTGGGAGGCCTTCCAACGCATCGTCTCCCGGTTCGCGGACGCCATTCCAGAACTTTTCGGCCCCATCGGCCATCTGATCTGCGAGCAATGTGCCCTGCCCACTGCCACTTAAGTTTGGCAATTCTTCGGGCTACGTCGGTAACCTTGGTTCTCTTGCGGATGTCCTCATTTCTGATTTGATCACGCAAGGAAACTCCGAGCATAGCTCTCTCCATTGCCCTTTGAGTGACTTTGAGCCTTCTGATGAGGCCCATTGTGAGCGGCCACGTTTCGGTCCCGTATGTAATCACTGGCAACACACACTGGTCATAGACTTTCGTCTTGAGACACTGCGGTAAGTTGGACGAGAAGATACCACGCAGCTTCCCGAACGCTGCCCAGCCGAGTCGGATTCGACGATTGACCTCTTTCTCGAAGTTAGACCTACCCAACTGGACCGTTTGTCCCAGGTAGACATAATCGTCTACAACTTCGATACTAGAGTCTCCGATCTTGATAGGAGTGGGAATAAAACAATAATTTTCCAAATCGGTTCGTAAATGACTGAGTTATGCGCGAACAAAAAACGCAATGCAGAGTAAACTAAAAGTTAGAAATATTTAATTTTTGTTGATTTTTTCAGAAACGGCTTATCTGATTTCGATAAAATTTTCATGGGACCATTTGGAAAGTATACGCTTTCAAATAAAAAAAGAATTTTTCAAATCGGTTGGCAAACGACGGAGCTATGCGCGAACAAACATAAAAAAAATAAAAATACAAACATCCGAATTGAGAACCTCCTCCTTTTTTAGAAGTCGGTTAAAAATAAAAAAAACTGTTAACTTTTGACAGAACGAATTCTGTCCGGGCAGCTAGTAAAGAATATAGTCTTTCGATCTATTAACAGGGTGGAATACACAAATATAAACGAATACCACGAACATAGTTGTTTTAGACAATTTAAAAAAAAAAAATCGTATCCAGAAGTACAATACGTTCACCGTCAAAATGTACGGAACAGCAGATTTTTTTCAGGTGTCTTCAATTCCGCTGTGAAGTGGATATTGGGCTTTTTGGTCTTTCGTCTGTTCCGCGTTCCGTTTCGTCTGGACTTTGGTCGGCCAGGTCGGCCTTGTCACCTCACTTCACTTGAGAGGATTTATTTAGAAACTAGCTGTCCGGCGCAACTTCGTTTGCGTCACTTTTTCCCCGTTTTCGCAACATTTTTCATTGCTGCTCCACTCCTATTGGTCGTAGCGTGATGATATATAGCCTATAGCCTTCCTCTAAAAATGGGCTATCTAACACTGAAAGAATTTTTCAAATCTGACCAGTATTTTCGGAGCCTATTCAATGCAAACAAACAAACAAACAATCAAATCTGTCTTCTTTGTAATATTAGTTTAGAAAAACAATTAGGTGCTGAAAAGCTGACACATAAGTTTAAACCAAAATGCTCTTAGGAGGTTGTATTTCGTAGCTTTTACTTGGCGTGTTCGCCTTAGAACCAAAAAACAAGACAGCATCAATGGAATAAGTAAATACATTGATTCAACCATCTAGCCAGTAGGTACTTGCAGTAAACCTCTGACGTCATATGACCCAAAAAGCCATCCAGAGAGTAACACTATCAGCAAAATTAGTCATTTCGGTGAGTAGCCAAGTAGTCTTTGGTCGTGGGAAAACCCGATATTTCACGATTCCCGTGTCCAATGAGTTTCTAGCTATACAGTACAATGCCGAGATCACAATACCTGACGTTCTTAGAACCGAGCGGTTGAGTTCATTCGTCTTAAGGAGATGTTGGTATAATTATATGAAGCCAGGAAACTGTTCGCGGTATTCCATTTGATAATTCTCACGGGATTTTTTTCGATTACTATGGGATAATTAATTTTGTTTGTATTTGGCAAAAGAGCTTTGGGATTGATAATTCAATTCAATTCAATTAATTTAATTCAGATTCAATTATCCATAATTTGTTAGTACACTTAAAAATAATGTTAGTAATTAAATAATGAGACAGAAACACCTTACATTATGACTAAAAACATCAAAATAACAAATTTATAAAAATTAAAATCAATACAAGAATTTATTATGTCAAATAAAATGTCCATTTTATGAAATTTAAAAATTAAAGGAAAATAAGTTAAGAGATGACGATTTTTTTACTATTGGTACAGTAACCGGAGTTTTAACAGACGATAACAATTAAGGGAAATACTAACGCATTTATCGATGCTTGCTAGCCTGAATACAAAAAGGCCCAAAGAACTGAATATTCTTTTAATCAGGCAGTAACGAAAAGTTACAAATACCTATGACTGTACGAATTGAGAAAGACTAAGAAAACTATGAACTAACAATGTGAAAAGAATAAATGAAGGGACTGGGACCGACTCCTGAGATAACGAATTTTAGGTATTTTATGCAGGAAGTCTCGCTGCACGGATGCCAAGTTTTACCAAGTTTTTGGGATTAGCTCAGGACTCCAGGAGTACGATGAAACTGTTAAAAAGAAGTCCAGAATACTATAAAGCAGGTATAATACTAGGAATACTATAGTACAACACGTGTAGAACAATATTTCTCACGGTAGCTGTTTACCGGAATGTGCGAGATGATCTGCGGTAGGGCTTAGGTTAGGTTAGGTTAGGTTAGCGGGGCTGTTTCCGCACTTAGCCTCTTTATTGGGCCATTGTACGTAATAAATGAGACATCCTCTGGTTACTCCAACCATCCCAGGTCCTCCCAAAAAGCTAGCAGCCTTTTCAGACTGCTGCAGGCCTCCGGGAGCGATGCCGGCGATTGAAGAGTCCGTGCCCGTTGATCTGCCACGCTTCTGCACTCCATGAGCACGTGCTGTGGTGTTTCTTCCGCCTCCATGCATCCTCTGCACAGAGGGCTATCCGTCACACCTATGGTAAATAGGTGTTTGTTCAGGGGACAGTGGCCGGTTATAATACCTATAATCTTGCGGATTTTGTCCCGTTTTAATCTAGTGATGCTGCGGGCAAGTCTCTTTGATGCTTCCGGAACTGCACTCTTTGTTTGCCTGCAGGTTACACTGTTTCTCCATTCCATTTGGTGTGTTTCCTCGGTTTTTTTACGCAGCCATGCTTTTATTTGGGCTTGGGGTATGGGTAGCAGTGGTTCCGGCCCGTATGCTATTGTCTCCGCTCCCCTTTTGGCCAGTTCATCCGCTGCGTCGTTACCCAGTGAGTTGCTGTGCCCTTTTATCCATTGCAGAGTTACTCTGTTTGTGTTTGCAATGTGTTGGAGTGCGTTGTGACATTCCAGTACAAGGGCAGTGGTTAAAGTATTGTTTTGTAGCGCTTGGAGCACTGATGCACTGTCTGAGATGACTTTGATGTTAAGATCTCTGACGTCTCTGGCTGCAACTGCTTGAGCCGCTCTGGTGATTCCAATGCATTCTGCTTGGAAGATTGTGTTTAGTTTGTCTAAAGTGGTAGATATTTTGATATTTAAGTCATTTGAGAAGACGCCAGCTCCAGTACCGTTTATGGTTTTGGAGCCATCTGTGTATATCCTGACTTCATCGATGCCAGAGAAATCTTCAGCTTCCGCTCTGAGTCGGATATCGTATCTTCGGTCAAAGACGTGGTGACATGGCGTTCTGTCCATGGGTGCATCCAGGAGTGGTATTTCCTTTAGAATCCCTTGCAGAACTTTTGAGTGTGGTGTCTCTGCGTTTAGTTTCCACAAACCGTTCGATCTTAGTCTTAAGGCTGCTATCTTCGCCTCTTCCTGTATGCTAAGATCTAGAGGCCTCAAATTTAAGAGGTACTCTAAAGCGGCTGATGGGGTGGTTCTCATGCATCCAGTAGCTGCTAGGCTCGCTAGGCGTTGTAGCCTCTGGAGTTTTGTTTTTACTGTGGTCAGTTGTGTTCTGGGCCACCATACAACTGATCCGTAGGTTAGAGAAGGTCTGATAACTGATGTGTACAGCCAAAGTGTAATCTTTGGATTGAGACCCCATTTTCTACCAACAAGTCTTCTGCACTGACCAAAAGCTATACAGGCCTTCTTTATTTTTGCATCGATGTGACTCGCCCAGTTCAATTTATTGTCAAGTATGACGCCCAAGTACTTGACTTGTGTTGATAGGGAGAGTTTGGTGTTGAATAATTTTGGTGACTGTAGTTCTGGTAACTTCCTTTTGTTGGTGAAAAGGATAAGTTCTGTTTTTTTCGGATTTACTGACAGTTGTTGTTCGTCACACCATTCTTCTACAATCTGAAAGGCAGAACGCATTACTTTACATAACACATTCTCTGCGTTGCCGTTTATCAGTATTGTTAGGTCGTCTGCATAACCAATAGTAGTGTATCCTCTATCATTTAGCCTTTTCAAAAGGCTATCCACTACTATGTTCCATAGAAGAGGTGATAGGACTCCCCCTTGTGGGCATCCTCTGACTACCTTAGCTCTTGCTGTAGTGTTCATCTCTATCTGGACCGCCCTCTTACTTATAAGTTCAGTTATCCAGTTTCTCACAACTGGTTCTACCTTAAATTTTTGAAGGGCGTGGTTGATGCTGTTGTGCATTGTTTTGTCAAAAGCTCCTTCTATGTCTATGAAGGCCGCAAGTGTTGATAATTTGTTTGTGATGGCCGACTCTATTTTGTGCACTACCGCGTGTAAAGCCGACTCTGTTGATAGAAACACCTTACATTATGACTAAAAACATCAAAATAACAAATTTATAAAAATTAAAATCAATACAAGAATTTATTATGTCAAATAAAATGTCCATTTTATGAAATTTAAAAATTAAAGGAAAATAAGTTAAGAGATGACGATTTTTTTACTATTGGTACAGTAACCGGAGTTTTAACAGACGATAACAATTAAGGGAAATACTAACGCATTTATCGATGCTTGCTAGCCTGAATACAAAAAGGCCCAAAGAACTGAATATTCTTTTAATCAGGCAGTAACGAAAAGTTACAAATACCTATGACTGTACGAATTGAGAAAGACTAAGAAAACTATGAACTAACAATGTGAAAAGAATAAATGAAGGGACTGGGACCGACTCCTGAGATAACGAATTTTAGGTATTTTATGCAGGAAGTCTCGCTGCACGGATGCCAAGTTTTACCAAGTTTTTGGGATTAGCTCAGGACTCCAGGAGTACGATGAAACTGTTAAAAAGAAGTCCAGAATACTATAAAGCAGGTATAATACTAGGAATACTATAGTACAACACGTGTAGAACAATATTTCTCACGGTAGCTGTTTACCGGAATGTGCGAGATGATCTGCGGTAGGGCTTACACCGACGCTAAAGTTTCAACTTCTTTACTATTCGTCATGTTATAGAAGGATGGATGTATGTGGTATAGACAGACCCTCATACTGACCAACTTTCTCCATGGGACCAACATCATAAACTTAAAATAATAATCAGTTTTCCCACACAAAATACCAATACCATTGGCCCAAAATGTATGGGGCAGCTGATTATACTTTTTTTCGCGATTGCGATTTTGGTCCAGGTCTGTATATATTAGGTATACGGGCAATTTGATAAGTACGGGCACTATTAATAATGGCCGGTCTGTACTCATAATGCCCGATTCAATTAGGCAATGTGATTAAAACAGCATGGTTAATCACTTTTACCGGCCATTATGAATAATGCCCACCCTATCTTAGGCAAAGTAATAAAATAGGTGAACTGTAGTGTTTTTTGTTTACATGAAATTAAACTTACAAAATGTTTATGAAAAGTTAACAAAAAATAACCTAACCTTACCCAATTGCCCGCCTACAAGTAGGGAATTATTCATACTGCCCGGACCAAGTGATAAATTCAAGCTATCTCAAACACTGACTTATTATATGGACCACGGGTCGTCGGGCATTATTAATAATGGCCGGTCAAAGTGATAAATTAATCACTTTGCCCATCGCTCTTGGGAATTATTAATAATGCGCGGTCCTTATTAATAATGCCCAGTTAATCACGTTGCCCGTAACATATATTTAATATACACCATAAATAATGACGTTTAGTGTGTGGATATAAAGTAGAACTTAAAATGGAGACGCACGGCAGGACTAACTCAACTCTCTTTCCAAGGATTGCCCAATCTTTCTTGTATTTTTTTTCGTGTGGTTAGTACTGTGTCAGAGTGTGTGTGCCGCCCATGGACCTCTGACTTGGCTATTTAATAATGGCTTTGGATGGGGTTAAGTGGAAGTCGGAAAAGAGGCCTTTGCTGCCGTGGGATACAAACGGCTTACAATAATAATAAAGGCAAACGGGAAATAGGTAATTGTGACACAATATAGGAGACAGTGAATCATGTTCTATGTGATGTGATAACTAATATCCTGCTGTGCTTATTAAGCAGATATCAGTCTTAAGATTAATTGATAAGATACTGATGTTATCAGAAGACGGTCCATTTTCCTTATAATAATAATATGAGTATGTTTTAGGTAAGGCATGCCTAGATGGTGAAGATTAGGTGATGATAAACGGTTTTTCAGATGGGATTTCCCATAAAGCAAAAATGATGAACATCCTTATAAGCTTTCACCACTTTATTTCTCGTTTTTAATTATAGAGGCTGAATTTAAAAAAAAAACACTAGTGTTTACGTTTGCTGTTTATGGAACTTTCGCTCAAAAGTTCATGCATAAAGATTAGGTGACTGAATAAATATAAAGCGTGCTTTACACGCTAGGGTTTACCTGCGCAGGTATACCTGTCAGGTAAACCCTAGCGTGTAGGTAAACTGAACCGGTATACCCCCGGGCAAACTATATCAAAATTCATATAGCTTCAGGTCACCTGCACAGGAGGAAACCTGCACAGTTTTACAACATAAACTCTCCGGTTTAAATGTACAGTTTGCCTGCGCAGGTAAACCCTAGCGTGTAGGTAAACTGAACAGGTATACCCCTGGGCAAACTATATCAAAATTCATATAGATTCAGTTCACCTGTACAGGTGAGGAAACCTGCACAGTTTTGCATCATACACTCTCCGGTTTACCTGTACAGTTTGCCTGCGCAGGTAAACCCTAGCGTGAAGGTGAACTGAACAGGTTTACCCCTGGGCAAACTATATCAAAATTCATATAGATTCAGGTCACCTGTACAAGTGAGGAAACCTGCACATTTTTGCAACATACACTCTCCGGTTTAACTGTACAGTTTACCTGCGCAGGTAAACCTGTCAGGTATACCCTAGCGTGTTCGCCAATTTTCGCCAAAAATACTGTTCTATAAATTTTGATCGTGTTGGTCTGTCAACTTTTGTTTGAAACAGATTTCATTTTTCATAACCTTAAGTACCAGATTTTGCGTCAATGTCCGTTGCAATCTGTATAGTTGCTTTATATAAAATCAATGCTGGAAAACTACCCAACATTAATCCTAGTTTGAAGCGGGACAGCCCTAAATAAATGCGGAATCAACACGCGGTTAGTATAGAGCGGCACACCTGAGCCAGTAGCTAGTAGTTGAGTAAACATCCTACCTGGGATACAGTATCATGTGCATAATCTGTGTGCTAGCCTTTATTAGTATGTACGACAGTAAGAGAGGGACTATTAAGTTTTTATCAAAACTAATTATCCCTAAACTGTACTGTATAACATTAAATTAATATCGTCTATCATGCAGTTCCACTCAGGCGCGCGCTTTGCTGTTAGGCACTGCCTATTCATAAGATGTAAGGTGATGTGATGTAAGGTATGTGAGGTGTGTGTAAGAACCCCCCATGTTTGTCAATGTGGCGACACTTAGGGGGAGGCCTATGTTCAGCAGTGGACGTCTTTCGGCTGAAATGATGATGAATGATGATTCGTAAGATTGAATTAAACTATCTTATTCGCTTTAAGAAGTAAGAATTAGGGTCCATGAGGTGACGGGATTTTGCATAACGATAGTAGTATAGTAGTCCCCTAATGGAGTGTGGAACCTAAGAGTGTGAATGATGTCGGTCTGCCTGCTCTCAGTGGTTGCAACTTAGAGTTATAGCGCTTAGAAGAGCCTTCGTCGTTGCGAAAAAAAAAGAATCATTGAAATGGTCTGTTTTAGTACATATTCAAAGTATGGCGTCTCCGCAGATGAAACAAGTTGGTCTGGCGTCTCTCAGCGGTTGCATTTCAAAGCTATGATGCGCGCAAGTCACTACATTGTTGCAAAAAAAAACCATTGGAGAAATGGTCAGTTTTACCTATTCGAAGTATAGTATCTCCACCGGTGGAACGAGTTGGTCTGTCGGCTCGTGGTGGTTGCATTTCTGATATTTAAAGAAAAATTCAACTTAACCGAAATCAATAAATTATTTGAGATAGCCGCGCGTGTCTTGTAAATAGCTAGCAACCTCTGCTAGATATTTATAATTTAAATCAGGGTGGGTAAATTTTTGGTTTTAATCAAAAAACCATATGTAGAGTCAAAAAATAAAATAGATTTTCTAGTTGGTGCCGGCTGTCATTTGCAGATGTTTGATAGTCGTTACAGATAGTCACTGGGCCGAAAGTCTGACAACCAGTCTTACCAAGGTGTATCGTATTATCCACTACTTGGGTTGTGGAGGTCAGATACAGGGTAATAGAAGAACATGGCTTACAAGAGCCTGTTCTGGACACATTCAGTTCCAGGAACCTTTTGCTGTGTGTGGAAGTCATTCTAGCACTGAAAATCAAAGTCAAAAGTCAAAGTCAAAATTATTTATTTGCAGTAAATGTGGTACAAAAGATGGAAAAAATAATAGTAATCAAAGTCATCATATTGCTATGCAGGTCGGATTGACTTTCAGGATTTATATGCCTCTGGCCTTTTTATTCATTTCTGGTTCATTTATTGCAGATTGTTCAGTTTTGGGATTATTATTCCATTTAAAAGTCATTATTGTTTTTCCAATTTACATTATTATTCTAATTTATTTTTCCAATTTATCTGCACATAATCGGAAATTTTAAGAATTGCAACGGGATTTCGCTAAGCTGCAAGATAATGTGCTCATTGGGTTTTCTGACGACGCAAATAATTGTGTTATCTGCCAAATAATCGCGGGTTTGTTTGGAAGCATAATGATATTAATAAGATAACTCTGCTTGAGATACAGTTTATTATAACTAAACTCTGAGTGTGCCATATTTGTGCGTTTATGGGTCCAGTTATCACTATCATCATATCAGCCCAAGAGGTCCACTGCTGGTCATTGTCTTACTATTTCGCCATTATGTCTAAGTCCCATGTAATAGGGGGCGAGCCTATTGCCATCAACCGGGGACAAATCCAGACTCTATGGCTGCTACTGAGAAATTCGTGGTGGAAAAACTCAACAACAATTTGCCCGACCCGAGAAAAAAGCCTTTAATCTGTATAAACCCCGGTAGCCACTCTTCTAAGATTGGCTCAACAATTAATTAAAATATAATCTTTCCACCACTCGAGCAATAAACAAAGCAAATGAACGCGAAGTATAAACAAATAAACAAAAGAACAATTATCTCTTATTTGACGTCGCGCGCGTGCGTCCCAGAGCGGTAGTGTACGACAAACGTATGTACAAAACCCAATCAATCAATACTAAACCGTACTGGTTCAAGATAAGGTGCTGGCAACATGTAAAGTTATCTTGGTATTCTTGTATAGATGCGCACGCAGGCCGCCAACGACCAATGACCGCGCTTTCACTGTCGTCCATCTTGCGGTATGATTTTGATTTTAAAATTGGAACGCCCAACGGTCGCTGTACATGATTAGAATAATTGATTTTCCGTAACGGAGAAATTGGGTTTATGATATTTCGTAAAAATTACTGTTATTTAACAGTGAACGGTCTTATTTTAAAGAGTTGCAAGCATGGTTGCCGGTCATCAATAGAAAGAGCAGCACATTAGGCACAGACAAGGCAAAATCATAAGTTGAAGAAAAACACGTTCAATTAGGTTCTTTGTATAAAAAACATGTTCATTTTGGAAACACTACAGCAAATACTCACTGTCTCACGACAGCAAGAGCTGTCAGAGAAAAAAAGTTTCATGTGGTGAGACAATTAGCTGGACAATAAGATTGGTAGCGGGGTTACTGCCCAGTGACTACGATGAGATAATAGGAGCTCAGCTTGTAACTATGATTGTGTACATAAATAAATAAACTAGGCTGGTAGCAGGATTAACAGACCAACGTGTAGTGCTAGCCACTCTTTATAGATTTTACATCCAAAAATTTTCTGTCAATACAATTTTACACTGGATACAAGAAGCACAGGATCAGCTATGTGGCGATGCTTGGGGGAGACCTATATGTCTAACAGACCAAGTCCTTTCGCTACTAAGGTGCTGACGGTGCTGTTAATTTTCTCCTGTCAAATAAAGACTTACTTTGAGGAGCTCGTGGCTAAATAATAACAGCCGCCCAGGTCGATCTTTAAGGTTAAGCCGTGCTTGCCGAGGTTGGTCTGTGGATGGGTGACCATAATTACATATCGAGTTTCCTTCGTGCCTCGGAAAGCACGTTAAGCCGTTGGTCCCGGCTGTCATTTGTAGATCTTTGACAGTCGTTACGAGTAGTCAGAAGCTAAAAGTCTGACATCCAGTCTTACCAATGGGTATCGTATTACCCAGTTACTGGGTTGTGGAGGTCAGATAGGCAGTCGCTTCATGTAAAATACTGGTACTCAGCTGCATCCGGTTAGACTGGAAGCCGACCCCAAGATAGTTTGGGAAATGGCTAGGCAGATGATGAGGCAGATGATGAAATAAAGACTTACTTTCCCAGCAGCAGATTGGAATGACCTTAAATCAGTCATTAAGGACAACATTCCACAAACAGAAAAAGCCGCAAGAAAAATACAATTACATAATGAGCAAATAATCTCATAAACTATCACTTTCTATACTATAAAGATCGTCGTAGTGAAACAAAGCATAATGCTAGTAAATAATAAAAAGCGGCGGACTAACTGCGCCGGAGTTTCGATCTCGGGCCTGCGAGCGTAACGGAGTCATTTACACATATGCACGGTACGGGTATAACTAGTTTGTTATACTTGTTATCTAGTGCGGGATGGTTATGAGATGATTGGCATGTTTAAGTTTTATTGAAATAATTACTTTTTTTTTGGATTTCGTGAGGAGGAGAACAGGGTACATGTAATGTCCTGGCTGAGGGAATCGCATATGATAGAAACGGTCTTTGTCAAAAATTAGGTATTTAGAACAGTGTTGACGTCGTATTTATTTGGCTATAAAGCCAAACAAATTGAATTGGGAGAGGGAAGAAGAAATTACGATGTTTTGCCTTGTCGTGTGAAAAAATAGTCCAGGAGCCAAGATTAGTAGGGACCACTGACATTCATTAAGCTGATTAGGATGGTAGCATATTTTGCAAAGCTTGGTTTGGGCTGGTTCACAAAACTGCGATGCAACGTCGCATCGTAAAAATCTACGAGCTCAAATAGTACTAACTGTTACAGTTTCTTCTGCGTTGTGAATTTGCATCGCGCCGATTCGCAGTTTTGTGTACAAGCCCTTATGTAATCGAAACCCTGCTACGCTGCGAAATATAAATATAAGTGGTTAACGCAAGTATGGTACGGTATTGTGTGGTATGGTAAGTATGGTACAGGCATGTGATGCGGAGAAATGAGGAAAACGTCGTGAGGAAAGTTTTGAGTAATGAATGTTGCTACATGAGTAGAGGAAGACCAAATAAACGTTGGATGGACTGTGTGAAGGATGATATGTGGTGTCTGATGAAATGACGAGTAATAGAGCAGTATGGAAGAAGAAGATATACTGCGCCGACCCCAAATCAATTGAGATAAGGACATAATAAGGTGGGTAATACAAGTCACAAGTCAACTCAAGTCACTCCAACCAACGAGTCTATAAACCAAATGACTAGTTACATCAGTTTTCATAGAAGAAGAAGTGATAGTCAATTGTTTTTCATACACCAATCGCTTCGGGTTTTTCTGGCACGGCACCTACCATGAGCCAAGTAAATGATCTAACATCACCGGTTACTGAAGATAATAAATCAGGAGCCAGTGAAGCATGGCTGATGTGGAAATGTCGGCAAGAACACGAAATGTCGTGAAAAAATCGTGTCGTTTTCGTAACGAGCACTGTGCCCGCGATCCCTGTCGATGTCGGTGATTTGTTGTTCGGGTTGCCAGCTTGAAAAATTTAATTTCAGAGTTATTAATTTAATTACAAACGAAGTTCGCCAGAAGACGTCGCGGTAGTCCTCGCAGGAGATGGCGGGACGAGCTGGACAGGACCATCGATCAGTGTTCCACATTGGATTTTTAAGTCATGGGGCTTTGCCCAGCAGTGGCATGACATAGCCTAACATTAAAAAACAAAGTTTCGTCGGTCTATAATATTATGATATTTCGTATCAATCAAAATCGATGTGAAATGTCGTTATCGATTAATACTGCTCATGCTCAAGAAGATTACTACGACTTGCTACGTTTCGTAGTCCCTCGTAGCACCTTTTGTATTTGATACAATGATCAGTTGGCCTTATTTTAGAAGCAAATAGTTTAGTATTAACATAGCAAAATCAGCTTATTGTTTCCCAAAATTAGGATACATGCCTCCTCTGAGAGAGAGGGAGTGGGCTGTAAATGCTGTAATGCACCACGTTGCTGCAGTGTGGGTCGGCGGAATATTTTCGCCATTTCAGACACTTCATTACTAATTATTTCTCTATAAAACCAGCTGTTTTTCTCACCTGCCAACACCGAATAGCCGCTCGGGTGAAGATATGGCGCGCCTACAATCAGGATGCGCGCGCGACACGCAACCGACGCATGCGCTCACGCATCGCTATCTATGGACGTTGTGATTGGGATAGTTATTGATTGCCTGATTATTTGCCAGATTAGTTAGTTGAAAGATATTGCCACTTAAAGAACACTAAACTGGTTGCCTTGTTGGAAGCAAACTTTACTGCAGAGCGTGATGATGACGTCTTTCTGAGTTCGGTTCCCGGGTTGGGTATTGTATTATAGTCTTTTTTAGCCCGGACTTTTTCAGCGGCAGCCCCGTGTTTCGATTTGTGCCCCATTTATGGCATTAGGATTGTCTCCTTATAATGTGACTCAACACACGACACTCTCTCTGCCATTGGTGTGATGTTTTTAGAAGAAAACTTAAGTACAGTACAGTGCAAAGTTTCGATTTATCTGGCATCAATGCGAAAATGACATCGATACCAGAAAAATTGAAGAATGATCTATTTATTTTATTTTTCGTAGACTATTTATTTCAGTTATACAATACGTTGTTTTGCATCCTCGTCAAAATTCAGGAAGTTGTCACAAAAGACATAAATAATTACGGGTTAACCTAGTTAATTATTAATAAACGCTGAGTTTTTTTGGTTCTTAAAGTTTTTCAGTAATTTGAGAATAACCCCCTTAACGTGGTTTCATCATCAGCCTATAATGTTTCCACGACTGGGACACAGGCTTCCTCTCTTTGAGAGGGAGTGGGCTGTAATCCACCACGCGGGCCCAGTGCGGGTTGGTTAACGTGGTTTAGGGAATCAGAAATTATCGAATAAATGTTTGATATTGTTTGTATGTGTGAAAGCCCGGTAACAGGGCGAGGAGGAGGTTATAGGGTGGTTCACACTTACCGAACCCCGTAAATAAAAAAAACATACCTTCCCATTTTATTATTGATTCGATTCGAGAATCATTGGCATAGTTACCTCCTTGAATTTGACGAGGATGCAAAACAACACCTTGTATAATCATGTAAACTTTTGTCACTTTTTAGCTGCAAAGAAATAAATGATTTGATTTGATTTGATTTTAGTTCATTTACACTCATATCAGTGTACTTCATTTGTGCTAGAGCAACAGAATTTTATGTAGCAGCTTTTCAAATTCAAGATGATGATGATGCATGATTTCAAAATGCCGAGTTCCCTAGTTGAGATACCACGCGAATCTTGTTGTAGTCTTGGTAACGAAGCTTCCATTTTTCTTGCAACCGCCAAATAAACAGCAAAATGGCTTATATCATAACGTGTTTTCAATTGTTATATTAAATTAAAACATAATAAAGACCTATTTATATACCGGACAGCAAAGGTCGAGGTGTTCTGTCATTCTGTCAGTGACATCACAAGGTTCCCGGATTTGTGAATATTTATAAGCAGTCATCCTCTGTCTGTATTTATACTTCGCTGTGGTCCTTAGTTATGTAATTGTTGCGTCTAAAATTGATTTTTAATGATCATGCATTACTTTTAATTATTAAAACTATCTCTGTATGGTGTCGGACGTAAAGAATAGCACCATCCCATATCTTCCCGTGGGTGGCGCATGAGGCGACTAAGGGATTTGCCAGAGAATGGGCAGCAGCGTTCTCTGTGCTTTTGTAACAACCGTACTGCGATCGCCAAGCCGCCTGCCCAGCGTGGCGATTATGGCAAAACCCCCCAAAATGTGAATGTGGCGACACTTGGGGGAGGCCTATGTCCAGCAGTGGACGTCTTTTGGGCAGAAATGATGATGATTAAAATTATCTACCTGCTACTTTCTCGATCGAATCCGATTTTAAATACAAGGTGTACAAACGAACCTTTCACGAAGCCGTTAACAAACATTCCATACATCAAACTGAGTAAATCTACGCAAATTTTTTTTTTTTTTTTTGAGATGGAAAAATAACTTATCTGTAGGACTCATGTCACTCAAAACATTGTGCTGATAGTTGCATTGAATAGTACAACGGTCATAGAGGTATTTAAAGATTTACCTTTAAGAGCACGAGCACGTTCACGCCTTGCGGCATTTCATACAAACTTTGAGTCCTTATTTTCCGAAATCATTGAACCGATTTTAATGAAACTTCATACCCATAAGCAAGACATAGGTTTAAAAAGTTACTAAAAAAATTGGAAAATAGTGTTACAGCTAAATTAGACCGATTATAAATTACGTAGAGAAACAGAAATTAGCTTCTTTTTTAAAAGACATTTCGCAATTTAATTAGTAACTTTTTTGACCTATGTATCCTGCTTATGCGTATTAAGTTTAATTGAAATCGGTTCAGTTATTTCGGAAAATAAGGACTTGAAAGTTATATGAAATGCCGCAAGGTGTAAACGCTCTTAAGACGCTGTACCTCGTCAAAACAGGCAACTTTGAACAGTTTTTTAGCCAAATGTATACATTTTAGAGCAACAAAAAAAATATATGTTACTCTTGACCATATTTATGAGGGAACCTTCGGGCCCAAAACACGATTTTGGAAAAAAATCCCGACAAAAAAAAATCGAGAAGTTCTGATTTTCAAGCAAGTGTAACTGTATTACTGCTCAACTAATCTTGACTAAATTCATAACAGTGATGTAATATAAAATAATAAAGGGAACTGTCGGTTTTCTTTTTCGTTTTATTTACTATATTTGTAAGGATTCATGTTTTTAATGATAATTATTCGAACAAGTCGAACGTCACATCACGCCATTCGCGGCGTCTTGTCGCATCTCTTTTATTTCTACGCAGAGTGACAGTGACCGCTGAGGCGCGCTGCTAGATGGACGTATGTCACTTTTTTTCCGCTCGCCACTCAAATTTTTTCAATTAAATTTCGATCTGTTTGTTGTTGAAAGCTGTTTATTATATTTTATTTTATGATTAGTTTTTCGTTCGAGTAAATTTTTGTTCGATTTTAGTCATAAAATGTGTAAATAAAAAATCAGTGATCATCAGTGGCGAAGAGTCAAAATTGTGGGTGGGGAACCTCAGTGGCGAAGAGTCAAAGTTCTGCAAAGGGAATCCGAAAAATTAAATAATGTAATTTTGTTTATTCGTCATTCCCGTTTTCAGCGATCCCGAAAACCAAGAAAATTACCCCCATGACGAAAAAACTGAAAATTTCATCAGCGACATCTTGAAGTTTTTTTTTTACCAAATCTTCGTTATCAGCGACCCTTAAAACTACAAAAATGACACCAATGATAAAAATATCGAAAAATTTCGTAAGCGCCAACTTCATCTATTTTGGAAATTGTCAAGAATAAAATGTAGAGGAACCATAAACAAAATAAAAGTGATTTATCTTATGTAAATAAGTCAACTAAAAAGCGCGAGTGATACCATATATGAAAACGTCTCATGTTAGAAGACCACATTTTGAAGAATTGTGTCGTGTAGAATTTATATATTTAGATTTTGCTAAAATCATCAAAAGAAATAAAATTTATTTAGACTTAGATTGTTTTAATTTAGTGTATTCTTACTGTTCGTCCACCTCTTCATGCATATCTCCATCCGCCCCGTCCGTATGTCCACCCTTTCATTCGTCTATCCACGCACCCGTCTGTACAGTAACCTAGCAGAAGGGGGGGGGGAGAGGGCAGAGGAGATCCTCACAACTTCAAGAACAAAATACAAACATTAAGAAAAATAATAATATGTAGCTAGCACAGCTGTCGTTTTCGGGGATTCCTTCACAAACACTAGCTCAGCTCTATGTATAATTCGGAAAAACTTTTAGTTATGTCAAGACTGCGAAGACACTTAAAAGCCATTCATCATCATTTCAGCCGAAAGACGTCCACTGCTGGACATGGGCCTCCCCCAAGTTTTGCCACATTGACATAACATGGAGGGTTTTGCCATAATCGCCACGCTTGGCAGGCGGGTTGGCGATCGCAGTACGGTTGTTACAAAAGCACAGATAATGCTGCTGCCCATTCTCTGGCAAGTCCCTTAGTCGTCTCTTACGACACCCACGGGAAGATATGGGATGGTGCTATTCTTTACGTCCGACACCATACAGAGCACGTCCGACACCATACAGAGCTTAAAAGCCATTAATGATACAGTTTCTGAGTGGCTATCTTTAGACCTTTTAAAGTTTATTGTAGATAGGGTGATAGTCTGAGCTAAGTCACCCAGTGCTAGGCAAGACCACAGGGGGACCCTGTGGTTTTGCCTAGCCTTGAACGCTCTTAGCATGCTACTGAGGGGTTCAGGTCTGAGCTTTCGGTTGAAGAGAGGTGGTCATACCTTGCCTTCTTTACATGGTTGAAAGAAACTCTTTGCCCCCAACAATTTGCAACTGATGAAGCTACTGATGGTTATAGAAACTTGTTGACAAATGCGCAGTCATGCATGTGAAGCGAGATTATGGAATCCATGGGATTCCAGAATCTCCGATCCGATTACTCTTCTCAACAGAAACCTACAAGTATTTGGGAATGTCAGAAGCATTAGGCATCAATACTGCTGACATGAAACAATCGTTGAGGGAACGCTCCTTTGGCCGCCTGAATAAGATGCTAAGCAGTCTTTTGTCAGGCGGAAACAAGTTTCGTGATAGGAAGGTCCGCGTACTGCTAACTGGCTTAGAAACCTCGACCAACATCTGAGGAGTCTTTCGTTTCGCAGCTGGATCAAGGGCTTGATTCAGAAAGCAGTAATTCTGGACAAGGCGCGGATTGTTAGGAGGTTCCTCTTTGAAAAACCCTGACCATCGGTAGTTCGGGCACGGTTCCCGATGCCGTATGCTACTATTTTTAAATGTTTTTATTTATAAATATGTATTTTCTTACATACTGTTACAAGCTGGGTATAGGATAAATTATCACACTACCAATTAAACACTAAAAATCTTTATTTAACACTAAACAACACTTATAACTCAATCACAAATACACAACTGATCACTAATCACTTATATATCGCATTAGTAGTTCACTTAGATCACTTCGTTCCGTAGCCAAAATCAGACTAACTCACTCGCGAGAAATCACTATGCCCCCGTAGAGGGGCGAGGCTGGCGGGATGTGGGTTCTACCCTTGCCCCGCGGTATCATCACATGTGCCCGTAAATTCGGGCACCTCATTTGGTTGCTTGTATAGGCTCGGAGGGGGCGAGCGCGTGTAAAGTGCCACTCGCCAGTGTGTAATTGTCATTTTGTCCGGTAGGAGTCGCCAGCGGCGCTGGGCTCTGCTCGCTTAGCTACGGTGAAACGTTACCGTAGCGAGCGCCGTTTTCTTTGCGCCACCTCGGCGGTCTGTCACCGCCAGGTGAGACCTCCGGTTGCCCGGAGGAGGCCCAGCGGATGACGACCTGCGACGGAGGTGACTTTGTTGGCGCATCCTTCCGCTAAGGATGCTGGCCCCCGTCTGCAGACGCTCGCAGAGCTAGCCGATCGCGCTCCAGACTAGGGGCCATAGTGTTTGAATTTGAGCGGCAATGTACTGTGTAACGCCGCCCATGTAAGCGAACGAATAGCTGGCCTGCGCCGCTCCTTCGTCGCGTGAGTTAGAATGCATGACTAACTCACTTCCGCACCCGTCGCCTATTTATATGAACGACTCATGTTCGAGAAACTTCCACAACTTCCGTGAATCTCTAGGTAGTTCCTTAGGGGAAACCCATCCTTCGAGAAAGTTCTACAACCTTCTTGAACCTTCCAGATAGCTTTATAGTGGAACCAATCCTTCTAGAAAGTTCTAGAAAGGACCAGAACTTTCTCAAAGTTTCTAGACATTTCCATTGTGGAACATTCTAGGATTATTCTCGAATCTTCTAGACATACTGGATCATTCTAGACTCGAACGTAATCCTAGAATGTTCTCGTAAAGCAGGCAACGTAACACTGCCCCTCCTTAGACATGCTCGTCCCGAGCATCGTTAGTCCCGTAGTATCGCGCTAATCGATCTACATGTACGATCTTAGGCGCACCTCGTGGACCCTTCTGTATTCGGTAGGTGACATCGTTGACCCTGGACAATCCTGGTCACGACTCGGTATGGTCCATCCCATTTTGCTTGCAATTTCGGAGACTTCCCTTTGCTACGCACTGGGTTATGCAACCACACCACTGAATTCTCGTCGAAACCTCTCCTGTTCGTCTTCTGGTCATAACGAGTCTTCATCTTCTCAGACATCTGTTGGCTGGATTGTCTGATATGCTCATAGACATCGTTCAACTTGTTACGCAAGTCATTTGCATAATCTGTAACATTGCGTGGTGCATCAGGGGCAGTTCCAGTGATTGAATCTGCGGGCAACCGTAATTCCCTTCCAAAGTTCGCGAAGGCTGGTGTCACAGTCATACTTTCGTGGACTGCACTACGGTAGGACAGAAGAAACGGCTGTATGTGCTTGTCCCAATCCTTTTGCCTGCTTGCTACGACTTTTGCCAGATTTCTCTACAACGTTTGGTTAAAGCGTCCCACCATTCCATCAGATTGTGGGTGGTAAGAAGTGGTTCTTGTTTTGTGGGTACCCATCATTCGGCAAGTCTCCTGAAATACTTGTGATTCAAAATTCCTTCCTTGATCACTGTGAATTTCTAAGGGTACTCCAAACTTCCTGAACCAATTTATCTGCGACAGTTGTAGCTTCTTGGTTAGGAATGGCGAACACTTCTGGCCACTTTGTGAAATAATCCATGACAACCATTAAGTACTTGTTCCCACTTTCACTCTCTGAGAATGGCTCACCATTCCCAGGAGGCTCCAACTTTGTACACTTTTAATGCACCTCTGCTGCGTGTTTGGGGTCTTTTCACAGCCGCACAAGTGATACATTTACGACAACAGTCCTCCACATCTTCTCGACAGTGGATCCAGTAAAATCGCTCTCGGATCTTCATTAGAGTCCTTTTTACCCCCATATGTCCTCCTGAACATACATCATGGTAGAGCCGTAGAACATCCGGTACTTTGGCTTTAGGGACAACTATTTGTAGATGACACCTGTCCCCTCGAGCGTTTTCCCATTTACGGCACAAGACTCTATCCTGGATAACCAAGCTGTTCCATTGGGCCCAATAACTCTTCGTTATGGAACTCATCGCTGCCACATCACTCTACTTGGGTTTAGGAGCACCAGCTTTGATCTACTCGAAGATCGGTTTGATCTCCGAGTCATTTTGCTGAGCCTGCGGTAGGGTTTCCTTCCATTCATCACTGAGATTCGTTCTAAGCACCCTCACGGTTGCTACCTCCTTAGTCTCTTGCCTGGCACAGTGCTTAAAATCTTCAAGACAAGGTCTTCTTGACAAGGCGTCTGCGTTACCGTGAGTTCTCCCAGTGCGATGTTCAGTTATGCAGTCGAACTCTTGCAGTATTTCAATCCACCATCATCACAATCCATGTCGCCACTTGTCCCTCCGGATTTTTGAACTGTAATAGCCACTTCAATGCAGCATGGTCAGTTCGCAGCTGGAACTTTCGTCCCAGCAAATACACTCTTTTGCAAAAAAAAACGGGCACCTAAGGAAATAACGTTCTAAGGACGATTTGAGTTATCATCGTTCTCTTGCAATGAAATTTAATTATTTGACGAACTCTGTATACTTATAATCGTGTAAATTAATACGCGTGAAGTGGAATTCGGCAATATTTTTTTTTAAAAGTCGATCAATTCTTTAAAACCGATGTACACGGCCAAACAATAAGAAGTGGTCGGCATAAAGACAAGAAGATTTTTTTACTTTTTTTGATTAAATCAAGTTACAAATGTAAAAACCTAATAACGAGTGTGACCTACTCTTGCCAAAATCACAACTTGAATCCTTCTGGGTATGCTTTCCACGATGTTTTTAATAACGTTTTGAGGAATACGTTCCCACTCTTCTGCAATGACTTCTTGCATGTACGCTTCCACGTCGCCAGAACGGTGTGGGCGAGCATTGTCGTCCATAAAAATGGAATCTTCCCCAAGTACAGTCAATGCAGGTTGTGCATATGGAATTAGGAATTCCATTATGTACCGGTGTGCTTTTAATGTTCCATTTTCTATGAAAACTAACTCCGTACGCTGCGTCGAATTAATTGTTGCCCAAAACAAAACGGAGCTTCAGCCATAAGGAGTGATTTCTTCGAAACACACTTCCGCAGAGCGTTCCCGTGGTCTTCGTAGCACTCGTCGGCGTCGGTCCTCTCCGCACAAAGAGATTCTAGCTTCATCAGAAAACAATACTTTATTCCAGTCCTCCAGAGTCCATGAAGCACAGTTTCCAGTAAACTAAAGTCGAGCAACACTGTGCTTACGGAGTAAATTAGGACCCCGCGCCGGGCGGTAACTCCTGATATTGGCAGCCAAAGCCTCCTCCTGAACGTCCACAAGCTAACTTCTACTCCTCTTCTTCAAGGCTCTTCTTCAGGTCCACACTTGATGCTTTACGATTCCGCAACGCCTGACTTACCAAAAAGCGGTCTCTTGGTTCTGTGCATCGTTTTCTTCCCGAACCAGATCTTCTTTTGACCGAAGCGGTCTCTTGATACCGTTGCCAAGTCCTCTGGACAGTTGAACGACTCACATTTAGCCGCTGAGACACGTAAGTTTGCGAACGACCTTCTTCAAGTAGGGCTATAATTTTACCGGCCCTTATCGCTTTTAACTCATATCAAAAACTGGTATTTAATGTAAAAAGAAAAATTAAATTGTTTAATTTGCAGAAAATTTCCAAAGAGTTTTAAAATTTTAGTAATCAGTAAAAATATCGTTTCAGCATTTAGCGCCATTAGTAAAGTAATTTTACAATAATCAATATTTTTCTTTTGCTCATTTCAAAATTTAAATTTGGAACGTAAAGAATCATGCCAGGATGCTTCAAATGACATGCCAATACATTGTCAAATGAATAAAACCTCTTTCTTGTTCTTCTTCATTGAAATAGAGAAAAAAATCTATGGTGCCCGTTTTTTTTTTGCAAAGGAGTTTATTTACTGAAATGCTGCAATGTTTTTACAACGGCAGTAGCCCGTCGAGTAACGCAATGATTTCTTTCCGGTTTGGTTTGTTTAAAAATAGGTGTTTTGCACAGACGTTTCTTTAATTCCTGAAATGCGACGTCGCAGCTCTTGTCCCAACAGAATTGTCGCTCAGTGAGTTTGTGTAGAGGTTTCGCAATGTCAGCAAAATTCTTTGCGAACCGTCGATAGTAGGAGCAAAAACCCAAAAATACTCTGACCTGTGTCCAGTCTTTCGGAACTTGCCAATTCTTGACGGCGACTATTTTCCGTCTGTCTCTTTCCTGTGATTATTATTTCAACTCCTCGTATGTGAAGCGCACGGTCTTATACACTGAGCTAGCATTGAACTAATATCGAACCGCTACAAGTAATTTCTCTATCCTGAGCCTAATTCTATATATTTATTTATATAAATATTTCTTTAAATATATATTTATATATTATACTTATATCTTATATATAAAATTCTCGTGTCACAGTGTTAGTTACCATACTCCTCCGGAACGGCTGAACCGATTTGTATGAAATTGTGTGCATATCGGGTAGGTCTGAGAATCGTCCAAAATCTATTTAATTATACACATAAAAAAAGTCCACGCGAACGAAGTCGCGCGCAGTTAGTTATCTATAGTTCTATACTAATATTATAAATGCGAAAGTCACTCTGTTTGTTTGTATGTTTGTTTGTTTGTTACGTTTTCACGACTAGACGGCTGATCGGATCTTAATGAAATTTGGCAAGAAGATAGATTTCAAGCTGAGGAAGGACATACGCTATACATAATCACGCTACAACCAATAGGAGCGGAGCAGCAATGTAAAATGTTGCGAAAACGGGGAAAATGTGACGCAGACGAAGTTGCGCGGGACAGCTAGTTATATTATTAATGCGAAAGTTATTATATTAAAAATTTGTTTGTTACCTCTTCACGCCTAAACCAATGAAGTGATCATCCTCAAATTCTGCATGTACGTTGTAAGGTGTACACAAACGGCCATAGGATACCTTTCATTCCGACAAAAAGTACTGATCCGAAGGAAAACAACAATAACTTTCTTATCACCATAGATGGCGCCACGTGCTATTGTCAAATTCTAAATTTACTCGAACAATAAATTTTAAATTTACTTCTTTATTAAAAAATAAAACTGCACGCGTAGCAAGACCACTGTAGAAACGAGTTTTGTCTACGGAATAATCGACATAATGACAGATAGACAATGTCAATGTGGCACTTTGTCGATTTTTCCGTCGACATAGCCCGTTTCTACGGCCGTCATGCTACGCGTGCAGTTTTTGGAGCATAGTCTGTAGTTCCAGGGCTGTGTGGGCAAAAAGGACCATGTCGTCGGCAAGTCGGAGATTCGTCAACCTCTTACTGCCGACTTTAATGCCCTTGGTTGTCCATGAGGTTGCTTTGAATTATTTATTATTCGTTTGACGAATCTATTCGATAACCTTTTCTATCAAATAACAATCCAAACAACCAAACAATCCAAAATAACAATCAACCTATAATTTATTAGGAAAAAATAAGAAAACAAAAATATAAACATATTTAAAAAAAAATGCGATTTTGAAATGTAGGTACATACATTATATTAAAAAAATAAGATAAAAAAGAATTGCGTGTATTGAGGTTCGAACCTAGAGATCACCGCGGAAGCAATGTGCGAAGTAGGCTAGCGGCGCGCTGGGCTATTCGTACTTTAATATTGAGTTTTGAAATTAAGCTTCTATACATTTATTGACGTCGCACATCGACGTGATTCAAGCGGGGCACCCCGCAGTAGGCGGGACTAAAGGGACTACTCGACCCCCCTCTTCATCTGCTTCACCCCCTCAAAAGCATGAAAGTCGTCTAGAAGAGCGCCTTAAAACCTAGTATTAAAAAAAAAACTTGTGAAAAAGTTGGAACTTTGACCTCCAATATCTTCGTAATTAGAAGGTTCCCAAGTATGATCTAGAACAAAAAGAAATCGCAATAACGGGTAGAAAAGGAAAAAGTGCATTTCGGCTTCGTTAATATTTTTACACCCATGACGAGCGACATGGCGAATAATGGTGAAATTGGGGACAGCCTCCAGCTGGATCCGGATCTAAATAGGGTCCTGCTATCCTGAATCATCAGCTGTATCTTGTTTGACTTACTTCTAAAAAAATATTATTCTTTACATTTATTTTCAACGGATGACTGATGAGCACTTAAAATAAATCCCGTTATATATAACCAATCTAAATTCTTATTTAGACGTAGGTAAAATCCTCGTTATCAGATAATAGGTAGAAAATATTTTGTACAGACACAAATCTTATCGTAGATATGAGATCGAGGTATTATTTACGAATTACTGAAGTCGATAAGATAAAGAATCGAGAACAAACAGTTACTTGTGACAAATTCAGGTTTTCTGAAGTTATCTATCAATTTTGTCGTGTGGTGCAATCATTGGTACCATTTAGGACATGGAATCTCAATTAGACCATTGCGAGATTTGGAAAACGGGTGATCGATCGTGAAAAGAACATGCAATTCCTATCCTTCTTCAGATAGGTCAAAACCGGCATGAACAGATTGCGGACCGACTCCGGACACTGGCGGACACTGTCAAATATTTCAGTTGTAGATATTATTATGGACGTGATCGTGAATAGCCGTTTTAGTTGACATGGACAAACCGAAACTTTTTCCAAAACTTCTTAGGTCATATACAGCCAGATACATTATTTAATACCTTCATTTTTAATGACATACACTTACAAACAGAACGCGTTAATTGAGTGACCGGGGTCAGCTGTCTCGCCTGCGATCGCGACCGACCTGCGCGCGCATTTGAATACAATGCGTTCGCGCAGCCGGGACGCTATGGTGCCGACAGCGCACTTGATGTGTTGTTTTTGTAGACGCTTATATTATGGACAGGAATTTATTAAGGAGTAGGGAATTTTCTTTGCTTTCTAGCTGTAGGTATTTATCGGGATCGTAATTCAGCCCAGAGGGCCTAGCATGACGTCTTAAAACATTTTTGTTTTACTCCTTTTCCAGTGTGGGAAAGAGATGGCGTTAGACATCTTGTATAGCTCCGTCTCTTTCCCACACTAGAATAAGAGTAAAACAATACTGCTTTAAGACGTCATGGTAGGCCAGCATATCATAAGACTTCTTGCGGAAATGCCCAAAGTGTCCCTACACCTGCACTTTAGAGTCATAAACACTTGATCGTCTATACATACTATATTTGTATGTGTGGACGTTCAACTACATGGTCTGGCCGCCTACCCTCGGCCCCAGTTTTTAATAAAATGTGACATCATTATCTGTCTAGCCTTTTCCCACCTATGTTGGCTTCCAGTCTTACGGGATGTAGCTAAATATTTGTATTTTACATGGATCGGCTGCCTATATGACCTCCAACACCAGTTAGTACTGGGTAAATACGATACCCCTTGGTAAGACTGGTTGTCAGACTTCCGGGCCACTGACTATCTATAATGACTGTCAAAGATCTGTCTACAATGGACAGCCGATGACAAAGAACAAGAAATACACGATGGATCGGCACTGAAAATATTTAAGGAGGTTTGTGCCCTTCTAGGCTTGAAAATGAAAAATGTATGGACAGATTACATTACAAAGCACCCTCTGGTAGAGTATGTAAGTAAGGTAATTAAATAAGACAGTTTAAAACAGACAACTAATTTAATTTAGACAACAAACAATTAATTATAATAATAATAAACAACAACATTTAGACAGCAGACAATTAATTTGCATGCTGAAATAAGTCAGCGAAATATGTGAAACCTTTTAATTGATAAGACCATAATGTACCATATTTCACGCAAATACCTAAAGAATCTTGAATAAGTACGAACGAAAATAATCGATCAGCAAGAAATTACAAAGTGCAATGTCCTGAAACAATTCGATAACAAAATAACACCTCTGCTTCTCAAATGTCACATTAAAACCTTATTCACCTCTCTACCAAGACCTTTTGTTATTGTTGTTCGTTATCTATACTAATAATAAAATAACCTAAAGAGTTTGTCGTTGAACGCGCTCATCTATGGACGATACCAGTAAGACCACTGTGAAAAAAAAATAGTATATTTTGAAACAAGTGGGGAAACTTGGTATTGCAGCGGAGGCGATTTTTTATGGTTATGGAGTCGAGAACTGCAGTTATAACAAATGCTCACGTGCATCAAGTGACGTTTTTCAATTCACTTGCGAAGAAATAAAATGATAGAACGAAAAGTATTTTTGACACAAATCATTGGAAAACTATGATTTAATTTGCTTTTTTCTGCTCATTTTTGTTTTAATAATCAAGTTTAAGATATTTTTTTAAACACAATTGAAATATTCAAAAAATTTTTAATTAACGATTTTTTTCAAAATCGGTTCATCCGTTTAGGAGCTACGATGTCACAGACAGACACATTGATACACAGATCTACAGATACACACGTCAAACTTATAACATCCCTCTTTTTGGTCAGGGCTTAAAAAAAACACGACTGTGAAATACATTGCTTGTTGATCCTAATTGTATTGCGATAAGAGCCAGTTTTCGAGGAAGTGTATGGAAAAATTATAACCCACTTCTTGTCGGTTAACACCACGCTACGATCCCTAAGAGCCGAGCAAAAGGAGAAATGACGGGTGCAACCGCGGGGCACAGCTAGACTTACATAAATAATAACAAAGACTTGCAGCCGTCACAAGAACGAGTCGTCTGTGTAATTGCATAAAGCCTATATTCCACACGTTGCGTATGTGCTATGCAAATCCTGTGCGCCCGCGCAGCTGAGAAGCGGCGAGCGTTTGTTAGGGTTGGCGGGCAATGATGTATGTGGAGTTCTTCCGATGGGCTTTATGTCTTGAGAATTAAAAAAAAAAAATGTATATTTTGGTATAAGGTTATCGGAAGTTTACTTTTCTTAATTTTATAACAGCATTTTTTTTCAATTTGATTCGATTATAATTTTTAGAAACCATATCTAAATCTGGAAGGTAATTCATGGCATGGGTCCATCGGTGTACAATCGGCTACCAAATGACATTGTATGCGCGACGCGCGTCTGACAATGCTTTCAAAGCTAAACTAAAAGGCTGGTTAACCTTAAAGGCATTATATTTATAAAAATAATGGTTGTAGATAATTGACTTATTAATTATTATTTATTTGCATTTTGTTGACAAACGATTATTCAATTATTTAATTTTTCAATTTTTTCTAAATGTGCGATAATTTGTGTTTTATGGTCCTTTGAATGTACCTAAGTATAGTGATTTGTTTTTATTTTTTTCTAAACTTGACATGTAATTTTGATAATCGTAAATAAATGAAAAAACTAAAAATCGTAAAATAAAATAGATTTTGCAAAAAAAAAACAGTAAGAAGTGTAAAATAACTTTACTTTCGGAAGTCGGTGGCAAACAAATCAATAAAACAAACAAAAGTCACCGACTTCTGAAAGCATTTTTGTTTGGCAATAAACTTTAATATTAATAATTTGGTTAAGTACTTTATTCTAGGTTAAATAATAAACTTTTCAATAGAAATCACAAGTTAGTTTTGACAACCCTGGCGTAAGTCGCGCGCTCTACCTCACATATTACTCGAACCATGAGTTATGCTATCGTTACAACATTAAATGCATAATTAATACTTATTTTTACACAGCCGTAATTATATTCTCATTTCTCTATGAATCAAGCCCTTGATTAATAGAGAAATGAGAATATAATTATTCAAAAGTGTTTTGAATAACACTAGGGCTAGTGGGTTATTACAGCAATTAGGTACAGACAGCGTCAGTATCTGCTAACCCCTCAAAACTCAAGCCGTGGAGGCCGGGGGTGGTAAGTACTTAACGATGCTGTGTGTACTAGGGTTTAGGGTTTAGCTGCAGTCCATTCAATCCGATCCCAACATAGTTGGGAAACGGCTAGGTAGATATCAGATGTATTATCTGAATGTAAATAGGACTGAAATGTTATAGGGGGCGAGCCGATTGCCATTAACCGGGCACAAATCCAGACTCCGTGGCTGCTACTGAGAAATTACTAAGGTAAAATCTCAAAATCAAAATATTTTATTTTATATAGGCCTAAATGGGCACTTATAAAACGTCGACAAAAGAGGCACAGTTCGGGTTGGTCGTTTCTTATGGAGAAGAACCGGCAAGAAACACCATGGTTACTCTTTTAAAATCATTTGATTCCACAATATTTGGATGTTACAGCATTACTTCCTAAGTATAAGTTTTAATTATCTAGTTTTATGTTTAGTAATTAATTTAGATTTAGAAATTAGTATTTTAATACACAATTCTAAAAAGTATAAGAGGACAGACGCTTACTACAAAAGGTAGAAAAAGATAATAGTGAAAAAAAAGCAAAACAAAGACTACAATGTCCACACATTCACAAAAAATATGAATGAAAAAGAATCTATACAAAAGTAAAAATAAAACATAAGAACAATTAATTAAACAATTGACACAAATGTAGTCATCAGTACTGTAACTATTCTGTACAATGAATAAACGGTGCAATGATTTGAAAACTATTGTAAAACATCTGAAAAAAAGAATGGAATAAATAAAATTCGGAATAGTTAGAGACATTCACATATTTGTGTTATGTTTATGAGCTACCAGGGAAGCCGCATGAGGAACCGCAAAAGGAACAACAGCCAAACTTCTTTATCTTCAACGTAGTCCTTAATTTTGTAATATGCTTTTTTAATAAGGACACGTTTGATGCAATTTTTAAAGTTTCCATCAGTCAGTTCTGTAACTGACTTTGGCAACTTATTATAAAAGCGTATAGTGTTTATAAGAAATGACTTGCCAGTTTTTGTTAATCTAAATTTGGGTATTACAATTTCGTGTTTACTGCGTGTGTTTATATTATGGAAGTCGCTTCTAATTTTAAAAAGCCCTCGGTTTTTGCGGACATATAAAATACATTCTAAGATATAAAGTGAAGGCAGAGTCAGTATATCGATCTCTTTAAATTTTTCGCTGAGGGATATCTTTTTTTTTTTTTTGGATTGGCATCTCGCAGTTCAACCTAGGAGAAACCTATCCATCATTCATAAGTGTAATTTTTCGGTACATTACATCGACGTCTCGGGTTTCCTTCGATTGAGCAAAGCAAAACAGAGCGTTGAGGAATCACAGTCCAATGAAACGCTTAAACGAAAGAGAATCGCGTGCAGACGTGCTGGTTACACATATCTTGCTAAATTGATAATAATGTACGTTTTCAATATGTATTGTAGATTATCCTTTTGCAACCATTCCGAGGAGCTCGTGGCTAAATAATAACAGCCTCACGGGTCGATCTTTAAGGTTAAGCCGTGCCTGCCGAGGTTGGTCCGTGGATGGGTGACCATAATTACATACCGAGTTTCCTCCGTGCCTCGGAAAGCACGTTAAGCCGTGGGTCCCGGCTGTCATTTGTAGATCTTTGACAACCGTTACGAGTAGTCAGAAGCCAAAAGTCTGACATCCAGTCTTACCAAGGGGTATCGTATTACCCAGTTACTGGGTTGTGGAGGTCAGATAGGCAGTCGCTTCATGTAAATACTGGTACTCAGCTGCATCCGGTTAGACTGGAAGCTGACCCCAAGATACTTTGGGAAAAGGCTAGGCAGATGATGATGAGAGTCTCACTTTATTATTTTTGTTATTATTTTTATAATTAAAGCCGGATTTTTTTTGGACCTTACCATGTAATGCAAATTCAGAATCTCTGTCTGTTTTGATTGAATGCGCGAGATAACCTTATTCCAATCTTCGAAAAAGAATCTGGCATGCTCGTTTCCCAAAAAAAAAAATTTCATAATTATGATAATTGCTCAATAATCATCCACTCAACAGTTGATTGGCAATAGGTACACCAGTTTTCCTTACCCGACATCACCGAACTAAAATCTAGTTATGCGTTGCGTTATATCCTGCGAACAGCGTGTGCTTCGTTTTACACGATCTAATAAGCATCGATCGGTTACCAAATAGTCATGAAATGTGCACTGAAGTATTTGAGAAACTAGTACAGTCACCACCACCAATATGAACAGCATGCATGTAGTCATATAACAGGAAAAATCAAAAGTCATTTTCTTCAAATTAGGCTGATAATCAGCAATTTTGTGAACGTCAAAATTACAAGAGACAGTCCCCCAAAACGCCCGACCTTCACGAAATATGACCACACCCTACCACCTATTATATTATGTTTAAAAGTTTTTTTTTAAGGATTGTTTAAAATGTATCAGTATATAAATAAAAATTAGTTGATCAGCGCAACTTCGTCTGCGTCACATTTTCCCCGTTTTCACAACATTTTTCATTGCTGCTCCGCTCCTTTTGCTAGTGATGATATATATGTACATCCTCCTCGATAAATGGGCTATCTAAAACTGATTATTTTTTTCAAATCTGGGCAGTAGTTCCTCAGATTAGCGCGTTCAAGCAAACAAACAAACAAAGTCTTCAGCTTTATAATATTGGCATAGATAATGGAAATAAAGAGATGAGAAAAATAGCGTCAACAAACGAGTTCTCAACGGTGTCAATTGCTAATGTTCCCAAGAGACTGGCGGCGTTGCCCCGTTGTATAGCAACGTTTAGCCTCAGGCCAAGGTGAAATCCAGCCCTTGGGTCACGGGAAGTGACAACTAAGCGTTTAGAAATATCCTTAAAAATACTTAAAACGAAAAGATAATCCACTCTGCAGAACTAATTCATATAAAATTATAAGCCTTGGTTACTTTACCAGACGCCTTAAAACCTTTCAGATAAGTGCCACGCCCTGAAACTTATGAGGTCACGATAGAACGATGGCTGGTTGGAACAGAATCAGGAGTTTATTACTTCTCCACCGAACAGTAGTTTAGTCAGTCTATTTTGTAAAGTGAGTAGTGAAGTAGACAAAACCTGCGACGATCCTATTATCTACTGTCTTTTCATAAAAGCTTATTTGTTAAAAGTTCTTGCATATCATTCTAATATACGTGTTTTATACAAAAACAAAATGGCGAAATTCGTGTGTATTTTATGAAAGTATTCTTTAAAAAAATAATTAGATTAGATAATCTACCAGTACCATTTTAATTTGTCTTATTTTTTTCTTATGTTTTACTTTTTTATATAATTTTGTCTTTTTGTTGTTGTTGTTTAACCATTTGTTTTGTCTTGTGCGCGACTAATATATACTTTTTCTTGCTTTCTTTTCTTTTAATTTTCCAAAGATGGTCCTTACAATTCTAACGACCCTCATTCAAAAGGCATTCCCAACTCACCGTTAAAACCCTTCAAAGTGAGAAAGCCTACAATTTACACAAAGAAGCGCACCCCATCCCATTTGTACTGAAAATCCATTTCAAATACACCCCGAACAGACATGGCAGTGAGATTAACGAAATGGTCTCCCTTCCTCACACCACCCGGTCTCAGGGAGAGCGATCAATACCACGGCTTCTAATCTCACGGAATCTTGCGTCCTTGTCGCTCGCGAGATGTAGATGAACTGCCTTCATCCTGGACTGAACTTCAACCTTATGACCGGAGAATAAAGTTCGTTTTGAACTGGGTCTGGACTGTGGAAGTAAAGAGATTATGTACTGGCTGTATAGTCTTCTAGTTATGTAGAGGTATGCGGTGTGGGATGGTGCCTCGTTGGTAAATGGGTTTTGCTTTGCAGTGATGTTAAAAGCTGAATTACTACTGTACTGCAGTTTTCCTCTAGTATCTGTACTCAGAAATCTGTAAGCGTGATTAACGCGTGATGTTTCGGGAATTTCCGGTAAATTTCATTAAGTAGGTAGTACCTAAGTGGTTTTCCCAGGAATAGACGAAAATTCCAGATTGTAGTTCTGTAAAGTGCAATTTGGCATCAATGACTAAATGAACATTAATCAGGCAGTACTTTCCATCTATTTAGGTACCTACATATTTTCTTTGTGACGAAGATTAGGTATTTAATTTCTAAAATATAGTATAGGTTGCTTGAGATCCGAGGAAATGGAATATTGCAGTTAGATTAGATAATTATCATACTTAGGTACCTATGTACTGTGTGTTTTATCTAGACAATTTTAAAATGAGTTCAATAATAAACCGGAAAGTCCCTTATCTGTAACATCTGTACAAAATGTAGCATATTCATCAGTATACGTAAGACTCATAAACTGAAACTGAAAATATCAATCGTCGCGGCATCTTTCAAAGCCTTTGGTATATTTTTTTAATCTTTAGCCCCTAGTATTGCACTTTTGTAGGACACAGCTGTTTATTTTTAAATTAACATAGAAAAATTTATATGTGGCGGTGTTCGTTTACTTACCGTGTTTCCTCCGTGCCTTAGAAAGCACGTTAAGGCGTTGATCCCGGCAATAATTTGTAAACTTGTCAGTGAGTAAAGTCTTACCAGGCTTACCAAGGATTATCGTATTATGGGCAATACGATACGATACGCTACTCCGAGTTGTACTGGGTTGTTGAGGTCAGATTGGCAGTTGCTCCATGTAAAATACTGGTGTCCAGCTGCATCCGGTTGGACTGGAAGCCGTCCCCAAAATGGTTAGGACAAGCCTAGGCAGATGATGAATCTTTCTAAAAATAAATTTACTCAGCCATGTATTTCATAGGAGTATCGTTATCATCAAATACATAAGATGGGGCTATCCTTTATAGCAGAACTTTTTAGATCTTATTATTATTTTGCATAAACTTCATTACGCAGAAAATCGTTTAACAGACACTCAACTATACATTCAAAACTCATAATTTTGTAAGTCAGAATCATTTTTGGGCATAAATTTCATATCCCTTTGAATTAAAAAATAGAACCATATTTTGGCATACATTTTATGTCGATAGTCATTAAAGCAGAACAATGACATCTCAGAAAGTTTGCAGTTAAAATCATCTTTTAGCATACATTTCATATCCATCATAATTGAAAGACTTATTTATGTCCATGAAACAATGCATACATGCAAACAAACACACACCATGCATGCAAGCGAAAATGCAACATGCAGCATGCAGGTGAGCATGCAGCATGCAAGCGAGCATGCAGCATGCAGGAAGCATGGTTTCTGTCACGGTTTTGGCGCAGCGGGGCCCCGCCGATCCCACGCGAGCCTATTGTCGCAGATTGCTTTAACGTTCATCACCGCAGTCTCAGCCGCGGCGGCAGTCATGAAAACCACCTACTCCTCAGCCCACGCGCAGCCTCGCCCCTCTTCGTCCGCGTGAAATTATTATAAAAATAATACTTACCTATTTTAATCGGAATTTCTTTGCAATTTCAAGGGTTTTATTTGTTTTTCACGGAAGTCTAATCCTTTTACTTAATTAAAAGTTAAGATACTTTCAAGTAACTCCTTATAACCTTAACCTATAACTTATCTGCCAGTAAAGGTACCATCAAAACCGTTACAGCTGTTTCGGAGATTAGCCGGAACAGATAGACAAACAGACAGACACAAATTTAATACTGGATGTTAATTTTGATGATGGTAAGCCAAAGTCCAAAGAAAATGTTACGCACGTCATAAAAGCTATTAAATATCTGTTAAAACGTAATGTATTTATTACAATATTATCCACATGTTCTTTGTTTCATTCTTAACCCAGCTTATAACTATACATAGAAGAAAGATGGTTTTATATCCTTTGTGATCGAAACACTAATAGCCAGGGTTCAATAATTTCTGTTTAGTTCTGAGAATATGTCTATGTATGTAGAATGTATCAATGTATATATCACTAATATGACTCATAACCAGTGATCGGAATAGGTAGATTGATTTTTGGTACTTGTATCATAAATGAACACAGAAAGAATAACATGGATAAGAAAGCCATTTTTCCGTTATGTAATTCCGGTATTTCGGATTCAATTAAATATTGTTAATGTTGGCAGTGATATTATTACTACTCAATTCAAAATTTAAAGGAAGGTATGTCGTCGGCTGCGGCTGGACGACAGGAAACGTGGCCGCTCACAATGGGCCTCATCAGAAGGCTCAAAGTCACCCAAAGGGCAATGGAGAGAGCTATGCTCGGAGTTTCCTTGCGTGATCAAATCAGAAATGAGGACATCCGCAAGACAACCAAGGTTACCGACGTAGCCCGAAGAATTGCCAAACTTAAGTGGCAGTGGGCAGGGCACATTGCTCGCAGAACAGATGGCCGATGGGGCCGAAAAGTTCTGGAATGGCGGCCACGAACCGGGCGACGATGCGTTGGAAGGCCTCTCACTAGGTGGACCGATGACCTGGTGAAGGTTTCGGGGATCCGCTGGATGCGAGTCGCACGGGACCGGTCAATGTGGCGACACTTGGGGGAGGCCTATGTCCAGCAGTGGACGTCTTTCGGCTGAAATGATGAATGATGATGATGATGTCGTCGGCGGGCGTACGCATTGTTTTGATAACCGGTTAGTGCACCCATGATCCTTTGTTTTGATTGGTCGTTGGGTTGTGTCAAATCGTAACTGTGTGCCGTCAAAAATAATTTGAAGAATATATATTTTTTTTATTATAATATTTTTTTTAACAATCAACCAATTACGGAGGAATGTTCATATTAATGTACGTTTTGTATGTACGTTTCGGATCAATGACCCCAATTCAATCTACATAGTCCGATCACTGCTCATAATGTATTGACAGATCATCTTTGACTCACTATTATTAGTTCCACGAAACAAAAACAAACAAACATTGAATAACATAACATAACATCGCGCCTGTAATCCCTGAAGGGTTAGGCAGAGGTGTAACTAATAGTACACCCACATTTCGCCAGTTATGTTTAAGTTCCGTGTAATAGGCAGCGACCCTATTGTTATTATACCGGCAATCCAGAATTTCAGGTCCAAACTCCGTGGCAGCTTCTGAGAAATTCCTGATGGAAAAACCCAATCACACTTTGTCCGAACTGGTACACAGAACCCAAAACAATTCATTTTTCGTCACTATCAAATCTTTTTTAACAAACTATCTTTTATCAACGGTGTCGTCTGTGTTTAGTTTAAAAATCACATCCTATGGTCCCTGGGTCAATTAAATAAAAAAGTAAATAATTAATTATTAAAAAAATATAAGGTATAAATTAAAGGTATTAATTAAAAAAAATAACAAGTTTTCTTAAATGTAGGTCATGTTCACTCATGGTTTGTGCCTGAACTAGGTCATTCTGTATTTCAGGCGATTGGAGGTAACATTAATTGATTAAATAATCACAGTCGTACCTATATTAATCTTATTGGTACAATTGTTTCCTTGTATACAAATTTTCATCGACATTTGCTCAGGCTTCGAATTTTTAATATAAGTAGGTAGGTATAGATTTTACGATATTTTTTCTACAAAACTATCCATACCTATTCATATTCATTTATGATTGCGTACTACAAGGTAAAAACATGGTGTTAACAAAAAGGCTTAGAGCTAAGAACCGTTGTAGACCCTGTGAGGGCACAGCTAAATTTAGGGTGACATATTTCTTGAAGTATAAAATCAATTTAAAAAAAATATAATTCGAACATTCCAAAAATTAAAATTAAAAAGCACATGAAAACTAAAGAATAAAATTTGCAAAAGAAAAATATAAGAAAAGAGAAATGTCAATGTGTGTTGGAATGTGAATGTGTATCCTGAAAGAGTTTCCAAACAATATTCTCACTTACATTTTTCAAGCTACAAGACACGTCTCACAAAACCCACGTAGAATGAACCGGTGGGGGTAAAGGCTCGAATATTAATTATCGCCGCCACCCCCTTCTCTCCCTAGAGGGGGAGTTAGGGGGTGAACTCCTGAGACAGCGCCTGGCACCAATACTCCTGGTTTAAGACTTAGGGAGGGCTAACTGGCCGTGGATTTTAATGGTAAAGTAGGAGCAAAATGTAGATTAATTTTCTTTGTCTGGGATAAGATTTATTTTAGGTGGTCTGTTGTTTAGATTTATTTCGTTCTGATACCAAAAACGAATACCACTGGTATTATGGGTTTTGTCAAAAATTACGAATACCTGCACGGCACCGTGGAACCCATATGGGTTAGTTACATCATCCGCCGTTAAGACCCCGAGGAACCCAAATGGGTTACACTCATACCGGCAAACTTAAACTCTAATCGTACGTGAAGTAGGGATCAATGTCGTCAGCGATCACGTAATGTGCGATGCCCAAAAGGGGCCCTCAAACGGGACCAAAGGATTCGGATGGGGTTAATAAGGTTAATGTGATATCGGTAACATTTTCATCCAGAGAAACCCCTAAAAAATATTAAGAATATTGGGGCATGAGTAATAATTTATTTAAAATATGTAAAGAATTTAATAAAACTCAACCTAACTCTTGTACTACAAAATATAAGGTTTGAACAAAATAGCTTCAGAATGAGAACAAAGGCTTTTGTATTAAAGAGGTGTTTCTTCATTTATAAAATTAAGGGCGTCTTAAAAAAAACATGCTTAACGAAATACTGTTACTACCTTTACATATTTTTATGAAGTCTGAGTTTAAGAGATAAAAAAGGAACGTAAGGGAACGTCATACAAGGTGTTGTTTTGCATCCTCGTCAAAATTCAGGAGGTTGCCGCAAAAGACATTTATAATCAATTTTATTGTACCAAGTTGATTATTATTGAACGCTGTTTTTTTTTTGTTGTTTAATTTTGTCAGTATTTCAGAATAACCCCCTTAACGTGGTTTAGGCAATAATAAATTATCGATTAAAGGTTTGAGATTGTTTGTATGTGTGAAACCGCAGTTATAGGGCGAGGATCACACGAATCGCGTTTAAAACACGGGTGGTTCACACTTACCGATTTCGGTAAATAAGATAAACAAAAAAAAAAAACCTACCCCTTTTATTATTGATTCGGGTCGAGAGTCATTAGCATAGTCACCTCCTTGAATTTCACGAGGATGCAAAACAACAGCTCATATAAACAGGAACCTTACGTTACCAATCGTTGTTTTGCTAACAGTTGATCTAGCGGTCACAAGTGCGACTGCTGAACATGGGGGGTTGGATTCGATTCCCAGATTGATGGCAATAGGCTTGCCCTTTTATTGCATGGCACTTAAATATAACTGGCGAAATGTGGGTGAAATAATGGGTGCACGTCTTCCAAATCCTTCGGGGATTACATTACATGATATGTATGTGAATACATTACTTACATGAATATGATGTAATATTAGATTGTAATATTTGCTGACATCTCCTTGAGGCGCACGTGGAACACGAACGCGCTGTTGACACCGCCTGTCGTCATAAGACGGACGGACGGTGAGCGAGCCCATTACTCACCATCCACAGGCCAGCGCCTACGATGGTCGAGGACCACTGGGTGACCCCCGACGCCCGGGGCGGGCGTCTCCTTCGGCGGCTGGGACGTGAGGCTCTCACCCTCTTCTTCCGCCAGCTCCTTCGCTAGCATGACTGCTTCGCAGGAGGCGACGGCTTCCCATTCCCTCTCGCTCCGGACCATGGATTGAACCAAGGCCGGATGTTTTAGTCCTTGATTAGTAAAATTACTAGTCAACGCTAATGCTTCCAAATTAACTGTAAAGCTAACGAAATTACAGAAGTCTAATGATACCTTCCTTAGATATTATTTTCAGTATAATTCGCGAGAACTGAAACATCTGTCCTGTAATGTTTTTATAGGCGGAGGCAATGCCTGTATACAGGGTGTAACGGAAAGGGTATATACATACTTAAGGGTGTGCTACAGACCATCAAACTGATCATGTTTCTCCATCGGACAAACATCGTAATAGCGAAAAAATTATCCCGCATACAAAATTTCACTACCTATTTGACCCAAGTTTATGGGGCAGCTGATATTTTTTTCGCTATTACGTGTTTGTCCTATGGAGAAACATGTTCAGTTTGATGGTCTGTAGCACACCCTTAAGTCGGTATATACCCTTTCCGCTATACCCTTAGAAATTGTAGTATCATCATCATCAGCCTATAATCTTCCCACTGCTGGGACACAGGCCTCCTCTCTATGAGAGGGAGCGGGCTGTAATCCACCACGCGGGCCCAGTGCGGGTTGGTAGATGTCACATGTCTTCGAATTTTTAGTTCTAGGACATGCCGGTTTCCTCATAATGTTTTCCTTCACCGTCTTTGAGGGCAGCGGTGATGAAATAAATTACACAAAGTAATGCGCCTGCCTGGGTTCGAACCCACGGCTTACTGCTCGTAAGTCAGGGCTGCCACCACTGGGCCACTGTGCTCTCCATTGTAGTATACAAGCTAGTAATAAAGTAGGCGGAGTACAACGATGTACACACATCAAGCTATGTGTTTCTAGTATAACATGGCCTCGAATGGCTTTGAAATCCGTCCAATGAAAGATCCGCATGAACTGGTTTTGTACAGCTTGTTTGGTCGGTTATTTATTGATAATTGTAGCTTATAAGTTCTCCAGGGACATTAGCCACAAGTGTATTATTTTACACACATATTATAACATCAAGCCTGTAATTCCCGAAGGGGTAGGCAGGGGTGTACCTAATAGTAAACTTACCTAATGGTATTTGACTATTATATTGCATCGTTTGAAGGCATTATTCATAGTCCATAGTAATCCATAGTCTATAGTCTAAACTAATATTATAAAGAGGAAAGATTTGATTGTTTGTATGTTTGTTTGCATTGAATAGGCTCCGAAACTACTGGTCCGATTTAAAAAATATTTCAGTGTTATATAGCCCATATATCGAGGAAGGCTATAGGCTATATATAATCACGCTATGACCAATAGGAGTGGAGCAGCAATGAAAAATGTTGTGAAAACGGGGAAAATGTGACGCAAACGAAGTTGCGCCGGACAGCTAGTGTTGTATAATTATCACTTGCTACAGTGAAGGAAAACATCGTGAAGAAACCAGCATGCCTGAGAGATACCTCTCGGCGGCATGTGAACCCAAGTCAGAGGCCGATGGGCGCCTTAAACTGTGACACTATGTTAGGCACTTACCATACGATAAAGAAAGAAAGAACAAAAACAACCCATTCACCTTTTCTTTAGTTTGTGCATGCGATATTCTGCAAATTGTTGGCTCTATTGAATGCCAATCCACTAAATATTGCCAAAAGGTACACAAAAAAAAAGCTGTCTACCATTGTATTCATCTCACGTATTCTCAAATCTAGTAACTATCTGCAAAGGAAGTGTCTTCTTGATCATAATAATGTGATATTATAAATGCGAAAGTCACTCTGTTTGTTTGTTTGTTTGTTACCTTTTCACAACTAAACGGCTGATCGGATCTAAATGAAAAGGAAGAAGAATTGGAAGGAAGATAGATTTCAACCTGGGGAAGGATATAGGCTATATATTATCACGCTACGACCAATAGGAGCGGAGCAGCAATGAAAAATGTTACGAAAACGGGGAAAATGTGACGCAGACGAAGTTGCGCGGGACAGCTAGTGTTTTATAAGTCAAAAATAATGTTGGAGGATTGTATTTAGATTGTCCAATAATTGGAGCTAATTAACACCAGTAAAAAAATACCGATACATTTATTGATGATCACCGGATGCAGCTGAATATATATTATATTATATTTTTGAATATATAAAATATTCTACATGGAGCGACTGCCTATCTGACCTCCACTACCAAATAAGTACTGGGTAACACGAAACCCCTTGGTCAGACTGGTTGTCAGACTTACTATGTACATTATTGTTGGTAGGTATATTATAATATGTAATAGCAGTTCCTCTTACATACAATGTGCCCTCACATCCCTCTCAACCAATAGCAATACTCATTCAATCTTGAATGAAATCATTCTCCACCAAGAGATACAACTAAACTCCCTGTTAACACCATCTCAAGCCAAACTCATCCACAAACCCATTAAAAAATCACAACTTTACGGCTCAAATTCAAATAACAAGGATGAGTGTCGTTTAAGTCATTCAAAAAAGGAATAAAAAACGAGATCGATTCTCTTAAAATGAGAATTGTTATTCAAAAATGAATCTTAGCAGCGAAGTGTTGAGTCTAAATTGGAATGCAGTCTACTAAATTATAGAACAATTTAATATGGAACGGGCAAAGATGGTTCTCTAGGGAAAAACCGCGAAGAGTGCACGCAATAAAGGCCCTTATTCATTGAATTTTGAAGTAGTTTTAGCTCATTTTCCTGTGGTTACGTGGCAGTTATGACTTTATGATGTCGGGGCGGTCGTTCAAGATCGATTTGCTCTGGATACAGACAAAGTATAATAATAGTAGTAGAAAATGTTCTATGTCGTTTATATTGCGGATTTTCCTTCTATGTATGAATTTATGTAAGGACGCGAGCAGTATTTAAAGATTCATCCGATTTTGATCCTTCTTGTCATTGAAATGAAATGAAAATTGAAAACAGTGAAGTAGCTCTTCCTGCAAACATTACTTCTGTTCATAGAATTTTCAAATAGTACCTACTACTAATAAGTTCTTTACCTACTTACTTATGTAAACAGAGTTTTATTTTTATTCTAGATAGGTAAAAAATAAACGTAGTAGTTTATTACTCGCTCGTGGAGACCAACCCTGAATTGGACTTGTTTGCTGATGAATAGAAGACGATACTGTTAGAGTCTTTGTGGTTTTGTGAGAAGACCGAGTAACACTTACTTAATTCAGTATGTATAGCTTACGCTGTACTTAACGTAAGAAATAAATAATAGTAATAAATTACCAGTCGACTTATGGTACTTGTAGTACACATTATGTTATGTTATTATGTGATGTTATGTTATTATGAGAAAATGCCATGAAATCTTGAAAATGAAACTTAAGAGCGTTTTTACCTTACGGCATTGCATACAAACTTTCAAGTCCTTATTTTCCGAAATAATTGAAACGATTTTAATGAAACTTCATACCCATAAACAGGATATATAGGTCAAAAAGTTACAAAAAAACATTTTCGAAAAATAATGTTACAGCTAAATTAGACCGATTATAAATTATCTCTAAAAACAGAAATTTCCAATAATCCTTTTTTTTTAAAGACATTTTGAAAATGTTTTTTTTTTGTATTTTTTAGACCTATGTATTCTGCTTATGCATATTTATTTAGTTTCATTAAAATCGGTTCAGTCATTTCGGAAAATAAGGACTTGAAAGTTTGTATGAAATGTCGTAAGGCGTAAATGATCTTAAAAAGAAAATCGCATCTGAATTTCACTATACCTGCCTACCCATCTACTGTGCACTCACTGTATATCTTTTTTTACATTTAGTATATATCTCCATACATACATACATATAAACAGACTCAATCCACCCATTCTCCAGACAGACGCGGACGCCTCCTACAAGAACAAAGAACATTCACGTAGCAACCACATTCATCACTCCGTAGGCGCGGCTAGGGCGGGCGGGCGAGATGCCAGGGCGGGCGGCCACTCACACACACACCCGCTCTGTACTGGAGCTGAGAAGAGTGGGGTTCAGAGGTGTGTAGGTGGGTATAAGTGTGATGTTGAGTTGGATTAAGAGTGTGTAGTGTGGGGGTGTGTGCGTGCGTGGAGAATATTGTGTGATTATAATGGATGCAATTAATAGAAATCAATAAAAAAATATTGAAGACTACTAGCTGCTGCCCGCGACTTCGTTCGCATGGAAACTTTGATAGATTTTAGGGGTATGAAAAATATATGTTGGCCGATTCTCAGACCTACCCGATATGCACACAAACTTTCATACAAATCGGTTCAGCCGTTTCGGAGGGAGTTTCAGTTTGGTAACAAATACCACGACACGAGATTTTTATGTATTAGAAGATTCGGTTCAAAGCATAAATATTAAACTTTAGTACGTGAAAATGGAGGATAAGTCATTGTGTGTGCAAATATAAATCCTACTGTCATGCTAATATTATAAAAGCAAAAGTTTTTGAGGATCTATGTATGTATAGATGTATGTTAATCTTTCACGCAAAAAACTGCTGAATTGATCTGGATGAAATTGGCACATGGATAGTTAATAAATAGTCTAGAATAGTACATGGAATAATTTTTATCCTGGTAGTATGATCCCTTGGGACAATTACCGAACAAAACGCGGGCGAAACCGTGAGCATAAGCTATTGTTAAACCAAACTAACAGGGAAAGAGCGAGGGTCGACCGAAAAAGGGTAACATTACGAGAATGTACGTTGTGGAAACCTTTCAGTGTTTATTTTTATTTTGTATTTTTCAACCCGCGAATCGAAGTGGTTCTAATTTAGCTTCCAAGATTCCATCGTAACAAACATACATACATACATTGCAACTTAAATAAAAGCTTTTAATAAAATGGTCCGTCTTTATGATAAATCATAAAGACGGACCTTTTTATATACATTTACATTTATTATTTTTGTAAGACATTTTTGTGCCTGACAGTACATTTAATCAAAAATAGCTTTGAATTAAATTAATCAAATCTGGGGCCTCGGCCACAGGTGCCTCCACCACTGGGACTAAGCCACGGACCCGATTTCCATTGACAAAACAACTTGCTTTTAATGCAAAACGACATCTAAACTTACAGACTGAAAGATGTATTACGTCTTATGTTTATCAAAAACTGTATGTATTAGATATAACCATTTTTTATTAAAAACTAACTATATTTACAAACTACTATTAGATCTGAATGTGTTCTGTATGGTGTCGGACGTAAAGAATAGCACCATCCCATATCTTCCCGTGGGTGTCGTAAGAGGCGACTAAGGGACTTGCCAGAGAATGGGCAGCAGCGTTCTCTGTGCACTTGTGACAACCGTACTGCGATCGCCAACCCGCCTGCCAAGCGTGGCGATTATGGCAAAACTCCCTTTAATGCCAATGTGGCGACACTTGGGGTAGGCCTATGTCCAGCAGTGGACGTCTTTTGGGCTGAAATGATGATGATGATGATGATGATGATGATTAGATCTGAAATAAAAATAAAATATGTACAAGTATTAAAATGGAAAAATTATTACGGGGCGTCAAAAAATTCTTCTACATCGCTGTCAACAGGAAAAGAGCCCCGAAGGCTGCATTGTCACGTTGGAATGCAATGCTGATTCTTTGGCCAAAAAAAGGCCAGCCCTCAGGTTACATGAAGAGTCGACCAACCGCTTGGCGATATTGTGAAGTACTAAGTCCACCTAGTATTTCTATACTCTGACTCCATAGACCAAGTGTTTCAACCCCAAACGGCACTAATTTTTAATTAACCTTGGCGACATAAGGATCAGTGACTTTTTCTAAAATAAATTGTTTCAATTTCAGTTGTTATTTAACAACTGTAATTGTAACAATTTCTCTAGAAACTGGAAACATTTTCCTATTTAGGAAAATGTTTTCAGTTTCGTATCTAACAACAGTCTCCTCTCCCCCACATAATCTATGCGCATAGTATAAGAGCTAGCTCGGTATTTAGATAACATGATGGAACGGGGAAGCGAACTAGTCGGCGAGCTCGAACACTCAGCTGATAAGAGAACTGCAGCGTTATCCTGCATATTTTTTCTATAAGGTTTCTACACTAGTATCACAAAATTAACTGATCAAGTTAAACGATAACACATTATTACACATTATCGCGAGTCTTTATATAAACTCTCTTGAGTTGAAGAATAGCGATACTATGTATTTTTTTAACCCCCGACCAAAAAGAGGGATATCTGATTATCTGTTTGTCTGTCTGTGGCATCATAGCTCCTAAAAGGCTGAACCGATTTTGATAAAATTGGTTACATTTGAAAGATGTTTTAATCGAGAGTGTTCTTAGCTATGTTTCGAGAAAATCTGGTCAGCCGTTTGAAGGTCATCACCTCTTTTCTAGTTGATAAAGGAATATAAACTTTTACGGGTCCGGTTGATTCGAAATTTGAAATCTTGTCACTTGTCACACCCTTCCCCCCGCCGCCCCCCTAAAAACTTGGGATTTAAAACATATAACTTACCTTTTTTCGTTAATTAGCAAGAGGAGGCGCAACACCAAGAAAAGTGGAAGGAATGGGAGGAGACCTATGCCCAGGAGTGAGACAGTCAAGGCTAAGATAAAATAATATAATTTTAAAAAGCAAGAAATAAAATAAAATTAGAAATTTAAAAAAAACCCCGACGGAAAGATGGGGTACCGCTTACCAAAAGCACAAAACAAAGCGGACCCCCGACGCTACGACGCTTGTATTAATTTATTTTTGGTTTATTAGAGATCTTTCCGTCCGGGGTTTTTTAAATTTTTAATTTGTCACGGATTTTTCGGAAATTTTCACTCATCATCATGTCAGACTTGTACTGACTAAAACCCATCCACTTTATTTTAGCCCTTTGTTTTTTCCCTTTGTAGTCCCGGCAGGCATCGGCCCTCTCGGACCCCTTCCAATTGCGATACTTTAAGTACATATAAAGCACTATAAATAAATAATTTATAACATTGCAAGAGCTTGAACGTCTTCTGATATTTTAATAACACCTTAGACATCATCATCTTCCTGGCTTTGTCCCATGTTATTTTGGGATCGGCGCAACACGTTTTTTTCTTCTATTATCCCGTCATTCGTCACGCTATCATTTACTCCTTCTTCCTTCATATAATTTCTCACACAACTCTCTCATCTTTTCTTTGGTCTTCCTCTATCTCTCCATCCGTAACATTTATATTCATTACCTACTCTTTTAGTTGCTCTGTATGGTGTCGGAGCTCTGTATAGTGTCGGATGTAAAGAATAGCACCATCCCATATCTTCCCGTGGGTGTCGTAAGAGGCGACTAAGGGACTTGCCAGAGAATGGGCAGCAGCGTTCTCTGTGCTTTTGTAACAACCGTACTGCGATCGCCAACCCGCCTGCGAAGCGTGGCAATTATGGCAAAACCCCCCAAAATGTCAATATGGCGACTTGGGGGTGGCCTATGTCCAGCAGTGGACGTCTTTTGGGCTGAAACGATGACGACGAAACGACGACTCTTTTAGTCACATGTCCATACCAAGACAGACGACTCCCTTTTATCTTTTCTGTAACAGGCGCCACTTTCAAATTTCCTCTTATATGCTCATTTCTTACTTTATCCATTTTAGCCACTCCACACATCTATCTCAAAATTCTCAACTCGGCTGCATGTAATCTTTTTTCCTCCGTATTTTAGTTCTCCGTTTTTCCGCCTGCACATACCAGTTGGTAGAAATGTAAATTACCATGCAGGCCTAGTGTTTTGTATATACACACATCAAAAGTGTCTAGGGATCAAGCATTTTTATGCGGATTTCTTGAGATTGAGATGTGGCTTTGTAATAAATTTATGATTTTATAAATTTATATGGATCCTTTTTGGTGCATTTCATAATTTGAATCAGGAACTGTGAATCAAATTCGAGTAAAAGATGAAAATCAGCTGTCAATATTTTCCCTATAAAAACATACAACGCATTGAAGACATTATTAGTGCTACTGTTTCCCTACTACTGATTAAAACCAACGTTATTATGGAGCGGCGACGTCATTTAAGCAGGGAAGAAATGCTCAGAGCCGTGGGAATGATAGAAGCTGGTTCCCGACTGTGGCTTTAGCTCTGAATACAAGTCAGAGTGTTATCAGTCGACTTTGGACACGTTACCGAAGCACTGGTACCGTGGCTGAGCGCCATGGAGGACGGTATCGCTGCACCACACGGAGACAAGACCGATACATTCAAATCTTAACTCGAAGAGCTCCAACAATAACCGCCATGATGTTAGCCGTGAGGCTTCATCACTCTTCAGGGAACTTAATTAGCGACCAAACAGTCAGAAACCGCTTGCATGAAGTGAACCTTCATTCCCGAAGACCGCTACGGGTACCACCTATAGCAATGCACAATCGTAGGATTCGATATCAATGGGCTCTTGAACACAGAAATTGGGCAGAAGAACAATGGCGTTTCGTGTGCTTTTCTGATGAGTCTCGTTTTGGTATGAGACCGGATACAAGACGTATACGACACTGGAGAACCCCTGGACGCCAACAGCGATTAAAATCCTGCCAGGAAGTCCATCCTTATAGTGGTGGAACCATCATGGTATGGGCGGGTATTTGGATCGGCGGAAGAACTGAGTTGATTTGGATCAGAGGCAACCTCAACGCTCAAAGGAGATGTTTGATTTTGGGCTACCACTATGTACACTACATAGATAAATAGGAAAAAAATAGAGGAATATCATAAAAATACAAAAAAAATAATTTTAAGAAGGGTATAGTCGTATAATAATTATCATTTGAAAAGTTTTTTACTAAGATAACCCTATTTTTAGAGCAGCCATGACAGTTGTTTGACGTTTGACGACTTGTGACAATTTTAAGAAATGCCGTCTTTGAGTCTTTATTTGCATTGAGTTTGAATTGAACTTGTTGTTTTGTTTAACCAAATCAAACCAAAACCCGAGATTATCGAAATTCCAGTTGTTTTGTTTACTATAGCAGTTATGACAATTACATTTAATTGTCGTGTATCGTAATACACGTCAATCAAATGTCATTGTCAAAATGACATTTTTCGCCTGCTGATCACGTGCTGATCTGATCCACCATGTTGTGTTGCTGTCTTTGACCAAGTTAATTTGAATATACATTAAAACGAAGTGAAATTAAAGAAAATTGATAATAAAAAACGGTTACTGTATTATTTAGCAATATTTACATATAGTGTACATAGTGCTAGCCCAGGCTCCATACATTTCTGGAACATCTCCTTTATGCTGAGACGATTGTATCAGACGTCATCGTTCCTCTACAAGTGCAAATCGGTCCCTTATTTCAGTTAATGCATGATAATGCACGACCGCACACCGCAAGAGTTGTAAGACAGACTCTCGCCGCAGCTAACATCAATGTCCTGCAATGGCCTGCTCAGTCGCCAGACTTGAACCCGATTGAGCATGCATGGGATATGCTACAGAGAAGAGCTCTGCCGAATATGGAGGGTATCCAGTCGCAAGAAGACCTTTTTTTGTTGTTGCAACGAACATGGGCGGCCATTCCACAGCGTGATTTGGATGAACTCATTTTGAGTATGCCAAACCGATGTTCTTGTGTTGTTAGTGTTCGCGGTAGAAACACGGATTATTAATTGTTTAAGTTACCCAATAAAATTTTAAAGAAAACTGTTATTTCAGTCTTTTTTTCGAACTTTAATGTTAGTGGTTCAAATGTCAAAAATCCCTTTATTAGAAAATGGCAAATTTCTTTATTAATGCAAAGGTGACTTGGTTTATCGTTACTGTGATAAACGAAAACACTTTATTTGATGAATCCTTAAAGAAAATTTTAATTAATATCAATCAGGAGAAAAGTTATTGCAAAAATATATGTTGATCCCTAGACACTTTTGATGTGTGTAGTTGCAGAATAAGCTTCACTTCAGATACCATGAGTCAGGGCCACGCCTGCGCATACGGGTTCCGGTGTTCCCTAGAAAATGTGTGCATAGGTATATCGGTAAATATCATGCTGGATGTTTTCTACCGAACTATGAGTGTGCTCGCAAGGGCAAATTCATACTTCGAACATTCATTTTTATAACATGGTGATGATGACGTTTTTTTTGAACATACATACAATATTTTTACCGAGGTTGGTCCGTGGATGGTTGACCATAAATACCGAGTTTCCTCCGTGCTTCGGAAAGCACGTTAAGCCGTTGGTCCCGGCTGTCATTTGTAGATCTTTGACATTCGTAACGAGTAGTCAGAAGCCAAAACTCTGACATTTAGTCTTACCAAGGGGTATCGTATTACCCAGTTACTGGGTTGTGGAGGTCAGATAGGCAGTCGCTTTATGTAAAATGTAGATCTGGAAAATCCATTGCAGCTGCTGAGCTAAAATGTTTGCTTTGCTTAAATGGAGGTTACAGAATAATATCAAGAGTATCTTACTTACATCTGTGTAAGATGATATAATCTATCTTCAAACAAAAATATGTATGTCATCATCATCATCCGCCTAGCCTTTTCCCAAACTATCTTGGGATCGGCTTCCAGTCTAACCGGATGCAGCTGAATATCAGTATTTTACATGGAGCGACTGCCTATCTGACCTCCAGAAATATTCCCCAGTTAGTACTGGGGAATACGATACCCCTTGGTAGAACTGTATGTATAGATATAGCCTTGTTATCCAAAAGGAAAACAAACTTCTTTTATTTTCACGGACACATTTGACTTAAGCTACTAAAATATTTATCGACAACATGTGTTAGAGCTAACGTTGAGAACCTCCGGTACTTGAGGGATGTTTGCTAGGAAACAAGGTTGTATAACGGACCTTAGACACGCAATTACACTGGATTACATTGAGTTTCCACGTGTAGAAAGATATTGTAAGACACATTCTATCACAGAGATAAAAGTGCTTGGTTTGATGGTCGTTGTATGTATACTAATAAGGTTCGCTGTTCATCTATCATTCTCCTACTTTTATTCTACTTCATTTGGGGTCGGGCAGCATGTCGTCTTCCATACTTCTCTATTATTCTTCATCTCGGAAGTCGCCATCACACTGTCCATCAATCGTTTCTTTGATTTTTCCTTACTCTCATAGCCATCCACATTCATACTCAAATTTCCCTCATGTTTTACTACATTCACATAAACTCAAGTATTTATTTTAACTTGACTTTTATTCTTTTGCTTAATTTTAACTGACATTTAATTTACATTTAATTCTCATTAAGTTTACCTTATATTGAATGGACATGGTTTGTCATCATCATCATTTCAGCCCAAAAGACGTCCACTGCTGGACATAGGCCTCCCCCAAGTTTCGCCGCATTGACATAATATGGGGGGTTTTGCCATAATCGCCACGCTTGGCAGGCGGGTTGGCGATCGTAGTACGGTTGTTACAAAGGCACAGAGAACGCTGCTGCCCATTCTCTGGCAAGTAGCTTAGTCGCCTCTTACGACACCCAAGGGAAGATATGGGATGGTGCTATTCTTAAGGTCCGACACCATACAGAGCATACATGGTTTGTGTTTGAGCTTTTATGGTTGGACATATTTAAACAGTAATTTAATTGTCATTTAATTCTCAGTTGATTTACGTAAAATGGAATAGGCGTGGTTGGTTTTGTGATTTTTGATTGATGACATACTAATATTTTTGCTTCTGTCGTGATTTGGAATGTAATTATTTTGTAAAATTCGAACACAATGTAAATTGTTTGATGAATAAATATGATGATGATGATGATGATGATTCTCAATAAACCATTAGGCCATTCATAAAAACGGTACTACATGAAAATTAAAGAAAAAAATTATTTTAAAAGAAAAGTTCGTAACCACTATTTAAATCAAACGAAGTAGCTCGCAGTTAGAAGTCTAGTCACAGTAATTATTATTAGTATTCTCGTTTTTTATTTTGGTATTTGTTAAAATATGTATTAGTCTATTTTATGTGTATTTGTGTATTAGTATCTATGTAACTTATAGACAATTTCGAAATTAATTACATATTGTTAGATATTGATTTAGTAGCATACCACAATATTGTCCTTTTTAAACCAATGGTTGACTGGTAGAGAATGCCTTGAGGCATTAAGTCCGCCTATGTACCACTATTGTACATGAAGTTTAAATAAATAAATAAATAAAATGATGCTTGATGAAATGATGACCTATTCTCTGCCACGAAACATATGACGGAATCTTATGGCGAAAGAGCCGATTGTTCCCAAAAGGATCAATGGCGGGACAAGTATGTATGGCACACGTAAATTACAAAGAAATATGTGTAAGTAAGATACGTCACTCGGTCTAGACTTTACTGAGTACCAGGTATTGTTGCCAGACTTTCCTGTAGTCGTGAATATGCAATTGAGAAGGAAAAAAATGTTGCAACGAAAGATGTGTGATGCAGCTTTCGATAGATGCAGAGAAATTGATGACATAAAGTCAATTATAGAAAGCAGCGGTGGCCCAGTGGTGACAGCCCCGACTTCCGAGCAGTAAGCCGTGGCTTCGAACCCAGGCAGGCGCATTACTTTGTGTCATTTATTTCATCACCGCTGCCCTCAAAAACGGTGAAGGAGAACGTGAGGAAACCGGCATGTTCTAGAACTAAACTTTCGAAGACATGTGACATCTACCAACCCGCACTGCGCCCGCGTGGTGGATTACAGCCCACTACCTCTGATAGAGAGGAAGCCTGTGTCCTAGCAACGGGAACATTATAGGCTGATGATGGTGAAGTAAATTATATGCCACTTTTTGGTAAAAACAATTATTTAAATGAAAATAATTGGAAAGGAAACCATAATAACAAAAAACCAGTGCCGTTTCGGGTTGACGATATCATCAAGATCGCGGGTAACGGATGGATCTTCTTCTCCATTCTGTGGCTCTTTTACGCACAAAACAGAGAAAAGTGGAAGAAGAAAGGGGAGGCCTATACTCAGTAGGTATTCATTTTAGAAGGGAGATTTGAATTTAGAATATTTTCTATTAGTTTTTGCCCTCGGCTTCGTTCAAGTAAAAGGTCATTAATCACCAAAATGTCATTGTATGCCCTAATCCAGGTCACGGTCCAGCTGTGTTCCGAGTCTGTTCAGCCGTTAAAGCGTGGATAAGGCAGACAGATAAAGTATGGATTGAATTGAAACCACTTCTTCTTCTCAGTCGGCTAAATGATTTGATTCTACTTTTGTATAGATTCTTTTTCATTTACCAATTTTTTGTAAATGTGTGGACATTAACAAAAATTGGCTTTGTAATTTCGTAGTTTTTTTTTTATATATCTGGTTTACCTTTTGTAGTAAGCAACGACTTATTGTCGGGCCTACACTGTCCTCCCATACTTTAGTACAAACGCTGTAACATTCAAATATTGTAAAACCAAATGATTTTAAAAGAGTAACCATGGAGTTTCTTGCCGGTTCTTCTCTATAGGAAACGACCAACCCGAACCGTGCACCTTTTGTCGACGTTTTATTTTGATTATAATTGGTCTTCACTTTTTGCATACTTTTGGTGCCTATCAATATGTGTCAGAAAGAGATGTTTTATTTCCAGGTCATTACAAATTGGGTTTACCAGGTAAGAAAATTCTAAGTAGCGAAATGGAATTATATATGTTGTGGTGTTCTGATAAATGGTTTAGAATAAATTATTTATTATAGGTATAAGAAGGAAAATATTACATATAATTAATTTAATAAATAGGTGAGCAATATGTATTATCAGTGAAATACGAATGTTTTTGGCCTTATAAATATATCATTTCCAGGAATAGTTGTGTTACATAAATTATATGACTAGTTTGATATGTTTACAGTCATATGACTTAATAAGGTGTTGCTTGTGATTTCATTCAAAAACAAAAACAGTACTGGGGGAAGGGACATTGACGCATAAACGATTCATCGTCATCATCATTTCAGCCCAAAAGACGTCCACTGCTGGACATAGGCCTCCCCCAAGTGTCGCCACTTTGACATTCTGGGGGGTTTTGCCATAATCGCCACGCTTGGCAGGCGGGTTGGCGATCGCAGTACGGTTGTTACAAAAGCACAGAGAACGCTGCTGCCCATTTTCTGGCAAATCCCTTAGTCGCCTCTTATGACACCCACGGGAAGATATGGGATGGTGCTATTCCTTCTTTACGTCCGACACTACGATACAGAGCCATAAACGATTACCCCGTATTTACTACATCATTCAGAACCCAAATCAGCTCATATATACATTTTGACCGTGCTAAACATTATTGTTTTACTTCTCTTCCAGTGTGGGAAAGAGATGGCGATAAACATCTTGTATAGCTCCGTCTCTTTCCCCCACTGGAATAAGAGTAAAACAATACTGCTTTAAGACGTCGAGGTAGACCAGCAGGTAGGAATATTGTAGGGAACAGCTGTTTTTTTTCTTCCACCTCGTATATTGCAAAATTTTCGATTGGCTCTAAATCTGGTCTTCGGTGGTTTTGGTACAGACGCACATCTAACTACCCGAAACTGTGAAATTTTCCCAGTCAACATTGAACCTTTTCTTTAATAGATTTTCAACTTTATCAGTTAAAAAAAAAATGACAGAATTTTGTAACTGGATGTTCTAGCGTCTGTACTTGTCGCAATAGTATGAACTGGAGAACTCAGTATGAAATGAAAAGAAATGAAATTAATGAGCTTAGCTTAGCCTAAAAGAGCTTTGTTTAGAGATATTCTTATATTCGACGGCACGGTTGGCGCAGTGGCTGAGCGATCGACTGCTGCGCTGCGTGTCGCGGGTTCGATCCCCGCACGGAACTAATATTTGTATGGCCTGCAGATTGTTGTTCCGGGTCTGTTTGTGTATGTAAATTTAAATGTTTGTAAACGCACCCACGAAACAGGAGAAATTCCAAGTGTGGGGAAACGTTTAAAGAAAAGAAAAAAACATTGTTCTTTTGGTCTTCATCATTCATTATTTCAGCCCAAAAGACGTCCACTACTGGACATAGGCCTCCCCCAAGTGTGGCCAGATTTTCAATTTGGGGGGGGTATTGCCATAATCGCCACGCTTGGCACGGGTTGGCGATCGCAGTACGGTTGTTACAAAAGCACAAAGAACGCTGCTGCCCATTCTCTGGCAAATCCCTTAGTCGCCTCTTACGACACCCACGGGAAGATATGGGATATCTGTTGGTCTTACTTACGTTCATTTTAACGAAGACCCTTTAGAAATTTCGATTAAAAATAGCTCAACTAAAGATATAATCTGTCCTTATCTCAACAGGTGCTGCTTCTGCCTCGTCCAGGAATGATAACACGCTATCAGGCTATCAATATCGCATGAGAGTCCTATCACGGCGCGCTCCACTTGTGGGGTATCTCAGGATTCCAGGCCACGCTTATCTGATATTTTGGACTGCTGTAAGATTTGGTATTTGTGGCTGTATTCTGGAAAAGGATCTCGATAGCGTACGAGTTAGTACCTACATAAAATCAGACAGCCGCGACGCGACGATGCGACGCGATTCTGGTAGAATAATTTCCATGTTTTGGAAGTTTTCATAGAAATTGTTCTTCTAGCGTCGCGTCGTGCTCGTCTGTGGGAGCCTTAATATTTTGTCTTCCATACCCGGGTGGCAGACAGGATAAAATTTCCCCAATAGGTATGAAGACATACAATAAAAGGAAATTAATAATAGCATGATGATTAGGGATAATCCGACGTAGCCCGAAGAATTGCCAAACTTAAGTGGCAGTGGGCAGGGCACATTGCTCGCAGACCAGATGGCCGATGGGGCCGAAAAGTTCTGGAATAGCGACCGCGAACCGGGAGACGATGCGTTGGAAGGCCTCCCACTAGGTGGACCGATGACCTAGTGAAGGTTTCGGGGATCCGCTGGATGCGAGTCGCACGGGACCGATCAATGTGGCGACACTTGGGGGAGGCCTATGTCCAGCAGTGGACGTCTTTCGGCTGAAATGATGATGATGATGATTAGGGATAAATGGAAAAAGACAATATGTTGCACCGATCCCGAGTAACATAAGGCGAGGGCAGAAAGACATACACAATCACACCATCTATAACGCCTTAGTAAAACCACACCTACTATATCTGGTTGAAATTTGGGGCAGTGCGGCCAAGACGAAGCTAGCAAATCTCCAAGTTGCACAGAACAAAATAATAAAAATGATTTTTAACTACCCATATCTAACATCAACAAGCAAAATTTATGAAGAAACAAAAATAATGAACATTAGACAGTAATATATTTACAATACATGTATTTTCATTCGTAAGGTACTCAACAAAAGCATACAGACTAATTTATCGTTTACAAAAGTGAAACAAGTAACCCAACGTAGCACTCGCAGAGCTAGTTTTCTGATTTTGCCGAAGATGAGAACTAAGTTTGGCAAAAAAATGTTAACATTTGAAGGAGCACAATTGTACAACAAAATACCCCCATGTATTAAAAAATTACACTCATTCAATGCATTCAAAACTCGTTTAGCTGAATATCTGATTACAAATAACACTCTTTCTAAAACATGAATTCATTGGATGGGTGTATTTTACAAACCTAATAATTGTGATTGTAATGATTGCTTCCGTGACGTCTGTGACGAACTGTAAATATAATTTATTTTAACCATTGTTCTTATGTAAGTGACTTTGTGTCTTTTTTTGAGAATAAATATCTTTAAACCTACACAAAAGAAGAATGGTAAAAAAAACGTTCTTAAAAGTTTAAAAAAAAAAGCAAGTTACTTCCAAATTAATTTTAAAACTTTGACGAACGGAGATTAAAAATCGATAACGACAGATTATCGAATAATATCTACGACAGTCGATTCCAGAATAGGGACACGTAAACAAAGTGTGCTAGTTTTCGATAAAATGTCTGACATATCCATCACTTAAGATAAACCTTTAATAGTAGCTAATCGTAGCACGAGAAGTGGTTATCAAACGCCACTGGGCCGATAGGAATTTTGTGTAACATATTTAGTACAAGTGGTTTCCGGATTTACCTAGTATTGGTTGTAAGAACGAATATTGTTTATCATTTTATATTTATAAATCAGAGAGCAGCGGTGGCCCAGTGGTGGCAGCCCCGACTTAGGACCAGTAAGCCGTGGGTTCGAACCCAGGCAGGTAGCATTACTTTGTGTCATTTATGTCATCACCTTAAAAATGGTGAATGAAAACATCGTGAGGAAACCGGCATGTCCTAGAACTAAAAATTCGAAGACATGTCACATCTACCAACCCGCACTGGGCCCGCGTGGTGGATTAGAGCCCACTCCCTCTCTTAGGGAGGAGGCCTGTGCCCCAGCAGTGAGAACATTGTAGGCTGATCATGATGATGATGACATATAAATCTATAACATTAAAAAGGGACTCGTCTGTCATGGTATGGGCGTGTGGTGAGAAGAGACGAATCGCATGTGACTGATTGAAAGAGCGAATAGAATAGAAGAGAATAGAATAGAATAGAATAGAATAGAATAGAATAGAATAGAATAGAATAGAATAGATTAGAATAGAATAGAATAATTTTTATTTGCGTAAAAACATGGTACATTTAGGTCTTATAAATAGGGTTGTGAACTTACATGTTTATCTTTATTTCATGTTTTATAGAATGGCATACAAGTATTTGAACATATTAAACGTGAATTTTAATACGTTACATTTTGTTAAAATATTAATACTATAGCACTTACAATTGAAGGCTTCGTATTCATTCGAAATCTTTACACAATTAATATAACTTAAAAATAAACGCAGCAAAATTAAATATTTTGTAGAGCTCATTAACCATATCTATCAGTTACTTTTTTTCTATGATTATTTTTATATTTTTACTAGCTGTCCCCGGCATGCGTTGCAATGCAGTTTTTACCTACCCTATCTACCTACCTACCATACCCTACCCTACTCTACCCTACCTACCTACCTACCTACCCTACCCTACCATACCCTACCTACCTACCTACCTACCATACCCTACCTACCTACCTACCTACCCTACCTACCTACCATACCCTACCTACCTACCATACCTACCTACCCTACCCTACCTACCTACCTACCCTACCTACCTACCTACCTACCATACCCTACCTACCTACCTACCTACCCTACCTACCTACCATACCCTACCTACCTACCATACCTACCTACCCTACCCTACCTACCTACCTACCCTACCTACCTACCCTACCCTACCTTTCCTGAATTTTCTATGCTATAAACCTCACGGAGCCCGAGAAAAGGTCTCGGGCTCCGTCCAACAAATGCAAAACCGTGGAAATCGGTTCGTGCGTTCTGGAGTTATAGCGTCAGGAAGGAAAACCCGACATATTTTTATATAGTAGAAGACTATGCGGTGAATATAAATGTTTATGGATGGAGAAGGACAGAAAGACCAAGGAAATTATGGATGGATTTTGTGAGGAATGACATGAAAGAAAAAGGAGTAAATGATAGCGTGGCAGTTGACAGGAGAATGGAAGAAAACACATGTTGCGCCGGCCCCAAGTAACATTGGACTAGCAAGAGCAGGAAGATGCCCACATACAAAATTCTATCATAACCTGCATAGATCGTTGTATTCAGCTGGCCTACCATGACGTCTTAAAGCAGAATTGTTTTACTCTTATTCCAGTGTAGGAAAGAGATGGAGCGATACAGGATCTCTAGCGCTTTCTCTTTCCCACACTGGAAAAGGGGTAAAACAATAATGTTTTAAGACGTCATGGTAGGCCACCAGTATTGTGTAAGCCTGAAATAGCTTAGTTTCAGAAAAAAGGATTTTTTCATTGTTTTTCAAAGTATGTAGCATGGTACGTATTATCTAAACTAATATTATAAAGAGGAAAGATTTGATTGTTTGTTTGTTTGCATTGAATAGGATCCGAAACTACTAGTCCGATTTGAAAAATTCTTTCAGTTTTAGATAGCCCATTTATTAAGGAAGGCTATAGGTTATATATCAGCACGCTACGACCAATAGGAGTGGAGCAGCAATCAAAAATGTTGCGAAAACGGGGAAAATGCGACGCAAACGAAGTTGCGCCGGACAGCTAGTCCGAAATAAGTAGCAGGTTGGTCCTCAAACGTAGAAAATATCTACACCGAGGAGTGTTGCACAAACAAACTCCGTCACAGATAATCTTGTAACGAATTATTGAACCATTATCGTGATAAGTGATAAGGAACTAACCCGGTTTGTGAGATAAAGTGCTTTTGATGTGCGCAAAGATCCACTATCTGGTTGTTCTTGGAAAGTAACGTATGTTATGTACTTACCTATGTACTTCTTGTATGTAGTGTAAATAGAATAAGCACGTGGATGTTTCCTGGTACTTACATAATTTTATTAGTACTTAATCTTTCCTTTTTTTATCTTTCCTGGTAGGTACCTACCTATACGAAATAACTTGAGAAGCGTTTGCGTCACATTTTCCCCGATTTCGCAACATTTTTCATTGCTGCTCCACTCCTACTGGCCGTAGCGTGATGATATATAGCCTATAGCCTTCCTCGATAAATGGGCTATCTAACTCTGAAAGAACTTTTCTAATCGGACCAGTAGTTTCGGAGCCTATTCAATACAAACAAACAATCAAATCTTTCCTCTTTATAATATTAGTTTAGATAAGAACTCAACAATCAATTTACCTAATAAGTCGCAAACGCGAATGCTGAGGATGAGGGTTCGATTCCCGGGTCGAGAAAAGTGTTATTGGGTTCTTGCATCAGGAATCTCTCAGTAGTAGCCACAGAGTCTGTATTTGTGCCCGGTTGATGGCAATAAACTCGCTTCTATTACATTGGACTCCAAAACCATATAACTGTGCAATGGCGATTTCGCCTCTTTGATTTACATGTCTGCTTAACCCATCGTCGTGTTGTTGTTGTAAACTCTTCTAGCACTTCAAAACATTCATAACTCTTAAATCCTTTACACATCATCATCATCATCAGCCTATAATGTTCCCACTGCTGGGACACAGGCCTCCTCTCTATGAGAGGGAGTGAGCTCTAGTCCACTATGCGGACCCAGTGCGGGTTGGTAGATGTCACATTTCTTCGAATATTTATTTAGTTCTAGGACATGCCGGTTTCCTCACGATGTTTTCTTTCGCCGTTTTTGAGGGCAGCGGTGATGAAATAAATGACACAAAGTAATACGCCTGCCTGGGTTCGAACCCACGGCTTAGGTACTGCTCGTAAGTCGGGGCTGCCACCACTAGGCCACCGCTGCTCGCCCTACACAATTTCAAATCAAATCACAGAGCTCGCTAGCATTGACCTATTGCAATGTGCCGTGATTTCAATATTCTTAGTGAATGGTCGGGTCACGTGGCACAGCATAGATAAGTGGAAAGTGCGCTCGCTTAGCAGAATTGTTTGTGCTGTAATTAGCAAGTACACGACCGTTTCATTCATTCACTGCGAGGCGAATTCCTTGTTAGTCTGTAGTACAAAGAAGATAAGTACAGAAGATCAGATCCATACGATGAGCAAAAACGCAGGCACACATAGACAGATACACGGTTTACGTAAACAGTGCAAGTGCACTCGCGACTGTCATTTGTTTGAAATGGTTAATTATAATCAAACGTCACCTTTTATCTGACTCATCGTTTGGGGTTGGCTTCCTGCATAACCGGATCCAACTGACTGATATTACACCAAGCTACTGCTCAACCTCCCAGTCCCGTTTCTGAATAACCCGATAGCCCTCCAAAAGACTTGGTGTTAGACTTTCAAGCTTCTAACCTAACTTTGAACGTCATCATCTTTCTGCCCTTGTCCCATTCTATTTGGGGTCGGTGCACTACGTTTTCTTCTTCCATTACCCCCTGTCAGATGACACGGCATCATTGACTCCTTTCTTTGTCATATCATTCCTTACACCATTCATCTTTTCTTTGGCCTTCCTCTCCCTCTCCATCTATCAGCATTGACAACTAACCTAACTTTGAACGTAACGACTGTCAGAGAGCTACAAACCTATTCACAGGGGCGTCTCAGTATGTTTTGCGCAACTATTTCTCGTCATTCGATGGTCCAGACCTTCTGTACATCTTCATTATGTGGCCGTAATGTATATAGATCTCTCGTCGTTATGTCATTATGTTTGTACGTGAATGCTCCTGCATTCACACTTGCTACGATCACCGTTGGATGAGATTTAAAAGTCTAAGATTAGCTCTTAGTGGTATCAGATTTGCTTTGATTTAGAGGCAATCGAACATTGAAAACGATTCTAGTAAAATACGCTAGATTTTCGGTTTTGTCTATGATTGTTAAGGCTACAGATAAAGAGGTTTATGTTTATTCCCAAATTAAAATAGTATCAGTTTTCATAGCTTTAATAAATTGCAAAACTGGTACCTACCCATGTTGATGACAATGAACATGAGGGCCTAGGCAAAAAACTCAATGAAACAAACAAAAGAGAGTCGGTATTTGAATTGGAATGTTCCGATTTTAACTATGTTCTCATTGCACCAAGGCATAGGAACACAATGGGCTAAGAAGGAACATGGATGTGTTTTAGTCAGTAAAAGTCTGACACTCCTTTCCGATCCGCCGAGAGTGGGAGAGGTTATTTGATGATTTCCCATCCGAAAAAAGGGCCTAGGTACGTGACATTTCATCAGCGATAGCGATAATGGAATACTTAGGCAAAAATCTGTGAGATGGCCTTACAGTATTACCACTTTCAGTTTGCAGTTCAAGGTGGATTTGCTTGTCAAGAAAAGATGCATTGATATGTCAAACTTGGTACATTTATTTTAGTTTTGTGTGCCCACCTGCACAGATAAGTTAACTGAAGTGTAAGCCTGTGTGAATCCTCTTGAAGTTCGCCATAGAAGAACTAGGAAAGTTTTGAGAGTGATTCATCATCATCATTTCAGCCGAAAGACGTCCACTGCTGGATATAGGCCTCCCCCAAGAGTCGCCACATTGTCATAAGGGGGATTTTGCCATAATCGCCACGCTTGGCGCCGGGATGGCGATCGCAGTACGGTATTAGCAAAAGCACAGAGAACGCTGCTGCCCATTCTCTGTAAAGTCCCTTAGTCGCCTCTTACGACACCCACGGTATGATATGGGTTGGTGCTATTCTCTACGTCCGACACCATACAGAGCTAACACCATACAGAGCGTGATAGTGATTCTGTCTTGTCTACTCCATCATGTCGCCCTAAATCTCGATGCTCTAAAAAACAATCGTTTTCTTTTCACCTGCCTTTAATAGTACAATCGTTTGGAATCCCTCATTTTTCTCCCATACCGTAGACATTACAAACTGCACGTCATCACAATGTTTCCAATTGACAAATAACACCTCCTCAGAACCAGCAGTGAAGCATCCAAAACATAAATATCCCGCTACATTTCTCCAAAGCGATTCAATGGCTCCATTCACTGAGCCGATCATCGCATAACGGTAATGTTGGTCTATCAACCTTCACCCAGCATAACCAGACCCCTTAAAATCACAACAGGTCCTTCGATTTACCTTTCTTTTGGTGGTTGGAAAGGGGGCAGAGAAGGTCAAGTGGTTCTGGGCTGTGTAAGAAGACGTGTTTTCGATTCAGCTCTCGTCCGCCGCGCTTCCTCGAAGTCTTGCTATGTGCACGTATCGTCAGTATGAATGGACGTCGGTACGATACGAAAATTCCAATGATTGCCCTCGATTTTTCAGTTGAAACCTATATTCGTTAAGCTATAATGACTGTGATTGGGAACTCTGATTTTGGGTCCAGGTTTGTTAAAGTGTCGTTGTGATGTCTCATCACTTTCAAATTGAGTCTAATTTGGCTTGAACGCGGAATGCAATCTGCTCTTATAGAAAAGATGTAGTTCGTATACTCGAATTAATATTTCTAAACACCAGAAATGACAGCCAATACTGAGGCATGAACAGGCTTGTAGGACCACCATACTATATTGACAACTTTAAATACCTAAATGCTAAAGCAATGGCGCCAACACCATTTACTTGGTTCGTCTAAAAATACCTTCACATGATAGACATTGTTATTTTCGGTACAAGTAGCCGCCGGCACGTGCTAATATTAGGAATGCTAAGCCTATCCTTACAATTTATTTCGGCATGCGAATTATCACCAATGTTTTCTAGAAACCATTGTCTGTCAAATTATGTGACAGTGGATCCGTAGCTATTATCACAAATCTAAGTATACTTGACTGTCATCAAAATTTATGTCTCTTTTGTTGAGACTTCTCGTCTCAGGACTCTGTGCCACTGCTTAGTAGACCAGCCAATTACAATCCGAATAATTTTGAAGGAAACTCGTATTGTTGATCGATTCAAAAATAATGTATTTTTGAAAAAAATGTAACTGAACTTGTAGAATTGACAAAATTGGCATTGAAATTGTGAAGAAAAAATTCAGACGTTCAAAAAATTCTCAATATATTTCCATATCTAGCTCATTTGCTACCTATGTTTTCTGTACTATAAGAATAAGTTGTTTTTTGACCAACGAAATTATGTTCAATGAATCATTTACTAGGAACAGTAGTCATCTGTACAGCCCATACCCAAGCATTGCAAACTATTGATCAAAGATTAGACTGTAATTGATTACCATTGTGATTCATATGAAATGATGGGCATACTTGCGTCATCCGTATTTTATGATCGACGGTGCAACCTGAGCACAGAAAGCCATTTAATTCTGAACCATCGACAAATGTAGATTAATGACTACCAGAGGCCGCTGGATTAGCATTATTACGATAGTTCCATTATGACGGGATCCCTTCTTTTCGCATAATGTTCTTTGTCCTAATATACTTCGGCATAACGATTTTGGCACAATTTGTTTTGGCATAATAATACTTCGGCATAATTTTTTTAGGCATACATTTTATGTAATTGTATAATTTAAAACATTTTGTGTAATTTAAAATCGCGTAGGCGCGTAGAGGCGTGTAGCGTCGCAGCCACCTGCTCCTCAGCCCGCGGGCTGAGGAGCAGGTGGCTGCGAGCGAGCCGCCGCGGCTGAGGCTGGCCGGCGAAGCCGGCCAACAAGCCGAAGCTGCGTTGGTGAGCGAAAGCCGTCTGCGACGATTAGCAGGCGTGGGGCCGCCGGAGGCCCGCAGCGCCGGAGCCGTGACAGAAACCCTGCCTGCTGCATGTTGCATGCTCGCTTGAATGCTGCATGCTGCATGCTTGCTTGCATGCTGCATGCTCGCTTGCATGCTGCATGCTTGCTTGTTTGCTGCATGCTTGCTTGCATGCAGCATGCAAGCAAGCATCAAAGCAAGCGTAAATAAATTTATGCTTTAAGATATTATGCTTAAATAAGTTATGCTTTAGAACTATATGCTTTATAAATTTATGCTTTAGAACTATATGCTTTATAAATTTATGCTTTAGAATATTACGCTTAATCATTATTATGGTTAGAGAAATTATGCTTAAAAAAATTATGAGTAAGCTGTTATGCGTAATTATATTATGCGAAAATATAATTATGCCGAACAAAATTATGCTAAGTTATATTAGGTCTTAAAATTTTATGCAAATGGATAGGGAACCCATTATGACATGGCCCACAAGAGAGGGACTCATAGACTGAGAGGCCTGATCCCAGCTGTGCGTTCGCACTGGCCAAACATCGCCATAAAATCATGTTGTCTTATAGAGATGAAGATTTCATCAAAGAGACGAGAGGACTGAATAATGATCTCAATATTTTTCGAGTAAATAATACATTGACGGCAGACAGGGGAGAATTGAAGAAAAATAAAGTGTAACGCCGACCCCAAGTACAATGGGACAAGGGCAGGAAGATGATGGTGATTAATGGATGATGTTTCGGCAGTCCGAAAAGCTAGACTGTCTCATAAACCATCTAACAAATTAAACTCAGTTCCCATAAAACAAAGAAAAGAAAAAAAAGGCATTAAAACCAAAACGCACATCTCACGAAAGGAAGTTGAAAAATCCGTGCGCGCGGAAGCAGCGGCCATTGCCTCCCGACGCTGTGCCCATACTGATGACGGTCAGGTGAGATGCTAATGATCGATCGTGGGTCGTGAGAGGAGAGGCTTTGCATACTGCGTGACTCGGTAGGCTGGCTGTAGCCGACTTAGAGTGGGTGAAAGATGTAGCAGAGCTGTTGTAGATGATAATATTAATGCTGTAAGTTTTTAAACTGATATGGTCACTAACAATATCAATAACACTAGAAACGGGATACTTACCATGTTTACTATTTGTTTTGAGTGGTGCCGGTGACTGAAAAGATGTGTGGTAATCGTTTGTCGTGGTATGGGCATGTGATGCGGAGCAATGAGGAAAATGGCGTGAGGGAAGTTTTGAGTATGAATGTGGATGGGTATAAGGGTAGAGGAAGACCTAAGAAACGATGGATGGACTGTGTGAAGAATGATATGGCAAGAAAGGAGGTATCTCATGAGATGACAAGTAATAGAGAAGTATGGAAGAAGAGGACATGCTGCGCCGACCCCAAATAAATTGGATAAGGACAAGAGAATGATGACAATTTGGTTCGCGTTCCCGAAATAAGGCGCTATTGCAATTGCCATAATCACGAATAAACTATAGTTTATCATGGCGCTTGCAACATGGTAAAAGTAAACATGGTAAATATCCCGTTTCGAGTGTTATTGATAATATTAATGGCAGCAGTGGTTATTCCGTTTAGGAAGGCATGATTTCAGACGCAAAGGCATAAAATTTTTCATTAGTTATTAAAAAAAGCTGTTCCTTACAAATCATTAATAACTAACGAAATATTTTTCAAGTCAAGAATCATGTTGGTATCAAGGTGTCACGAATTCACGATGTCTTTTACACCATGTATGGTGAATATGGAAACTAGGCTGACTCTGCAAAAAAATAGTGAACTCTCGAAGATGATTTTTCAATTCTTTTTCATGTATGATTTTCACAGAATTCGGTGAGATCTCACAAGGTATTTTCAGAGAGAATAATTATGTAAATTTGTATCTGCATTAACAAACAGTTCCCAGAATAAAAAGCCTGTAAGCATGGCGCTTAGAAGACGAAATATTTTAAAACTATCTACATTTTGAAAGCTCATTTTAACGTACACAAATTTAGAAATTGCTTCATCTGCATATAAATAACATTATCATCCGTTTAAAACGCATCTCGGGTGTTAAAATTCCAAAGTGTCAAGTTCGAGCGGTCCACACTGTGATCAGAATTACGAGTGACGTCGACCAGCGTACATTGGCACACGGCGAGAAAGGAAACTATGTTTTATATGTACGAATTTTGACAGACTTGTCAGTTGTCTAAGCAAACAGCGACATCATTAGTTGTCAAGTTATACTGGTTATTCCTGTCGCAGTAAGAACGCGGTCCAAATAAATGTTATAAAAGCATGTACCTTTGAATGCACCAGCTTATCTGTTTAAATAATTAAACTTGGTGAAGTAAGAAACTGCGTCCTTCATGATCTGTGAGGGATGAAGCTCCATTAAAATCAAAAAGTTTCAGACTTTAAAATCTGCGTAATATCTTAGATCTGCAATGACCTATTTGAAAAGCACTAGTAGACAGCTGCAAACATCATCTTCAAAAATGGGTTTTTTACAGATTTATCAAACACTAAGTACAAATGCGGTGCCCCTGATTTGACCATGTCCCATCTGCTGGAGTGTCCCATTATTATGGGACACTCCGTTCACCTAAACCTATTACGATCTGATATCTCTGAGATTGCAACAAACATGGTCACTCACTTGACTCTAACGATTTACCAAACGCACGAAAAGGATATTATGAAAAGCATTGTCAAGATCTCTCAATGATGTTCCAAATACAAATCGTCAATCGTCATAGAGGACTATGCCTGGCAAAACAACTTGCAATCCTGACAATAAGAACAGACGCATCGAAACCATCTACACCTACAATGAAAATAACGATATTTCAAAGGTAACAGGATATAAGATTATCCTAAGATGGCGCCGAACGGCCAGTACAAACGTAAAGTTTATATTCCAGATAACATGTATTGATAAGAGATCGATCGCTGGCGTCAAAATCAATATTAGTTCACGAGATTTATTTAAAACCCGTTCCCAAGAGAAGGCGGGTTTACTCCGCTTGTCTCTTTGGTGTTGTTTATAGGAGAAAAACGACGATATACTAGATTCAGCGAGCCAGATATGTAGCAGATTTAAAAATTTCGTCTTTGTACAATAACCATGAATAGTATTGACTGTAAGGAGGGGCTCGTGGCTAAATAATTATAGCCAATCGGGTCGATCATCAAGGTTAAGCCTTGCTTGCCAAGGTCGGTCTGTGGATGTGTCACCATCATAACATACCGAGTTACCTCCATGCCTCGGAAAGCACGTTAAGCCGTTGGTTGCGGCTGTCATTTGTAGATCTTTGACAGTTGTTGCAAGTAGTCAGAGGCCCGAAAACTTGACAACCAGTCTTACTAAGGAGTATCGTATTACTCAGTCAGTACTAACTGGGTTGTGGAGGTCAGAAAGGCAGTTGCTCCATGCAAAATACTGGTATTCAGCTGCATCCGGTAGGACTGCAAGCTGACACCAAAAAGTTGGGAAAAGGCTAGGCAGATGAAGTCAAAATTTTCGCTACTGTCATAAACGCAATTGTTAAAGCTTTAGCCATTGTTAAACGTTTAATAAGAATACCTTTATTGCTGCAATCGAATCATTACCTGACTTGCAGATCGGTGATGAAAACCCATATACAGTAGGTAATCAGGTGTGCCAAACAGGTGTAGCATTTAATCCGACCGCTCGCTTAGTCATCAATAGATATCTATTATGCCACAATAATACGGATGAAAATTCTGTCTCATAATACTTTTATAAAAATAAAATTTGGATAAGATCTCGAGACAGACCAGGCCATGGGCTAATTGCGTAACACTCTAACAATGGCAATGCCTTTATTTTTGACAATCCAACAACATCCACGTTAAGCCGTTGGGCCCGGAAGTCATTTGTAGATCTTTGACAGTCGTTACACTGACTTGAAAGTCTGACAACCTGTCTTACCAAGGGTATCGTATTACCCATTACTAACTGGGTTGTAGAGGTCAGGTGGGTAGTCCCTCCATGTAAAATACTGGTATCCTGCTGCATCCGGTTGGACCGGGAACCGACCCGAACATAGCTGGGAAAAGGCGTTATCGACCTTGTCTAGTAGGTAAGTTTTTCAAATGTATTGGAAGACATAGATTAAGAATTTCCTTCAAAATTGTTCAGATTGTGAGAATTTTTTTTGTCGTTTTTGAGATGCTAGTCAATATATTCTGACTTATAAGTTGTAGACTGCTAATAAGACTTTTTAACTTTTCATTTTGTTTGTTCTGTAGGTAATGAAGAAATAATTATCTTCCTTATTTTCTAATGACGTGTTTGTTCAGGGTATTCAGGGCACGTTTCATTCTATTAATTTATTCTCACACAACATATCGCTTTTGTTAATTACTCATTCGTCTTGGCAATCTATCAATAGTTTACGTAATTTCTAGGTAAGAGGAGGATTATAATGATTACTTAGTAATTAATCAATATTCTATAAACTTATGTTTAATTCTCTATTTCCTTACCGTAATAGAATTTACCAACTGAAAACCACACCACATGATTTTCCAAAAATAATTATATTTAAACCATTTGAACTTTCAAAACATATTATGAAAGGATTTAAAAACAACATAAAATCATGTCTGTAACACCTGAAGGATTATATCATGTGTCTCGTTTTGATAATCTTGTGAAGTTCTGCGATTTATACGGAATTCCGTTTACTTTTGCAGGAGTCATCAGGAAAAAAAAAACAATCTTTCAATTTCGTACAATACTTCCGGTTCCGTGCAAAAAAAAATTAAACCCTTGAAATTGTTAACAAAATTCGGTTCAAATAAGGAAGTAAGTAATATTTTTATAATAATTTCAGGCTGACAAGATAAAAATCTTCGCCAAGCAACAAGGAAAAGCATCGATCCTCTAGCCCGTATCGGAACAACCGGCACCGTAAACATTGATTCCCGGTATCACATAATGCTGCATTGTGACATCTCCGCAGTTATCAATGACCGAACACGACACTCACGCATTCTTTGCATACTCAACTATCTTGTAAGAGGAGCGCCCAAGTATGTCCGGGAGTACTTTCTGGATTAATAACGGAAAGATTGTAATTTATAATGAAATCTCTGAGTATTCAGCAGGAATAACATGGTCAGGTGCTTAAGATTTGGGTGAGGCATTTGAATAAGTAAATCACGGTATACGGGGACTTCGATGCCAAAATTGTTACCTACTATGTAAATGCAAATAATTTTAGACGCCACGCATTAAATAACATATACTTTATTATTATTTTTAAAACTGAATGAAGATGAACTACAAGTGCAAAATCAGTGTTGGAAAGCAAGTTCTTTAAAAAAAAAACAGGAAAGAAATCAACGTTTTCATAATGAAGCAACAGTTTGCGCGTCGGTGTAGTAGACCCTAAATACTTCCGTCTCTCATTTAAAAGTATATAATTGTAAACTACTGCAAAAATTAATGCTACTTCTCCATGTACTTTATTATGGCTGCAAACTTATAAGTATAAGGCAATGCGTATCAGGCTAAAAAAAAAACAAGTTTCACACGGTTTACGTCAAGAGAGCAATAAACAAATGAAATTCTAAAATATTTGGAATGCACCTGATCTGAATACAAATCCTACCGTGATTTACAATGAAGTATATTTTACATCTTAAGTTGATTTATTTTGGTTACCCTTTTTGATGCACTTAGATGCAATTTGATGCTACTGTGGTGTCGCTTGATTCTTAGCAGTTATTTTAATTACTAGGTAAGTTTTGTGTACCGCAGCTTGGGAAAGGACTATTCAGTAGTACAACTAGTCTAGCTGTGGACAATCCCAAGTAGCACATGACAGCTGCACAGTGACTTGATTTTAGATTTTGTGACTACTCAAGGGGGTTTTAGTTTCCTGCATAAGGGCTGAGTAGTTAGCTACGTAGCCCTTGTAATTCTAATTTCCTTGTAATTCTAATTTCAGCCTCAAATTAACAGCCTTGAGCATTACAGTGGCTGGTTAAAGGCAGTATAATCATTGAACCAGGTGTACAAGGCCTGTAAAATTGCTTATTTACAGGTATACAACAGTCATTGCAGCCAACTACCTCTCTCAGACAAATTACTCATCGGTAAAGAGATTGGGTGGCACATCCATACAAGGAGACCACACGTACTTCACCATTTATTATTAGCTAAGGATAAATAAGAAGTGAAAAGGAAACATAATTCAAAAGCAGATCTCGGTGGGATCCATTTAATAGTATGCGTGAGCGCGTGCCAACACGTCTGCGAACATTGACTGCGCATTCAGATCGACTCCTGCGCATCTCGTGAGAGGTTTTGAGGAAAAATGTGCTTTTCTGTTTGTGATCTGGTTATTGAACATTTTTTTCCTTGAAATTGTTGTTGTGTAATTGTTGATTGGGTGTTGTTTTGTTTGGGTTTATAAAATGATGATTGTTTTTGCGAAAAGAGAGCCTAGTAAGTCACTTAATATCTGTGATAATTATGGTAGAAATGTAAAACTGTGTTGGATTGCTACCAAAAAGCTTGTAAATCCATTCTGTTGAAAATAGTTGAAGAAATATGAAACGCTATCAATAACATTTGTAACGAGATATTTACTATTGCTACTATTTCAAGTTCCCGATATTTCTATATTTTTCTATTTATAAATGTGAACGTATTCTAAACGATTACCACTTGTTGTAAATTGTATTGACACTCACTGTGTGTGTATATACTACTGAAACTCCTCATAGTGACGAGGAGTGTTCTACCTCCTCTAATTTGAGAGAGCCACCTTACAGTGATACAGTTTAAAAGAATTGTAAAAAGCCAAAACGGGCAAGATTTAACTGTTAAAAAGTGCAAAATTGTTTTCTGCAACCAGGAATTTAAAACCAAAAATGTAAGCCGGTCTTGACCTAATAGGTTAAACTTATGACGCAAATTCGAGTGAGGAACATAAACAAAGTGAATAAGGAACAGTCATTTTATTCTTCTCATAATAAAGAGGTTTTTAGATTCAGCACGAACAATGAGGGTCACTGAATCATAGTTCTTAAAAAGAGGGAAAAAATGCGGAGGGAATTTCCGTGGTGACAATTACAATACTTCCCAAAAGTTACCCAATCAACCACAGTTTTCCGTTTAAATTTAAAACTTTGTACTTATTCTGGACTATGGTTTGCTAACACCATTGTATAGATTTCGGTTCGATAGTCGTTTCAAATGAACATGGACGATGGACAGAAGAAACTAAAAACATGGCAAAATAAAATGTGGATGGTCAAAGATTATTTTACATAATCGACGAAAAATTATGATGACCTATATAAGTAGAAATTGCATTATAAAAATGAAAAAGAAAGCAATTAACTACTTTTACAGTAAAGTACGTGAAGTTAGCAAAGTTTTGGGTCAGGCTGCTACAGTCGTGCCAACGACACACAATAGAAAAAACAAAGTTTGTTACTCTTTCCAAAAATATTGTCTAGATCCCTGCAATAGTTGCTAAAAGAAGCAAAAACTATGAACAAGTAGTCGCCAGCTTGTTGCCACCTCGACAAACTATCGCAAATTTTATTCCACACGACACCAAGATTAGAGATCCACGCTCACGTACAAAAAAGGTGTATGGATAAAAATTCGTGAGTGCCACATACATAACTAATAACTATGTAGTTTCTACAGCACAGAATAAGGACACACATCGATTTCACCGCCGCCATTGTATTCGGATTCTGCGTATCGAAAGATCACCGAACGTGGCCCGAATGGTAATCGGGTCGAAGAAGGCGTGATGACGAAGGCGGATTCGGCGGAAGATATGTCATCTTCGTAATAATGCTGGCAAAATATTTTGTGAGTATCCGAGACTTCTCTCGTATGGATTGATATGAAATGATATGACATCACTCCTGTATTTCCCGGCTGGAGGCCTTACGCTTAAAGCATCCCCAGGATAGTCCGGTTAATCAGAAGCTAACTTCATAGGTTGACCTGCAAGTTGCCATAAACAAAATAACCTGCACGTGCCGAAAGCATGAGCAGAGGTGCATTTATAATTACACCTACATGTCATCAGTCAGATATATGACTTAACAAGCACGTTAAGCCTTTGGTTCCGCCTGTCATTTGTAGATCTTTGACAGTCGTTATATTACAGGTAGGTAGTCAACAACCAGTCTTACCAACGGATATCGTATTACCCAGTGCTAACTGGGTTGTGGATGTCAGATAGGCAGTCGATCCATGTAAAATACTGGTATTCAGCTGCATCCCGTTGGACTGGAAGGCGACACCAACATTGTTGGGAAAAGGCTAGGCAGATGATGAAATGTAACAATGGCGGCAAATGCGACAATCGGCCGGCCATATTAGCCGTAGAACCGATGACCGGCAAGCGTAAGGTGGGACGCCCTCAGGCTCGGTGGAGCAACGATCTTCGCAGGGTAGCTGGTAGCAACTGGATGAGAATTGCCGAGAATCGATTTGAGTTGCTTGCGATTGAAGAGACCTATGTCTAGCACTGGAGTACTGTAGGCTCATCAGAATGATGATGAAATGCAACAATAGAGAAAGACTTACGAACCAGTGTAGGGGCAAAAGAGTTTAAGTAAGATAGTTTAGCTTGACAGAGAGAACAAGTTGTGGAATGCAAAGCAGGTGGAGTAGAAGCTGAAAAAACTGCAAATATTTCCAAAAGTAGTGGCGATTGTCATTTTATTAGGTAACAAGCTGTCCGGCACAACTTCGTCTGCGTCACATTTTCCCCGTTCTCGCAACATTTTTCATTGCTGCTCCTGCTTCGCTCCTATTGGTAGTCTATAGCCTTCCTCGATAAATGGGATATCTAACTCTGAAAGAATTTTTCAAATCGGAACAGTAGTTCCTGTGATTAACGCGTTCAAGTAAACAAAAAAACAAACTCTTCAGCTTTATTATAAGTAAGGTAGTAGATAGATCAGATACCGAATATTTCAAGCTTACTAACCATAACTACAATGACTAACAGGTCCTTTAAAAAGATTTTCAGAGCCAGTTTACCTGTAGGTATCATCGCTGCGGGAAGGATAGGTGCTAATTTTCCCTATTCCAATGAAAATTATGCTATATTATTGACAAAAAAACACGCGTGCGTCACTAAGAATTAGGAAAGAATAAAAGAAGACTAGATTCAAAGTACTCACCACGATTTACATCATCGTAGATCTACGTGACTTAAAGTAAGTGGACAAAGTGATGAATATAATTTATAATTGGGTAGGGTAAACCTGGATCAGCCACAGAACCACTAAATGCGATCATTTTTGTGCCTACTTCGGCGCAAATATGACGTTAAGTGTGGTCTGTGTGTTGTTTTTGATTTACCTTTAAATGTTATAAAACCTGCGTGGTATGACTTATACCTTTATATTGGCTTTAGCCTTATTGAAGTCCTACTCACCTAGTGATCAAATTCTGTAACACCCCTGCAATAAGGAAGGAAATAATATTCATTAATAAAATTGAACTATCATTGTCTAAACTACAATATTATAAGGAGGAAAGATTCGATTGTTTGTTTGTTACGATTTAATTCAAAAACCACTCGACCAATTTTAAAAATTCTTTCACCATTGGAAAGCTACATATTTACCGAGTAACATAGGCTATATTGTATAACAATTTTCGCGAACGAAGTCGCGGGCGAAGTGCTAGTGTGCAAACAGCAGCTGACCGAGGATGATGAATATTGGACTTTCTGCGAAATGGTCATTTTTGCGAATTGGACATTCTGCGCCTTAACGTATTTTTAAACGACTTAAGAGCGTTTATACCCTACGGCATTTCATACAAACTTTCAAGTCGTTATTTTCCGAAATGACTGAACAGATTTTGATGAAACTTCCTACGCATAAGCAGTATACATAGGTCTAAAAAGTTACTAAAAAACATTTTCGAAATGTCTTTTAAAAATGAAGATAATTGGAAATTTCTGTTTCTATAGATAATTAAAAATCGGTCTAATTTAGCTGTAACATTTTTTTGCTCTTAAAAAAAGGAAGGCTTTATGTTCGGCTGTATATATATTTTTGTTATTGTATGGTCATCGATTTCTCCGTGATTTCTTAAAATATGTTGGGGAAATCAGTACCTAATCTCGAATTATTTTTTGGAAAATAACTATACTTCCAGAAGTTGGTGGACAAAAAGTCAATGAAACAATCAAAAGTCACCGATTTCCGGAAGTAAAGCTATTTTCCACTTTTTAGTGTTTGTTTTGAAAGACGGTTTTTTTTTTCATAAGTGATGATCTCTCTTTTGATCGAAGTTAGTGTTTAAATTGTCAATAGGTACAATGAATATTGAAGATTGAAAGAATTGGGATGTTCAGACCATGACCAAAGCTAGACGGGAGGGGGGGGGGGGATATTTTATATCTCAATACGATCCAGTGGGATAATTTCCAATCCTAAACAAAGACGAAGCCGCGCGAAAAAACTAGTAGAATAGAAATTTCTCTAATCACGTAAAGTATGCCCACTAAATATTCTCAAATCGTTTATTGCAATCCAAAATGTACACTTGGTACACTACACTACACAGGTGGTAAAATAAAAAATAACAGAAACAATCATGGACTTGTGAAGCTTCTGTTCTTTTCCTTATGTAACGAAAAAGGTGCGCTTCATGAGATGCGCGTACGCAAACCGAATGCTAACCATCTGTCCAAAAGCAGATAATGAATAAGATTTGAATGATGCGATCATGACTGGGCACCATGTTAGGTACCTGCCGAATCTTTTGTTGCCTGTTTAAGAGAGACATCGAAGTTCAATTAAGGATATAATATAATATCACGCCAGTAACGTCCGAAGAGATAAGCAGAGGTAATAAATAGTACAACCATATTTTTCCAGTTATGTTTAAGTCCCATGTAATAGGGGGCGTTCGTCACGCTCCCTCGAATTAGCCAGCATGAGAGACTAGCGGACTACGGCTCACCCTATCTGTTCGGGTAACAGAATCGCCAAGCATGCCACCAGCGAGCCAGACATACCTCTGTCTTGATTTCGCTGACTCGAGTCAAGAAAATATTCAATACAGAATATACTACGTAACTGCGTAACTTAATTATATTATAACACCATCATCTTCTGTATTCTTCTTATGCCCAGCATTTACCCAACTTTGTTGGGGTCGGCTTCCAGTCTAGTTGGATGCAGCTGAATACCAGCATTTTACATGGAACGACTCGACCTCCACAACCCAGTTAGTACTGGGTAATATTCGTACGATACCTATGAAATAGTTGATGAATAATTATCATCTTCTTACGATAATTAAACATTAAATGACCACCTTGCAACAACTTAAAAACATTACACCGATATCATGATAATCTATCTACTGGCCACAAAAATAATGGTCACGAACATAAAAAAAAACAAGTATGTACTTGCTTACATATTTTAAGTAAAGTAAGACAATTAAGCAGCGATGGAATCGCCGAATTTTAATGAAAACGTCGTATATATTTGTCAACTACTTAATATATGCAAACGGAAATAAGTTGAAAGATAAAATGAGTTGTTTCTACCATTCCTTAGTAATGGGCGGTGAGGCGGTTTCGCATATATAAACTAAGATGTGGGGGCTATGTAGCCAAGGAGTCGGAATTTAAGTGGTATTTCATTGAGCATTTTTCTTTGTTTGCTGTTTTGCTTTTGTTTCCATTTTGGTTATCTACAAGGTGTATACGGACCCTTAGACTTCAAACAAGCATTCTGTACAGCAAACTAAGTAACCCTACGCAAAAAATATTGCCGGGAAACGACTTTTTTTTTTGGGGTGAAAAATCTCGTTTTACGCTAAAACTCAATGTAACGCACTCAAAATATTGTGCTAATAGGTGCATTGAGTAAACGGATTATGAAGGTATTTAAGTAAAGTTTTATCCTTAAAAACTAGTATTTAAAACAAAACTTGTGAAAAAGTTGGAACTTTGGCCTCCTATTTCTCAGTTCCAAAGGTTCCCAGGTATGGTACAGAACAAAAAAAACATCGCAATAATGGGGAAAACAAGTTCCCTTCGGCCTCGTTAAGAGTCTATTACAGACTTTATAGTGTGATTAAAGAAAAGTAAGGAAGGAAGTTTGTGTGGATTTGTAAAACAATACGAAAAAACTTTAAGGAAATAGGATGTCTATGTCTGTAATGCCGGTCTGTAATAATGGTTCACTGGAATGAGGAATCATGAGACAGGTGTGTGTTTGTGTCAAGTGATATTGTATTTAGGTGGCGCTGTCCGTGTACATTTAATTGTCTGTTGAAAATGCTTTGAAAAAACAAGATGGCCTACTTTACAATATCACTCAATATCTGTTTTTTCAATGCATTTTCAACAGACAATTAAATGTACACGGACAGCGCCATTTTGAAAATGTCCTACAAATGCCATAATAGCCATGAAGCAATATAGATCTAATAAGCGCGTATTCTGTCTGATGTATTGCAAAAAAGTTTCAGTTCCAGGCCATAAAACTACCTAACTGTTTCTTTCGCCTTTTCCAAGATGTTATTGCAAAACCAAGGTTCGGTATCAGGTCCTCTCGAAAACGTTACAAATGCAAGATAGCGAAGAGATAAATCGTCCATTCGATAATTAAATCGATAATTTTATCTAACGATGGAAGATAACACATACTTTCATGTAAGTGTCATTAATTACGATTGTTAAACAAGATAAAATATGAATATTCTCTTTAATAGATATTTTTTTCTTTTGTGTTCCGTAACATTACAATTTTTTTTAAAAAACTGAATAATTTGGCTGAGTAATGAGTTTTCTGAAGTTGGTTATGGAATCGATTGTCGCCTGTCAAATCCATATTTTAAATTGTTATGATTGGGTGCTCAAAATAAACCAGTCATAGCTACTTTGACATGAGATTTGACGGATTAGCCTTTCAAGTAAGTTGAATTTGACGAACCGTTAAATTCCAAAATACCTCTTAACTTCAAGTGCAACACATAACTTTACAAACTACAAGCCTGGCTCCTAACCTAACATGTTTTTTCCTCCCGTCTCGACATGCTCAGACCAGCAGAGCCACTGGCCCGTGAAGACATCGAGGGACACATATCCTGCCTTCTCCTAATGAAATAAATTACCTATAACACGCCTACATAACAACCTAACCGACATTGAAGTTCCTCCTCAAATTTAAACTTTATTAGAATTGGGGTACGGTTGGATTTAGGTTGGAAGGCCAGTCGTCCCTGAGAGGATGAATTTGTAACCTTTTTACTCCAATACATGGGTGGTTGTACGCAGCTCGTGAGAACAGGGAGCAGTTCTATCTGAATAAGTAATGCTTGCAGGTGCGGATTTGAAACGGACGAGTAAAGGGCATCACGCTATAGTTGTGTTTGGACTTTGTCATCGTGTAATCGACTCTTTAAGACTTGACTCTGTTTTGGCCAATGACCTGCTCGGACCTGAAGATGTTGGTTAAAACTTGTTGTTTTAAGAAAAGTAATTCTCAAGAAGGGTTATTTTTCTCCCTGTGTGAAAGTAGATAGGGTTGAATAAGGGTGGCTATAGTGGACTACTCCGATGACAACTAATAGAGAAGTATGGAAAAAGGAGACAACGTGACAAATAAATTGAGACGGGGCAAGAGATATGAAAACAGGTCAAGATATTCGCCAGAAAAAAAAATTATTACGGTTAAAAGAATCTTTTGGATTTCATGAAGTAATAAAGAGGAAAATAACAGACACGTAGAACTCGCAGCCTACTACGTGTATGACCAGATAAATGAACGAAGAAGAAGCTAAAGGAGTATGCTTAGAAATATGGCAGGTGGCAAAGGAGTATGACAAGAAAAATATGTGAGTTTATGAATGAATGAACAGAAATACTAAAGCCTTAAACTTCATCATTTCAGCCAGAAGACGTCCACTGCTGGACATAGGCCTCCCCCAAGTTTCGCCGCATTGACATAATATGGGGGGTTTTGCCATAATCGCCACGCTTGGCAGGCGGGTTGGCAATCGCAGTACGGTTGTCACAAAAGCACAGAGAACGCTGCTGCCCATTCTCTGGCAAGTACCTTAGTCGCCTCTTACGACACCCACGGGAAGATATGGGATGGTGCTATTCTTTACGTCTGACACCATACAGAGCCTTAAACTTATCTAGCACATAATATATCTACCAACATTGGATTGAATTCCGTAAATTGATAATAAAAGATAGTAAAATATTTAAGACCTGACGCGGTAGGTACAGTTATCCAAATCATAGCTATATTTATTAAGCACATGACACACACATCATATCTTCGATAAATATAATAACTAATCGCCCTATTTAGATAAAACAGTGCATAATAATTATGACGAAGTATAAATTAAGAGATGTCGCATTTTAAAGTTTAGGTAAGTTCGACGAAGATTCGGGAAGGATGGTGTAGAACTATTAAGTAAGTAGACGACGGTAAGAACACAAACATAAGAGAATACATGCTGGAGAGTTGAAAATGAAACATAATCTGGACTCAAAACAAAAATGAATGAAGAAGAAGATAAAGAAACGAAGAACCATGCAAATTAAATGCCACACAGTGATCAAAATATAATGCAGTGAGGTGGAAATACAATGAGGGGAGCCTGTCTGCATGATATGCCTTATCTCCTTTCTTGCCCATCCTACACAGTCACCAGCATCTTCCAGGATTTAAACGAAGTCAAAGAAAGAGCTGTGCGATACGCAAAGAAGAATTGATGAAAACGCTACGAGTATATGGGCATCTCATTGATAGTACCAGTTTCAATAAAATCTCTAGATTACGATAGAACATAAACTGACATCAGCAAAGTTAGACTTATAAAGTAACAATACTCCGAAGTGGATGACGATGAAAATGTCGGAGTTCTTGTAGATGAAGGTGAAATAGTCTTAAATTCAGGAGTAGGTAGATTTTATGGTGATTCTAAACAACCATTGCGTTCATTGTTCCTAGGTGAGGGAACAAAGAAACATGAAGAGTACGGTTATCAGTAGTTTAGTTTTACTAGGAAGTTGTAAATGCAAATGTAAATAATTGCTTACAGCACTCGTAAGAGAATGTGCCCTACGTATAGGGTACTTGCGAACATAGATTATGTATATCTATAGGTATTATATATATAATAATATAATAAATATCATGAAGCTGAATAGTTTGTTTGTTTGTTTGGTTGAACGCACTAACCTCAGGAGCCACTGATTCGAATTGAAAAAATATTTTTAGTTGTGGAAAGCCGATTTATCGAGGAAGGCTATAGGTTATATGACATACGATCAATAGGAACGGAGCATTAATAAAAAATGTTGCAAAAATGGGTAAAATTTCGCCGGAGAAGTTGCGCGGCTGACGTGGAAGAATGGGAATAACAGCTCTGATATCTTTGCGCAAATCAAGAGGTTCAATTAAAAAAAAAGGAATTGCATCATCTGTTTGCATAATCTAATCGTAATATACTCATCGAAAGATTGTATTGGAAAACCGCTACCCGTTTATTCAGTCAGCCACACTTTCGTGGTAGGTATGTAAGCCGATCTTGAAATAAGAAAAAAAACTGAAGTGTATATATGTGCCGAGAGGACACTCATCAAGTGGACCTTGGACTTATGCTAACTTAGGTAATGATGTATAATTAACGCATTTATTATGCAGAGTTTAACACTGGTGTATGACGCATGTAGGTCTTTAACGCAACATTGGTGTTAGATGTCTCCGCCATTGAAAATGTAGAAATTAATGTTCTACAAAATGTATAATACCTACTACATTTCCCAAATCCTTCTTCTTCTTAGCGTATCGATGGCAATCTACATTGTGTCGGCCCAGAACTGAGCCACTAGTTTGGCGCCTTCAGTAGTGTCCATCAGTTCACTACTGTGAGCAGTTCCTGTGATGAACAAACAACAGGACACGCAGGACACAGTATTAAAAACCTACTGCACAACCATTTACTCATCTTCTTCGGTCTACCCAACTCCGACCCTGGAATTATGAGATGCATTTGTCGCTCCAATGCGTCCGATAGCACAGTATTACATATACCGATCGAATCCCAAGATAAGTCTTACGATACACAAGATGCATCATCTGATACCAATTTATGTGAGATTTCATATTGAAATCGTTGGGTAGGTAATTAGGTTTATAACTGTATGGACGCGTGTTTTTGCAAAATTTTACATTAATTTTTATCAGATCGATTCCCAACTATGCAGCTATTAAAAGATAATAGAATCAGCAGGTTGTTACGTCAAAGGAATCGATTGCCAAGTGTGGTGATGACAGCAATGTTATTTCACAACAATCCAATAATATTATTCAGGGGGTCAATGTTCTGAAAGTACCTGATTATCAAGCAACGTAATCATCTGAAATAAAGGTTAAAGATATCATTGGAAAGGACTTAACATAAGTCTACCGAACCAAGGATTGTGAAAGATTGTCGGTACATTCCCTAAGCAATTGTGCCGCGATCATGGCTTTCCCAAAAAACACTGCATCGTCAATCGTAAGAATAGTTTTTTTTTTCAAATCAAGCTTTTTTTAAATATAGCCTGTCACTGCATACACAAGGATTATATCGCCATTAAAGACAGACATAATAGACACATAAGTTTACCATCTAACTGCAGTAATAACAGGTACACTTTTACCGACTTTCGCAAAGCAACGTAATAGTCTAATACTACAGTTTAACAAATAACTCCTGTAATAGGTACCCGGTCTTGAAAACCAGTACTTGTTCCCAGCAATTTGCAAGTCCAAGGACAGAAGTTAATAGGTTTTTGCCTGGGAGCGCGAGGGAGATGACTTGATCGCGCTCGGCTGGCTCAGGGGACCTATTCGCTACATCTGCCCATTTACTGTGTCATACATATTTAGCAGACATTTAATAATGTGGTTGGCTTAAGTTTAATGATACAGTTCTGATACTATTTTCTCCCGAAAGACTTGCCGAAGAGAGTTCTTGAAAACGGTTGTTATATTAGATTAAATTTATGTGAAGATCCAAGGGTGGTTCCGTGGTTATTTTAATTATCACAAGGAAAGGTAATTAGAGGTCTACCATATCGGACTTGTCTGAATGCCGTCCAAACCTTTCTCTTTCGATCCTGAGACCGAAGAAACAAGAACAAAGCATTTTAAGGATGACACATACTTACTATAAATAACAAATAAAATAGTGCCTGCTTAAGAGCCGCAGAGATGAATCGTCAAGCTTGGCTGACTCCGAGGGTCAGCCCAGAGCTTTTACGATTATGAAGACAGGTTTTAATATAGACTGGTCTCCGGGTACTTTCCTTTTGTTTTTTAGTTGTCAGTATATAAGTATGGCCCGATGATCGTAAAAAGTTGGCTGGGTCAGACTGCGGAAGGTGGGGGGTAGGGTGATGTGGCGCGGCTTTGGAGATGTCTATGTGTGTTGGACTGCCATAGATTGTGTTGATTGATTGATTACAAGTATTACTATGACACAACATTAATTAAATTCAATATAATATAAGGGAAGAGAACTAGAATATTGGACTTATCTATTCATGTGTGGGGGAAAAAATCCCAGAAACTATACAATGACCGGTTGTTAAAAGCATATAAATTTTACACTTGCTGTGCGAAATAGGTTTGTTTTTTTTTATTTTTAAGTAATGGATACTTGATCAAAGTCTTGTCACTACACAAACCTTCACATTTTCACCGTCTACAAAATGAAATATATCGTAACGGAATTAAAATATATGATAATAAACCAATGAATTAAAATTCGCATAATATTCATGGTTTAAATTTCATTTTGGCTCACGCAATCATACGTATCTATAACGTATTTAAATGCAAGTCTTAAAGCAATCGACAAAAGCCGCCATCTTTTTTTTCCCGCCAACATAATGCAGACAGTTAACCCATATTTTAATTAGAACTGCTACATTTACGTTTATAAACGTAGACGGTAAATATTAGTGAGACCTAGTAAATAAGGTTTGTCTGGCAGTTTGTTTATTAATAAATTAAGTAAACAGAAAGAAAGAGTAAATGTAGTAATTAATGTGTTGTAGTTTGTCTTTAATTTAACTGTTCGTGAGTTCGTGACTCGTGAGTAACTAACACAATTTAACCAATAAAATATCAGTTTACATAATAACTTCAATAAAATCAACACATATTATGAGCTTTTAAAAAGCTTTAACAATTTTTCGTTTTCATTTTCAGTAGGTACATATTTTCTGTTAGTCCTCCTTTTTAAAATTACCCGAATTACTGACAACTAAAATGGCGGGAAAGGGCGAGTGAAAAAATAATTTTAGTGTCTGCTTTTTTATTCCGCGTTTCCCTTTCGTCACGCGATCGCCGTGTTGGTATAATTTTTTGTTTTAATTTCGTAAAATTGTGTATTTATTTCGTTATCTCTCGTTTTGTTGACGATTAATATTGTTTTCGTTTTATGCCACGTACTTCTTGGTATTCAAAGGCAAATATTTGAATTAAATAGGACGTTGTAGGCTATACGTACCTACTGCCTTTTCCCTTGAACAACTTGCGTAACAATTTTAAGAAATGGGGTTTGCAAAAATTTCAGTTTAATTTAGTATTTACTAGCGGAGGAAAAAGTGCATAGCAACGCGTACACGTTGCTATGCACTTTTTCCTCCCTACCTATCTATCCTACCATACCTACCTTTCCTACACTGCTCAACCCTACCTACCTACCTACCCTAAATTTTCTTTTAAACAAGCCTTTTTCAGACATTAACGAGAATTATCCAAATTGGAGCTGTCGTTCGAAAGTTATGCGCGTTCCTACATACATTTCCGCGCATAATTTTTAAACAACAGTATGTGTATATATAGTAGGTAAGTGGTGATAGCGATGAGTGTTCGTCATATAAATTAATAAACGCATAATTATTTAATTTACGAAGAAAATTGAATCGAAACCACAACAGTTACATTAAAATTAATGATAAGTGGTTTTATCCAAATGTTCCAAATACATAAATACTTACCTATAGGTAGTTGTTTAGCAAAAACAATTATTATTATACCAATAAAGTTTTCCCTCCAAGATATCCAAATTTCCCTACACCCGTACCAAAATCGATACCCATTCCACGCTATGCTCAAGCTTCGGTAGCCAAAACAGCAAAAAAGAAATTGGAAAACAAACAAGATGAGCGTCCGTCGATTGGTGGACGCGACGTTGCCGTTCTGGCATCCCGCCGAGATGCGCAGCACCTGTCCCTCTCACACTTTTGGAACGGCACCTATATTTCTATCTCTTTCTTCAAATGTCCGCAGGATCGTCTCGCTTGAAGACGCAACAGAGATATTTTATCCGAAAGCTTTGAACTTCGAACGCGTCGTTCGTTTTTGTTTTGAACTGAGAACCAATGGCGGCTGAGTGAGATTCTTTTATTGTTTGTTTTTGTTTAATGTAATTAGGTAGTTGTAATTTAGGTGGTTATTGATAAAAGGAGGGTTGTTGAACCGAGAATTGGAATTATAAAGCGTCTAAATATAACCTGCAAAGATAATGAATGGTAGACATCTATGATTTTTTCGGTACTTCCAGCTGCTGAAAGTTCAAAAAGGTCAAACATCCTGAATAAGAGTACTTATTTAGTTTAGTAAGTAATTTTAACTTTTACATTCAAATTACATTTCAAAAGTAAAAATTTCGACAAAACTGATAAGTATTTGTCTGTTGGGACGTAGGTAATGTCGAATATAAGACGGAGGTCAAGGTCCTTTTAATGTCCAGAAATCAATCAATGTGAGTGGAACAAGGACTAGAACGAAGATCTCTTTTAATACTTTATTGGTGTAAAAATACCCTAACGAAGCCGAAAGGCACTTCGTTTCACGTCATTACGTTTTTTTTTTGCTTGTATGTACTACCTACTTAGTTGTGAAGAATGCCTATTGGACATAAAAGTTCCAAGCAACGTTTTCACAAGTTTTTAACGTTATCCTATAGCCTTTAGTTAAATTGTTTGCAACACGCCATCAGAGTCCTCCAGAGATATGAATAAATTCCTAAAATTATGAAAATATATAAATGTCAAACGAGTGTTTTGGTTTTAAAATCAACGCATTTACGTTGCGTTTACACCGCGTGCTCTTGCTTGGGCCACAGATCTGCTGTTTCTTCAAACCATAATGATGACACAATCTCTAAACTCGACCACATCTAACATCACATAATGGTACAGATATCAGATCGGGGCAGGTCGATGAGGTCAGGTTCAAGGCCATGCATTGTTCTTTTGTTACCAGCGTTAAGTTCAGACTCAGATACGTTCAGAGACAAAAGCTCTGGTTATTGCTAGCAAGAAGATCTGGATCTTTATTAGATAAACGTTTTTAATGTGGTTTTATCTACCTACTTTATTAGAACAGAAGTGTATTGTCAATTATTCTTTTGCATTTATAAATATGATTGAGTATTATTGAACAATCCGAAACCAATAAACAGCTGATACGTTCAAGATATAACTTTGTAACTACGATATTAGTGGTGAAAAACTAACGATAATTTAAAACCGGGCTTTCGATTTACTGTCCAGGAGATCCACCTTCTATTTCTCCATAGTAACGACAGTGTATTATGAAGACCTGAAGGGCATAATTGAGAATGCCATAATTTACATGCATAGAGAACTTAGGTTTATACGTAAGTCAAAAAATGTAATATTGTTATTGTGTAGGTACACTATCGCAATAAACCTGTAATAAATTTGATAATTTTAAATTAATTTTGTAATGTAAGATGGAGAAAATAAATAAATAAATATGAACTTAAATTAGTTTTAACGTCAAATCCAAATTCTATTCTTTTGTTGTCTTCCATTTACTTTACATTGTTACTAAAAGTTAGTCGTAAATATAGGTAAGCAATTTCGTTTACTTGGTGTAGTTTAAAGTTATTTAAAAACCAGACAACTAAACCGATTTTGATGAAATTTCTATGGGACCAATTGGAAATATACCTATCCTTATATCCTTTCACATAAAACAAATATTGTGCAAATCAAAATTATAAATTAAAGAAAATTCAACCGAATTGAGAAAGTTGACATTTTTTGAAGTCGGTTAAAAGAAAAAATCAACCTTTACAGACTCCTCCTTCGAAATGTATTTTCTTCATGGAGTTATGATCAGTAGCTTCAAATTCCTTCTCTTGCTGCTTTCTCCCATTTATCAACTAGTCATTTTGAATTTTATTGTTAATCCTATTTTACTATCAGAAAATTCTTATGTAAGTCCTCAGTTTTGGCTTTCAACTCTCTCGCATCAATGGTTTTCTTCTTCAGTCAAATACTGATAGAATGTTTTCCTATAACTTGATATTTTTGCTTCACCGCATTTCTTGTTGACCTACGTTTCTTACTCGAGCTGCCTTTAGCGCCTTCTCATATCCCATAAACGTCACAAAAATAAACCAATCTGTCCTCCAGAGAAGACCAGTCTCATCATCTACCTAGCCTTTTCCAAAGTATCTTTGGCTCGATTTCCAGTCTAACCGGATGCAGCTAAAAACCAGTATTTAACATAGAGCGACTGCCTATCTGACCTCCACAACCCAGTTAGTACTGGATAATACGATACCCTTAGTAAGACTGGTTGGGAGACATTCGGGCGACTGTCAAAGATCTACAAAGGACGGGACCAACGGCTTAACGAGGTTTACCAGGCATGGAGGAGACCTGGTGTGGTGGTCCCATCCACGGACTAACCTAGGTAAGAACAACCTGAAGATTGGCCCAAGCAGCTGTTATAATTTAGCCACAAGCTCCTCCAAAGAAGACTACTACTTTATTGAAATAGTATGTATAGCTAGTCCAACTCTTAAACTACGAAAACGAACGCACGATAACATCGATACAGGTGTCGACTTCGCGTGACAGTATACTTTACTGCTTCACTGTGTCTAAAGTTCAGCCCTTGTATTTAAAAAGTGTTATTGGTTTTGTCAGAACCTGCCTGAATTATTGTCTATGTCCAAGTTTTTATGCAAACTACTTGCACAGAGTAAACGCTTGAAGCAATATCAGACGCTTCACTAGAGTGAACGTTCAGTTTTGTTCATTCCGCGTTCAGTTTTCATTCATTTTGTTTTCTTTTACTTCGAGTCTTCTTTCTTTTTCGTCTGGTTAGTCTCTAACCTGGAGTTAGAGTTTTATGCCGCATAGGGGCCTCTGACTTTGCTTTGCATGCCGTCGAGAAATATCTCTCAGGGTTGCTGGTTTAATCACGATGTTTTTCTTTACCTTCTTTTCTTTAAGTGATAATTATAAAATACGCACATGAATCCGAAATATCAGAGGTATTTGGCTTCGAACTTGAGACCTATGATTTGGCAATCCGACAATCACACCACTAGGCTATCACTGCTCACCACTGACACTTCGAGTGACAAATGCCGAATGAAAGACAAACATGAAAAGTGAAGCGTCTGATCGGGTGTAGGAATGGTAATTGGTAAGTCCAGTCGTTGCAAGTTTCATAAAAAATGTCAGGCACTAGGCAATCAAGCTCCTCCAATAATATTGCTAGTTAAAATATTGCTTTAGACATTCCTTCCCGATATCTAAAGAGCGTGAGAATTTGCTGACATTATAAAGTTAGTAATGTAGAAAAGGAAATTGGAAATTTACAAAAAGGGGAAGTTTGATCAACAAAGAAACTGTCCTGATAATTACTTTGTTACAAATTACAACCTCTGTTATAAGAGGAAATACAATTTCATCTAATAAACCTCTAGGTTAGTGAGAAGGTGATTTACTATTTTGTTTTCTAAAAAGCTAATGCTTCATTAATTAATTTATCTTTGAATAATTTGAGACTGCAGGGATTTGAGAGAAAATTGGAGAGCAGGCTTAAGATTAATCTTAAGACTAAAAAAGCGCGGGTAGGCGCGCTTTTTGATCTTAATAAGGAATTAATTTAGTTCTTACTATTTTTCTCAATCAACTAGTGTATAAAAAAACTAATCCGCCAATATAAATGTTCTTAAGGCCAGGACACAATGGACACTGGACATAATAATGGCGGAAAAGTAAAAAATGTATCAGACTGACATAAGCTACCGAAAAGTTCATGTCATAACATACATACATAATCACACCTGTAATCCCCGAGGGGAAAGACAGAGGTGTACCTAATAGACGACTTTCCGAATAGTATCGACTCTGAGCGTTTGTGAATACGGGGGCTGGATTCTTTAAATACAGTATGGTTCCATTCAGCCATGTTCTTGTTACCAAAGATCCAAGTTTTGTCGGAAACTAAGCGACTGTCCTGTTAAAAATAATACTGTCTTTAATAAAATTTGTGTAAAGTAACTGGTGAACCTCTTCGGGTATAAATCGTCCTCATGGCGAGTAACGGTCGACTCTGCGCAACTGCCTTTTGAGAAAGGGATGATTTGTAGTGCGCAATCGAGTGCGACGGAGTTGGGCATGAATGGAGGTGAAAGTTTTTTGTTTTAATATTAAAGAGTTTAAAAAGGTATTTCATGAAATTTAGTAAAACGTAATGTAAAACTAGATTAACTTTAAGCGAAGGTAGGATGGATAGTTGGTGTTTTAAGGGGAACCTTATATATGTATATTGCGAACTACTTTTAATTGTTTAATAAATCACTTAACCAAGATGTAAAAGTTAATAAATGGCTAGAAAGTAAGTGTTCTGAGATGAAAGCTAAAGGTATGGGGCCACCACGGAAAAAAATGGAAAAATCGCAGGAGGATTAACGATCATAATCTTCTGTCCAAGATATTAAGCAAAAGTTGGTTAAAAGAAGACATTTCAGCATGAAGATCATATCAAGGCTTTTTAAGTTTTGGATGTCTCAGTCTCATCCCTTAAAAGTCAGCATTAAACATCTGCAGGCCTAACTTACTCAAAGATAAGACTCCAAGTAGATCAACGCTAGTACCAATTAAAGTAATTGTAATAATTTCGTCAATAAAGAAGACAGTGTTAAGGGTCTTGTGGATCTCTGCTCCTATAAAATCGCCCGCGCGGAGTAACGGTCGGTTCTTCGCAACTGTCTCCTTAGAAAGGGATGTTCGTAGTCGCGTGCGCAGCCAGCTGAGACGCGCCTGTGGAATGTGTAGAGGTGGCTCTACGTGGAGTCATTTTTTTTTGTTATTGGCTTCTCGCAGTTCAATCTATGATGCTCGTTTCTGCTTAACCGGACGATCCAATGCTTTGCGTGTAAGGCCTCAAGCCAGGGCAAAAAACTGAAAAGTAAGAACCTCGGTCGCTAGGGGAGGGGGCAGTGAGGGTACCAAAGGGACAGGCTGAATCTGAATAATTCCGTTATCTAAAGGCTGATTTAAAACTACAGACTCTGTAACGCGCTCGGGCAAGGTTCGGGGGTGGGGGCTAATACACAGAGTCAATTATGGCTTTTAGTTTTAAATTGTTCTAGCTCTATTTCAGTATCCACAATTATCCATCCTAATATATGTGTAGTAATTCACAATAACTTTTACTCAAGCATACTTTGACTTGTTTATAGAACACCCGTAGTGTTAAACTCCTTTAACCCTACAACCTCTATCCATTCCTAGGTCTACACGACAGGTGCGTAAGCGCGTCACCTTTGAGAAAAAATGGCGGCGGCGGGGGAGAGCCCCCAGCGCCCCACGTGTCACGATATACTTTTTATACTCGAATTAATACTACTTGCTATCTTATGGTGGTTGTACACTGCCCTTTATTGGGTATCGTGGGATATTCAAATTTTAATGGGACGTATTTTTTTAAACATTCGCGGGTATTTAATGTTTTTGTCGAGTTTTGAAAAGATTTGAGAGGATTATAGCGTATTCTTGATTTCGTTGATTACATTATCTTTTCCAAACCTGTTGAAATCTGCTTCCATATAATGGAAATTGCACTTGATAAAATCAGAATTTTCAACTAAGTGTTATTGTTTCCGAAAATCTAAAAGAAATGCTGTGTTAAGTTGTCATGAAAATTGACTTTTACAAAGTAAAGAAAACCTTGCTGGTGACGGTAGTTGGAGCAGGCAGGAAACTATTTATTTGATTGTTAATGCGAAGATTATCATCATTGCTAAAGAATATTGAAAATGACAACTCTTGAACGCGGTGCAGAGACGTTGCAAACTTTTAATTTTATTGGTGAAAAATGACCTAAGTATTTTTCAAAATGACGTACCTCGAATACCGCCTGCCTATAGACGATAATTTCATTTTATCGTAATAAACAATCCTGTTCCTTGCAATTAATGACCCTAAACTTACGTATTTTAATATCCTTTACAAATAACACTCTTTAACACATCGTATAAGTGTCCAAGAACCTTTAAAAGACAGCTATCTCCCTGCCCAGAATATAAATAGTTAATTTTGTAAGAAGGCGGTTATTTTAAGTACTTTATCGTGAGTCGTGACCGTCGCACGCGCATCTACTATTGGATTTCACTTCAACTCTACACCTGGCTAGAAAGGGTAATTTTTACTAAATTATAACTTGTAAAATGACACTTGGTTTATTTATTACAGGTAACAAATAACTTTTAATTCTTTGCAGAGAAATTGCTTGGAGACTTGTACTTAATTTTGTTGTATATGTAGGTATTTAGAATATTTCGCTCGTATATCGCAATTAGTTTTAACTTAAGTGTCAGAGATGACCTTTGGAATTAATTGGAAAGTTTTAATCAAATGTAACTTGTCTTAGCTAGTTGATAAATTGAGGCTTAAAAATTGGGACGAGTGTTATGACTTAAAAATTTATGGATTTGCAAATGCAGAAAACTTATGATTTGGTCTATCAACTCATGGTGTTTGGTGCATCGTTTGCCAAAAGGGGTAATCTAAATCTAAACTAATATTATAAAGAGGAAAGATTTGATTGTTTGTTTGTTTGTATTGAATAGGCTCCGAAACTACTGGTCCGATTTGAAAAATTCTTTCAGTGTTAGATAGCCCGTTTAACGAGGAAGGCTATAAGCTAAATATCATCACGCTACGACCAATAGGAGCGGAGCAGCAATGAAAAATGTTCCGAAAACGGGGAAAATGTGACGCAAACGAAGTTGCGCCGGTCAGCTAGTTTTAAATAAAAATAAAAAAAATCCTTGGTGAGAAAAATGAGTTACTTGGGAAAATGTCCCAGTCCTTGTAACCCGTTCAATTTCGCAGACGAGGCACCAAACACCCTGTATAATCCAGATTTAACTTATCGATGGGCAACGTTTTCTTTTCGGAGAGAGTAAATTAATTACAGATAGCATATCAAATTCCTTCAAATTTTACTGCTGTAAACTTTTTTTCAACTTTTTTTGTAATATTTTTACACTAGCTGTCCGGCGCAACTTCGTTTGCGTCACATTTTCCTCGTTCTCGCAACATTTTTCATTGCTGCTCCACTCCTATTGGTCGTAGCGTGATGATTATATAGCTTATAGCCTTCCCCGATAAATGGGCTATCTAACACTGAAAGAATTTTTCAAATCGGACCAGTAGTTTCGGAGCGTATTCAATGCAAACAAACAAACAATCAAATCTTTCCTCTTTATAATATTAGTTTAGATAAAAATAACAAAGCAGGGTTTTACTTTACATGGAAAAAGGCAAATCCCATGACACGATATAAAAATATTCACATTGGTACCATTGCACGAGTAAATCTTCCACTTATGTACTGTAGCTCGTGTCCAACTCAATACATAACACACTTAATACATAATAAACAATGTATGTATCGCCTCTTTATATAAACACATGATGAAAATGAAAATATTATCACAATGAGGATCTGTGATCGATTTGTTATGTGTTCAGCACGCGCCGAAGGAATAACAGTTGGAACAAATGTATTATATGAGCTGTCATAATAATCTCGGTTATTTGAAAAACTTGGCGGTATTTTCAGGTTCTACCTGAGATTGTTTGGAGTTAGTCATTGAGGAGGTGGGAGTACTCGATATTTGTATGAAGATAAATTGTTTTTCTCATTAGATAGATAATGGATGTCCATTGTGGTGCATATGAAAGGTTGTCCTTCGTATGTAAAGAAGCATGACCTCTGCCCTATGCCTTAAGTAATAAATCCAAAGCAGCTAGGTCAGCTACAGTGTGTCCTTTGTGACATTGTATTGTACGCACGTAGTTTCAATGTACCAGTAATTTCACCGGTGAGTCTATAGGTACAAGGTGCAAGGTACTCCGACGCTAAAACGTTTACTACGTAATCAGTACATCATTCTACCCCCGCATAGATCAATAGTAAATTATGGCATAACCTCCTGGGGAGGAGCAGGCAAAGTTCACCTTCTAGAGGTTGAAAGAGCTCAAAGATCGGTTCTCAAGGTGGGAGCTGGACTTCCTTTTCGTTACCCTACTGTTGAGCTTTACAAACGTTGGGATTTTCTAACAGTCAGACAGAGCTTCATACTTTCTATAGTTTTCAAGCAACATAATCAAATAGAATATGACCCCAATCTTAAGAAAGATAAACGTAGGAAGGGTAATGTCTGTCCTACAAGTTTTTTCCGTACTGTCCTCTCCCAAAGATTTTTTTGTTTTCTTGGGGGATATTTGTATAACAAAATCAGCACTAAACTTGCAATTTACCCACTGTGGAGATCCGACTGTAAATTAACTGTCTGTAAATGGTTGAAAGATGCTCTGTATGGTGTCGGACGTAAAGAATAGCACTATCCCATATCTCCCCGTGGGTGTCGTAAGAGGCGACTAAGGGACTTGCCAGAGAAAGGGCAGCAGCGTTCTCTGTGCTTTTGTAACAAACGTACTGCGATCGCCAACCCGCCTGCCAAGCGAGGCAATTATGGCAAAACCTCCCTTATGTCAATGTGGCGTTGGGGGAGGCCTATATCCAGCAGTGGACGTCTTTCGGCTGAAATGATGATGATGATGATGAAATGGTTGAAAACTTTAGACTATCAGGCAACTGAGAGTCATTTGATTCCGATCCGCTAAACATCTATACCACACATACACAAACACACACTATCTCATATTCTCATACACAAATCACACATGTATGTCGTCCAGTGTAATTATTATTAATTAATATTTTTATTTAATTTGTAATTTCTTGTTGTTTAGAACATTCTGTACCTTGTTTTTAAGTTAATTCATCACTTGAGTAGTTGTTTCATTATTAATCAAATTTAGTTTTAAACCTGTAAGTCTTGGGGGGCCTGGTGACCCGTAACACAGGTATTGTATGCCTATTTCGGGAGCCAGTCTCTCACAAATGTTTACCTTTGTCTTAGATTAATTAATTCCTGTTCACTATAATGTTAGTGATGAGATTTTTTTTTTTTTTTGACATGGCCACTCGCAGATCAACCTGCTAAGGTTATTTCTGCTCAACCGGGCAATCCTGTGGTAACCTCAAATGAATTTAAGGCCCCCAGCCAGGGCTTACAAACTTTTGTGATGAGAAATGTTTTTTTAATTATTATATATATTTTTAGGGTTCCGTACCCAAAAGGTCCAACGGGACCCTATTATTAGGGTTCCGTACCCAAAGGGTCAAACGGGACTCTATTACTGAGACTTCGCTGTCCGTCCGTCCGTCCGTCCGTCTGTCACCAGGCTGTATCTCAGGAACCGTGATAGTTAGCCAGTTGAAATTTCTACAGATTATGATTTTCTATTGATGCTATAACAACAAATACTAAAACCCGAATAAAATAAATATTTCAGGAGGCCCAAACAAAAAAGTTTTTTATAAATAATGGTACGGAAAACCTTCGTGCGCGAGTCCGACTCGCACTTGGCCGGTTTTTTATGTAGCCGATGAATGTAATTTAAAGAGAAACAGCTGTTTCCTACAAAACTGCAATACCTACATGGTCAAAATGTTGGGAACAGAAGATTTTTTACTACAGCCGTAATTTATATAACCCGGAGGGGGGAGGGGGGGGTTAGAATGATGTACTGAATACTTGGTAACCGTTTTAATAGAAACCAGACCCCAACAACACTGTATTGCTTAGTGCTAGTAAGATACTCCAGTACTGCTGTCGGTGATTACTACTTCCAGTTGCTCTCAAAGTGATAATGTGTACTTTGTTTCTGGCTAATTCTACCAGTTGTTTAGTATTTGACTGGGAAAAAACTATAAATATTTAGTGGTAGGATACTAAAAGCAATGAAGCAAAGGATCATCAAATCCTTTGCTGTAAGGTGAAAGAGCCAGGATAGTCCGTGAAATTCCAGTTTTCTTTGGTTTTTTGTCATTTGCAGGATAGTATCAGGCTGAATCTTTAACAAAATATGATTTGCGACCGTAAAATGAATGTAGTTACAGCATTATAATCATTCAAGTCTTGAATCTCTATGACTGGATTTAATCCTATTCAATGACTATTTTTGAAACTCTGGGGCCGTGGGGTCCGAGTGCTCACAGCCTTTTTATGGAAATTTCCAAACGCTTAGTTGACGCTTCCCGTGACCCAAGGGCTGGGTTTTACCTTGGCCAGAGGTAAGGTAAGTATTGCCATACAACGTGTCAACGCCGCCAGTCTCGTGGGCACGTTACCAGCTGACAGCGTTGAGGAGTAGTTTTATGCGCCCTTTTATAATTTGTTGTTATTTTAGTTTTAATTGTTTTATGAATTATATGAAAAAGTAATTCAATGGAATAAATGTAAAAGTATTTGTAGAGTTACAACGGAAATATTGCAAACAGGCAATGTATATAAAATCTCTCGATAGCCAGTTCAATGCTGATAAAACAAGAATATAATAAAAATACCAAAAAAAACACCTTTTCGCATTACCACATTCACGCATAATTTTTAAGGCACATTAGTGCCAAGAGGGTCACCCATGGCGTAAACTCACCGCGCACTTCCGATGCCGGGGATAGGGGATAAAAACCTCATTTCCGGTAAGAACCCTTCCTTTAGGGGAAGCTCGGTACAATCAGTACGTTGCCATGGTGATTATGTATGCGTGTTCTCAAAGTTTCATCGTGGGGTAAAGGTTGAGAGGAGGATATTGGAGTTGGTGTGTTCTTAAATGTCATGGTAAAATTGATTAATGAGAGGTCTGTTTTATACATAGGTGCATAGGTTTGAGAGAGAGCAGCGGTGGCCCAGTGGCAGCAGCCCCGACTTACGAGCAGTAAGCCCTGGGTTCGAACTCAGGCAAGCGCATTACTTTGTGTATTTTAATTTCATCATCGCTGCCCTCAAAACGGTGAAGGAAAATATCGTGAGGAAACTACGGGTACGGTAATTAGGCAAAGAACGACCAATTTCGAGAATCACCGATGTAATGGTAAAAATTTAGTTTTAATATAAAACGGCATGTCCTAGAACTAAAAAAATTCGAAGACATGTGAGATCTACCAACCCGTGCTGGGCCCGCGTGGTGGATTACAGCCTGCTCCCTCTCATAGAGAAGAGGCCTGTGTCCCAGCAGTGGTAACATTATAGGCTGATGATGCTGATGAGGTTTGCGTTTGCGTGCGATCCAGATTATAATGATTAGAGAACAGAGAAGCCGGTAGTGAATTCCACAGACTGGCGTCTCGCTCAATAAATGTGGAAGTATAGCGGTTTTTTCGGGAGTGTAGAACTTCGACCAATAGGCGAAATGAGCCTATGTGCATACTGTTTAGAAGAGCTGTAACTATTTTAAATAGCTCTTGCAGGCTATTGAGAGTTTTGTTATTTTCATTCGTCGATATTCAATTAGAGGGCTTCTCATAGATAAGTCGTGTCAATAGTTACGAAAACATTCTAGCTTGCATTAAGGTTTCCGCGTATGCTAGATTAATCTCTCAGTTTACAGAACTTTCGTAACCTGAATCTGCTACTATGCCCCTTAAGTGACCTCTATACTGCCACGCGGCAACGACACTGTTAAAGTGACGAAGCTTTGGGCCAACAAAATCCTACTTAATATTATAGACGCGAAAGTTTGTAAGAATGTATGTTTGTTTCACGCAAAAACTACTGAATGGATTTTGATGAAATTTAGTATGTAAATAGCTTATACCCTGGATTAACAAATAAGCTTTTTGTCCCGGTCTGCGTGGGTGAAACCGCGGGGTGCAGCAAGTCTGAATGTATTATCATGCCAGAGTATGTGTCAGAGGCATTGAGAAGAAGAACAGAGGACTAAATTACAGTTTCGTAAACTCGGCTCTTCTAGGTATCACCACTCTGATTCCTTGTACCAATTTTTTAATGAATTTTTGAATTTTTTTTTTGCGAAGATAACCCCAATAAACCTCACACAATACAGCTACAAAGTCAAAACCCACAATAAATCAAAAACATTCACCACAAAAACTAATTACCATCTCATGGTGCCATGGGGTGCGTTCGACTTCACGTCCGATTCGCCATGGACCGAGGGGAGTTATCAGCGCAACAATAGGTAAATCAGACATGTGTGGCGCCCCCCTAACGTAACGAGCGTAATCATACAGGTGATAGTTTTGTTTTATCGATTTTGTGCATGATTGAGTGTTTTATGGGGAGCAAAACGGTACAATTATTTTTGGATCAGACTGGCTTATCAGAGGATTTTACTTGCATCTGAAAACTTTATTTAAATTCGCGACTAAAAAGCAGTTGTGTTTGAGTTATATGGAAATATTTGAACCGACTGCGGTCTCAAGTTGACCGTTGTTTGTCTAGATGGGGTATCCGTATAATCGACCCATCTCGGATACAAAGCGAATGTGGAACCCCGACACAAGATATGCCACACCTTCTCTGCTGCCCGTCGTGCACAACTAATTGCACCTTCCAGGACTTGAATGAGGCAAACGACAGACCTGTCCAGGTCTACCTACCATGACGTCTCAAAACATTACTGTTTTACTCCTTTTCCAGTGTGGGAAAGAGATGGCGCTAGACATCCTGTATATCTCCGTCTCTTTCCCATACTGGACTAAGAATAAAACAATACTGCTTTAAGAAGTCATGGTAGGCCAGCAGGTTGCTATCACAACAACTCAGGTCGCAGAAACTCAGAATCATCGATTCGAAAACAATTTAAAAAATCTTTAAATTTACGACAGATTCAAATGCGATGATACAATGTAAAAAAAACCTTCTAATGTATCTATCTATCTAATAAAATATATGCTACGAGATTCGTAGACCTCTCTGACAAAGTCAATGCCTCATGTTGAAACAGGAGATCGTTTCAGCAGAGACATTCGAAATTCTAAAACAATAGGGGGAGGAAAGGATTCATGCGTCATGTAGGTAACGTTTATATTCACATGTATTTTTTTTTAATCCTTGTCAACGTATCTGGAATGTGTTTCTAAGGTTGCATTCAAAGCGCCTCGAATCCAATTGAGGAAGTTTCGAAGGTACGTACTTGATGTATGAGCTCAATAAGATACTCTCAAAAAATAGCAACAGAGCCATTAAAACTCGAACAAACAAGAACCTGACAACCTACACTCTGACCGACCACCCGCCATTCTACCCCCGAGAAATCCGCAACAATCTACTACCCACCTACCCGCCGTAATATAGCACATCGTCTTCTGGGAAGCCAGGGTTGCCATGGCAACGCGCCGCATCAACACGCCAGCTATCCACATGGCCGCACACATACAGCCGTGTGATTGTACAGGTGACCTGGTTAAGACGGGGATACAATGGGATCGGAGTTATCTAGAAGTCGAACTTATTTTGGAGATATTACCCAACGCCTGGAAGGTAGAGTTTAGTCGGTACCTAGTTTAAATGTCGTTAATCAAAATAATCAATGGTCAATCGTCGAATCCGACTCGTCCGGGCAGCGTTCAGGAAGTTGCATGCTATCTTTTCGTCCAACTTACCACAGTGTCTCAAGAAAGTCTATGACCAGTGTGTGTTGATACGGGACCGAAACGTGGTCGCTGACAATGGGCCTCATCAGAAGACTTAAAGTCAGCCAAAGGGCAATGGAGAGGGCTATGCACGGAGTTAGAGTGGAGCTAGAGTGGCTATCGCGAACCGGAAGACGTTGCATTGGAGGGCCTTCCACTAGATGGACCGATGACTTGAAGGTTGCGGGGATCCGCTGGATGCGAGTTGCACGGGACCGATCAATGTGGCGACATTTGGAGGGAGTCCAGCAGTGGACGTCTTTTTGCTGAAATGTTGAATCGAAATAATTTCGTCCAAAACTGAATATAGAGGAACCAAAAAAGTGGCCTACAACTTGAACCTTATCATCATCATCATCATTTCAGCCGAAAGACGTCCACTGCTGGACTTAGGCCTCCCCCAAGTTTCGCCACATTGACATAACATGGGGGGTTTTGCCATAATCGCCACGTTTGGCAGGCGGATTGGCGATCGCAGTACGGTTGTCACAAAAGCACAGTGAACGCTGCTGCCCATTCTCTGGCAAGTCCCTTAGTCGGCTCTTACGACACCCACGGGAAGATATGGGATGGTGCTATTCTTTACGTCCGACACCATATAGAGCCTGAACCTTATACTTGAAATAATAGGATTTCAAAGTTATTTTTTCTAGACTGGTCTCTGAAAATGCATTTCTGCCTTCACTAAAATGAGGACCGAAAAACTTATACGTGGAAACGTCATAAGTAAATGATTCTGCCCACTAAACCGTACCATAAAAATACAAGCTTTACGTGCTAAATTAAAAAAAAAATGTTAGCTGCGTATGATGACCGTTCATAGTAGTAGCTAGCATAGTAGTCCATGTCATGTTTCTTTTCATATCTGATACGTTCATAGCAAGGTCATGGTACGCATGGTACAGTGAAGTGGGCAGACTCCTTTAGCATCCGCTTCTTCTCTCAACAAGATACAAGGCAAAACAAAAATCACAACACAATGCAGTAATTCTGCTGCTGCTATAAAAGTTAATTATAATCCTAGAGTTTAATATTATATTCTTGGTGTCCCCCTCACCTTATTCATCACAATTTGCTAGTGTGCGTGTTTGAGGTCGGCGTTTATCTGGCGCGGCCACGTCACGATGTCATATATTTGTCATATAGCACACGAGTACATTAGCGAGCTGAGTAGATAGGGACCTATGTGATAGGTACTAGGAGCACAGATATACAGAGAGGGAAAGGATACAAGGCGACGGTTGTATGAAAACCAAATTAATGATCTTTATTAATAGGTTGGTATCGTTAAGAATAGCTCGGATTTTAATGGGCATACTTCTTTAAGGTTTTGTTCTTCCGTTAGATTGAGGAACAGGTCCTGAGGATACAGGTCTAGAACGGCATCTCAGTTGAAAAAACCTGTACTAGTGGCTTGTAAGTTTTCAATTAATTTTATCATGATATCTAAGATCTGGTTTACATGGCGTACTGTAGTCTCCCTAACATGGGGAAAAGGTAAGTTTACGTGTAGATATGTAGGTACTACCGCGAACACTGACAGTCGACCTTTATGATCAGGACACAAGTTTGAAAAATGGCCGACCGTCAGTATCTTGGATTGTACGGGTAGTCTCGTCTCAGAGTGATCAATTAAGGATATCATGTATCTAACGACGTTTTCTACAAGCTGTTGTTTTGCATCCTCGTCAAATTCAAGGAGGTAACTATGCTAATGATTCTCGACCCGATCAGTAATGAAATGGGCCTTTTTTTATTATTTATGTCTTTTGTGACAACCTACTGAATTTTGACGAGGATGCAAAACAACACCTTGTATAGAGAACGTCGATCAGGGTTACAACTATGATCTCATTTTAATGAGAGTAATGAAATTACCCACGTGTCTTCAGTGGTTCCATACCTAAACAGTTATAAGCAGTGATCGGAGTAGGTAGATTGAATTGGGGTCATTGTTCCGAAACGTATATATTAGGTCTTTACCTATGAAATTGCCGTTTTGTTTGAAAAAAGTTAAAGTATTTTTTTTTTTCGAACTTATTTATTTCTTTTATTCAAAGTAATCACCCCTGCAATCAATGCATCTTTGCCAACGCTGTGGCAGTTTATGGATGCCCTTCTTGAAAAAATCAGCTGGACGGGAGACAACAAACTCTTCAAAGGCGTTTTGTACTGCCTCTCGGGAATTGAATTTTTTTCCCGCTAAAAAGTTGTCCAAATTTTGGAAAAAGTAATAGTCGGAAGGCGCAAGATCTGGTGAGTATGGCGGATGAGGGAGAGCTTCAGCTTAGAGACGGTCTGTTGTGCAGTATGGGGCCGCGCGTTGTCGTGAAGTAGCAGTGGAGACGACCGATTGACCAAAGCTGGTTGCAGACGTGCGAGTTTCGCCATCATTGTGGTCAGTTCTTCAATGTACACATCTGCAGTAATGCTCTCGCCGTTTTGTAAAAAGCTATGATGAATCACACCAGCACTAGACCACCAAACTGTGACCATCACCTTTCTAGGGGTCATTTTTCGTTTTGCACATTGCTTTGGTACCGAACCAGGATCTAACCAACTTGCTGAGCGCTTTCGATTGTCAAAAAGAATCCATTTTTCGTCGCACGTAACAATTCGGTTCAAAATTCCTTCATTTCTGTGCCTGTTAAGCAGCGCAACGCAAGTCTCGACGCGTACGTTGCGCTGGCGATCGTTAAGTTCGTGGGGCACCCATCTATCAAGCTTTTTTATCTTGCCAATCTGTCGCAAATGGACCAATATTGTTTTAATGCTAACATCAAAAGCTGCTGCCAGCTCAGCTGTAGATTGAGTTTCATCAGCTTCAACAATCACCTTTAATTCATCATTGTTGACCAAAGTTTCCGGACGACCACGAGGTTCATTTTTCAAGTCAAAATTCCCAGAACGGAACCGAGCAAACCAATAACGGGTTGTGCGTTCGTTTGTACAGTTCTCTCCGTAAACGTCGTTGATGTTACGGGTCGTTTGTGCCGCGTTGGTGCCACGACGGAACTCATATTCCATAATTACACGAAATTTCAAAGTATCCATTATGAGGAAAAATGTTGAAATGTAATGAAAATACAACGCTAATCAATAAACAAAAGACTGATTTTGTAAATAGAATGTCATATTTTTTAAAACAAAATTAATTTGAATTTAGAACTCATAGCCAATCAAAACTTTTTTTTGTTTGAAAAAGTCTGTACTGCAATACGGCAATTTCATAGGTAAAGACCTATTATTAATATGGACATTCCTCCGGAATTGGTGGATTTGATTGAAATTTAAGTGCAACAATTTATAAGAAGTTGTAGCCATAAAAAGGCTAAAAATAAAAAATAAAAACGTATTAATGCTTCGATCGGAAAACGATTGTTTTTATTATTCAACAGTTAAATAATAAATTAATTCAGTTTTGATACCTTCCTTTAAATTCTTGAATTGAGTAGTAATAATATCACTACCAACATTAACAATATTAAATTGAATCCGGAAATACCCGAATTACTTTCCGGAAAAATGGCTTATCGATGTTATTCTTTCTGTGTGCATTTATGATACAAGTAGGTACCAAAAATCATTCTACCTACTCCGATCTATGGTTATAATATAAGACATAGTTATAATATTTGCTATGATCTGAGCCGCTCTATGACTGCCTCATTGGCCCAGTGATCACAAACGCTTCTGCTGAGCTTGAGGTCCCGGGTTCGATCCCCGTTCGGGCAAAGTTTATTGAGTTTTTTCATCAGGAATTTCTCAGTAGCAGCGCAGTCTAGTCAGTCAGCTTCCTATTACATGAGACTTAAACATACCTGGCGAAATGTTGGTGTACTATTGGGTACGTCTCTGCGCACCCCTTCTGGTATTATCGCGTGATGTTATGATGTTATGCTGAGCCGCTAGTAGTTGCGATGTTTACGCAAATAGGACGCTCATTAGTGTTTGTCCTATCGATTTTGTGAACCATTATAATAGGGGTTTGAGTAGCTGGCTAAGGGTTTTCTTTGGGCGATGTCTGGTTAAAAATCTGTAATGCTTACAAAAACGTATACCTATCTATCCAACCCAATCACGGCCAAGACATGCTTGTCTTTATAGCGTGTATCGTGTTGTCATATTAATAAGTGATTATTTTGGCGACTGAACGCTTGATAATAAGTACCACACACCTTCTCAATCGATTCCCTGCTGATATAATAAGTCTGAAAATGAAAAGTGTGCCAAATCGCTTCAACTGTTCTTTCTCAGGAGTTTGTAAACCATGTTTTTTAGGAAAGTGGTTTGCAGATTGTTGGAGGAGGGTAAATAAGTAGTTTTTTTTAGATTTATTGTTTGTTAGTTATAAGTAATATTAGTATTAATTAAATGCCGCACTACTAACATTTTCCTTAAACATATACCGTTTGTTCCGTTCCCACAGACAAACCGTGAAAACGGTTTTGTGGGGCATAGTAAAGATTTGTATAAACCTTGCTTTGATAAATAAATAATAATATTAATTAAGGGGTAAGACCATCCAGCTCGTTGCTAAATAATAACTGCTGCTCGGATCAATCTTCAGGTTAAGTTGTGGTTGCCTAGGTTGGTCGTTGGATGGGTGACCACCCATTACATACCGAAATTCCTCCGTGCCTCGGAAAACTCGTTAAGCCGTTGGTCCCAGCTGTCATTTGTAGATCTTTGACAGCTGATACAGGTAGTTAGTGGCCAGAAGGACTGACAGACAACACTGGTTGTCTGTCAGTCAGTACCTACCAAGGGTATCGTATTACCCAGTGCTAACTGGGTTTTGGAGGTCAGATGAGCAGTCGCTCTATGTAAAATGGTGGTATTCAGCTGCATCCGGTTAGACTGGAAGCCGACCCTTACATAATTGGGATAAGGCTTGGCAGATGATAAGACGATCCAACTGAAACAAAAAAATCGTCCCACCGTCTCCTCCTGGCGAACTAAGAAAACTCTTCCTTTTCTACTTTTCTCGATCTAATGCGATTGTAGGCCAATCCTTTAAAATGATTATAAATCTTTTTATAGGTGGAGGCCTTACACTGAAGGTCCGTTTAAGCAGAATCCAGCCTCATAGGTTGAAATGCCAAATACCAATACAATAAAAAAAAAAAACAAAAAAAAAACAGTTTCCCAGATAATTAATTGTATTGTTACGTTTAAGGCTCTGAGTAATACGAGTTGTTATCAGAATGCAGTTGGGATGGGAGCGGTGCTTCTACCGTCAGCACGCCTTCGCGGGACAGTGTGGAGATCACCTGCTCGGGGTCCACGCCTGGAGGCAGCTTAAACTGCCTGGTGAAGGAAAGAAAGAAATACGACTTAAGATAATAAGAATTTATTTGACCCGGGTCCAGGCCCAGTTTCCACTGAAGCAGAGACGCGCGGTGCCGAGAGGAGATTTGCGATATTCCACCAATTACGGGAGAGATGAGAGACGCGATGTGGATTTCCACCAATGTAATTGGGCGATTCCAGCACGTGTCCTCCCCGCTCCGTTTTACCGGGTTGTAGGTGATGGTTTCAACATAACCACTCTTTGTAATTTATCTTATCTTTTTGGGGGCAATCGTGTGGAAATATTCAAGCCACAGAACCAAAAAATCTAGACGTGTGACACAGTGTCTGCTAGCTGGCTCAGTACGTGCCCGGCTGTCGCGGGCTGGACGTTGCTGCGTCTGAGCAGTAATAATAAGATATTCAAGTTTGGAACACCTACCCACACTTGAATCACGTGGTGGATTACAGCGCACTGCCACTCATAGAAAGAAGGCGGTAGATACATAACAAGCTAATGATGCAAGGCACACAATGTACACAAAAAGCTGTAACCTGTTGTACTCCCGATATACCGTGGTGTCCGCCGTCTTCTCTTCGTGACTCGCGTTAACGATCAGCATATCGTTTAGGAACTTTACTTTTACCTGAAAGAATACAATGTTGTTTGTTATTGGTATCAGCTTCATTAACACACTGGAAGCCGACCGCAACATAATTGAGAAAAGGACTAGCCGGATATCCATCAAACAGAACTTCTCAATGGGACTAACATCGTAGTCCGTCATCATGTTTAACCCTTTTTTGTAGCCTTGTTTTTCCCACTGCTGGGCAAAGGCCTCCTCTTATATCCTTCCAGGTACTCTTCTTCGTGATGAGGGTCCAGATCATTTCGCTACCCCTTTCTAGGCCGGCCTCGGCGGCTCCGTACATTCGCAGGCACCCATCGTGTTCAGACCTTTGCCCAGCGGTCGTTAAACATGCGGCTTAACGTGACCCGCCCAATCCCATTTGAGCCTGGCAGTCTTTTTGTCTACGTCTGCAAATCCTGTTTTTGAGCGCAGCGTACTGTTCTGTATCTTATCTGTACTCTTTACACCCAGAATGCTGCACTCTATTGCTCTTTGGCAGACCCCAAGGCGGACCTTTTGCAAATCTGTGAGTGACCAGGTCTGAGCACCGTAGGTTAGGACTGGCTTTAACCCTACATCACCTTTATTATGATACTTGTATGTTGTACCTCTGAAGCATCAAATTGGCTGACATCAAACTGTAGCTTCAAGCACTTGTCTTTCCCTTCGCCTACCACCAATGGGGAAGTTTTGAGGATCTCCCAATCACGCTTTGATTCAGCCGTGGAGTTCTCGAGTTGTGGCGATGAGTTCTCGATGCTTGCCTGAACTGTGGAACTCATACCGTAGGCATTCATGAGGTCAGCACTGGGAAAAGGAAAAAGAACATAAAATCACACCTATAAACCAAGCAGAAGTATACCTAAAAAGTACACCCACATTTTGCCAGTTATGTTTAACACGTTAAGTGCGAAGCGAGGCCTAAATCACCCCTGATGCAACTTCCCTGTGGTGCGGCAAGCAAAAAAGTGAATTTCTCTGTCGTGCGAATGGCATAGCTTTGGTTTGGTCCAGTGTAGGAAAGAGATAAATATATATTTGAGATCACTAATGGTTCCGGACTCGGTGGTGTACCTACCTTGGTACCGGATGTCTTAGGCCTCGTGCCGCACTGAATTAATATAATTTTAATGCAGTGCGGAACGAGGCTAAAACGTCCCATATCCCCCCTGACCTCGTACCGCACTCAACGCGAGCTTCCCGCGACCAGTGTTGTGCATCACGTCGATTGGAGAGCACGTCCTTTTACAGCGCCGAACATGTCTAAACGATGTCGAAAACAAACACATTCATTTGATGCAGTTATACCTACATTATCATTGTTATTCTCATCTACGATCTAACCTAAGTAACAATGTCAGTTTTATTACGTTATCTTTACATTTTTGTTATTTTTCAGCACCTGAAAGCGCACGCCATTGCCTCGAAAAGGGTGAAAAAAGGAGAAGATGTGTTGGTTGTTACCAAAAACTACGCACATTTTTACCATCTCGTGAAGCTGATAAAAAATCCAAAAAGATTTTGACTCAGTGCACTCAGTGCAAAAAATCTTATTGTCTACCCTGTTTCAATGAAAAACACTCATAAATAAGTACAACATATATATTGAGATTTTTATAAAAAAAGTATATTGATACTGATTTTTTAATGTTAATTCAAGTTCTAATAATTCTATTTTTAAAGCCCGAGGCAGAATAAATAGGACAGTTTCTTTTCTACTTCTGGTTGCCTATTTTTTCTATTCTGTGAACCGCATTAAGATTTTCATATACAAAAAGAAAGATAAACCTTATGCATAAACCGTAATCCATTATTTTCCAATAATAAGTCTGTAATAGGTGCCTCTTAATGGTATAGAATGGAACGCTTCGTGCGCGAGTCCGACTCGCACTTGGCCGGTTTTTTTTTCTTTATGGCGCCTTCAAGCACAATTTAGATTATTTAAAAAAAAATGTATCCTTTGATAGCTTTGTGTTGTTTTGCCAGGTTTTGCCCTTAAAACGATCTAATGAGATATAATTGATCAAAATCGGTCAAGTCGTTGCGTAGTTAAGACAGTTTAAAAACGTCGATATTATTTTTCCCATCACTAATCGCAGCGAAAATTTGCCCTATTTCAGTGCGTTACGAGGTGTATAAGATCCCATATTTTGTTTTGCTAATAATTCCTAAACTAGCCATCAGATCCCGGGGCGACGGTGGATTAGGGTTCATCAATTCACTGTCTATATCAATAAGGACCAAAATTCTCATTTATCTTTGATTTCGCGCCAGAAAATGGATTTTAGTCTGTAAAAGGAGGTGGGGTCTAATAGACCGCGTGTCGCCCTAACGTCTGGTCACGGTACGGGCCGATTATACCTCGTGCCGCAGGAACGGAAAGTATGCAAAAATTGGTGCCGCAGCTAACGTGTTAAGTCTAATAGTGGGCGAGCATTTATTGCCATCAATCGGGCTCAAATCCAGACTCCGTGGCTGCTACTGATAAGTTCCTTTTGGAAAAACCCAATAACAAATATTATATTATTTTATTCCCCCTATTTATTTCGGGCTATGGTGGAAGCGCGAGGTGGCCCGCGTTTTTGTAATTTGCTCGGCAGTGTCAGGTTATATGTGGATTAGAACACGATTCGCGTCCGTAACAGATGTAGTTTTACAGAATTATAATAATTAAAATCATCAATACCACCCGGTATTGATCTTATGCAGTTCAATAATCCAATTGAAAGGCTTTTTCATGAAATAGTCTGGTTCGAACCGAAAAATGGTTTCAGTGTTGGATAGCCCATTTATCGAGGAAGGCTATATAGGCTATATTTATAACATCGCGGTACGACCATGCTGTCTGTGTTCAAAATCTATTGTAGTATTATAAAGCTGAAGAATTTGTTTGATTGGTTGAACGCGCTAATCTCGGGAACTAGGTACTAGTTCGTATTTTAAAATTCTATAGTGTTGGATATCCCATCTATCGAGGAAGGCTATATAACTATATAACATCACTCTACCACCAGAGCATCAATGAAAAAGGTTGCAAAAACGGGGAAAGTGTGACGCAGACGAAGTTGCGCGGGTCAGCTAGTATACCAAATAAAGTTGAGTTTGGCCGCGATTCGCCATGATTATACTAGTTACCTGAATTTAATCATTTGCTCGTCTACTAGCATCATCTGCCGTTTGAATCGTTCTTTCATTAAGGCGAATCCATTGTCGAAGATAGACATATCTGTTAACAATACGGGTATATTCTGCTTTACTTGTGTAAATGCATTTTGATCGGTTGATGGCTGGGCATCAGATTTTGAAGTCATTTTTTTGAGTCTGTAGCGGAAATCTGGGATGATAGGATTTATTAACTATAAATTTTGCGTCGTGTTTTTTTTACATTATTTTAATTTTGATAGACGTTTCTTATAAATACTGTCAAGAGGGAATGATTTGTCTTTGGGGAATCGTTTACTTGTCTATGATCTTTTGGTATAAAAAGTTTGGTTTTATTCTCCACAAGGTACGTATAATAAATGATGTTTATTTTGCAAGTAGGTTTTTACACACACTTTTACACGTCATTTTTTTTTTAACTGGATGGGTCCGGTGTTTCGTACCTGACTACTCTGAGAAGAAACAGCCGAAACAAACTCAGAGGTCACAGTCTCTTTTAAGATCCAGATATAATCTTGGCCAACTCACATGAGGACTATGCAGATACGTGTCTGAAATGGTCTTTTGAAGAAAGAACCACACAGATTTGAGTGGAGCTGTCCAGTCAGTGCAAGCATTTGTCAGTTATCGTGTAGCTCGACTTATAACTCAAGGAACTCAAGGAAACGACGAACAATACCAAAGAAAGGACATTTGGGTAGGTCGCTTAAAGTACTCAAACTGCCAGATAGTGGTGGGAGAAAAAAAATCCTCACAATAAAAGGTCCTCACATTCACAATAATTAAATGTAATTAATAATAATAAACGAAATTAGACAAATTGTAAAAAAAAACTTAGCTCTGCAGCATACGCCGTTAGAAAAATAAAAATCACGAATATCAATAAATGTCACAATAATAATAAAAAAAAGTAAATATTTATGTCAAATCAGTAAATGTAAAATCAGTAAATGTCACATCAAAATAATAAAAAGTAAAATAAAAAAATAATCAAATACTGAAATAAGTACTTATTCAGGTCAAATCGGTAAATGTTACCTAAAATAATAAAAAATAAGGTAAAAATAAAAAAAAAATGTCACAGTGTATAAAATAAAGTAATTAACAATAAACAAAGGAATCAACAATAAATAAGCGAAGTCCGAAATTTCGACATTCACAAAGCACATTTCATTGGAGCAGTTTAATCCCAAGCGTTTTTATCTTCGAAATAGTGATTTACATGATAGTAGGCTTTCAAGCGTAGCTGCCGTTTTATAAACGATTTGAATATATTTAGGTTTAGTGCTTGAATATGGCTCGGAAGCTTATTGTAAAAACGTATACATTGGCATCTGAACGTACCGCCTACTTTTTTGAGCCTCTTTGCAGGAACAACGCATTTGTGTTTGTTCCACGTATTTATGTTGTGGATATCACTGTATTTTTTAAACAAATTGATGTTTTTATGTGCGTACAAAAGGTTTTCATAAATAAACTGAGAGGGCACAGTTAGAATATTAATCTCTTTAAATTTTTCTCTGAGGGAGTATCTGGAACTTAATTTATATATTGAACGAATTGCCCTTTTTTGCAAAACAAATATTGTCTGAATATCGGCGGCATTGCCCCACAAGAGAATACCGTACGACATCACGCTGTGGAAATAACTAAAGTAAACTAAACGAGCTGACTCTAAATCAGTTAAGTCACGAATTTTTCTAACGGCATATGCTGCAGAGCTAAGTTTTTTTGACAATTTGTCTATATGCGGGCCCCACTGAAGCTTGGCATCCAGAGTTATGCATAAGAACACTGTGCTATCTTCCGGTTTCAACTCTTCATCCTTGATTAGTACTCTAGTTTCTACTTGTCTTACATGGGGTATCGTAAACTTATTACATTTGGTTTTTTTCTCATCTAAGCGTAGATTATTAACATTAAACCAATAAACGACTTTTGCCAGGGCGCTATTAACCTCATCCGTAACTATCTGCTGACGTTTGAGTTTAAATAACAGAGAAGTGTCATCTGCAAACAATACTATGTCATGATTATCCTTTATGAGGTAAGGCAAGTCATTTATATAAATAAGAAACAAAAATGGGCCAAGAATTGAGCCTTGGGGTACCCCATTCTTACAACGGATCCGGGAGATCTTTTTACATTAACATCAACTCTCTGAATCCTATCACTCAAATATGAAATAAGAAGATCCAGAGAGGCGTTACGGATTCCGTTGTGGTGTAGTTTTCTGATTAATGCAATGAAGAACGCAATCGAAAGCCTTAGACAAATCGCAAAAGATGCCCAAAGCATCGCATTTGTCCTCCCATGCATTATAAATGTGGCCTAAAAGATCAAAACCTGCATCAGTAGTTGAACGACCCCTTGTAAATCCGAACTGTTTGTTATGTAATAACTTATGATTATTAAAAAAAACGTTGCATTTGTTCTAAAATTAGCTTTTCAAAAATTTTACTAAATGTGGGTAGTACTGAAATGGGTCTATAATTAGTGGGCCCGATTTAAACAATGGTATTATTTTACTATTTTTCATTAGATCAGGAAACTCACCACGGTCAATACAATCGTTAAATATTACAGCTAAAGAAGGAGCCACAATGTTTATAATGGACTTAGCAACGTCCACGGACTGACCCCATAGATCATCGGTCTTTTTAACATTTAAGGTGTGAAAAGTTACTACTGCGAGTATCGGCCGGAGGACACGGTGGAGCACACCGTGGAGCTCTGCCCCGTTTGGGCTGAGCACCGCCGTGTCCTCGTAGCGGCGATTGGCAGCGGCGACCTCTCGCGTCCGTCCCTGGTTCAATCCATGGTCCGGAGCGAGAGGGGATGGGAAGCCGTCGCCTCCTTCTGCGAAGCAGTCATGCTAGCGAAGGAGGTGGCGGAACGTGAGAGGGAGAGAACCTCACGGCGCGCCTTAAGGAGATGTCAGCAAATCGGAAGGGGTCCGAGAGGGCCGATGCCTGACAGGGCTGCGGGTTGTTCGAAAAAGATACCGTGGCCCTGGAACACAAAGGGCTAAGAAGGAACATGGATAGGTTTTAGTCAGTCAAGTCTGACACTCCCTTCAGCTCCGCCTAGAACGGGAGAAGTCATTTGATGATTTCCCATCCTAAAAAAAAAGGTGTGAAAAGTTTTAATTATATCTTTACAAGTGACACATTGCAAATTAAATTCGGAATCACAGACTGAAACGCTTTCCTTAAGTAAAGACTCGGCAGTAGCAGGTGAAGAGTTTAGCGATTTAGTAGTCGATACAGGAATATCCGCAAAGAAATTTTCAAAGGCTGTGGCAACTTGAGTGTCTGAATTTAAAATTGTATCGCCAATAGCAAGGCTATAGTCACTATTTCGGTTCCGTTTCGCTATCAATAATGTTCCATGTCATTTTAATTACATTACTACTGTTTTTAATCTTTGAACTCAAGTAACGTGCCTCTGCTAAAAACAAACTTTTTTAAATATTGTAAAATAATTCTTTACATATAACTTAAATTCTACAGTGTTTTTAAAGGTCCGCTCTGCATACAACTTATAAATTCGTTTTCGACTCTTATGAATACCAATAGTGGCCCAGTCGTTGAAGGATGCGTTACTATTAACCGAGATTGTCTTCGGGATAAACGTGGTGTTAATAATATATGTTAGTAATAATAGGATTAGGTAATAGGTATCACTCTTATTAATTTAATTATGCATAATAATATCTTGACTAGGAATCTCACTACGATGAAAAGCATAATGCTAAAAAATACAATCATAAAAAGTCAATTAACCTTTCACCATCTCTAAAAGTCAGTGTTGCCAGATAAGTTAACGTTCCCCCTGAGATGTGGTATTTAGGCGCCGTCAGGGGGCGGGCGGACAGATTGACAATCACCCCGGTGCTGCCATGGTGACGGCGGTCTAAACACGGCCCTATTAATCTCGAAGCGAGGGCGTGCCGAATTCATAGGGTAACCAGAGCTTTATGATATTAGATTTTACGCCATACGGCGTACTATAATGATATTTTAATGAACTTATTGATACTGTGATGATAAATTAATATCAGTTTGTACTTAAGAAGCGTGCACTTTTATTATTGCTTCCGTCATTTTTGGGGTTATGATATTTTTTCATTGGGTTTGAAAGTACTTCTGCAATGAATACTCACATAATCAGTCTATAATATTCTCACTATTTTGGCATACGCCTCCTTTATGAGAGGCTGTGGGTTATCTTTAATCTGAACTGATCATTATGTACCTGTTTCATTTGTTACCAATGAATATGAGCATATTAATCAATATATCCACCAAATAAATAAAACCCTATTTATCTAACATCTGCTCGTATCGGCTCGCTCGCTTTCATCGCACAATCAAATCAACTATCTTTCCCTAAAAAATACATCAATAATTATTTCACCAAATGGCAACCCTGAGTGGCGAGGGCGCGAACCGCCGCCAAATTGGCGGGAAAGCTCCCCGTTTGACAGATCATTTTTTATTCCGTTCGGAAATTCGGCGCCATTGTTCCACTGATTACCAGGTGGTCAGGAAGTGAATTTTATGCTTGAATTTATTATGTATTGATTGATATACTTTATAATACTATCGGTTGGTTCTGTAATATTGTTATTTTATTCCTGGTGCTAATTATTTACCAAAAAATAATTTTTTGCCTGCGATTTCGCCCTGTTGGAATTCGAAATACTTATATCCCGCGGAAACGTACTGCACGGATAAAAAGTATTTGATACCGACTGTGTGCCAAATTTATTTTTTTCGATCAACTTTTATGGCGTGAAAAGGCAACAGAGAGAAACTCATAAGGCTTTTGGGTTTTATTTACTTTCGCATAAATATGGATATGAATTATTGATTAGCGCGTTCAACCAAATAAACAATTTCTTCAGCTTTTTAATATTAGTACAATTATAGATTTTGAACACAGACAGCTTTCATAGTAATTCAACAGCACCTTAATAATAAAAACAGAAATAATACCGTACACCCTCTCAAAGAGATTTTAATCAACAAAATACAAGATACTAAAGGGGAGGTCGGGGTAGCGTTTTTAATTCCCGTAAAACGTCACGTCATATCTCGGGGGAGAGTGGGCAAACATCGTTATACCGTTGTTACTAGGTGTATGTTTGTTATGTCAATATGTTAGCGTGGGTGATGGGAAGTCGGGTGGACATGGAGTTGCGGACTATGTTTTTGTTTAGACGACTCCCCAGATGGAAATGTTATGTAAGACTTATGAATACTTATGATTAAGAGACCTAGACCTATCCAAGGGTGAATAACGATTAATTCAGAGTAACTTTCGCATTTTCACGGTTTCGTACCCCAAAAGAAAAAAACAACCTGTACAGGATTTCTTTGTTGTCCCATTTTTTAGGTCATTCTATTTATGTAGTCGCTCAAACGAAGTCATTTTCTTTTACATAGTGCATTGTGAACTGCCTTATTGGTAGAGTGATCGTAAGTGCGACTGCTGAACAGGTCTTGGGTACGATTCCCGGGTTGGGCAAAGTGTTATTGGGTTTTTCTATCAGGAATTTCTCATTTGCAGCCACGGAGTCTGGATTTGTGCCCAAATGATGGAAATAGGCTCGGCGCCAAATACATGGAACTTCAACATAACTAGCGAAATGTGAGTGTACTATTAGGTACACTTCCACTAGACCAATATGGCAGTCACATCCCTTTGTATATTTCCAGGTTCTCCATCTACAACGAAGAATTTCCCACCAATTAGAACAATCATTAAGATACCTACGTATTAATATTTCAGACGTCACAACAAATCTAATTAATATTTGATCTCCTCCAGTTTAAAACGATTCCTATCTCGTCAATTGCTTACGCAATTATCATTCCGGCATTACCTGCAGTGTCATTGATGACGTCACTAATGGTATTTAGTGACGTTACTAATGCGCCTTGAGTTCGTTTGATAATGATGTTATTACGTAGAAAGAACAGTTTATTTATTCGGGATGAATAAAACGGTAATACCATCTTCATCTGCTCAGCCTTTTCCCAAACTATCTTAGGGTCAGCTTCCAGTCTAACCGGATGCAGCTGAGTACCAGTATTTTTCATGAAGCGACTGCCTATCTGACCTCCACAACCCAGTAACTGAGTAATACGATATCCCTGTCAGACTTTTGGCTTCTGACTATTCGTAACGACTGTCAAAGATCTACAACTGACAGCCGGGACCAACGGCTTAACATGCTCTCCGAGGCAAGGAGGAAACTCGGTATGTAATTTTGGGCACTCATCCACGGACCAACCTCAGCAAACACGGCTTAACCGTAAAGATCGACCCGTACGGCTGTTTAGCCACGAGCTCCTCATCATTCATCATCATCATCATTTCAGCCCAAAAGACGTCCACTGCTGGACATAGGCCTCCCCCAAGTGTCGCCGCATTGACATGTTGAGGGGTTTTGCCATAATCGCCACGCTTGGCAGGCGGGTTGGCGATCGCAGTACGGTTGTCACAAAAGCACAGAGAACGCTGCTGCCCATTCTCTGGCAAGTCCCTTAGTCGGCTCTTACGACACCCACGGGAAGATATGGGATGGTGCTATTCTTTACGTCCGACACCATTCAGAGCTCCTCATAAAACGGTAATACCATGACATGTAAAAGTTCAAAGACTGTTTAATATCTTGTAAGTTAGTACTTTTACAGCTGAATTAGACCAATTATCAATTATCTATAGAAACAGAAATTTCCAATTATCTTTTTTTTTTTAAAGACATTTCGAAAATGTTTTGTAGTAAAATCCTGCATATGCGTATTAAGTTTCATTTAAATCTGTCCAGTCATTTCGGAAAATATGGACTTGAAAGTTTGTATGAAATGCCGTAAGGTGTAAACGCTCTTAAAAGATCAAAAATGTCTTATTTAAAAACTATTATCACCTCATCATGTATTGATTGTCCACACAATTATCACTACATCATTACTAAGCGACATTATTGACGTCACAAATGCCATTTGACGAGATTTGAGTGACGTCATGACTTCGTTTGAAAATGGAAGGCGTGAGTATGACGTGAACGAACGAACAGTTCATAACGTGTGATTCATTCAGTTATCAGTCATTGGACAAAGGTCTTTGAGACTTTGTATTGTTTTGGGTTTTCTTTCATTGTCTTTTATTGAGGTTGAAATGTTATTATAAACTTGACGCTACTAGTGACTAACATAACGTTCCTCCTTTCAGCAGAAGTTATGTCTTCTGAGACATAGCTTCAATATTTTCAATTTTATATGTCTTTGTTCAGGTTTATTATTGCACTAGCTGTCCGGCGCAACTTCGTTTGCGTCACATTTCCCCCGTTTTCGCAACATTTTTCATTGCTGCTCCACTTCTACTGGTCGTAGCTTGATGATATATAGCCTTCCTTGATAAATGAGCTATCTAACACTGAAAGAATTTTTCAAATCGGACCAGTAGTTTCGGAGCCTATTCAATGCAAACAAACAAACAAACAATCAAATCTTTCCTCTTTATAATATTAGTTTAGATTAGATTTACAATAGTTAGATCAAATGGCGCCATAGTTGACGCAGTGGCTCACCGATGGGTTGATGCGCTGCGTGTCACGAGCTCGAACTGGATTTGTTAATTTTTTTTATGAACTGCTGATAGTTGTTCCGGGTCTGGCTGTTCGTGTACGTGAGTTTGAATGTTTGTAAACGCACTCAGTCATGGTACAAGAGAAATTCCTAGTGTGGGGTTAAATCATCTGTATCAAAATCAATCAAATTAACTGAACGTAATTAATGACTTAATCTAGTTTTTTGTTTAATTTCCTGTGGGGAAGTTTATCCCACCGCTGGGCTGGGGTGCTGTGATGCGATACGATCTCACGGCACTCGCGTGTCGAGTTACAGTTTGCGCACTTATACCACCATTACTACGTGTTTGGGTTGATAGGCCGAGAATACGTCGAGTTTTTTCAAACGTGGCGTGGATGAGAAATTCACTTCGCTGTTGTATTACGTATGTATGTCTTTCTGGCCTTCCCATCCTTACTAAAATATTCCTTTGAGGAGGAACTGGAGAGTTAGAAGCCTGAATCTATGTTCTTAGGGCACATGTTGGGTTAGTGAAAGTTATGGTATCATTATCCTCCCAAATTATTTGAGATCGTCGCAGCATTTCATCGTCTAGTACCTTGTGTACCTTTACTCATCATTATCCTGCCCTGTTCCTAATTCCTTTGGGGTCAGCGTAGCAAGTCTAGTTCTTTAGTAAGGTTGGCATTTCATAGTACTCTGATGTCATATAACATAACTGCTACAAGAAAGAGTTGATGCAAGTGCAGAAAACTTAAATAGAGTATTTTCGAAGCGATACTCATCACAACTCACACCAAACTCACATCCCCCAGAATCGAGAACCCATAGTATAACCCCCGTTCGTCCCGCGCGTGTTTTTGTTGATGCAGACCAATTTACTGATTGTTCTGGCGGCCGAGCGAGCGGTGAGCAAATTGATGGGGTCTGTATGTCGTGATACCCGCTCTAATCAGCGGTAATGAAATATTACATCGATGGGACCGCGTGCATGGTATTGGCATGTTGATATGGGTAACAGTAGAAGGTTATAGTGTATTTACAAATGATACTATAACACTGTCTAAATTAGATTTCTTATTTCCGAGATACGACAGAAACATCACCTAATAATTTAGCCTCATTTCACTAGTTATGTTTTTAAATCCCATGTAATAGGGTATGAGCCTATTGCTATCATACTGATACTGTTAGCCTGCGCCATCCCACTGCTGGGCAAAGACATCTCCCCATGACTTCCAATTTTCTCGATCCAGGGCCAATGTGGAGCACTGGTCGCTGGTCTTGTCTAGCTCGTCCCGATCTTCTACGAGATCTACAGCGACTCCTTCTGCCTGTGTCAGGGTTCCAGATAATGGTTATTTTAGCTCACACCATTGGGCATATGGCAGACGTGGCCGGTCCAGTCCCACTTCAGCTTAGCGGCTTTTTGAGCAACATCAGGCATTTATGTTTTGGAGTGCAGTGTGGTATTGCGTACAAGGTCGGTTAGTTTGTCTATTGCTATCAACTAGGCACAAATCCCGACTCCGTGGCTGCTACTGAAAAAATCCTGAACAGAAAACCTAATAACTCGCTTAAAGACCCTTCGAAGTTTGTTATTTCAACAATAATTCCATATTTAGTTTAGCCTTTCTGACGAACCTGTACGCACGGCGTGGCGACCAATCAAGCTATGCTAAACCAGAATTAGCTGATCTCTCATTGTACGGGAAATCTATACAAAGCGAGACCATGTTATACTGAAAATGTACCCAGCTTGATGAGTCGCAGAATTAAACCATCTCACCATGAAAACGCATTAACACTCACCTAAACGAATCATTACCCATTAATCCATAGCGAATGCAGATAAAACATCGTACATACTCCCCTCACAAAAGTGAGATCTCCCTAGTCGCGTGCGCGGGCGCAGATGAAAGTAATCACATCGATCATTGATCCATAGGGCCGTTGATTAACTGCTAAATGCGATTGTAAAAGGTAAAGTAATGATGTTGGTTAATGGATCAGAAAAAGTGGGATTATTAGCAGCTTGACTTTAAAACTTTTGGGGATGATTGGATAACGCGTATTTTCAGATTTTTTAAAGCAATTTGGAGAAATATCTTTCGATTAATTATTTGAGCATTATTTGGGTCTTTAGCTTACGAAACTCAGCATCATCTGCCTAACCTTTTCCTAAACTATCTTGGGGTCGGCTTCCAGTCTAACCGGATGCAGCTGAGTACCAATACTTTACATGAAGCGACTGCCTATCTGACCTCCACAACCCAGTACCTGTATAATACGATACCCCTTGGTAAGACTGGATGTCAGACTTTTAGCTTCTGACTACTCGTAACGACTGTCAAATATCTACAAATGACAGCCGGGACCAACGGCTTAACGTGCTTTCCGAAGCACGGAGGAAACTCGGTATGTAATTACGGTCACCCATCCACGGACCAACCTCGGCAAACACGGCTTAACTTTAAAGATTGACCCGTGCGGCTGTTTAGCTTTCGAATATCTACTGCCGACATTATACGAGTACGTTGCCATGGACTCACGGATATTCTTGCCTAAGTAAAACTAGCCTAACAAAACATAACATCACGTCTGCATTACCTTACCCCCAAGGGTTAGGCAGAGGTACAACTTGGTTCACCCACATTTCGCCAGTTACGGTTGTCTGTAGACACGAATGAAAAAGTTTGCAAAAACACGTACAGTCTGCAAAGGAGATAAGTAACCAGGTTCGCATACTACACACATCAAAAGTGTCTAGGGATCAAGCATTTTTATGCGGATTTCTTGAGATTGAGATGTGGCTTTGTAATAAATTTATGATTTTATAAATTTATATGGATCCTTTTTGGTGCATTTCATAATTTGAATCAGGAACTGTGAATCAAATTCGAGTAAAAGATGAAAATCAGCTGTCAATATTTTCCCTATAAAAACATACAACGCATTGAAGACATTATTAGTGCTACTGTTTCCCTACTACTGATTAAAACCAACGTTATTATGGAGCGGCGACGTCATTTAAGCAGGGAAGAAATGCTCAGAGCCGTGGGAATGATAGAAGCTGGTTCCCGGCAACGTACTGTGGCTTTAGCTCTGAATACAAGTCAGAGTGTTATCAGTCGACTTTGGACACGTTACCGAAGCACTGGTACTGTGGCTGAGCGCCATGGAGGACGGTATCGCTGCACCACACGGAGACAAGACCGATACATTCAAATCTTAACTCGAAGAGCTCCAACAATAACCGCCATGATGTTAGCCGTGAGGCTTCATCACTCTTCAGGGAACTTAATTAGCGACCAAACAGTCAGAAACCGCTTGCATGAAGTGAACCTTCATTCCCGAAGACCGCTGCGGGTACCACCTATAGCAATGCACAATCGTAGGATTCGATATCAATGGGCTCTTGAACACAGAAATTGGGCAGAAGAACAATGGCGTTTCGTGTGCTTTTCTGATGAGTCTCGTTTTGGTATGAGACCGGATACAAGACGTATACGACACTGGAGAACCCCTGGACGCCAACAGCGATTAAAATCCTGCCAGGAAGTCCATCCTTATAGTGGTGGAACCATCATGGTATGGGCGGGTATTTGGATCGGCGGAAGAACTGAGTTGATTTGGATCAGAGGCAACCTCAACGCTCAAATTTATGCTGAGACGATTGTATCAGACGTCATCGTTCCTCTACAAGTGCAAATCGGTCCCTTATTTCAGTTAATGCATGATAATGCACGACCGCACACCGCAAGAGTTGTAAGACAGACTCTCGCCGCAGCTAACATCAATGTCCTGCCCTGGCCTGCTCAGTCGCCAGACTTGAACCCGATTGAGCATGCATGGGATATGCTACAGAGAAGAGCTCTGCCGAATATGGAGGGTATCCAGTCGCAAGAAGACCTTTTTTTGTTGTTGCAACGAACATGGGCGGCCATTCCACAGCGTGATTTGGATGAACTCATTTTGAGTATGCCAAACCGATGTTCTTGTGTTGTTAGTGTTCGCGGTAGAAACACGGATTATTAATTGTTTAAGTTACCCAATAAAATTTTAAAGAAAACTGTTATTTCAGTCTTTTTTTCGAACTTTAATGTTAGTGGTTCAAATGTCAAAAATCCCTTTATTAGAAAATGGCAAATTTCTTTATTAATGCAAAGGTGACTTGGTTTATCGTTACTGTGACAAACGAAAACACTTTATTTGATGAATCCTTAAAGAAAATTTTAATTAATATCAATCAAGAGAAAAGTTATTGCAAAAATATATGTTGATCCCTAGACACTTTTGATGTGTGTACTAGTTTGACAACCTGGTTACTTATCTCCTTTGCAGACTGTACACCTACGCATCTTAAAACAAGATCATCCAGCTTTACAGATCACTAGCATACTTAGAAAGTTAACTGGTGGCTAAATAATAACAGCCGCTCGGATCAATCTTTAGGTTAAGCCGCGGTTGCCTAGGTTAGTCTATGGATGGGTGATCACCCATCCATAGACTAACCTAGGCAACCGCGGCTCAATCTTTAGCTTTACAGATCACTAGCATACTTAGAAAGTTAACTGGTGGCTAAATAATAACAGCCGCTCGGATCAATCTTTAGGTTAAGCCGCGGTTGCCTAGGTTAGTCTATGGATGGGTGATCACCCATTACACACCAAGTTTCCTCCGAGCTTCTGAAAGCACGTTAAGCCTTTGATGGTCCCAGCTGTCATTTGTAGATCTTTGACAGTCGTTACGAGTAGTCAGAAGCCGAAATACTGACAAGCAGTCTTACCAAGACTTATAGTATTACCCAGTACTAACTGGATTGTGGAGTTGAGATCGGTAGTCGCTCCATGTAAAATACTGGTATTTAGCTGCATCCGGTTAGACTGGAAGCCGACCCTAACATATCGCAATCAGCTATAACCATAAGGATTAATGACCAAACAAAAATGGATCGAAATAAAGGGAGACTATTTAAAACAAAAAATAAGTACTACTTTTTTACTGTAGGTAACTAGAGGAAACTTCAGTAATTTAGAGACATGGTGTAGTTTTGTATCTCTGATTAATCGAATGTGCGTAAACCGGACACTTTTAGACCTTACCATGCAGTTGAGAAAAGACTAGGCAGATGATAATCATACTTAGTAAGTTAGTAACCATTACACCATGCACCACTTGATAATATTTGCCAATGACATGCTCGTCACACCTGGAGGCGCCACCGGCGTCGCGAGCGCATCACGACGTCATTGTCTCGGAAGAGATCGTGAGCTGTCGTGAGGCAGCGCGTGATGCTCCCGGCACGAGCCATCCGCGTGCTGTCTCGCTCTAACATCATGTGTACCTAGTAGGGTATGGGGGGACTAGGTAGGAATGACATTCTGGTTGATCACACTCAAAATTTTGAAATTGGACAAGCTCGCCAAACTATGTGTTCCCTAACCACTGTAACTCTTGAAAGTCAGATTCAACAATGGCGACTACCAGAAAAGCTCCGACACAATGAAGCTCTACGTTGGATCCCACAACGAAATTAACCAGAAAAGAACAGCGGAAAAGTAGGAAAAATATAATTTTCTTATCAATATGTGGCCCTCCAAAAAATGTTTTATTTCGTCCCACTCCTAAATTGGCCGAAGGACCTCGCAGTAATTAAACTAAGTCGGATGTGGGACCAATTTGCCATTATGAGTAACATCGTAACTAGGAGGAGCTCGAGGCTAAATAATAACAGCCGCCCAGGTCGATCTTTAAGGTTAAGCCGTGCTTGCCGAGGTTGGTCTGTGGATGGGTGACCATAATTACATATCGAGTTTCCTCCGTGCCTCGGAAAGCACGTTAAGCCGTTGGTCCCGGCTGTCACTTGTAGATCTTTGACAGTCGTTATGAGTAGTCAGAAGCTAAAAGTCTGACATCCAGTCTTATCAAGGGGTATCGTATTACCCAGTTACTGGGTTGTGGAGGTCAGATAGGCAGTCGCTTCATGTAAAATACTGGTACTCAGCTGCATCCGGTTAGACTGGAAGCCGACCCCAAGATAGTTTAGGAAAAGGCTAGGCAGATGATGATCGTAACTAGTCCGTGCGCCCAGTTTGAAGTACAACGAGTTCCCCAAAATACGAAAAAATAATTGGACGTTAACCGCTTTGAAGGACCGGTCCAAGAGCATATTGCCAAAATCACTTTAAGTAGCTCTGAAAGGTAACGGCAACTCCAGCACGCGTAGCATGACCGCCTTAGAAACGGGCTATGTCGACGGAAGAATCGACAAACTGACACATTGTCATTTTCTATATGTCATTATGTTCTATTCTTCCGTAGACAAACCTCGTTTCTACAGTGGTCATGCTACACGTGCAGGGGTATTTATATCTGCGTAACTTCGAGTAGAAAGTTCACCAGTATAGTCCAGAACAAAAAAAAAATTACGTCATGATAGGGATAACTTAGTACCTACCTTTCGGGTTCGTTAAGGCTCTATTTAAACCCTTTATAAAATTATAAGGTTTTTTTTTTATAGGTCATCATCATCTGCCTAGCCTTTTTCCAAACTATCTTTGGGTCAGCTTCCAGTCCAACCAGATGCAGCTGAGTACCAGTATTTGACATGAAGCGACTGCCTATCTGACCTGCACTACCCAGTAACTGGGTAATACGATACGCCTTAGTAAGACTGGATGTCATACTTTTAGCTTCTGAATACTCGTAACGACTGCCAAAGATCTACTTATGACACCCGGGATCAACGGCTTAACGTGCTTTCCGAGGAACGTAGGAACCACGGATCCACGGACCAACCTCGGCAAACACGGCGTTACCTTAAAGATCGACCCGTGCAGCTGTTATTATTAAGCCACGAGCTCCTCCTTTTTATTATAGGTATCCCTCATCAAATTATAATGATTAGCCACGTCCACAGCACAACTTGGGTGGGACACGACCATGTCGCCACGCAGCACTTCGTGATGCAGCGGGCACGCGCCGGCCTCGTGCTGTCTCGCTCTCGCACGAGCGCCTGACCCACTCCGGAATATTAATAGTATTGGTTATTAATAGTGCAGGCAGGAGTCTATGGGCATTTTGTATTAATAGGGCTTAAAATGCCTGTTTATTGTCATTAGATCAGTTTTTAGCATCATCATCATTACATCACCGAAGACACATCGCACGCTGTCGTTTTGCAAATTATGTTTGAGTTCCATGTAATACAAGATGTTGTTTTGCATTCTCGTCAAAATTCAGTAGGTTGTCACATAAGACTTAGATAGTCAATTTAAATTACGAACCCAGTTAATTTTTAATAAACACTGATATTTTGGTTGTTTAAGTTTGCCAGTGGTTCAGAATAATACGCATATATGGTAACTAGTCCATGTGCCCAGTTTGAAGTACAACGAGTTCCCCAAAATACGAAAAAAATAATTGGACGTTAACCCCTTTGAAGGATGTCCTCCCATTCTTTAATACTAACGCTGTAACAGAAATATTGTAAAACCAAATGATTTTAAAAGAGTAACCATGGAGTTTCTTGCCGGTTCTTCTCCAAAGGAAACGACCAACCCGAACCGAGCACCTTTTTGTCGACGTTTTATAAGTGTAGGCCTATGTAAAATAATAATATTTTGATTTTGATTTTTGATTTCAATAAAATCTGACGGTCACGTGTCCTGACGCGAGTTTAACATTTTTTAAGAAGTTTTCACTATTAAAGTCTGTACGGAAAATGTATGGAAACTTTTCCTGAGCTAGTAATCGAACTCGGGAACCCACGCTTTACAATAGCGCTTGTGACCACTACACCCGAGGCAGTTTGCGTTTTCCTCATTTTTGTTCAAAGTCGCATGAATAACAATCGGTTGTTGACCTGATCCTTTTTACAGAATCTATGATCTCGACCGCCATATAGAACCGTTGGTATCCATACATTGCTTGCTCTGCATTGCTGTTGGACAGACTTTCCCAAACATACGAAGAAATGGACTTTTGGGAAACGGATTACCTTAGGACCGAATGCGTCACGTCGACAATTATTAGTTGAAGGATTAGAGAGGAATAAATTAAGTATATGACTTTATATATTATTATTAAAATTGTTTTTACTTATACTTTTTGTTTAGATTTTGGCGGCAGATCTTTTTTTCTGACAAACCCTATTGTATAAAGAAATTCAGAACCAATAAATTGGCGATAGCTTAAATCATACCTCTTTTCAATGTCCCGGACTAAAGCCAATTTTTACCGTAAGCCATAATGTCTTTTCCATTTTGTTTAAAATGTAAAACACGGGATTAAAATCTCTTATTGTGAGCTTAGCGTAAAATACAGGTATTCAACTGCACCTGGTTAGACTGGAAGCCGATCCCAAATCCGCTAAACAGATGATGATTATGAAGCTTAGTGGTATTGATACGTAATTTCGATAAATGGATATATATCGTATTATGTAGCTTGATCGATACAGAGTACGAGAGAGATTAAATTACTTGAACAATGTGATCCGTTATAGCCCAAGAGCCTAGGCCGGCCAGACATTCGTCTAAACTAATATTTTAAAGAGGAAAGATTTGATTGTTTGTTTGCATTGAATAGGCTCCGAAACTACTGGTCCGATTTGAAAAATTCTTTCAGTGGTATATAGCCCATTTATCGACGAAGGCTCTATGCTATATATCATCATGCTACGACCAATAGGAGTGGAGCAGGAATGAAAAATGTTACAAAAACGGGGAAAATGTGACGCAAACGAAGTTGCGCCGGACAGCTAGTTATTTTATAAAAGCTGAAAGTTTTTCTGTGCATGGCCCCTATACAGGCAAGAACGACCAGCGACTATAGAGTCTGGTTTGTGGTTACTTGGGCAGGTAACAGGTAGTAAAGGTGTATAAAATAGTACCTAAAATTCGTTAAAGTATAACGCTCATTTTTTTATATTTTTCTTTGGGATAGCTTTAGAAATCTCGTCATCCATTGCCGGACACTTATGACAGTTGCTACCCCCTGACAGACACCCCTAAACTTTAAGAAATTATAATTATACTTTCGTTATAGTCATCATCATCATTTGCCTAGCCTTTTCCCAAACTATCTTGGGGTCGGCTTCCAGTCTAACCGGATGCAGCTGAGTACCAGTATTTTACATGAAGCGACTGCCTATCTGACCTCCACAACCCAGTAACTGGGTAATACGATACCCCTTGGTAAGACTGGATGTCAGACTTTTAGCTTCTGACTACTCGTAACGACTGTCAAAGATCTACAAATGACAGCCGGGACCAACGGCTTAACGTGATTTCCGAGGCACGGAGGAAACTCGATATGTAATTATGGTTACCCATCCACAGACCAACCTCGGCAAGCACGGCTTAACCTTAAAGATCGACCTGAGCGGCTGTTATTATTTAGCCACGAGCTCCTCGTATACTTTCGTTATAGTATAAAAGCTAATAATTGTTACCTCTAAAGCCGGACAGTTTTAATGGTTTTACATCTTGCCAGACACATTGAAAGTCGTATGTGCGAGCCTGAGGTAACAACTGTTCTAGCGGGTGCGAGTGAGATAAGGCGCTTAGTAGACTGCGATCTTCTACTGCGCATCATCTCTCATTTACTGACATAATGAACAATTATGCGTAGGTACAACCAACGTTTTCACACCATTGTAATACATAACATCAGAACTTGTAATCCCCGAAGGGTTAGGTAGAAGTGCACCTAATAATTACACCCATATTTTACCAGTTTTGTTTAAGTCCCATGTGATACCCCTATCCCCATGTGAGCCTATTTCCATCAACCGGTCACAAATCCATACTCCGTGGCTGCTACTGAGAAATTTCTGATAGAAAAACCCAATTAAACTTGCCAGACCCGGGAATCGAACGAAGGACCTTACGCTCAGAAGCCAAGTTTGCGACTACTAGACCAACGAAGCACCATTGTAACAACATCCAAAATACATATCTTAGTTCATTTTTACATCTAAGTTATCAAAAAATCAGCTCCGTACACGCAACGTTACGCAACAGATATGATGTAAAATAATAAGAGTATGTCTCTCGACCTCTAAACAGTGCGCTGAGCAATCCATCATAACTTAATTAACGCCTCTATAATTAACATGTGGCGGTGAAACGTGGAACTTGGCCATTCATAAAATTGACGTAAATATAGGAGGTCCCTTTGGATTTTTATTTAGTTTTAAAATTAATAAATTACCGACAAACTAGAACAAACACATTAATAGTGTTATGACAAAAATACAAAATATAATCGTTTTAGGGCTTTCATTCGTGTTTTCTTTTTTTTTGGACGTACTGAACGTTTGTTATTTGTCCATATCTATTTAAATGGGAGCTTATATTTAGTTTTTAGGCCAGGAATCTTCGCAGCAAGTCGTTCGTTTCAAGCCCTTTGGAATTTTATTAAATACCCGATCACACATGGCTAAAAAGTTTTTATTATATTTAACACAAACATGCATACTTCATAGATATATATACAGACTTATCTAAATTATTTTTTAAGTTATTCATGTCAAGCCATTCAATTAATTGTTCAATCATGTTGTCAATTTCTGTTTCACGGTCGTAACTTGTATTATTTCTTTTATCGAATGTCACTACAATGGAAATATCGTCGGCGAACAATATGCACTTATGGCGTGTTATATCTGTGATATAATTTGTAAAGAGTTGGAACAGTATTGGGCCCAAGATACTGCCTTGTGGGACGCCATAGTTATTGCATTTATACTAAGATGAGTATGATGTCACGACGTTGGTTTTATCTAGTTTTGTAATAGTAACACGTTGCTGACGGTTATTTAGATATGACGTTATCCATTGTATCATCTACGAGTACTTATTCTTTAACTAAATTAATTCTTGCTTGTTTTCTTGTTAAGGCTTTTATAATGATTCGCAGGTGCCAGAATCTTTTTCACACCGAAATAGTTATTTCTCTAACTCCCCTAATCTGCACTCTACCCACAACAGTATGTATCATGTCCTCGGCAACTCCTCTGCATTTCACGCGCGACCCACTTGCCTAAGATTTAGAATATAATGCTTATTTACTTAACTCTTTATGTATTACACAATGTACCCTTAAATGAGCTCGTGACGCCATTATATGTAGAAATACTTACAAAAATGTTACGCGTAGTTGAATTTATTGGTTTTTAACTTTTACGTTTATTTGAGTAATTTTGTAAGTAATTAGCATTTTTTTTTATTATGGTTAACTGTTTTATTTTAAAAGTAAACAAATCTTTGTTAGTTACATACAGTTTTAAGTTATGTATTTGCATAAAAGACTTTTCTCATCATCTTTATACATTTTACTTTGTTATGGGCACCGAAAAACATATATGTATTGTACCAGTTTTTATTTCAAAAAGTAAACTTGGCCTTTTCACGGCAGATTCTAATTTTGGACCCGCATTAGTCTATAACATCCCAGTTACAGTTAAAGACACCAATTTCGTGAAGGCATAGATCCAGAAAGGTCTTAAGGTGGCCTACCATGACGTCTTAAAACATTATAACATTATTCTTTTACTCCTTTTCCAGTGTGGGAAAGAGATGGCGCTAGATATTCTGTATAGCTCCGTCTCTTTCCCACACTGGAATAAGAGTAAAACAATACTGCTTTCCTTTTCCTTTTTTTAATGAAAACATAATAACATATGGGTACATGATAACTTCCGTCTTGGGCTACTTAATAAAAACCCACTGTTCCTTCTACGACTTTGTGTGAGGGGCTCGAGAGATACAAGTACATTCGCGGGCACCCCTAATTGGTATCAGCCCGCCATTCCCGACGAGCCCCATCACTATAATATCTACAGAATAAATTAATTGATTGAAGTGCGGCCTATCTAGCGACTGCACGTTCTGCATGAAGGTCTTCAGATCCTAAAAAATAATTTAATATCACGGGGGTTAGGTAACATTGATTTGGTACCAAGATGAGAACCGCGTAGCCGCATCCAGTTGCGTAGCAAACGGCTACGAAATTCGTAGCGCTCTAATACGTTTCTAACTCAGGTAAATTTTTCTTCTATAAAAAAAATACTTTTCATAGGCGTTCTATGGTTTTTAAACGTTTGGGCACTTAATATAATGGTTCTGTATGGTGTCAGACGTAAAGAAGAGCACCATCCCATATCTTCCCGTGGGTGTTGTAACAGGCGACTAAGGGACTTGCCAGAGAATGGGCAGCAGCGTTCTCTGTGCTTTTGTAACAACCGTACTGCGATCGCCAACCCGCCTGCCAAGCGTGGCGATTATGGCAAAACCCCCCTTATGTCAATGTGGCTTTGGGAGAGGCCTATGTCCAGCAGTGGACTTCTTTCGGCTGAAATGATGATGATTATGACTTAATATAAGAGTACAGAGAATAAATTTGAAGTATCCCATTTATGAGGTAGTCAACCGCTTGGCGATGTCCTGAAAGACTAAGCACTAAGACCCCCTATGGCTGTAGTGTTTGAGCCTCAAACGGCTCAAGCACAAAAATACCAACGAGCTTATTCAGCATTGCCATTCAACGTGGAAATGCTGCCAGCCTCTTGGGCACCTTTCCTGTTGACAGCGAAGAAAACGATTTGTTTACGCCTTTTTATGAAAAAAAAGAAAAAGCGTTTATTCGTGCCCTACGAATACATCCTACGTTTTACAAAAAAATTTACTCCTGCCAAACTGTAAAGCATCATCATCATCTGCCTAGCCTTTTCCCAAACTATCTTGGGGTCGGCTTCCAGTCTAACCGGATGCAGCTGAGTACCAGTATTTTACATGAAGCGACTGCCTATCTGACCTCCACAACCCAGTAACTGGGTAATACGATACCCCTTGGTAAGACTGGATGTCAGACTTTTAGCTTCTGACTACTCGTAACGACTGTCAAAGATCTACAAATGACAGCCGGGACCAACGGCTTAACGTGCTTTCGTGCGTGATATGTAATTATGGTCACCCATCCACAGACCAACCTCGGCAAGCACAGCTTAACCTTAAAGATCGACCTGGCCGGTTGTTACTATTTTAGCCACGAGCTCCTCTGTATACTGTAAAGCATTATGTTTTTATTTTTCAAAGCCTATACAAGGTGTAAATGGACACTTCAAGTCAAGAAGCCGTCAACAAAGCAAACTACATGAAACTAAGTCAACCTTACGCAAAAAATATTGTTGAAAAACTTTTTTTTTTTTGGTGCCTTTTCACGTTTTACGGTAAAACTCAATGTAACACGATCAAAACATTGTGCTGATAAATATATAATATATAATGCATTGAATAGTAAACGGTTCATGGAGGTATTTAAAGTAAAGTCATAACCCTAAAAACGTATGTTCAAATAAAAAAAAAACTTGTGAAAAAGTTGGAACTCTGACTGACCTCCAATATCTCCGTTACTAAGAAGGTCCCGGGTATGGTCCAGAACAAAAACATGATCGCAATGACGGGGAGATGCAGTACCTTTCGGCTTCGTTAAGGGTCTATTTACACCCTTTATACTTGTCCCACTGCTGGGGAAAGGCCTCCCCTTTCTCCTTCTAAACCTCTCGGTTTTGTGCAATTACTGACCACCGTTTGCTCCGCAAATATGATGCTTTTATGCTTCATTTCTTTTTTTACATTATTATTATTATTTGTAAATAATTCAACAGGTTGGTTTAAAAATAAATAAATAATCCATAACTTTATGAAGTAAAGCAGTTATTATGAAAGGCCACAAAAGGAAAACTTCTTTCTCAACCCAGCCTGCGTCCCCCCACACAAGTCTAACTTGAGTCAGTCTGCCCCTGCGTCCATCCACCAGCCACCTATCCGAAGTCGGTAGTTGTCCCCACAGTTACCTTATATAGGTAACCCTGTATTCAGCTACTAGTTTATTGCCCTGCTTGTAGGCCTTTATTTATTCAGGCACTAGAGGAGTTCCTAGTTGTCAAACCCTACAAAGACGTTGTGCTGCTAGGCTAATTAAAAAAAAAAAGATCTTTGGAACTCAAATCCGTGACCTGAAACGTTATAAACCTTTAATGGCTTAATGAAAGAAACAATATATCACGTAGATATATTGCCGATTTAAGTCCCAGGTTTATAGGGGACGAATCTATTACCATCAACCGGGCACAAATCCAGACACGGTGGCTGCGACTGAGAAATCCCTGATTGATAAACCCAATAACACTTTGCTCGACCTGGGAATCCAACCTAGTACCTCATGCTCAGCAGTCGCAATCGCGACCACTAGGCCACCAACGAGGTAGTCTAAATGAACTTAATAAATACTAACATGATTAAAATCCATTGTTTTCTTAACTCACAAAAAAAACCAAAAGATCGAAAAGTAATTAAACTGTGTACATTCCGAAAACCGCTTCCTTGACAGTTTGCCATTGGGGCAGCCGCAATGAGTCATTGATCATGAATTACGATCCTCCGAATGGTAATAAATAACATGCAACCACCAAACCGGAGAGCAGCGGTGGCCCAGTGGTGGCAGCCCCGACTTACGAGCAGTAAGCCGTAGGTTCGAACCCACGCAGGCGCATTACTTTGTGTAATTTATTTCATCACCGCTGCCCTCAAAAACGGTGAAGGAAAACATCGTGAGGAAGTATGTTCTAGAACAAAAAATTCGAAGACATGTGACTTCTACCAACCTGCACTGGGCCCGCGTGGTGGATTACTGCCTACTCCCTCTCATTGAGAAGAGGCCTGTGTCCCAGCAGTGGGAACATTATAGGCTGATGATGATGATGATGATGATCCACCAAACAAGTCAACATAAGACGACCAAGGTTGGTATTGAAATACGTCATCATATTTTTTGTTTTTTTTTTGTTTTTAGGTTAATAAGTTCATTGCCCTGTCTTAACGTATTCAGGCACTAGAGGAATGTCCGGTCAGAAACCCTGAAGGTTGCCGAGGTTAACCTCCAAGCTGGACCGTATAAAAAAAAAACATTTAGAGACCTTAAGACCATGAAGTCATCAATGCCAAGGGTTAAGTGTGGTCTGTCAATTTTTGTTACGGATTGTGGTCATGGATTCGATTCTTAGGAAGGGCAAAGTGTATTTAGGTTATATCAGGATTTTTTTAGCAGTAGGTAGCCCAAAAGCTGTTTTTGTGCCCGGTTTATGGCAATCAATAGGTTCTCTCTTATTGGTGAAATGTGAGTGTGGTAAGGTTCACCTCTGCTTATTCCTTTGGTGATTACAAGCGTGAAAACCCTGATCTATGTTCTTCGTGGGTAAGTACTGTTCGAACTGAATTTATCAATCTGTTCAAGATTCTTTATTATAAGACATTGATTCAGCTTGCAATTCTACGAAAGTCTTAAGGAAAAAGTTGTAAATAAATAAGACAGATCTTACTAACATAGCATTAATTTAAAATCAAGTTGTCCATAGAAATATCAATAGATGTTGATGAGTAACATCATAATCATAGTTACAATACATTAACAATTATACTCACGTTCGAGTTTCTACGACTTATAGAAACTACAGGCTACACACCGAGCGTTGACTCTATTATAATTATAAAACAATAATAAATTAAACAACCAAGTTACAAACATAATCTACAAAACAACCTTTAAATCTTATCTTGAAGAATTAAGACTCAAATTCATTTGTCAATCATTTTTGCGCCAGCAGATAGAATGTAGGTAGTTTCTGATAAAAAAAAGGTTGAAAACAAAGGCGGTGCGAACCTTTTTGGTGGATGATGGTTGAGATAAGGTGGCTGGTGACAAATATGTCTGTCAGAGATTTATAGAGCATCTCGTTATGATTGCAAGTGGGTACTTATAGTACGGGAGCTGGGTCACACAAAACAGTAATAAATGTTAGCCATGCTTTTATTTTAGAGAAAAACCCTTACGTATTTGTGCTCGGCTTTGATACTAAGGTTATTTCTTATCACTTTGCAATTACGAAATGGGAAAACAGCTTGACAAAGACAGGCTTGTCAGGTTTTTCGCCTTTTTAGTTCTGTGTTCTGTAAACTTCTGTAGTTCTCTAACCGTGACGTTTTGTTATTTGGATGGTATTCGTGCCGCGCGGTATAGACTCCCATGCCATTTATAATATGCGTTAGAATTAAAGATCATCAAATTTAATTTTGATACTTGTACATATTTTATTTTATATTTATTTGCAGTTTGTAAATAATGTACATATGTAATATAATAAAGATCATCACCATTCTCTTGCCCTTATCCCAATTTATTTAGGGCCGGCGCAGCATGTCTTCGTTCATACTTATCTACCACTTGTTATCTCATCACACACCTCATGTCTTGCCATATCATCCTTCACACAGTCCATTCACCGTTTCTTTGGTCTTCCTCTACTTTTATACCCATCAACATTCATGCTAAAACTATGTATGCAGTAAGATACGTTAGAATTAATGATACGCCATAATTTCAGCTTGAGTCAAGAGCAAACCCATCGCAAATAAAAAAAAAAACTTTCAAATTTTAATGACTGAAGGCCGAAAAGCCTGTTCTTATTTCGCCAGGGTTAATTGGACGCAGACGGATCAAAAAATCTAAAACATCATCCCAAGAAACAGATCACACTCCCGGTCAACTACTCAGTATTCCAAACTCATGCGCAGCTCAGCTACTGTTTCCACGAAGGCGCACCGAATAAAACCGAGCACTGCCGAGATGCAATGACATTTCCATGACATTTACATGTCTAACGCATCATCAAGATATGTAGCAAACGTGACGGTTTATTCGCGAAATATTTAGTTGAACCGTGCGTTTTTATTGTTGTTATTCAATGAAGGTTTTAAGAAGAAAGAACACCGACTGTGACGAATTCTTTGGTTGATAATAAAAATCAGAGTTTATTGGTTTTTGAGTTCAAGAACGACCGACGGCGTCTGTCAAGATGTTTGAAGGTTGAAGGACGGACGGCAACCGCACTCTTATTTTACTTTTTATTCAATTGGATGTTGACCAGCCAAAATTGTTTTGTTTTGTAGACCTATACTAGCTGTACGCCTGCCGCACAACTTCGTCTGCTTCACATTTTCCCCGTTTTCGCAACATTATTCATTACTGGTCCGCTCCTTGGTCGTAGTGTGCTGATTTGTGAATCTAAACCATCCAGGGCTCCCACCCAAACGCATTAAAAAAAAAACATTCCAATCGGTCCAGCCGTTTAGGAGGAGTTCAGTGACATACACACGTGCAGTAGAATTATATATAAAGATATACTTGACTGCCTCGTTGGTCTAATGGTCGCAAGCACGACTGCTGAGCGTGAGATCCTGGATTCGATTCGCAGTTCGGGCAGTTTTATTGGGTTTTCCATCAGGAATTTCTCAGTAGCAGCCACGGAGTCTGGATTTGTGCCTGGTTGAAGGCAATAAGGTTCGGAAGCACGTGATAATTATACAATACGCACATGAATCCGAAAAATCTGAGGTGGTGTCTTGGCTAGGTAATGAAGAGCACTGACAGCTACTACTGCCAAAAACATAAAATCTGGTTTTTAACAAGCTCCGTGGTAATTTGGTGTCTTTTTTATCACGGGATATTTATTTATTAATTTATTTAGGTTAACCAACAATTGTTTACACGAAGTACATTTCAGACTTAATAACTAGAGTAACATTTACAAGTGCAACAATTAATTACAGGTTAACACCACATGCACGGTTTAACATAGCATATTTTTACGTTATTACCATTAGAACTTATACATACAAAGAATAATTTAAAAATTTTAACAATATAAAAGAATAATTTAAAACAATAATACAGAAAACTATCAACCATTCATTCAATGCTGTATACAACATTATACTCACTCTTTGTCCGAGACGGGTTTACAAGTAGTAACGGTGATTTATCAGCGCAAGCCACAATTTTTAAAGCCTAAAAATAAAAGTAAAACTTCTTAGTGTGGCAACTCTGTTTACATGTCATTACGGTTTTTTGTGCGCGGCGCAATCACACACTTCTCGTAGAAAAATGTCCAAAATCTCGATTATCGACGATATTTTTGGCTTAAAACTCATTTTCAACAGAATACGATGGATTCCTAGCGTGTGTTTAGTATTTACAATGTTAAATTCATGAAAAAAGTAAGAAGTGAGGAGCTTCTTAGTCAAGGTCAAGGTTTGTTGTTGTAAACATTTCATTGAATCCTAACAGGATTCCGAATAATTACAGGTATGTTTTGAATCCATTTTAATTATTTTACAATTAGTAAAGATTAATGCTTATCTGATTTCATAAGCTCGGATTTATAACAGAATTAGATCAAAATACTTATATTGTCTAGTGCAGATCCACTTCCGGTCTAAATATTTTCCGATAATTACCTTATTAGTACAGATTGACAAGTGTATTTCGGGTTGTGATTCTTCCGTTTCTTTCTTTTTTTTCGGTTGGTTCCTGTAAGTTGGCACCTACGATCGACTTACTTTTTCTTGGTGTTTTCGTCCAACGATTTTTCTCTTTTTCAAAACTAACTTAAAACTTTCGAACCTAGAAAAACGTTTTTAAAGTGAATAGTGTCAAACAAAAGTGCTTATATTCGTCACCTGTAAAGATGGGAAATAGAAAAACTAATGACGAGGAACATTTACGAAAGAAGATCCGCAAATTAGAAAAAAAGTTAAGAAAACTGTCTCCAACCAGACAACGATCTCAAGAAGTTTCAACAACTCCACCCCGGCTCTGCTCCCCGACGCAGATCGAAGAACCTGAGGCTGAGGCGATAGACAACAATCCTACAGGTTTGTAGAGCGTAATCTACATAAAATACCTAACCATTGAATATAGTCTTCAAACCCTGGGGTTATACCGACCATGCATTTAAACATCATTTAACCCACATTTAAATATCCGCTAGCGCTATCACTTCGCGGATAGACATGCACTATGTTTCAAACTTACAAAAAAGCTAGCGCTATCACCTTGCGGATAGACAGGCACTATGTACCTATTTAAAACTTACAAAAGAGCTAGCGCTATCACCTTGCGGATAGACAGGCACTATGTACCTATTTAAAACTTACAAAAGAGCTAGCGCTATCACCTTGCGGATAGACAGGCACTATGTACCTATTTAAAACTTACAAAAGAGCTAGCGCTATCACCTTGCGGATAGACAGGCTCCTAGATATACCAAGGCACTGGTTATTGAAGACCAACCATATTAAGCGCTATCACAGAGAGGATAGACATTTCATTTAAGAAACACATGATTCTAAATCAAATAAATCTTTTCCAGAAAATGACCAACTCCCAGAAGAGTTCCTACTGGCCCTTGGAAAGGAGGGAGAAGAACAATTAGAGGTTGGTGACCCTATTAGACCAGAATTGGCCCTGCGTTGGGCAAAAATAATGTCTGATGGGCTGGGAAAGGAGGCCAAAGACGGTATCATTAAAAAATACCCTACTCCCTCGAATTTCCCAAATGCTGTTGCTCCTAAAATGAACCCAGAAATACTGGCCACACTCTCTGAACCCTCGGTCAAGAGAGATAGGAGAATTATTGCCAGGCAGAACCTCACAGGGACTTTAATGACCTGTCTGGGTCGGTCATTGACAAGTATTTTAAAAGGAAATCTTAATAGTAAAGTCCTGATAGAGGAAATTAATGATGCTGCAAAGGTTGCAGCAGAAATTCATTTTCAAGATTCCTCTTCTAGAAAATTCTTTGGCCTATCGGGAGCCAGCAAGTTAATTCAAGAGGCTGTAAAAAACTCAAAAGTGGACACATTTTTATTTGGTGCTGATTGTGCTGACAAGATCAGAGCAGCCCAGTCAATTCAACGAACCAGCACTACAATATCTGAAGGTGCGAAGAAGCATAAACCCACAAACAAGAACCAGTTAAACTGGAGGGGCCCACCGCAGAACCGTCAACAGCATCAACAAGTTCGCGGTGGGCATCATCACCAACAACAAATGCACAAGAGACAGCCTCGCATCACGAATGCCAGACGCCAACCAGAGCGGAAACACCCTCCAGCCAGATCCAAGCACTTCCGATAGGAAACATGCAGGTACATGCAGGCAGACTTAAACATTTTGTTGAAAAGTGGCTTGAAATTACTGATGACCCAGTGGTACTAAAATGGGTACAAGGTTATGAAATCCCATTCGCCAAAGTACCAGCACCCTATACTACACAGCAACAACACTGGCCTAATAAAGAAAAACAAATTATAGCTTCTGAGATAAAAAAGCTTTTACAATTAGGTGCAATTTCTGAATGCTCTTACTGTGAAGACCAATTTACTTCCCCCATATTTTTAGTGCCTAAACCCAATGGGTCTTACAGATTTATTCTAAATTTAAAGAAATTAAATCAGTACATTGACACAGAACATTTTAAATTAGAGGATATAAGAACGGCCTGTAAGTTAATGTCCAAAAATTGTTTCATGGCTTCAATAGACTTAAAAGAAGCCTACTTTTCTGTACCAATAGCTGAGAATAACAGAAAGTTCCTCAGATTCAAACATGATGATATATTATATGAGTTTAATGCCCTACCATATGGCCTCTGTACAGCTCCTTTTGTTTTCACAAAACTTCTCAAACCAGTATGCACTTATCTAAGGAAGCAAGACATTTTATTAACATGCTATCTAGACGACAGTTTATATTTTAATAAATCAGAAATTAAATGCAAAGACAATATTGATGTTGCATGCAAACTCTTACAAAGCTTAGGATTTATTATTAATTTTGGAAAAAGTGTTATTACACCTAACCAAATATGTAAATATCTAGGTTTTATCTTAAATTCATCAGATCTCTCCTTGTCAGTCCCACATCAGAAACAAATAGCAATACTAGAAAAAATAAGATCTTTTAAAGATAAAAGTTTTTGTAAAATAAGAGAATTTTCACAATTGATAGGAACATTGAATTCAATATCTCCAGCCCTACCATATGCTTGGTTATATACTAAAGTATTAGAAAGACAAAAATACTTAGCCTTGCAAAAATTTAATCAAAAGTATGAAGCCTTTATGCCTATTTGTCACGTAATCAAATCAGAGTTAACATGGTGGAGCAATAATATACATAGAAGTAATCCAATAAAACAATATAATTTTCAATTAGAAATACACAGCGATGCCTCTACCACAGGCTGGGGAGCTGTATGCAATCAAAAGAATGCTTCAGGGTCATGGTCACGTTCAGAACAAAAACATCATATTAATTATTTAGAATTAAAAGCTACCCTTTTAGGTCTAAAGTGTTTTACAAAGGAAACTTCCAATTGTGAAATTTTATTGAGAATAGATAACACCACTGCTGTAGCATACATAAACAAAATGGGGGGGGTACAGTTTCCCCATCTAAATGATATCACAAGAGATATTTGGCAATGGTGCGAAAATAGAAATATTTGGATCTTTGCTTCGTATATTAATACAAAAGATAATTTTGAGGCTGATAAAGAATCAAGGAAAATTAATATTGAATGGGAGCTTTCCCCAAGAGCCTACATAGAAATAACTAGGTGTTTCGGTATCCCAGAAATAGATTTATTTGCCTCTAGAACAAATAAAAAGTGTAAAAAGTTTGTCTCTTGGAAACGTGACCCAGAAGCATTAGCTGTGGATGCCTTTACTCTCAATTGGAGTGACATATTTTTCTATGCATTCCCACCTTTTTCACTATTGTTAAAATGCTTATATAAAATTCAAAGAGATAGTGCTACTGGAATTGTGGTTTTCCCTTACTGGCCATCACAGCCATGGTTCCCTCTAATTAAATCATTGTCAACTGGAGACTTCATCATGTTTGAACCTAACAAACACCTATTATCATCTCCTTTCAGAGAATATCATCCGCTGCATCAACAGCTTACCCTGGCTGCAGGGCTGCTGTCAGCCAAGCATTCGTAAGGCGAGGAACACCAAACTCGGCCTTAAATATAATGCTGAACTCGCTTTCATTGAACACAATGAAGCAATATGATTCATCACTAAAATTATGGTGGAAGTTTTGTGGACAGCACAGCATAGACACATATCAAGCATCTGTTCCTTATATATTAAAATTCCTAGCACAATGCTATGACAATGGGGCATCTTATGGTACCATTAATACTGCACGGTCAGCATTATCACTACTGATGGGACCTAAGATTGGATCTGACGATAGACTTAAAAGGTTCACAAAGGGAATCTTCCGATCAAGACCACCAATGCCAAAATATGACACAACATGGGATCCAGGATTGGTACTTAACCACCTAAGCGGATATTACCCAAATGAAGATATATCATTGGAAAAATTAACCAAAAAATTAGTCACCATACTTGCATTAACAACTGGTCATAGAGTACAGACCTTGTCAATGATAAAAATTTCTAATATGAAATTTACAGATATTGGTGTAGAAGTATACATATCTGATATAATTAAAACCTCTAGAAGAGGTGGTGCGCAACCAATGTTTCACTTGAAAACATTTCCGGACAAAAAGGAAATCTGCCCTGTCAGCACTATTAAATCTTATATAAATAAAACAGATCCTATAAGAAATAATATTGACAAATTAATTCTCACATTCAAGAAACCACACCAGAATGCATCAACTCAGACTATAAGTCGCTGGATCAAGCTAACATTGAAGGAAGCTGGAATAGATGTCACCATCTTCTCTGCTCATAGTACCAGACATGCATCAACATCTGCTGCAAATAGATCTGGAATTAGCATTGATGTTATAAGGAAGGCTGCGGGGTGGTCTCAAAATTCTGCCATGTTTGCCAGACATTACAATAGGCCCATAAACCAAGATTCAACTCAATTTGGTAGTGCAATATGCAATACTGTACCAAATATCAGAAGTTGATTTTGTTATATTTTTTATAAGTCTGTTGATAAATTTATTATTAAAATGGAAGTTGATTTATTAATTTTTATTTTTTTCTTATGTCTATTTAACAAATTGGTGTTTATTCACAATCCTACTTTGAACATCTACTTGTAAACCCGTCTCGGACAAAGAGTGAGTATAATTATAAGATTAAACGAACTTACCTGAAGTGAAGTTCTATCTTAATTATACGAAGCTCTTTGTCCGAGACGGCGACAGTCCCTAAAAACCCTCCCACTTATACTCACCAAGTATAATCCCAGTATAGGGATTGTTCATAAAGCCGGACTTTAAACGTAATGACATGTAAACAGAGTTGCCACACTAAGAAGTTTTACTTTTATTTTTAGGCTTTAAAAATTGTGGCTTGCGCTGATAAATCACCGTTACTACTTGTAAACCCGTCTCGGACAAAGAGCTTCGTATAATTAAGATAGAACTTCACTTCAGGTAAGTTCGTTTAATCTTATAATAATAACGAAAAAAACATTAGGATGTAAAATTACTGATTAAAATTATACTTGATTAAATTGTGATTGATTGATTGGACTATGAATAAATATAACGACCTTAAATTGATAAATGAACAAAAATTAAGAGATTTAGAAAAAAAATAAAAACACCAAGAAATAAAAAAGGTGTAAAATTAAATTAAATCATATTATTATTATTTATTTTATTTACTAAACAACTTTAATACAAACTTTCATTTAAAAACTATGCCCCACAAAACCGTTTTCACGGTTTGTCTGTGGGAACGGAACAATATTTTTAAAGATAATGTTAATATAATAATATTACTTGAAGTGGAAGCTAACAATCAATAAATCTTATATAAATCTTCCCCAACAATCTGCAAACACCTTCCTAAAAAATATGGTTTACAGACTCCTGAGAAAGAATATTTTAAGCGATTTCGCAAAATTACTTTTAATTTTCTGACTTCTTATATCATTACTTCTTATTCGTTAGCGAATAAAAACAAGGTATGTTCAACGGACTTCGAAAGAATGCTTCGGATACTGAGTGAGAATTCTCCTGTCTCCTATCCCAATAAAGACTGACACTCAACTTCTAAATATCTTAACCTTCCAGTTTTTGTGGACCCTTGATACCAGTAGATGTGTGGAGAGTATTTATCTAAAGGTGTGGACGAACGTTTTAGTCATTATCGCGCAGACGCAGCCGGGAATGTCGCTATTATCGTGCGCACGCGCCGGGCGGACAGACCATACAAGGGAATAGAAAGGGACAATAGAAGAGATCGTTTAATATACTGATGCTGTTAGCCTGCGACATCCCACTGCTGGGCAAAGGCCTCTCCCCATAATTTCCAATTGTTTCGAGCCAGACCCAATATTTTTTTAATATAGAAATTGATAATAACTGGCGAGTCCAGTGCAGTCAATGCCCTGAATCACCAGATCCCTCTTTCCCTCTTCTCTTTTATAATATTGGGAGGAAGGGGGGGATTATAGGTAGGTAGCTAGGTATAAATAACTTGAACTTGAACTTGAGCTGAAAAATTACTTCTACGTCAATAATTTGGTCTTTACCACAACAAAGAGAAAATTGTTTCAGGCTCATTGATGTGGCGAAGAGACTGAAGAGAAACGGCTGCCAAGGACCTTACTAAACAAATTACATGTAGGTCCAGGTATATCAGGTCAAAAAATGAAATAAACTTGACAAACGCGGTGGAAATCCTGTCAGACATTTTCATAAGGTTGTGGCATAATATTAACCGATTGTCATCTCTATCCATTTCTTGTCTATGGTGAGGGATGTTGGATTCATCTCTCGAGTATGTGTAGCGCAGCGCAGACGGACGTTATCTCGTCAACTGCTCGTAAACAGACGGCCACCTTGACTTGAGATAGCGTCCTCTTAAATTTTACAACAATCGGTAAGGATCTGGAGCTTGGGACAAAAGCTTTGGAAGTGCATGCCAGTTTGCCACTGGTGGAGGAAAAAACTAAGTATTAAGTGTTTAAAAAAGTCGTGCAACTAGAATATGATAGTGGACAGGTTTTCTTTCATAATATCTTACCAAAAAAATCCAGTAAGCGATTACCGGTTCTAATATATTTTTTTGTTATAATATAATAAAATATCATATTTTTAGGAGGAGTTCAGTGACATACACACTTACAGTAGAATTATATATATATCATCATCATCATCATCATCATTTCAGCCGAAAGACGTCCACTGCTGGACAAAGGCCTCCCCCAAGTGACGCCACGTTGACCGGTCCCGTGCGCCTCGCATCCAGCGGATCCCCGCAACCTTCACCAGGTCATCGGTCATATAAATATAAAGATTCAATGTCGAAATTCGCTCTAAGATAGATTCATAAAATAAGTTACAGTCATAATACCCCATTTGTATGGCTGCCACATAGCCTTTACGCTAAAGTCATTACTAATCTCTAGTCTTCCATACTAATACAAATAAAAATAAACAATCGCAGTAAATAAATTATGACGTAATACCAATGATCTAGGTTAAAAATAATACACAATGCACATGAAATTGAACCATTATCTTGTTAAATATCTCTTGTAAAATAATATAAGAAATGCAAAAGCAACTTTCGTCTGTATGTCACATTTATACTCCTTGACGGCTGAACGCATTTCGATGCGCTCACCGGTAGTAGATACATGATCTGGGAGGACATAGGATGACTTTTATCCCAGTAGTCCCCGTCATCATCTAGCCTAGCCTTTTCCTAACCATGTTGGGGTAGGCTTCTAGTTTAACCCCATGCAGCTGAATACCAGTATTTTACACGTATTACCCAGTTAGCACTGGGTAATACGTTACCCCTTGGAAAGACTGGTTGTCAGACTTTTGGCTTCTGACTACTTGTAACGACTGTCAAAGATCTACAAATGACAGCCAGGACCAACGGGCTTAACGTACTTTCCGAGGCAGCGAGGAAACTGGGTATGTAATGGGTCACCAATCCTTCTCAGCCTAGATGAGCACGGCTTAGCCTAATGATCGACCCGAGCGGCTGTTATTATGTAGCAACAAGCTCCTCTAACCCAGTGGTTCATCTCAATGGGATAATTTACGACCAGACGCAGACGAATCCGTGAACAAAAGCTAGTATATATAATATTAATTGAGAACATAGCGAGGCTTCCTTCCATAAACGTTAGGAATCTAGTTCAAGCCAAGTTAGAGCTGCTTAAGATTTTATGGGAGACCTTACTTTTGCCTTTTCAAGGAAGCATTATACTCAGTGTTTTTATACACGACTGCTATGAACTAGATTTACCAACAAAAAAAAATGTAATGTTCATTTCTGCATCCATTTTCTTTGCAGCCAAAGCTGGCCATACGATACCAGCATGTTTAAAAACAATCAAAAGGTCAATATTCTCAATTACCTAGCTTGTCGTCTATTACACTGCAGATGACTCGACATTAATTTAAATAAAGGAGAAAGCTGCTGCATATCTCTTGCTTGTCGGTCTGTTGGAATGGCCAAGTGAGGCGAAGAGACGAGGAATTTCTACAAAGTATTGCAGCTGCCTGATTATAGAAGAGGTAGAAGATGACCTGCGGCTATGTGGTGGACCAGCATGACAAAGAAGAACTGCCGGACGCGACAACCCAGGACAGATTGAACTGGCGCTAGAAAATTAGGAGAGCCAATCCCACCTAAAGTGGGATAGAGCTAGGAAAAAGAATCTGCTGCATATATCTTATGAAGACTAAACTAACTTCCAAACTAGACAAAACGAATAGAAGGTAACAAGACGCAATCACTTTCAAAGAATTATTACAACAGGACTTTCCAACGAGACCAACACTACTGGCAGTCCCTTTTCGGCAGCTTATGTCAGTCTCTTACATTTTGTACAGTTTGACCACTGGTGGCCCAGTGGTGGCAGCCCGAGAGTCCCTTACGAGCAGTAAGCCGTGGATTCGAACCCAGGCAGGCGCATTACTTTGTGTAATTTATTTCAACACCGCAGGCCTCAAAAACGGCGAAGAAAAACATCGTGAGGACACCGGCATGTTCTAGAACGAACAATTTGAAGACATGTGACATCTACCAACCCGCACTGTGCCCGCGTGGTGGATTACTGCCCGCTCCCTCTTATAGAAAGGAGGCCAGTGTCCCAGCAGTGGGAACATTATAGGCTGATGATGATTATGATGACCATTTTAAGTGTGCAGTTCGATCTGGCGCTGATTGTCAAGAAGAAATGAACTGATATGTCAAACTTGGTACATTTATATTTGTACTTTGTTTTGGCTGTAGTATATGACTGATAGAAAGCCATTTCGTCCAGGGCTCTAGATATCTTCGACCTCTTTTGTCGAGCCACCTAAGTGAGGTGCATTGATCTCTGGTGATTATATTCAATAAGGTAGTTGACCTGCACTGAGCAATTGTAATAATTCAACCAGCTCGATTGTTTATGGGACAATGGACACCATAATGACATAGCTTTCTACGGATTTTGGACTAACAATAATATGGTGACTGCCAAAATGTTTAGAACCTTTCCTTGGACAGTTTTTGATACCAAACACTACCAAATATGAAGGCGTTTTGTGAAGCATTGCATAATTAGCCTTTGCTGGCCCCACTACTGGGGAAGAGGCCACCATGTTTTCCTTTACCATTTTGAGATTGATTAAGATTATCATTCATCATCATTATCCTCGGCACAGCATGTCTTCTTCTTCTATACTTGTCTATTGCTCGTCATCTCATCAGACACTTCCTTTTTTGCCATATCCATCCATCGTTTCTTTGGTCTTCCTCTACTCTTATACCCATCCACATTCTTACTCAAAACTTTAGTCACAACATTTTTGAGATTGATCTAGGTATTGACATAAATTAAGATTGGAAGCCCACGTACCTTAATTAGCATAGGACCTTCCCAGAATCCATAGAACCGGGGTTTATGGTATTTTTACGAGTTCGATGCGACTCTGCATACAACATTGAACCCGATCTTACATTGGCGTGACACTCAATCTGAATATATCAGACATTATTAATAAGAACTGAGAAACCTTTATGGGGTCAGTAACCGGTCGGTGCTAAAGTGAAGAGTTACTCATATGTTTTTTTAGCTCTTTGGACTTGATCTTACATTGGCGTGACACTCAAACTGAATATATCAGACATTATTAATAAGAACTGAGAAACCTTTATGGGGTCAGTAACTGGTCAGTGCTAAAGTGATGAGTTACTCATATGTTTTTTTAGATCTCTATTGTTATCGTTTACGTTTTACGTTTTGTAGTAAGTAACGCCTTATTGTCGGGCCTACGATGTCCTCTGATACTTAAGTACTAACGCTGTAACAGAAATATTGTAAAACCAAATGATTTTAAAAGAGTAACCATGGAGTTTCTTGCCTGTTCTTCTCCATAGGAAACGACCAACCCGAACCTTGCACCTTTTTGTCGACGTGTCATAAGTGCCCGTGTAGGCTTATGCAAAAAAAAAAAAAGATTTTATTTTTTAATCAGATCGTTGAAATTGTAACTATAGATTAACGTATCATCAAGCCTGTAAACTCCGAAGGGTTTTTCAGAGGTATACCTAATAGTACACCCTCATTTCGCCAGTTATGTTAAAGTCCCATAAACAGGGGGCCAGCCTAGTGCCATCAACTGGGCACAGATCCAGACTCCAGTGGCTGCTACTGAGAAATTCCTGTCGGAAAAGCCAATAACACTTTACCCGGCCCGGGACTAGAACCAAGGACCTCTTGCCTCTTGATCTTGTTTTTTAGATTAGTAGTTCGTAAAGGAAAAAAATATGGTCTGTTCTGTTTTAGTAAGAGTTTGTATAGGTAGTACCCACTGTCTTTCCAATATAAACTCAAAGTGGAGTAGGTACATACAATAGATGTACATATAATAGGTATCCTATAATATGATACTCCTCTTCTTCGGCCCAGAACAACGAGATACCTTGTTGGACCTAAAACAGTTGCAAACACGACTAGGTAGGTTTTTTTCTCGATGTAGAAATCCTCAATTAATATCATTCTCTTGTCCCTATCCTAATTCATTTCGGGTCGGCGCAGCATGTCTTCTTCTTCCATACTTCTAATGCGACTAAACACAATTACCTAATCGAAGTATATCTAAACACCTATTTGGGTACTTACAACGTAAAACCTGTCCATCTGAACATTCTCAAAGCCGCAGAGAACAGTAACCACTAAAGAGAATAGCTAACAATCTGCTAACAATAGAATGATAGAGGCTGTCGTCCACCCCGCCACCCACCGTGACATACTGAGCTTACGTAAAAGCGCAGTTTACTGTACGATTCGTGTCGTTTTCCATGTGTGTCGACACAGAATTTTCTCTTATAAATTATCATCAAAAAGATAAAAGATCTCGCGAAAAGGCGAGAAGGGGCAGACCATCGTGGAAAGTGGAAGGAATGGGCAAATCCCATATACTTTTTAATGGTTTATTAATCCTTATTAGTTTTATACTAGTATTAATAATTTGTCTCCTGCATCACCCAAAGATTACTGTAGAGAATACCTTTTGCTTAAGACCGCCTCTATACATTTTTGTGCATTATTCAATATTATTCAATAAGTAGCCTTTTGAATCATACAATAGATATGTACAAGCCCACACATTTGATCCTCCCCAAAACTAAGTATGACACATTGTCATACTATGACAAACTTACGCAAATCGGTTTTACTGTTAGCTCGTGAGCGTTCCCTTTGGCGTCGAGTTGCGGTCAACGATGCGTTTGTTTGCTAATTTATTGTACTATATATGTATGTCGTATTGTGACGTTGTTATTTAATAGACTGGTGAATAACACTGCCTAAATTGCGGTTTCATTAAGCTAATATAATGCTTTTGAAGGTGGTTTAAACATAAGAATAGAAATTTCAAATATCTTACGACAATCTCATCATATTCAGATCAAAGACGTAAAGTTACAGTTATGATGTTGTTTAAAAAGATGAGAACAATATTATTACAGCTAATTCAATGGCTTAATCATAAATTTCAATTAGTTTGGCTGGACTGTTAAAGTGAAGGAATATAGTCTTTAAGAAAGGTTTAAAATAGAGTTTTTCAATCGAGTTCGTTTCATAATAAGCAAAATTTCCTTTTTAACATCCATGTATCTTTGTCATGTGTCGACATCATTGGAAAACCACCGCATCCAGTGATATCTACGTTACGTGTAATCCTATAGACCGGCAGATAATAGAATTAGTGGTGACGGGTGGCCGAGAGTTGTCCCACGCGTGTCCCACTCCCAGCCAATTGTGCAAACTGCCTCTTGTTCGAGTAGATGAGGTGTAATGTAGGGTTTCGTGAAACAAATGACGTTTGTCGTTAGGTGTTCGAGAAACTTTGTACATGGCAAGTTATACAAATTGGTGATCGTCTCTTGTTATGAAGTACCTATAGATAGATCATCATCTGCCTAGCCTTTTCCCAACTATGTTGAGGTCGGCTTCTAGTCTAACCGGATACAGCTGAATACCAGTACTTTACATGGAGCGACTGCCTATCTGACCTCCACAACCCAATTAGTACTAGGTAATACGATACCCCTTGGTAAAATAATAAAACAGCCGGGACCAACGGCTTAACGTGCTTTCCGAGGCACGGAGGAAACTCGGTATGTAATGGGTGTTCACCCATCCACAGACCAACCTAAGCAAACGCGGCTTAAGATTGATCTGTGTGGCCGTTATTCCACGAGCAAAATTTCAGTCTCTGAACAATCAAATAACATAGAAAACACATACAGTAACAAAAACACACTCGACCGACAGCAGAGTTCAAACAACCCATCAATTTTACCTGTAGTGGAAAACTCAACGAAAAAATAACATCCAATATGTCTGCTGTTTCCGAATATCAGAAAAATGATACGGTGTCCACAATTCAGGGAAGTGGAAGCCGCATTTATCCAGTTTTCGAGTCGGGCATAAAAAGAGCGGGTGCCGTGTCGCCCCCCTCCTCTGGGCGCCTGGACTCCCCCTCTAGCGCCGGGGGAGTGCGCTGAATCGATATGCAAGTAAAATGTACACCTGTAGTGACCATGTGTTTGGCATTTAAAAGGAACTTTGCGGTTATGATTTTTCTGTTGACCATTCTATATTTTCTAGCGATAGTTTGAAGGAAGTGTAGACTATGTGAAAGTTATATAGCTAGAAAGGCATTGTTTGATGAAATGACGAGTAATGGAGAGGTATGGAATATGAAGACATGCCGTACCGACCGCAAATTAGGACCGACATTAGGATGATACTAGGCAAGTGATGATTATGAGTTTAAATGACAATTTAATCGCATCATGAAGTTGATTTTTAATCATTCATTCTGTATTTTCTTTACACAATAGATATTTTTTTCTCACTTAGTAAAAGTACTTACATTTCAGCGTTGCAAGCAAAAATAACAGACTGACCTAAATGTACGGACACACTGCAGACAAGATGTGTACATCAGAAACTAATAGATACATATCTGTCAGAGTTCTGTGTGTATACCGGTAAGACCAAACCTTGAAAGTGAAGAAAACAAATCTCTAAAAATTTGACCCATCCACCACTCCATGTCTATCCAACCACCTCCGCAACTCATGGTCACCGCACACACCCTCAGTCAGGTGAGTCACTCCTATCTGTCCGTCTGTGTGGGTGTACGCATGTGTGTGTGTGCGAGACTCAGCGGCGTCTGTCATTGAAGGACGGGCGCGGTAGATTGGCGTAGTTATTAGAAGGTAGTTCAGTTTTAATAGTAGTTTTAATTGCAGTTAGTCAATATTGGTATATCGATTGGTTGGTTTAGTTGCAAGTGCAGGTTATGATGGCATGTGTTTGTTGACAGTTTCTACGTAACATCAAGTCTGTTTTATACTTGCACTGTCATTTACGGGACAACTCACGTGATTATTCGCGGGATGACTGGAAAATGCGGGTGGGTGATAAATAAATAATGATTAGCAGAAAAATGTGCCTACCATCTTTCTTTGTCACTTGCTATGCGCACTACCGGCACTCGATACAAAGTCATGGCAAAATACACTAACAATATCAGCAGGTTTTCATCATCATCATTATCATCATTTTAGCCGAAAGACGTCCACTGCTGGACATAGGCCTCCCCCAAGTGACGCCACATTGACCGGTGCCGTGCGCCTTGCATCCAGCGGATCCCCGCAACCTTCACCAGGTCATCGGTCCACCTAGTAGTAGTCCAGGGCGTAGGCCTTCCAACGCATCGTCTTCCGGTTCGCAGTCGCCATTCCAGAACTTTTCGGCCCCATCGGCCATCCGTTCTGCGAGCAATGTGCCTTGCCCACTTGCCCGAAGCATTGCCACTTCAGTTTGGCAATGCTTCGGGCTACGTCAGTAACCTTGGTTCTCTTGCGGAGGTCCTTATTTCTGATTTAATTACGCAAGGAAACTCCGAGCATAGCCCTCTCCATTGCCCTTTGGGTGACTTTAAGCCTTCTGATGAGGCCCATTGTGAGCGACTACGTTTTGGTCCCAGCAGCAGGTTTTATGAAGTCCTTATTATAACACCGGCTGTTTCTTTTGAGAATGCGTAATACTTATCACGGAAGATATCATGTTAGTGAGAGTGGATTGGAAGCTTAAACAACATCTGTTTTAACCAAAGGCTAGGTAAGACAGAGGGGAGTTAAGTCTTAGAACCCAGGTTTTCACTGTCCAAATGAACTCAACAAGTCATCAGCTCTAGTTATTGTTTGGTCGACCTACGTTTCATTAGTATTTTTTAGCACAATTTGATACCAATACAAAACACACCTACTATCCATCGGCAGTTAGGTGTTGTTTTTAATATTTCACTGCGCGGGCTAGAGACACGCGCGTCTCGGGGGAGCATACACAATCATACACCGCCATACACAACTAGACATACACAAACATACACCACACATACGCACTAACAAGATAAACTTTGCATACGTATTGTGAAGACACACCTTTATTTAGCCGAGATATGTATGTTAGGGTGCATTTTAGGGTTAATATTGAAGAGATATTATAATGTTTGTGACTTTTTTATCTTGGAGGGTTGAATAGGACATGTGGGATCAATGTTTCGTGCCTGCGCTATTAAGAATCACCTCGGTTTGCGTTTTTGTGGGCAATGCAAATAAGAGGGCACTTTTTAGGAGTTGGGCTCATAAAAAACGATCATTTGGTGCGTATTGCTAAAAGGTCTCCATCTTAAAACTCTGGGCTGAGGTGGGTTGCAGTATGTACTCAATACTACTCTCTTCCTATAGTGAAAAATGTGTATAGGTAGCTATGCTACTACCACCCCTTTAGGTTAAATGGATTGATGATATCTAAGTCCATTGTCACAAGTTTGCTTAAAATAGCAGCAGCTGCGGTGGTCCAGTGGTGACTGACACCACTGCTCTGATAACGGTGAATCCACTATTGCGAGGGAACCATCATGACCTAGAACCAACTCGTTCTGGACCCCTCCCTCTCACAAAGAAGCCTATGTCATAGCAGTGAGAGCATTACAGATGGATTTTGCTTTAGCTTAAAACAATACCATAGAATCGAAGTTCCACAAAAGAAATCAATCAAAGTGAAATCGTTTGTTGCAAACAATTAGGTTAACATTTCCTTGGCAGCTAGTCTGTTACAATGATTTCCACATAGCTCTTTAAAAACAACAGACAGTCGCATATCAATCGCGACGTAACTTCATCTCGACACATTCCCATGCAAAACCGAATTGAATCATGTGGAGACATGGAGTAGTAAGAAATGGAGGAAACGATTCTTCTTCTCAGCGTGTCGATGACAATTCATATTTAATAAGACCAAAATTTGGCGACGATTTTGGCACGTTCAGTAGCATCCATCAGCTGCTGATGTGCAAACATTAGGAGAGGCAAGACACGGTTGGCGCAGTGGGTGCTGCGCTGCGTATCGCGGGTTTGATCCCCGCATGGAACAAATATTTTTATGATCTACTGGTAGTTGTTCCGGGTCTGGCTGTTTGTGTATGTGGCTTTAAATGTTTGGAAACTCACCTACGATATAGGAGAAATCCTAAATGTGTGAGACGCCGTTTTCAATATATATATACATATACATATCTCAGCCGTAAAAAGTCCAATGCTAGATAGAGGCCTCCCCCAAGCGTCGCCACAAAGGTTCATGAGTGGCTACCACGCACTAGAAATTGCAACATTTAAGGCTTTCCGCGAAGTAGAGATTTGGTGATGGCAGCAAGAAACTGCTGGTTGCTCAGACACAGAATTCCGCGTAAAGCCCTTCATATGCCATCATGCTGGGGCATCCATCAGATCACATATGCCATTTAACTATGACTTGTTGCAGGTTCTGATTGACACTTTTCTGACGTAACTGTACTGTGTAGTATTTTCTATTTCACCATCTATTCCTACCAAGTAGTTGGAAAAAAACACGATCACTCTACATCATTACAAAAACATTGACGCGTTGCACTCCATTTACTAACGTATCGATGCACAAAACTATGTTTACGTAACTTTTGCATAATTGACGCGTCTGCGCACCTTGTAGTGTTGCGTTACTGAGAAATGCAGCATAAACTACAGATTTTTATTGAACTGACTATATGGTCTTCTGTACACCTAACTTTTGCTAGTTGGGTTACTATATAATTTTACAAAGTAATTCCTGAAAGGTAGCGTAAAATTTATTTAACTTGTGTTTTTTTCTATCTAGCTGATCCACTTTCATGAAAATAAATGACGTTTTTCTTGCAAGTAAACTATGATAGAGTTTGTCGACCAACTAAACCTATCACAGCACAGTCCACTACTGCCCTCATCACACCCTGTACTACGCCTTTAACCTCCATTCTGTCCCAGCCAGCTTTATAAAAACTTTAGTCCATCTAGCTGTCTAGCAAGTGGACCAACCCGACTGTCAGTCAGTGTCTACGATTTCGGCACCGTTCGGCAATTGGTACAGAGTTTGCAGGATAGGCGACGTTAAGACATGACGAAGTTTTAAAAACACCAACCAAACCAACTGGATCCTTCTGTCGTTTTCTTTCTCAAAGTGGTCTCTGCCAAGCTGGATGGGTTAAGAAGCAATGATAGCCTAGACTGCCCAGTTAGGCTGCAGTTCCACTGAGGCGGAGTGGAGCAGAGCGGAGACAAGCAGTGCCGCGCACCAATCACATAGCTTGAAATCCTCATCTCTTCACCACTCCATCATGTGATTGGTGAATCGCGGCACAGCTCGTCTCCGCTCGGCTCCGCTCCGCCTCAGTGGAACCGCAGCCTAATAGGTCTCAAGTTCGAACACAAGACACGCACCTCCGATTTTTCGGATGCATGTTCATATTATATAATTAACACTAAACTTGCTTCGGTGAAGGAAAACATCGTGAGGAAACTAGCATGCCTGAGAGATATTTCTTGACGGCATGTAAAGCGAAGTCAGAGGGCCATAAAACTGAGAGTAGGTTAAGCAGTAACACACAATAAAAGAAAGGAAAGCTGGATGGGTTGCCTCAAATGAGCATGCGATACGATAGGCTGCGTATTTCTAGAGCATGGGTTGAAATCCAGTTATCGCGCAATCAATTTTATTTTTCTTAACTAATATTATAAAGAGGAAAGATTTGATTGTTTGTTTGCATTGAATAGGCTCCGAAACTACGGATCCGATTTCAAAAATTCTTACAGTTTTAGATAGCCCATTTATCGAGGAAGACTATAGGCTATATATTATCACGCTACGACCAATAGAAGTGGAGCAGCAGTGAAAAATGTTGCGAAACGGGGAAAATGTGACGCAAACAAAGTTGCGCCGGACAGCTAGTATAAGTATAACGTAATAGTTGCAAATATTTAGGCTTATCAAAATTTATTAATTAAATATTCTAACAATGTTTATTGGAGAAATATTTAAATGTAACATTAATGGGAAGTAGAGCGGGAACGTGACGACGCGATAAATTAAGTAAATTTGTTATATTTTATACCACACATGATGTTTTCACATAGCTCAAAATAAGATTTTAGGCGACACGTATACGTATACATATAAAATCTTATTTTATGCGACTTACTCATACGTATTTTGGCTTTTTGATTGTTTACTATAGGTGGATAATGAGAAGCTCGTGGCTAAATAATAACAGCCGCACGGGTCGATGTTTAAGGTTAAGCCGTATTTGCCGAGGTTGGTCCGTGGATGGGTGACCATAATTACATACCTAGTTTCCTCCGTGCCTCGGAAAGCACGTTATGCCGTTGGTCCCGGCTGTCATTTATAGATCTTTGACAGTAGTTACGAGTAGTCAGAAGCCAACAGTCTGACATCCAGTCTTACCAAGGGATATCGTATTACCCAGTTATTGGGTTGTGGAGGTCAGATAGGCAGTCGCTTCATGAAAAATACTGGTACTCAGCTGCATCCGGTTAGACTGGAAGCCGACCTCAAGATAGTTCAGGAAAAGGCTAGGCAGATAGATGACTATAACTAAAAAATCAAAGACATGTGACGAGATCTACTATCCATCATGGTGGCTCATGGCTAGTGTCCACTAAGCTGTCGATTCCCGATTAATCGGCCGCCATTTATTGCCGCCATCTTAGATCGAAGCCAAGACCAAAGGTGAAAGTTTAAAACATAACATCACCCATGCTCAGCAGCCGCGCTTGTGACTCGATCATCCAGGCAGTCTTCAGTTTTCTGGTTTTATCTTTTTTTTTTAAACGAAGAAAACTCACGAAAGCACCATGTTCCAAAGCTAGAACTTGTTCGGCGGAGCTGCGTTTACATGGCTCTCCTAATCTACAATGCTTTGCCTAGGTGAATTACTCAACTACCCTTCAATAAGTTTTGTGTTGCGTTGCGGAAGTGGTTGTTACAAAAGTGTGTTTATTCGATAAATGAGTACTTTCAACAATGTCCATGTAAATTTTATAGGTACAATAAAGCACAGATAATATATGTTTAACTAGATAGGTACTGGAGGATCTAACATTGCTATACATAAATTGACAAAATGTAGTTACTGCTAATTATTATCTTAAGTGTAAAAACTTGTACTATTGCATGCTATATATTGGCCAAATGTGTGATACTAAATATATTATACTAGCTGTCCCGCGCAACTTCGTCTGCGTCACATTTTCCCCGTTTTCGCAATATTTTTCATTGTTGCTCCGCTCCTTTTGGTCGTAGCGCGATGATATATAGCCTATGTCCTTCCCCAGGTTGAAATCTATCTTCTTGCCAAATTTCATTAAGATCCGATCAGCCGTTTAGTCGTGAAAAGGTAACAAACAAACAAACAAACAGAATGACTTTCGCATTTATAATATTATAAGTATGGAAGTATGGATAAGAACTTCATGTACCTACCATATTTGACGCAATAAAATAAATTAATTGAATTTAAAGTATTATAAGATACGTGAAAAACCGTACGTGTTGCTTTACATAAAAATTAATTGACATCAAAGTTTCAAACGAAATGACGAGCATGTACAAAAAGTTTATAAAAGCGACGTTTTCTGTATATTTCCCTCGAGATGGGGGTGAATAGATGTTTTTCATCGCAGAGGCGTGTCTGTGCTTCAGTTTTACCGCACCTACTAATGTTATTAATTGTTTTTTTTTTCGATGTTATTTTGAAGAGGTTCAGATGACTTTTGTGTTTTGTTTTAGCCTAAAGAAGGTTTATTCCGTAAATTAGCAACATCGGAAATACTGCCGTGTCGTAAACAGTCAACTAATATAATATAAATACTTCATTTTTATTTAAATCTTTTTGGGATCATCTTCGTTTCGGTAACATCCGACATTGTTTATTTATTGCAAATTGTATAAAAATACGTCAACAAAGAATCAAACAAGAGAGCCGTTCTAAATTGGCCATGAAACCTTTTTTTTAATAAAGGCATTTATTTTAACCCTTTTATGTTCGATGGGGTTATTTTGACCGTTCACAGCCTGAGGCTTTACCCAACCTTGAATTTATTGCACGCAGCGCTGCGTAATGAAGAGTTATTTGTTACAATTACAATTGTACTGGAATTCTTATTTTAAATTTCTAGGATTTTTAATCATCTTATAGGCTTGCTAGCATTTGGCTATTGTTTCACCAGATATTAGGAGATGATATTATCATCGATGCTGAGCGAACTTAAATTTATAAACCAACCTTAGCGTGAGTAGGTAAGGTTGGTTCATAAATTCAAGTTCGCTCAGGGAGCTATGGAACGGGCTATGTGAGAGACTCCAAAGTGGCATCGCATACGGAACGAGGTGATCCGACACAGTACCAGACTTGTCAACATACTTACATAGCTCACAGAATAAGTAAGCTGAAGTGGCAATGGGTCGGCCATATTAACTGTAGATAGTACCGAGGACAATTGGTGTGTTCTTGAGTGGAGACCGCGAATTAGCAAGCGTAAGGTGGGACGCCCTCAGCTCGCCCTCTAAATCGATTCGTGGCAACTGGATGGGAGTTGCCACGAATCGATTTAAATGGCGTGCGATTGAAGAGGCCTGTGTCCAGCAGTGGATTGTTGTAGGTTTATGGTGGATCATCAATGATACTGCACGTCACTATTATTAGAACATAATGTTTGTAGAAGTGCCATGGAATTAATTAACCAAAGTAATAAAAAAATGCACCAAACTTGGATTTATTGGTCAAAAGTATCTTAAGGATTAAGGAAATGGAAGTCGTTATTAACTGTTAAATTTACTTTTTTGTTTCAGTTAATTATAGTTCTATGAGCACTAAAGATAAATGTATTCACTGTTTCACGGCACTTCAATATTTATATTTCTTGATCGGAATCACGTTCTTGGTTCAACGGGTCGATTGTAAACATCTCATATTCAGCAATTTAAGAATTCTTCTAGTCAAAAAATCTTCTGAAGTCCTCTTAATAACCTTTATTTTAAAACTATGTCTCAAATGAAATTCATTTTCAGTATTCCGTTGAAGTTTCTTGAATCGCATTTGTCCTTTACTGTCGTATTCGGGTTGCAACAAGCCTTTCACAGGTTCTTCATATATGTCTTCATCGAGTTTGGGCACGTCCATAAGTGGAAATATTTTGTTCATGACAGTATTTTGAAAACTTTGTAATAGTGACTCTGTGGATAATGGCAGTAGAAGAAAAAATGCGAGCATTTTAATCTTGTTGTGTGACATCGATCTGTCAAAACGTAATCGTTACTGGGGAAACCAAATGTGGCGTGAATTGCAATCAATTTTCATTGCTAGCTTAGTTTGCAATGCCGTTTCACTTATTTTGCCATTTTTGTAAAGAGAATCACTGATTTTTTAAAATAAATATTTCCTTTGTTTCTTTTCTCACAAATAAGTTTATGAATCATGTAAGTGCAACGTTATGCAAGGAGCTCGTGGCAAAATAATAACAGCCGCTTGGGTCAACCTTCTGGTTATTACATACCGAGTTTCCTCCGTGCCTCGGAAAGCCCGCTTAGCCGTTGGTCCTGTCATTTGTAGATCTTTGACACGTAGTCTGTGGCCTGAAAGTCTGACAACCAGTCTTACCAAGGAGTATCGCATTACCCAGTGCTAACTGGGTAGGTCAGATAGGCAGTCGCTCCATGTAAAATACTGGTATTCAGCTACATACAGTTAGACTGGGAGCTGATCCCAACATCATCAACTCACTCTATCAATGCGTAGTTCATAACATATTATTTACCAAAAACACTAATTTTCATTTCCCTAAGATCTACTCGTATATTAATAGATTGTTTTACATTTCGTTCTTTTTCTTTTGATTGTGTCAAAAAAAAAACAAATGTAAAACATTCATAATATTCAGTGTCAACAATTCTCTTCTCAAAAGGCATAGATACCTACAGCTAATAATAATAACGCACCTTTTTTTCAATACAGCTTATTCTTAACCCCAAAGAATAAGGCGTCTGTTACCCTATTCATCATCTTCCGTTACACCTCTAATCCCAACCCTTTCAATACCCTGAGACCCCAAGGGTCAAGACTCGTTAATTGGAAGGGTCACTTTTATTGTCCATCTTGACCAATCCCTGTTTTTTATAAACTTTATACCTTTGTCCGAAACTGGTCCAGATGACCCCTGGTCGCATTTCAGCGTTATTTGAGAAGGGTCAATAGGATTTGAATAAGAGGTCAGTTTTAAAGGAGTGGGGCAATTTTGACCCGCGTGGGATTGGGAAGGTTAAGATTTATTATTTATAGCTTCTAATCGTAAGTTTAAATTGAAATAAAATTAAATCTTTTTCGTTTTCTTAGACTATTAGATTTTATCAATAAAGAATAGTTAATAGATAAAACACATCGCATCAACTAAAATAACGCAATAACAGCGGATAACAGCGGATGAATGTCAAAAAAAAACTAAACCTACCAAGACAAACACGTGCATGCATGCCAGAAGTGCATGCATGCCAGGTGATCTAAATATTGCAAATCAAACAAAATAAACGAAATTATAACGTTACGTGGTAAGTTCCATGCTATAATGCGCCGCTTTTCAGTATTTCTTGGTTTATCTTGTGGTGTGCCGCCCATGGGCCTCAGACTTGGCTTTACATGCCATCGAGCGAGATATATCTCTCAGGCATGCTGGTTTCCTCACGACGATGTTTTCCTTCACCCAAGCAACTGATAGTTACACAATCGGACCTGACTCCGAAAAATCAGAGGTGCACGTCTTGGGTTCACCACTAAGCTATCACTGCTTTTCATTTACACTGACTTGATGAGAGGTCAATAGATAGAATTTGAAATTAAAAATTTATATCATCTAGTTTAAAAGTGCTTAAAAGAATGAAACCAACTAAACAATAAGAACACTACTCTACTCCGTTTCTAGTCCTCTTACCATGTTTGCATTTTTTCTTTTTTCCTTTTTCTTCTGTTTTATCATGGCCAGCATGATCATCGTTGCTTACTATTTTAAATCGCGTCTGACCAGCATTGTGACGTTTGTATCCTTTTTCTTTTGATTTTATTCTCGCTCTCAATTTCGGGTTATCAGAATTCAGACCACCAGGTCTCCTTTCTAAGGCTTTGATAATATTTAGCAAAAAGTTCGTTAACACTTGATTCAACATTCCATCCTTGACTTTCATTTGTTTTACTGCGTTTTCGTTTATTGCAGATATGTTTTCTGAATATATGGCTGGCAGTAAAAGTAAATAAACGAACATATTCATTATTTCTTTTATTTGACGTAGATCTTTTGTCACCAAATTGCTACTGAGTATAACGAATGCGGCGTGTAATGTTATCTGATTAAAACGCTGGCTATGTTTTCTACAGTTTCACTTGCAGTTTAGAAAAGAAGCGTGCATATGCTTAACACTTTTCTTTAAATGTTGTCTATTATAGGTGTGCCCGATGTCCGTGGATCTCTAGCGTCGGCTCAAAGTGAAATGGTTTCTGATTTACATGATCTTCATGAAGGTAAACAGAATTTTATTTCTTTCTTCTAGAAAGAAAGAAAAAGAACAGAATCCGTCTTATAATATTCTTTATCTGTTCTTAACCATCGTGTTATATTCCATAAAGGTTGTTGCTTTCCACTTTCTTTGTTTTCTTTGGTCATAGATTTTTATTAAGATTTAAATCGTTATAATTTTAACGGCTGAACAAAGCGTCTCCAACTTTGAAATAAATGTACGGAAACACGCAGTATTTTGCAATATGATTATGCATATTTACTACAATCGTATGTTGCGTTAATAGGCTATTTAATTACTTATTAAAATTAATGATAGTTAGAATTACTTCGTTATTTAATTAACCAGCTAGCGTTTGAGTTAGCGGGACTTGTGCTACTAGCACTTCATCATCATCTGGCTAGCCTTTTCCCCACTATGTTGGGGTCGGCTTCCAGTCTAACTCAATGCAGCTGAATACCAGTATTTCACACGGAGCAGTCGCTCCGCTCATTGTGGTGGTCAGATAGGCAGTTCTTTCATACAACAACGCATGCAATCTTCTTACTTTTATCCTAAACTATAAAATATCAGTTAATTAACCGAATATATTTTTGTTGCATGAGCAGGAATTGTTGAAGGAGATCGTGGCTAAATAATAACAGCCGCACACGTCGATCTTCAAGGTTAAGCCGTGCTTGCCGAGGTTGGCCCGTGGACAGGTGACCATGTTTACATACCGAGTTTCCTCCGTGCCTCGGAAAGCACGTTAAGCCGTTGGTCCCGGCTGTCATTTGTAGATCTTTTTGGCAGTCGTTACGAGAAACCTATTAAAAGTTAGTAACAGATCAATTGGATGGAGATACATGGGAAGTTCATCCAAATCTTCACACAGACACAAATGGCCATCTAAAATTCATTCTGCAATGTTATTTTTAACTTAATGCTAACCGTCAGCTGCCGAACTAACAAAAGATGAGAAGACCGTTATACGTGCAAAGTTTTAATTGCCAAAATTTGCATAAACGCTCTCAGGGACGTTGCAAAAAGGTAGAAGACAGGGCAGGACAGGGGACGGCTTATGATTGATTATAAGTGGTCATGCTAGAAGGGGAAATGCTTGTATTGCGAATGCTTCTTAATCTTGTGTTTGTTTAAATGCTTGCAAAAAAGTGTGAAGGGATTGTTTTGGAGGACCGAAGAGATACTGTTTTTTAACCGACTTCTAAAAAAGGAGTAGGTTCTCAATTCGGATGTTTGTATTTTTTTTTTTTTTTATGTTTGTTCGCGCATAACTCCGTCGTTTGCCAACCGATTTGAAAAAATCTTTTTTTGTTTGAAAGCGTATACTTTCCAAATGGTCCCATGAAAATTTTATCGAAATCAGATAAGCCGTTTCTGAAAAAATCAACAAAAATTAAATATTTCTAACTTTTAGTTTACTCTGCATTGCGTTTGTTTGTTCGCGCATAACTCAGTCATTTACGAACCGATTTGGAAAATTATTGTTTTATTCCAAAGCCTATGCTTTCCATTTGGTCCCATAGTCACCAAATGGGGATCTGATGATGGAATCTTGGCGAAATCGAGGGAACTCTTCAAGTTTTATAGGAAACGTACAGCGATTTTGGTATTTTCTACAACAAGTGAAGCATTTGCGTTCAATAAGAACCATTCTACCTAATCTGATGATATGATGATGAAGCCAAGAGACAAGCACTGGAACTCCATAATAAGACAATGTATCTTAGCTGTGTTTGGGCTTGTTGGAATTGTAACGGTATGCACTTTCCACGTGTACCACAGACTAACTTTTTGACTTTCCTTATTCAACCTAAGTAACAAGTGGGTCCTCTGCTTTGATAGTCTGTTTTCGCGATGATCAGGGTTCTTATTCAAAATGCGTTGATGATTCCTTTCCCTTATTTCTTTTAATCGTTTTCATTTTTCTCAGTTGCAGTTCGACGCCTTTTATCACACGAGAATCATCTTTACTAGGCCTATCCATATTTTATTATTAGATTAAAAATATGTCACTAAAAATTAACAAATAAAAATATTTTTTGCAAAAAAAGAAACCGACTTCAAAAAACACTTAACGCACTAAAAAGTTAAAAATAATACTACAACCTACCTATATTAATAAACCTAACCTAACCTACGATTAACCTATAATAAAATTTAATAATTCTTTGGAGTCGGTGCCAAACAATATACGATACCTACCTAAATTACTATATACAGACTAAGGCCAGAAAAAAGCAAAACATAAATCTTACAGCTTCTAAATATTAATTCATTCATTAATTCTAATTACATTGCTTGGCACCGACTCCAAAGATTTATTAAATTTTATTATAGGTTAATCGTAGGTTAGGTTAGGTTTATTAATATAGGTAGGTTGTAGTATTATTTTTAACTTTTTAGTGCGTTAAGTGTTTTTTGAAGTCGGTTTCTTTTTTTGCAAAAAATATTTTTTTGAAACTGTTGTTGGTTATTGCTCAAAATTTTGTAAGAGAACTAAGTATATTGTATAAACATGAATTCATACATTATTCGAGGTAAGTAAAAAAAAAAGGATTTTTTTTCAAAATAGCATTACTCATAACTTCACAACATGTTTATGATGGAAACAACATTATCTTCATAATCATAATTACATTTCATGAGTATATTCGATTAATTAGTAAATTTTTATACATTCTAAGTATTTTGATTAGAGTTACATAGATTTAAATAATATTTGGTTTTTATACAATACTATTTTTAAAATTGTTTTATTTTAATGATTATTTAGAGATTATTATTGAATTATTTTTTTCATTTAATATTATGTTTTTAATAAAATTAAATTTTGAATTATATTCAAATAACACATAATCCGATAAGGACAATTATATCCATCTTTGGACTAGGCAATCATGGAGTTACTGTCGTCACCTACAGCCCGACTTCACCTAACCCTAGACGTCGATGTCTCTTTCCTTGTTCGTTTCCCCACGTTTTTGTGGCATCCTCGCTAAGGATTTACACAAGATGGTAATAATGGATTATAATTTAATAAAACTACATTTTAGGTGAAGCATGTAGTCTGTTGACGTTGTAACTATACGCAAACGATGAGCCATTTTTGCAATTTTGGACTAGTTTTAGTTACGATATTGTGTGAGATTTAAAATATAATGTCTTATACACAATTGTACTTTTTGATGAAAACCTTCATTCTTAAAACGAGATAAAACAAGTAAAAAGTCGTCTTTTTGTCCCGAGTGGTGGCTACAAGGAACTTGAGAAAACAAAGCATAAAAAAATAAAAGCAACTAAAAGTCTTTATTCTAAAGCGTTTAAATCCTTCATTGTAATAACCTAGAGAACAAGACCACTAATCCCATTTGCGACAAGTCAGCTTCCGAATCCCACGTCCAAAAAAAAAAACAAAGATATTAAACAATAAACGTCCAAATTACCATAAACAACGCATCATGAGACGGTTGGAACCAGTCAAAACCGGTTTTATCCGGAAATTGTCAGATCCTATAGTTCCGTGACACCGCTCCACAATTGCCCCTTTTGTTTCGTTTTTTACCTGCCGATCTGACCGTCTCGCATTTGGGGGGTTAGGCGATTAACAGTGAGAAGATCAAACAGGGTCATTTTTGTTTAAGATGGACGCTGGATGGGTTGTGTGAGGGTTAGATATTATTGTGTGTTATGATCTTAATAGCCGGATGTTAGCAAAATGGGGTTTTGTTCGGTATATTAATTGTCATTTTTTGGCGGGACTTCTCTCATGAGAGCGCAACCTATGAGTTTGCTTGTAGGTCTAATGTGTGAAGTGAGATGGAGAATTATGAATGGCTAGCTATTCTTCGCGGCTTCGTTCCCGTTTGTACGGAAATTAACCCACAGAAAAGGTTTAAATGTAGCATAAGACATTCCGGGATTATGTAGCTTCCCGTTAGTGAAAGAATTTTTGGAATCGAATCAGGAGTTCAGAAGATTAAAAAAAAAAAAAAATTAGACTTATTGCATACAACCATGTAGGTACCTACAATGACTGACGTTATGTGTAATAATAGTGCTCTACAATTATAAAAGTATCAAAGACAATTCTTCCATTCATCTTCTCCTTCTTTTTTTTTCTTGCTTTGTTTATTGTTTTATTTTTTTTTGTAATTTTGTGTGCACGTCATATGTCTCTGTGACAAAATATTACTTTTTCTCTCTTTTTTTCCGCACCGTTCAGAACTTAGTATTTTACATGAAGGTTGCATGCAGCTGATCGCATCAGAAAGGCAAGTAAGTAAGTAAGTAGTGGAAATTAGAAAAACAATAGTATAACATTACGCCCGTTATTATGGTACTCCTCTGACTTACCCACCGGAGGGTGGGTAAGTCAGAGGAGTACCTAATAGTCCACCCACATTTCGCCAGTGTTTAACTCCCATGTGAAAGGGGGCATGGCTATTGCCACAACCGGGCACGAATCCTAACACCGTGGCTGCTACTGAGAAACTCCTGATCGAAAAACCCAACAACACTTTGCCAACCCGGGAATCGGGCAATCAAATATAACACTATCCTGCAATCGATAGCGGCTCGGGCAGACAGCCCGCTAGTGTGCGCGCTGACTAATCGCACTCGATCTCTTCTTGTTACTAAGTACTAACATAGGCTTGTTCTGTATGGTGTCGGACGTAAAGAATAGCACAATCCCATATCTTCCCGTGGGTGTCGTAAGAGACGACTAAGGTACTTACCAGAGAATGGGCAGCAGCGTTCTCTGTGCTTTTGTGACAACCGTACTGCGATCGCCAACCCGCCTGCCAAGCGTGGCGATTATGTCAAAATCCCCCTTATGTCAATGTGGCGATACTTGGAGGAGGCCTATGTCCAGCAGTGGACGTCTTTCGGCTGAAATGATGATGAACATAGGCTAAGTTATATTGTTACTAACACAGTGGACCTTTTTATATGTAGTCTCGTAAATAAATAAATAATAATAAATAACAAACAAAAATTTTTTTTTATTTAAAAATTTTTCTTTGCTTGTACTTTTTAACTTGTACAAACACAAGATCGTCTAATTGAGTAATCCTCACACGTAAAATCCCTTTAAAAAAAGGGTAAGCAATTAGGTACTTATCGCCTGAACCGACATGGTCTTATTCTTTCAAAACGTTGTATAATTTGCCCCCATATTTAGTGAAACAGTCGTTTTTCTCCCCATTTTCTTGTACTTACTGATAACGAAATGAGCTTCAAAGGTGCGAATCGTTGACCTCAATACCTTACTTATTTACCTTCCTGAAAACTAAAATCAAACGGTTTTGGACCTTAAACTTAGGGTGATAAGAGTTACGAAGTAAAATGTTGATGTAAGATTAACTTTGGGATGTGCTCACAGCATATGTAATTGTACACTCACTTCGAAACGATATCTTTGCAAGATTAGCTCTGCTGTCCAGCTAAGCCTTATCTTCTTCTGCCTAAGATCCATTTTCCAGTAATTTACTGGAAAATAAATGAGGTTCAGTTTATTTAAAACATGCAGTTATCGTTGAAACATGTCGCTTTATCAGTACGCTTCAGTGGACTCAGCAGATGTGGATTTAGTTAAAGACAACTGTCTGACTATTGATTTGTGTAACGTTTTCTTGTTTTAACGGCTTTTAGAACAAACAACCTTATCCCCCTTATAGGGGATAAAGTTACGGATTCATGTGCGTATTGTATAATTAACACTTGCCTTTTTTTTTTACGGATTGGAAATTATCAAATGACTCCTCCCGCTCTGGGCGGAGCAGAAGGGAGTATCAGACTTGTACGGACTAAAACCCATCCATGTACAGTCTGCAAAGGAGATAAGTAACCAAGTTCTCATACTACCTACTAGTGTACTTATCTCCTTTGCAGACTGTACCTTCTTAGCCCTTTGTGTTCCAGGGCCACGGTATCTCGTTCCAAGAGTCCCGCAGCATTTTTTACTTTATTATCACTTGCCTTGGTGGAGGCAAAACATCGTAAGGAACCCAGCATGGCTTAGAGATAGTCGGGGGCCCAACGGGTGGCATAAACACTCTGATACCAAGTTATCCACTAACCAGACGATAAAGAAAGAAAAGAAGTGTTTGTGATCCTTCTTGAATATTTCATCATCATCATCATCATCAGCCTATAATTTTCCCACTGCAGAGACACAGGCCTCCTCTCTATGAGAGCGAGTGGAATCCACCACGCGGGACCAGGTTGGTAGATGTCACATGTCTTCTAATTTTTAGTTGTAGGATATGCCGGTTTCCTCACGATGTTTCCCATCCCCGTTTTGAGAAATGTAAATAAATTACACAAATGTGTCTGCCTGGGTTCGAACCCACGATTTACTGCTCGTAAGTTGGGGCTGCCACCACTGGGCCACCGCTGCTCACTTGAATGTTTACCTTTGTCCTATATGGAACTCATGATTAGTTTGGACCAAGCCAGTCAATCTGTTAGTCATCATCTGTCTAGCCTTTTCCCAAATTATCTTGGGGTCGGCTTCCAGTCTAACCGGATGCTGCTGAGTACCAGTATTTTACTTGAAGCGACTGCCTATCTAACCCTCACAACCCAGCAACTGGGTAATATGATACCCTTAGTAAGACTGGATGCCAGACTTTTGGCTTCTGACTACTCATAACGACTGTCAAAGGTCGACAACTGACAGCCGGGCCAAACCGCTTAACTTACTTTCCGAGGCACGGAGGAAACTCGGTATGTAATTATGGTCACCCGTCCACGGACCAAGCACGGCTTAACCTTAAAGATCTACCCGTGCGGCTGTTATTATTTAGCCACGAGCTCCTGTTCTGTAAGTATTACTTAATATTCATCATCATCATCATTTCAGCCCAAAAGACGTGCACTGCTGGACATAGGCCTCCCCTAAGTGTCGCCACATTGACATTTTGGGGGGTTTTGCCATAATCGCCACGCTTGGCAGGCGGGTTGGCGATCGCAGTACGGTTGTTACAAAAACACAGAGAACGCTGTTGCCCATTCTCTGGCAAATACCTTAGTCGCCTCTTACGACACTCACGGGAAGATATGGGATGGTGCTATTCTTTACGTCCGACACCATACAGAGCTGAGTTACTTAATATTAGAGAGCATGAATCTGCCACAGAGTGTAGTTGACCTCTTCGTTCCTTAATTTCTGAGCCTTGTCACCTGGGCTTTGCCTTCCATTATCCTCTTGTCCTTATCCCAATTCATTTAGGGTCGGTGCAGCATGTCTTGTTCTTCCATACTTCTCTATTACTCGTCATCTCACCGGACACGTCCTTTCTTGCCATATCATGCTGCACACAGCCCATTCATCGTTTCTTTGGGCTTCTACTCTTATCACCAAATCAGGTAACCATTTATTGTTTTTTTTTTAAGTCGCAGCACTGTAACTTTTGAATTTTGTAAGTATGGTTAATGAGCTAATATTGACGGCACGGTTGGCGCAGTGGTAGAGAGATCGAATGCTGCGCTGCGTGTCGCGGGTTTGATCCCCGCACGAAACAAATGTTTTTATGGCCTACAGGTAGTTGTTCCGGGTCTGGCTGTTTGAGTATGTGAGTTTAAATGTTTGTTAACGCACCCACGATACAGGAGAAATTCCTAGTGTGGGGCAACGTCTTAAAAAAAAAGAAATATCTCAAGTACGCTTTCTATTTCATGAATCCTAACATAACTCTGGCGTTAGAGATACAGTAGTTATTCCATCTATCACTTCTGCCTACCCTGTCGGGAAACAGGCGCGATGATACATAGGTACTGTAACCTTGATCCACGCATCATTAAGAAGCCGTCTCGCTCGGTGACTGAGCTGTGACGACATGGTTGATACTTATGCGGGCTGATAAGCACCATAATGTCTCAACTTACTACATACTTATTGAGTTTCTTATTTTAAACTGAATCTTAATGAGATAAAATTAAGAAAATGCATAAGTTGCATGCGAAAGGTTTTTTTTTTTGTTTAGCCCTTCCGTCCCTCTGCTGAGCAAAAGCCTCCGCCATTACGTTCCATCACTCTCAGTATTTTGGCTTCTCTGACCAAATCGTATGTATTATATTTATGTATAATCGTATGTATTATATATTTGAAATCTTAATAATTATGAGGACGTTCCTGTCTGTAAAGCCCAGACCACCGGTAGCTTGGACCCTACTTCCGACACTTGGAATTGGACTGGGACCGACACTTGGACTGAAAAGCCCTACCTGTTACTTACCTTAGACCGTACCTTACAAATTTACGGATTTTTACTTACATGGCAAACCATTCATCATCCACTTTCTCTTTAAATAACCTCCATTGTAGCGCCATCTATGCAATTAAATTGTATCCGAATTCCGTAGTCAAAAATTAAAAAGTAAATTGCGTTTCCAACCATGCCTTGGTGCAATGAGAAAATAGTTAAAATCATATCATTCCAATTCAAACACCGACACTCTTTTGTTTGTTTCATTGAGTTTTTTGCCACTGACTTCCCAAAGGAAAGTTATTTTCCACTGTTTAGTGTAAGTCGGTTATTTTTTTGCAAAAATGTTTTTATTTTACCCTTTTTAGTTGTGGCTACGTTTTTGTGTGTTGTTATCTCACACAAATTGTCATCGAGTATCAATTTAACATTATAACTAGAAGTTATTAGCATATCATAGACGAAGAAGAAAGATGCTTATCGAGGATAACTCATTGAAATTCTTAAAGAACCGAAGCAAAGTTAATAATATTAAAAAAATACCGGCCAAGTGCGAGTCGGACTCGCGCACGAAGGGTTCCGTACCATTATTTGTAAAAACGAGCAAAAAAATCACTTTTTCGTATGGGAGCCCCCTTAAATACTTATTTATTTTATTATGTTTTTAGTATTTGATGTCATAGCGGCAACAGAAATACATATTTTGTAGAAATTTCAAACTACTTCTGACTAACTGTAACAGTTCTTGAGATACAGCCTGGTGACAGACGGACGGACGGACAGACGGACGGACGGACAGCGAAGTCTCAGTAATATGGTCCCGTTTGACCCTTTGGGTACGGAACCCTAAAAATGGGACCACCGCGCAAGCAATACTTAACCACCTCCTTTTATGAAGGTTAAAATCTCCCATAACATTCCCAAAGCACTTAGCAGGCACCAGTAGTTAGCAATTATTTCCTACTCATGACTTCTCTAATGTCATTTGCGGGCATTCATCTCGTTACGGAGAAGTGTGAGTCAGAGACGAGATGCTGGCTGACCTCTGACTGTTCCTACGTGCTTGCACTGCGCCGTGTAGTAGGTATGTAGGCGCACGCAGACTGTTGACATTGACATTGAACATTAGACTAGCTTAGACTGATGACCTCATATTGTGACGTGACGTATTGTCTGGTAGATACATATATTATTTATTCAGTTTAGTTTATTTACTTTACGTTGCAAGCAAGAATAGTCTTTACGCTGGTCAAAATATATATTTTTTGTCGGTAGTACGTTAGTTACAAACTGTAAATATAATAAACTGACTGCCTCGCTGATCTAGTGGTGTGGGTTCGATTCCCGAGTTGGGCAAATTGTTATTGGGTTTTTCTATAAGGAATTTCTCAGTAGCAGCCACGGAGTCTAGTTTTGTGCATGGGACTGCAAACATAACTGGAGAATTTTGGGTGCCATGTACTATTTGGTACACCTCTGCCTAACACTTTTGATTACAAGCGTGATGTTATAGTTATGTAATAAAGAATAAAACTATGTCAAATATTTAAATAACTGACAAAAAATTCGTCTACATCGCTGTCAACAGGAATCAGCATTGCCACGTTGAATGGCAATGCTGATTCTTTGGCCAAAAATATAAGCCCTCTAGTCAGGTGAAGAGTACACCAACCGCTTGGCGAGATCTTGTAAGATTAGATTGGCACTCGGACGCTATGGCCCTCGTGTTAAACCTCAAACGGCACAAACATTAGCTACCAATTAAGTTATTGTATTTGCGCCGTTTTAGGTTTGCAGCAGCCATTCAAGCATAGCCCATCGTGCTAGGAAGACACACAATGAACTTGCCCCATCCCAGCGCAAGTCAGTCTAGTACATATTGTTTTTGTTTTGGACATCTACTGCACTTAGTCGTATTTTGATATAAACTGAAACACAAAAAAATAACAAATATTTGTTTACTTCAATTTCAATTTTAATTCGAAATCATACAAGTACAATTTCGGAATCAATTTCTAACTAGACGTGATAAATTAGAATCGAATCAGATTATTATTTTCTCTAAGATAAGTACGACTGAACAAGCATTGATAGACCATGAACCAATAATAACTAGCCTCTGCTACTGACTTGGTCCGGTACGAACTATATTCTTCTTCTTCTACTTCGTTCTTATAATGCTGAGGAATGAGATCACACCATTGCGTCTTACAGTTATATAGGTTTTAGGTCGGTATATACTCCCTCGCCATCAAACTGCCTTAAACCTTTCGTAAATATAATAATAGTAAATATATCGTAAATATAGTAATGTAGTAATAGAAAATTCATTGTGAAGTTACATATTATGTAATCTTGACAAAAGCTATTAAAACATGCAACTAATGATAAGCAGGTGAAAAAAAGTAGAACACAATACAAGAATGACCGTTAGACGAACAAAAGAACGGCCAAATTCAACCCTTTACACTACAAAATCAATTCTGCACAAAATCACACCACATCCAATATGTCCCAACATCTCAAGTGATCAATAGTCTTCGCCGTCCATCTTCCCATCTCACAAAGATGCCTCCATTGTTCGTGACCAACCAATTTGCATAACCCTGCGATGCCAACGAACAATACCACACTATCCTACACTACCTGCCGGTCATACTGACCCATTTCTAACTGTTAGTCTATTCAGCGAACGCAAAATTTCTCACTGGCCAAACAAAGACGCCTGTATGACCAAACCCTTTTCGCGCACCGATTTTTATGGGAAATAGTTTTCTATGCTCTATTTTTTGCATTGTCCATCAACGCCCTACGGATTCGCCGTTGGCAAAGGTTTATGTGATTTTAATATAATGCGAACATAATAGAATGGTCGGTATTGCTTATTATTTGTTAAATTATGACCGTTATACGTCAGGCGTATGTAACAGTAGCCGGTATCGAGAATTCGTTAACGTTAAGACAAGATGGTTTGCTTGAAAGGATTGGTTTTCTAGAAATGTGTGGAATTCTACAGGAAGACTCCAATTTTGTAATAAATAAAACAGTCTTCTAAAGGTCTCAAAAGTAGTAAAGTAGGTTAGTAAAAAAGAAGGTTGCAATTGATTGATATTAATAGCAGCCATAAGAAAACAATTGACTATATTATTCCATTGATCCGATGGAACCGACAAAACAGTTCAATAGAATTTTAGAGCAACATAAAATTGTGAACTGCCATACCTTCCAGTCGTTACTCGAACGAGTATTCCTCATAAAACGTTACAAATAGCTGCACAAAACTATCAACTAAATACTTTATAAAAGAGAAAGGTTATCGCGATTTTCCAAATTACCGTTGATGCAACGTCTCGTTTTAATCGTCCATTCTTGGGCAGGGTCAACCCGGCTCGTCCGGTCCTGGTAGCCAACCCGTGCTGACCCACAATACAAAAGGTCTCAGAGGTCACAACAACCCTTTACGCCAGTTTAAACACCCCGAAATCGCTGCACCGTGAGTTATAGGGTCAGCCCTACGCCTCGAGTGACCTCACTGACCCTTCTTTAGAAAACCACCCCTTTCTTACAAGGCATTATTTGTAATCCCTTTCGCGAATCTATTTTATTGTTCATCGTCCATTCAATTTCGATTTTCGGACGTTTGTCTATCGGCGAAATTTTTGCGTTGCGTGAGAACGGTCTAGTTTCTTTGCAAAACTGTAACAGGGACAAAGGAGTCTTGGTCCTTTTTAAGTTGGATATGGGAAAGTTTGTCCGTTGTCTGTTAGACAATAGAGTGGTCTCTTTTTAATGATTCGCTTTGTGTTTGGCAAGGTGGTTGATACAGTTTTTGTGTTGGGTCATTTTGACCGTTGCCCAACGGATTTGCCGATAGTATTTAAGGCAGCGGTGTAACGGTTGAGAGCATTGGGTGTCTTGATGCAGTTGGGCCCAGAGCTCCTGATATGGGTTTTAACGATTAAATTTAATATTTTCTAGCTTCAGCTGTTGGTCATGACTGTTATTTCCAATAGCGTATGTAATGTTCCAGCCATGTACACAATTAACTTCTCGAAGATCTTATTACTTAAAAGCTGAGGAAGACTAAAGAAAGGATGAATGGACTGTGTGAAGGATGAAATGGCTAGAAAGGAGGTGACACTGCATTTCAGCATGGATTTTACTCAGGCTCGTAAATATCGCACAAGACAGTCAAGTAGACCAATAATTTTTTTTTAAATAAAATTTTAGTTCCGACTTTTAGATTGATTTTATAGCTGCTATACAGGATGAAAGGGACACCGCATAGAAATTATTCTTAGGTAATTTAAAAAAAACTGGTTGTTCATATATTTTTACCGTCTAAATATTGCAGTTTTGTAGGAAACAGCAGTTTCTTTAACATAAATTTCTATGTGTGTTCAGAATGTGTATTCAATATGTGGTAAAGTTTTAGCGTCCCTTCCACCCATATGAATTTGCAACATCTCAAAGTCAAAATCAGAGTTATTTTTTAAAGCATGATTAAGAATTTAAAAAAATCTTGAAGACATCGAGGGGGACTAAGGCGAAGATGGCGGGACGAGCTTGAACCCTGGCGTAAGGACGTCTATACTATAGACGTGCTTATGCCATGCGTCAAGCTATAGCATTAAACAGAATGGTGTGGGAAGGGGAGAGCGAGACTTTTGCCGAGCAGTCAATCAAATCAAATCAAAATATTTTTATTTTACATAAGCCTGCACGGGAACTTATAAAACGTCGACAAAAAAGTGCTCGGTTCGGGTTGGTCGTTTCCTATGGAGAAGAACCGGCAAGAAACTCCATGGTTACTCTTTTAAAATCATTTGGTTTACAATATTTCTGTTACAGTGTTAGTACTTAACTATGGGAGTACACAGTTACATAATAGGTAGGTACAGGTTGGTAAGTAAACAATAGTTAAGAACCCAAACTACCACCAAAGATGATGAATCACTACCACTACCTTAATAAAACTAAAAAAAAACGACCAATACCATTAAAAAGTAGAATAACAACAAGTCGAAGGCTGTGGCCGGATGCAGCGGAAGCAGCGAGGGGTGGCGCGGGGGCGCAGGCAACGCAAGGGGAAGGAGGGGGGAGGGCGACACGGGACAGTTGGCACGTGCCCACGCGCAGGTGCCTACACCCTCGCCAGGGTTACACAACCTTTTGATCATGGATTTAGTTGAGAGAAATTCCTTTTTTTTATTTGAGATGGGTTTACTGTTGACGCTAGTCCAGGTCAGAGATGACAGATGATGCCTTTTATTGGTAACTAGCAAAAAGCGTGTTTTTCAGGGATAAATTATACATATAGTTAAAACTTCCCCTTGAATAATTCTGTCTATTGATGAAAACCGCATCAAAATCCGTTGCGTAGTTAAAAAATCTAAGCGTACAGATGGCAGAAAGCAACTTTGTTTTATACTATGTTAAGAAGTTAATAATCAACCTGAAAGCAGAAAGGCAGTTCATTATTTTCAGTAAAAAGTAAAGAAAATACATAGCATAAGAAAATCAAAACAAAATATCCAACTATTTGCATCAATTGCTCAGCTTTCTTTCAATGCTGTGTCTACTGCATGCTGTGGTCGGCTTTAATAAAACTTAACGTTGATTTGCCATTCATTTATCATCATCATTCCCTTGCCCTTATCCCAATTTATCCGGGGTCGGCGCAGCATGTCTTCTTCTTCTATACTTTTCTATTACTCGTCATCTCATCAGACACCTCCTTTCTACCGATACTATCCTTCACACATTCCATCCATCGTTCAAACTATCGTCAGATATATGTAATATATTTTGCAACAGACAAAATCATGTTATTAGATATCCCAATTCCTCACATCGGACACGTAGATTAATTCTAACTCTTTAAATACGAAGAAGTGAACAAGAAAGCAATAAAAAGCAAAATGTTGCGCGCCCCATCAGTTTCCTCTCAACCGACCGCGCATGTGTTGATCCGTTATTTATTTTTTACTCGTTTTATATCAAGATCCAAGACTAAAGCCTGACTGTTTGACTCTTGGCCTCGATTACATATTGAAGTTCGTTATTTTTATTACCTACTTACTAAACTTTGATATTTTTATTTATTTTTTTGACGCACAAATGGTTTTCAGTACCTAAATCATTCTGAAAATCGTTTTATTTTTAAGGATGACGTTACCTACACGGTCATTTTTTTTTTTTAATCACCGATTACGAATTTCGATGTGGATGCATTCAAAATTAGTTTTAGGTAGTTACCTACGTGGTTACCGTTTGTGCCGGCGTCCCTTACACCCTGGATATTCATTATTTACTAAGTTACTAAACCAAAAATAATATTAAAAAGGTACATGTACCTAAAAATGTGTTATTTTAAGCTCTAATTTTTTTTTCCTGTTTTATCTTTTTAACATTCTGTGTCTACATTTCTAATCCAACTTTCCATTCGTAGGACTGCTGGAAGAAATTTCTTTTGAAATAAGCAGTACCTTTGGGCTCTCGTATCTTAATGTATTGTCCTGTTAAGTGTTTTGTGTGTACGTAAATATATAAATAAATAATTAAAGGCCGTCCTAAAATGTATCCGCTGTCAAACATTGTTGGTTGGACTAGCTGGCTGTAAATTTAATCAGCACAGCAATGTTCCAGGATCTATCTACAGGATTATTTCAGGAACATAAAAGACTACAGCAACAAAAAGGTATGTTTTAACTAGTCACTTCAAACTTGTGATGATGTAATACATCCTAGGTACATCGGTGATGACAGCCTAGTTATCTGATAAGCCGGGTTTCTTATCAATCTGTGAGTGACTGCTACATTGATTTGAAATTAATCTGTTCAAGCATAGGTCACGTTTAGTGATAAGAGAATATACTATTCATATAAATGATGTAAAACTTTTATTTGTTCCCTTTTAACCCGACTGTGTTTTAGTTGTAGCAGTCTACATAAATTCTTGGGATGTGAGTATCTTAAATTGTAAAAAAAAGATATTAGGAGAGCATCAACATAGACGAAGAAGACCAACTCAAAAACTACCCAAGCAAAGTCAATAAAATGTATATGGGACTACCAATAGTCGGTCTTCTACCATATGAAAAAGAACCATGGAGTAATCGCAGTAGTACAAATTACATACTCGAAAAAGAAATGCATAACTTCCTCTTCCTCCTTTTTTAAAAGTCGGTTAAAAATCTAGGAAAAGATATTGGAAAAATAAACAATCACAGGTCTATACACCTTTCTTCCCATATGGACAGGCTGGGATGTTTGCATATTCCTTTCGGTTTAAGCACGTTGTACTTCCTTAAAAAACGATAAACAGTTAATAGTACCTAATCAATACTTATTAATTACTGCAGTTTTTACACAAAGAATAAATGTGAAAAAGCATATTAATTAAGAAGAAATATCTACGATTCCAAGACACTTTTACCTCGACAAAAACAGGTGCATACACCCCGTTGCGCAGACGCAACCTTTTCCCCGGCGCGGCCCTTTGTTTCTGCGCACGAGTTGAATTAAATGCAACGCCTTTATAAAAGGACAACATTATCTTTGGACATTGTAAGTATAAGACCGCAGCTCTATGGTCAATTATAGTAAAATATTGCTCGTAGATTTACTGTAGGTTTCTATGATGGTTAATTTAATTCTCATTTTCTTCAATGAAATTAAAAAAACAAAAGTTGTTTAAATTGTAAGAGTTATTATTAGTTTGTTGTGTGTTTTAAGAGGTATTGGTACTTTATTTGAGTAATTTATGTTGCCATGTCGTTCATCATCACCATCATGGCATCATCATCTTCCTGCCATTGTCCCAAATTACTTGGGGTTGTCGCAACTCGTTGTTTTCTTCCATTCTCCTCTGTCACGCTATAATTTATTCCTTTTTCTTTTATGTTATTTCTCACAAAATCGTTTCCTAGGTTTTCCTCCATTATGTTATATTACCTGTTATATACCTAGTAATTTATTTGAAGACAATTCTAACATTACACCCTATCCCACATCACATCTTCCCTATTACACTGCAGCATCATTGGAATTGTGAACTATACTATTTCTTACGACTTTGAGGAGCTCGTGGCTAAACAATAACAGCCGCCCAGGTCGATCTTTAAGGTTAAGCCGTGCTTGCCTCGGTTGGTCTGTGGATGGGTGACCATAATTACATATCGAGTTTCCTCCGTGCCTCGGAAAGCACGTTAAGCCGTTGGTCCCGGCTGTCATTTGTAGATCTTTGACAGTCGTTACGAGTAGTCAGAGGCTAAAAGTCTGACATCCAGTCTTACCAAGGGGTATCGTATTACCCAGTTACTGGGTTGTGGAGGTCAGATAGGCAGTCGCTTCATGTAAAATACTGGTACTCAGCTGCATCCGGTTAGACTGGAAGCCGACCCCAAATAGTTTGGGAAAAGGCTAGGCAGATGATGAGGACTATTTCTTACGACTTTAGCATACAAACTTATATGCGGTGCATCATCGATAAGCCAAAATGCATCGCAAAAAGACATTGCAATAACTTTTTTTACAAAAACAAAATACCCCAACAAATATAGTTCGCCATTCCCGGTTAACAAAACACTCATTGCATGCAACCGTTAGAAATTAAAACTGTAACAGGCTTTCATTCCTTTCATCGACGCGTTTCTTTGAGGCGGCGTCAATTTGCGCGTCATTTGCGCGTCATATGCAAGACGTTAGCGTCCTTACGTCACTGACAAGTGGCCACGACATGCCTTAAGTACGTTACGGCGGTTAAGGCCCGTAGATGTGTGGGCATTTGGAGTATGGATTAGACTAGGTGTCCTGGCATTCTGGCAGTTGGGACTACGGGACAAAGTAGAATGGCATTTTTAATAGAGAAAATCTCTGATTTCGTAACGAATGCAGTTAGTATTCGTACTTTGGGATAATGGCATCCGAGGTATATGAATAAGATGTAATAAAAAGCAACAGAGTCTGTTTGGCAGAAGAGTCTAAAGATTCTGAGTAAACTTGTTTCCATGAATCTGGCGACACTAAATAAACTTTTCAGTGGCAATTAGACTGATTCTTGTCGAGCATTACTTACACTATACAGGTGTCATCGGTTGGAAACTTAACGAATGGTAATACTACGTGTCAATCTACTTGACTATTAAGGGTTTTCAAGTCAAAATTCTGGCTATAAACAATTAAATAAGTAAATTATTACATTTCAAACCCTTTCTCTCATCGCACCGCATCAGTAATGACGGTAATAACACTAGAGCCAAATAAGGCATTCTTAGTGCGTGCATCTGTACAAAAGGACATCATACGTTCTGATAGCTTGTCTTATTAATACCGCTTGACTTTGAAGTCTTTTTTTACTAACGGCTTTCAATTATGGGACATTCAATTATCGAGATGGTTTTGAAGGCGACTTCTGATATGTCTTTTAATTAAATAGTTATTATTATGTCTTCATCTTTATGTCATTTGAAAACCGAACTTTTATTAAAGTGTCGTTTATTTATTTATTTTTCTTTCTAAATGGTTTTGAATTGAACTAATTGTGAGGTTATATTTGTATAGCTTGCTGCAATTTGTGGTGAATAAAGTTTGAATGTTTGTGATGCCGTAATTTATATGAGCCATCTTTAATATTAAATAATACTTACATCAATTTATAAAACTAAATATTTACATAAACTAACTAAATATATATTTAATTGTACGTATACGTATATGAAAAATTTACAAAGAGTTACGTTTAATTAGTTTTCGCATAAATTAACGGAACCAAATTGAAAGATACACACAGTGACATTTCACGCTATACATTCCCAGTTTAACATGACCTCGCTTTGCATAGATTTCCCGTACGATGCGAGATCCGTTTATACTGGATTTGTATTGCTTGATTGGTAGTCGTGCGTACTTCTTTGAAGAGGCATGAGACTTGAGGAGAAAAGGTTTTAAAAGTTATTGTTTTACATAGAGATCCTTAAGCTGGAGAAGTCCTAGATCTAGGCAAAGTGATGTTCTATAAGCGACAATTATGACGAAAATGTCAAAAAAAAATAAAAAAATTGACAAAAGTTTTTGTCAATCTTGGTAGCAGTGTTATAATAAGCTTGTGTTCAACTTGCCGTGTTAGTTAGTTTGTTATTTATTTAGACACAAGGTATGAAAAATTATAAACTAAGCCATTAAAAATTAAGGATTATTACATTTTAAACCATTTTCTCTCATCGCGCCGCATTACTAATGACGGTAATAACACTAGAGCCACATAAGGCATTCTTAGTGCGTGCATCTGTACAAAAGGACATCATACGTTCTGATAGCTTGTCTGATTAATACCGCTTGACTTTGAAGTCTTTATCCTAAATCTTGTCTGTTGTCTGTTTTTTTAAAACTAATATTATAAAGAGGAAAGATTTGATTGTTTGTTTGTTTGCATTGAATAGACTCCAAAACTACTGGTCCGATTTGAAAAATTCTTTCAGTGTTAGATAGCCCATTTAACGAGGAAGGCTATAGACTAAATATCATCACACTACGACCAATAGGAGTGGAGCAGTAATGAAAAATGTTGCGAAGACGGAGAAAATGTGACGCAAACGAAGTTGCGCCGGACAGCTAGTTTAGAAATAGGAAAAGCTTCGCCTTTTATCTAGGCGTTGCGTATCAAAAGCCTTCATAACATAACATGACGCCTGTAATCCCCGAAAGGTTAGGCAGAGGTGTAGGTACCTATCAGAACACCCTCATTTCGTCAATATATTTAAGTCTCATGTAATAAATATGGAGCGAGCCTATTGCCCTCAACTGGGCACAAATCCAGACCCCGTGGCAACTACCGAGAGATTTCTGATTGAAAAACCCGATAGCACTTTGCCCGACCCGGGAAAATAACCCAGGATCTCTAGCTTAACAGTCACACTTGCGACCATACGACCAAGGAGGCAAGTCTAAAGCCTCCATTGTTCAAATAATCATCATACTTAGAATTCTTACAAATTTGTTCAAATAATCATCATAAAATCCTTAAACTTACAAACTTGTTCAAATAATCATCATATAGAATCCTTAAACTCACAAACTTGATCAACAAAAAAAGTGATCTTTACGGATAATTTAGGCAGGGTGAGAGCACGTGTTGTCGGCAGGTGGGCGCCCAGGTGCGATCGATCACAACTTACGTAATATCATCGTGGAAGCCGCATGTAACCGCAATTGGGGGTTACACCTTGTTTTTTGGTAATTCAATGTTCTTATTGGAAGCGAATGTGGGTAGTAATTATTGCTTCAATGATAAATAACGAAATAAAATGGACAAAATGGTTATTTAAATAAAAGTGCAATCTTTAAAATTATTTTATTGATGACCAGAAGCTTGCATTATTATTTATATAAAGTTTTAAATGATTTGCATTAAAGTATATTAAGTATGTTCTGTATGGTGTCGGACGTAAAGAATAGCACCATCCCATATCTTCCCGTGGGTGTCGTAAGAGGCGACTTAGGGACTTAGCAGAGAATGGGCAGCAGCGTTCTCTGTGCTTTTGTAACAACCGTACTGCGATCGCCAACCCGCCTGCCAAGCGTGGCGATTATGGCAAAACCCCCCAAAATGTCAATTTGGCGACACTTGGGGGAGGCCTATGTCCAGCAGTGGACGTCTTTTGGGCTGAAATGATGAATGATGATGATGATATTAAGTATATAAAGAACAATTTACTAAAAAAAGAGAAACACCAAAGAAGCGTGAGCTTACCTGGCATAAAAAAATAATTGTTTGTTAATAAGATAAATCTCAATATTTTTAAACGACGGTTATCCATTTGTCTTAAGAAAAGCCAAGGATATTCTTCATCTGGAAAAGTTACCAACTTGAAAATAAATAATGAATTCTTGAACAGCTAATTGTATTTTCTCATAAAGATAACATTACTGACAGATACTATGCAGCTTAATAAAAAAATTGTTTCAACTTAGGCATATATTTTTATAACACTAAAAGTACTGCAATGTTCATATCATGTTACATCGGCATCAAATAGAGATAAAATCATGTGACATATCGTTTTATAGTAGACTTTATGCGATAGTTAAAACGTGTTACAATAATGCAGTAGAAATATTATTTAAGTAGATAGTAAATTACTTAGCATCTAGACAAATAAATTATCTAGATATATTTTCCGGTTTGAAAATAATGTGCTTGCGTTAAACATTTTTTCAGCATGAAAAAAAAAATATTGCCGCTTGCAAGTAACACAAAATATTGACATCTAATTACCCATCAATTAACAAAGAAAGTGCCAGAATATTACAAAAATATAAATAGGTGACACAAATTGATAAACAGTTTTAATATTCAGTAACGAACAAAAACAAATAAAAAACCATGAAAAAACAACCCATTAAAAACTATTATAAAATTGAAAATAGCCTTCCAATATTGAAATGCTTTTTTATGTTGCTTGACCTTAAAAAATGTTAACTTTTAACCATCCTATAATAGGTAAAGAAAGCATTTTACTAGACTAACCTATAGGTTAGAACATTGATAGTCCACATGTGCCCTGTGTAACCTTTAGATAAAATTACATAGCTCGGCCAAAAACCATAAAAAAAAAACTAAAAAAAATTTGCACCACAAAGAGACTATTATATGCTTAGTCCTCTTCTAATATAATCACTTTCTTATTTACTTTAAAAAAAAAAAAACATCATTCATAGACACAAAAAAATATATTTTATGGAACAGCTTTTAAAAAGGCAAGAGGAAGTATTTTATCAGCATCTTAATCTTAACCTTAAGCCTGTCATCTAAATTACCATTAAAAAGTTCTGTTGTAGTGTTGGCAGCTTTAAAGAAAGTAATTTAGTTACTAGACACACCGACATTCTGCCTGACCAGATGCAACCGCAATGCGTCATTAAATAAACAGCGAAAGAAAAAATAAAGAAACAAAACTTACGTTTTAATCGATTAAATTCTTTAAGCCTACGTCTGTACAATAAAAATGTACTTAACTGTATTGTAAGACAAAACATAGTCTCCCCTAGAAAAAAATGGAAAAAAGTGATTCCCCTTTTTAAAAAAAAATCCCCAGAAACAGAAAGTTCCAATATTGATTTATTAGAACAGTGAACTCAAGTGCCGTTAACCAAAAAAAATTTTGTTTTTTTAAATTGACATCTCATTACAAAATACTTAAAAAACCGCAATCGCACAATTTTAAAACAAAAAAAATCATAAGCCTATAAAAGAAAGCATTTTACCGAGCTACGCTAGGTCACTGACAGTCCAGATGCGTGCGCATCTGCCGCCGATCGGTGCTTACACCCTATGTTCTGGGCTAAGGTGCGAACTGTGAAGGGGGAACGCACTTAGCTTTACTACGCTCACGACAGTTGTCTTAAGAGGGCGAGTAGAATAAGAATTCTGCGTTGTTAAAAAACCATCGCTCTGTATTAGGTCATGTTGTCTTAAAGTTTGAGAGAAGAATGTAAGATGATTAAATTGACCGTCTTTTCCTTGGCCTTTTACCCCACAGTCTGTGCGTTTATTTATATTTAATCAATTTCCTCAATTAAACTACGAACTAAACGATTTTTTTAGTCAATGTGAATTAAGAGTAATACGACATCAAAAGTTAAAAAAAAAAATTATTGATCAAAAAAAGCAATTTGTCAATCCAGCGATTTTCAACGGAAAATCGCTGTATGATAGAAACACAAAACATTTCGATAGCGATTGTCAGTTGTCTTGGCTCTCAGAACACCTCAAAAAGGCAAAATCAAAATAATTTTCACGCTTGCTTACCATACCTAACCCTCTAAAAACCATCCTACTCACAACAAATCGATCAGTACCCTCCACAAACAATCATACCAACTTCCCTGACCGCAGAAATCCCACCACGCTACCTATACCAAGTCCACACAATTCGATAACAAAACAAAAGTCCGCACTCCACCGGTATAGGATGTAGCGCATGTCCGTTGTCCGGTCGCCGCGCCGGCCGGTCGGAAGGTAACCCGAGTAGGAAGGTAGGAAGCCCTACGCCACTTCCACTCGACTGTGAGTATGTGTGAGTAGGCTTACGAGGGAGCTGGAATCTTCTTAGAGTTATTAATGAAGATATAATGTAGCATTGCGGCTGTTCGCGCCGTAGAGTAAGGCAAAGGTGCGCTTAGGTTCGATTAAAACGTAAGTGTTCCGTAAAAAACATGACACTGACCGGCTTTTTTTTCGGATGGGATATCATCAAATTACTTCTCCCTCTCTGGGAGGAGCGGAAGGGAGTGTCAGACTTGACTGACTAAAATCCATCCATGTTCCTTCTTAGCCCTTTGTGTTCCAGAGCGACAATATCTCTTTCGAACAACCCGCAGCCCTTAGTCTTGATTTAGAGGAATGTTTTTGGGACAAGCCCGCCACACTATTCCCAAACCACTGCAACTCCTGAAAGCCAGAATAACCACTGGCGACCACCAAAAAACCGCCGAGACAACGAATCTCGGCGAAGTCCCAGACAAACAATTTAACTGTGTTGGATCCCGCAACGAAATTAATCAGAAAAGAATAGCGTAGGAAAAACGTAAATTCCACTTCTCTCCATTTTGGGTGACAGTACAAAAGAAGGCCAATAGACACAAAGGGACTTTAACAACTGAGATAAACCCAGAGGAAGGTCGCGTTAAAACGGCCCTCAACGCACACATAGTTAAGTCATTAAGTAATATTTAAGTCCCCGCGATAAAGGCGACCTAATTTTCATCGACCGGGCCTAAATCCAAGCGTCAGGCAATAATAATAGGCAGAAATTCCTGATGGAAAAACCCAGTAAAACTTTCCCGAATCTAGACCTCATACTTAGTAGTAGCTCTTGTAACCACTACACTAACAAGACATAACTATGGTGACGTATTGCTTGTAAATGTTCGATTTTCAAATGAGGATGGCAACTGTCAAACTAATGTCGCTAGCACAGCTGGTTCCAAGCATCGTCATTGGTTGAAAATCTGGTAATGGCAATTTATATTTCGATATAGCTTTATCTCATTGGTCAGATTGAGACATGTAGCTATGGTCACGCTATCTACAATTAGCTTTTAACGGTCTTTCCAATTAACAAAGCAGGGCTCTACCTTGCATGTACAGCATATCATCTTCCTGCCGTTGTCCCATTCTACTTGGGGTCGGCGCAACACATTTTCTTCTTCCACTCTCCCCTGTTAGACGTCGCGCCATCATTTACTCTTTTCTTTTTCATAACGTTCCTCACACAATCCATCCATCTTTTCTTTGGCCTTCCTCTTCCTCTCCATCCATCGACATACAATCCATCACTCTTTTAATCACATGCAAATGATACAAAAAATATGTCTGTACGGAATTTGTCGCATCTCACAGGACACATCGGATGTAAATCTCCCGATTCACAGGAACTTGGTACACCGCAGCTTCCCAGTTGCGGTGTACCAAGTTCCTTTATACCTACGTTCTCAGTATACACTGTTACCTCCTGGCTCATAATCAGTGCACAAAGATCTGACTAAAAGCTTACTATCAACATAAGCAGGGTGATAGGATCCGTGCGGTAAGACAGTGGTAATGCAAAATGATCATAGTTACAATTCAATCAAATTCATTGCGTTTTGAGTTAAACGTAGTCGAGGAGACGTTGTTTTTAAACATAAACCCTGATATCAAACTTTGGTATCTATAAGTAATTATCGGCATTTATTTGCGTTTAAGTAATTACTTAAACAACCGTTTTCAAGCAATAGGTAGACAAGAATTTGAAAGAAGTAAAAACCGTCAAAGAAAACAAAGCTAAGAATTCTAGCTTTTGACATAATTTCTAACTTTAAGAGCAAAACAAATTTTCATACAAAGTTTCAAGTCGTTATTTTCCGAAATGACTGAACCGAAATGAAACTTCATACGCATAAGCAGGATACATAGGTTTAAAAAGTCACTAACAACTTTCTGAAAATTAGTGTAACAGCGAAATTAGACAGATTATACTTAAATGATCTGTAAAAATTACTAATTATCTTTTATTTTTGAAGACTTTTCCGAAAAAAAAAATTAGGAACTTTTTAGACCAATGTGTCCTGCTTATGCGTATTAAGTTTCATTAAAATCGGTTCTGTCATTTCGCAAAATATGGACTTGAAAGTTTGTATGAAATGACGTAAGGTGTAAGACGCTCTTAAGCAATTACTAAACTACAGCTACTACTAATAAAAATGGGATCATAAGTTAGAGCTTTACTCGAGTACCGAGGTTTAATCACTTTGCCTTGCTTATAGATAAAGGTGTAAGAAGCAGTGTATTTCTATATAATGACTTTCTTCTCGAATGGTGATAGAAAGGACGTTGTGCAATTTGGAGTGATGAGTGTCTAAAATATTCTACAGAATTCTTGATACATTCAAATTTTAATTTCTTTGCAATATTTCATCAGAATTTAAAAGCTTACCTTTTTTCCTTTTTTATATTTTCTGCCAATCAACAGAAATTAGAATACAAACTGATTTTGTAAACACCATTTACCTATTCAATTTCCTAACGAGCATCCTGTATTGAATCCTAAAAAAACAACAAACGAGTATTTTATACAGATGCATGCTAAACCATTGACATCTACCGGAAACTAAAAGAAACATTTCTGAGAAATTAACGCAAAATGTCACAGGTTAAAAAACTAATTGAGACTAAATTAGGGTTTTTAAAATCGACAAAAATTCGTTGAACTCTAGTCTTACAACTTCTGTTTCAACATAGACATCTTTTTAAATTGGCTATGTTGTGATTTTGAAATCAGAGAGTTCCGTTACTAAATTGTCTTATTAGGACGTATTTAAAATGTGTCATTTACATAATTCCTTTTTTTTTGTGAGAAAAAAAGTAAACGGTTGGTTTATGCCAAGCTAATTAATGTTCGTTGCATGTGTTCGATGTTTTGATTAAATCTATGTGTATGTGGGCGTTGGGTGTGTAAAGTGGTTGTTATTCCTTTGTATTTGTTCAAACAAATAAATATTCCTTGTTAGTAAGTAAGCCTTTACGCCAAAAAGAGGCCATAATAAGAAATAAATGTCATAAACAATTTTTTTTTGCTCTTGGCAAGTTACCAAAAAACACTCAAAAGTATAAGTGACACTTTAAAGTAGGAATGACGTGGAACTTGTCAATTTTGACACATTACATTACACTGGAACTATAATAGACGAATTCGAGAAATGTTAAAGTGTAACTCTTGCAAGGCACATTTATATTGCAAAAAATGCAATTAATTTAATGAATAACCAACCCAATTCATTTTCAATCAAACTTATTTAGATTTTTTAAAAAGTCCTATTTTATTCAAAATAACACAAAAAGAAATCTATTGTCACAATCACAATTTCCCTAAAACAGGTAAAAAGGACCAACGCTTATTATTTGCCCGCCATTTGCATTTCGTGTCCATTAAATGCTTCAAAATGGCTTGAGTGACAAAACACCGGAAGTTCTGATTTCAATCGACTAAGCTTTCAATAAAAACTATTACTAATGGCTGTCGAATTGTTAAACTGTTTCTTTTTTCAATCATTTGGAGTTTTTTACGTTGTTTTTTTTTACCTTGAATCTTTTAAGGATTTATATAAACAGAAATTGAGAGAAAGAACTAATTAATATCAATAATGAATTTAGCTTCCGAATTAGGCTGTTACTATAAGCAACAAGCATAGCTTAAGCTTAAGCTCATCATCATCATCATTTCAGCCCAAAAGACGTCCACTGCTGGATATGGCCTCCCCCAAGTGTCGCCACAATGACATTGGGGGGGGGGGGGTTGCCATAATCGCCACGCTTGGCAGGTGGGTTGGCGATCGCAATACGGTTGTCACAAAAGCACAGAGAACGCTGCTGCCCATTCTCTGGCAAGTCCCTTAGTCGCCTCTTACGACACCCACGGGAAGATATGATGGTGCTATTCTTAACGTCCGACACCATACAGAGCCTTATGAGAGTACATCAAGTAAAATGTAGTTCACAAGTTAGACCAGTTACTATAACTTGTATACTTAGTTGCATCAGTTCAAACCAAACCACCACTTTCAATCGTATTGCTTAAGAAATACACAAATGAGATGTCACACTATGGTAGTCATATATAGGTATTCAGGCGATCTGTGATGCGTTACAGATTGGCACCCAGTGGCCCAGCAGCGTGGCGACAAATTGCTACATTGCTTACTAACTGTCGGAGAGTGCAACTTGGCAAGCTGTACATCTCACTTAACTCGACCAGTCTCGGGGAAAACCACCGTGAACAGACACAGCTTTCGATATTGTAACTGTTTCGTGGTATTTGCGATGGACATATTGGACCATTTTGTTTGTGAACGGTCTGAATGATTCAAGTCAAATCAACCAGGCAGACCGTGAAGGTCCAATTGGTCTAATATTGATTATTCGTTTCATCCACCTAGAGATTATCAGACTGCTATTATCACCCATCAAAGACCCCTTCACATTCGAATAAAGAACGAGCATGCTAGTTCCTAGCATTAGCTATTTCGAACGACCAAATCCAGCGTTCCAATTTCGTAAAAAACTCGAAATGACAGCTGTCATTTTGACATTTCAGCTATATCCATTCAGCTTCATTGATTTAGTAGTGGCCAGCGCTACTGCGGAGCATGAGGTCTTGGTTACGGAATATCTAATTTGATGGCAATAGCAACCCCACCCTTCCCCTGTAAAATGGTATTTATTTTGTTATATTTATAACTGACGAAGTGTGGGTGAACCATAGTCAAATCTGCCTAACCCATCAGAGAAAACGAGCGAAATGGTATGTGTATCAGTCACAAGATCCAGAAGACGAATCTTCCAAAGATACAAATACAAAAAAAATGAATGTTGCCACGCAATTAAAGCACAAGTCCCATCAATGAACCTTACATAATACCAGCAGAATAATTAACAAAAAAATGCCTTTTAAAAAAACCTGCTTCAATGAAATAATCCTTATAATATCAATCTCGTGGTGTAACGAGGTACATTGACATCGCAGGTGCACGCGTGCTCAGCACCTTGCGTTCGCTCATGAGATTCAAATGAGATTGTATTGTCTCCCGAGTCTCGGTGTCTCGGAGTCTCGGACATTTTTATTGAATGTTTTACGGTGTAATTGCCTAAATGAAGTCGATTATGTGGGGTGTTTAGTTGTAATGTTGTTCTTTTTTATGGAAAGCCTCTTAAATTGTAAAAACAAAGAAAGTACGAAATTAAAGTGTGTCTACCTATCTACGACGTTTAACTGTACATATAAATATTTTTTTTGGTGATATTACGATTTTCTGTTTTCATTTTTAGGAACAATAATTAAGGTTAAGTTAGGTGCTGAATTAATTGTGAGGTACTAGACAAAGCAACTTTCTATCAGCAGTTATGAAAATGAAAAAGTCAAAATTGTATTAGATTGTATTACATACATACATACATAAACTGCATACACATACGCCTTTTTCCAAGACACATACTCCTTTTGCCTCATCCACGTTCACACTTATGGACCTTATGGTCATACATTATGGCCGGTGAGTACTACGAACCTACTTTTCTGAAAATCCTGACCAATAAGGTCAATGTATGTCCTGGATTGAGTAAAGCTCCCGAAAAGGTTATTAACAACCTTGTTGAAAGGCATTTTTTAGAAACAAAACCCTTTCGAAGCGATAGCAACTCTTATGGACCCTCTGGATAAAGAGATCTCATGAATGGATCGCCATCGAATTGGTTACCAACAAGTTTAAAATCCTCAATCCAAGCAATGCTTGCAATTTTACTAAACCAATGCAAATGGGTAACATTCTTCGGACCCGCACCACAGATCAATAAGAATCTAATAAGATTCAATCACCATTGTCTCACGTTTTTTCAAACTAACATCTAGTTTTTATTGAAAGTGATATGCGATTGTATGCTTGGACTTTTTATTGTGAGGCGATTTGAATTTCCAATCAATTGCACTTCTTAGTCGATTAATTTTTCATCGTACGATTAGCATATTAACTAAAGGGGTATAAGATAGCCCAGTCTAATCAGCTAACCATTTTTAACCTGGGTTTTTTTGGGATAGGTAACTCCCACACTGTCCCTTATCAACACCTAATCCAAAATCTATAGTTGGCGTGGTTGGTAGCCAACCAGAACAACACCAATGGAACGAACCTCGCAGTGAACTCCAGTCTGAAACCAGAGAACTTTTCGAAAAAACCCGGCGAAGCGGTATATCCCAGAAAGAGATGCGAGATGAGGTGGACTCTTATCAAAAGGATTGGGCCCTAATAGCTAAAGAAAGAGAAAAATGGAAAGAGGGAAGGCAGGCTTTGTCCTGCAGTGGGACACATCAGGCTCATAATAAAAGATTCCGTAAAAAAACCGCCGAAATTTTCTCTAAATCTAAAGATCAGTAGCCGCTACAGGTAAACAGTGTAAAACTGCTAAACATTTCCCTAAGACAATTCCTTAGTCGAGATTCATGATAGCCAAGGCAAGGCTCTGCAAGGTGGCAACGCTCTGTATGGTGTCGGACGTAAAGAATAGCACTATCCCATATCTTCCCGTGGTTGTCGTAAGAGGCGACTAAGGGATTTGCCAGAGAATGGGCAGCACCGTTCTCTGTGCCAAGCGTGGCGATTATGGCAAAACCCCCCTAAATTGGGGGAGGCCTATGTCTAGCAGTGGACGTCTTTTGGGTTGAAATGATGATGATGATGTTGATGAAGGCAAGGAAGAAGTGGAAACAAAGAAGGCGTTTATTTAAAACAGATTTTCCAAGTAACCTTGATACTTTCTTAAGTTTTTAAAAACTAAACAACAACGCAACATCTATTTATAGATCCAACAATACAAATATAACTGGCGAAATATGTGTGTACTGTTTGTTACTGCTCTGTGTAACCCTTTAGGGATTACAGGCGTGATGTTTTGTAATGTCATTAGAAACAGTTGCAAAAGTTGAAAAAACTACAAACAATTTGCCATTTTTTAGTTCGCATATTGTAATTAAACATTAAAAACTGCAGACAATAAAATGATTCAACAAGCACTCGTGAGTCACACGTCTGTCTGTCACGGCGGTTGGAATGTTTTTGAATATTTTTGTATTAAATCTCCCCTTCGCAGACTCTGAGTCATGCCGCATGCGCGTACGCACAATAATACGAATTTAGTAATTAATTTGTTGTGGTTACGGGTCATCGTTTGATTGTAGTTGTTGTAAGGAGTTTGCGTTTGTGGGGTTTAATGGAACTATCTATGTATTTGATGTAGCATAACATAACATCCCTAGATGTACCTTTACCTACCTACCGGGGGTTGTACAGTCAGCAACAAAAGTCCATGAACAGATACAAATTTTCAAAACACCTGAACACTAAAACGGACCATAAATCACTTACCAGAATAGAGTACACAATAAGGTTATCATTTCAATTTTACAAAAACGCTAAGCATTAATGTTTTCATAAGTCGCTAAACATCATTATAGCGTAAGTCGATGACTATCATTTTGCCGTAAGTCGCTAAACATCATTATAGCGTAAGTCGATGACTATCATTTTGCCGTAAGTCGCTAAACATCATTACAGCGTAAGTCGATAACTATCATTTTTAACCCCCGATCAAAAAAGAGGGGTGTTATAATTTTGACGTGTGTATCTGTGTATCGGTTTATCTGTGTATCTGGGTGTCTGTCTGTGGCATCGTAGCTCCTAAACGGATGAACCGATTTTGATAAAAGTGGTGTCGTTTGAAAGGTATTTTAATCGAGAGTGTTCATAGCTATGTTTCGAGAAAATCTGCTCAGCCGTTTGAAGATCATCACCTCTTTTCTAGTTGATGTAGGGATGTAAACAACTTTCATAGGTAGTCTATTTGAAATGTTGTCGCTTGTCACCATGGGCATTGCAAACCCACCAAATATTTTTTTTTTTTTTGTTTATAGCTTTCCTTGGTTTCGTTAACCAGAAGTAGGAAAGTCAAGGCTAAGAAAAAATAAAACAAGTTTAAAAAACATGAAAAAAAAATTAAAAACCCCCGACACAAAAAACCTCTAAAAAGCCAAAAAATAAATTAATCCAAGCGTCGTAGCGTCGGGGGACCGCTAAGAAGACCGCTTAGAACAAGCACAGAACAAAGCGGACCCCCGACGCTACGACGCTTGGATTGGATTTTTGGCTTTTTAAAGGTTTTTTGTGTCGGGAGTTTTTTAAACTTTTAATTTAATTTTTTAATTTATAACGTTCCTTGTTTTTAACCACCGACCAAAAAAAAGAGGGGTGTTATAAGTTTGACGTGTGTATCTGTGTATCTCTGTGTCTGTTTGTGGCATCGTAGCTCCTAAACGGCTGAACCGATTTTGATAAATTTGGTTTTCGTTCAGAAGCGCAACACCGAAAAAATTGGATGGAATGGGGAAGCCTATGCCCAGGAGTGGGACAGTCCAGGCTAAGAAAAAATAATATAAAAAAAAACCTCTGACACATAAAACCTCTAAAAAGCCCACAGTAAATTAATCCAAGCGTCGTAGCGTCGGGGCGCTTTGAGCACAAAACAAAGCACAGAACAAAGCGGACCCCCGACGCTACGACGGCGCTTGGATTAATTTATTATGGGCTTTTTATAGGTTTTTAGTGTCGGGGTTTTTTTTTAATTTTGCCGTAAGTCGCTAATGCGCGAGTTTTTAGGGTTCCGTACCCACACCAAAAAGAGTTTTTTTTTTTGATCGTTTGTATAAATAACTAGCTGTCCGGCGCAACTTCGTTTGCGTCACATTTTCCCCGTTTTCACAACATTTTTAATTCCTGCTCCAGTCCTATTAGTGGTAGCGTGATGATATATAGCTTATAGCCTTCCTCGATAAATGGGCTATCTAACACTGAAATAATTTTTCAAATCGGACCAGTAGTTTCGGAGCCTATTCAATGCAAACAAACAAACAAACAATTATATCTTTCCTCTTTATAATATTAGTATAATATTAGTAGATAAAAGGGCTATCTAACACTGAAATAATTTTTCAAATCGGAACAGTAGTTTCGGAGCCTATTCAATGCAAACAAACAAACAAACAATCAAATCTTTCCTCTTTATAATATTAGTTTAGATAAATAAATATTATTCTAGTTTTTAAAACGCTGTTTGTGTATGTTAGTTTAAATGTTTCTAAACGCACGCACGATACAGAAGAAATTCCCAGTGTAGGTAGCCTATGGGAAGTTTAAAAAAAAAAAAAAAAAAAAAAATATTGAATTTGTATTCTTAACTAGTAGCTGTGTTTATTCAGCAATGTTTTGATTATGAAAAATGCAGTGCCCTGCGCTTCGCTGGATGCCTTGTAGCAAACGGGTTCAATGAACTGGAAATGTAGGAAATTAGCTATGATCAGCGACTTTTGTATTTATTACAGATCATACAATTTTGTTGGTAGTAATGTATAGCAATTTATGGTTTAACTAAGTTCAGCGACTTTTGTAGTTTTATTATGACAAGTTGTTTTATAATTTACTTTGGTCAGTAACTTATGCTAAATAATAATGATTAGGAAATATTGGAAACAAATTATGTTCAACGACTTCTGTTGCTGACCCTATAGTACACCCACATTTCGCCAGTTATGTTTGTATTGTTGGAGCTTTAAATAGATGTTGCGTCCCATGTAATAGAGGCGAGCCTAGTGCCTGCCATCGGCCGGGCACAAATCCAGACCCGTGGCTGCTACTGAGAAATACCTGATGGAAAAACCAAGTAACATTATTCCCGACCCGGGAATCGAACCCAGAACCTCATCCACAGCAGTCGCGATTACGTACAGTAGACCAACGAGGCAGTGAATTTTGCATCTTTTCTGTTAACAAGGCTGCAATGTCAAATATAAGTAGGTACTTACTATGGGTTTATAGTACGTTCATGGGTAAAACTTGTGCAGTGATCAACGTTTTATTGGGCAAATTGTTATTGGGTCTTTCCATCAGAAATTATTCAGTAGAAGCCACGGAGTCAGAATTTGTGCCCGGTTGATATGATCGCCGTTTGTTACATAGGACTTCTTCACTCTTCATGGGGTTTTTGGTTTCCGCACTTAGTCCCTAAAGTGGACCTTTGTGCGTGAGCCATAGTGGCCGTTACTCCAACCAGCCCAACTCCCTCCAGAAGCAGATCACACTTCCCGGTCTTCTCAGGGCATCCGCAAGGGATCTTGGTGTTTCCAGGGTCGCCTCGCGAATCTTGGTGGCACCGGTGCACTCAAGCAGCACATGCGCCACCGTTTCCTCCGCATCCATGCATGCCCTGCATAGGGGACTGTCAGTGATTCTTAGAGTGTGGAAGAGTTTATTCAGTGAACAGTGCCCAGTGATGGCCCGCCACCAGACGCAGGCCATCCCTGTCCAGACGCAGAAGGCGCTTGGTCAGCTTTGCGTCAAGGGACGGCATAGCTTCCTTGGAATGCCTACAGCCTGGTGTCGAGGTCCACCATTATTCCGCTTGTGTTCGAGTGTGATCCTTTAACCAGTTATTTTATATTACATGGGACTTAAACATAACCTGTGAAATAGGGGTGTAGGTACTCTGCCTTTCTCGTTTTCTTTTCTTTTACGCTTCTGTTTTGCAATAACTTCATGGACTGTTTCTGACCGATGATGTGGTTTCATTGCCTTAGGAACATAAATACATAGGTAATAAGTAATTCATGTTCTTAGATATTGTCAGACTCGCATGGAGTGATTACGTCAACTAGAGGACTTTGCTCTTTCGCTCAGAGGATAAGGAAGTACTTACCATAAACAATATTACTACGACCTATTTTATTTATAAACTACTTACTTATTTAATAGTTTATTTGTTTATTGTTAACCATTGCTTCATTCATGCCTACGCAAAGTAAGTAGGTTATTTATAGACACTGTCCACTTATGGGATTCCCTGATTAATATTTTTATTGTCACCCCACGATGATGGCGCTCGCAACAGCGTCGAAAGATTGTTAGCTCACAATAAATAATTATCATGGAAGATACGGGATCGTAAGTGACAGTCATCATCATTCTCTTGCCCTTACCCCAATTCTTTTGGGGTCGGCGCAGCATCTATTCTTCTTCCATACTTCTCTATTACTTGTCATCTCATCAGACACCTCCTTTCTTGCCATATCAACCTTCACACAGTCCATCCATCGTTTCTTTGGTCTTCCTCTACTCCTAACTAACTATCCACATTCATACTCAAAACTTTGTTCACGTCAATCTCCTCATACTACCCTCCTCCTCAGTGACAGTAGTAGTAGTAGTAGTTATAAACAATGAAGGTTTAAATCACTAAAAATCGTCCAATAAACTTTGACATTTGAACAAGATTCCTGGTCGTAACCGCCAGAAGGGCTCCCCCATCGGCTAGATACCTACTAGCAGATAGTGATGGGCAGTTAAATCCCGCAGCTGCCGTGTGCCGTGTGCCGCCCACCTGCCGCTCATACGGATTTCCCGGACGATGACCCAACACTAGCGGCTAGGGACGTTGTGTATTGGGATTATTGGATTTTGTGTTGCCACATTATTGTTGATAGTGTGTTTTTTTTTGTCTTATTCGATTTTGACGAGTTCTTTTTTTCTAATTGATTTGGTGATTCGTTTTCTGACAGGTTCTTGACTAATATTTGCATGACAATTTTCAAATCATATTCATCGATCTGACAGATTTCCAATTGCATTTCTAGTATCAAATATGAATCAACCTGATTTTTAACAATTATGGAAAGGTCAAAATAAAAGATGAATGATGTTGTTAAAGAAACACAAAGCAATTGTTACTTGTCTAAACCCTCAAGATAAAAGCCGGTCCCCGAAAAGGATATAGTAACCTACCTTTAATTCTTTTTTACCAGACATGGTACGAACAGCTTGCAAGCAATTGTTTTTATCACAAAGAACATTTCACCGAAGCGCGAACATATCGATTTAATAAAAATGATAATAATATCATTATTGTAAATAAAACCTCATTAGTCTTTACTGCCATTACCGTATATTCGCAAAAAAAAAATACTGCGTCAGAAACTCATAATTAAAGAATAAAAGCCATAAAAATAAATATCGTCCTATAGAAATATTAAATTTCGATCACCATAAAAAGCTGATTAAAATAAAAACGAAGGACATTGTAACTTTTGGAGTCATTGAAGTCACTATGGTCGAATTAAGGTCTCTGGGTCAAAAACGGTAATTTTTGACAAACAACAGGTGCATTCAATAATATATATTCCAGGTGTAAAGTTAACGAAAACATTGACATGTATTAACGTCGATTTTTAGGGTTCCGTACCCAAAGGGTCAAACGGGACCCTATTACTGAGACTTCGCTGTCCGTTCGTCCGTCCATCCGTCCGTCCGTCCGTCTGTCACCAGGCTGTATCTCCTGAACCGTGACAGTTAGCCCGTTTAAACAGACTACAGATTATGTATTTCTGTTGTTGCTATAATAACAAATACTAAAAACAGAATAAATTCAATATTTAAAGGGGGCTCGCTCCCATACAAAAAGTGATTTATTGGTCGTTTTTATAAAAATAATAGTACGGAACCCTTCGTGCGCGTCCTAATCGCACATGGCCGATTTTTTACTAACTGATTATCTGAAAAGGGTTGCGAAGGCTAAGGGCTTAAAGGTGTGTTTCAGAATTCTGGATGACTCACCCAGGGTACCTGGGCATACTGGCTTCTAGTCTTAGAATTAGGAACTCCAAAAAGAAGAATCGCTTTACAATTCAGATACAATTTTATAGAAGACGGCTGTGGTCTGACCGATGTCCGTTAATCAGTTCCTGTACTATCAAGATATGGGATATTTAAAAGAGGTTTGGAGGAGAGATTTTTTTTTATTCTGACTGTTTTAAGACACTTACATAGTAACACGACAACAAAAGACTTTTTTTTTTATTGTAAATCATCAAATAACCCCCCCTCCCGCTCTGGGCGGAGCGGAAGGGTCAGACTTGTACTGACTAAAACCCATCCATGTTCCTTCTTAACCCTTTGTGTTCCAGGGCCACGGTATCTCTTTCGAACAGTCCCACAGTAACGACAGCAAAAGACTTCCATCAGGATAAAGCAAAAGCAAGACCAAGTGGGCTAGTAATAAGATCGAGACCGTAATTTATTTAAGTCTAGTTCATGCCCACGCCTTCGCCCGCTCTTTGTTCGGTAATTGTCCCACAGGATCGAACTCCCGGACCAAAAAGTATCCTATATGCCTTTCCAGACTAATATCTATCCCTGTGCCAAATTGCATCCAGATTCATTCAGTAGTTTTTGCGTGAAAGAGTAACAAACATCCACACATCCTCACAAACTTTCGCATTTATAGTATTAAGTAGGATGTTTCCCAGATTAACGAAGGTTCCAACAAGAATATTCTTACAAGCAAAACTAACCTGACCCTACAAACATACCACTAGAACGTATAAACACAATAACTCTTATAGGAACCTAAAAAACCCATTAAATTCATAGCCCATCATCCCGATTTGGACAAACAAATCCTCGGCAACAAAAAACGTTAAAAAGCCGGCACTCCGCCAGGTAGCGATCAGCTGGGCAGCAGGTTGTTGCGGACATGCGCGTGCGACGAGATGAGAGACGCGTCTGTGTGCGCCGACAGATGCTGCGAACATCTGCCTCGGCGCGTGCTCAAGTTAACGAGTAAAGAGTTTTGATACTTGGTGTGTTGATGAAATGCTTAATCTGTTGTAATTGTAAAGGATTTGTGGAACTATTTTGCACACTAACTGCTTGATGTGGGCTATCAAAAATAGATAAAAGTATAGAAGCTGGTACTCTGAGCTAATCATAACCATACGATATAAAAAAAACCTGGTCGTCTGCTAGATATAATTAATGAGCCTCCAATAAGTCAAGCTTTTCGTCAGGCAATGTCAGCTTTACCTTTATTCTCCTATGTATCGCCTTATTTCAGATTCAATATTATTAGTTGTCGTTACCATCTTTTTCTAGACAGATTAGTGAGCTTCCTCCAGTTAATATTTTTTTCTATGATTAAGTACTATTTCTCTACTAGTTAAACAAATTGCAAATACCTTTTTTTGTTCTGGAACACTTGGTAATGAACTTCTTCAATTTTATTGATAGCTTATAGGAACCTAACATGTAATTTTTTTCGCTGATCGAGCCAAGCACCAAGTCGAAGTCCAGATCCTTTTAAAAGTGACATCATCATCATATTTGGCAACCTTGTTCCAGCTACTGCTGAGTAAAGATGCTCTCTTTTTTTATTTTCTGGTCTACGCAACTATCAAGGAAGTCTTACCCGCGATCTGAATGTCATCCACCCAACTGGCTGCCAACACTTTCTTTGCATCCTTTCCACTTTAATTTGTCTTATTTTACTTACTTTTTTCTTTTGTTTTTTTTTTGTCCTTTTCGAGGCTAATATATACTTTTTCTTTCTTTCTTTCTTTTTTTCTGTCTCTGGAAGGCCATTCAGTGAAGGCTGTACAAAAGTATGCAAGTATCAAGAGTAGTGCGTCGCGATTGCTCATCGGTCAGCTGCTTCGCCGGCCGCGCGCGCATCTCGCGTCTGTCTGTCTGTGTGGCGGTGAGGCTGCACTGCACTGGACAGGGGATGAGAGGATAGCGGGGAACAGCATAGTAACGTAACTGGAATTTTGTTATGTGATTTTTAAAAAATGAAGTAAAATAGGTGTAAAAGTATCCTTAAGCAAAAGGCACTTGATCTCCCCATCATTGGGATATCTTTTGTTCTAGACCGTAACTGGGAACCTTCTAGTTACGGAGATATTGGAGGACAATTTTTTTTTCCAATTTTTTCACAAGTTTTCTTTCTAAATATCTACAAGTTTTTAATGTTATAACTTTTGCCTAAATCTCTATCTACCACCACACCATGCTGAGATAAGGGGCCCGGGCCTTTTGGCTGCGTACAGCAACAGTCTAATTTGTCTTATTTTTTTGTTATGTAAACTCTTTACATTTTTTGTTTGTTAATTTAACATATTTTCTTTTTGTGCTCTTTGTACTAATACATACTTTCTTTATTTATTTTTTTTACCCGCTGCCGCTCACAACTGACACCACAGTGACTCACCGCGACATTGACCGCGCAGTCTCTCTATAATTACAACGTTACATCTCCTGCGCGAGCGCATGCGCGTGCGTCACTCGCCCACCTTTACGTTACCGCTGATATTACCGCAGTTATGTCAACGATATGCGATAATAACTAGAGTTAGATAGCTTATAGCTAGATGTTCTGTGATAGCGGGGAACAGTCAGCTGCAAATGGCAGCTGACTGTTCCCCGCTATCTAGCTGAGAAATAGAAACAAAAGTGAATGAACTCTTTACTACTATAACTAATATAACCTCATCTTCATTATCAACTGGCATTCTTCTATTCTTCATCAGCATCTGCCCACAAACGGCGGGACACTTGATATAATTTGTTCTGTCTGTATTATTGCTGGCACATCACAGGAGTTGATGGACGCTACTGAAACTGCCAAATACGTCGCCAAATTTTAGGCTGAAACAATTTAATTTTTTTCAACTTTATTGGGGTTGACTTCCAGTCTAACCGGATGCAACTGAATACCAGTATTTTACATCGAGCGACTGCCTATCTGACCTCCACAACCCAGTCAGTACTGGGTATTACCCCTTGGTAAGACTGATTGTCAGACTTTCGGGCCACAGACGACCTGTAACGACTGTCAAACTACTAGGTACCATAAGTATTGCCTTGTATTTGTCTGAGCTAGAAATCTATGAATCGGTTTTAATCGAGTTCCACAAACCGTGCATGGTATTTTAGATCTTGGCTTGCTTGCCATTAAAATTCAGATAAAACTGCAAGAACCTAACTGAATCTCCTTGAAATAGCTTCTTCGACGTTTTGCCGTCAATTTGTCTCTTTATTTATTCAATTTCATTCATATTCAACTTTTTAATAATTTAAAACGAACAAAACGTTAACTATATCCTGTTTCAAACTAAAAGAACATTTAAAATTAATTGTAGGAAGTAACAAAAAGTATCTCAAATAGTCGATATCCTGTTGGCCCGTGCCATAGACAAAAAGTGAGGTTATGGCTAGTTGCTCTTGTAGGATCTATGGTTCTATTTATTTTAGTTTTTTTATTCAATTGTTAGATTCGATGCAGGATCCAGTTGATTAATAGGAGAACACGCTATTTCCGTCTTAGGGTTGAACCACGGGAATGCTATCGCGGTAGCACGCTTTGCTTCTTGCTCCAGGAAATTACGGTTCTGAGCGGCATAAAAGGATAGGAGCATGGAAAAGTGCGATTCCGTGGTGCCAGATGTGGTTAAACCCTTTGGTTTGGGTGCTTTGGCGATAACGCTTTTGACAGGTGGTTTACGCTTGACTTATTGGTTAGATCTTAACGACACGTAATGATCAATAATAAGTTAATAGTTCTGAGAGTTTGAGTTCATTTAGTTATTCTGTTCAAAAGAGCCGGCGTTATTTTACAAAGTTCACGACATTAGTAACTGATATTGACGTAATTTGTAACTGGTGTGTGAGATTTCTTAAGCTCACAAGCAAAACTAAGCAAAACTCCAAACACAAACACAGGCTAAACTAATCGAAATCTTGTTGTACCTGCCTGTGTTGTTGTTACACTATCTTTAAGTACCTACCTACCGGAACAATTGTAATTCATTTCAGCGTCAATGACATGACTCAGAAAAAAATCTTCTGGAGAAATTCGTCGGTCAGCCGAATTTTAGGGATAACACTTGATAAATACACTGCCGTAATATGATTTAACTAAGGGTGAATCTTTGACATAACATCTGATGACCTTTGACCATTAAATGCCATCCGATAATGAGACATTCATGACTAATTCAGGATAAACAAAGAAAAGTAAGAATAGACTGCGAACAGCCCCAACACCAACCTAAGGACGTCTAGAGTCTAGACTTTTTGATGACTCAATGTTCTATTCGCATACTTATGTCTATATATAGCACGTCACCGTTTGACCCATTACATCCATGGTTTGACCGCATCTAACGCCAACAGTTCGTCTGTCTACCTGTCCGTCCATCCGCCAGCGTGGAGAGAACAATGTGATGCTACAAAAAACAGGAGAAATTAACGGAACCAAACAAAAACTCCGACGACAGATGCTGACAAAGGGTGTACAGGTGAGTGCTTAAGACTTTTGCTGCGTATTGAATAGAAAATATTGCAGCTGAAATATGCATGAATTAGTTCTAATTAGAATAAAATCTATTGAAATTGGCTACTTAAAACCCCAAAATGGTTTTCTAGATGGTTTCAGTGGAGGACAAATGAAATGTACAGGTCGAGTCATTTTGCACCCTTTTTAATTTTTTTTTCAAATTTGAAATCATCAAATAACCCCCCCCCCCCCCCCCCGCTCTGGGCGGAGCGGAAGGGAGTGTCAGACTTGTACTGACTAAAACCCATCCATGTTCCTTCTTAGCCCTTTGTGTTCCAGGGCCACGGTATCTTTTACGAACAGTCCCGCAACCCTGGCAGGCATCGGCCCTTTCGGACCCCTTCTGATTAGCTGACATCTCTTTCATTCTGTCATTTTGCACCCTCACCTTTACTTTATGTGGTATAAAATCATCATCATCTGCCTAGCCTATTCACAAAATGTTGGGGTCAGCTTCCAGGCTAACCGGATGCAGCGGAGTACCAGTATTTTACATGAAGCGACTGTCTATCTGACCTCCACAACCCAGTAACTCGGTAATACGATACCCCTTGGTAAGACTGGATGTTAGACTTTTGGCTTCTGACTACTCGTAACGACTGTCAAAAATCTACAAATGACAGCCGGGACCAACGGCTTGGCAGGTATAACATAATCACACTGTATAATTTGATTGTTGTACCAGAGTATAAGTAGACACTCCAATACCACCATAACCAGGTATAACTAGTTGGCTCATACCTTTACCACAGTATAGTTGTTCATGCCAAGAAGAAGCTGATGGTCCTCCCTCTTCTTCTAATCCATCCAAAGGGTGTCTTGAAAAGATTACTTTTAGCGATAAGACAGCCCATTGTATTACCCTACGTGAAATGGTTTCTTTTATTTAATTGATTCTCGTTGGTTGAGTACTTGCAAGCGCTACTGCTGAGCATGAAGTTCTGGGTTCGATTCCCCGGTTGGGCAAGGTGTTATTGGGTTTTTCCATCAGAAATTTCTCAGTAACAGCCACGGAGTCTGGATTTGTGCCTGTTTAGTGGCGATAGGCTCGCCTCCTATTATATGGGACTTAAAACATGACCGGCGAAATGTGGATGTACTAACTATTCGCTCTGCCTAACCCTTTAGGGTTTACCTCTGTAGGGTGTTGGACGTAAAGAATAGCACCATCCCATGTCTTCTCGTGGGTGTCGAAGGAGGCGACTAAGGGACTTTCCAGAGAATGGGCAGCAGCGTTCTCTGTGCTTTTGTAACAACCGTACTGCGATCGCCAACCCGTCTGCCAAGTGTGGCGATTATGGCAAAACCCCCCTTATGTCAATGTGGCGACACTTGGGGGAGGCCAATGTCCAGCATTGGACTTCTTTCGGCTGAAAAGATGAAGATGAACCCTTTAGGGCTTACTTGCGTGATGTTATGCTGTGTGTAAATTGGAATTTGTATGGTGTACATAATAAAGAATATTCTATCTATCTTTCTATGGCCTCATACTTTGCACTACAGAATATCAGATTAATCAATCCTTCACCAACACTTTAGCCACCGTCAGTACCGGAAGCCAGTCGGTGTCGGCACGAGCCACGGACCGGTAAAAAGTAGTCGATTGTATTACATCGATCGGCGAGCACCATAGACTATCGCCTTCTTATTGTTGCATCTTATAGCGTTACTAAGGAGGCGGTGATTAACAAATTGGTGAGGTTAAAAACCAAGACATGGATTCTACGTAAAATTAGTAGGTACCTAGGTTTGCTAGCTATTTATGGTTTTTCATCAGCATGGTAAATATTGGTCTAGATGTCTAGGTCTTAAGAACTCCCATGGGGGGCTCCCATATAAAAAAGTGATTTTTTTGCTCGTTTATATAAATAATGGTACGGAACCCTTCGTGCAAAAATTCGACTCGCACTTGACCGGTTTTTTTTTCCAACTGTGTTGGAGTCGGCTTCCAGTCTAACCGGATGCAGCTGAATACCAGTATTTTACAAGGAGCGACTGCCTGTCTGACCTCCACAACCCAAATACTACTAATAGGGTCCAGTTGAAAACCAGCGTCGGGCACTAGCTGCTCGGCAGTTTGCTGAACTGGGCCTATTTGGCGCAGCCGTGTGACACACAATATTATCTTTTTCAGTTTTAGTTCTAAGATTTATGTTTTATTTTTTATTGTGTGCATTTGTGGCGTGTGCCAAATAAATATGTTTTCTTTCTTTCTTCTTTCTTAATAAGTAATACGATACCTCTTCGTAAGACTGGTTGTCAGACTTTCGCGTCAGTGGACTACCTGAAATTCCATTTATGACCAACATTTTCAAAAGAGAACATTTTCCAAACTTTTTGATTTGACCCAAAATATCCTAGCTTTCACTATCCCAGGGCAGGTTCAAGTCACTTGATGTCTGAAACTCTTTAGACTTCTAGAAAAATATTTTAGGTACCAGCTTTACTGATTTTTGGTACCGTTTTTTAGGTTCATCATTCTGCTATTCTTATCCCAATTTATTGGGGGGTCGGTGCACCTACTCTTATCCCAATTTATTTGGGGTCACGGTCGGTCACCTCAGCAGGCACCTCCTTTCCAGCCATATCAACCTTCACTCGGTCCATTTACCGTTTATTTTTAAGTACCTACCAACCACCAATTAACTACTAAAAACAAAAGACACTACCGACCGGCCCATAATTAAAAGAAAGACATCCATACAATTGGAACCCAACAATTATTGCCAAAATTAACAAAAGACATTAAAGACGCCAGACAAACCGACCACTATATAATTGGGAGAGAGCTGCGCATCTGTCGGGACACTTTCCCTTATTAAGGACTTAATACGCATACAATTCGGAAGTGGCGGTTAAAAAGATATGTGTGTTCTTTCAGAATGGGCAGATACCCTGGTTATGTTATAACGGAATGACGTGTGACGACAAAGTGAAATCAGCAATAAAGATGAACTAATCTATGAAATGTTCTGTATGGTGTCGGACGTAAAGAATAGCATCATCCCATATCTTTCCGTGGGTGTCGTAAGAGGCAACTAAGGGATTTGCCAGAGAATGGGCAGCAGCGTTCTCTGTGCTTTTGTAACAACCGTACTGCGATCGCCAACCCGCCAGCCAAGCGTGGCGATTATGGCTAAACCCCCCAAAATGTCAATGTGGCGACACTTGGGGGAGGCCTATGTCCAGCAGCGGACTTCTTTTGGGCTGTAATGATGGTGATGAATCTATAAAACGAATTCGTGAAGGGTCCATTTACATCTTGTAGGTCCTAAGGTTGTCATCTCAGATTTCTAGATCACCTACCCATGTATGAAAAAGCTACCTACTCCTAGCTTGTTAATAAAATACTTAGAAGAGCACTTTTAATTTCTTATTGGAACGAATTTCTCCTTTAATAACCACACCTATTGGTGCGTGCGTGTAGGATGCGTTTAAAGTTAAGTCTAAGTTACCCAACACTTACTAAAAGACGCTGATCATTTCATTTTCAGGACATTAGCAAGCATGTCGCGGACCTTTACTTTCACTTAAGTAGGTGGGTACAGACAGCTTCATTATGTGCTAACCCCTCTACAGCCCGGCCGAGTACGCCAGGGGGGTAACTACTTAATGATGCTATCCGTACGCCGTTATTTTACAGTAAATGTAAAACTTTTTAACTATTTGTTAGAAATAACCATACGTCGAAAGTCAAAATTCCGGACAAATGATAAGACTGGACAAAGTATAGAAAGGGAGAAAACAACTGGACACGGCCAGGCAAATCCACACGGACCCTATTCGGGAATACAACAAGTCTGAACAAGTGCAGGACGCAGAAACCGATATAACCTTCTTATTTGATAAAAAAAAACCTGCCAAGTGCGAGTCGGACTTGCGCACGAAGGGTTCCGTACCATTATTTATAAAAACGAGCAAAAAAAAATCACTTCGTTGTTAGGGAGCCCCCTTAAATATTTATTTCATTCTGTTTTTAGTATTTGTTGTTATAGCAGCAACAGTAATACATAATCTGTAGAAATTTCAACTGGCTAACTATCACGGTTCATGAATACAGCCTGGTGACAGACGGACGGACGGACGGACGGCGGACAGTCTCAGTAATAGGGTCCCGTTTGACCCTTTGGGTACGGAACCCTAAAAACTAATTTGTATTATCAGATCATCAGAGAATTCTTAATTTTTTCATTTAAATTTTTGTATCGATCATCTTGAAAACATCTCTAGATAAATCGAAGATATCACCGGTTCATCATCATCATCATCAGCCTATAATGTTCCCACTGCTGGGACACAGGCCTCCTCTCTATGAGAGGGAGTGGGCTGTACCTAATCCACCACGCGGACCCAGTGCGGGTTGGTAGGTATCGCCGGTTACTTATATTTTATTCAATAACCCAGTATGTAACTTTCTAAACTTACTCTTAGGGGATATTTTCGGTGATTATTATTTATTGTTAGCTCCCGATATTCCGAAAAAAATCCCGTAATCATAGTGTAAGTTTAAACCGTGAAAGCTTAAGAGCATTTCAGCCTTACGACATTTCATACAAACTTTCAAGTCCTTATTTTCCGATATGACTGAACCGATTTTTAATGTAACGTCATTCACATAAGCAGGATAGTAAATAAAAAGTTATTAAAAACATTTTCGTAAAATAGTGTTACCTACAGCTAAATTAGACCGATTATAAATTATCTATAGAAACTGATATTTCAATTACGTTTTTTTTTCGAAAATGTTTTAGTAACTTGTTAGACCTATGTATACGGCTTATGCGTATAATGTTTCATTGAAATCGGTTCAGTCATGACGGAAAATAAGGACTTGAAAGTTTGTATGAAATGCCGTAAGGTATAAACACTCTTTAAACAAAGTAAGTAACTCTCTCTCCACCAAAAATACCCATCAACAAAGATAAAATAAATAACTCAGTACAGATAAAGTCTGAAATCTCAACAGTACTACATTTCAACATTATATACTTATGTCAACCTCGCTTGGTAGAGGGGACTGGCTGGATGCTGCGATCTCGTGCCACGCCCCTCGCGAGATCGACCAATCAAGAGCCAGCATCTCACTCAACGTCTCTTATGTACAGTGTGCTTGTCAATATAATCTGATGTTGGGAATATATGAGAGAGGAAAAGTGTAGGTTTATAAGATGATAGGGTGATTTTATAGGGGCGGGTGAGCGAGAAGGGAAAATGGGGGTGGATGTTACCTACGTAGGTTTTCTGTAGTTTAGATGTATCAGGTTAGATTAGCGACGGGTTCGCATGCCTGTTTATTATCCACAGCTAAATTATTTTCTTATTTATTTATCATTTATCAACACAAGAGACATCATAACATAACTTAGAATAGGTATACAAGGTGTTGTTTTGCATCCTCGTCAAAATTCAGGATGTTGTCACAAAAGACATAAATATTCAATATAAATTACGTTACCTAGTAAATTATTAAAAAACACTGCATTTTTTTACTGTTTAAATTTGTCAATATTTCAGAATAACCCCCATAGCGTGGTTTAGGGATTATAAAATTATCGAAAAAACGTTTGAGGTTTTTTGTTTGTGTGTAAGCGACGTTATAAGGCAGGGATCAGACGGCCCGTGTTTAAAACACGGGTGGTTCACAGTTACCGATTTCAGTAAATAAATAAAAAAAAGAAAATTACCTACTCATTTTATTATTGATTCGGGTCGAGAATCATTAGCATAGTTACCTCCTAGAATTTGACGAGGTTGCAAAACAACACCTTGTATAAAGGTATCTACAACTTATTTCAAAAGAAATTTCTACCAGCAGGAAAAATGAAAAAAATAATTTAATCTGACAGTAGTGTGTGAGAACAGGAAGAGAATAACATTTATAGTATGAATGTCTTAACTTGAATATAAAATATAAGTACCAACTAGTGGCGTAAGGGTGGCAGGACTGGCAAAATGCCACGGGCCCCCGGCCTGACGGGCCCCCGGCCCGAGAGGCTGCGAGCTCAAAACTGACCTAACATTTTTAACAAAATTTAGTAAATAATAAGATTTTTATATAAGTACCTACTTCAAATTAATTAAAGTTAGACCAAATTTAAAATCGATTAAAGTTACAACCAAACCTAATTCATTTTTGTTATTTTATTATAAATTTGTAACACCTACGCTTTTGAAAATTAAATATTTAACTAAAATGGACACAATGTTACTATTGGGTAACTATCTCAGAGATTTATTAAAACTAAATTAAAATGTGACGAGTTTTCTTGGGGCCCCAGACAATGGATTTGCCAAGGGCCTTAGATGGTATAGTTAAGCGACTGGTACCAACAGTTAGTACTGTACAGTTAGTACTGGACTAACTACTAACTGGTTTGTGGAGGTCAGATAGGCAGTCTTTTAGAGACTTATTTACTTGGTACCATTGTCACCAAGTCAGAATCTAATGATGGGATCCCAGGGAAATCAAGGGCAACCCTCAACTTTTATAGGCACATACAAAGTCTTTCATATACTTAGAAAGTAGGTATATGAAAGTGTAAAAACACAATTCAGATATTGGACCTGGTAATCATCATTTCATGTTGCTGAGCTCATGAGGTAAGTTATAATTCAGGATCTGATGTTGATAGGAAAGTTAAGGGCAACCCTCAAATTTTGTGGGCATTGTTTGAAACAGCATACTTCCCATAGTTCACATGTGGTCCAATGGTCATCAGGCCAGGATCTGATGAAATCGAGGGAACTCTCCAAATTTTATAAGCAAACTAGAAGCGATTTTGGCATCTTTTTCCAGTAAAATACAATGTAAAATTGTTACTTGACAAGGATTTGTGTTAGTGTCGGCTTCCAGTCTAACCGGATGCAGCTGAGTACCAGTTTTTTACATGAAGCGACTGCCTATCTGACCTCCATAACCCAGTAACTAGGTAATACGATACCCCTTGGTAAGACTGGATATCAGACTTACCTATGGCTTCTGACTACTCGTAACGACTGTCAAAGATCTACAAATGACAGCCGGGACCAACGGCTTAACGTGCTTTTTGAGGCACGGAGGAAACTCGGTTTATAATTATGGTCACCCATCCACGGACCAACCTCGGCAAGCACAGCTTAACCGAAAAAAACTGTTAAAACTGTTAAACTGTTATAAAAAATCAAATTTGCGATTTTCATTTCCATCAGTTCTTCCTGCTCTTTAATAAGGTTAATCGGTAACTGTCCAAAAGGGATGCTCTCGGAGAATGTAACTATTTCGAACTTAGTGTAGAAACTTAGATCAGGCTTAGCGAAATACAAATTCATTTTCATCCCACCATCTCGGAAAGAGTATTTTTACTCTTCGATATCTGAGTGCAAAAGCCGTTTTTATTCTCTAGAGGATAAAGTAAATTGAATTTAGAACATCGTGTGCACTAAGTTTGTGAATTAAAAAAAACATTAAACCTATTTACTGCTACCTCTATGGTGCCGAATAGGTATATCATACAACTTTTTTTTAATTTGTTAAAAACTCAGACTCGGAACCTTCTTGGTGTTCTTTTTTTTCAATTTGCTTTGTACGCGGTTCTTTACGCGGCATTTTTTCACGTCATTGTTAATTATACCGTAATATTATTTTGTTATAATTTAAAGATTATTCTGTAATACTTACCTGTCATAATGTAGTAATTAATACCTAAACTGAAATAAAAGTGTACCTGTCTTGTGATTGTTAACGTTTTTTTTTTTGCATTTAGTCATTTCCTTGCTGAGGTGGAATGAAAAGTTACGTGTTGCAGTCGAGTGCAAAGATTTTTCACCTCGTGCTCTTTTGATTCCCTCGCTAACGCTCAGGATTCTAATTTTGAATCACTCGCTGCGCTCGTGATTCAATTTTAGAATCCTTCGCATGCTCGGTCATCAAAATTGAACACGCGGTTAAAAAGCAACTTTGCACTCTTGTATAACAAATAACTATTTCTCTGCAAGAAACTTCAAGTGTTTAACAATCAAAGCTTGCACTTTTTTTTCTGGACCAGTTGCCAAGACATTTGGGAACATTTAATTATTACCGTTGGTAGCGAGACCTTATTTTCCCGCGGTATACAAACTGATGACCACCGCACATCGGGCACACACTTTGCGGAACACTGGTCTAGGCCACCGCAGGACAATACTGCAGCTCCGCGCGTTTCTGCGGAAATTCTGCAAGATGATGCAGATCTGCACTCCCGCACCAGCACGCCTGGCTCCGTCACCACGCCACCCGCAGCGTAGCGCGGGTTAGTGTGTGTTTCGCCTTAGGTTGCAGGGTTCCCATGTTCTAAGGCACAAATCACTGCCCTTGGTTCACAATTTTGCATTATTTAAGTATGTAGTACTTACGCTTTACTTTAATTGATTAAAAATGCTAATTTGCCCACTTAAAACGATGACTTATAAATTTTTCCCTCTAATTTCCATAAGTTCGCTTAGATACCTACTCTTAGATCCCTACTTACGTCACGATTTTTTTATGTTTTTCTAGGAATCATGTCCATCGAGTCTGGTCCCACAGTTCACGAGAAATTGTGAGTAATTGATAGCGACATCATACCTCATAGGGTTGTGTTGTGATTTTGTGAAACCATTTCTCTCTGCCGCTAATAACTAAACACTCAACACATCTAAGTGAACATCAATAGCCAGAAAGAGATAGAGAGAGACCGGTTTTAGACTAGCATAGTTTTTACGTTCGGCGCGTATAGCCTGTATCAGTTTAGGCTTTAGGTACGCGCGGACACGCGCCATTTTACGCTTCAAACGCGCGTACCTACTTACTCTACACGTGCTCATTACTGCGTGTTCGGTCGACCCGGCCGGGTTCTGTCAGACTGTCACTAGCAATGACTGTGTTAGTATCTTTCGCAGCTTGTGCTTATACGAGCTTCTAGGCGCGTCAACGCTCGTACGAGGTACGCGTGTGGCAAAAGGCCCATACAAGGAACATACGCCCCACACGCGCTACTAAAAACGAGCTTAAACGTGCCGAAAAAACGCTAATCTGAAACCACCTTTATGTCCCTGCAAAGTAAAGACGTTATCCGTCAGGATTTCGAACGACACAAGTAACTCAACACCGCGCCCCGCGCCCCGCAAACTGCAACAAATGTGGTGGAACTACATCGCCACCGCGTCGCCAAGTGTGGTCAAAAAATATACGAAAGAGAGTTGTGGCCGCTCTCTATTGCCAAACATCCTTTTCATTGATCGCCAGATTACTTGCCCTCCCCGTTCCCGTCCAATTTTATCGACTTCGAATTAGTCGTCAAAGATACTTGTACTGCCATCTATTGGCTTAATTTAGAACTGCTAACAAGGTTTCTTAATACATCACAGGTGGCGCTACTGTAGTTTTCATTGTAGAGTTCTGCTACTCGACACAAGATGGCAGTGATTTATGGTAATGTAATAATGTTTTGAAACATTTATTAATTTATTTCAATTAATCTGATAGTACAGACGAGCAAAATTATTTTAAATAATTCTAATTCCATATTAAACGTATAATAACATTTAAATAAATGGTAAAATTCTAGCTAAAACTGTAAAAAGACTTCTAACGCGCGGATATTTGAATGAATGATCAAGCAATCTTCGGTTTTCAAACTTTTCGTTCATTTTTCTTATTTTCTGACTAAAATATTTTAAATTAGATCTAAATAAATTATGGATTATGGTTAAATAATAATAAACTAAAAATTATGACGACGGAAACAATAGGAATTTACCATTGGAAGCTGGGCGACATCGCTCTTGCACGACTTTGTAAAAAAGTTTACTCAAACGTGCAAGTTGTGAAAAACGAAGAGGGATTATTTTATGACGACAAAGGTAAACATTCAATTGTTTCGATTTAGACAAAATATAACAAACGCACTGTTTATATTTTTCTACCTAGGAATGACGCTCAATCACATGGGATTATCCGGCATTATTTCTCTCAGGTGTAATGTAAATACACCGATTTCTTGGAAGAAAGTGAATAGAAAATGTACTGGGTACCTAAATATTGCTAAATAGAACAGATAACATTCTCTTAGATCATGTAAACAGCTATGTACATGTCTAAGCATTACATAACAGTAAATCTTTTTTTACCTTCATTGCCGTTATCCGCCTGATGCCTATAGCTTTGATGATCGCCACCATATGATTAAATTAGTTCATCTTTACTGCTAAGAATACCCAAAGACGTGTCTATACGCACTTCATTATTCTGAAGTGAAAGGGTCAGATGTAATTGCGTTATGGATCGTATGGAACTCAAATGGAGTTGGGTTGGGCAGGACACTTAACAATGCGCAGTGATGGCAGATGAGGCTGGCACAAGGAGGTTGAGCTTGGCACAAGCAACGAGAGGCCTATAGATACCCGGTAGTGGGTGAAGTCCGGCTATGGATGAGGATGAAAAGGGTCAGAGGGCGAATATTGTGTGGAATGTTCAATGCAAAATGTTTAAATTCAACAATATAACAGTAATAAACCGCAGCTCTTAATAGGTAACCCAGTAGGTAGGTTTTCACCCACACTTGATTACCGAATAATCACTCTTAACTTGTTTAGAGCCTACATATAAACAATTCTCAGTTCTAGGCATATCAACCAATGAAGATGGCTCCATCACAGTCACTGAGGAGTTATGCTACTATGTGGAGACCTGTAACACAAAGAACAGGTTCTGGATACCTTACACCAGTATGCACCTGGCTGGGAGGTCCAGACCTTTCTACGGACCAGAACATAAAGCCCCTAAGATTTCTCCTCCTAAAACTCCCGCAGTTCCCAGAAAGGTATTTATAACATCAGAATGTTGACTCTTATTTAAATTTGAAGTGTTGTCAGTCAACTCTTTGCAGAAAAAATTTGGAGTTACTTGCTCTAAAAAGTGATGTCTGTTTTTAAGTAGTGAGCAGTGAAATAGCTATTTGATTTGATAATGATCACATGTGAGCAAACCAAAATAGTGGAACAAATGCCCTCATAACTGAAAAGCATCAAGTCAATAAAAAATTTAAAGGTTTTTGAAACATTATTCTACAATACGTATTATTAACTACAATCATAACTGAACTGTACTTTCACATTTCTCAGAGAAAAATAAAAGAAGACCTGACTGTACCTCTCAACGTAAAACTTAACACCCAAAAAGAGCCAGACCTCAATGCTACGTATGACGTAATGCACACTCCACTAAAACAAGGCAGATACGAGAATGCCTTCAAAGAATTCATCCGTCGAGGCAAGGAATCCCTCTTTGACCAGTACTATGAATACTTGCTAAGTGACATAGACACAAACAAGAAGTGTTTGGAATATTTGATGAATGTAGACGCCAGTACTGAGGATAAGTTTGAGATGGTCATCAAGACTATTGTGTCAGAGAAGGAAATAGAGAATTATTTGCATCAATGTTGGAGATACAATTATGTTCGTAAGCATACGGATAATAGTAAAGATGCATCTGATAGTTCTGTGAGTATACATTTTCCTTTATTTGTTTCTTTACGATAATTTAAAATTTTAAATATTTCTGTATAAAATTAAATTACAAAAACTTTTAAAAGTAGTAGCCCGCCGGTTTTGGGAAGAGGGTCAGAGCTACCGGTGGTCAGGACTCTTGTGAGAGGAACCTCCTAATAATAAGTGCTGCGTTCCGAAATACTGCTTTCTGAATCAAGCCCTTGATCCAGCTGCCAAGCGAGCCTCCTCAGATGTTCATCTAGGCTTTTGGCTATTAAGCTATTGGCTGACATGACTATTGGCAAAATGACTGCTGGACTCACGCCCCACATATCGACAACCTCGCAAGCCAGATTTAGATACTTGAATTGCTTATCTTTGAGTATAATTTTATTATTATTGAAATTTAAATCATGGGAAGGTAGCCTCTCAGTAGTAACTCTTGAGTTTGATGCCCATTGTAAGGTCATCATCATCTTCCTGCCCTTGTCCCATGTTACTTGGGTTCGGCGCAACATGTTTTTATTTTTTGTGATTCCTTTGCTCTGGACTCCCGTCTGAAATGGCAGTGACAATTTTTTTTTCCTTTCTCTGTCAACCGTCACGCTCATTTTACTCGTTCCTTTTTCTTTCATATCATTCCTCACACAAACTATCCATTGTTCCCTTGGTCTCCCTTCTCCATCCATCAACATTTATATGCCATGACGCCCATTTCAAAGTGGCAAGGTGTTATTGGGTTTTTTTATGGGAAATTTATCAATTGGAGACTTATCTGGATTTGTGCCTGATTCATGGCAAAAGACTTGGCATAGGGTAGGAGAGGTGACAATAAGGGTGTTGTGGCTTGGGTGCTTGGGAGAGGCATATGCCTAGCAATAGATTGATTCATTTCTTTGATTATAGAACTCAACATCCCCAGTAAAGGCAGTGATTTCTCTGCATACTCCATGGTGCCTCGTCTGCGGGAAGAGAGAGAGACTCCGAGAATGTCCCAACTGTCCCTCCGCTTTTCATCTAGCTTGTAGGAGGGAATGGCTGATCACTATATTGCGTATGTACACTTGATTTACTTCTTTTAAAATTACCAGGACTGATGACCATGTAATGCAATGTGTTGGAAACTTTTGCGACCTTGCTTTTCTTCATGTGAATTATACCCATAGTTGACTTGGTAATCTCAGACCTAGAACCACTAACCTCGCGATGTTTTCTAAAACTTTTCATTGGGACATCATATTATATAAGGTGACTGGTAATTAGTGAATACTTAAACACATGATTGTAGTCACTTTTATCACAATAACACAACAGCCATATGAAATTCGCGGGCGCGTGCCCCTGTGACCTATCAGCTGTTAGCAGCGTGACGCCGCTCTGTCTCATTACTATTGTACCGTGCCACATGACTGGGTAGGCAGTTGATAAAAGTCAATGAGTATAAAAAAATGTTTCTTTGGGAAAGTTGTTTGTTATCATGACCATAATCACGTGTTTAACTATCGGTCACTAATTACCAGTCACCCTATATTAATTCCACTCCCCTTGCAAGTATTGGCCGTTAGCGGAAAAGGTAGGCGACTTACACTTATGACAAAATCCCTTTGTTGTTTAATTTTTCCAGTGTTTATGTTTCGGTCAGGAGCAAGGCTTTTGGCTACTTATTTTTACAGTTGTGTAAAATAAACAGTTTGTCATTCATTTTGTTCACATAAATACTCGCTAGGTACATTGTGGTGTCCAGTCTTTCAGATTCCCAGAGAGATGTTTGCCCGAACTCCTGTACTATCTCTAAATCATGACTACCCAACATCAATTATACAACAAATATTTGTATAGCCTACAAATGGTTGTTTCGGGTCTTGCTGTTTGTCTATGTGAGTTTAAATGTTTGTAAACGCACCGACGATACAGGAGAAATTCGTAGTGTGGGGGGGCATTTTTTTAAAGAAATATTTTTTTTTAATTTGTTGGCGCCTAATCATTTAAGCATAGCAATAACTCACTCTTCCAACACTTCCAGATCGCAAGAACCCGCCGAAGAAAGAAACAAAGCCGGTGACCCTGGTAGAGAAGATACTGTCCAGTACGCGTACCATATGCTCTGTAAGGAAAGAGAAGGAGAATGTCGAGTTGTGTCCCAGCTGCATGTGGGGACCTAGAGTTGGGTAAGAAACCATCATTAACCTCTAGGTCCCAGCCGTCAACCTTTGCCTTGAGCCTCGCCGTTCCATTTATGGAACGGCTCGAACCAGCAAACTTAAACGCTAATATAAAAAAAAGTAAATTTCTAAATCGTTCTGTCAAAATTTACCTCTATGGTCAACTAGTAGTCGATTCAAACAAAATTAATCGTTAGTAATACTAAACGGCACAACATTATTAAAAAAAATATAGAAACTCGTCTATGTCGAATGTCAAACGCAATGGCAACCCGTGTTATTATGTTCGGAAAAGTGTTGTTTTTGTGAGATATACGTTGTAAAACTTTGGTAAGTAAATGTATAGTATGTTATAAGTGTATAATGCAACTTTTTAGATAGTCATTTGCTTGAAAAAATAACAAAAAAATTATGATTTGAGCCAACAAAAAATCCTTTGTTGTGAAGTTTGTTAGTCGAAATAAAAAAAAAATATTTGACTCTTGAACCATGTAAAATGGTCTTGGAAACAATAGTAGCAAAGAAAAAATAGTGATAATTCATTATTTCATGTATTCGAGGCATATCTATTCATATTTATTGATATTTCATGTATTTTCATGCTTTGAACAGCGGAATTCTAAAATGGCCGATTCTAACAAGAAGTTTGAGTTAGGATCTTATAAGAATAATGTATGTAGGACTCCTAAAAAACACTGTCATTAGATTACTTGTATATTTGTGATGTTAGATATAAATTTTCGTGTAAATTGAATGAGTAGTTTTACCAAACAAAAATAAGCAACGAAAACAGACGTATTTGCTGCGACCTCTCTCATATCTATGGGATATGTATAATTCTCAAGTAGTTCTAAAAGAGTTGGTTATTATTAATAAATGGCCCCGTTCATCACGAACCCGACACTGTTTACCGTTTAAGATTAGAGCTAATATAACTCGAGTTATAAGTGTTTATCTTTACGATATCGGATGACTCACGCAATGGCGTAATCAAGGGGCCCCCGAAGGGTTTCACGCGGGGTTTTACTGTTACGCGCGAAAGGACAGTGAGGTTAAACCATTTTCGGGCATCCTCAGCTAGATCAGGGATTCCCAACCTTTTACCCTATGCATCTCACCTAATTTTCTGTTAAAATACCCCTGTTTTCTTTGCAAGAGAAACTGAAATGGAGGGTAGATTTCAATATAAAAAATACGTGTTTATTAAAATTCTGAGGGCGGCGGTGGCCCAGTGGTGGCATCCCCAACTTACGAGCAGTAAGCCGTGGGTTCGAACCCAGGCAGGCGCATTATTTTGTGGAATTCACTTCATCACTGCTGCTCTCACAACGGTGAAGGAAAACATCGTGAGGAAACCGGCACGTCCTAGAACTAAAAATTCGAAGACATTTGACATCTACTAACCTGCACTGGGTCTGCGAGGTGGATTACAGCACAGTCCCTCCTCCTTCTCATAGAGAGGAGGCCTGTGTCCCAGCAGTGGGAACATTAAAGGCTGATTATGCTAATGATCTAGTCAGGCCAGTCTAGTCCAATCAACAGGCTGCTATTGAGAAATACCTGTTTGTAATAACCAATAACATGTACTAATATTTTAACTACCTACTACTTCTGCCTAATATATGTTTTCCTGTCATTCCAGCTACGACGACGTGGTGTGGCACAAGCTGGGCCCGTGCCCCTGGTGGCCGGCGCGAGTGCTCACTCCGGGCGCGACGCCATCTTGTCTACTAGCCACGCGCCACTCGCCGCACCACTGGCCGCTCAAGTACTACGGTAGGTTTCAACATCCAGTATTTACCCCCGCCCTCACTGACGTCGACCACATTTCAACCTTATTGCTCACGGTATAAGGGTGAAAAGTGGTCGAGCGCCAGTGAACTAGGTGGTAACTGAAGGCAGAGGTATGAAGCTGCCTATCAGACGTGAACGAAGCACACAGAATATGTAAGGAGGTCTCGTCGCTCCGCCAGTGGCCGCATGTCTATATGTTCCGTAGTAATTCACTTATCGCTACGAATGTGAATGAGCTAAAAACCGTAAAGAGTCCAAACTTCCAAATAGCTATTGACTATCGAGCGAGGCGAGCTGTCTCCGTCGACGCGCGCGCGGCGTGAGTCAAATGAGCTACAGTCGGCGTGTGAGCGACTGAGTCACTGAGCTATAGAAGAGCTAGTGAGCCAAAAGAGTGTAGTGAAAGAGCTTATCACTCTTTTTCTTTTCAGTGAGCTATTTCGCCCAAGTCTACTAGGTGTGTTCTGTCTCCTGGCTCAGCCAGTGCGGCTCACGCACTATGTGTTGTAGCGAAAATAAAAATAAAAGTCGTCACTGCTACATGTTAAAACGTATAATTTTGCTGTTATAAAAAAAAACTAATACAATTTTTTATAAAAAAAATTTAAAAGGATCAAAAAAAGGAATTAAATAATGGACGACATGTAATATAATTTTGTGTAAAGCAGCGAAATGGGTTGTTCAGAATTGTATAAAATCTGTAATTTTGAAAATTAAAACAAGGTGAGAAAGGGGTTGCAACACCTATTCAGCCCTAGGCGCGATCAAAATGTATCCGAGTTTAAATACTACACCGGAAAAAATACATTGCGCGACCTTTTGACACGAATAGGGTTTAAATAAATTAAATGATTGTACAAAAAAAGAAACTATACTATTGCTAAAGATTTAAAAAAAGGATTAAAACAAAATTTGTTCCCTGAAGGTCCGGATCCTCGCTCGAAATCGGATCTTCGCTGTTGCTCCGGGTCTCAGGCGGCAAGCCTCGGAGCCAACCGCCAGTACGCGTCTCCCGACCCCTGGTCGGCCTTGAGTCGCGGCGCCGAAAGTATATGGGTCACTAGATCTTAGCTAGGATAAAAGTCCTAGAACCGATTCTGAGCGAATCTATGGTGAGAAAAATACAGAAAAATTAACACCATGCTCCGAGAGAATCTTTTAAGCAGAAAAAATTTAAAATGTTTCAAATACATACCGGTTCTTGGTGAAATCACTGATAACCGACTATACAGTACGGCACTACAAAATTTATCTTTCTTAGGTCCTTTTTTACTTTATCAATTAAATTACGAAACGGAATAATATGTCTGTTATTTCCAAAGATTTGTCGTCCATCTGAGAAAAATTTTCCTCTGTCACATCCATGGAATCGTCATATTTTTAAATTTGAACCGAAGTAAGAAAAAGTAAATTGATTAGAAATGAGGTCGACTTACACGAACAGAATAGTTTTTATTCAGCCGAAAACAGCGTGATAATGCTGCAATTGTATAGTCGGTTATCAGTGATTTCACCAAGAACCGGTATGTATTTGAAACATTTTAAATTTTTTCTGCTTAAAAGATTCTCTCGGAGCATGGTGTTAATTTTTCTGTATTTTTCTCACCATAGATTCGCTCAGAATCGGTTCTAGGACTTTTATCCTAGCTAAGATCTAGTGACCCATATACTTTCGGCGCCGCGACTCAAGGCCGACCAGGGGTCGGGAGACGCGTACTGGCGGTTGGCTCCGAGGCTTGCCGCCTGAGACCCGGAGCAACAGCGAAGATCCGATTTCGAGCGAGGATCCGGACCTTCAGGGAACAAATTTTGTTTTAATCCTTTTTTTAAATCTTTAGCAATAGTATAGTTTCTTTTTTTGTACAATCATTTAATTTATTTAAACCCTATTCGTGTCAAAAGGTCGCGCAATGTATTTTTTCCGGTGTAGTATTTAAACTCGGATACATTTTGATCGCGCCTAGGGCTGAATAGGTGTTGCAACCCCTTTCTCACCTTGTTTTAATTTTCAAAATTACAGATTTTATACAATTCTGAACAACCCATTTCGCTGCTTTACATAAAATTATATTACATGTCGTCCATTATTTAATTCCTTTTTTTGATCCTTTTAAATTTTTTTTTATAAAAAAATTGTATTAGTCTTTTTTATAACAGCAAAATTATACGTTTTAACATGTAGCAGTGACGACTTTTATTTTTATTTTCGCTACAAAAATGGCGCCCGAACAACTAAAGTAAGTGTTTTTTACCTAATAACTTTGAAATTTGAATGATTCTACATAAAATTTTTTTTGCCTTATTGAGGATGGTCACTCCCTCCGGGAGCTAATGATTCTTAAGCTTATTTGTTTCAGGACACGGATATTCTTTCATTCTAGAAAGGTATTCTGGGATTTTTACCACCAGTTCAGATCTGTGAAGCTGTCATTTTTCCTTGACATATATATATATTTTTTCATTAAATGTAATTTATTTTAAAGGAAAAATAATTTTGTGAACTATATAACACATAACTGTCTTTTATTTTACCCACTTATCGCAGCAAATATAACGATAGGTCTCCTGATTTTTATTCCATATCCTTAGCTAGCGGTAGTTAGAACTCGTAGAGTATATATGGTGACGTATGAATTTATAGGCGTCGGTTTTCAAGGTAAGCTTAGTATGAACGGTTATGTAGCCTGTATCTTTGTTTAATAGCTTGGCGTTCACTGACTGCTGGTTGCTGGATTATTTTTATCCGTCTGTTCATGCCGTGCCTATTTTTTCCCTAGGATTCTTTTGCCTTTTGTCTGTTCTTTCATTCGTTATTAGGTCTATTCTAGTTACATCATGTCAGAAGAGGGGTTCCCTATTGTTGAGACTCCACGTCGTGCTAGTCCCATTATTTCGCGACCACCACCTCCTCCTATTCCGCCAAGACCTTCTCACGCTTCTTCACAGAGTATCATTCCTTCTCCAATAAGATCTGAGGAATGCCTACAATTTACCAGGCAGTTCTCTCTTACTAAGTGGAAGATTGTTTTCGATGGTAAGACCTGCGTACGGGAATTTTTCACGAGTTTAGAGGAGTGCAGGGAGGCCGACAATTTGTCCGATGGTTATTTAGTTAAGCGATTCCATGAAGTTTTATCAGGTGTCGCACTTCAATATTTTAGGTCGATCCGTCGACCGGATCTTTCTTTTTCTGAGATCAAAGATGCCTTTTTTCAGACATTCGGTACGACCGATTTTGAATTTAAGACAAGCCAGGAGGTCCGTAACCTCAAACAGAAACCGGAACAGCTAATAAGAGAATTTATTATCGAAGTTTCTTACTTAAATTCTAAACTGAGCAAGCCTATTGAAGAATCGGAGTTGTTGTGGATCATCACTCACAACATGTTGCCAAAGTACACTCCTTGCTTGTCCATCCAAAAATTTCATGACATCAATAATTTAATCGAAGTCGTTACTCATTTCGAGTCTTTTCTAAAACCTTCAAAGGCGGTAGCCAGTCTCGACTGTGTTGTCGACCAGTCGACTTCTCAAGTATTTAACCCACCAAAACCAAGGCCGAACAAAACTTCCCATCAACCAACATCTAGTAAGCCTCAGATTTGTCCTGGTTGTAGTCAGTCTCAGCTTTGCTTAAAATGTAACAAAGTTGGTCATTCTTACCGCTCTTGTCCAGAGATCACAGGCATGATTTGTTTTAAGTGTCGCACTCCTGGATTTATTACTAGAGAATGTCCGAAATGTAACCCAAAAAAATGCATAGACCACTGGCGATACGCTTCTTTCCCTACAGTATCCCCAGTGTTTACTTCAGATTCATTTGATAACCGACCGTTTATAGAAGTATTATTATGTGGTAGAGTTGTTAAAGCATTGCTCGACTCTGGTGCTCAGATGTCGCTTGTTAGCGATAATTTTATTCAGAAACTTGGTGTTTCTTTGACATCAAAAGACGCTTGTCCCCGTGTTATATCGGCTAATAATTCGCCGATTGATATTCTTGGTTCTGTGTACCTTCCAGTTAAATTTAATGGTACAACTTTTATTCATGAGTTTTTAGTTGCAAGTTCGATGTCATCTTCTGTTATTTTAGGTATCGAATTTTGGAATAAATTCGGTTTGACGTCTATTTTTAGTCAGGCTTTTAATAAAAATATTGATGGTAATATGTTTATCCCTTCTGTTCAGCACTCTTCCCCTCAAGTTTCCTCTGTCAGCGAGGTCCGTTATATTCATCCTCGTAACATCCTATCGCCGGATCAAGAGGCTTGTCTTCAACAAGTTATTAAAGAGTACGAAGTTATCTCTTCGGAAAAAGTTGGTCTTGGTAAAACATCTTGGTTGTCCCATAAAATTAATACTACGGGTTACCCTATCCGTCAAAGATATTATCCCTTATCCCCTGTCAAGTTGAAGATTCTCAATGAAGAGATTGACAAAATGTTAGGTATGGGTGTTATTCGTCCATCTCGTTCTTCATGGGCTAGTCCAGTGGTAATGGTGACAAAAAAAGATGGTTCTGTTCGGTTTTGTGTCGACAGTAGAAAACTGAATAGTGTGACAGTTAGAGATTCATATCCTCTTCCCCGTATTCACGATATCCTCGACAACCTTCGTGGTGCTAGATATATTAGCTCATTGGATTTTAGAAGTGCTTTCTGGCAAATTCCACTCGCTGATAGAGAAAGTTGTGAGAAAACAGCGTTTATTGTTCCACAACGTGGTCTCTTTGAGTTTGTTAGGATGCCTTTTGGTCTAACGAACGCTGCTTCGGAGATGCAACGCCTTACTGATATGATCGTGAATTTCGAGTTTACTTCTACCAGCGACGACTGTATTTTTGGGTACGTCGACGACTTGATAATCGTGTCTAAAGATTTCTCTAGTCATATGGCGCTGCTCAGGAAGGTGCTTGCTCGACTTAAAGAAGCAGGCTTAACTATAAATTTAAAAAAATGCGAGTTTTGTAAAAGCGAACTAAAATATTTGGGTTATATTGTTAATGAAAAGGGTCTTCAAACCGATCCCGGCAAACTTGATGCTATTAAAGATTATCCTACTCCTACTTCAGCTAAGTCATTACGCGGTTTCATTGGTATGTGTTCCTATTATAGGCGTTTCGTTAAAGGGTTTTCTTCTATAATTGCTCCGCTTACTGCCCTTATCGGTAAGAGAAAGGGTAATGATCCAATAAGTTGGAACGATGCAGCCGATCAAGCTTTCACTCAGTTGAAACAAGCGCTAATTGATACGCCTGTTATGGCATGTCCTGATTTCTCGAAGCCATTCATCCTGCAGTGTGATGCGTCAGCTGTTGGTCTTGGTTCGGTACTGACACAGAAGATAGACGATGTGGAACATCCAATCGCCTATTATTCGCGTTTATTCTCTCAAACTGAACGCAATTATAGTACTACAGAGCGTGAACTCTTGTCAGTTTTGGATTCAATTAAACATTTTCGATGTTATTTAGATGGTATGAAGTTTTCTGTCATAACAGACCATATGGCTCTTAAGTGGCTCCTCTCTCTTAACAACCCATCTGGTCGTTTAGCTCGTTGGGCTACTATTATCTCCCAATATACTTTTGATATTGTGCATCGTAAAGGTTCGCAACATATAGTCCCCGATGTTCTTTCCAGGATCCATGCTAATCCTGTGTCATTTGACCAGGGTCCTGAACATACTAATGACCGTTGGTATAAGAAGATATATATAGGTGCTCGAGATACGCCACAAATGTTCCCAGCATACGCTATAAATAACGGTATCCTTATGAGACGCATGCCTGTTTCTAGTCCTTTATCTTCTGAACCATGGCGTGTGGTGTTACCAGCTGAAAAGGTTCCAGACGCTATTTGGGAAATTCACAATAGATTTCCTTCGATACATCCCGGTGTTACTAAAACGTATCTAAAGCTTAGGGAGTTGTTCTACTGGCCAAATATGTTCCGTGACGTTACTTCGACGTTAAGTCAATGTGAGGTTTGTAAAGCCTATAAAATTTCGAACACACAACCTCGCGGTCAGATGTGTTACCCTAAAGAGGTTTCCTTGCCCTTACAGATGATTTCTATCGATATAATTGGTCCGTTGCCCTGCGCTTATTATGGTTATAAATATATCCTTTCTATGGTAGATGTTTTTTCCAAATATGTTTGGTTAGTTCCTCTGAAAAGGATTGACGCTCTTTCTGTTATAAAAGCGTTAGAGTCTGAAATTTTCTTTAATTTTGGGGTTCCGCGTACTATTCTTTGTGACAACGCTACAGTTTTTCGTAGTAATCAATTCCTTAATTTTCTCAGATCTTTCCATATTCAATCACCTACTTTTACGCCATATTATACACCCCAAGCAAATACGGTTGAGCGATACAACCAAAGCGTTATAACATGTTTAGGTATTTTGGTTGGTGAAAACCAAAGAAGTTGGGCTAAAATGTTACCTAAAGTGAAGCTTTACCTCAATTCTTGTGTTAATCTAGCTACTGGTTTTACGCCTAACTTTCTTATGCTTGGTAGAGAGGTCCTTATGGATAGCAGTCATGTAAATAGTCAGACTCGAAGCTCTAATTTGGCAGACAGTCGGGCTCGTCATGCTTCAAACCTATCCTCTCTCAGCGAAGTTTATGCAAAGGTTGCTGATAATCTTTCTTTAGCTTTTCTCCGTAACTCTCGTGCATATAATTCTAATCGATCAGCTGTCACTCTAAATGTTGGTGATACTGTATGGAGAAGGAATTTTTCCAAGTCTTCTGGAGGTGATTTTTTCTCTGGGAAGCTTGCTCCACGTTTTATTAAGTGCCGTGTAATAAGAGTCATTTCAAGGACCACCTATTTGCTACAGGATTGTGATTCAGTCCACTCCGGACAATATCATATCAAAGATATCTTAAAATAAATTGGATTAAATTCTCTTTGTTCCATTTTGACATTGACATTTGCTTTCTAATCCTTTTTCCTCTTTGGAATATTTCTTTGCATAGTTTTTCGATTAGATTAAAAACTTCATAGATTATCTGTTAATAGTGACATCTGTTTATTTCTGTGTTATGTCAACTTGTGTTCTAAGGTTATTTTGTTTCTTTTAGTTTAACACAGATGGCGTGACATTCAACATTTAATTTTAAATTTGAATTTAAACTTGAGTTTTATGACTTGAGTTCTCTGATTTAAGTTCTGTCTTGAGTTCTTCTTTGACTTAATTAATTTAGGTTTTCTTTCTTAAACTTAGTTTTTTTTGTTCAACTTGTCTTAGTTTCTATAACTAGAGGTTGGACTTTACGTGTTCACGTTATTTATTTTTGGGGATTCCCAAGTTTTTTCTTATAGTTGATAGGTAATAGTTAAGTCTTATGTTAAGTTAGGTTAATTTTACTTAGATCTAAAGTTTACTAATTGTAAGGATGTGGCAGGTTAGAGTTTGGCTCTAACTGAACAATATATATTTAGATTTAGGAGTTCGTTATTTTCTTTCATATTCTCCATAGATGTAATTGAGATATCGCGAGTTCGCGCGGATAACGTTTAGATATGGTGGCCTCCGTGTTTATTCAGTATTTGTTGCACTTCGATATCGTTTGATTCAGATATGATGCCTGTTTTTTTTTTTGTTTTTGCCTGATCCAGTTTTTTTCTTCTTTCTCACTCGTACTTACGTCCTTTTTTTCTTAGAAAGAGGGTATTGCAGCATTATCACGCTGTTTTCGGCTGAATAAAAACTATTCTGTTCGTGTAAGTCGACCTCATTTCTAATCAATTTACTTTTTCTTACTTCGGTTCAAATTTAAAAATATGACGATTCCATGGATGTGACAGAGGAAAATTTTTCTCAGATGGACGACAAATCTTTGGAAATAACAGACATATTATTCCGTTTCGTAATTTAATTGATAAAGTAAAAAAGGACCTAAGAAAGATAAATTTTGTAGTGCCGTACTGTATAGTCGGTTATCAGTGATTTCACCAAGAACCGGTATGTATTTGAAACATTTTAAATTTTTTCTGCTTAAAAGATTCTCTCGGAGCATGGTGTTAATTTTTCTGTATTTTTCTCACCATAGATTCGCTCAGAATCGGTTCTAGGACTTTTATCCTAGCTAAGATCTAGTGACCCATATACTTTCGGCGCCGCGACTCAAGGCCGACCAGGGGTCGGGAGACGCGTACTGGCGGTTGGCTCCGAGGCTTGCCGCCTGAGACCCGGAGCAACAGCGAAGATCCGATTTCGAGCGAGGATCCGGACCTTCAGGGAACAAATTTTGTTTTAATCCTTTTTTTAAATCTTTAGCAATAGTATAGTTTCTTTTTTTGTACAATCATTTAATTTATTTAAACCCTATTCGTGTCAAAAGGTCGCGCAATGTATTTTTTCCGGTGTAGTATTTAAACTCGGATACATTTTGATCGCGCCTAGGGCTGAATAGGTGTTGCAACCCCTTTCTCACCTTGTTTTAATTTTCAAAATTACAGATTTTATACAATTCTGAACAACCCATTTCGCTGCTTTACATAAAATTATATTACATGTCGTCCATTATTTAATTCCTTTTTTTGATCCTTTTAAATTTTTTTTTATAAAAAAATTGTATTAGTCTTTTTTATAACAGCAAAATTATACGTTTTAACATGTAGCAGTGACGACTTTTATTTTTATTTTCGCTACAGTGTGTTTTAATTATTATGCAGGCCTGCCTTTTTAATTTGATTTCCTAGATGGTCTAAAGGTCACAAGCAGTACTGCTGATTCTTCTGAATTTGTGATTTGTCTCCCCCATATTACATGGTACTAAAACTTAATTGCCGAATTGTGAGTATACTAATTCTTCGTCTAAGCGTGTCGATGGCCATCTAAATTGTGTCGGCCCAGAACTGAACCACTAGTTTGGCACTCTTAGTAGCGTCCATCAGTTTCTGCAAAACAAGAGCAAACCGCAGGACACGATATTAAGTGCCGCATCGTTTGTGGTACGGCACCACATTTACACTCCAGGGCAGAGTCATTAATGAGTATACTATTAGGTGCCTCGGAAAGCACATTAAGCCGTTGGTCCCGGCTGTCATTTATAAATCTTTGACAGTCGTTACGAGTAGTCAGAAGCTAAAAGTCTGACATCCAGTCTTACAAAGGGGTATCGTATTCCCAGTTACTGAGTTGTGGAGGTCAGATAGGCAGTCGCTTCATGTAAAATACTGGTACTCAGCAGCATCCGGTTTGACTGGAAGCCGACCCCAAGATAGTTTGGGAAAAGGCTAGGCAGATGATGATGACTATTAGGTACACCTTTGCATTTCCGTAGGCACAGGCGGCAGTTTATGTAGCTAATAATCTATTTAAATTTCTTCAGGTACACTAAACCACTCCTGGGGCGAAGTATCCCGCATGAGCCTCTTCCTGCCTTCCCACGCAGAAAACACTCCAAGGGATGAAATGCTCGCCAAAGCCATGCTAGACGCCTGCGATGATTATATCTCTGTCTATCTTACATAGTAAGTATTTTACCTTATGTTGATTGATTTGCATGTTTTAAGCCAAGGATACACTAGGGGACAAATGTGCCACGACATGTATCGGCGACATGTCAAGCGAAGCCAGCCGATTTCGCCTGACAAATATAGCAACAACGCGCGACTTATGTCCGCAGCGACGTCATCGCGAAACTTCGCCTAACATATCTATTTATTTATTTAATGCAAAATGTACACAATCGTAGTTACAAGCTGGGCTTAAAACTAGACAGTACATCACCCTGTTAGGGCGCAGCAAAATAACTTAAAACTAACTTAATAATATTGCAGCGAGTATTTTATAACTTAATTTAGGAACTATCATAATAAAAAAAAAACAAACTTATATCTAGCACTTTTTTATACATAAAATAAAATATATTATAATTAACACTAATCTACTAATCTGGCGACATCACGAAGTTTTGTTTCACAAGGCAGTCAATATCATGACACCCACCGAGGTAGTGTTGTTGGCTGCGGCGTACATAATTATAATTAAAAGTCAAAGAAAAAAGACGAGAAGATGGTGGGTTAGAAAGTACTATGTAAAGTACGATGTCGCGCGATGTTGCCAGACATGTCGAGCGAAGTCCGGCAACATCGCGCTACCTCATCTGACATCGCTGGCGACCCGTGTCGCGCGATGTTTCCAGACATGTCGACCGAAGTCCGGCAACGTCGTGCTTCTTCACCCAACGTCACTGGCGACACGTGTCGCACGACATTTGTCCCCTAGTGTATCTTTGGCTTTAATTTTTTATTCTCCTGTTTCTGGAAACTTGTTTCAATCTACACTAACAGTAGATATGCAGTAACTAGTTGACCAAGGTTATTAGACAACTATCAGTACGCGTAGCATGACCACTGTAGAAACGAGTTTTGTCTACGGAAGAATCGACATAATGACAGTTAGACAATGACAATGTGTCAGTTTGTCGATTCTACCGTCGATATAGCCCGGTTCTACGGCGGTCATGCTACGGGTGCAGGCCTGACCTGTGGGGCTACCATGATATCTTACAAGCAGTATTGTTTTAATGTGGAAGCGACAGGGTGGCCCGCGAAATTAAATTTTTTGACGTTTTTTGCAATTTGGCGGCCAGTGTCAGGTTTTAATGTTGAATAAAGTATGGTACGCGTCCGTAAAACGTACGTATTTACATAATTTTAGTCATTAAAATCATCAATATAACCCCTTTAAGTTCATTTAATCCCAATGAATGACAATTTTATGAGAAATTCATTCAGTCAGTTTTCTATGGGGTTAAATTAACCTATTGATGACTTTAATGATTCATCATCATCATCTGCCTAGCCTTTTTCCGAAACTATCTTGGGGTCGGCTTCCAGTCTAACTGGATGCAGCTGAGTACCAGTATTTTACATAAAGCGACTGCCTATCTGACCTCCACAACCCAATAACTGGGTAATCGATACCGACTGTCAAAGATCTACAAATGATGACTTTAATGATTATAACTCAGTAAAGCCATATTAGTTACGGCCGCGCATCACATTTTATTCAACATAAAAACGGACACTGACCGGACAATTAATGTCATTCTAGTGAGGGAAAGAGACGGAGCTATAGAGATTGTGTAACGCCATCTCTTTTACGCACTGGAATAAGATCAAAATAATACTGCTTAAAGACGTCATGGTAGGCCATCTGTTCCTGCAGATCTAATCCACTTTCTTTCTTTTAAGAAATTAAGTCAAACGCGATCAGTGCATCTAGATACCGCATTCAATAGTTAGAATCATCTTTGTTTTGAAACTGACAGACGCGCTACTAGTGCGCTTTATACTACGGTTCTATGCTGGTGATGAGCCACATTCTGCCCTGTTTTCTGTTTACCTTAAACCTCATGGATCATGTGCTAATCATTTTGAACAACTTTCACTATCGGATGAATCCTAAATAGAAAAGTTAGCTTTTATATCTAACACCCATATCTCTACAGTCAATTTAAAGTAATTATTGCTAAACTGCAGAATCAAAATAACATAATAATGTAACGTAACTTAGAGCGTTTATACCCTACGGCATTTCATACAAACTTTCAAGTCGTTATTTTCCGAAATGACTGAACAGATTTTAATGAAACTTCCTACGCATAAGCAGTATACATAGGTCTAAAAAGTTACTAAAAAACATTTACGAAATATCTTTTAAAAATGAAGATAATTGGAAATTTATGTTTCTATAGATAATTAAAAATCGTTCTTATTTCGCTGTACCATTATTTTTCGAAAATGTTTTTTAGTTACTTTTTAGACCCATGTATACTGCTTATGCGTAGGAAGTTTCAATAAACTCTGTTCAGTCATTTCGGAAAATAACGACTTGAAAGTTTGTATGAAATGCCGTAGGGTATAAACACTCATAATGGCTTATACTCAAATAAAGACTTTGACTTGTAAAGATAGGGATGTAAGACCTAGTTGTGATACCTGATTTGGGTGGCTATTACTTGATTCAGTGATAACCATCAAGCTATACACTTTCAGTATACCCTGGCTTCCCTTTGTATAGATTTCCAATTCAACGACGGATCCGCATAAACTGGTTTTGTATAGCTTGATTTCTCGCCGTGATTACCTAGGTCAACTAATCACAAAAGTTTGCATGTGTATGTTTTATATTGACCATTTCTGGTTTTTAGAAACTAAAGTGTATTTTTTTTATAATTTCTATCTGTTTCGACTCCATTTATTAGTGGTTTATTGGGAACATTTATATTTTTGTTATATTGTTGATTTTATTGTATGTTATGTATTTGTAGTTACCAAGGTGGTGGGTACCTATATTTTAAATCATTATAATACAATTTGAATTACTTTTAAGTTTTACCAAAGACTACTACTAGATTATGAACAAATACTAGACTGTTAAAAGTACAAATAAAGTTGAGAAAGAAAATAAAGTTAATAGTAATAAATCAGATTATAGTTGATTTAATTTTTAGTTTTTTTTTTTACGCAAAAATTGTCTGAGGTTGTTGTAGTTTTATACATTAGGCTAGGCCTCTTCAATTAAGTCAAGGTATTGTGGGTTTAAAAAGGCCCTTCACGAAGCCGCAAAGCATTTCTTGTTCTCTCCGTCATTACATTCATTTTTTGTTCTGAACCATACCTGGGAAACTTCACGTTACGGAAATATTGGAAGTCAAGATTCCAATTTTTTTACAAGTGTTTTTAAAAATACAAGTTTTTAATGTTATATCTTTACTTTAAATACCTCGATGACCCCGTACTACTTAATGCATCCATTAGCACAATGTTTTGAGTGCGTTAGGGTGTTACTACACCAATCGATCGATCGATGGTAGAATGGATTAGTCGAAGTCGATCGACAGTTTCTACTGCTCCATTCGATCGACCAACGTCGACCGCTGTCGATCGATGGCATGAATCGACGGTCGATCAATTGTTTATCGCGGTATCGCCCGGTCTCCGTCGATCAGCCAAAGCTACCACACCAATCGATTAACGACGATCGATGTCGATCGTTGTGGTAATACCCTTACGTTGCATCCTACCATTAACCATGCTTTTTCACACAGAAAGAAAGTTGTTTCCCAACAATAATTTTTGCGTAGGTAGGTACTTAGTAGTTTAATGTACAGAATTATTGATTGACGGCTTTGTGAACGGTCTATTTACTCACCTTGTAGATATGATACTACCATCGTATATTCTAGCGAAAATGTATACTCATTTTAAGGGGTATTGTACTTGTGACACTAACATTTACCTTGTGGGGTGGTTCTAAAATCATGTAAGTACTTCATCCTAAACAAAACATTTTCATTTGTGTAAAAAAAAAATATTTTACAAAAATAATTGTTCTACCAACTGATATCTAATATGTAAATGATTCCGTCTAAACGAATAAATTGCATGATACTTTGATTGCGAAGATAATTTTGCTAGAGTATACTCTTGTTAGCCTAGTGATAACCTTGCTAATTTAATCAACGAAATGATGTAGTAGGTACTCACATACGTGAGTAGATAAATGTCTTTAATCTCTGTCTATTATCAATAAATTAAAATCCATGATAAAATAATGACGAAAAATGATAAAAGCAAATTGAAAAACGTTTAAATATCGATCAATCATACATATTTAGACAGGAGCTTATGATAATTTTAGCTTTATTTACAACTGAGGAATAAAATCATTAAAAAAAAATTGATAAAGATGAAAGTGTAATTTTTATTTTATTTTATCGTTCAAGCAGTGATAAATCTTAATTATATAAATTATGTTTTTATTTTCCTCTGTGGACTTAGGTTTCGATAATATTTTATCAGTTTGGGAATGTCATGATTCACTTTTACATTCGTAATTACTCAATTATTATACGTACTTGACGTTGATTTTCCTCCCCGTTTCTTTGGGCTCTGACAGAAGACACATTTACAGAAAAAAAATAACAGCTGTTTCCTACAAACGTGCATTAAGTACACGGTCAAAATGTATGGAAAAACAGTTTTTTTTTTTTAAATTACCAGTGAAAAATCCCGATTTGGAGGGTTCAGAATGACGTACAGAGTAAGTCGTAACCGTTTTCGTATCCATCCTGTATGTATAGATCTTACTCGCTAAATAAAATTGCATCAATATGATGTTTAAACTCAGTTTTAATCCGTTTGCATAAGGAATACGTTGCGTGTTAGAATAACAGACTGATACGTTCTACATATGAGTTCATATCCGAACGAGCTCTCAATGGTATCTACGCTAGATGAAATGGAAATTATAGTGTCACTAGCGGCTACAAAAATGCAATACCTACACGGTCAAAATGAACGGAACAACTGTTTTAAAAAAAATACCGATGAAAAATTTCTGTGTGGGGTTTCCCAATGATGAATACGTCTTAACAGTTTTAGCGTCGCTGTCCTTTCCGAAGAATCTCTTTAGGAAGATAATAATTATGAACACATACAGATTACATTATAAGATAAAATATTTTGCGTTATTTGCATTTTGATAAATGCGATTTTGTGCAGTTGATAGAATCGTACACAAACGAAAATTTTGCTGCACTGTTGTTTTTTTTTCAACCTAAATGCAACCTGCCTAAGCTCTGAAGGCGCATCCACAATAGCCCGGCGGCCAGGCCGCGTGTACATGCATCGTTTACCTGCGGCACGCGCGGCTTTTGGTTGCCGGCGGCAGTTGCTTGCGGCTTCGATACGAAGTGGTAGTGTTGTTGCAACCGCATCTGCAGGCCGCCGGTAATGCGCCGGCAAGGCGTTCTGAAAGCCGGCGGCATGTGTGGATACGCCTTTAGAAAGTCCAAATAAATAAAACAAAAAAATACATTATTTACACATTTTATTCATCGTTTTTACAAAATAATACTTTTTATTTAATCAACTAGTTTGAAGCAACATCTATGTGATTTCCAGTTGACAATGTTTTGTACTTATAAAATTATATTTTCAACACACTATGTTACATATGAATTAGTTTACATTAGGCTGCACCCAGAGACGCTTTTTTCCTTAATAAAACGTTTCTGAGTGCGGCTGATAGTACTAATTTTAACATTTATTAAGATTAGCGCGGAATAAAAATAGTTTAATTTATTTTATTAATAGTGCTGATACTGTGGGCTCCTTACTTTCGTCATCGCTCTATACAAAATAACATTTTTGTAATCTTAGCACAATATCAGTTTTGTATATTTGTATGGAACGGCAACGAATTGTTACATATAATATAGGTTAGATACCTACAGGAGCGATATTCATTGTTCTTGTTTCCCTACAAATATCTATTTATTACGTCTAGAACAATTCTAAATCGTCTCTCAAAGTAAATTGCACGAATTCTTTTTCTTTGATTCGCACTACCGCGAAAAAATAATCTCATGTACGAAATATGATTAAAAAAACTGACACATCTCACAGTAGTGCTACCTAAAACAGTTGATCTTAACATCACACCTGTAATCCCTGAAGGGCTAAACAGAGATGTACCTAAAGTACACATTTAGCAAACGACTTTTTTAAATTAAAATGTTGGGTTTAGGTAATTTTACACCCTAATTTTCAACAACTAGAGCCACATAGGGTGTGCACACATAGGATTTATTTCCACTGCGAGGAAACTGCCAAACTGCAAGGCAAAAGCACAATCTTTTCCCATTGTGATGCAGTTATCTTCCAGTTCCAGTTTACTTCATCGTTTCTCTTATTGCCACGAACTATTCTGAGAAAGTGGATGCCCTTATTAGTTGGTCAGCAAGCAGGTTTCAATGTTCTGCTATGGCTACAGTCATGTTAGCTCGCAGTGGAAAGCTGTACACTACCTTAGTTTATCTACGCTTTAACTATGGGGTTTAATACAAAAACGTCAATTTAAAAAACGAATCCTTCAATCGTTGATACTGAGGCTTTTTTTTATTTGTTAACTTTTTTAAGGAATTGATACTGATTTTAAATTCTTACAATATCTTTTTAATTAACCTGCATGATATCGTGTTGTTTATGGAAGAAGTATTATCAGAGATAACGTCGATGATAGATCTAAAATTGTGTGAATCTCACATTTATACCAATATCTTCGGTAAGTTTAAAATCTCTACTCAATTAAGCCATTAAATTACTCGCAATTTAATTACTACAAACATAATTAGGTTATATCAAACAAAACATTAAGTTAATTTTAGTGTAATTATCAATTTATGATCCTTTAATAACGACCATCATTAAAAATTACATAAGGCAAAATGGCTGACACAGACGACCACAGAGAACATTTATTATTTTCTACAATTTCAACACGTATGCATTATTTTACTTAAAATTATTCAAACACAAACTAAAAGTATTTTTACACTAAATGCGCAGGCTCGCACTAGTTCGCAGCACAATATTTTATTTTTAAAATTTTCTAAATTACTGCCAAATTACAAAGTGGAGCAAAAAACATTTTTTTTTTTTATATTATATTTCTGTATTTTTTTACATAAATAAAGTTTTTTAAATGCAGATGATTTTAGTTTACCATTTTATGTTATTGTACTATGTAATTAAAAGTAATTCAGCATACATACAAGATCACAGACAGGAAGTACAAAAATATTAGTATTAAAGATTATATTTAAACGCAAAGCATTTAAAATGTATATTTAGCTAATTAATATAATTTTATCTAGTAACATTCACACTAAGCTAGAAAAAAAAGGTTGGCAATCTAATTTCTGGCCTGTTTTACGGACCTTTGACTTCCAAAATAGCCAAGAAATTTAAAAAAAAACGATTACAATTTTATTAAATAAGTTCCATAGCTAGGTCTAATGTAATCCAAAGTAAGCACCTCCCTATTTGTTGAATCAGTTCAGATTCCTATCCTCACACAAATAAATCTTATTCGAGTATATCCAAACTGATTATTACCTCCACCGATTTTTCTACCAAATCATCAATAGTACTACTAGAAGCCAACTTTTTATTTGTAGATGACATCAACATCTACTTGGCTTAGAGGAAGACTGCTTTTCTTGGAAAGAATTTCAAATTAACTGACTACATTTTATGAACAAGTGTAGTTTCAAAATGGAGATCTTATTTGCACCAGTCCTTGGGACTAAGTTCTCTTTAAATATGTACACATGATTTGTGAAGGATGCACAAAAAATGTGTATCGCAAATGTATGTAGTTTTCTGTTTTATTGTAGGCTTAACTCGCGCTGGTATAAATTATCCTGGCCTAATAAAAGTTATCAGCAGAACTTACCCAAACCTGTCTTTAGATAAGTTTTTTTTTATGTTAGTACTACCAAGTTTGCAAAAAAAAAAACTGATATAGTGCTGTATCGTTTTCTTGGCCGAAGTGTGTATGTTGGGTACGGCTGTGGCCCTATTGAAAACAAGAGATGGCAGTTTTTGTTGTGATTACATTGACGCGCTAAAAGACCCAAATACAGCTATGTTTTAAGTCATTATTTACTGGAAAATTTTAGACTAAAAACAAGATTGTTTCATCACTACTTCCTAGAAACATGTCTTACCTTTTTTTCTGTAATATAATCTTAGTATTCGTTAGCCTTATCGTGTGTCCATTCAATTAATTTCGATACATTTAAGTCCAGACTTCCGTTATCATAATTACGTTTGCAGGCCGATAACAAATCTCATCATTAAATTCGATTATTATTAAAATATTCCTCACCGATGATCACCAATCTTTCTTAATATTTATACATACATACAAGGCGAAGTTAAAAAAATAACATAGAATTTGCTTGTTTCTGAGTAATTTTCCTTTAAACAATATATTTAAACAAAGCATTACAAATTACGTAGTTTAAAAAATATCTCTCTATTTTTTATCTTTAATTCACCTGTTCCACCTCCGCTGAGGAAGCGAGTACCTACCGACGATTTTGTCACTCAAGACACATACAAAATAAATGAGTGAACGGGATACCGACGCCGAAACTGTTACCACGTATTTAGTACTAGCTGTCCGGCGCAACTTCGTTTGCGTCACATTTTTCCCGTTTTCGCAACATTTTTCATTGCTGCTCCACTCCTATTGGTCGTAGCGTGATGATATATAGCCTATAGCCTTCCTCGATAAATGGGCTATATAACACTGAAAGAATTTTTCAAATCGGAATAGTAGTTTCGGAACCTATTCAATGCAAACAAACAAACAATCAAATCTTTCCTCTTTATATTATTAGTTTAGGTATTATTCTGAACCACTAATCTTCTAATCACTAATACCGACACTGTCAAAATGTATAGAACAGCTTTTTTTTTTAAATAACCGTCGAAAAATTCCTATATGGGAGGGTTCGGAACGACGACGTACGGAATGCGTGGTAACCGTTCTAGCGCCCGAGTCCCTTCTTCCACCTTGTATTGTAGGTCCCGTGTCAGTCAAATAGATACATATATTAATAGTTGATCGCTGTCTGTTCATTCACACTGTATAGCGAAAACTGTTAAACTAAACAGCCCTTTTAGTTTTTAGCTCCACTCGCTTATCGCCGGCAGTGAGATAGGTGCTTTAAAGACACAAAGGACTAATAATTGTACGCCATATTCAAAAGTACTGACGTGTGTTCTTGTCTTGTGAATTAAATTAGTTCTATAGACACTTGAGACTGTAAGTCGCCGCATAGTAAGTGATTACCTATTAAATATCGGTAATCGGTAAGAGTGAGACCACTTTACGTTATGACATCCAGTCAGAATATAGTTACGTGAAAGAAACCATAGAAGATAATCAATGCACATTTAAGAATAAAAAAAGACTTGATAGTTCGATTAATTTTTGTGAAAGTGGTTAAATAATTTTATGTTTTAAAAATAATATTACTGGCAAGATAACGCGCCTGTTATATTTATTAAAGCCCGTCGTCACTATCGCAGTAGGACAAAAAAATGAATGCCTTAATATTATTGACCTGTTACGATTTCAGCTCTCTACCCTGAGCCAGTTGGAAAATCAACTGAGCAATTTTTGTGCCTAGTGTTCTTGAAAAGCGGGCATTAAGGTTGTCAGTTACAATAAAGATTTTATATAAGCTCTCTTATTTACACAAGACAAGGAAACTATAAGTAATAACTACTAAAGACCCACAATTGAAGACGGCACACAATTGATATCCGGTGTAATCCCAATTTAGTAGAACAACACTATCTAACACTATCTGTAAGACAATCGGTTATCAATGAACATTTCACACGTACACGATAGCTTGAATATTAACGAGTTTGTTTTTTGTTACAGTAGCTACTCATACAGGGTTAGTCTCCACCGATCCCGAGATCGGATTGAATTGGAAACTGATCCCGCCGATTTGTATCCACCGATCTCGGGATCCGTTTCCAACAACAAAAAAACTATTAATATTTGTATCCGATCCCAAGATCCGTGCCTACAAGAAAAAAAATATATAATTTTTCGAAACTGATCCACTGACCGATTTACAGAGACAAGTATCATATAGTATTGAATTATTAAAATACATTTTCACGAGAAAATAAAACTGTTATTTATAACATCGATTAGGTTGTTCATTTTCAAATAAAACCAAAATTTGTCGATACTTTTATCGACTCTTTACATTATGCCCACAAAAAGTATGACCTGGGCCTTCACACTATTGAAACCTTCACATAAAATATGTTGAAATCTCTATTTCTCTCTTTAACATTTTTAACTTCTTCAGACAACATATTTTCATATGAAAGTTTCGCCAGTGCGAACGCAAGCAAGGCTTAACATCTGAATCATCAGCTAAGCAAGTGTTGTTCCAATAGTTCCCAATGATTCATCTTTACTCATTAAATATATATAAACAAGTGAGATTGTCTAAGCTAAATCAACAATGTACAGTACATATTGTCACTTACACGTAGGTACAAAACTAGATGTCTAATTACCGGGGCCGATGATAAGGGCGCTCACTGCGAAAAACAGGAACACTAGACCACCGATTATGGTTACTGCGGAAGAGAGAAAAAATTACAGGTTAAAATAACATTCATTAAAACTTAACGATTACTTAGGGTACTGTGATTCGCGAATAATGATGTACTTTCTCAAAAGGCGAACTTCTGACATGCAGAGTATTGATGAACCTTCAGAAAAAATTACAATTAACAGCCTAGTATTTAATTTCCTTGAATTTAGACAGGCCACAGAGGCAAAAGAGGAATGTCCAAAAATTTGAGTTTGAGCTTTACGCTTACGCTTTTAGCAGTAACCATGTATGTAATGTTTTTTCGTTGTTTCGCAGAAGCCTTTAACATAGTAATTTCATCTACTTAACAGTGAAAGGTAGTCCCAAAACAATGTTGTTAACCATATTTATTTATTCGCGTAACATCATCTGTAACCTGAAATAACTTTCATGGCATTCGGACGTTTGCCAATGACGCCGACTTGCGTCATTACTGTTTATATCTTCCAACTTTTTTTTTCCATCAACATGGAATGCAGTAGGGAAAATATGCATTCTTTCCCTTGATTTTTTTTCTAAGAACAATTTTTGTATGCATCTTACTGCCAACCTAACCTAACTGGTTGTATCAACACAACCTACTTGTATTTTTATATTATTTGTCTCTGTAGTTCTAACATCATTTTCCTAGTCACATCTTCTCCCCAGTCAACACTCCCTTTCCCTCATATCATTTCCTCAGAATATATCTATCTTTTCTGTCTCTTCTTTTTCACATGTAGTTCAAAAAAAGAAGACAAAAAAAAACAAAAACTCAACTCACCAGTCCTAACAGAAATCTTGGCGGCAACCATCCTGCCGCCTATCACAGCGAGTCCCGTACACAGAGCATGGCCCAGCGATCCGCCGACGACCACGCCGACCGCATGCTCCCTCGTCGCTAGCACGACCGTGGCCAACTGCGACCTATCCCCCCACTCGGCGAGGAAGGTCAGGGAAGCAGCTTGGAAAAGAACCTTCAGGACAGCGTTCCGTTTCCGCCGCCTTTCGACCTGTCCTTGCTCTAACATATCTAGGGTTTCTTCTTTTTCTTCCTGGAATTAAGAGAGTTGGTTTAGTAGGCGAAAGGCTGGTGCAAGGATGGGGAAAGATTTGGGTCTATTTAAATTCTCCAGTTTTTTTCTAAAGGACCATCGGAATGTCATTTAAAAGTCTTCTTACTAATCAATATTTATGTTTTGTCTTAGTCGCTGGCAATCTAACACACTGTCGTGACATATTAGGTCACGGTTTTGTGGGACATAGTTCTTAAATGAAAATTTGTATTAAACTTGTTTAGTAAATAAATAAATAATAATAATAACATTGAATCTTGATAGACTAGAAAACTTTGTCGCCTATTACAACATTTTCGGGAAAAATTGGGGATATATAAAGTTATAAGATATTCTCCTTTCTCTGATAAGCGGCCTTCGTCTATAGTATTTTACACTTTAACTTGCAAAATAAGGTTTAACATTATTTAGTTTTTATCGAAAGTGAATCTCGGTCACAAAGAAAATATCAAGACAAATATTTTTACAGTTATAATTCATACTATTCTAAAATTAGTCCACAAGTAATTCAAAACTTACAACTGGAATTACAGACATGTAAATATAAATACAGATAGTACATGCTAAGCAAGACAAAAGGCTGAAACGGCATCAACAACATGATTTGTGAATGGATTAATTAAAAAAAAAAAACAATGGTTGGCTTGCAAATAAAATGTTGCAGTGACTATGGTGTCTAATTTTTCGAACATAGTTTTCATTGTGATAGATTGTTTTATAAATCTTTTGAAATTGAATAGTGAAAAAATGGTGTATTTTAGCTTCAGCCTTTAAGTGTGACTTTACACTACAGTCAAATATTCATAAAATAGGGATGAGGTGAATTATGAATCAAAATGCATAAATAATTATACATTCCAGGCTTCAAATATGCAATAGATTGGTATGCAATAGTGGCAGAATTTTTGTATGAAAACGTTGGGTATTTATTTAAAATAATTGTTTGGGCTTATTTTGACATAATTTTGGATGGAAATATTTAAACTTCCGAATGTTTTTTTTACAGCAACTAAACTTACAGTTATAATAACCTACATTTATTTAAGATACCTTTTCACTTTATCCATAGATTATTTGAAGCCCAAAGCAAATAAGCTTGCCCAGAAAAATAAAATCACTTTTCATATTATTTGTAGTAACCTTAAAAGTTTCAGAATCGAAATCAATTTTTTTCTGGTCAGATAAATTAACAAAAGTATGAATGAAATACCAATACGCGCACTATAGCTGGTATTACACAATCAAAGGTTAACAAATTCAATGTTTTACTATTTGATGGTGTAACGCCTGCCTAAACAACATTCTAATCAAATGCTGAATTCCTTTGCATAATCGATTCAATTTATCTATCGAAGCCTTTTTCAAACGAAATAATGATAATGGTCTGTGCGTAACAGAACGAAAAAAAAGCTAAGGCTAAAAGAAAAAATAACTAGGTGTCATTCGTACTGCCAGGCATAATGACGTAAGATCACCCTCAGCGGTTCTGACTGCGTCGAGCTGCCCGCTACAGGCTCCTTTGGGGACTGTGGGGCACTCTCCTTGTCTCTTGGTACCGAAGGTCCCGGGCTTTGGGAACCAGCGGTCACGACCGACGTCGCATCAGGAGACACCGATCGCTCTTTTTGCGCATCCTGCAGTGTCATACTTTGTAATCTCGTACTGGCAACTTAAGATCGACATTAATCTCGATGTTAAAAAACCGTTATTTTGAAACCAGCTGATAAAAAAAAATTGAATCGGCATGTAAAACCGAATCGTGAAATCTTTGAAAAGTAGTACTGGCAACATTTTAGACTCTATTTTCAAAAATCCCCTTCCCCTTTGTTCATAAAGAAAATTGCGCTTCGTGTGTGCCAGTCATAACTAGGTCAATAAAATAAAGAAAGGAATTCAACATTTGCAGCTAGGTTAAGCCTGAATAATAAGAATCTACAAATACTAAAATATCTCAAAAACACTATATCTTATCTAATAAAGTCCTGTTTAAAGTAAGATTTCGTAGGTGATAAACATTAGATTCGACTGAATTGACCTTCATTTAAATAATGATTAGTAAGTTATTATTCGACCTCATTTCTACCGTCATTCTATTGTTTTAGACTCCGTTTCAGCGTAATCTGAAGAGGAATGACTTTGAAATGATAATAATTTATTCGCAACGAAGTCGATGACTGCTTTCATTGCAACCACTCGATCAAAGTACTCATGAAATGATGGTATTAAATAAGTCTAGGGACCGCCTGCACCACAAAACACTATAAAAAAACCGTTCTGTTTCTTTAAATATTTTGAAGATGACCCAGAAAAAAATGATGTTTATAATTTGTTAATTGCTCAACGCATTGAGTAAGTGAATTCTGGTGCAAGCACGCATTAGTCTACATTTAACTTGTTTGCATGGCTTTTTTATTTGTGACAATAAAAACGTAGGTACCATTACTTAAGATAACTAGGAGATACCTAGATAAAGAATACCATTTTATTTTGATACAGATCATGTTAGATAGCAAAGATATTAAGTCTGATTAAAGGATAAAATTTTACAGTGTGTCATGGCCCGATAACAAGGCTTTAAAAAATGACGTATCAGAGATTTTGTGCTAGATAAGAAACAGTAGGTAGGGACAATTAGCAATGAATTTATTTGTGCCAATGACTTTTGAATAATTTGATCAGGTAAACTTTCATGCTAGTACAACAAGAGACTAATAAACGAGTTCTCCTCCATAGAAATCTACGCTTTGGAATTAGGAACTACAGTACTTTCACCGTTATAGTGCCTGTAATGGACTGTAGTTTTTTTATATAGTTTTGTTACATTAGACAATTCAAAAGTGCCTATAACTGGCTTACTTTAAATAAATACTTCGAGGACCGAATCTGCCGTATCTGGGATTAGTTATTATTTTAGGTTGTAGGTACCCATGGAAAATGCGTAATGCGTACTGCCCTTCAGATTGTAAAAGAATGGTCAGTAAATCCGAAAAAAAACAGAACTTATCCTTTTTACCAACAAAAGGAAACTACAGTTACAAACTTATTCAATACCAAACTCTCCCTAACAACACAAGTCCTTGGGCGTCATAGTTGTTAACAAATTGAACAAATCGATACAAAAATTATTTATTTTTGCATCGATGTGACTCGCCCAGAAAGAAGGCCTGTATAGCTTTTGGTCAATGCAGAAGACTTGTTAGTAAAAAATGAGTCCAATCCAAAGATCACACTGGCTGTACACATCAGTTATCAGACCTTCTCGAACCTATAGATCAGTTGTATGTTGGCCCAGAACACAACTGGCCACAGTAAAAACGAAACTCCAGACGGTTCAACGCCTAGTGAGCGTAGCAGCTACTGGATGTATGAAAACCACTCCATCGGCCGTTTTAGAGTACTGCTTAAACTTGAGACCTCTAGATCTTAGCATACAGGAAGAGGCAAATATAGCCGCCTTAAGATTAAGATCGAACGGACTGTGGAAACTAAACGCAGAGACAACACACTCAAAAGTTCGGCAAGAGATTCTAAAGGAAATACCACTCCTGGATGCACTTTTGGACAGAACTCCATGTCACCACGTCTTCGATCGAAGATACGATATCCGACTCAAAGCGGAAGGTGAAGATTTGTCTGGCATCGATGAAGTTAGGATATACACACATATATATACATACGGTACTGGAGCTGGCGTCTTCCCAAATGACATAAATATCAAAATATCAACCGCTTTAGACAAACTAAACACAATCTTCCAAGCAGAATGCAGCCAGAAACGTCAGAGATCTTAACATCAAAGTCATCTCAGACAGTGCATCAGCGCTTCAAGCGCTACAAAACAATATTTTAACTTCTGCCCTCGTATTGGAATGTCACAACGCACTCCCAACACATTGCGAACACAAACAAAGTAACTCTGCAATGGATAAAAGGGCACAGTAACTCAATGGGTAACGACGCAGCAGATGAACTGGCTAAAAGGGGAGCGGAGACAACAGTATGCGGTCCGGAACCACTGCTGACCATACCCCAGCCCACATAAAATCGTGGCAGATCAACGGGGACGGACTCTTTAATCGTCGGCATCGCTCTCTTCCGAGAACGATGCCGACGATTAAAGAGTCCTGCTGTATGCTTCCGCTTGCAACAGCCTGATAAGGCTGCTAGGTTTCTGGGAGTTTCTGGGATGTTTGGAGTTACAAGAGGATTTCATACGTACAATAGCCCAATGAAGAGGCTAAGTGCGGAAACAGCCCAGCTAACCTAAACCATGGAAGTTAAATGAGTAAAAAGACGTCGTAACAAAGAGAACAACCAATTTGCGATATTTATAAAAAAATAAAAAGAATTTCAAAGTACGATTGAATGCGAATCATTTCCATAACCACAACGCTTAGACATACCAACGAAGCAACTATTGGTAATCCCTATAATCCATTAATGTCGCAAAAAGTAACGGTGTCTTGGCTATCCCACGCAATGAAGAAACGCGCAAAAGAATTTCTTCTTTTTAAGTAATGAATTGCTGCTAAAAACTGTTGTTTTGGTTTGGTACTGAAAAATTTGCCAATAATAATTGTTGTCTGTTATTTTGAAAATTTTACTACTAAGTACTACAAATATTAAACGCTATTTATTTCACAACATTAAAAGTCATGTATAAAATGAAATAATTAAATAACGATTAATCAACGATTATAATAATTATCGGCATGTCCGATAGGAGGATGGATTTAGTAAAAGCCGCAGATTCGATAAGCGTGTGAATCCAATATTCTGATTTTAGATTTCCCTAATTGTTTTATTTTTTTAATTGAAGAAATTAGTAGGTAGGTATCGAATTGAAACGGTATAAAACCTTATCTGTATAATTCAGATATTCTATACGATACCTATGTATTTTATTTGACACTAGCTGTCCGGCGCAACTTCGTTTGCGTCACATTTTCCCCGTTTTCGCAACATTTTTCATTGCTGCTCCACTCTCATTGGTCGTAGCGTGATGATATATAGCCTATAGCCTTCCTCGATAAATGGGCTATCTAACACTGAAAGAATTTTTCAAATCGGGCCAGTTGTTTTGGAGCCTATTCAATGCAAACAAACAAACAATCAAATCTTTCCTCTTTATAATATTAGTTATCTAAACTATTATTAATATTGGTTTGGTTGTCTGTAATCCGTCGATGGAGATGGCAAGTGTAAATCTAATAGTGTTAGCATAGCTTGTACACAACGCGTCAGTATGTGCCAACCCCTCAAGTTTTAAACTGTTACACTGCTACAACATTGTAAAAGTATTAACGTTTTATCGATAAAGATAATATCAAAATCAGACTATAAAAACAAAAAAATGCTAACTTAACCCCTAGGACCTTTGCCTTGAGCCTCGCCGTTCCATTTATGGAACGGCTCGAACCAGCAAACTTAAACGCTAATATAAAAAAAAGTAAATTTCTAAATCGTTCTGTCAAAATTTACCTCTATGGTCAACTAGTAGTCGATTCAAACAAAATTAATCGTTAGTAATACTAAACGGCACAACATTATTAAAAAATATATAGAAACTCGTCTATGTCGAATGTCAAACGCAATGGCAACCCGTGTTATTATGTTCGGAAAAGTGTTGTTTTTGTGAGATATACGTTGTAAAACTTTGGTAAGTAAATGTATAGTATGTTATAAGTGTATAATGCAACTTTTTAGATAGTCATTTGCTTGAAAAAATAACAAAAAAATTATGATTTGAGCCAACAAAAAATCCTTTGTTGTGAAGTTTGTTAGTCGAAATAAAAAAAAAATATTTGACTCTTGAACCATGTAAAATGGTCTTGGAAACAATAGTAGCAAAAAAAAAATAGTGATAATTCATTATTTCATGTATTTGAGGCATATCTATTCATATTTATTGATATTTCAAGTATTTTCATGCTTTGAACAGCGGAATTCTAAAATGGCCGATTCTAACAAGAAGTTTGAGTTAGGATCTTATAAGAATAATGTATGTAGGACTCCTAAAAAACACTGTCATTAGATTACTTGTATATTTGTGATGTTAGATATAAATTTTCGTGTAAATTGAATGAGTAGTTTTACCAAACAAAAATAAGCAACGAAAACAGACGTATTTGCTGCGACCTCTCTCATATCTATGGGATATGTATAATTCTCAAGTAGTTCTAAAAGAGTTGGTTATTATTAATAAATGGCCCCGTTCATCACGAACCCGACACTGTTTACCGTTTAAGATTAGAGCTAATATAACTCGAGTTATAAGTGTTTATCTTTACGATATCGGATGACTCACGCAATGGCGTAATCAAGGGGCCCCCGAAGGGTTTCACGCGGGGTTTTACTGTTACGCGCGAAAGGACAGTGAGGTTAAAATTATATATTCAATAAAACAATAAATTAATTATAAAAAATGTTTTTTCGAAATACAAAAACCAACTAGGCCCAGGCCCAACACGGATTTGAACGCACATGCCTTTTTGGGGGGGGGGTTCCTACTTCTTGGCATGGCATTGGTATGTACTTAGCATCGTCATTGGTTAAAAATCTGTCAATGTTATTTTATATTTCCAAATAGTTTTATAGTTATATCATTTTTAGATTGGGAATCAGCTATGGTACACGCCATCTACAATCAGCTCTGAACAGCCTTCCCCATACAAGCAAGCCTCGAATTGTGCCTCCGAAATGATTACCATAGCGGTCTTCACGTGATTTTTGATAAATACCTTTCTATCTATCGAGGTCTTTAGCACATCGCAAATAAAGACAAAATATACAAAACAATCTCTTTTTGGCAAGCACTTATAAAAAAAAATTGTTTATTCCATTCTTGGGCCATGTTTAACAACTAAATTCCAACGAAAAAGGGGAAGGAGATTTCACTCAAGATAAAATTAATGAAACATTAATATTATTTCTGTACAGTACTACTGTATGAAGAAATAAATCTATTTGTAGCATTGCCACTCTTTTAGATTTTACAACTGATCGATATTCTACCACGAAGGGTCTCTTTACCAATTTTTGTCTTTACCACCCTAAAAAACAAAAAATCACATACCTGATCTTCTCTTCTTTTCAATTCACTCTGTACTTCTTCCAACTCTTCTTGTCCCTCATTGGGGTCCATTTTCCAGCCGTCCCTTAACATTTTAATACCAAATATCGCAAATAATACAGCACTGGCGTAGTGCGTATATACTCTCGGTATGACCGTCGCTATCCACCCAAATGCTGCTGATAGGATTGTCATGAAGATCAGTGCTGATATGGCTCCAGCGAAGACTATTATTCTAGGGTGTTTCATGGCCATGATTGCAGCTATGAAGAACGTTTTGTCGCCTAACTCCGATACTACTACCACGGAGAGAGACGCAAGAAACCCTTGCAGGAAACTGCCCTGGATTGCTGCTCTCTGGAAAGAAGGAAATGAAGGCATGTTAAAAATGTATTTTGACAAGTAATATTTTGAAGAAAAAAACATGTCAATGTTTCGCCGGTGCGAACGTAACGTTAATAACATGTTTTATGTGAATAGTACATGTTGAAATATGTATTTATCTCTCTCCCTCTCGCTTCTCTTAGTAGGAATCTTTATCAAATTCCGCCATTAGATAGCATGTTTATCGCTAGCGTCAGTTATTCTTTTCTCCCGAGTACCTAAGTAATTAGTAATTCAGACAAGAATTTGCATTTATATCAGTCAGTTTTGAATCAAAACCAAGCTGCATGTAGAAAATAGTACCTTATGATTACGTTACTTTACTGAACTACTTTTAAAAACACTTATGTTTAACACGAAGCATGTTGTATAACAAATTGCGTAAGCTCTCCCTTTTTATTGATGTGTAATGTAAACCCATTGTCGTAAAGCGTCACACAACTTGAGCAAAGACTTTGCAGTGCATTAAAAAGTTATCTCACAGCAGCTATCGGGACTTCAAGAAACCAGTCCGGTTTATGGCAACAATTTAAGTAATTAATGTGTGTTTTATAAAACCTGTGTGTACCCTAAATAAAAAAGAAAAAAATAAAAAAACCTGATGCAGCTTTTATCGTGTGACTAAATGCCAATGGCCCATCTTCTAAACATACCACGTATTTATGGTGGACGTCACTTGGGAGACTTATTTTGAAGAGTCATGTAAGTATTTGGGCCAAGTGCGTCGTGGGAACTCCTCCTCCAAAACCTCAAATGAATTAATTTAAACCAAAGAAATAGGTAATTTACAAGTTATAATAATTACGGGCTATTTAAACAGGCGGAATAAACGCAGACAAAGCCAAAGGTACCCATTTGCCGTACAAGACCACGTGCCCGGCAAAATACGTTAATAGAAAATATTAAGGACGGGGAAGTCCTAAGGCTTTTCGCAACGAGTCTAATTAATTGACCAATCATATAAGTGCAGTGACGTAATTTTATCGAAGCAGGCCAATATACATATATCGATACAAAATGTATCGAATCCACTTGGTGACTCAAATCAATTTATTGGGCTCGTTTGTAATCAATGGGACTCTGGGGTGTCGTAGGTAATTTAAAATGTACAGCTATGGGAACTTGTGAAGCCTACATTAATTAATCGTCGGCATTATAGCTGTATTTTATGAATTTCTGCGTAATTTGTTTCTCATCTGCCTCGCCTTTTCCCAACTATGTTAGGGTCGGGTTCCAGTCTAACCGGATGCAACTGAATAGGTACCAGAATTTTACATGGACTGACTGCGTATCTGACCTCCAAAACCCAGTTAGTACTGGGTAATACGGTATCCCTTGGTAAGACTAGTTGTCAGACTTTCGGGCCTCTGACTTCCTGAAACCACTGTCAAAGATCTAAAAATGACAGCCCTGACCAACAGCTTAACATGCTTTTCGAGGCACGGAGCAAACTCTGTATGTAATGGGTGGTCACTCATGGACCAACCTAGGCTAGCACGGTTTACCTTAACGATCGACCCGGGTGGCGGTCATTATTTAGCCACGAGCTACTGCTGCCTCATTTATAGCCCATAATAAACCGATATTGCTTTGCATTAAACCTGCAAAGCAAATATCCTACAAGACGCTAAATTGGTTGAACTGGATTCAAAAGCAAAGAACCATGTTTCCGCATTTTGCCAACAGCTTCAAGTCAAGCAACGGGCTGTAAAATGTCAATATTTTAGCGTGTATTATAACGCTAAAATATTGACACACACAATATCTACTGCAACATCGCCAATGTTGATACGCGATTAAATCAGTCAACTTAAATAATTTCTATTTCTCTTTGTTACTTCTGCTTGATAATTATGAACTGCACCTTGTTTAATAAATACGCATAAGGTAATAATGCCTTGCTTGTCTGCTTTCTACGACTACTTCCATGTTTAGTTATATAATTGGCAGTATCTTGCGTGTAGGATTAGTTCTTATTGCTTATTTTAATCTTCAGTTAAGATTTCTCAACTGTTTCCGTGGAAATATTCAAGGGATTCCGTATTTGTGCTGAATGGCATAAGCTTACTGGCGGATACGTATTATTACAGCTGAATATTTCGTTTGTCATTATGTCAGCTAACATGAGACGAGTCTAGAAGAATTTGTAAACTGCAGTCTCTTAAATAATAATTACTCATTATTTATAACACTGCAACATTGTCTAACACATGTGATCTTTCTACAATGTAGTGTTTTATCGCCACAATAGTCTCTGAACAGTAAAGTTTCCTGGTCTTGATCATAAATTAATAACTCCGAATAATACGTGACAACAGCACGACGATGATCATAACCCTATGAATGTTGGATCCGCTGCAGCGTAAATCCACTTTTTCTGACTAACAGCTTGATCTAACTACCACCCGACGGAAACTATTTATGCATGAGAGCTCAAATTAGTTTCAGCATTTTTAAGGTCAATCTTAGTTTAAAAACGGACGCGGAAAAAGTACCGGACATATTTTTTTTTTATATCTCTGAAAACAATACGAGGTTACAAGAATTTTTACTTATCTTGCTTTATATTTGCACGTACTGCTTCTACTTTTATGGTTGATAACATTTAAATTGCCGTGCACTAAAAAGATACCACAATAAAATAATAAAATTAAGAACGCAGTTAAGTGCCGTTTTGAAATGAAAGTTGTACTACCTTTAATTTTGTTCAGTGAGACGCTGGTCTTTTCAATGAATTGGGGGCATTTGTAATCTGTGGAAGAACCTTCGAGAGAACTCGATGCTCGAACTATGGTTACGATTCAGTTCGAATCGAATGTGCACATCTGCAATGCAAATGGTGCTAATACTTGATCATCACTTCCTACCCTTGTTCCATGCTACTTGGGGTCGGCCATAAGAGGTTTTTTATTTAATTTTCCCCTAAAAACCATGACGTTATCATTTATACTGTACATCAACCATACGTTTTCTTGAATTTGCACGTGTTGTAGAGTGTTTGTGTCTTGGCAGCCAGCTTGCATGGGATATTAATAGCGCAATCTTTAGTGTATAAACAATACACATTTGTAGATTTTTTTATACAATCATCATCGTTTTTTCTATACATGGCATGTGAATGTGACGTACGCTCTAAGTGTAAATGTTTGCAAATAAGCGGCATAGTGTCTTTTTTTACAATAATTATCTTAAAACCTTGACCTTAATGTGCAGCAGCTGATTGACATTCATTCTTGGTTAGTGGGGGTGGATTATATTGATCACTAATAAAACTGAGCAACCATGTGTCATCCTTTGCCTTGAATTTGTAGATCTTTAAAAAAGGTTATCGAACAACGAGTAAGAAGCCCGAAAGTCTGACAACAAGTATTTGTGGAGCGGAGACAAGTAGCCCCTCCGTGTAAAATACTGGTATTCGGCTGCACCCGGTTAAGACTGTAAGCCGAACCAACTAATTTGGAAAAATGCTAAACAGATGATGAATTATGCCAGACGTCATCTATCGTACAATCTCCGTAGAAGAGGCTACATTTCTAAACTAATTTTCTATAAAGGTAAAATTTGTTTGTCAGTTTGTATGTAGATAGGATAATCTTCAGAACTACTGACACAATTCCGAAAATTCTTTCACTAACGGGGAGCGAAGCTGAGAGCAAGAGCTAGCATTAAATAAACGTGAATCGAAACACTGCGGTACAATACAAATCAACTGTGACGTTGGTCATAATTTGTGCAGTCAACAAAAGATAAGTGCATGCAGCTAACTACAAGTATGGGTACATACGTTTGAACCTGTGTTAGCGTGTGCAAGCCTGATATACGGTGTCTTCTATAACGTTTGTTTTGTTCCTAACCTTATACCGCCCATAGACCTCTCACTTGGCTTTACATGCCGTCGAGAAATATCTATCAGGCATAGAGTATTTTGGGGTAATGGGAGCCGAATACTTCTCACTACCCTACTTCACAATTGCTATCAACTTGTCCCGGGTGCCTCAAAAACGGGATAGCATTACAGAAAAAAAAAGGAACGTCTCATGAAAGAAAATAAAGCACCAAAAGGGAAGGTTGGATATTAGAGAAGAAAATTATTAATATAAAAAAGCAAATGGAAAGTTAAAAATAATCCTATTTCAGACCATCATCAGATGAGCTAGTTAATTCATAATATAAGCCATGATGCTAGTAGTGATTACGTCGATGATAATTTCAACATATGTATGAATTGTAGTGGTGAATCTGTAAAATGGACGAGTCAGACAATCTTAAGATCTGTACCACAACAGATGCAGGGCCTATGATAAATGGGCACATACTTTTTTCAGGAAGTGATTCCAGCAAAGATTGTTTGTGATTTTTGTACTGGCAATAAATGTTTTTAAAAAAGTACATAAAACAAATTGTGATTTACGTTTCATATGAAAATAAGTTTGAGTTAGTGGATCTCATTTACCCCTTTATTCTGATTCTTATTACCCCGTACTCTTGGGCAATGTGAGCCAATGTTACAAATTATGAGTTTCGTTGTCATTGTTTGTTTTTTTTTTTAATTTCTATGTTTTGAGGAAAAACCTGATTACTAAAACTATAATAAAAATCAAAAACTAAATTTAAAACTCATAATTGTAAAAAGATATTGGAATTTTTGCTTAAGTGGCGCCAATTCTCCCATGTTCCCTTACATGCTGGTCCGTAGGCCGTAGGTCCGTACGTACAGAAGAGTAGATGTATTGTAATATGATAGACAATTTTACGCATGGAATCACAATAACCATAAACATTTTTCATAAATATTGTAATGAAACATATTTGCCCTAATAATTACAAAATGTGACATTACATTTCTGTTGATAAATGAGATAAGAAGATAAACTAGCTAGAGGATTCCTGTAACTTTGTACTGTCACTAATTAAAATAAGTGCTGTTTTAATTAGACAATTTAAATGATGGCGGTTAGAATAAAAAAATTAAGAAAAAGAATTTCTAAATGCAATGCTTACTGCTAAATTCGTCTAAGTATACATATACTTAAAATAAATATAATAATATTCTAATATTCTTTAATTATAAAGAAGGCTGTTGGAGGCAGCCTGTACCGAGCGGTTCCCACTGCAGGAAACTGCATGGCTTGGAGAAGTGTCCTGTGTGGTCGCGATCCTTAGCAGTAGGGAAAGACAAAGAAGAAGACGAATACATTATAAGTAAATATTGAATTCGGCATATCCTTCTGAATCGCCGCCAAGCACTGACCATTACAGGAAACAATCAAAAATCAAAACAATGCGAAAACGTGTTCAGATGATCTCGGCTCTGACCTTTAATGATGAAACCACACAAGATGATTTGTCGCGGACGTTTTGGAAAACCCCATAAAATATTGGACTTATTTCGTGGAACCCAGTATTTCGAGCAGAGGTGTCACCGCGGACCGTTTTGAAAGCTCAAGTCAATTTCAGTAGGAAAGTACTCCCATGTCGAATATCAAGCGAAACAGCATAGCCATCGAACGTTAAAACGTGTCCATAAGTTAGGATGAACTTCACCAGTGAAACTGAACGCAATCTGCACATCTAAACCGCGTTCAAGAGTTGTCAATGTCTTTATTTCATAGCAATGGTGACACTGACAGGAGTGACAGGTCAGAAAATTCGACTTTAGTACTTCGTACTAAAACTGTGTAATTTCTATTTACTTTAAAAAATACGCAAACACTCGAAACATTTCATTTTAAATAAAGTGGTATTTCCACAGCGTATTCATGTCATAAACTCATGTTGGTAAAAATTATACTTTTATCATTGTTTACCGCCATAGCGTGTTGGTGGCTTGTAAAGAAGAAATATCCGCATATTTAAATAACTTCATGTGACATTGACATCGGAAAATGTCGTCAAAATTATATATTTATAGACCCTGGTCACGGAGCAGCGAATACGGATTGACAAGTTGTAGTAGAACATACCTACGGGAAAATAGTTAAATATGCCCGCAACAGTCCGCAAACTTCAGCCAAGTGTGAACCTTCTTTTCAAGAAAGACGAGTCTTTAAAAAGGTTTCATGATCTATGAAACTACGTATAATATAATTGTTATCAGGGAGCTCCTATTCTTAGGTACAAGATTACATATCAAATCTTCTTTGATAAGAAACTTTGTCGCGTTCTAATGATGTTTGCTGTAATTTCAGACACATTGTAGTGGTAAAAACAATGTAGGAACTAAACATTAAAGAATTATTGACTCATGTCGTTAAGTAATAGAAACGATTATGCAAAATATTGTCTTAAGATGACGATCATTTTGAGTTCAGATTTTGCATAATTACTGAGAGATGAAACTACGATGTAAAGCTAACTAAGTGTCGCTGATTTAGATCTTAGTAAGTAACAATAGGCGATTCTTGCCCAAATACATTCTGACAGTATCGATTTCATTGTCTTATCGAACCGCGTCATTGCCCGATTAGAGTTTCGACATTGTCATGAGAGTATCGTATCTCCTAAAACTGTATCTTTTCACGCGTAGAGACAGTCTTTAGGACGTCAAGAAGATATTTGTCAAGAACCCGTGAGTGATAAACATCTTGTTACTCTATGAATGCATGGTATGTGACTAGGGGGCTAAGGTATAGAGAAATAATATTTGATGGACATATAAAATAATATGTAATAAGATAAGATGCTATTAGGGAAAATAAAAATGAGTTAGCTACCCTAGACATCAACCAGTCGTTGTCCAATGAGGATGAAAGACCAAAGAATAGTAGAAATAAGCATTTAATCTGGGAAAGTAGACTTCTGTATATAAGTAGAGTCTGCATTGGTGAAGTCATTCAAATACACGACAGCCTGACTTCCAAAAGATATACAGGGTGTGGCGTAAGTAGTGGTCCACCGTTCAGGATTCGATGAACCAGATAATTAAGTATAACAATTAAAGATTTTAACTATTTTACCCAAGGGTTCCGAAAATATTTCGTTTTTGTCTTTTATTTACGAAATTTATACGTTACGAGTAGTCAGAAGCTAAAAGTCTGACATCTAGTCTTACCAAGGGGTATCGTATTACCCAGTTACTAGGTTGTGGAGGTCAGATAGGCAGTCGCTTCATGTAAAATACTGGTACTCAGCTGCATCTGGTTAGACTGGAAGCCGACCCCAAGATAGTTTGGGAAAAGGCTAGGCAGATGATGATGATTTACGAAATTTATACCTTTTATTACAAATTTGTTTGTAGTTTCAACAAAAAACATTATTTTTTCATTTTGATTTCTGTTAATTACTGCTGAATACTAGAGCTATCATGATAAATTATGATTTTTTATGTAAATTCACCTCTTTTGTAGAAAAAGTTAGTTCTTCTCTAATTTTAACCCGAATTTTTAACATACCATCCAAGTTCAAGGGCGATTTTTGTAAAAAAAAACGTACTACACTGTCAGTGCCCATTTATTTAATAATATGCTTAATAAATACCAATTTCAAAATGGTATCACTCTATCAGATCCTATTATTAAATAAAAAAATATTCAATTTTAATTGGAGCAAAGAAGATTTTCATTAAACTACTTTTTTTAACTTTATTGCGTTAATACTTACGATATTTGCAAAAAAATCCACTACAGTGTCAGTACCAATTTGTTTAAAAAAAAACTACTATTGCACAGTTATCTAGAACTAACTTGTTACTTTACGTATTTGAATAAAGAATTAAAAAAAGCAAATCACTTAATTTATCATTTATTATTAATCTTTGTCATGATTACAATCATTAAAATTAAACTATGTTCAAAATGGCCCCCATTCGCAGCTATACACGCTCTGCAACGTCGAATAAACGACAGTTTAAGTCATCGGGTAAACCCGCTTTCGCTGATTTCTCTAGCTGCTGCCTGGATTCTAGTCCTCAATGGGTCAATACTTGTGTATTTAGTAAGCATATTATTAAATAAATGGGCACTGACAGTATAGTACTTTTTTTTTTACAAAAATCGCCCTGGAACTTGATGGTATGTTAAAAATTCGGGTTAAAATGAGAGAAGAACTAACTTTTTCTTCAAAAGAGGTGAATTTACATAAAAAATCATAATTTATCATGGTAGCTCTAGTATTCAGCAGTAATGAACAGAAATCAAAATGAAAAAATAATGATTTTTGTTGAAACTACAAACAAATTTGTAATAAAAGGTAGAAATTTCGTAAATAAAAGACAAACGAAATATTTTCGGAACCCTTGGGTAAAAAAGCTTAATTTTTTTTATTGTTATTTATCTGGTTCATGGAATCCTGAACGGTGGACCACTACTTACGCCACACCCTGTAGAAACATCAAAATGATTTAAGTACATCATGTGTCCATCGTGCCATTGTCAAGTGTGAATAAAACAAGACGGAAGGTCAGCGACATCGTTGACGTCAACCTCATGCGACGGGATTTTGATGTCTAAGGGGGGAACTTGGACTATACTAAATGAAACATTTACAGTGACGTATGGCAATGTTCTTATAAGCCAAAACAAGTGCAAAATCTGCGTCAGTCACACAGTTATGATTCCCTGAAAATATGCAGGACCTGTATAAATGCACACAAATATTATACATGCGATAAGTAACTCTGTCTGTCTGTTACCATGCCTTTCTTTCTTCTTCGATATCCCCGTACAATGTATTCCTAGTTATAAAATCGTTTTGTCCTGATTGACTAACAACGCATAGTTCAAACTACTGGACCACACGGGCTAAAATTTTGCATAAAGAAAGGTGCTATTTATTGTTGTTGTATATGCGAGACAAATAAATACTTTTTCTTTCTATTGTGATGCAGCATTTTGTAAAAATCAACCCCGAAGCGGATGAAATAGGGGTAGAAAGGTTGTATGAAAACCCAGCACCGAGCGAAGCTGGTGTAGGTCAGCTATTAAGGTAAATTCTATGTTATCTGTATCCATGCGGGCGAAAGCCGCGGGCAGAAATGTCTGATATAATTTCTGCTGTAATTCAGTACACTACGACAAATTCCGAATGACCCCTTAAATGACCTTCGGTCGAGGTCACGTGAGCAGTGAAATTCATCCGATTAAAGATAATGGTTCGGAAAAAGCCGTTGAAATGGTTTTGTTCGTGGATTCGTGATACCTTCGAATATTGTTAGTGAAACGACCGCTATTCGGCGTATGGCAAAAGTAAATTAATCGAAAGGTATGCATAGTTTAGGTACTTATGTGTTGGTCTGGTTTTTTTTTTTCATTTTTGATCGTCCAGGTTGTTGCCTCAAGAATTCTCCGAACATGATTTTAAATTTCATTTCAGATTGTATGGTTTATCACAAATGCTTAGTATGTAAAGTTTTCATTGTTTCATTACAATGTCTGTGTAACATTTTGGTTTTCTTCGTCATTTCTTACGACTCAATAATTCTGACCATGAAAAATGTAATGTACTTAGTATAGGAACCTGTGAACGTGAACGCGTTCAGAGCATTCGCAGGACACTTACAGTTTGAGTGAAATCATCTCTAAAATATTTGTTTAAACAAGTACAAACGCCAGCACACCAAGCTACCGCAAACTGTAAAATTTTCCCAATCAACCTTGAACGATAATTCTTTAACGATAAAGTTGAAAGTCTAATAAAGAAATTTGACAGATTGTTGTAGCTTGATGTGCTGGCGTCTGTACTTACCTATTTTAGTAACCCTTAAAAACCTGTATGGCGTCGTAATTTGGGAGAGGCAATTGACCAGCTCGTGCATTATTCTGTGCGAAGAAAATGAACTAAAAGGTATTAATATTTAAGTGTACGAGGTTGCTATACGTACTAAATTAACTACTTCCTTTTAATTACTACTTGGCCAAGGCAACGAGTTCTCACGTGTGGAATATACATAGGACTATACTTTAGATACTATAAACAGTTTTATCATACTAGCTGTTTTAGAAATCAGTCATGGTTTACATACTTATTTATGCACAGTGAACTTTACTATAGGAGGTCGTGTCCGTCGGCTCATCTCCAGGTTAAGCCGCGCTTGTCTAGGTTTGTCTGCGGATGGGTGACCACCCATTACATACCGAGTTTCCTCCGTGCTTCGGAAAGTACGCTAAGCTGTTGGTCCCGGCTGTCAGTTGTAGATCTTTGACCTTTACAGGTAGTCAATGACCCGAAAATCTGACAACCAGTCTTACCCAGTGCTAACTGGGTTGTGGAGGTCAGATAGGCAGTCGCTCCATGTAAAATATTGGGAATTACATGATGAAGTTTACTACAGAAAAAAACATAATTAGACCTACAAACACTGGCTGGTAAAACATATAAACCAGCTTTTGAAATTAAGAATTATGTATTGCAACCGTAAAAACCTTTCTAACACAACCCAACACTATAGGTACTCATTATTACTTGTCTTGATACTTGTTACAACATTATTTTCATCACCAAACCAATCGATATGACCAAAATCATGAATACAAGCCATGGTGAAAGAGCTTATGCAGTAACTTTTGCAACGCGTAGTCCTCTAATCTATGACACACAGACCATGCATTACATACCAATCTGAAGGTATTTATCTCTTATTGGAATGAGTTTGTAAGATAGTTTATGGTCCTCATTCCTCAAGAAAAATTTAGAATGAAAATATGAACCAAGAAAGAGTTTTCGAACGCAAAGCACTTGGGCTAAGACAATGGGGCAGGTCAACTTATGTCCTTTATTATGTACCATAACATCACGCATACAATACTTAGATATACCAGTAATAACCGGGTTGTGGAGGTCAAATAGGCAGTCATTATCAGCCTACAACTGTCCACTGCTGGTTGAACATAGGCCTCTTCAATGGCAAGCCACTTAATGGATTCACCGTCGAGCCAACCTGCGAAGATCGTCACTCCCCCGAACCTGAGTGCGATAGGTAGTCCCTCCATGTGAAATACTAGTATTCAGCTGCATGCGGTTAGACTGGAAGCGGACCCCAACATAGTTGGGAAAAGGCTAGGCAGATACTGAGGCAGAGATTTACCTATATAGCACACCAACATGCGCCTGTCACGTTTTAAATCCCAATTATTAGGGGGCCACCCAAGTATCAAAAGCTTCTTTAACTAACGTTTTATCACCAAAAAGTGATATAGGCTTATAAAGGTAACCACTGTGACTGCTTATACTATGAAAGTATTTAACAGTGTTTTGGTTCTACAAGATTAAAAAGCATTTAAGTCTTATAAATTAGTTCTTAGGACGCTTGTATGGTCCTATACAAAAGAATATTTAAAGTGTAGCACTGTAATAGATATGAAAAAAGCTATTATGGTATTATATAGTACTATAGGTGACCTTGACACTTTTATGTATCTATTTTGCACTAATAATGCGTTAAAATAACTTTTACATTACTATTGTAGCAGTATCGAAAACACTATTACAGGATCAATCGGCACGGTTACGTACGTTACGTTCTGAAAAAGTCATCTATAGTACTAAATAGTACCATAGCGACTCTTGGTGCAGTTGCTAAATAACTTTAATTCTAAATAGCTCTATAAGTGAGTTTGTGTTACTGCTACTGAATCGTTTCCGGTGAAAATATGGCTGCTGTTTTCTGCTGCTGATAGCACATAAGCAACACGGCTGGAGCCAATGTTTGCTATAGCAGCCATAATCGAGACAAATCCTTATCTTATTTATTTAAAAAAAATTAAGTCGAAAATTATGACGGCGCATCGACAAATTTAAAAAATGAGCATACTGATTCTACCGATACAATTACTATCGCAAGTTATGGCAGAGTTACGGTCCATAAATGTTTTGTAACGTATGTAAGTTACAATGGCAAATGACATCAAGCATAACTTATATTGATATATTATGTTTTCTTGGGGAACTGGCGAAAAAGTGTGTTAAAAAAGATCACTGGAATCATGGTGCAAAATAGCACTATAAACATATTTTGGTTACTTTTATAGTGCAAATTTGTGACATAAACGTTGCAACATTTCAACTATAGAGCTGATTTATCACCGTGAGAGCCTTTATGTAATGATTATAGAATAAATCAATGATAAAACAGAGCCTCTTCGGTGTTCTGTAAACGTTTACAACACCATTATAGTACTAATCATGAACACTAGTTAGCACGTCCTAAAACATTATCAGGACTTTTATAGTACCACATTTTGTTACTTGGGCAGCTTAGCTAGCCACGCCTTCTTATGTTTCATAAAAAAGGCGCACATGCAACTGTTCTCATTCAGGCCTTTCGAATCGATGTATCATCGAAGTAAAAACGTGTGGGCGTGCAAACAAATCAGCTGAGATCGATACGATAACAGTCAAGTTCATGGCCCGATATATCCGAGGTAGGCTCGTAACTTTGCTCCGTACTGTACTTTAGTGTAATTTTTATTAGTCCGTCCTTTTTTATAGTGTTAGCGAGCCATTTTTCTGGCCGTATTTTTTTTTGTTTCGTTCGCGGGTAATAGGACAAAGATTACTACTACAATCTTCCAGATGAATTATTCGATATCAATGATTTGAACACAGCTGTCCTTCGTTTTTGAATGTCGCTATCTGATTAAGAAAAGATTTTAGTCACCCAAAATGTTGTATTTTTTTTATTGTTGAATATTTCTGTATATCCCACCGGCTTATTATACAAAACCCATTTTTTATTTTTATTATCTGTTCATTGTAAAACTTAAATTCTGTAATTGTTTCTGACTTGTTTTTAGGGTTCCGTACCCAAAGGGTCAAACGGGACCCTAGTACTGAGACTTCGCTGTCCGTCCGTCCGTCCGTCTGTCACCAGGCTGTATCTCATGAACCGTGATAGTTAGCCAGTTGAAATTTCTACAGATTATGTATTACTGTTGCTGATATAACAACAAATACTAAAAACAGAATAAAACAAATATTTAAGGGGGGCTCCCATACAAAGAAGTGATTTTTATTTGCTCGTTTTTATAAATAATGGTACGGAACCCTTCGTGCGCGAGTCCGACTCGCACTTGGCAGGTTTTTTTATAATTTTGCGAGTGCTTTGCACTTCTTTACAAATCCGGACTCCGTGGCTGCTACTGAGAAAATCGTGATCGAAAAACCCAATAACACTTTGCCCGACCCGGGAATCAAAATCAGGACCTCATGTGCAGTAGTCGACAGATAATATCCGTGTCCGGGGTCCGCAGCCAGCCTGCGGTAGGTTCATTCGATTTCACCGCGTCTTTAAACCTAGAGCTACCCTTAGCAAGTCGACAATTTATCACACCAAACGCATTTACTGAACTGACATCACAAGACTTTGACAGAGCACGTGAAATACCTATATGGAAATGAAACACGTGTAAACGTGTACACGTGTGTGCTTCTGTATTGTTAACTGTAAGCCACCCAAACACAATAAAATAAAATAAATAAAATAGACACGTGTTTCATTCCCATATATTTCACTTATGTTGGGAACTTTATTGGCAAGGCTACCATATAGTACCATAGATTAAAGGTAAAGGAAAATTTTGACTATGAATATGAAACTCTTATACCCACCGTATAAGAGTAGAGGAAGACCAAAGAAACGATGGATGGACTGTGTGAAGGATGAAATGGCAAGAAAGGAGCTGTCTGATGAAACGACGAGTTATAGAGAAGTATGGAAGCAGATGACATGCTGGCAAGACCCCAAATAAATTGGGCAGGAGAATGATGATGGCGAATTATACAGGGTGTAACGGAAAGGGTATATACCTACATACTTAAGGGCACACCCTTAACACACTACAGACCATCAAACTGAATATGTTTCTCCATCGGACAAACATCGTTATAGCGAAATATTATCTGCTGCCCCATACAAAATTTTAATACCTATTGGACCCAAATGTATGGGGCAGCTGATATTTTTTTTTAGCTAATTCGATGTTTGTCCGATGGAGAAACATGTTCAGTTTGATGGTCTGTAGCACACCGTTAAGTATGTATATACCCTTTCCGTTACACCCTGTATACTGCTCATTCAATAATCTTCCTCTTCACTTTCAGCTGCTCAAGGTTTCATTTTTATAAGTATATTTCAAAATCAGTAATGAAAATAATGTGTAATTTGCTGTTTTGTAATATGAAAATAATGAAATTTCAACACACGGTGTCTTTTGGCAAGGTCATTCGGTGCGTTTAAATTTAGTTAAAGCTTGCTGTTACGTCAATGGCAGGTACTTTTGCGATTAGACTATCATGTTTACATGTGTTTTACGACACTTACGTTTATGGGTGTAGTAGTGTAGGTACCTATATTAAATTGTGAAGTTTCAATTAATAGACCAAGTCGGCCGTAGCAAACACCATCTCTGCCATAGATATAATAAAGTTTATTTATTTATTTAAACTAATATTATAAGAAAGATTTTATTATTTGTTTGTTTGCATTGAATAGGCTCCGAAACTACTGGTCCGATTTGAAAAAATCCTTCAGTGTTAGATAGCCCATTTTTCGAGGAAGGCTATAGGCTATATATCATCACGCTACGACCAATAGGAGTGGAGCAGCAATGAAAAATGTTGTGAAAACGGGGAAACGAAGTTGCGCCGGACAGCTAGTTTTTTTATATTTCTGTGATCTCTACAGATAGGGGTTCATGGACGGGGAATAGAAAAGGGTTTTTAAATAATGTATCAGTCAAAAAGGTTTATCCGTGTGACATTAACATCACAACAAAACACAGCAATAACAGTATTTGCATCAATCTTCTTGTTTTTGAATTGTCATAGGTACTACTCACAGATAAGTGGAAGTCATACCAGGCTGATCTTAACTGACTAAGGTGTGTTTGCTTCATATATTTTAATTAAATTAAAAGCGTCATATTGATAATTTGGCTCATATCTGAGAATGTGACAATCTAAATGCGTACCTACCGAACGTTGGCCCGTTGGGCGCCAAATTGATGTCAATCAAAAATGACGTAGCAGATAAATATGCCATCTATAGTGGTATGCCATCTATAGTGGTATGCCATACATATTTATTCGTATTCATTAAGTCTAAAGTTCCTTTCATTAAAGAGCAGCGCGTTGTCATAGCAACGCAATTAGTCTACTAGCCGGGCTGTTTACACACTGAGTTAACGCGCTAACTATTACTGTACGGATTACCATGAATTTATAACATAAATCTAGATCTCCAGCGAAGAAAGGTATTTCCAACAAAAGTGCAATACACACGGTCAAAAATGAACAACTGCTTTTTAAACACCAACGAGATCGAAATATTTAAATGTGCTCACGACCAATCACGCTATACAAAACCAGTAAACGATGATCTCTCATTGTAAGAGAAGCTGAAACAAACCAGGTCAGGTATACTGGATATGTATATCTCGATGTGTCCCCGTGTGAACGCAGGCAAGATGATTCGTTTTGACAGTCCAAAGACTTGGTTTTTTTGGGTTTTTTGACTTAAATATCCCACATCCAGTCAACTTCAGACCCTATTTTCGGGTATGACGCATTAACCTTCCTCAAAAAACTCCGGATGTTTCATCAAATCCCTGAGATCAAAACATAGATATAACAATCATCATCTGCCTAGCCTTTTCCCAAACTACCTTGGGGTCGGCTTCCAGTCTAACCGGATGCAGCTGAGTACCAGTATTTTACATGAAGCGACTGCCTATCTGACCTCCACAACCCAGTAATTGGGTAATACGGTACCCCTTGGTAAGACTGGATGTCAGACTTTTTAGCTTCTGACTACTCGTAACGACTGTCAAAGATCTACAAATGACAGAACAATGGGTTTCTAAAATACAGACAATCCTTTAAGCTTAGGCGACGCCACTGCAGACATTCACAAGTAACATTTTTCTAATTTTGGAATGGCAAATAGAGATAGTCTTTTACAAGATACTCTTTAAACATAACTGCTTTATTTTATAGTGGCTTAAGTTAAAACTGCAATAAGTCGCTAAAGATAACAACAGACAGCATATGAACTAAATTCAAAGTCCACACTGAAGTTGTGCCCACAGCTCGGGATATGACGCATTTTTCGTTACCTACATGAAACGTAAATGACTAATCATCTGATGATATCAGATGAAAGAAAAAGAACAACAGGGCAATTTTTCTGTTTGGGGATAAAATTTATAAATAAAATAAAAATTCTTTCCTGTGTAACCCCGTGGCTTTCAAAACTTATGCAACAGATATTCCTATGGATTTTACCATACATTCCTATTAAATTAAAGATGTTTTACCAACCTATAAAAGCCGTGCGAAGATGGGGCTGGTTGGTATTTTTAACATATTATCATGATAAAAAGAACTGGCCTATTCTGAAATTTCGGATATGGGTCTTCAAAACGATGGCATAATGTGCTGAATTCTGGTTTCTTAACCTTAATTAGCTTCTGTTTCATTGAAGAAAAACTCAAATTATAATTACAATACAATATCAGCACGTATTAGCGTTCATTTGACGATTCTCCATACTTTGTACAGGTCGTTCTATTGTTTGATTGAAATATTTTGAAACGGTTTATAATTTAATTAGTAATACCGCTACCACGTAAACATTAGTAAGTACGAGTACGAGTACTTCATAATGACTCAAGAATACTTTGAAATAATAATGACAATATAAGTATATTTTGTCTTACAATAGAATAATGGACAACTGTTTTGCAAGCAATTATGGTGTATGATTTGGCGAAACTTTAAACTGCCGATGCCGTGTGGATTTGAATGCGTTTCGAACAATGATGTAAGCTTTTTTGTGTGTCAATTTAACGCATAATTAATGCCTTATTTAAATGCGATGCACATACTTTATTTGGCAGGTTTTACTCACAGTATACGTATAGCCGATTCTTTTTTTAAATTTCCGATGAAAAATTTATATGTGGCAGGGTTCAGAATCATGTACTGTGCGTACACCCTATATTCAACGCCCAAGTCTGGACTAAACACTAGGTCATATTTGCCAGTTCAATTTGTGAATAGAATATAATGATTTGAGTTTTGCCTAAGATTTCCCTTAGTCAATAGACATTCGTAAATTCAACTACTAACAGTCCAATAACTATTTTCCTGTTTTTGCAGCTTTCAAAAATAACAATCAAAAAACTTAAGTAGGTACTAATTGATAGGACTACCATACATGTGCTGGTGCCCTCAACGAATGCAAAGATGTTGATTAAAACACCAATTTACTTTAAACAAAGGTATACCATTACCAAGTAAAACATTTTCAGCCGTGCATACTGCGTCACCAATTCATGCTTCTGTCTACATGATTCACATTTACTTTACAATAATATTATACATTTGTCAATTAATGAATCGGTAGTCTTTTTGTACTACATTAAATATTATCAGGTTGATCTATGCCTAACGATGACCTACAATGGCGACAAATGGTTGACAGACCTACCTTATAATCAGGAGACTTTCTCTAGTAGGTACTACCAAGTCGCTTTTGTTAGTCGCTATGCCCCTATTATAAATTTTGGTTTTAAGAACCTGTAACGAAATTGATGAACCGAAACCAAACAGTTTCGGTTAATTTTGAGAAAAAAATCAGGTCAATGCATCATCATCAATTTCTTGCTCTAGTCCCATTCAACTCAGGGTAGGCTCAACACGTTTTCTTCGTTTTCTTACTCCTTTCTCTTTCATATTTATCCTCACACAATCAATCCATTCTGTCTTTGACCTTCCTCTCCCTCTCCATCCCTCAACATTCATATCCATCATTCTTTTAGTCACATGTGTTTAATCCCTCCTCGTTACATGGCCATACCAAGACAAACGACTTCCTTTTAATGTTTCTATAACTTTTAAACTTCCTCCAATACACTCATTCCTTACTTTATCCATTATTGTTCAGGTCAATGTAAGATTCCGAATATGCCACTTGTTACAATAAAAAATATAAGCCCTAGTGTTGAGTTTTTATGTCGCCCACGGGCCTCTGACTTGACTTTACATGCCGTCGATCTCAGGCATGCTGGTTTGGTTTCCTCACGATGTTTCCCTTCACCAAAGCAAGTGATAATTATAAGCCCTAGTGTTGAGTTTTTATGTCGCCCACGGGCCTCTGACTTGACTTTACATGCCGTCGATCTCAGGCATGCTCGTTTGGTTTCCTCACGATGTTTTCCTTCACCGAAGCAAGTGATAATTATAAGCCCTAGTGTTGAGTTTTTATGTCGCCCACGGGCCTCTGACTTGACTTTACATGCCGTCGATCTCAGGCATGCTGGTTTGGTTTCCTCACGATGTTTTACTTCACCGAAGCAAGTTATAATTACCCAGTACGCACATGAATCCGAAAAATCTGAGGAATTGTATGTTGAAAAAACAGAAACATACACAAAATAACATCGAAACACATTAACCTCCTCAGGCGGGTAAAAAACAAAAGGGCCCGCAATACCTTGAAGAAACGAGCCCTATAATCTAGGACAATATTAGTTATCCGATAGCGTCTTCTATCAATAGAACAAGTGATCTAATCGATAATAAACTACTATCACTAGAACAAGTGATGCAATGGATATGAAACTACCATGTCCATTAACTACAATTAAAACTATCAGTTTTCCTCCATATTACAATGCAGACTGGGTCATGATCTGCTAAGCCTTTTCCCAAAATTAGGTTACACTCTTATCCTAAGTAAGGTTACAGTGGAATTCTAGTATTTTATCTGGCCTCCACTACCTACCTACTTACTGGGTAACACGATACCCATTGGTGAGATTGGTTATTTGGTTATGAGACTTGGTCTTCTGGTTACTTATAACGACAGTCAAAGGTCTACAACTAAGAGCCAAAAATCAACATCTTTTATATAAAATTCTCGTGTCACAACACAATGTTAGTTACCAAACTCCTCCGAAACGGCTGAACCGATTTGTTTGAAATTTTGTGTGCATATCGGATAGGTCTGAGAATCGGCCAACATCTATTTTTGATACCCATAAAAAAAGTCCACGCGAACGAAGTCGCGGGCAACAGCTAGTTTATGATAAAAATCTCTTCTAACCTGCGCCATCGCATGCTGAATGCTAATTCGTTGTAACGAGCACAAAACATCCCAGGCATTTAATTATTACGGCCTTGTGCTAATCTTCAAATGTACTAGAAATCGAATAAAACATCATTTACTCTGAAATTGGTACTACAAATGGGGAATTAACGTTTAATCCTAATGCTTTGAAAAATGTTTTGGCGCATCCAGTTGTGGAAATTGGCTGAGTAATGTGGAATAGCACATTGATGAAGCCCGCAAATATATTTTCTTTCAACTACGCAGTAATGTTATCATTAATCACTACAAAACCGATCACAAAGTATGTATTTTTTGCTTAGAACCAAAACAGTGCAGAAATGTTATATGAAATCTCATTATTACACAGTTTTTCTTTACTGCAATGTTTTTTATTTTTTATTTAGATATACCACAGAGGTTTAATGTCTCCCATTAAGTTTAGTAGAAAATGTATGCATTACATCAAAAAGATACTAGCTGAACATAAAAATCGGCTGAATAAAACCGACTTGGTGAAAAAAAAAAAGAAATGGCGCGCATTTTCTACCATTGTAAAACTTTGATACTTCTTATAGATCAAAATTGTAAAAAAAAAGGAAATAGATAGCGATAGCGATATAAATACAACTCCAGAAAGTATAAAAACTGCTGCAAATGAAGTTGTTAATAACCTTTAATAATTGTAAGTTTTAAATGTTTGAAGGGAAGATGAATTAAACTTTGTTTCACTAGCTAGAGTTTTTATTTTGAGTAGGTATATTTTGTCACGGTAGTTGAAAGAAAAGTAGATTACGCAACTTGCTAAACTGAGCAATTAATGCACTCGTGTTAATTTAGTCGCATGCGCTCGGGCACCAACATAACACTCGTGCATTAATAACTCACTTCGCGCTCGATGCAACAATCTACTATTTTCTTTAAATTCATCTAGTGATCGCCCAAAAGATGCATGCAATTTTGTTTATTTTATAATGTGCGTCTTATTGGAGCAGAATAAACAGTTCGTCGTTCTTTCTAGAGTGAATGAAATACAGGGTCGAATGGACATCGACGCACAAACAGTTCTCACGTATTCAACACATCATTCCGAACGGAAAATTATCGATGAAAATTTTCTATCTGTTCCTTACATTTTCCATTACTGCACTTTGTAAGAAACATCAGATTTCATTTTAAATTTCCGAAAAATTACGTATCGTGTATTGAATAGGTACGTGGGAATCGTTTTTCTGTCGATGTTTCTTCTGTGTATATTAAGATAGTGCTAGTTTGTGGTATTACGAAACTTAAAAACTCCACCCCTTTTCTTGACATTGCTGTCTCACAGCTGAGCCAAGGCGTCCCTTACCGAGTCCTCCTTATTATAAAGCTACCTGTTGCTCGCGACCTATGTCAGTCTGAAATTATAATAATAATATTTCTTCCCTGTTTGAATTTTTTTGCACGAAACCTTAATTCTTTTTCCAAATTAAAAGTAGCCTAACTTACTGAGCTATCGTATATCGCTATTTATTCGTATCTAGTCAGCTAGATACGAGTAGCTTATTAACTAGCTCAGTAAGTTAGTTGTTATAAGAAGTAATTTTTTTCCAATAAAATTAATGTCAAAATCGGTCCAGCCGTTTCGGGATTAGACGAAACAAACAGACAGATAAACAATTTAAGTACTGTTATTTTGAGATTACAAACACACTTAAATTTTATTTATTTGTGTTGTTAAACAATAACATATGATTTAATCCAAAAATTGCTTTTTATCTGTTTGCCTTGGTTGATTTGATTGTTAACTAATTTCATTCATAATTGAAGTCCGGCCTATCGTTCTATTATGTACTACTCGTCAGGTTATCGACCCACCAACCTATTCTTTTAGTTTCATTGACATTTTCGTACACAGATACCGTAAAGATATGGAGGTAGTCATGTAATTTATGACATTTTAAAGATTCCGATATTTTTGGCCTTTTTGTATGCTTCAAATCAAAATCCTAACTTGCTGCTGAGTTACGCAACCAGAAACTTTTTGTTATTGTAAACATTATTAAAGTCTCATAAATGCCCTCTTATTCAAAGTATTTCAAAACCGTCACCATATAAAATATGGTACCATATTATATGTTTTGGAAAAACGTCTTGTAAATCATGCCATTCATAACAAGGTTACAAATCCTTGTTGAAATCACTGTATTACTTTAAGTGCAATATTTTAAACGTCATTAGTTTACATTTTCACAATGCCGATAATTATACCTTGCAGTCTTTGATTATTAATCACTGATATTACTATCATAATACATTACGACAACTCAGTCAATAAACCATTATTCAATGTTGTTATAGAAACTTTGACTTATTGTAGCATAATTAAACTATGTTTGTATCGTACTATAATATTAGTAAACAAACCTGCACAATCAAATCCGTCAACCACGTCCTGAAGTCAGGAGCCGCGGTTGAAACCTCAGGCATCATCGTCGTTGAAAACTCCATAATATCGCTAATATTCATTTTTAAAAAGTAAACAGGCTCTCCGCCTAACTTCCTTTGCACAAATAAAACACTGTGTAGTTCCCGCCAAAAGGACCAACTGTCACATCGCGCGCCGAAGAAAGAGTGTTACTAAAAACTGATAAAAGTATCATATATGCATCTAGATAATATAATAAAATATTTCATAAAACATTCGACATGGACGGAGCCAGTAGTTCGAGTGTGTGCTACGATAACACGCGACCGTGCGGCTCGTGGTTCGCGCGACGACTACTTACAATATAAACGTAAACGAACTACCTTTAGCAGAAAACTATAGGCAGGAATAAACAAGTAAGTCCACACACACTCATTCAATTCTTAACAAAATCAAATTGAGTCACTGCCAGAATATATTTTTGGTGGATTTCAAACTCTCTGCCTAAGGATTAATTGTCAATGTTTTGATAAAAGTTGGCGTGAGTAACTATTATTTTTATCCATAATATTTTCGCGCGCGGTTTGACGTCAGACAAACTGTCTGCGGAGGTGGCAAGGAAATTGCGAAATAAGATTCATATGACATAAAAGACTGTCCTGTCTGACTGGCGATAATATTTATTTATTTCCTGAAACTAATTATAAAAGCACTAACCATGTGCCAAATCAGTCTGACTTAATAAAATGGAACGTCTATTTTGTCAACGCCTTTTATCAACTACTAGCTGTCCGGCGCAACTTCGTTTGCGTCACATTTTCCCCGTTTTCGCAACATTTTTCATTGCTGCTCCACTCTTATTGGTCGTAGCGTGATGATATATAGCCTATAGCCTTCCTCGATAAATGGGCTATATAACACTGAAAGAATTTTTCAAATCGGACTAGTAGTTTCGGAACCTATTCAATGCAAACAAACAAACAATCAAATCTTTCCTCTTTATAATATTAGTTTAGATTGAGGATCTATACTATAGCGTAAATGAGAAGAAAGCCAAATGGCTTTCAGGTCGAGGAGCCAGGCAGTTATGTTTTCCATTGAGGTGGTATCGAAGGACAGACCGCATCATTACTAACTTAATTTGAGTCGTGTTACTTGTTGATTAAATAAATATAATTATATATATTAAGTAGTTACCCCCCCCCCTGGCGTACTCGGCCGGACTGTAGAGGGGTTAGCACATACTGACGCTGTCTGTACGTTACATAACATGTCATCCCAGATTTCTAAAAATTTTTATACGCAATTGGTATTCATACATGCTACAGCTTGTTTGTATCTACCTTTAAACATGAAAGAGTTTCATGGTATATTTTTAAGACCTAATATCTTATATGCCTTTAATGTTAATCTTCATTTATGTATTCAGCATGGTATTTTAATAATAATCCTGTTAACTATGCATAATATCACCGAGTTAAAATAGACTGATTAATGTAAAACAGATCGTTAATATGCCAAATCATAACAGTATTTTTAACCTGCTTTGCTTCGGGCTATTTTAGTCTGAGATACAGCAGATGTTTGTAAATATTTGCAACATTATACGTCTTATACGATTTGACAAATAATATAGAACAAAACCGAACCGTTATAAATTCGTCCTGTTCGTCTATCTGCATATGTCAAAGTCATTTTACTCCTCCAAATTTCTGAGGGTTGAAATAAAAAAAACCCATTTAACTGTGTTGGATACTGGGGTGTCTATCGCAAGCTCTCGAAAACTATATCGAGGTTAAAAACATTTTTTTTTTCTTAATTCTATGGTTGATGATGAGATATTCGCTTGTATATCCGTAAAAGTTGTTTCCCTGAACTTTAACTTCTACGTGAGCCCGAGGGTTACCCTACGAGTGAAGTTTAGTTTAAGTTAGGCTAAGTCTGTGACTTCGGTTGTCCCATCCGTCAATCTGTTTGTTTTATTGAGCTCAGGGACGGTATTCAGCCGATTCGTATTGATGAAGCTCCAGTTTACCATACTACAAACATTACCGTAGCTACCAGCTTTTGTCAAGGTCTGTCTCAAGTAATCCGTAGTTACTCGGAGCGCGTAACTTTCTGCTATGATAGAAATAGGAATCCACTCTTTGGAACTTGACAAAAGTACTTACTTAATTGAAATAAAAAGCTTTTAGTTCTGACTATTCGATGAGGTTTGTCACTGTGTAGGCGTCATAAAAGGCGAAATCAAAGTTAGTTTTCTTTGGCAATTAGTACCTTACCTTTATGTTGTCACATGGGTATTTTGATACGCAGAACGTCATCAATTACAAGCGTTAACAAAGGTAAATAACACATTTATATGATAATTAACATTTATCAAGGCCGACAATAACGTGTTATTTATAATATATAGAACTAATGAATGTATCCGGCTCGAAGGACCAAAATTTATTGTTTATTTATGTTTGTCTAATGTAATTTTTGTACTGTATCGGTTGTTTGCTCTGAGCCTTTCATTAATTCTATAATTTTGTGGCTTGTAATACTAAACTACTACTACTAGACTAACGTGCTAAACGTTTTAATGGTTTTTCTTCACGTTGCATCGAACTTTGTTCAACTGCCTTACTTAGTCCTTCCTGGTGAACAAATTATCAGTTTTATCTCATGATAAGCAGAGATAACTGTTGTCCTGAAGTTCTAACACATACAAACTAAAATTGATTAGAAATCTAATTGTTAATAACCGAACCGATTGTGGTATCAAAAGAAATGTGTGTAATTCTATAAGTTTCCTACGTTTTCATGGTTAATCTATGGGTCCGATAGCGTATTGATATTTTTTGGGAAAAGAGTACTTTTGTTCTTACTTTCATCTCGGAAATATTAAAACTTTTCACGAGTGAAGAAACCATGATTTATATAAATTTCTTTGTATTTATCACTGAAGGTACTCAGCAAATTTTAAATCGAGAAAAAATCTACATCACGATGTTTTCGTAACCCGATACACAGAGGGCAGCAATAGCCTGGCGGGCAACCATTTCATGATTTTGCTCTCATAATATTGGTTGCGGCTTTCGAATAATGGAAGTCATTTTGGCTAGTAAACAAAGCTACCGCCCCGGCAAGGCACCTGCTTATAATACAGGTTTCGTGCCTACAAACTCTGGTATTCGATGCTTTGCTAATGAAAATACCTTTATGACCTCCAAAAATTAACTCGTGCCCGTTATTTGGCGGGGTTAATAAATGGATCGTTGACACGAAGGGCCAAAATGAATTAGTAATTCTTAAGCCTTTCGCAAATGATGCTACCAGGATGACGCGCAGCATTTCGTTGGATATTCATGACACATATTGTGATTCAGCAATATCAAAATGTCTCGGGTTCAAAAGGTTTCGTAGGCAGCGTCTCCATTAATGATCTACCCTTGAAGAATAGGTAGGTAGAATCTATTCATCATTACAATAGTAACCGAACTTTGTGGCCAAGTAGTTTTAGTAATGGTACTGAGATTTATATTTATACACTAAGTTGACACTTGCTAATATTAAAGATTAAAAAAAACTGTCGCATAATTTTGCTGAAAACATAGCCTAAGAGTACTTCTCTTATTAAAAGAACGACATTCCTAACGCACATCAGTCTATTTCTGGACGTGGTTTCTGTAAAAATCTCGCTATAGTACGCATCTCCGCAAAAATCACGATAACTATCATTACCACAGTGGAGTTCTTTAATTTTGGACACTGAGTAGCGTCGCGTAAAAAAGCCCTATTCAGCGGTCATTCTAAGGGCACCTTTCATTACTTTACCCCCAAGGTCATTAGTTACCATGGTGATGGTTTGGTACTTGCGTATCCACACAGAGCCTTCAAGTTCAAGGCTGTCGTAAAGACAAAGTATCGCGATACGCAGGTTTTATTCACTGTGCACGATTTTGAATTCTATTGCTTGAAGTGCAATTGTTTTTCAGAACGATATGTTTTTTTTAGAGTAGAAAAATTTTTTGCCTGTTAGAACGATACTTTTTTAAATATAAATTCTGGAATATAAAATTGTACTCCTCTACTCGCTACTAAATGGGTGCATTCCAAAACAAACACATTTATCACTTGCCTTAGTTACGTCAGACTAACGTAAAATAACCTTCTACACAAGCGTGTAGCGAGTAATAAGTCTGTCCCTCATCTCTCTATTTTTGCACGTACGCCACCAAGGTGAAAAGCCAGGCTACCTTTGAAGAACATTGATGCTACCGCGTGCTGCAAATCTAAATTGCTATATCTATGTCTATTCCAATTACGCCAGTAATATCGATTCGGCTCGAAGGACCAAAATTGTCTAAGGCATCATTATTTGGCAGGGTATTTTTATAATTCTGTTAGCCGCAACGACAGATACAGATTGCTTTACTTTTTCATTCCAGTTGTAGTCTAAATGTCTATCTGTTTAGTTGCCGTAAATTGACAAAAAAACTGTTACAATAAGTAATAAATATTCTATTCTAATAAACGTCTGTAAGGAGACACGCTTGGCAAAACAATGGGTACCTAATCACTATCTTATATTCCTGATTATAATATTTTCGTTTGATATAATTTATTTTACTTCATACAAATGAAAATAATAGCAGCTAACACACAGTAAACTTTGATTAAGATTATAATTATACCAATTTGGACTATCTTGGCTATAATTCAGACCGGTCAGTCCAAGGTTTTGGGCATAAATGCTTATTTAGACTATTTCGGACCCATTACCTAACTATGTGCGTGCGTGCGTTATCGTTTCAGTAATGCCTAGATATAAATCTAACTTCTAAATTTGCAGTATTATGTAACTGAGATATGTTTAAGTGCTTCCAATTTCTATTTTTCCGAGACACTAAGAATATTTTATTGGTTAATTTCTGAATCAACCATAGCTTGAACTTTTTTATTATATTTTTAACCCTCGACAAAAAAAGAGCGGTGTTCATAAACTTTTTTTGCAGAATGTTCAATCAGTTTTGCGATGATCACGGAAACTATCCATATTCTTGTATCAGTGTAGATATTGATTTCCCAATAAAGTCGTGAAAAGGACTGTTCCTTACCATGAATTCAGAAAAGTGACAGGAGTTAGCCCTAACACTTTTATTACATTACGCATAGGTTTTGCGCAATGGCCTAGACACAACGATATTGGCTATAAATTTTTATAGTTCATAATTCTTCGGACTAAACTAGCATCTTCTTATTACCCAGTCTCGCCTTCTAGCTTTCACCTAATTAGTTTAGAAAGAACACATCTATACAAATATTAAAGCTGACAGTTTGTTTGTTTGAACGCGCTAATCTCAGGAACTGCTGGTTCGAATTGAAACACTATGTTAGTATTGGATAGCCCATTTATCGAAGCTATATAACATCACGCTCCGACCAGTTTCAATCAGTGAAAAACGTTGCAAAAACGGGGAAAACCCCGATTGGCTTATGTGATGCAGACGAAGTTGCGCGGATCAGCTAGTTTCACATATTTGCGCGTCGGTGTCCCTTCTCCGCCGCGCCGTCTAATCAGTGTACACAAAGGGCTTCTACAGAAGTAGTGGCTACCACAGCTACTCACCACGACTACCAATTAACTGGCATGCAGGTTAAAAACCTTAGTTGCATAAGACGTGGTAACAAATTAACCCCATTTTCCACTAAAATATGCGGTTTCAAAACCTCATACTATGCCGAATCGGGAAATCCTGTTTGGTAAAAAAATTTGGTGACGAATCGGAACAGTGACGAGTCGGGCATAACTCATCCAAATTCATGTCTGCATATGAAAACAAATTGAGAGGTAAAGATGCACGTAAAGCGGTCATCTGTTACGGGCGCGGTCGGTGCCTCGTCCTACTATTACTGGACGACCTAGGTTACGCGATGTTTGTAAACAAGTTATCTATTAATACGCAACACATTTGAATTAGTATTTGTAAGTACTCGCGATAGTGAGGAGCTCGTGGCTTAATAAAAACAGCCACTCGGGGAAGTGCTCGTGGCTAATTAATAACAGCCGCATGGGTCGATCTTTAAGGTTAAGCTGTGCTTGCAGAGGTTGGTCCGTGGATGGGTGACCATAATTACATACCAAGTTTCCTACGTGCCTCGGAAATCACGTTAAACCGTTGGTCCCGGCTGTCATTTGTAGATCTTTGACAGTTGTTACGAGTAGTCAGAAGCCAAAAGTCTGACATCCAGTCTTCGTAAGGGGTATCGTATTACCCAGTTACTGGGTTGTGGAAGTCAGATAGGCAGTCGCTTCATATAAAATACTGGTTCTCAGCTGCATCCAGTTAGACTGGAAGCCTTGTTTGGTAAATAAAACTATTTGTCAGACTTTCGGGCCGCTGACTACCTGTAACGACTATTCAAGATCTACAAATGACAGCCGGGACCAACGGCTTAACGTGTTTTGCGAGACATGTAGGAAACTCGGTATGTAATGGGCGGTCACGCATCCACGGACCCACCTAGACAACCGCTGCTTAACCTAACGATAGAACCGAGCGGCTGTTATTAATTAGCCACGAGCCAGTCAGTCATTCATTTATAAAACAACGGTCTTGTAGGTTTCGCCAAACAAAAAAATACTTAAGGTGTGTCCAAACATTGCGCGGCAAGAGCGCGGCAGCAACACGCGGCATTTGCAGGACACATTTTTGCCGTGGTCTAGTTAGGGCTAAACCGTCATATGTTTGCGTGGCAGCAGCAATTACGAATGTGACCGCCGCGCGCGACTGCCGCGCAATGTTTGGACACACCTTTATGACACAGTTGCTTAAAATCTTAGTCACAATTTTAAAACAAAGCCCTCTGACGTAACGTTGACTTTCACTCGGTTTCAGTCGATTTTATAATCGATAATGTCAATATCGATTCGATGAAGATTGTAATTAGTTTTATCGAATTATAACAGTTACGTGACTCGGTTATCAGAGTTTCGTCACTCGAGTGTTACCGTTGCCTGGCTCGTTGGTCTAGTGGTTGCAATCGCGACTGCCGAGCAGGCGGTCCTTAGTTCGATTCCTGGGCCGGGTAAATTCTTATTCGGTTTTTCCTTCAAGTATTTCTCGGTGGCAGCCACGGAGTCTGGATTTGCCCGGTTCACGGCAATATGCTCGCCCCTTATAACATCATCATCTGCCTAGCCTTTTCCCAAACTAACTTGGGGTCGGCTTCCAGTCTAACCGGATGCAGCTGAGTACCAGTATTTTACATGAAGCGACTGCCTATCTGACCTCCACAACCCAGTAACTAGGTAATACGATACCCCTTGGTAAGACTGGATGTCAGACTTTTAGCTTCTGACTACTCGTAACGACTGTCAAAGATCTACAAATGACAGCCGGGACCAACGGCTTAACGTGCTTTCCGAGGCACGGAGGAAACTCGATATGTAATTATGGTCACTCATCCACAGACCAACCTCAGCAAGCACGGCTTAACCTCAAAGATCGACCTGGGCGGCTGTTATTATTTAGTCACGAGCTCGCCCCTATTACATGGGACTTATATATAACTGGCGAAATGTGCGTGTACTATTAAGTACACCTCTGCCTACCCCTTCGGGGATTACAGGAGTGATGTTATGTTACTATGAGTGTTACGGTTTATTTCATTAACTTTTTTTCTCTCTTGTCTTCTGCTAACTTCACCTACTACTTGTATTTACTTTTTATTTAAATCTTTTGGACATTATTCTCACGGTTGTGCGACAGACAGAATCCCACATTCGCTTTTAGCACAAATTAACCTCTATATTTATTTTTAACAAGTAGGCCATGTAAACGCAGTTTGCATGAAACCCTTTAAACTTGATACAAAGACCTTGGTCTCAATTTATGAAAAAAAGTAGACTCATTATCTGAGCAAGGTTGCTTTAATTACCTTTTTGTGCAAATATTGCTATCTCACTAATTTGCTTGCGAATATTTTGAAATGGCTCTTACTCTTCCCTTTACGATCCGATTCAGCGGTGATTGTGAGCTTAGGGACCTTAGGGCAAGCAGCACGAACGAACCAAGCGAAATTATACACGTCCTATCAAAATCACAAAATAACATCAGCTTATTATCCTCGAAGGTTAAGGCAGATATGTAGTACGTAAAGTACACCCATTTCGCCAGTTTTGATTAAGTCCCATGTAAAAGGGGGCGAGCCTATTCCCGTCAACCGGGCACAAATCTAGATTCCGTGGCTGCTACTGAGATAGAAAAACCCGACAACTCTTTGCCCGACGTGCGAATCGGCCCTCAGCGTAGCAGTCGGCGCCCACTTATCTATACTTAACGCCTAACGCTGCGGTTCCACTGAGGCTGAGCGGATCAGAGCGGAGACGAGCTGTGCCGCGATTCACCAATCACATGCCTTGAAATCCACATCTCTTCTCCACTCCGCCATGTGATTGGTGAATCGCGGCACAGGTCGTCTCCGCTCTGCTCTGCTCCACCTCAGTGGAACCGCAGCCTAAACAGCGCGGGCGTGCTGTGCTGTGCAATAATATTTAGGCATTGCCTACATAAGGTGTCATCTATTGTTAGTAAAAGATTGGCGCAAAAGAAGATTACTCGATGCTCGGGCACGACCTTTGACAAAAAAATGTTCGTAGATATTAATTTATGGATATAAATCGAACACATTAAAGTTAAGCTCTGTATTCGTGTTAAATTAACCTTGACTTTGACCAAGAGCATAGGTCAACTAAGAATAAACCGCAATCCTTAGTTTTTATTGGCTATTTATTATTTTTCTAATGACCTTAAAATATTGCGAGGTGGTAAGCTATAATCTTCCACTAACGATTTTTTCTGACCTACGATCGTTTGAAAGCTGCCCAAATTCTAGGAACAAGGCTTTCCTTCTTACGATGACGATCAACCTTAGAATAATAACGCATTTCTAGGAGATAATTTATGCCATCTACTTAATTGATTTAGAATGAGTTCTTGTCTTATTGTAGAAATTGTAGTAGGTACCTCCTTACATTAAGAACAATAAGTACCTAGGTACTTCTTATCGACAATGACATCATTATGGACACTCATTATTATGTTTTAATTTGTTGAGCTAGGTTTCTATCTGCAATGAAATTACTGCTCATCATATAGTTTCTGTTTCTTAGGACCAAACTGTTTACAAAGAACCAAAAAATATTATCTAACATACTCATACTTCTAATTCGTCGTTTTTTACTTCAAGTTTTTCCCTCCATGTCTAATAATAAAACTGATCATCACCCAAAATATTGAAGTTTTTTGTTCCTACTAAAGTACACATAATACTTTTTGTAATACTAAACGTAACAACAATAATAAACATCAAATGAACATCGAATGAATTTACATAGTGAAGTCAGGCAAATTGTTAAGCAAATTGACTACACACTTAAATTTACCATGATTATAGAAGGATAGCCATGACACATAATCGCCAAAAGTGGAGAGATTTGGAAGAGACCTACACTCAGCATTGGGTGGCCAAGGGATGAAGAAGAAGAAGATACAAGGTGTAAACAGACACTTCACGAAGCTGCCAAGCATTCTGTACATCAAACTAAGCAACTCTAAGGAAAACTGCTGAGAAACGACTTTTTTTGGGGTGGAAAATCACGTTTTACGGAAAAACTCAATATAACGCACGCAAAACATTGTGGATGCATTGAATATTACGGGGGTCGTGGAGGTATTAAAATTTACATCATAAAAAAATTGATATAAAAAAATCTTTTTTGAACTTTGATTCCCACTAATATCGTAGCTAGATGGTTCCCAGGTATGGTCTAGAAGAAAAACACGGGGAGTACAAGTGCCTTCGGCTTCATTAACCTTTTGAACGCCAGAGCATAAACGCGAGTGCCATCCACACCAAGCCACAAATTCACCACAAATACTTACAAACAAAAAAAGGGATTTCATAACTGTTATTAACTTATTTCTTGATGAGACATTTATTATGTAAGATTATCTAGTGTATTAACTCGATAACTATCCCTGGCTGTACCTTTGTATGACAGACATACAAGTAGCTCATGAGGTTTTTTTTCACGGTTCCAAGGTTTTTACAAGGACCTATAGAAGAAGTTTTTTATCTTACACAAGTTTTTTTGCAATAGGTAACCCACCTATGTACGGTAACGTCAACAACCTCATTTACCATTACCATAATTACAGAATACAGCCTACGCAATATTATTCATCCTACTAATATTATAAATGCTAAAGTTTTGAGGATGTATGGGTGTGTGTTAATTTTTCATACAAAAACTACTGAATGACCCTGGATGAAACTTGGCACAGGGATAGATAATAGTACCTATGGAATAGCACTTAGGATATTTTTTATCCTGGTAGTATGATCCCTTGGGACAATTACTTACCGAACAAAACGCAGGCGAAGCCGTGAGCATGAATTAGTCATTCATCAGCACTTCGTCAAGTAGGCAAAACGACCACAAAAAGTTACGTGTCATAGAAGGATGTAGCTGCAAAACGTGTTTTTTTTTTCAATTGTATCTTATTGAATTAATAATTATCATCCTACTTACCTACTGGATTTGGCGCATAATTTCTTTCATCTTGGTGATTCTTCATCAGTATCAATTTATTACTTTGGTATATAATATAAGAATCATTATTATTTGTAGGATCGTAACCTTGGTCAAAAGGTAATTTTAGAACTATGAATGTCATCATCAGCCTATAATGTTCCCACTGCTGGGACACAGGCCTCAGAGGATATACTCAGGAGGAGGGAGTGGGCTGTAATTCACCACGCGGGCCCACTTCGGGTTGGTAGATGTCACATGTCTTCGAATTTTTAGTTCTAGGACATGCCATGAGTGCTTATTATATTATTATATGGATTATATTTAGACCCTAAATTGGTCGTCTTATTTTTGAACTTATGAAATATTAAAGCAGTACCTTTGTGCTTTTGTATCTTAATGTATTGTCCTGTTAAGTGTTTTGTGTGTACATCAATAAATAAATAAATATTCCACGTTGCACCTTCGTAAATAGGTACCCAACTGATGCTTTAATTAATTTTGTCTTTTCGGTTACAACACGGTTTTCCTTCACCGAAGCAAGTGATAGTCATACAATACGCATATAATCCAAAAAAACACAAGAAAAATTACTTTACAAATAGCATAACTTATTGCGTGTATTTCTACATATTGTCAACTATGGTGACAACTCCCAATCCAGGTTCATCGACCTATAGTTTGACAAAATGCATTTAAACCTTATCTCAAGGCGGATCCCACAAACCCTCCGTTAAAATAACATCATGTAACCGATTAGCATATCTGATTTTGGATGCATTTTAAGAATAAAAAGCTTTTGAAATGTATGCAAATTCAAGGTACAATGTTCTCAATAACGACCCTTTAAAGTACAACGTTTGAATTCGTAATGAAATTGTTTCTCAAAATGTTGAAACGAGGAATTTACCGAAAACAAAGAAAAGGTACATCGTTTTTTTACGGATGGGAAATCATCAAATGCGCGCGGAAGGGAGTGTCAGACTTGTACTGACTAAAACCCATCCATGTTCCTTCTTAGCCCTTTGTGTCACCAGGGCCACCGTATCTCTTTCGAACAGACCCGCAGCCCTGGCAGGCAGGGTAACATACTTCGCTGGGATTCGCATACTCGTATCTCTACAGGGTGAAAGGGACACAGACTGTTTTTTTTTACCCATGAAAAATTTCATATGGGTAACGAACTGAATATGTGGTAACCGTGTGTGCGTCGGTTTCGCTTCTATCCTGTATTTTATATCGCTAAGAGCCTCAGCTATTTGCTGTTAGATAACAATGGATTACATAACATCAGGCCTGTAACCCCTAAGGATTAGGCCTCTGCCCTTGGGCCTTAAGTTTACCTAACAAGACACCCACATTTCGCCAGTTACTTTTTTAGTCCTATGTAAAAGAGAGCGAGTCTATTGCCATCGACCGGGCACAAATCCAGACTTCGTGGCTGCTACTGAGAAATTTCTGATGGAAAAACCCAATATCACCATGCCCGGCCCGGGAATCGACCCCAGGACCTCATGCTCAGCAGTCGCGCTTGCGAACGCCATACCAACGAGACCGTCAAATCAAAATGGCATCAAAAGGTATTTTGATGTATTTGGGGAAACCCGGAAAACGGAGGGGTTAATCGACTTATGCTGATCTCCCAGATATTAAAAACCCACAGTTCCTGCTACTACCATGAATCAGAGGACCTGGAGATACTGCCGTGACTGAGACGAGAGACGTGACACTCTCGTGCGCAACGCACAACTTATTTTTTTTTTTTATTCGAGATTTATTTGCTCTTGGGTTTTTCCGTAATTAATGAACCGATTGAAATGAATCTTCATATACGCATAAGCAGGATACATAGGTCTATAAAGTTACTAGAAAATACTTTGGCAATTTCTTTAAAAAAAAGATTATTGGAAATTTCTGTTTCTATGGATAATTTATAATCGGTCTAGTTTAAATAAACAACAAACATACAATACAACGCATACAAAATATTTATAAATACAACAGGATGGAACAAAAACAGTTAACAGCTTGCACGTCGTAACTATGACAAGCAGGTTACCACTCACCATGTTACTGTGCTATGGGGGGGCCACAGCATAGCGCTGGTTTTCAGTGGTCACCTGAAACTTGGTAGTTATCTTTAAGACAAAGATAACAGGGGGCGAGTCTTTTGCCATCAATCGGGCACGAATCCAGACTTAGAGCTGTTACTGAGTTAACGTGAGTATTACTTCCCCGACACCGACTTTGCCCGAACAGCTTATGGAACCAAGTCCACGTGAGCAGCAGTAGAGAAGCCTCCTTTTCCTTTATTGTTCTCATTATCTTTATGTAAGTAGCATTTTCCAAAGAGCCACGTACAGATTTAAAACCCAGGTAAAATGAAGTCAAATAATTTTCCAGCGGTTTTCCTTAACACGGTAAAGAACCTATAAAATCATCACAATGAATTCTACGGCTTATGTACTGAGTAAATAATACTTTACTGTGGCAAAGAAACACATAAAAACAATGCGAAAATGTTGTCTTCGTAAAAAGCGTAGATAGGTGTTAGAAGTGAGATCATATTTTTATTTATATACATTTGCAACTACTGGCTTTAGTGTCCTTTTTGACCGGAGTCGAGACATAAAATATTCTCACGTAGGCACCAAAGGCATCATAAGATGATTATATGACTAAGATTGGATTTCACCAATGTTCAGAGCATCTAAACAACGTTCCACTGTGACAATGGCAGCTCTTGAACGAGGTTCAGATAACACTAATCGCTTTTGATCCATTGGTGAAATTCACCCATGAATAAAATCCGACTTATAAAACTGGGAAGTAACGCGTTTCTACCCGCATACAGCATCAAATTGCTGTTTTAGTCCGGGGCTTTTAGATTTGAACCCTGCATTAAATATAAACAGCGTTTTTTTTCTTGAATCGTGTACTTGACCTTAGCTCTTCAATTAATAAAAAAAAAATAAACATTTTCCGAGACCGGATCAAGCTGAAAAAGACGAAAACACGTTTTTGTGAATAAAAACATGGGAAAAAAAGTTAACAGGACAAATTTAGTTACTTTAGGTAAAGAATTGGTGACAGTAATATATTTTTTCAGAATTAAACATTTTCGTCCACGGAAATTACGGTAAAAAAACATTTACGAAATTTTTGGATTGTACTTAAGGCAAAAATATAAACAGCGGTTTTTTTACATAAAATAACTTAAATTAATATATTACACCGCCAATAAACAAAATTAAACAAATTGTACTACCGGAAGTTATTATTACCAGTTTTTTTACAATAGCGGTTGAGGCAAAAAGGTAACAGGGTTTAATTTAGTTTAACTTTCATCTAAAGACTATTTCTAACCTATTTACACGAAAATTAAACACTTTAAAGCAAATCGTGAAAAAAAGTCATTAAATGTTTACGTAAAATACGTCTGCAAGCTTTATTCTTGTATTTGACGCAGCACTTTCATAGGAATTTGATCTTTCGGAAATAGAAATAAGGTGTACAATCGCGTAACTCAATAAAACACCGACTCAAACAACAACACAGTCATACTCACACAATGAACGCAGCGCTTATCTTGTTTACGCACACTAGCACACGCCGTACGCCGCACGCTGCTTAGCGCTAACACCGTGCATCGTAATTTAATTTTTACTTTGACAATATTAATTATCGCTCTAATTTGTTTAATTTTGGGGGATTAAGGTTTGGATTTATATATTTCTCATTATTAAATGAATTTAAATCCTGTTACATTTTTGCCGTAAGTAGTATTTAAGATTTTATGATTTTCTTGATTTTCTGTGAAATCCGGAGCAGAATTTGTTTAATTTTCATAATAATAGTTAGACACGGTGATATAAATCATTTTAGCGCTATTTTTGTCCTGTTAATATTTTTGCCTTAAGTACGAAGTCAAATTATAAGATTTTTTTAAAAAAAACGAGTGTTCCGTGGACGAAAATGTTTAATTTTCTGACCTACTTGTAGTACTCAATCTGTTCTACAAATACTCCAAATAAACATACCTGTTTATATTTTTTTCCACCAAGTTATATACATATTAGACGTTTTCTTAAAAAAAACATACACGCGGAGGTGAACTTTTCGCGGGATACAGCTTAATATACTCTCCTGTCCATACCCTACACATTCAATGAAAAAAACCGCTGTTTTTAATTAATGCAAAGTTAGCCTAATATTCGGCGTAAATTCCCCGGACTATTTCCAATCTATCTGCTATTGATAAGATCCTAGTCAATACCCCAAACATTTGGCCCACACGATTTCAAAGATATGGGTTAGTGACGTCAGTTCATTCATTTGCCAAAAATCGCAGTCACGTGACATCTTTCAACTGGTACTGGACCCCAATAAAATTGTGGGTAGCCCACTCCCTCTTATAGAATCTCTGTCCCAGCAGTAGGAAAATTATAAGATGATAATGCTTAAATGCTAAAACAGTTCAAGGTTTTGGTAAAATTGCTGAGATATTTCCATTTATAAAAAATGGAACAAATGTATAACATGCTATGTTGAAAGGAATTCGAAGTTTCGTGTGAAAAGACGAGTTAATTTCGTCTGAACATTTTCTGTACACCGCACCGGTTTGTGTCATTACTCGGTTTATGGAATTGCTAATGACTTTAATGAGGTTTGTCAAGGCAAAGATTTTTCCTCTATGTCGAGAGAGAGAAAATTGGCCAGAAACACCCAATGATCAAGAATAAAATATATCAAAGGCTACTCGAATAACCCGCCTGCCTGTGAACAAGCAAGTACTGGTCCTAGTATCTAATTCTGATGTAATTTTAATATTTTTCTACCTTCAAAAAAGTCATGTTTATAAATTGAGATTTTTCTCTACACACACTACCAGTAGCGCCATCTGTTGGACGATGCGTGAACTTTTATCGCGTGTTATCAGAGAGCCGCAGCAATCGTAGCTTCGTAACAACGCGTGACTACGTAGCTCTAATTCTACGTAGTTCCAAATATTACCACGCTATTTTCTTACCGCGTAGGCGACAACAGCGCCACCAAATAAGTCTTGCTATTTACACCGTACCGTTTTTTACGTGCCCATGAAGGCCTATGTGAAATAAAAATACTTTTATTTGATTGATTTGACACAGCATTGTGTCAAGGGGTTGGGCACATGGGTACCATTCAATCAGCCTTTGACTGTTTTCAAAATCAAGTTCTTTACCCAAATTAGGCAGAAAATCAGCTAAAACGCCCGTCCCTCACCACTGCCTAGTTTTTCAGGTCACAAAACAAACTCCCCATCAACAAATCTATTTCAATTTTTTGTTGTACCTACTCTCGGGTAGTGACTATTTTTCCCCCAAGACTTGCCAAAAAAATTAGTATGAACAGGATCACCAGTGCATTTCATCCTACCATTACAATGGGTTGATGATGCCACCTTGTTAATAGGCGTTAGACTTTACCCTTGACCGGTCCATGGTAAATCATGGCGGGGTATGTCCAAGAAATTTCTTAAACCAGAAATTGAAGCTTTATCTGTCAGTGTCCGTAGCCGCGTCTGCAATTTTCCCGTACCGGTTTGTCCACATCCTTTTTTTTACTTATTGTTTACTTTTGCTTAGTGACAAGTAAACCATAACAGTTCAACTAGGTCAAGTTATGACAGTAATTGTGACCTAGAATCGTATTGAATTGTATTAAGGTTGTAGTAAAGCGATTTGAGTTGACCAAAAACGACCAAATATATGAGAGCGTTTACGCCTTACGGCATTTCATACAAACTTTCAAGTCCTTATTTTCCGAAACGACTGAACCGATTTTAATGAAACTTCATACGCATTAGCAGGATACCAAATGTTTTAAGTAACTTTTTAGACCTATGTACCTATGTATGAGCATAAGTAACTGTCTATCTGTAACCTTATCAGGGATTAACGGGTGAAGGGAAATCGATGTTTGGCACACAGGTTGACTATGCCCTGAATTAGGATATTTTTTATCCTGGCAGTATAGATCCTGTAGGATAACTTGCGACCTCTACGGGTCTACATAAATAAGGTGTTTTTAAAAGTCTTCTTTATGTCAACAAACCTAAATAATAAAAACCTTAATTCTTGTTCACAGTGATTAGTACAGCGTAAACTGACCTCAAGTTAAACGTAAACTTTCACTTACGAAAACTTGGAACAATAAGAGTGTCTAGGCCTTCGACATTTTTATTAGTTTCTTGACACAACCTTGCAGTCAAAACAATCTTTATCTCAATAAATTATTATTATTGCAGTCAAAATAATAGCAGACGTGACGCGTCAAGTTTATCTCCAATTTGTCGTAAAAATATAATAACACGAAATTAAAAATTTGACATGCCGAAAGAAACATTGATCGCGTTAGGGATTTGCAACGTTCTGCTTTGCGCCGAAAGTTCTAAATCACACAGCACGCTCAGTGACTCTTACGTTTACGTGACTTTATATAGATATCCACTATCGAAATATTTATATGAATTACTTACTTGCTCATATAGAGGAACATGAAATTATCGTACTATTTTAGTTTTTATTGATTGATAAGTATGTTATCTACTTTGATTCGCACGATCTTTATCACATTCCTGTTTTAAATTAATTACTATCAATACAGACCACGTTAACCTAATAATAATCATTCAAACTAAGTGTTTAATTCATCCAATAATTCGCTTCAGAAAACTAAGATAGAGAGCATTATATGACTGTCGCACTACTCGTTACTCTATTTATTAAAAATCCAACTAAATAATTAAGTAGGTAACAAAAACGCATATTAATCAATTAGCCAGTATGTCCTAAAGAACCCTAAAGGACTCTGTAAAACTTCTTTCATAGTTTAACATTAGTTGGCATGGAAACATAAAATCCAGACGAGCCTACGCTGTCCTCAGTGTCCTCCCAAAATAACGTACTAACGCTGTAACATATGTTTTGTTTGTAGAATTATTTTGGTTATGTTATTAAATAACCAAATAAGTAATTCTAAAAAAAGTAGGTTTGCTCCGCACAGTGCTCACGTCGTTTCCGACACACTTCGATACGCTCCGTCATTTACATTTTGGACTGCGTATTTTGCTTATTTTCATTAGCAGAACTCATGTAGTTTTTAATTGGTAATTGGCACTTTTGTTCTTAGGTAAAAACCTCATTTTTCAAACAACTCTACATTTAAAAAAGGTTAACATACCTCTGTAGTAGATGCCGCGGAGGGGTTGGCGGACGGTGGCACAGGAACATTGCCCTGCTCCATCGAGACGGCAACTGTCCCCATGAAGACCGCCACTGCTAAGCAGACCGTCCTTTTCTTCAGCATCTTGATTCTGTAAATGTTGTTAATGGTTAATTAGCATATTTTTTAAACAAAAGTTAGTCAAGTAGGTGTAACTTTGTAGGGTAAAGGGTACTGTAGTCATCTTCATCATCAGCCTACTGAAGTCCACTGCTGTTCATAGGCGCTTAGAATAATAACGCCTAAGCGTTTCCAAATACACGCCAATCAACTCGATTCTTGGCATCTGTCATCCAGTTGCTACCAGCCAATCTGCGAAGATTGACGGTACACCTCGCCATTACTTTTGCCGCTTTACATACATACCTAGTATGTATATTTATAATACGATAGAGAGGAATGACTAAAAAGAAAGTGCAAACATTTAAATGAGACGAAAAAGAAAAATGAGAATTTGTGATATTTGCATAAAACTAGTCTATGAGTCTATTTTGTTATATTTACCATATTTACTTTCATATGCATTCAGTATTTACCTGTTATTTTGAAATCACACAAAAAACACTGAAATTTTATTGATTTGTATAGATGATGTCCAATTTAAACTATTTTTTTGCACACCAACTATAGAATGCAGTAAATGGCACGGTGTTATCACATGAACGCAGCTATTAGCTTTGTTTAGTTTAATAGCCTCATTTAACGACAATGACTTACTATAAACATTATGAGTTAGTGCAATGGATTTGATAGATTATCCATTATGTTAATGCTAAGCTGTATTATACCCAAATAATTGTGCACTAGCTGACCGGCGCAACTTCGTTTGCGTCACATTTTTCCCGTTTTCGCAACATTTTTCATTGCTGTTCCACTCCCATTGGTCGTAGCGTGATGATATATAGCCTATAGCCTTCCTCGATAAATGGGCTATCTAACAATGAAAGAATTTTTCAAATCGGACCAGTACTTTCGGAGCCTATTCAATGCAAACAAACAAACAATCAAATCTTTCCTCTTTATAATATTAGTTTAGATATAATTATGCATTTATTGAGCATAAAGTAAAATAGTAACGTAGGTAGGTAGGTGGTGGTAGTAGGTAAAGTATTATGTAGCTCTTATTTAAGATTACGATTCTATTGTAGGATGTTCTTGGATGACGATAATTTTCTCAAAGTCAGGTCAACAAAACATAAAAAAAACCAAGAAGTTACCAAATAAAGTAATTAATACAATAAGTATTACGATACCATCTATTTCTCATTCTCCTGCTCTTATCCCAATTTATTTGGGGTTGTCGCGCCATCTCATCTTGTTCCATACTTCTCTATTACTTGTCATCTATCTTACTAAGATACCTTCCAATCTTTAACCCTTTAACTTTAAATTCCTATTAGTTAGAAGGTTGAATATTCAAATAAAAATCTATGAGATAACGACTTTGAATTGACTGGCCACTTTGTAGGAGCCGTCCTATAGGGTGGAAAGTCTATACAGGGTGTAACGGAAAGGGTATATACATACTTAAGAGTGACCATCAAACTGAACATGTCTCTCTACCGGACAAACATCGTAATAGCGAAAAATGATCTGCTGCCCCATTCAAAATTTCAATACCTATTCGACCCAATGTATGGAGTAACTGATGTTTTTTTCGCTATGACGATGTTTGTCCGATCGATGGAGAAACATGTTCAGTTTAATGGTCTGTAGCACACCCTTAAATATGTATATACCGTATCCGTTACACCCTGTATATGTAAAAAATAATCGCCGAAATGTTAGGGTAGGAAGGGCAAGGGTAGGTAGGTAGGTGGGCTGCGGGTTGTTCAAAAGAGATGGAACACAAAGGGCTAATAAGGAACATGGATGGGTTTTAGTCAGTCAAGTCTGACACTCCCTTCCGCTCCGCCCAGAGCGGGAGAAGTCATTAGATGATTTAAAATACGAAAAAAAAAAGGTAGTTAGGTAGGTATGGTAGGGTAGAAGGCAGGTAGGAAAAAGTACATCGCAATGGGTACAGTTAGTAAAAATATATTTTTCATACCAACTATTGGAATATTTTCACATTAACAGTATTTGACTACTACACACACTGCACAATACAATCCAAAAGGTTTACAATTGCTTTTTATAAACCATTTAATATTTTTTTATCACTTACACGTTGCTGTCTTAACTTACATTTACACATAGTTTCTGATGTTAAAACCAACCAAGCCTGACAATAAAGAATTTATATTATTCACGACACTATTAATTCACGGCAGTTGATGTGTTTTGTTTGATGTGATAATTTTATTAACCAAAAACTTAAAAAAAGAGGAAGTTTTATGTTCAACAGAAAGTATTCTTTTTTTAATATAGAATTATATCAACCATTACTTGCTGTCTGTTTAATTTTATATATTATTAAGTTTTAAATAAATTCTAAACAAGTTGGTTGCCCATTAACAATATCATAAGAACTTATCATGAGGATAAGGAAATCTAAATTAAGTTGAAAACAGGTTTTGTTTGTAGTTAGAACAACATTAAACAAGATTTATATAAAATAAGAATTTTCAAGGGTATCTGAGAACCTATGAATCATCTTTCTTATTAATTTTATTGGTACCACTCACAGCATAGGTTTTTCCTGTTAATGGTGCAGATGCACTTTGCAAATTATAAATGCAAAAGTAAGTCAAGCAGACTTACTTTTGCATTTATAATCCATTACGTTTTCATGCCTGATACCTCAAGCAGGACATATGCTGCTTTTCATCCTACATCATAGTCAAGTTGCAGGCCATTGCTAGTAAAAAATTATGACAGTGCCAAACTTTGTGATACAACTTCAAGGAGTTTTCATTCTACTAAACCTCAAAGGTATTTTTTCTACCCGAAATAGGCTTGCATTTGGCCACAAGTCGCCTGATATGAAGCTATGATGCGGCCTAGAATAAACCGATTCACTCAAACTTTGAAGAGATCCTGATTTTAAGATCTATGAAATATACAGTCAGACAACTCAGTATTTGTAATCTAAACTAATATTATATCTAAACTAATATTATAAAGGGGAAAGATTTGATTGATTGTTTGTTTGTTTGCATTGAATAGGCTCCAAAACTACTGGTCCGATTTTAAAAATTCTTTCAGTGTTAGATAGCCCATTTATCGAGGAAGGCTATAGGCTATATATCATCACGCTACGACCAATAGGAGTGGAGCAGCAATGAAAAATGTTGCGAAAACGGGGAAAATGTGACGCAAACAAAGTTGCGCTGGACAACTAGTGATTTTGATAAGCTTGTTTCAACAAGGAGTATTGTGTTACCCAGTAACTTGGTTATGGAGGTCAGATATGTGGTTGCTTCATGTAAAATACTGGTAGTCAGCTGCAGTCAGTTATGACTGGAGGCCGACCCTAACATATTTGGGAAAGGTTCAGGTAGATACCTTGTAGCACCAGTATACTATGTGCCTCTGCCAACCCCTTTGGGGGACACAATTGTGATGTTATTCTACCTATATTTAACACCAACAGTTTTAGCCGCCATTAATTTGTAGAATGAAAATATAATGACTATAGTGGGAGCAAACATTTTATATTAATTGGACACTTGTTGCCCAGCAAGGTCAACACTCCAAAAGTGACTGTTTACCCAGTTTCAGTTACAAAATACTAGTTACCATAGAGACAGTAACAGAGGTTAGCCAAATAGTTTTTAATCACCAACTTTGATGTAAGAATAATTAATTAAGCTATAACGTTAATTGATAAGTTACCATTAGTGTTAATGAGTGAGCTGATAAAAATGAGTAACATAATAAAATAATAATTATTTTATCATTATGAGGAAATTGTTTGTACAGGTGTTATTCTGAATTATGACTTTGATGCTAATTATTGAGTGTTTTTTTGGAGTGAAAATAAAAAAATATATATCAAAACCTATTGGATTAATTATATTATCAAAATTCCTCACAAACTAGAAAGGCACAGCTAAAACTCTACAAAAATTTCTTGAAACAATAAGCAGATTGTGCTAGAGATATGGAGGTGTATCCAATTGTGTTTCTAATATAAACATACTAACATAAATACCAGCATGATTTGAGCTACACAATAGCATGATTACAATAAATATTATACACAAACTCACTAATGATAAATTGTTTCTTTTGCCAAAAAAATGGTTTTAGTCTCTTTTGAAGTCCAGAAAAAATATTGGCCAAGTCCCATGAATCACAAACCCCGAGATAGATACATAGGTACTGAGCGCAGTCAACCTATGTTTCTTGCTTCAACGCTTACCAACTACAAACTGGACAGGCATGAAAATTTGCAATCGAGTACCTCACTAACCTATCAATCGATTTGAATTCTTCCACACATACACATTATTAGAATTTGAGTAACACGCTTTGAAACGTCACCGTCGTCGGATCGTTCGACCGTCGTCAACGTGAATGTCAGACAAAAGTACTTACATTTTATTCTTACTTTACGCGAAGTCGATACGCAAAAGTTATAATAAAAATAACGAGCAGTTATCCTTATTTCATAGCGGTGGCAATTTATTATATTTCAATACACGTTCTATAATCTATTCAACATTTTCGCTTCCCAAAATCGAAATAAACTTGATCGAACTGACGTTTAAGTTGACATAACATCAATGTCATCGGTTGACGATTGACGTCTAGTGTAATGTTGTCATGTACTTTCATTGAGTTCAGAAACCATGCGAAATTTAATCTCCCAGAGTAAACTCACATCTTGCTCCTAGTTCGCCTAGCTCATGGGCGATGGCAGCAGGGCACACCTCTATCGGGAAAGAAAATGCATAGATTTTTTTATGTTACTATGTGAATAAAAACCTAAGGCGTCTGGGTTGCTGCCTACCTTGTCAATAAAATTACCCTCCTCTACTCTTTTCCTGTGAATACAGTATGCACAGGCCGCTCACGCGTCTCCCATTGTCAGGGCCGTAGGCCTTACGGTATTAGTGTTCTGTGCCGCAGGCAGGGGGGTGTTGCGAAACCAAACTATCTATCCGACACAGAAAGCAAAAAAAGACTACGTCTGAATAGGTACTTACTCTTGATTTCGTTTCTGTTTTATATGAGCAAAAATAACCTATTTTACTAAAGTAAATTTTAAAATATTTGAGCTCGGTTCGCTCGCTCAGGCATTATGTCCTTTGCGTTCATAAGGTTTTCTTTAAAAATATGCATTGTTAGCCTTATTTGGGACAAAAGATAACGGATCGGATGAGGGCGGAATAATGAACGTGAACATTTTTTGACTTTATTTTTTAACTTTTGTTGGCCGAGTTATTTTAGCGTATTTTAAGTTTATAATGTATATAGTTCATTGACAAAAATAAATAAATGGTTGAGACAAACATATTTAAACTCGTGCATTTTCCCAAGGGGGGTAGTCAGAAACCACGGAACTCCACTTGCTACAATTCTTCCATACTTGGCATACTCCTTTTGTCTCGTCCGTCCGTACGTTCTCATACGCGCACGCCGGTTGCGAATACTACGCACTACGCATTTGACCTTTCTAAAGAACCTCATCAATAAGGTCAGTGATATACAAATACAAAATATATGTATAAATATTACGATTGTGTAAATTCGTCGCGTCGATGTCCCTTGCATCCTAGGAAAAAATAAACAATACTTCAGAACGAAACTTTTTGCGTTTAGTTAATACACATGGAAAAAAAAGCAAATGTATGTACAATGTGTACAACAAAACCATGTAGATAAATAGTCCGGAGCGCCAGTTTTCTGACAATACAAGTTATCAATACTTATCATAACTTATATACGTTCGTCGCAGCGGACATTTTATGTTAGGCGACGCCTCTTTATGTTAGCAACTGATGTTTTTTTTGAGTTTGACACGATGACGATAACATGGACTGTATATATAATAATAATGAACTATTTAAGGTCTGTCCTGAGGTTGAATAAAACCAAACGAAACGCAGCATGATATCAGTCCAGTCAGTCAGTGACTCAGTGTTGGACAGACGTCAGTCAGTTGAAGTTTGAGGTTATGTGAAGCGGGGACCAATGTATTCATAACAAATATCAAAATACGAACAAAATGCCTCTTGATTACCGAAGATTCAACGGCCCTGAAGACAGTATATCATACAAGCGTTTCACAAAGGGTTATTTAAAGTCTTACGATGAACTTAACAAAGAGTTGCTGGATGATAAAGGAGTTCGTAAAGATGGGCGCGCTTTGTCCGAAGCGCGTAGCATGTGTATGTTTTGTATGTACTGGTTTGATTTTTATTGCTGTTTCTGTATGAGAATAGGGGTTTTAACTTGAGTGTTGTATTTTAGTCGCCAGGACGGACATGGTGTCACAGGCAAAGGGATCCTCGTACGTTGAACTGAGGAAAACAAAGGTCGTTTGTTCTGTGTTCGATCCGCGGGAAATCCCCCACCAGAACGAATTCAGGTAATTAATATTTTCCTGACTATATTATGTTAAAATTGGCACAACAGGCTCACAAACTCCAAAGTAGATCAGTCTGTTTTACAAAACTTTATTATCTTTTTGTTAGAGGTTGATTATTCTCTATGGTTTTTGTATTGTCAAAATATAAGAAAAAGAAGCACTTAAAATAATAGAATTATATTAGCTGTCAAAAGGAGAAATATATGGTTTTAATTTCACGGTTTTAAATTCCTCACAACATGGTAGCAGAGGTCCGTGGTTCTTTTTAAAATCGATATTACAAAATACGATAACAGTGTTTATTAGTGAATATGGCAACCAAACCAGATATCACGAGATTTAACATTGGGAACCTAGATGGCACCAACTGGTTGATATGGAAGTATAAAATATCTATGTTACTGAAGGGAATCCCAAAAGCCCTAGATCTATTAGAAGGTAGATATGAAAAAGCTTTATGTACAGATGACAAAACTGCTTCAGAAAAGTTTCAAGAACTAGATAGCACGGTTCTTATAATTCTTACGAGCAATATGAAAGATGAAATTGTTCAAAGAATAATGCGTTTCGAGTCTTCTAAAGAAGTATGGGATGAACTAAAAAGGTTGTTTGATGGAGATGGTGACGATTTAGTATATGACAATTGCCTAAAGTTCTTTGAGTACAAGAAGCAACTGGATGACAATATGGCTATACATCTTTCAAAGCTGAAGAATATTTGGTTCAAACTAAACAAAGAAATTACGAAGCTTGAAGGAAACAATGAGTTACCAGAGGTACTATTGATATGTAAGATTTTAGATACTTTACCAGAGGAATACCTTACTTTCAAATCTAGTTGGCTACTTATGAGTAAAAAGGAGAGGACTATAGAGAGACTAACCTCACAACTCTGTGCCTTTGAAAGAAACATAGATACACAGGCTTCTATGTCTACAAGTGTGAGTAACCAAGCTCTTACAGTTAAAGCTTTTCAGAAGAAAGTAAACAAGGCTTACAATAAAAAGATAAAGTGCAATTACTGTGGTCAAGATGGACACAAGGTAAGAAAATGCTCTAAGTGGTTGAGTGATGGTCGACCTCCCAAGCCAAACACAAATACAAATAATGTGAATAGTACAGTCCTAATGAACGTTGACAGATGCTTATACCCTGACAAAGATAATTGGTATCTGGACAGTGGAGCTACAAGCCACGTCACATTCAGGAGAGATTTATTCCATACGTTTGAAGTTTTTGGTTCACAGCATACGGTAATGACAGCGAATGGCGAGAAAGTAGATGCCACTGGTAAAGGTGACATAAAACTTGAAGCTACGGTTGGCGATCATAAAGAAATGATAACCTTATGCGATGTGTGGTGTGTGCCAACACTGCAGAAAAATTTATTCTCATTATTAGCAGCGCAAGATAGATTACCGCAAAGTTTATTTGAATCTGACCCCGAGTTCTGTAGATTGAAATCTAAAGGTCAAGTCAAAGTTACAGGCATTCGAAAGAAAAGAGGAGGGCTGTTTAAACTTAATGTGAAGAATGTAATGCCACCAATTCTAGTCGAAATTAATGCACTGATACGCCAAGATGTATTACAGATTTATCATGAAAGACTTGTACATCAAAGCAAAACGCATGTGAAGAAGTTAATTGAAAGGGAACTGAAGATTAAGGTACCGAATAATACACATGAATGTTGCGAAGGTTGTAGCTTTGGAAAAATGAAAAGGCGACCTTTTGGAACCAGAGACAGAGCAAAGATACCTGGCGAGATGATACATTCAGACGTGTGTGGACCTTTTCCATTTTCATACAAAAGATATCAATATTTCGTTCTATTTAAAGACGATTTCAGCAAATACCGTTATGTATACTTCATGAAACAGAAGTCTGAAGTCCATTTAAAGCTTCAACTGATGCTAGAAGAAAGCAAAGTAGCTGGTCATGTAGTAAAAGAACTATTAAGCGACAATGGTGGAGAGTTTGACAACGAGAAAACTCGAACAATACTACAAAGATATGGCATCAAGCATAGATTGGTTATGCCATATACGCCACAGCAAAATGGTTGTAGTGAAAGGGAGAATAGAACGCTTGTCGAAGCCGCTCGTGCCATGATGTACGCGCACGAAGAGTTGCCTATTGCCTGTTGGGCAGAACTTATAAATACCGCAGCGTATGTACTAAATCGTACAGGACACACTCCTATTGATGGTAAATCACCATACGAATTATGGTTTAACAAGAAACCAAAGATAAGTCATTTAAGAATCATTGGAAGTCCTTGTTATGCCCATGTACCCAAGCAAAAGCGTACGAAATTGGACAAGAAAGCAAAAAAATGTTTATTGATCGGTTATGATAATGATGACGGGTATCGTCTTCTGGATGGAAATTCACTGGTACGATCAAGAGACGTAGTATTTCAAGAGTCAGCAGTCTGCAGATCTGACATGAAATTGAATATTGGATCTAAATCTGCTGAGGAAAACTCTGAGATGGAAATAAGTCTACGATTACCAACGAATCTTTCTGCAAGGGAGGAGAATAATAGAACGATTCATGATGTAAGGGAGGAAGCAAATGAAAGTACAGATACATTTCAAGAGTGTATACCTCCTGAATCGTTTGAAGATACACCTAACACAGAGATAAATAACGGAATCCCAGAATTATCTTCGGAAACTCAAGATGAGCATGATGAAACTGATGATGTGGACAACGATTTATCAGAGCAAACATTACCAGAACGCTTGGAAGCGATAAACGATGAGATTTTGCCAGATAGAGAAATAGAGAATGAAGGACGAATAACTCTTCGAGACAGATCAAAGCTAAGACCTCCTGCAAGACTTGGTGACTACGTAATGATATCAGTAGATGATAAGACTGAAAATGATGAACCTACAACATATACTGACGTACTACAGAGTCAAGACAAGGAGCATTGGTTTAAAGCAATGAAAAGTGAAATTAAGTCCTTAGAAGAAAATAAAACCTGGTCTCTAGTTGATCTACCCAAGGATCGCAAAGCTATCTCGTGCAAATGGATCTATAAAATCAAAACGAACGCTGATGGTACAATCGACAAATACAAAGCAAGGCTTGTTGCTCGAGGTTTTTCCCAACAACCCGGAGTTGACTTTGACGAAACGTTTAGTCCTGTTGCAAAAATGACGACAATCAGATCGATCATAAGTGTTGCTGCAAACGAAGGTTTATCTCTTACTCAATTTGATGTCACAACTGCTTTTCTAAATGGGTCTATCGATGAAGAGATATACATGAAACAGCCAGAAGGTATCAATGACGGAACTAAACGAGTTTGCAAGTTAAAGAGAAGTCTATACGGACTTAAGCAAGCACCAAGATGTTGGAATAAGTGCATCGTGGATTACTTGAAGACCATAGGCTTTCAACAAAGTCAAAGTGATCCTTGCTTATTTATTCGAAAGCGATTGCAAAATAAAATCATTTTGGCATTATATGTCGATGACGGACTCGTAGCTGCAACAAAGCAGAAGGATGCAGATAAGTTTATGGCAGAACTTAAACGAAGGTTTAAGATAACCGTAAAGCCTGCAGACTACTATCTAGGTTTGCAACTACTATACAAAGATGATGGCTCCATAAGTATAACGCAGAAACATTACACTGAAAAGGTTTTAGCTAGGTTTGGGATGAACAGCTGTAAATCAGTAACTACACCTATTATCAGAGATTCGGAACTACGACAGTCTGAAAGAGAGGGCATAGACGAGAAGTCATACCCTTATAGGCAAGCTGTTGGTGCCTTAGCGTACCTCATGGTAGGAACACGACCTGATATTGCCTACGCTGTTGGTGTCGTTTCCAGAAGCCTAGAAAATCCTTCAAAAGAAGATGTATTAAAGGTAAAGCGAATAATGCGCTATCTACAAGGGACATCAAGCTATGGAATAACGTACAAAAAGGATTGCAAGTCCGGAATATTAGAAAGTTTTAGTGACTCCGATCATGCAGGAGACGTCAAGGACGGTCGCTCGACTAGTGGCATCCTTTGTTTATACGCTGGCGGACCTATCTCCTGGGCAAGTCGTAAACAGTCATCGGTTGCTATTTCCTCGACTGAAGCTGAAATAGTTGCAGCCAGCGAAACAGCACGAGAAATAGTATGGCTGCAAAGACTATTTGATGAAATTTCTGCTCTGAAGGATGTTCCCATACTGCAAATTGACAATGACGCCGCTGTGAAGTTGGCTCAAAATCCTGAACTGCATAGAAGAACAAAGCACATTGCAATCAGACACTTCTATGTGAGAGAACTAGTTGCAGATGGAAGACTTAAGGTTCAGCACGTTGGTACACAACTTCAAAGTGCTGATTTCTTAACAAAGGCTCTTAGCAGGCCATCTATGATAACAATATTGAACCGAATTGGTTTACATTGTTTGTTAAATTAGTATTTTTTTTTATAATAGACTGTACAAAAGGGAGGATGTTAGAGGTTGATTATTCTCTATGGTTTTTGTATTGTCAAAATATAAGAAAAAGAAGCACTTAAAATAATAGAATTATATTAGCTGTCAAAAGGAGAAATATATGGTTTTAATTTCACGGATTTAAATTCCTCACAACACTTTTATAATACGAAAATCTCTTTTTTGTGTTGTGTTTATTTATTTAAGTAACATTGTTTATACACTACTACTACACTGCTAAAATAGTATCCAAGATAAGTGTCTTATCTTCCTACCCTCAATGACCCTCATCATTTAATTTATATTTTCAGTCAACTTGGCCAAATATTCTGTGAAGTGAAATTCGCGCCATTTTCGTGTCCGCGCCGTCGGCGGCCGCACGTGCCCGATGCTGAGGAGAAGGCTCTATCAGTGGCTCTGAGGAAAGCCCTGGAACCTACTGTGTGCAGACACATGTTCCCTAACTATCAGGTAAATGTTCTTGATCATTCTCTCATTCTATCCTTAGCCCAATTTGTTTGAAGTTGGTGCATCATTTCTAGTCTTTTGATACTTCTGATTACTGGTTATCTCAGTCCTCGTCCAATTTATAGCCATAATAATCATCTTTCACAAAATCCATCCGGTCTGGATTTCTTTCAGGTTAATTCATTATTTTAAATTAGGAACATTAATTAGACTGCCAGTATGTTTAGGCTGGGATGCACGACACTTGAGGATGTCTGATGCAGTGTGCACAGTTAGCCCTGCTATCTGTATGCACATGTTTCTGCTCACAATACGAGCTTGCCATTTTGTATTAATTTGTTATTTGATAGTTGAAGAGCTAGTTTTGGTAGTAAATATGACTCTTGAATAATCTCCCGAAGTGTGTCTGTTGGGCAGTGGCAGCAGAACAGAAAAAAAATACATATTCCCCAAGCCTCAAATGCGATTTAAATTATGGCCAGTAAATAAAAAATCCAAACCAATGTTAAGAATCTCACTTTCCACCAATTTTGGCATATTGCCAAATTAAGTTTACAAGCTATGGTTAGGGATTTCCCCATAGTCTCCAGTTTAATAAAATATGTGGTATGGTAACCGGAGCTAAGCTAACTATCATTATTATGTAACACAAAAGAATTGTGATACATGAACCAATGTTGTTTTATCTTTAATGGATTAATAAGTAAGAAGTGTTATACTGAATGCAGGATTTTTGCACTAGAAAAAGACTGAAAAAGAACAAATGTTGACATTGCGCATTGAAATATTATATTATAGCACCTATTCCCCATGTTTAATTAATGTCAGAAGCAAATGAAAATATTAACTGAGATATTGACATTTTCTTAACAAGCTTTGACCCACATTATATATTTAAATTACTTTTCATTCACAGGTTGATGTCTTCATATACATTCTGGAAAATGATGGAGCGTGTCTGACAGCGGCAATCAATGCTGCCGGCCTTGCCTTAGCAGATGCCGCCGTCCCAATGTATGACGTCATAACATCTTGTTCCGTCGCCATAGTAGGGGACACGATGTTTGTAGACCCAACAGAAGCTGAAGAAAACTTCGCTCTAATAAGCCCAGAGACTCCAACAAATCATGGAGTATTAACACTATCAATGCTCTCCGAATTAAAACAAATATCAGACTTCACACTAGTAGGTTCCATGGATGTTGAGTGCATTACGCAAGCGATGGAAGTTTTAGAAAAAGAGTGTGCAAGACTCGTACCAATGATTCAAAAAGTGCTTGTTGCAAATGTTATAAAGTGTTTTGAACAACGGAAGCGGTTGGAGGAGGAAGCAAATGAAAGGGAGCAACTTTTAAACGCCAAAATGGAGGAGTGGAAGAAATTATTAAATTTTGCATGAGATTTGCTGTTCGTGTTTTATTTTACTTACCAAATTATGTATGTAAGATGCTATAAGCATGATATCATGATAAGCATGATAGCTACTTAAGAGGGAACAGGGCCTGTAAGGCATTTGAAAAATAGGTATTTGAAGAGACTATTGCTGTTTCACTGGTATTGCCTGCCCCGGAGTGTGCGATAGCGACAGCTACAGCTAAATATAATAATAGCCTCCGTATTCTCTTCTTCTTAGCAAAGAAATCCTTTGCGCCATACTCTCACAAAAACCTGTAGGATGTCAAGAAAGACTGAAGATCAATACTCTTTCTCCTCTAAACTCTCTCATTTTAAATACCACTCTATGGTCTTGCTCCTCTCTGTGGAATGATTTTGCCTGAAGCCAAACTGGTGATTATTTTTCTGTAGTATATAGGTACACTTACTTCAGAAAAAGATATAATTACCAGGCTAGAATCCAGTGGAGTAATAATTTCCAGAAGACATAAGACAAGATTGGCAGTAAGCTGATAGGTCTCTTTAACTAATAGGTTACTTCATTCACTGGTTTTCCCATTTTGTGTGGTCATTGAGGTTTCCCATATGAGGATCTGTGAAATTTCCCAAACTTCAAAAAAATATTGGACTCTAAGCAAGCTGTTAAAGAGTGTTGTAATAAGTACTATGGCTTTCATGTGGGAGTCTGTAGCAGGAGTGTTCAACCAGCAGGCTTTTTGGTACATAGTTGTGATACTTAGTTACAATCTCAAAACCCATGAGGATTTTATTAATTTTTATCTTCATGGAATGAAGACTTGCCAAAATTATTGTATATTTTAATTATGTATAATTTTTATGGACCTATTAACATTGCACTGACAGTTAGCTAGTGGTCTGAGGTGCCATTATAGAAGGATTCAGTACTTCTGTAGTGCTTTTTTTTTTTGCGTGGGAAATCATCAAATGACCCCCCTTCCGCTCTGGGCGGAGCGGAAGGTTGTCAGACTTGACTGACTAAAACCTATCCATGTTCCTTCTTAGCTCTTTGTGTTCCAGGGCCACGGTATCTCTTTAGAACAGTCCCGCAGCCCTGGCAACTTCTGTAGTGCTTAAAGAATCCTTTGGATCTGGTGGCCAATTTATTGGTTCACACGAGGAAATAATCTTTAGATTATTTTTGCTTACTCTAGTTTTTAATTGACGTCCCCAAGTTATTGTAAATCTTGGACTAATTCTTAGCATTCCAATCCCCACCTATGTCAAAGCGATGTCCAAGAGTGCCAATAAAATCAGAAAATATAAGATTCACTTGATTTTATGTTCAAGTGAAAAGGTTAGATTGGGTACTATTTTGGTAATGAATTTTGAAGTAGACTCTTACATAAGTCATAATACTGAAATTAGCTGAGTAAGTGAAGAAGTTCATACAAAAAACCACCTTTATGACTTTTTAATACTTTAATTAATGAGAGCAAAGTTGGCAACATCACTTCGCACATTATGCTTAGTACATCACCTAAAGAAGAGAACTTAGAACTACCAGTAGTACTTTAATCTTCAGGCTTTTCCGGAGGAGGCCCGCAGGGTTGAAGCATTCTTTCCATGAGGTTGAATTTGACTCTAGCCTTTGACTCGTTTTCAACGATAGCAAAGTAGCTCAGCAGATCAGGGTGACCCATGTAACTGCAGCACGAATCTCGATGCTGATTGGTCAACCACTCATACTTCGTCGTATCCGCGTGTCCTGTACCGATGTATTTGCTCTGAAGATGCTCAAGTTGACTGTGGATATTGTATCTTTCCCCCATTTTTAATGCTTAGTACTGCAAAATAAATTTTGAGGTTAGTTGTCGTAAATACTGCAGAAACTCTCTTACTTTTTTAATCTTTAACATTAAAGTAATTAAATTTACCTATAGTAATTAACTGTTTTCAATTTTTTTTATGAGTTCTTTTATTAGCGAATGTTTACAAACCCAAAGCGGCAAAACTCAACAAAGCAATGTCAATGTCAATTGTCAATGAGTGATGCGTCAACCGTCAACGTCATTCAGACAGATGGTGTTTTTTTTTTCATAGTTTTAATATTGTCAAGGAACAACAACTAGCTATTCATCCCATAATCGAACAACTAAATTCAAAATTTAACGTATGGTATTTAGATGATGGAACGCTAGGAGGTGATGTTGACACCGTTTTGCATGACCTTCAACTCCTCAAACAAAAATTTAAATCTATTGGCCTGGACCTTAACACCTCAAAGTGCGAAATTTACCTCTCTGACGTGACTGACAGACAATCGACTATTGATAAATTTAATGCAATAGCCCCACAAATCAAAATTTTAGAAAAAAGTTCCCTGCACCTCCTAGGTTCACCTGTTTTAGAAGAAAGTTTTTCATCTTTCATCGAAGAGAAAATCAAACATTTTACTGATATTTCGGATAGACTCTCCAAAATTAACCTACATTCGGCTTTCACCCTTATCAGATATTGCTGTTTTGGTCCAAATTTTATGTATTTTCTCCGTTCTTCGCCTCTTTGGACGAAACCAGAACTTTTGGACAAAATTGACCGTATTATTCGCAACACATTAACATCCATTCTTAATGTGGCCCTGGACGACCGAGCGTGGCTGCAAGCTACCCTACCAATTCGTTTTGGTGGCCACGGCGTCCGCAAAATTTCTAGTGTAAGCTTACCGGCGTTCCTGTCGTCTGTCCACAGCATTGAAAAGCTAACCAGGAAGATTTTAACTCTCTCCCTGGTTGATTCGGAAGTGCCGTGCTTGGCGGACGCAGAGGACGCCTGGAAAGTGGCTTGCCCGGACACGGATCGGCCCGAGAACCCATTTTCCCAGAGACAGTGGGATGAGCCGCTATGCAGGTTGGTACGGAATAAACTTATTAATACGTCTACCAATACTGCTGAGCGTGCCCGCCTGCTGGCTGTGGGTGAGTGGGAGTCGGGTCTCTGGCTTCAGGCACTACCGTCACCTAACATAGGCACTATGCTAGGTGACACAACATTCCGGCTCGCTACATGTCTGCGATTGGGCGCTCCTTGCGGGGCTCCACATCGCTGTCGATGTGGTGAAGCAGTCGACGGCCTCGGACACCATGGCCTTTCCTGCAGTAAGAGTGCAGGTCGGATAGCGCGGCACGCTAGCATTAATGATCTTATTCGTCGTGCTCTTGCCACCGCCGGGGTGCCAGCTGTCTTAGAACCCAATGGCTTGGCACGCGTCGATGGGAAGAGACCAGATGGCATGACCATAATGCCATGGAAGTTGGGTAGGCCTTTGGTGTGGGATGCGACTTGCGTCGACACCCTTGCGCCATCCCATCTTCCTAGCACGGTGAGCTGCGCTGGGGCTGCTGCTGCAGGTGCTGAAAACCTTAAACGGCGCAAATACAATAACTTAATTGGTAATTATGTGTTTGAGCCGTTTGGGGTTGAAACACTAGGGCCATGGGGCCCGAGTGCCCACCTTCTGTATCGAGATATCGCTAAACGGTTGGTCGACTCTTCACGTGACCAGAAGGCTGGCCTTTTTTTTGCCCAAAGAATCAGCATTGCCATCCAACGTGGCAATGCGGCCAGCGTTCTGGGCACTTTTCCTGTTGACAGCGATGTGGACGAATTTTTTGACGCCCTGTAATTTTGATATTTGTACATATTTTATTATTATTTTAGATATATTTGTAGTTTGTAAATAATGTAAATATGTAATGAAACAGAAATTAAATATATAGGAACAACATCAATTTATCCGTTGTAAAGACAAGGACACAATCCATAAATAGTGTTTTGGACTATGACTTTGGATTTACAGTCTGTCTATAAAGTCATGAAATTAATGTTTGAGGAACTAACATTATTTAAAAGTAGGGCAACACTAAATCAAAGTACATCGAATGTCATCGGCTGTCATCGACTTGTTTTGTAACTCGTTATTTATTGCATTTTTATTGCTTTGCAAATCTAAGTGGATTAAACCTAGAAGAAACGTGTTAAATATGAAGAAAACCAATCGGAGTGGAGCTCAGGAAATAATTTTTAAAGTGTATCAGCGATGTTTGTATAAAACACCAAGCTGGACAAATTTTATCAAATTTGGATGATGTTTATGCTCGAACAGCAGCTATGACAGGTATGTAATCGTGTTACTGTTTGTTTTTTATCTACTAGAAGTTATAAATATACTAAATATACGATTTTAAGACTAAAATAGGGATTGTTTACATTGCGCATTTTTAGGTTAGATTGCAAATTTATTTAGGCCATATTGTAGTGCGACCAAAATTTTTGATACTTTTTGGTGATCAAATTTACTGCTGATTTTAAATCTGAATAAGTTATAACATGTCTGAAATTTAAAATAGTGAGTATCTATTTTCTGTTAGTACAATTATTAAATATTTAAAACTTTCTTTCAGGAAAATCTGAGAGTACAGTAAAGCGTATTGTAGATGAAGGCTATAAAAACGATGGCAAATTCGAAACCCCTGGCAAACACAGATGAGGCCGTCCTAAGAAAGAAATGGAGACTTCAACATGTGTGCTTCTCGACTAAAGATTCAATTCTTTTACTCGGTGAAGAAAGAGAAACCAACCTTAAGGAAACTTCAGGTAGTTGCCAAAACAGATCTGGATTTTGAATGTAGCCTGGAAGTCCTCCGTAAAATTTTGAAATCGATTGGGTTTTCTTACAAGAAGTGTCAAAATAACAGAACAAGAATATTTGGAATCAGATGATGAAAGTAATTAATTATTATGTTATGGGATATTTTTCATTAATAAAAAAGGGTTAAAAAATATGTATGAACATTTTTATTTTATTTTCTCATTTATTTGAACGACAGAGACCATAGATTTGTGCTATCATTACTATACTATTTATGCTATCTGATCGTATAAGCAAACTAATGAAGGTCTCATCTTTGGTTTCTGTAGTTTTTTAAATAAGATCTACGGATTTTACGACTTAACCAGTATAAAAAAAGCGTCTACGAGTAAAAATTATGTTATCATTAAAATCAGGTTTGCTTCTAGCACAAAATAATGTGCTAGCATCAAAATCAGTTTAGTCATACTATACAGGGTTGCTAGGTGCACGACCGCAGCGCCCTCAATTTTTTTCATGACTTTATAGACAGACTGTACAATCAATATATTGTACATCAATCATCAATTTATACAAAATCAGTCGACCCGTATTTCCTAATTTTTCATATCGGTCCACAGACACTAGTCTGCCTCTGTGTGTGTCTCATATTTATTTTAATCATATTTTTACTACCGAAGTAACAGGTGTCGTGTCATTGAAAATTGCAGTAATTTGAAACAATACAAAACAGCACAAAATTCTATTAAGAATACGGAAAAATATGGAGTGAGGACTTTTATGCGGCTAAATATAGGGTCGTGGTTGATGGGCAGGAAATATGTACTATGTTGACCCGCACGCGTAGCATTACCACTGTAGAAACGAGTTTTGTCTACTGAAGAATCGACATGACAATGACAATGTGTCAGGTTGTCGATTCTTCCGTCCACATCCCGTTTTTACGGCGGTCATGCACGTGCAGGGCTAGCTAGATTCCTTTACGAACAGACAGGACAAAGAGAACGACCGTCGCGTCGAGTCGAAGGCATTTATGATGAAGGGCGACAAGCAATCTTCATTGTGTATCCTGCCTTCTTTTTTCACGATTGAAAAACCTCAATGGATGTCAAGAGGAAAGCGGAGAGGTCGAAAACCCCACCGGTGTTCTCTCGCACACTTGCGTCGAGGGGTAGCGTGGGATCTAATGCGATTTCCGCTGCCCCGGAATTAACTAGTGCCAGCCCGCTTGATCTGCGGGCGTCGTCCGAGGGGGAGTGAGGTGTAAAACTCCCCCGTTAAGTCTAAGAAAGGCGTGCGGGGAATGGTACGCACCGCCGTCTCGGGTCCAGTGTGAATCCGTCGCCCCTGGACCTGTTTAAGGGGGGCGGAAGGGGGCGTTGTTCGGTGCATCTGTACGTAATTGGGCGGGAGCTCTTCATCTCCCTCTCCCTTTCCGCAGCTTCTATTACGAGTAGCAGTATTGGAAAACCGTTATGTTTCATTTTTGGTGTACAATAAAGTTTTATTCTATTATATTGTTCTTTCTGGATCATAGCGGTTTCGAAGAAGGACATCACCGCATCCCAGGACTCTGCGCTGCTGACCATAAAGTAAACAACGGTCTCAGCGACAGGTCTCTTCCAACATCTGTAATAAGGGCACGGCGCGGAGCGGTGTCTCCTACCGAGCCCGTCGTAGAGTACCTACTGGACGGACCACCTTGATGATGTCGAGGTCGGCGGTAGGTAGCTCTAGCCTCCCCCGCCATCAGAAGTCAGAACATGACCTGACGGAGCTGAAACCGGTTCAGCGTTATCGGTCGCTGCAACAGCCTCTCGCCCCGCTCTCAGCACTGATGTAGTGTCGCGAGAGTCTTCGCCTCTAGGTCCTACAGCGGGGATCTTGGGCTCCGGCTAGTACACAAGCGGCCTCGTAGATCGTGCGATAAAATAATAAATACTCTTTGCCTAAGTAGCCACAGCGTTTGCCGTTTGGTATACGTATTCTATGTTTTGGTCATCGTCATACCTACATCCAAAGACTACAATATATATGGGCAACCTACATCAAAAAAATTGGAAACGTCTAAATTTTACTTTAGTATAATTATGGACAAAATAATGTTATTATAACAGTTTTATCCATGTCCATGACATCAAAAGTAACCTGTTTAAAAAAAAGACGAGAAAAATTACGTAAACAAGTAAAATCACTACGTACACCAAAAACCTCAGAAGTCATCAAAACACCAACACATTTTTGGTATCTGTTTGTTTACAAGAACGTTTGTGTATGTGCGCATGAAAAGGGAATAACTAAAATTGTAAGTCTCACTCGTATTATTTTTAGAGATGTAACGACTAATAGGGAAAACTGCAAGCAATTTAATAATATTATTATAAATCTTTGGATCAATTTATCAACAATCAATCAAATAACATTAATTATCAATAATCATTATTAAAATTGTCATACATTTATAAAATTATAAAATAATATTTATCTAAATATATATATTCATTAAATTTGTTACCTAATCTAGGAATTGTAACTCTTCCTCTGGTATAAATAAACTTAGGTAAATTAAAAAAATATAATTTCAACTATTAAAAGCTCCGACGAAAAAAGAAGAATTGGCCTTACTCAAAATATGAAATCTACTGCTTAAAATACTAACTTTCCGACTACTTCATCATCATCATCATTTCAGCCGAAATACGTCCACTGCTGGACATAGGCCTCCCCCAAGTGTCGCCACATTGTCCGGTCCCGTGCGACTCGCATCCAGCGGATCCCCGAAACCTTCACCAGGTCATCGGTCCACCTAGTAGGAGGCCTTCCAACACATCGTCTCCCGGTTCGCGGTCGCCATTCCAGAACTTTTGCGGCCCCATCGGCCATCTGTTCTGCGAGCAATGTGCCCTGCCCACTGCCACTTAAGTTTGGCAATTCTTCGGGCTACGTCGGTAACCTTGGTTCTCTTGCGGATGTCTTCATTTCTGATTTGATCACGCAAGGAAACTCCGAGCATAGCTCTCTCCATTGCCCTTTGGGTGACTTTGAGCCTTCTGATGAGGCCCATTGTGAGCGGCCACGTTTCGGTCCCGTATGTAATCACTGGCAACACACACTGGTCATAGACTTTCGTCTTGAGACACTGCGGTAAGTTGGACGAGAAGATACCACGCAGCTTCCCGAACGCTGCCCAGCCGAGTCGGATTCGACGATCGACCTCTTTCTCGAAGTTAGACCTACCCAACTGGACCGTTTGTCCCAGGTAGACATAATCGTCTACAACTTCGATAGTAGAGTCTCCGATCTTGATAGGAGTGTGTGTTACATGGGCATTCAACATGACCTTGGTTTTGTCCATGTTCATTTTAAGACCCACTCTTGCGGAAGGTCTACTGAGGTCATCGAGCATTGTACTGAGGTCCTCCATGGTTTCAGCCATGACCACTATATCGTCGGCAAATCGAAGGTGAGAGATGTACTCGCTGTTGATGCCTAGCCCTCTCCAGTCCAGAACCTTGAAGACATCTTCCAGTGCAGCGGTGAACAGTTTCTGAGATATAACTTCTCCCTCGCTGCAGAAGGATAGGTTCCGAGGTCTGGTCCTGAAGTCGGACTGACATGGTGGCGTTTTTGTACAAACACTTCAACACCTCGATGTACCGATAATCAATTTGGCACCGTTGGAGAAACTGCAGTACAGCCCAAGTCTCGATCGAATCGAAGGCTTTCTCGTAGTCCACTAACGCTAAACAGAGAGGCAGGTTGTACTCTTCGGTCTTCTGTATAATCTGTCGCAGCGTATGTATGTGGTCTACGGTGCTAAAACCTTTTTGGAATCCGGCTTGTTCGGGAGGCTGTAAATCGTCAAACCTGCGCGCAAGACGATTCGTGATGACTCTTGAAAACAACTTGTAGATATGGCTCAGAAGTGAGATGGGCCTATAGTTCTTCAACCGGGCGGTGTCGCCCTTTTTGAAGAAGAGTACCACCACACCCCTGCACCATGCCTGTGGCGTTTTCCCCTCGAGTATGACGGAATCAAACAGCTTCTGAAGGGCCTTAAGTACCGGTTTTCCACCCGCCTTCAGAAGTTCGGCCGTAATTCCATCATCACCCGGTTGTTGTTGTTGTGGTGCCTTGTTGTTTTTAAGCTGTTTCAGAGCCATCCTAATCTCGTACAGGCTGATGTCCGGGATGTCTTCGGTGTAGTCATAACATAAGTAGTCGGTGTGTCCGACTACTTATGTCCGAATAAAAATGACGAAACGACCGAATCAAATACTGAAATCTTCGAAAAATAAACATGTCTGTTTATTGCTATAATACTTTTCTACCAACATAAATTACGTGCTACTGAAAACCATGCTTTGTAATTTTTATCTTTACTTGCCTACTATTAATTCATAAATTACCTTTCATATTTCAGAGACTGTGGTGCTATTTTAACGGTAACTTTATACTGAAAATATTATTCTGAGTGGTTATACAGAAACTTATATAAAATGTACTTGTAATAATAACTTTCACTAGCATCATATATCATGAATTTTACTTACCACGGGTATGCTTCGATATCGGTACCTATTTCAGGCGTTAAAAAATCAGAACAGTCGTATTCATGCTTTAATCTAAGACCAAGTACAACGTACAAACGTATTTTTTATAAAACTATTTAGTTTCGTAACATAAACAGACAAAACGGGTTAGGGGGCAACTCGTCCCACTCGAAATACTAGGTACCTTTTCTTTTTTGATAGGGGTTGACTCGTCCAACTTCGACGCTGCGATCGGGAACCAATTATTCGCCCAAAATGCGTAGTCGACGTGGCCCCGCTAAGCGGGGCTCCTATTTCTGTCTGCAGGGTTTACAGTAACCTAACACGAAGGGGATGTCGGGGTCTTAGTTCGCTCGCTCCGCTCGTCATAGTAGGCCATCTCTTATTATATTATAGAACTAGCTTTTTTTATAGAACTAAACTAACACACACTACACACTAACTATAACTAAATTATAGAACTATTTTATTATATAATTACTTCCTAATTCGAATCAAACCCTTAATTTTTTTTTGCACGGACGTTGTTCTTACGTAAATATTTTTACAACCTTTTTCAGCCTGCCCCTACGAATCCAAACCAGATTGTTCAGTTAGTAAACGCCTATTATCAAAACGATCAACAATCGAAATCAAAAATCGAAAATCTTGAACCTTTTTACAACGTCACCCATCTATACTTACAATGGAACAAAATTACCAGACTGGAAGGTTTAGACGGGTTGCACTGTTTAAGAAAGCTTTACCTGGGCAACAATCAGATAAGCGTAGTAGAAAAATTGGAAGGATGTAAGTGTTTGGAAGAATTGCATATAGAAAATCAGAATAGTCCAGACGCCCTTTGCTTTGATCCAAGAACCCTCATCCAAATTGGTGTAAGTATGATTTGACAGTAAGAGAAGTAGGTATTGGTTGACCGGCTGGCAGACGATATTGCCATTGCGGGTAAAATTTCGATGAGGCTGGCACAGGAGCGTGGAAATTCGGAGGAGACTTATCGCTGCCGGTCTTAGTCAGATGTAATGTATGGTCAGCAGCCAGAGTTTTTGGGAGGCAGTAGTATCTGGAAAGAGGAATAGACCTCGCAGAAGGAAGCGGCTGAATGGGTCCGGGAGGAAGACTCCTTAGCGGACCTAATCCGCTGTTGGAGGACGAACGACGGGCGGGTTCAGGGGGCGTCTAGACACCTTGATGCTGTCTTAACAAGAGCTAGCGGGCAGTAGATCGCGGAACCTACCGTCTGCATATCACGAGCTCATGTGAGTCGGGTGATCGGAAATCATTAAGGAGAAGGAAGCGAAAGCCACCGCTGAGGGCTCGTGGACGTCATGCAACGTAGTACTAAGGGCCCCTGCAAAAAAAAGAAAGTGGGAAGTTGACAAAGACGGCGGAGTATTTAGTAGGTGCCAGCCCTACATAACCACACCGGGTGGTGTGCGGATTGTGTGATATGCGGTAAGCATTTGCTTTACCGGAAAAAAAGGAGCATGGAGATGGCACAAACAATGACAGCAGTAGGTGTTAGTCGGTCTGTGGATTCACATTGATATTTCTCAGTAGCAGCACGAAGTTTAGGTTTGCGCCTGGTTAATGGCAATAAGCTCGTCGTTTTATTAAATAGGACTTAAACATGAAATGTAGGTAAAGTAAGTGCTTAACTCTTCGGGGATTGTTTCCGGCGCGATGTTTTGATGGTGTTGTTTGTTCCCTAGACCTCCTTAAGGATACTAAATGTATCCGAGAACAAACAGTCGGACATTTCATGGGTCAAACCTCTCCGGCAGTTGAAGGTGCTCGTGGCGAAAAAGAATATGCTTCATGATTACCAAGTAAGTATTTGACCCATAAAGGCACTTTAGATTTCATCACCACTGCTTCAAATACCTGTGTTGTGCCCTCTATCAATCCCCAATGGGCGATTAGCACGTGGTATATAACAGCCTACTCCCTTTCAAAGAGAGGAAGCCTGTATGGCAGCAGTGGGATCATTATAGACTGATTACGTTTATGCTATTGCTATGCTATGTGTACAAACATTTTCGCAAACCACGGTTATCATAATTTTATAAATCTCAAAGTGGTTGTCTGACATCTAATGCTTGTTACCTATATTATTTGCAGACCGTTGCTGATTACCTGAACACGCAGGTCAGTTTAGTGGACATCGACTTTACGGGCAACCCCATGAATGGGAAGCATAAATATACAGAAACAATCATCGCGAGGTGTCCACAAATACGTATGTAAACTACAATATTATAACTACACGGGGTGTAAACGGGCCCTTCACGAAGCCGCCAACCAAGCATTTTGTACACCACAGTAAAAACTCTACGCAAAAAATAATGCTGGAAAACGAGTTTTTTTTTTAAATCACTTTTTACGGTAGTACTCAATGTAACGCACTCAACACATTAAGTGCTGATGGAAGCATTGAATACTACGAGGATCGTGAAGGTATTTAAAATAAAGTTATTCATAACATTCAAAACTTGTATTTAAAAGTTGGTTTACCAGGCTGGTACGGTCTAGAAAAAAAAATATCGCAATGACACTGACCGGGTGAATAAATGCCATTCGGCTTCGTTAAAAGGGTACTTTTAGACCCATTTCACTGGGTGATTTGATAAAGTGAGCAATATTTTAGGCGAGTTTAATAGATACTCATGAAAATGAACAACTTAAGTTTTACTATGGGACCGAACATGAAATCGCGACAAAATATCAGCTGCTCCATACATTATTGGTCGCGAAACTCGAAGAAATGTATTCAACTGCAGATTTTTATCATAGGGAATTCATAGTTAGTCCCATAGTAAAAGCTGGTAATGTTTATGGGTAGGTACTTCATCCCCTAAAGTATTGTCCTCGTTTAGCCAATCACCCGGTATCTGTTTCTTCCCTGTTTTTTTTTTGTTAGTTTGTTGGTACATTTCAATCCTACCAACATAGAAATATTATTATTTTATTTATTGCAGGCATGCTGGACACCATAGCAATTCCCGACACATTAGTTCAAAAGTTTGACAGTCAAATAAATGAGAAGGTAAAAACCGAGTCTACCCGCAAGGCAGTTCATGAGTTCTTCCATCTCAAAATGTTGCCGGGACCGAGCACTCACAGCGCCCTCTATATGTCTAGATCCTCAAACCAGAAGCCTAACGGTAAGATATCAGACATTTTAACCATAAAGCAGGAAGTTATTTAGTTTTTCTGCTGATTAATTCCAAGGTGTGACACACCTAGCAAGTTTCGTAATCCGATATGCATACTTGCCCATACACTGCATTATCTCTACACTGATACCGTTACTACCCCGGGATTTACGTCTAACCATGTTTTGATGATCTTTTCCACATCTTTGGTGGAACATCCCAACATATTTTCCGGGTCAGTGACGCCAACAACAAGCACAAAAAAGGTCAGCGGTAAACGACTTCAAATGATCCTTGGAAAAATTGGCTATATCCTTAGGCTTGCTGCACATGGCATCGCTCACGGAAGCCTGTAGCTTTCTGGGAGGACCAGGGATGGTTGGAGTAACAAGAGGATTTTTCATACGTACAATGGCCCAATAAACAGTCTAGGTGCGGAAACAGCGCGGCTAACCTAACCTAGGCTTGCTGTACCCTTCCAGACTCACTGGCCCGTTAACTTTACCCCTTATTCTCGGAAACACGGTCTGCTAAAATATCTATTTGTAGCTGTTTTTAGGGTTCCGTACCCAAAGGGTCAAACGGGACCCTATTACTGAGATTTCGATGTCCGTCCGTCCGTCCGTCCGTCTGTCCGTCCGTCCGTCCGTCCGTCCGTCTGTCACCAGGCTGTATCTCATGAACCGTGATAGTTAGCCAGTTGAAATTTCTACAGATTATGTATTTCTGTTACTAGCTACCTAGTTTTTTTTTAATTTACTCGCAAAGTTTCTGACTTCAGCATTATATTGTGGGGTAACTACACTAATAGAGAAGCCGCTTTTAAAGCGCAAAAGCGATCCATTAGAGCCATGTTTAGATTACAATAAACGGAAAGATGTGAACCATTTAAAAAAAAAAAACGAAATTTTAACACGACCGTTTTTGTATATTTATGAAACTGCCTTAGTTGTAAAATTAAATCCACACTTGTTTCCCAACTTATCAGATCAGATACAGTTAAACGCAACAGGCGCAATGATGTTGCGCGGACGTAGAGCCAAAATAGTATTAATGTGGAAGAGCATAATCTGTATAGGCCCGCAAGTTTTTAACAAACTCCCAAAGCAAATCAAACAGTTAAATTGAAATGGGTTTAAAAAGGAACCTAAAGAGTTGCTATGTAAAAAATGTTATTATAATATACGGCTTTTGCTACTTTGACATCCTTTATTTTGATTGTAATCTGTCATAGACATATAATATCTACACTTAGATACACTTTGACATCTCTCTCTCACCACTGGAGTAAGTGGCATCCTCCAGTGGTGGCAGACACGATGGCGGCCGAAAGGGATGATCAGTCGTATTTATTGTTGTTTATTATATCTATGATCGTATGCCACCAGATATTTCGACTAACAAATTACCATTAATTTGTAGAAAATAGAAATAAAACTGCGCTCAAGATTCGTTTTTAACCGACTTCAAAAAAGGAGGAGGTTCATGTTCGACTGTATGATTTTTTTTTCTTGTATGTTTACCGATTTCTCCGTGATTACTGGTCCGATTTAAGTGATTCTTTTTTATTTGGTAGAGGAAGCCCGTGCAGTGATTCCATGAAATATGTACCTAGTACTTCTTTCAATTTTATGTTGTACTAGCAGCCCGCCGTGGCTTCGCACGGGTATTTAACACAAAAAATTAAAAATTATATTACATACACATAAACCCTTCTATTTGCGTCAGGTTACTAAAAAAAGAAAATTATAAAGAAATTTTGAATATTCCCCTCCCGTACGGCCCGTACCCCAGTGACGCCTACATCGCATAAGGTGCTGCCTAGCTAGCAGGCCCGAAGGCACCTAAGAAGCCGATTCCTGCCGGCTTACCTTTGGGAACAAGGCAATGTACGTAGTGTCTAGTGTCTACTGTAGTCAATTAGTAAATTATGTACACATATGTGGTTATCACATTACAGTACAGGCATTAAATACATCGGATTGAAAAAAAGATGCCAACATTTTTCATGTCAACAAAGAAAGCAACATGTGGCGCCAAAAGTAAGCCGGAGCTCGGGTGTCAGAATTCAGAACTCAATTCGTATGGACGCGGACACGTGACTTCGCGGCTATCAGCAGCGTTTTGTAGGGACTAGGTAAGCCGAAGTTTATCGAGTTACGACCATGTTTGTATGTATGGAAAGTTAAATTAGAACCACTTCCCGATGTCCGATTGAGCTGAAATTTTCCACACACCTTTGTTTCTAAGAACAATACATTCTTATGACAAACATAACTTAATCTTGAAGTCAGGACCGTCTCCTCACGAGGGAACTCCTCAACGTTTAATAGCACAGACACGAAACTTTGCATACAAGTTCATATTTGGTGGATAATCACAATTTGTATCATGAACTCATCCTAGCGCCAGGATCGTCTCCTCACGAGGGAACTTCTCAACGTTTAATAGCACAGACATGAAACTTTGCATACGAGTTCATATTTGATGGATAATCACGATTTGTATCATAAACTCATCCTAGCGCCAGGATTGTCTTCTCACAAGGGAACTCCTCAACGGTTAATAGCACAGACATGAAACTTTGCATACAAGTTCATATTTGGTGGATAATCACAATTTGTATCATGAACTCATCCTAGCGCCAGGATCGTCTCCTCACGAGGGAACTTCTCAACGTTTAATAGCACAGACATGAAACTTTGCATACGAGTTCATATTTGATGGATAATCACGATTTGTATCATAAACTCATCCTAGCGCCAGGATTGTCTTCTCACAAGGGAACTCCTCAACGGTTAATAGCACAGACATGAAACTTTGCATACGAGTTCATATTTGATGGATAATCACGATTTGTATCATGAACTCATCCTGCAGCCAGGATTGTCTTCTCACAAGGGAACTCCTCAACGGTTAATAGCACAGACAAGAGAATTTGTATGCACGTTCATATTTGATGGATAAACATGAATTCTATCATGATCTTATCCTGCAGCCAGGATCGTCTGCTCATGAGGGAACTCCTCAACATTTAATAGCACAGACACGTAACGTTGCATACTAGTTCATATTTGATGGATAATCACGATTTGTATCATGAACTCATCCTACCGCCAGGATCGTCTCCTCACGAGGGAACTCCTCAGCGGTTAATAGCACGGATATGAAACTTTGTAAATTTACGCGGTCACTTTTTATGAATAAACATAATACGTGAAGCTTGTCGCGTGAATGGTAAATGCTATAAAAACTAAACGCGACAAGCTTTTGTGAAAATTATCTTACATTTAATTTTTTCAAAGATTTATTTTCTTCTTTTCAGTTCATATTCGTAAAAGCTTGTTTCAAAAAGGTTTTTTATATTATATTTTATTTTTTATACAGTGTTTTATGTAGTTCTTGTGCATTTAATCGTTCCATTACATAAGTTATGAAAAAAAGATCAAGTTGGATCCTTCGAAAATTTTTGGTACTTTTAGCATGGGTGACATTTTCGTCGTTTTTGAGGTCGCTGATAAAGACACCAAAATTAAAAATAGCGGCGGTGTCATTTTCGGGGTTTTCGGGTTGCGCCTCGCATTTTTGAATTTTCGTTTTGATTATCAGCATAATCAAAACGAAAATTGAAAAATGCGATGAAGAAAAACAAAATCCAAATTCAAATTATTTTCTTCGGCTTCCCCTTTCAATATTTTCACCCTTCGCCACTGGTGGACATCGACTTTACGGGCAACCCCATGAATGGGAAGCATAAATATACAGAAACAATCATCGCGAGGTGTCCACAAATACGTATGTAAACTACAATATTATAACTACACGGGGTGTAAACGGGCCCTTCACGAAGCCGCCAACCAAGCATTTTGTACACCACAGTAAAAACTCTACGCAAAAAATAATGCTGGAAAACGAGTTTTTTTTTTAAATCACTTTTTACGGTAGTACTCAATGTAACGCACTCAACACATTAAGTGCTGATGGAAGCATTGAATACTACGAGGATCGTGAAGGTATTTAAAATAAAGTTATTCATAACATTCAAAACTTGTATTTAAAAGTTGGTTTACCAGGCTGGTACGGTCTAGAAAAAAAAATATCGCAATGACACTGACCGGGTGAATAAATGCCATTCGGCTTCGTTAAAAGGGTACTTTTAGACCCATTTCACTGGGTGATTTGATAAAGTGAGCAATATTTTAGGCGAGTTTAATAGATACTCATGAAAATGAACAACTTAAGTTTTACTATGGGACCGAACATGAAATCGCGACAAAATATCAGCTGCTCCATACATTATTGGTCGCGAAACTCGAAGAAATGTATTCAACTGCAGATTTTTATCATAGGGAATTCATAGTTAGTCCCATAGTAAAAGCTGGTAATGTTTATGGGTAGGTACTTCATCCCCTAAAGTATTGTCCTCGTTTAGCCAATCACCCGGTATCTGTTTCTTCCCTGTTTTTTTTTTGTTAGTTTGTTGGTACATTTCAATCCTACCAACATAGAAATATTATTATTTTATTTATTGCAGGCATGCTGGACACCATAGCAATTCCCGACACATTAGTTCAAAAGTTTGACAGTCAAATAAATGAGAAGGTAAAAACCGAGTCTACCCGCAAGGCAGTTCATGAGTTCTTCCATCTCAAAATGTTGCCGGGACCGAGCACTCACAGCGCCCTCTATATGTCTAGATCCTCAAACCAGAAGCCTAACGGTAAGATATCAGACATTTTAACCATAAAGCAGGAAGTTATTTAGTTTTTCTGCTGATTAATTCCAAGGTGTGACACACCTAGCAAGTTTCGTAATCCGATATGCATACTTGCCCATACACTGCATTATCTCTACACTGATACCGTTACTACCCCGGGATTTACGTCTAACCATGTTTTGATGATCTTTTCCACATCTTTGGTGGAACATCCCAACATATTTTCCGGGTCAGTGACGCCAACAACAAGCACAAAAAAGGTCAGCGGTAAACGACTTCAAATGATCCTTGGAAAAATTGGCTATATCCTTAGGCTTGCTGCACATGGCATCGCTCACGGAAGCCTGTAGCTTTCTGGGAGGACCAGGGATGGTTGGAGTAACAAGAGGATTTTTCATACGTACAATGGCCCAATAAACAGTCTAGGTGCGGAAACAGCGCGGCTAACCTAACCTAGGCTTGCTGTACCCTTCCAGACTCACTGGCCCGTTAACTTTACCCCTTATTCTCGGAAACACGGTCTGCTAAAATATCTATTTGTAGCTGTTTTTAGGGTTCCGTACCCAAAGGGTCAAACGGGACCCTATTACTGAGATTTCGATGTCCGTCCGTCCGTCCGTCCGTCTGTCCGTCCGTCCGTCCGTCCGTCCGTCTGTCACCAGGCTGTATCTCATGAACCGTGATAGTTAGCCAGTTGAAATTTCTACAGATTATGTATTTCTGTTACTAGCTACCTAGTTTTTTTTTAATTTACTCGCAAAGTTTCTGACTTCAGCATTATATTGTGGGGTAACTACACTAATAGAGAAGCCGCTTTTAAAGCGCAAAAGCGATCCATTAGAGCCATGTTTAGATTACAATAAACGGAAAGATGTGAACCATTTAAAAAAAAAAAACGAAATTTTAACACGACCGTTTTTGTATATTTATGAAACTGCCTTAGTTGTAAAATTAAATCCACACTTGTTTCCCAACTTATCAGATCAGATACAGTTAAACGCAACAGGCGCAATGATGTTGCGCGGACGTAGAGCCAAAATAGTATTAATGTGGAAGAGCATAATCTGTATAGGCCCGCAAGTTTTTAACAAACTCCCAAAGCAAATCAAACAGTTAAATTGAAATGGGTTTAAAAAGGAACCTAAAGAGTTGCTATGTAAAAAATGTTATTATAATATACGGCTTTTGCTACTTTGACATCCTTTATTTTGATTGTAATCTGTCATAGACATATAATATCTACACTTAGATACACTTTGACATCTCTCTCTCACCACTGGAGTAAGTGGCATCCTCCAGTGGTGGCAGACACGATGGCGGCCGAAAGGGATGATCAGTCGTATTTATTGTTGTTTATTATATCTATGATCGTATGCCACCAGATATTTCGACTAACAAATTACCATTAATTTGTAGAAAATAGAAATAAAACTGCGCTCAAGATTCGTTTTTAACCGACTTCAAAAAAGGAGGAGGTTCATGTTCGACTGTATGATTTTTTTTTCTTGTATGTTTACCGATTTCTCCGTGATTACTGGTCCGATTTAAGTGATTCTTTTTTATTTGGTAGAGGAAGCCCGTGCAGTGATTCCATGAAATATGTACCTAGTACTTCTTTCAATTTTATGTTGTACTAGCAGCCCGCCGTGGCTTCGCACGGGTATTTAACACAAAAAATTAAAAATTATATTACATACACATAAACCCTTCTATTTGCGTCAGGTTACTAAAAAAAGAAAATTATAAAGAAATTTTGAATATTCCCCTCCCGTACGGCCCGTACCCCAGTGACGCCTACATCGCATAAGGTGCTGCCTAGCTAGCAGGCCCGAAGGCACCTAAGAAGCCGATTCCTGCCGGCTTACCTTTGGGAACAAGGCAATGTACGTAGTGTCTAGTGTCTACTGTAGTCAATTAGTAAATTATGTACACATATGTGGTTATCACATTACAGTACAGGCATTAAATACATCGGATTGAAAAAAAGATGCCAACATTTTTCATGTCAACAAAGAAAGCAACATGTGGCGCCAAAAGTAAGCCGGAGCTCGGGTGTCAGAATTCAGAACTCAATTCGTATGGACGCGGACACGTGACTTCGCGGCTATCAGCAGCGTTTTGTAGGGACTAGGTAAGCCGAAGTTTATCGAGTTACGACCATGTTTGTATGTATGGAAAGTTAAATTAGAACCACTTCCCGATGTCCGATTGAGCTGAAATTTTCCACACACCTTTGTTTCTAAGAACAATACATTCTTATGACAAACATAACTTAATCTTGAAGTCAGGACCGTCTCCTCACGAGGGAACTCCTCAACGTTTAATAGCACAGACACGAAACTTTGCATACAAGTTCATATTTGGTGGATAATCACAATTTGTATCATGAACTCATCCTAGCGCCAGGATCGTCTCCTCACGAGGGAACTTCTCAACGTTTAATAGCACAGACATGAAACTTTGCATACGAGTTCATATTTGATGGATAATCACGATTTGTATCATAAACTCATCCTAGCGCCAGGATTGTCTTCTCACAAGGGAACTCCTCAACGGTTAATAGCACAGACATGAAACTTTGCATACAAGTTCATATTTGGTGGATAATCACAATTTGTATCATGAACTCATCCTAGCGCCAGGATCGTCTCCTCACGAGGGAACTTCTCAACGTTTAATAGCACAGACATGAAACTTTGCATACGAGTTCATATTTGATGGATAATCACGATTTGTATCATAAACTCATCCTAGCGCCAGGATTGTCTTCTCACAAGGGAACTCCTCAACGGTTAATAGCACAGACATGAAACTTTGCATACGAGTTCATATTTGATGGATAATCACGATTTGTATCATGAACTCATCCTGCAGCCAGGATTGTCTTCTCACAAGGGAACTCCTCAACGGTTAATAGCACAGACAAGAGAATTTGTATGCACGTTCATATTTGATGGATAAACATGAATTCTATCATGATCTTATCCTGCAGCCAGGATCGTCTGCTCATGAGGGAACTCCTCAACATTTAATAGCACAGACACGTAACGTTGCATACTAGTTCATATTTGATGGATAATCACGATTTGTATCATGAACTCATCCTACCGCCAGGATCGTCTCCTCACGAGGGAACTCCTCAGCGGTTAATAGCACGGATATGAAACTTTGTAAATTTACGCGGTCACTTTTTATGAATAAACATAATACGTGAAGCTTGTCGCGTGAATGGTAAATGCTATAAAAACTAAACGCGACAAGCTTTTGTGAAAATTATCTTACATTTAATTTTTTCAAAGATTTATTTTCTTCTTTTCAGTTCATATTCGTAAAAGCTTGTTTCAAAAAGGTTTTTTATATTATATTTTATTTTTTATACAGTGTTTTATGTAGTTCTTGTGCATTTAATCGTTCCATTACATAAGTTATGAAAAAAAGATCAAGTTGGATCCTTCGAAAATTTTTGGTACTTTTAGCATGGGTGACATTTTCGTCGTTTTTGAGGTCGCTGATAAAGACACCAAAATTAAAAATAGCGGCGGTGTCATTTTCGGGGTTTTCGGGTTGCGCCTCGCATTTTTGAATTTTCGTTTTGATTATCAGCATAATCAAAACGAAAATTGAAAAATGCGATGAAGAAAAACAAAATCCAAATTCAAATTATTTTCTTCGGCTTCCCCTTTCAATATTTTCACCCTTCGCCACTGCTAGCTAGCCAGCTGAGCAGGGTGAGCAGCGACCACGCAACTTTTTTCTAATACTCACTCGATATTTTAACTCGTGATATCTTTCGAATGGAATGGCCGAATTGAATAATTCAAAAACTTATATGAAGGTATTGAAGCAGTCTTGAATATGAAGTAATTTATTTTAATACCAAGATACAAATACAGAGCCTTTTCTAGCGACAGTAGAATATAACCTATGTCGCCCGAGGATAGGCAATATGGTTGCATATTTCAAGCATTTATGAGGCATATTTCAACGATTTTAAGTTGCATATAATCCGGTGTGTAGTACTTACTATGTTTTTGTTGCAGTCACTGCTAGTGATTCTGGCTATACGGTTATGTCCCGTGTTTCCTGGCGAAAGCAAACGCCGCCCTCTGCCCAAGAGGGCATTGCGCCACTATTGGAGTCCCCGCCATCGCCACCGCAACTGCCCCATGAAGGCATTACCATCAAGGGAATATTGAAGAAATCCATGCCTCTCAGAAGTAAAATAATAAGATCATTGTAACTAGTAGTAACTAGGGCTACTGGGGACCGTTCGTTGTGGATCGTTGGGTTTGTCCAGCTCGTCCCGCCATCTCCTGCGAAGTCTGACCGTTCAATTAGGGTTTGTTTTTTATCTCTTAGCCTTAAGCTATGCAAAAATTATGAATGGACAGGAGATCCAATCCTGTCAGAGGAACGCATACGAGGAGCGAATATGGTCATCGGCGGGACCCGCTCCGAAATCGCGCTCTATCTATACCCCCCGCGACGCCTTCTGTCTAATTAAGCCCTAGATCGAACGATTTGTTAGTCATGAAGATTATGGTTCCACCACATGAGGCAGAGATTTGTGTACGATATGGACTTCGATATCACGTACTGCTATTTTAAAATGCTAGAGTAATAGGAAATATTGAAGGGAAGACATTTTAAGGTAGAAAGATGCATTGCTATGAAATGCTAGTTGAATGGCGTAGTTCCCTCTCATTAATACCCCCGTCGTTAATACTATTAACGACTGGGCATGTTTTGTCCCACTCGTTAATAGTGTTCAAGAACGTGAATTCAATTAAAATGTAAAAATGGAATATTCAAAAATCTTGATTAAAGCACTTACAATGACCGTTACATCTTTTGTTTCATTTCACTTTTCTTTATCCTCCTAAACAAGACGCGGAACGAGGGGTGAACGATTGGGCAAAAAATGTTGCGTTCTTCAACACTGTTAACGAGTGAGACAAAACATTCTCAGTCATTAATAGTGTTAACGACGTGGTATTAACGAGCGGGAACGACCGGTTGAATGCTTCAAAGTAGCATTTACTAGAAAGTTGCATCTAGTCTAATTAGCATGTGTATTCCAAGCTTTAAATGGTCGAACACTTGTCTTTTCCCGAAAGAACCGGTATTTGGTTAGGTAAATTCTCGTTCATATACAACGCAAATTTCCGGGATTTCCCTGTACATACGCTTCCGGGATTTTCCGAGATTATTCACAATTCCAGACACATCCAACATCACCCTTCCTAGAGCAACTGAAGATTCCTCCTCAACAAAACAGATATTGCAGTTAAATAGTTTTAATGAGCAAACATTACACAAGTGTATGAAAATATAAATTATGTTTTTATATGAATTGTTAATAAAAATCATTGGCGACTTAGCACATTATTTTATTAAGTGTTTTGTAAGTTCAGAGCGTTTGCGTCTTACGGCATTTCATACAAACTTTCAAGTCCTTATTTTCCGAAATGGCTATATCCAGTGGCATCCAATGGCTATACAGGGTGTAACGGAAAGGGTATATACGTACTTAAGGGTTTGCTACAGACCATCAAACTGAACATGTTTCTGCATCGAACAAAATCGTAATAGCGAAAAAATTATCTGCTGCCCCATACAAAATTTCAATACCTATTCGACCCAAATGTATGGGGCAGCTGATATTTTTTTCGCTATAACGATGTTTGTCCGATGGAGAAACATGTTCAGTTTGATGGTCTGTAGCACACCCTTAAGTATGCATAAACCCTTTCCGTTACACCCTGTATAGAAAGGCAGATGCCCTGAAACAAATATGACTATTATATGAACATATTTTTAGAACAAAGCAATGGAGAGTTATACTGCAACAACTGTGTTATTCTTCTGTTTTGAAAATACCCAGAAAAATGGGTCGAATAATAATTTATTCGTGTGTGCACTTCCCGCCTCCAGAGTCGTCATTAGCATTACATAGCTATTAATTACTTGGGCATGCTTGTACAAGTAAAAATGAATTAGGTAAGTATTTAAACTTAGCAGAATAGTGTTAATTACTCTATTAGAACATTTCTTATCGCGCATCCAAGACAAGAAACACCGCTTGGGTTGGAGTGTAACCTTAGGGGCGCTATGGCGCGACGACTTCTCAATATTTCTCGGGTTTTTTTTTACCATCTCATAGTTATCCACTACAGTAACAGTTTTTTTCCATAAAAGATTTTCATCTGAGCTAACATTTTTTCAAATATTTTAAAAAAATTAAATAAAATTTGGAGGCCATAATTCGGAAACGGTGCGACTTGGGTCCATATTTCTCAGAATCTAAACGGTTTCTATGGTCAAGGTTAACCCGAAACTGTATTTTTTTTCAAACGTTCGACAATCTTTTTTTATGGAAAATCGAGTAAAAAATTAGGTAATTTTTTTTCAATGTAATAACAATATTTTGAACGGTCATTCATAAGTAAATTTACACTCAACAGCAAAATTAAATTTGTGTTTCATAGTATGTTAATGAAAAACAAAGTTACGGCTGCAGTTTGGTCAAACATCAAATCTTATTTAAACCAATTTTCGTTGAAAGTTTTTTTTTACGTTATACAAGCCTAATCTTTTTCAGAATTTTCCTCCTCTTACTTTAGAAATTAGAGGGGGGGGGACACATTTTAAAATTAAATTAAAATTAAAAAATATATTAGAAACCTCAATATCATTTTTGAAGACCTATCCACAGATACACGTACGGGTTTGATGAAAAAATTTCAGTTCTTTGTATGCGGAACCCACAAAATTTATTGTATCTTTTTTGCTATTTTTGCGTAAAAATCTTAGCAGCTCACAGAATACATCTACCTACTTACCAAGTTTCAACAGTGTAGTTCTTATAAAGGGTCTTTCAAATAGGGCGGGTCGATGTTGACAGTTTGTGGCGGCCATGTTGTTTTGGCGGCATCTGGCAAATGCGTTGTTATTTATTCAGTTACTGATGCCAAATCACCATGGCAAGTAACACGATTGAGCAGCACGTCCAAATGATAAAACTTTATTATCAAAATGAGTGTTCGTTAGTGCAAACGTTGCGCGCATTACGTCCATTTTACGGGAGATGCGATGGTCCTTCAAAGTCGACTCTCCAACGTTTGGTGACCAAATTCGAGACTACTGGTTCGGTAAACAACCAACCAACACCCTTACGTCCAAGGAACGCCAGATCAGCCGAGAACATCGCTGCTGTCCGTGAGAGTGTGCAGGAGACTCCGAGGTAGTCGATTTCTCGCCGTGCACACGAACTCGGCCTTTCGCAGACCTCAACTTGGCGAATTTTGCGTCGGGACTTGGGCCTACATCCGTACAAGATCCAACTGACCCAGGAGCTCAAAGTAAATGACCATAGACAACGCCGTTTCTTCGTTGACTGGGCTACAGAACGTTTGGAAGACGATCCCGATTTTGGCCGAAAAATCATCTTTAGCGACGAGGCGCATTTTTGGATGAATGGATTTGTTAATAAGCAAAATTGCCGTATATGCGACGACCACAACCCACATGAGGTTCACCAGATGGTAATGCATCCACAAAAAGTTACTGTTTGGTGCGGATTTTGATCCGGCGGCGTCATTGGTCCGTACTACTTCGAAAACGATGATGGATGGAATTTCTTTTGATCGAATTGAACGATATGGACGTGGACAACATGTGGTTCCATCGCTACGTGCCACACAGCGAGCGACACAATGGACATTCTGCATGAACGGTTCGATGGTAGGGTTATCTCTCGCAGAGGTGACGTGAATTGGCCACCAAGATCGTACGATTTGACCCCGATAGACTTTTTCTTGTGGGGTTTTCTCAAGTCGCAGGTCTATGCCAATAATCCGCAATCAACCGATGCCCTGAAAGTCAACATAACGCAGACCATCGCTCAGATTCAGCTGGATCTATGCAGTAGAGTAATTGAAAATTGGACCTCTCGGATCCGTGCCACCGTTCGAAACCGCGGTGGTCATTTAAACGATGTCATATTTCATAAATAATGCCATAAATGGGCCTTTCAAATAAAACAATAACTTCTTTAATATCTCACATACAGCTTGTTTTATTTAATTTCAACATCGACCCGTCCTTGTTGAAAGACCCTTTAGTTTCGGAAAATAGTCGCTGTGAGATACGGACGGACGGACAGACAGACATGACGAATCCATAAGGGTTCCGTTTTTTGCCATTTGCTACGGATCCCTAAAAAAGACAAGAACCAAACCATTGACATATTTTAGAACACTAAACATTCACAGAATCCATAAGTAGCATAACTAGCATTTTTAATTTTAAAATCTTTCCTTTTTACTAATAAAATCTTAACATGCTTCTACAAAAACTGGCAACCCTAATAGAAGGTTTCTAATGGCTTTTTGTGGCCAAAAAATATCCGATCGTGTTTTCTGATTGACATAAAAAAAAACAACAAGACCCCGAGGCGCCATTTTCAAAGTTTGATCGATTATTTTGTAGTTACGAAAAGAATTTTGCTTTAGAACAATGTATTTTTAAACAGATTTAACCATGAATAAGACACCAAAACTAACCGATTTTAAAGAAACCGAAGTAAACTTGCGTAAGCAAGCAAAAACACTATTACGTCAAAAAACCTCGGAAGTTTTCAAAAAACAAACACATTTGTTTATGCATGAGAAGGGAATAACTAAAATTGTAAGTATCTTATTATCCAATTGAATTATGGCTTTTTTATTGAACTGGCCGCATGTGGCAGGCCACAGACATAACCTTCGCACTTTCTGTTCAGTTGACGGTTTTATATTATTGATGAGTTTTGTAATTGGCACTGTCATGACTTTAAAATTGTTCTTACATTAATGTGTTACGCCTTTTTCACAGCCTGTCCCTAAGAATCCAAACTACTTAGTATACGCCTACTATCACAATAACCAGCTAACAAAAATCGAAAATCTAGAAAATTTTTACAACGTCACTCATCTACACTTACAATGGAACAAAATTACCAAACTAGAAGGGTTAGGCGCATTGCATCGTTTAAAAAAACTTTACCTAGGCAACAATAGGATCAGCGTAGTAGAGAATTTGGAAGGATGTAAGTATTTGGAAGAATTGCATATAGAAAAGCAGAATATGGACAGTCCAGATGCCCTATGCTTTGATCCAAGGAGCGTCATCTTTATTGGTGTGAGTATGACTTTAAAGTAAGAGAGTTGTTGGTGGTCTGGCAGCGATATGGGGGGACGACTTTGTTGCCATCTTGGGTGAAAACCTGGATGAGGCTGGCACATAAGCGTGAAGATTATGCCTATACCTAGGAGTGGTTGAAGTCGGGCTGTGGATGATTTTGATGACTTGCCAAACTAAACTGCAATGCGATTTCCTTTGTCAATTATTTTAGTAAAACTGCTTTGCTGTCTCGTTGGACTAGTGCTCACAAGTGCTACTGCTGACTGAGCACAAATCCTGGGTTTGATTTCCCGGACAGTAAAGAGTTTTTAGTAACAAGCCCGGTTTGGCAATAATCTCGCCCCCTATTACATGGGACTTGTGGGTAAATACATCCGCATTTCACCTGTTGTTAGTATCAAGTCCTCTAAGTATGAACCACTCTTCTGTCTGTTTAACCTTTCGAGGATAACAGGCTTGATGTTATGGTGCTATGGTTTGATTTCTAGGCTTCCCTAAGAATATTAAATGTATCCGAGAACAAACTGACGGACTTGTCATGGGTGAAGCCTCTCAGACGACTAGAGGTGCTCGAGGCAAAAAAGAATATGCTTCATGATTACCAAGTAAGTATCTGACTCAGTTAGAACTTGCGACTAGAATTTCTAGCATGTGTATTAACTCAGCTCATACATACCTACCTGATGGCTCTCTAGGGCCATTACGTTGCACTTTACAGTGAAGCCACACGGCAGTGCGTTGCGTCATCGCTGCGCTATATTTTCGAAGTACTGATTGTCACTCGAGCAATGCAAGACACATGCGGTATCACAACGCAATGACGATACCTACGTTCAAATAAACAAAACTACGCTGCAATTTCGCTCCGGCGTTGCACCGTTGAACCCCTTCCCGCTTCATCTCGCTGGCCCCTTTTTAGACGCGCAAGAGTTGCGTCACCACACGCCTTTTCAACGCACTGTGTGGCATATCGTTTTGACTTATACATTATGTGGAACGAAACGGTAGCGGCGTCACCGCTCAGGCGTCGTAACGTATCGCCACCAGATCGTGTGCCATCACCATTACCTGACAATTTGTATTCCATCACCACTGCTTCAAAGACATGTGACATCTACAAGTCCCCTAAGACCGCGTGGTGTATTACAGCCCTACACGAGTGCGTAGGAACACTATAGAATGATTACGCTTACGCTCGTTTTCGCATATAACACTCTACGAAACCAGAACTAGTTATTATTTTATTATGCTTATATGCACTTCAGACCGTTGCTGATAACCTGTGCACGCTGGTGAGTTTAGTGGACATCAACTTTAGTGGCAACCCCATGAATAGGAAGCATCGGTATAAAGAGACAATCATCGCGAGGTGTTCACAACTACGTATGTAATTCGATTATTTGTTATGTTTGGCCTCTTTGTTTTTATAGCACTGGAACATAAAACTATATCACACCTGTGGCTGTAATCCTCGAAAGGTTGAGTAAAGGTGTTCCTCAGTAGCTACACGCTGAGGGTGTAGCTGTAGACAACTGGCGAAATGAGGTGGTCTCAAGTCTTATTTTGTAGTTATGATTAATTCCCATGTTATAGTCAACAAGCGACAATGTGGTGGAAAACCCCAGTAATGTTTTGACTAACCTGGGTGGGAAACGAACTCACAGGACCTCAGCTCAGCAGTTGCAGTAGCGCTCTGCGCTTGCAACCACTAGAGTTCAGTAGACCAACGAGGCGGTCGAAAGTTTTGTTTTTGTACATTTCTATGCACAGTTAATTTCATCCACATGGTCATCTATCTTATTTATTGCAGGCGTACTGGATACCATTGTCATTCACAACACGTCAAAAACCTTCATGCAGAACTTTGACAAGGTAGTCCGCCTGCGTCAACTACATGAGAAGAACAAAATCGAGGCGACCCGCAGTGGGGTCGACGAGTTCTTCTATCTCAATATGGTGCCGGGACCGCGGGCTCAAAGCGCCCTCTATATGACTGAACCGTTTGACCAGAAGCCGAAAGGTTATCACGCCTTTTAACCCTAAAACAGGAACTAATATAGTTTTCTCCGTATCTATACTTATACATTTAATATTTTTAGTAAATACATATAAATATTAGCATCAGACGAAGTTGCGCGGGTCAGCTAGTAAAGAATAATCCAAGGTTGTCACATTAAGCATGTCTTGTAATTAGTTGTAATCCTATCTGTCTTTTTGGGGTATGGTACCATTGGCACTTTCATAAAAGCTACGGGAATCTGCAAAAGATAGTTATAACTTCGCATGTGTTGTAAACAGGTTGCATGCTGTATTATTGATCCTTCCTATTGTTACAATGAGTAATTACTATGTTTTTGTTGCAGTCACTGCTATCGATTCTACCTACACGTTTATGCCACGTGCTTTCTGGCGTAATCGAACAGCGCCTTCTCCCCGTGAGGGCATTGCGCCTCCACTGGAGCCCCCGCCGCAACCGAAACAGCCTCTTGAAGGCGCTCCCATCAAGGGAATATTGAAGAAACCCATGCCTATGAAATTTATTTAAAATAATTATATTGTTGTACTTAACTAGTATATGTTTCACAAAATCAGATGTGTGCCTGATTAAAATATGATACAAATGTAATTAAGATTGTTTCTATTCAATGACAGGTATTTTTTCTTCTTTTACCAGATCTCGAAATGAAGCTTTCGTATCGGGTCATCGATTAATGATACCGATCAGATGTAAAAACCGGCCAAGTGCGACTCTTACTCGCACACAGGGTTCCATACCTCAAAACAATATAATAACAATATTTTGAACTGTCATTCATTAGTTAGTAGTATTAGTTAGTAAACTTCCACACAACCGCAAAACTAAATTTGTTTTTCATAGTATGTTTATGAAAAAGTTACTGCTGCAGTTTGATGAAAAAGTCCCATATCTCAAAAACTAAACATCATATCTTATTGAAACCAATTTTCGTTGATAGTTTTTTTTACGTTCTACAATCCTAAATATTTTCAGAATTTTCCTCCTCTTACTTTAGAAATTAGAGGGGGGGGGGGGGGACACATTTTACCACTTTGGAAGTGGCTCTAGCGCAAACTATTCAGTTTAGAAAAAAATGATATTAGAAACATCAATATTATTTTTGAAGACCTATCCATAGATACCCCAAACGTATGGGTTTGATGAAAATTTTTTTTTTGGTTTTCAGTTCTAAGTATGGGGACCCCCTTAATTTATTGTTTTTTTTTCTATTTTTGTGTGAAAATCCTAATGCGGTTTACAGAATACATCTACTTACCAAGTTTCAACAGTATAGTTCTTATAGTTTCGGAAATAAGTGGCTGTGACATACAGACGGACGGACAGACAGACAGACAGACAGACAGACATGACGAATCTATAAGGGTTCCGTTTTTTGCCATTCGGCTACGGAACCCTAAAAAAACAGATTAACCGCGCGAAGAAAAACATTGTGAACTTTGAGAGAATTTTAAAGTAAATCGATAACTTATATTGGTGGAACGGTTCTATCTACGTATGATGAAATAATAAACACATACTCGTAGTAAAAAAATATTTATTTACAGGCATAAGACTGGCACTAAACATTTGTCGACTGTGAATAATTTATCAACCAATTTAAATAATTAATTACGACTATACCGTTTCACGTAAACTTAAAATATTGTTACTATCTGAAAGCTACGTTCATAGATGAACTTATGTGTAAATATTTAGTTGATAAGTTTATCCCGTATCAGCTGATAATGTCAACTTATTAAAGTGTCAAATTCGCATAATGACTGTTTCTCAAAATGTCCATTTCTCAAAATGACAAACTCTCAATACGGTCACTTCTCACAATGTCATCTTCAAATGACAAATTCTCATAATGACAACTCCACGTAGTTTCCGTTTGTTCCCGTTCAGTCACACCATGTCCTGATACACTGTTACCCATAGGGAGAAAATATCCCGACAAGTAACACTGTAACTCAATGCCACGTTTTTTTCCCGTTAAATAACGCACTGATTGTATGTGTGTACAACAGGCAATTTTACTTTTGCCACCAGGAAAATTTGGATGGTTATACTGAATGCACATCCAGGTTAAAAGCTATTGTTTTATGTGTGATACAAATAATAAATAAATATAATGAAGACGTCACAGGTCCCAATCACTGTTTCAATGGAAGGATGAAAACAACAATGTTATGATTTTGATTACCCGACTGCAAAAAAATAGGGTTATGTTTCTCGAAAGTAAGTAAGTAATATTCGTTGTTACTGTCTAGACAGATAGACCGTTTTTGGATAATTATATGTCGTTACATTTGTCTTAGCATCTGGAATTGTTATAACTGGGTCCATTCAATTAAAAAAAAAAAAACAAAATGGCGGCGGAAACCAGGAGCATAGCGCGTTTAGACAAAAACAAAGTCAAAGTCAAAATGTTTATTGCGAACTAAGTGTACAATGTTGGTGTTGGTTTATGTTGGTAGGTACTTAAGACTTAGCAGCCTTTTACAAGCATTGCAATAATAATTGTGTATCATACGCCTGCCTTTATCGTGCTAAAATATCATGCATTAAATATTATTATTACTTATTTCCTTTATATTAGCACAATTAACTCTAGGCTTTCAAGTTTTTTTTTTTCACCATATAGCTGCGAAGCATCATGGGTGGTTTTGGAGTTGGTTGGTTTGATGGTTACGCTTGCTTACCCAGCATAACGAGAATTTCAGTTGGATTTGTCTATGGAACACTACAAACCGTTGTTTTTTAATTAGTTATCTGTGGACACAACACAACCTCAGAATATAAACACATATCAACCTCAACTCTGACTGACTGTCATCTGTCGGGTGTCATATAGCAACAAAGTCAAATTTAAAAATTCGTCTGTTGATTGTTGATGCATTTTGTATTATTTTGAACTGACTTCAGATTAGTAATTTTAAAATTGTAGAAACGCAATTGTAACTGAAATGAATGAAGAAAAATTGAGTGCTGATAGAGTACCTGAGAAGTTCGCAGAATGGCTTCTGTCAATGGGTTGTCCGCCGGATAAAGTGCCTCCTGTTGATAAACTTGCCGAGTGAGTTTTCTAATCTCTGTGTTTATATGTAACATCCAATAGTAATAACTTGCAATACAAAACAACTACAATAACAATAAAACAACACTACTACAACTATTGAATCGTGAAAAAAGAAGAATTTATACTAAAACCAAAAAAGGCCAGAAAAAAAAATCTTTTTCATATGGGGAATAACACCCTCAACATTTTTAATTATTACAACTATAGGATAAACTAAACCCCCTGTCTACTGTTTGCAGGAAGGCACAAAAACTATATCTTGGAAATCCGTTTAAGACTACACAATTATTTGATTAGACGAATTTCTAAAATTCAAAACTTGTTACCCCTTGATAGAAATGGACACGAGCGCTAGCTATACATTCGTTTTATTTCACTGCTCTCATACACAGTCTTTTGTGTGGGGTAAAAACGAGAGGCACGTGCAGAACAAGGCGCGCCACTGACCGGGTATTGTGTCTGTTCAGGAGACTCCCCCAAATCTGCCACTTGCAGGCCAGGCCCTACGGTGCTGTTGCGTCTGCTGCCAATAGAGTAGGAGGTTGAGTCTTCCCGCTCCATTTCTGCTGATCCTCAGACTGTCTTGTATACCGTATAGTCTCTCAGTCACCACAATGGTGACAACCGAGCATTGATTCCAGACATACACGGCACAGTATAGGTACATTCCATTGAAAGTGACAGGGCCATGCAGTTTCTTCAGCCACTTCTTCATCACAGGTCTTACTAAAATATTTTTAGCATTATATTAAACTACTTACCGGATGCTCTTGTCCATTTCCACCATGTGATAACAAGTTAATGACTGAAATACAGCAAATTAATAATTATCTGTGCCTTTAAAGGAATGTCCAAAATATTGTTGAAACAGTTTATTTAAAACCACAATGTTAGTTTTTTTTTTTTACCAAACTTAAATAGCGGGGCAAGGGTTAATGGAAAACTTTCATTGTAATAGTAAAAAGCAAAAAGGGTTCTGTAGCACCAAACAATATAATAACACAACAGTGTTTACACTCCAGCAAAACAAAATTTGGTTTTCACAATAGGTTAATGAAAAACAAAGATGCTGCTACAGTTTCACAAAAAAGTCCTTGATCTCAAAAAGTAAATACCAAAATATTTTTGATATTTAGTTTTTGAGATCAAGGACTTGAAAAAATGTGGGTTTGAACATTGAACAAAAATTGGTTTGAATTCTTATTTAAACCAATTTTTGTTTTTTTGTGTATGTTCTACAAACCCAAATTTTTTCAAAAATTTTCAACTCTTTCTTCAGAAATTAGAGCCTTAAGAAAAAACGTTTAAAAACATCAAAATCATTTTACAACACTGTTGGAACACGCCCAACACAACTATATGTAACAAATAATTTATTTTTTTCAACCCTCAGAACATTTAGGGAGGGCCACCCCTAGTTTTTACTATCATAATTTCTCCTCTCATGTCTAGCAGTTCATAAAAAACACCTGTTCTTCAAATTTCATCTGTGTGGTGCAAACAGTCTCTAAAGAACGTACGTCAGAAAAACAATCTATATATCATATTTATATAAATATGTAATCTGCTAGGGTTTCGTTATTTGCCGTTTGGCTACGGAGCCCAGAAACGTTGAGAGTGTTATTCCCCATAATAAGATTGTATTTTTGTTCTGGTAGTTTAATTTTTGAGTGTAATTTGTTTAAAACTTGGAAGATGTCTTACGATTTTGTAGTGGAAGGGTTTTCCGACGTTTTTTGCTATGGGATGTAACTTGGTTTGACACCCTTGCACCATCGCATCTTCCTAGCAAGGCGTGCTGTGCTTGGGCGGCGGTTGCATGTTCATGGCGCATACACAATAACTGAATTGGTAGCTTTGGGTTTGAAACACTAGGGTTATGGGGTTCAAGTGCTCGTCTAGTCTTAACGGGCGGGGCTGGTCTTATTTGTGGCCAAAGAAACTGCTTTCTGAGCACTTTTCCCGGTGATTTAAGAGCCTTTTTTGAGAGACACCTTACGACATTTCATACAAACTTTCAAGTCATTATTTTCCGAAATTACTGAACCGATTTTAATGAAACTTAATACGCATAAGCAGGATATATAGGTCTAAAAAGGCAGGTCTAAAAGTTTACTAAAAAACATTTTCGAAAAATTGTGTTACAGTTAAATTAGACCGATTTTAAATAATCTATAGAAACAGAAATTTCAAACTATCTTATTTATTAAAAGACATTTTGAAAATATTTTTTTGTAACTTTTTAGACTATGTATCCTGCTTATGCGTATTAAGTTTAATTAAAATCGGTTCAGTCTTTTCGGAAAATAAGTACTTGAAAGTTTGTATGAAATGTCGTAAGGTGTAAACGCTCTGGCCCTGCCGCGCCGTGCCGCGTGAAATTAATGTACGAACTATACAACGTGTAACGTTAAATCCGCAAAACCTGAAAATAGTTTGATCAGTATTACGAGCAGAATCAATTGAACCACTTTTTAATATAGGTCACATTTTTCTAAAAATCTTCATAAAAAATGTTGCCCTGTCTATTTTTGTTCATAGGTCAAGCCATCACGTGCGCAAACCCGCCAAAATAGGTAAACAAACACAAATGTTTGTCGTCCAATTAAAATTTTCTTATACGCGGGAAAAAAAGAAAGAAAGAAACGATCAGAATTGCCAGTAACACTAAAAACAGCACATAAAACCTTTACGTTTTTTTTTCTCTCAGAATTAGGTCAATTGAATTAAAAATCATGTGGGGTCTCTGAGGTTTTGCGCATTTAACGTTACACGTGGTATATAGACTTACAATAATAATATACGAAGGTTGCGTGCAACAGATAGTTAACTCCAATTTGGGGAAGTTCCTCGTCTCCCGTATGGTCTAGTGGCTAGGATACCTGGCTTTCACCCAGGAGGCTCGGGTTCGATTCCCGGTACGGGAAAATACTTTTTGCGTTTTATTTCCTTGATAGATACATTTTGTTTGTATGCTTGTTAAAGAAAATATATTATTTATATATTTTTTTAATAATTAATTTCAAAACAATTTTTAAATTTGATATTAATAAGAGAGACCTCGTAGAAGATGGCGGGACGAGCTAGACAAGACCAGCGATCCGTGGTCCACATTGGCTCTGAACCGAGACAATTGGAAGTCGTGGGGAGAGGCCTTTGCCCAGCAGTGGGATGACGCAGGCTAACACTATCAGTATTAATAAGAGTATTCTGTGCTCTACAAATTGTAGAAGTAGTAGATTTCAAATTAATTGATTCTCTGAGATATTTGACCTCTACTTTATATGATTCTGAAATAACAATAACATACAAAACATCAAGCCTGTAATCCCCGAAGGGTTAGGCAGAGGTGTACCTAATAGTACACCCACATTTCGCCAGTTATGGTTAAGTCCCATGTAATAGGGGGCCAGCCTAGTGCTATCAACCGGGCACAAATCTACACTGCGTAGCTGCTACTGAGAAATTCCTGATGGAAAACCCAATAACAATTTGCCCGACTCGGGAATCGAACCTCATGCTCAGCAGCTACGATTGTGTCCACTAGACCAACATGGCAAAAATAACAAGTGCAGAATTATTTAATAGGGTATAATACTGGGTAAAGAAAACGAAATTCTATTTTGTCCGTCAGACAGGTAATACAAAAATATTAGACACGTATTTTTTGTTTTATCAAAATATCAAAAAATTACTTAGTTAACTCATTAAAGTTGGAGAGTGGGGGCTCACTACGTCCTATGTACAGTCACAACAAAGGAGATAAGTAACCAGATTCTCATACTAGTATTAAGAGAATCTAACATATAAAAATAACCTACACGTGACGTCATGCGCCATTTCAACTCAATATATCTCCGTAATTTTATGACCACGTGAAAAAATAAAAAATACTTGTTCAATACTTTTCAATAATCTACCCGACAGACAAAGAAAAAAAAATGTGATCATCCTCTATTGTTACAGTTAAATAAACTAGAAAGCCATCATATTACAAACTAGCAATATCAATAACACTAGAAACGGAAAATTTACTATTTGTTTTGAGATCCAAATATTTCGGCGTTGTTGCTACCGCTATAATCAAAACAAGAAGTAAATATCTTATTAATAGTGTTACTGTTTGTGCAGAGGAGCTAGTGGCTAAATAATAACAGCCGCCCAGGTCGATCTTTAAGGTTAAGCCGTGCTTGCCGAGGTTGGTCTGTGGATGGGTGACCATAATTACATATCGAGTTTCCTCCGTGCCTCGGAAAGCACGTTAAGCCGTTGGTCCCGGCTGTCATTTGTAGATCTTTGACAGTCGTTACGAGTAGTCAGAAGCTAAAAGTCTGACATCCAGTCTTACCAAGGGGTATCGTATTACCCTTGGCAGTTACTGGGTTGTGGAGGTCAGATAGGCAGTCGCTTCATGTAAAATAATGGTACTCAGCTGCATCCGGTTAGACTGGAAGCCGACCCCAAGATAGTTTGGGAAAAAGGCTACGCAGATGATGAGTGTTACTGTTTGTGGCCATATAAGTTTTAAAACTTATTAGCATTACCTAGGTACACATTTGGAAGAAGTTCCAGATAAATTCACAATATTATGTAAAACAACAACTGCTATTAGGTTTGGTTTAGGTTCCTAAGCAACAATATGTAGTGCCTGTGACAAATTAGGCCTATTAGCCCCAGGCTACACCTCTTCCATCATCATCATAGATCGTAGTAGGTAGATTGAATTGGGGTCATTGATCCGAAACGTAGGTATTATTATGGACATTCCTCTTCTTGTTTGATTGACGGCACGGTTGGCGCAGCGATCGACTGCTGCGCCGCGTGTCGCGGGTTCGATCCCCGCACGGAACAAATATTTGTGTGGCCTACAGATAGTTGTTCCGGGTCTGGCTGTTTGTGTTTGTGAATTTAAATGTTTGTAAACGCACCCACGATACAGGAGAAATTCCTAGTGTGGGGCACCGTTTAAAAAAAAAAAATGATTGAAATTTAAGTGCAACAATCTATAAAAACCGGCCAAGTGCGAGTCTTACTCGCACACAGGGTTCCATAGCTCCAAACAATATATAAATAAAATAAAATAAAAAGCCTTTATTGTTGATATTAGTTCTAAATTTAACAAAAGTTTTTGTGTGCCTAACACTTATTAACTTACATAACTATTATACTATTATACTAAACTTAATTTTTATCAGTAACTATTGTAGCACAACAGCTTAGCTTAGCTTTTAATTCGGCAAACGGTACTTATTTTTCAACTTGTCTTCCGACAAAGGCCTCCTCTAAAGATCTCCATTCTGTCCTATTCTTTGCTGTTCGAGTCCATGTTGGACCCGCTATTTTCCTGAGGTCATCCTCCCATCTCTTAGTCTGTCTACCTCTGCTTCTTTTGCTGTCTAGCGGATACCAGTCTGTTATTAGTCTTGTCCATTTTTCTTTCTTCTCCCTTATCATATGCCCTGTCCATCTCCACTTTAGTTGTTTGTATGTTGTGTATGCATTCTTGAATTTAGTTTTACTTTTAATGTCTTTTAATTTTTCTCTGTCTTTTCTTTTAACTCCTATTGTGCTTCTCTCCATTCCGTTTTGACAGACTTTTATTTTGTTTGTCAGTTGTTCTGTCAATGCCCAGGTTTGACACCCATATAATAAGCATGGCAGAATACACATATTATATACCTTCCGTTTTTCTTTCATCGGCATTTCTTTGTTCTTCATTACTTCGCTAAGTGACCAATATCGTTTCCAAGTGTTAGCTATTCGTCTTTCTATTTCCTTTTTCATGCAGTCATCGGTAGATATTAACTGTCCCAAGTAAATATATTCATGTACGTATTCTATTTGCTCATTATTCACTTTTATGGTGTCTGTTTGTAAAGAGTTAGTCAATAATTTTTGTTTTGGTTAGATTCATTGTTAGCCCTGCCTTGTCACTTTCATCGGCTAGTTGTTGTAGCATTATTCCTAATGTTTTTGGGCTCTCAGAGAATACGATCAAGTCGTCAGCAAAACGTAAGTGGCTCAGGTTTTCGCCGTTTATATTTAGTCCTCTATTCATCCAATCTAGGTTCCTGAATATCATTTCTAAGACGGCTGAGAATAATTTAGGTGAGATAGGGTCTCCTTGGCGTAAGCCTCTCTTAATCGGAAATTCTTCGCCTATAGCTTCTAATTTTACTTGCGCTGTACTCTTGCTGTACATTATAAAGGGGAGACGCCGGGACTGTATGGAGTCGGATTCATGGTCAAAAGATAAGAAAAGGTAAGATTATTTTTTGTATTTTATGTATGGGCCTTAGTTGCCTGATAATAAAATGATTGATTGATTGATTGAAAAGAAAATTTGTAAACAACATAAAGGAACTAAGGGGAATTTCAGAACGTATCGCAATTCTTAATATAAAACTAAATGGAGAAGAAGAATGGTCCATTATTCAGGCATATTCACCAACGGAATCAGACAAAAAGGAAGACCTAATAAAAACTGAAAAATTCTACGAAGACCTCCAAAACACCATCGAAACCGCAAATAAAAACGTCATAGTAATGGGAGACTTTAATGGACAAATCGGAACACAAAAGAACGGAGAAGAACATACTATAGGAAGCCACGGGTCTGGCACTAGAAGCAAAAATGGCGCAAGGTTGATAAATTTTTCCCTAGCAAACCGATTAAGTATTCTTAACAGCTTTTACAAAAAGAAAATGTCAAATAAATGGACATGGATATCACCTAACGGAATTTATAAGAACGAAATAGACTTTATTATGTCCAATAATAGAAAAATTTTCAAAGATGTGTCGGTCATACATAATTTAAATTTTAACACAGACCATAGAATGTTACGGGCTACAATGGCAGGAGAACACCCCAAGAAAACAAGACGATTTCATAATAAATATGCAGTTGTTCAATATACTGGAGAAACAGAATTACTGCTTAACAATCTCCAAACATCACTAGACAGCAAGGAATATCTACCAGTACAAGAAAAATACAACAAACTACTACACCAACTAAAAACTGTAACTAGGAAAACAAACACAAACAGCAGGAAAGAAATTTCACTTAAAAGTAAAGAATTACTACAGAAACGTAAGGATCTACGACAGAAAAAGAAAACTAAAGACAACCGTCAAAAAATTACAGAAATAAGCAAAAGGATAAGCGAACAACTACGCAGAGAAAGAAAAACAAAACGGTCTGATACAATGAGGAATTATATATCAAAAACAGGAGGAATAAAAAAGGCATTAAAAGAACTAAGTTGCAAAAAGGATTGGATACCAAGTATGAAAAAGAAAGATGGTAAAAGTACAGGAAAGAGATCCGAGATACTGAAAGCTGCTACAGAATTTTACCGAAATCTATACCAAAGTCAAAAGATAGGAAGAGCTGTAAAAGAATACGATACATCAATCGATGAAGAAGAAATACCGGAAATATTAAAATAAGAAACTATAAAAGCAATTAGTACACAAAAGAACGATAAAGCTCCCGGATCAGACCTCGTTACAAATGAACTACTGAAAACTACATTACCAGTGATTGCTCCGAAGCTTACAGATATATTTAACGAAATTATCGCAACGGAAAAGATTCCTGAGGATTGGACTAAATCAACTATTATACTACTACACAAAAAAGGTGATATAGGAGATATAGCAAATTACAGGCCCATTAGCTTAAGAAAACCAGCCCAAAGAACAAGCTGGATTCCGTCGAAATTTTTCAACTATAGATCATATCCACGCCCTTAGACAAATATTACAAAAATACAAAGAATATAACAAGACTTACTATCTAGGGTTTGTTGATTTTAATAAAGCATTCGACACATTAGAACACGAGTTTATCTGGGATGCACTAAAAACACAAGGTGTACAAACAAAATACATACGAATACTCCAAAATGTATACACCAAGAGTGCTCCAAACAATATAATAACAATATTTTGAACTGTCATTCATTAGTTAGTAGTATTAGTTAGTAAACTTCCACACAACCGCAAAACTAAATTTGTTTTTATAGTATGTTTATGAAAAACAAAGTTACTGCTGCAGTTTGATGAAAAAGTCCCATATCTCAAAAACTAAACATCATATCTTATTGAAACCAATTTTCGTTGATAGTTTTTTTTACGTTCTACAATCCTAAATATTTTCAGAATTTTCCTCCTCTTACTTTAGAAATTAGAGGGGGGGGGACACACATTTTGCCACTTTGGAAGTGGCCCTAGCGCAAACTATTCAGTTTAGAAAAAAATGATATTAGAAACATCAATATCATTTTTGAAGACCTATCCATAGATACCCCACACGTATGGGTTTGATGAATTTTTTTTTTTGGTTTTCAGTTCTAAGTATGAGGACCCCCTTAATTTATTGTTTTTTTTTCTATTTTCGTGTGAAAATCCTAATGCGGTTTACAGAATACATCTACTTACCAAGTTTCAACAGTATAGTTCTTATAGTTTCGGAAATAAGTGGCTGTCACATACAGACGGACGGACAGACAGACAGACAGACAGACAGACATGACGAATCTATAAGGGTTCCGTTTTTTGCCATTCGGCTACGGAACCCTAAAAAGGTGTGGTCTAAAGGCTGAAAATAAAAATAATTATTAATGCTTCGATCGGAATTCGATTGTTTTTATTTTTCAATAGATAAATAATAAATTAATTTAGTTTTGATACCTTCCTTAAAATTTTGAATTTAGTAGTAATAATATCACTACCAACATTAACAATATTTAATTGAATCCGGAAATACCGGGATTACTTTCCGGAAAAAGTCTTATCCATTTTATTCTTTCTGTGTGCATTTATGATAAAAGTACCGAAAATCAATCTACCTACTCCGATCACTGATCATCATCTAAAGGCTGACATCACATCACACAGGCCTCTCTTTGCTTATGACAATATTCACGTTCCTCTGCAAACCACATCCAGGATTAAACTGTTGTCATACATCTATCTAAATGTTCGTGCCAGAATGTGCCGCGGCCAGTACTATATGGTGTGGCGCAGTTTGATGGAGCATGTGGAACCCAAGGAGACAATCAGACAGAAGAGGCTGCAAGTCTTCAGCAATGATGTCCAGCGCTGCCAGAAGAAGAATGCTTTCTGCAAGGTTTGTGATTTTGTTATCACACTAATTTAAAATATGAAATGAAATGATTCATTATTTTATTATGAAGATCCCAATTTTTTAGCTTAATTTTTAAAGGTAAATTAGAAGGTCAAAAGTCTAAGGTTTGTATGGTGTCGGACGTAAAGAATAGCACCATCCCATATCTTCCCGTGGGTGTCGTAAGAGGCGACTAAGGATTTGCCAGACAATGGGCAGCAGCGTTCTCTGTGCTTTTGTGACAACCGTACTGCGATCGCCAACCCGCCTGCCAAGCGTGGCGATTATGGCAAAACCCCCCCTTGGGAGAGGCCTATGTCCAGCAATGGACGTCTTTCGGCTGAAAATGATGAAATTAGAAGATGCTATAAAACCACTCTTGCCAAAGGGATGAGAAGATGATGAGGGATGTTATCCAGGGCGCAGGGGTTGAGCTCTTTAGGCAGTTGGTCCATCTATATATATTATATAAATTACGTGTCACGTTGTTTGTCGGTGATGGACTCCTAAACTATTTAACCGATTTTAATCTTTGCACACCGTGTGCAGTTTGAACCAACTTGAAAGATAGGATAGCTTACATCTCAATTTATAGTCGTAATATTATTTTTTTGCAAATTAAGTTACAATTATTTGTTAGCTCCAAACGATTCTAACAGATGGCGGTATCTGTTGACTGGATTGAGTAAGTTTTCACTAGATGGCGCTCTTTAGGCAGTTGGTCCATCTATATATATTATATAAATTACGTGTCACGTTGTTTGTCGGTGATGGACTCCTAAACTATTTAACCGATTTTAATCTTTGCACACCGTGTGCAGTTTGAACCAACTTGAAAGATAGGATAGCTTACATCTCAATTTATAGTCGTAATATTATTTTTTTGCAAATTAAGTTACAATTATTTGTTAGCTCCAAACGATTCTAACAGATGGCGGTATCTGTTGACTGGATTGAGTAAGTTTTCACTAGATGGCGCTGTATAGGAGCGGAGCAGCAATGAAAAACATTGCGAAAACGGGGAAAATGTGACGCAGACGAAGTTGCGCGAGACAGCTAAGCTAAAATAAAATAACACCATGCCTATAATCCCTGAAGGGTTTGGCAGAGGTGTAGCTAATAGTGCACCCACATTTCGCCAGCTATGTTAAAATCACTTGTAATACGAGGCGAGCCTATTGCCATCAACCTCGTCTCCGTGTTCTCCGTTAAAACACGAGCCGTGGTAAAGGGCAGATGTTTACGGGACTGTCTCATATGTATAACCTTAAAGTTCCAACTATGCGAATTCTCAGCTTAATTTGATTTAATGACTTTCGATTTTCTATACAGCCTGATTCAAGTGTGGTCGTGCCTGAAGAACTCTCGCTATGGAAACAACAGACTGCGCTAAGAGAGAGAGTAGAAGATGCAGAGGCGAGAGTACTGCAAGCCAGGCAGGAGCTGAATCAGCTGGTGGATAAAGTTTCTAGCAGATGTAAGTAGATGTACTGCACGGGTTTAGGAGACCACATTTCAAATTCAATTTCTTTATTGCGAACCTTCCTATTGTCTTGAAGATGTTGACAATAGGAAGGTTCTTATAACTTAGTTGCCTGTTAGGGCATTGCAATTTAAATGTTATTTAAATATAAAAAATAAAATTAAGATATACACACACTCAATATTACAGTTGTTCCAGTTTACATTATCTTATATTAAATTATTAGTTTTGAAACATTTTTTATTATATCATACATTTCATATTCTTTTAATGTATATGTCATTTTATTAAGTATCACAATGATTTGTGACGACGTGATGTGTGACATTTATTGGTGTCAAGTCGCACGGCTGCCATTTGAAGATCTTTAACCACCATTACAAGTAGTTGGTGACCCTAAAGTCTTACCAAGGTCAACGTAATACCCAGTAGTAACTGGGTTGTGGAGGTCAGATAGGCAGTCGCTCCATGTCTTCTTCTTAGCGTGTCGATGGCAATCTAAATTGTGTCGAGCCAGAACTGGGCCACTGGTTTGGCGCCTTCACTAGCGTCCATCAGTTCCTGTGAAATAAAAAAATAAAAGGTGTTTTTGAACGACTAAAGTCAAATCCGTGTCGATAAGTGTGGGCGCTCCCTTAATTGAGTTGAGTTTGTTAAAGGCTGGATTTGGTTATTCAAAAATATTTCTAATTTGTTTTTTTTTGTGGAATGATTCCTTTATTCTATTCTTTTTTTAATGGTCTATCTAGATATATAATTGGTTATTAATTAAATGTTCCAACAATCAACAGGCTAAGCTTGGTCTCTCAAATCATTTGTTGTTTTGTATGGATTGTGTTTGCCTGACAAAATCAGTACCATCTTTAGTTTTTTTATCCTGATCGGTCCCACGCCTTGGCAAAAGCCTCCCACAGTCCTTTCACTTTTCTCGATGTTGCGGCTTCTCGCCAAGTATACCTAACAAAAAAAGTTAACCATGTTTTGCATGACTAAATGCATTACAGACCAGCTAAGTTTTTACTCTATCATATCTATACTTATATATTAATATTATAAAGGTGAGTAAGGTTAGGTTATGTTAGGTTGGTAAGTTTGTTTGTTTGCTTGGTTGAACGCGCTCATCTCGGGAACGATTGGTTCGACTTAAAAAACATTTTAGCGTTGGGTACCCCGTTTATCGAGGAAGGCTATATGTCATCACCCGACGACTAATAGGAGCGTAGCGTCAATGAAAAATGTTGCATAAACGGGGAAAATTGAACTCAGACGAATTTGCGCGGGCCAGCTAGTTTATAAATAATAAACAAAAAAGGCTCTTGTCACCCCTCAGTATCACACCGGAACTTATCCCGCGGGCGGGTCCAAGCTGCTCAGCGTCGCGCGTGGTTGCTGCAACAACTTGCTGAAGAGTTGCGCTCGAAGAAGTATAACCTTGGAGAGGCGAAGAGCATCGCTGACTCACTGTGCAGCGTTGAAGACTGTGGGGATGTGGAGGTAACTGCAATGGCACAAATTGATAAACACACATACAAGGGGTAACATGATAAACGCACATCCTCTCGTGTGGTGAGACGGACCATGAAACTGGACATCTTTAGTTCAGTTCAGTAAGTTCTAGAAGTTCACAAAAAATATGGACTTGCTATAAGAATAGGAAAAGCTATGAATTTTCAAAAGAGATAGAACAAAAGTGATTCAGTATCATGGTCTGACTCCACACGACAGGTTGTTATGGATGACAAGTGCCTTTCGGCTTCGTTAAGGGTAAACACCCTTAGCGAAGCCGAAAGGCACTTGTGGCAAAACTGCCATCCATTATTTCTGTTAAAGTATGAGGTTCAAAAGTGCCTTTTAACAGGCTTTTTTTGCCTATAACTTTATCTAAACTAATATTATAAAGGAAAGGATTTGATTGTTTGTTTGTTTGCATTGAATAGGCTCCGAAACTACTGGTCCGATTTGAAAAATTCTTTCAGTGGTATATAGCCCATTTATCGAGGAAGGCTATAGGCTATATATCATCACGCTACGTCTAATAAGAGCGGAGCAGCAATGAAAAAAGTTGCAAAAACGGGGAAAATGTGAAGCAAACGAAGTTGCGCCGGACAGCTAGTTGTTATTCTATAGCGCAATGCTGACAACAAATTTATAATTGTTTTATTTTAATTTTTTCTTGTTTGCTTTTTATATATTTTCTTTTTGTTAATTTTAACTATTTTATTTTTTGTTGCCCTGTGCGAGACTAATAAATACTCTTTCTTTTTTTTCTTTATTTAAGAGTAAGCTAGACAAGGTGACGTCACGTCGTCAGAACAGTCGGCCGGCCGCTCTGTCCGTGAGCGTCGCTCCGCTGGCGAGCTCGTCCGTGGCCTCTAGCAACGGAGACCTCAATGATACTGGTGAGTCTTCCTCCTGTCTTTTGTAGGTAAAACATTACGGTTTACGCCACTGAAGCTGAGTTTTAAACGAAGTGAGATAACCGACAAGTCCTAGAACTTGATTAAATTCGAGGACGTGACATCTACCAACCAGCACTGGGCCTGTGTGGTAGATTACAGCCCACTCCCTCTCATAGAGAGGCCTGTGTCCCAGCAGTGAGAACATTGTAGGCTGATTATGCTTTGCCATTAACGCTCCACATGTCTTGGTTGAGCAAAAGCCGACTAACAAAAAGTATTTACAAGGTTGATGTGAGTAACACCGCCAGGTTCGGAAGCCCTAGAAGGACATACACTGACCTTATTGGTGAGGTTCCTCAGGAAGGTCAGTTCGCATACCATGACGTCTTAAAGCAGTATTGTTTTACTCTTATTCCAGTGTGAGAAAGAGACAGAGCTATACAGGATGTCTAACGCCGTCTCTTTCCCACTCTGGAAAAGGAGTAAAACAATAATGTTTTAAGACGTCATGGTAGGAGTATGTTAAGACCGTAGCAGGTGGTTTCTGCCCACCCCACGAGAAAAAGGCATGAGTATATGTATGTAACTTTGGGATAATAGTTAAATAAAAAAATATATATCTATAGATCTACTTCTGATGTGTGTTTAACCAATATTGAGCAGAATTAGCCGATAGGCGCGAGCTGATAGATGAAAATGACTTGTAGTAATGCCGGTTCGGTTTTGTTCAACAAGCTGTAGAAGAGGACGTACATATTTTCTTCTATTGCTGTTTCGTTTGCTAAATATATATAGTCTGTGTATAAAATAACTTGTAACTAGAAATAATTTTGTGTGAACAGAAGAGCAGATAAGCTCCCTAGTGAAATGCGGCGGGTCGCTGTGGCCGCAGCTGTGCGAGCGTCGCGCCGCGCTCACCGCCGCACTACACGCGCCCACTGAACATGACGCGGCCGAAACTAACAGGTAAGGCTTCATAGAGCCCTTTATAATCATTCTGTGTATTAAAAACACTTCGTAAATTACTCGGTTAAGCCCGTCACCCGCGAGGAGTTCGGAAAGCTTAGGCTGATTTCACAGCTGCCATACGCGGGCAGGGGCAGGAGAGCAGCGGTGGCCCAGTGGTAGCAGCCCCGACTTACGAGCAGTAAGCCGTAGGTTCGAACTCAGGCAGTCGCATTACTTTGTGTAATTTATTTCATCACCGCTGCCCTCACCAACGATGAAGGAAAACATCGTGAGAAAACCGGCATGTCCTAGAACTAAAAAATTGACATGTGACATCTACCTACCCGCACTGGGCCCGCGTGGTGGATTACAGCCCACTCCCTCTCGTAGAGAGGAGGCCTGTGTCCTAGCAGTGGAAACATTATAGGCTGATGATGATACGCGGGCCGCGTGTGCTCGTTCATTGTTTCACAGTAATGCAGAACGCCCGTGCCCCGGGAGTTCAGTCGAGATGAGTAAATTAAATGACGGCGGATTTCTCATAAACGTAGTACAATATAAACCCTGCTTATGGGAAGCCTCAAATGTAAATTATAAAAACAAAGAGACACGAGCTCAGGCGCGGTACGGGTCTCGCGGACAGCTGTGAGAAACTTCGTTAACAAAAAAGAACCGATAATAAATCTATTAACTTACAAACGATATTCTATAGGATAACTCCTCAATGGGTACTGTCGCACACAGCATCACTTCACTGCACGCTGTCACTTAACGCGATCAAGAACAAGGTGCACACGAAACAAACGCAGAACAGACTCGCTGTCTCGCTCACACAACTTAATGTAAGTATTCTCTCTTTCATAGCACACTGTTCTGTTGGGCTAATATATACCACACAGTAATTTTGTAAAGGAAGCTTTAGAGCAAGATTCACCGAACTGACTGTCATTACTTTATGTTCGTGTTCGTATAAAACGCCATATTTATCTATTAAGTAATGTCAAAACACCCATACTGCTAGGTCTGTACTGTTGGTCACGTGGTGCCACTGTCCGGAGTTTGATAGTTGGCGGTATGATATACCCCCGTGCCTCGGAAAGCACGTTAAGCCTTTAGGCCTGCGCCTGATCTATCTTCGGTCGTGTTGGATTGATTTTTGAATTTCGTATAATTGTATGATCCAAAGATGATTAAAATAAATAAATAATAATATTATTATTCGTCACGTCCCACCCCCAGGAGTACCTGCCGGGCGCGGCGTGCGAGCTGCTCGTAGTGCGGTGCGAGCGCGCGCGCGCTGAGGCTCGCGTGCGCGCGCTGCGGGCCCTGCACGACGACGTGACGTCACGGCGCGGGCTGTTCGCGGCGCCTGATGGCAGTGCGCGCGATAGGCAGGCGGCCAAGCAGATCGCTGTCATTGATAAGGCTATTGTGAGTGGCTTTTAAATTCACCCCCCGACCATTGCCCGACGAGCGAGTCCGCGCCGCTGAGCATGTAGAGTTAAATTCCCTAAATAATAATAAAATGACCCAGCCTGTCCCTTGCTGCCCCCTTAATGACGCCCTGAGCCGAGGTCCGAACCCCACAGGGGGTGCCCTTAGCGAGTTCTTAAATGAAAGTTTGTATTGAACTTGTTTAATAAATAAATATTTTAATCTAACTAGTTAGTATGCCCTGGCAGGGGCCATAAATTCAATTTAAGGTAACCACAGATAGATAGTTCGGTCACAAGCTTCACAAGCTTAGCAGGTTGCTCTGCGAGTGGTCAAACCAAAAAAAAGCATTTTTATTCTTCATTTAATGTTTGTGTAATATAAAATAGTATTAAAACTACATAGAGAATGGTCTCTTCGGCCTTATATAAAATCAGTCACATAAAAAGGTAAAAAAACTCTCTGAAAAGGTCTCTGATCATGTTAGAGGGACACTAGCGGGGCAGGAGTGTGAATTTAGCCGGGTTGAGTCCGGCACTACTACACTACTGAGGTAGTTGAGGTGTTCGTGACCATTTCCTAGTCCTGCCAAACAAAATCTACAGATTTGAGAAGTTTTTTTGGTTATACGTTACAGAAAAGCACCCTCAAAACTTCATCATCATCATCGTCCTACCCTTGTCCCATTTTACTTGTAGTAAGCTCAACACATTCTTTTCTTCCATTCTCCCCTGTTTGCCATTATTTACTCCTTTTACTTCCATATCATTCCTCACACAATCCTTCTATCGTTTACTTGGTCTTCCTCTCCCTCTCCATCCAGAAACATTTATATTCATCACTCTAAAGTAAACTTGAGAACTTGAAGAACTTGTGAGTAGCGGTGACCCAGTGGTGGCTGCCCCGACTTACGAGCAGTAAGACGCGTGTACGAACCCAGGCAGGCGCATTACTTTGTGTAATTTATTTCATCACCGGCGCCCTCAAAAACGGTGATGGGAAATATCGTGAGGAAACCGGCATGTCCTAGAACTAAAAATTCGAAGACATGTGACATCTACCAACCCGCATTGGGCCCGCGTGGTGGATTACAGCCCACTCCATCTCATAGAGAAGAGGCGTGTGTCCCAGCAGTGGGAACATTATAGGCTGATGATGATGATGAAAGTAAACTTGTAAAGGCTGCAGTGGCCAGTCGCAGTTGACTAGTAGCGCTGGTGTTCGACAACATGGGGTGATAGAACAGTCATAAAGAGAAAGTGATACACAGTAAAAACTTTAGGAACCGGCCTTTGTAACGGTTGACGTTCAAATAAAACGGATTCTCAACCGAATTCTGATATTTGAATAATTTACTAATAAAACGAGAGCAGCGGTGACCCAGTGGTGGTAGCCCCGACTTACGAGCAGTAAGCCGTGGGTTCGAGCCCAGATAGGCGCATTACTTTGTGTAATTTATTTCATCACTGCTGCCCTCAAAAACGGTGAAGGAAAACATGGTGAGGAAACCGGCATGTCCTAGAGCTAAAAATTCGAAGTCATGTGACTACCAACCCGCATTGGGCCCGCGTGGTGGATTACGACCCACTACCTCTCATAGAGAGGAAGTCTGTGTCCCAGCAGTGGGAACATTATAGGCTGATGATGTTGACTAATAAAACATTACAGGAAAGCAAGCGAGACGAGCTGAAGCGTCTCATAACGTCATTAGCAATAACTGAGCGAAAGATACAGAACGTGCGAGAATGCCTCATCACTGTGTTCAACAGCTTCCATAGCGACGGCCAGACGGACAGCGACCGGTTTGGAGGTTAGTGCCGCAGATAGAAGGTTTTGTTATTATGCTTGTTGTTAGTCATTCATGCCTGTGTGAGAAATAAGAACTTGCCAAAACGTCTCTATATAAAAAAATACCGACTTCCAAAAAAACCACCCCAAAAATTGGAAAATAACTTAACTTTCGTAAGTCGGTGGTAAAAAAGTCAATGAAGCAAACAAAATTCAAGAAAGAAGGATGTCAGTAATTATTTTGCAAAAACAAGTTTTTATGATCCCTTTTTAGTTGTAGCTCACATAAATCATAGACATCTTCATATCATAGACATATTTAATCCAGCTATTTTGATTGGCTTTTGGTTCATAATGATGTACTGAATACATGGTAACTGTTTTAGCGTCGGTGTGTCTTCCACCTTGTATTTTAGTATATTTTTACACTAAAGACATAGCATTAGTTATATGATGACATTGAAATATTGCTGCAAGAACCGTCAATATGAGTTTAAAAGATAAACGCCCTCACACGCATACACACACGCATGCACACACACATTTACATGCACACACATACACATGCACACACATACACGCACACATTTACACATACACACATGCAAACATTCACACACACTATTTTAGGAGATATTCTCAGTTCTTTTATTTTGTTAGTTTTTTTTTTTAAATTTTAGATATTACTTATAATTTCTTTTTTAAATTTAATTTTCTTTTTGTACACCACTTTTACCAATTTTTTTTATTTGTAATTGAAGAACCTCTTCTTAAAGTTTCTGCAATAAACCTTTTTTTATTATTATTTAAGACCTTAATCGTTTATTCGTTCAGGTCAACTATCGCTGCCTCAAGAGTCCGTATCAACTCTCCGCCGGTTCTACGTGGAGTGGCGAGAGAGACACAGGAACAAGGTCAACCTGAGCATGGACCTCGACACTTCGGAGAACTGCTCGTATGATGCTGCAGGTAAACTATCTTACCATAAGAAGCCTCAGGCACTGTGGCCAGTGACCGCACATGGACCAGGTCGTAAATTCGAATGATTTTTCAATCGAAAATACAACTTTCGAATGGCATTTTGGATTATTACCCAAAAATATGAATACTTATTTTGATTGCACACAAAATTAAAAGATACTCAGAAACTGCAATAAGAAGGTGTTGCACAAGGCGAGCTTAACCTAGAATTAGGTTTTATTATAGCAATCAAAGTAAAGTGTAGGTACTTCGATTGCGAAATTTATTTGGTTTATGTGAGTGCTGAACAGAGGTCGGAATTAGGTAGAGTTATTTGTGTACTTACATTTATTTCATACAGCGAAGGAATAAAGTGGATATGCCTCAAATCCCGAGATAAATTTTAAAGAGAAAATCCCGTGGTTTATTAAAGAAAAAAGTTATATACTTTTACACAATTTAAACCATCCGACATCGGACGTCCGAAGTTGCTGAATTCCAATGCGCACACGCAAGGGAAGATCTATACTAATATCAACATTTCGATGCAAGTACAAAAATAACTCTACCTAATTCCGACCTCTGGTGATGAATAAAGATCATTATCTTAAAACCAAGTAAATATTATGTAAGCAACGAGTGTTTGCAATTTTAAAATCGTTACAGTTAACGACAAACTGTTGCAAACCGAAGGTGAATCTTGCACACCTACTACACTGGGCCGCAACTATGAACTCCAGTGCTCTAACTGTGACCAGCGCGAAGTCCTTAACAATCCTACTTTAGAATGTAGAGGACTAAAAGGATACCAGTTGTTAACTAAAAGGAAACCAGTTGTTAAAGATCATTTTTATTTATTGATTTTTCAGAAAATCCGAACCCAACATTCATTGATGAGCTCAAAATCTACTTGAAGAAGTTCAAATTGGAGAAGAATAGAAAACTGGTGTTGGAAAGGTGAGCATAACTTCGCTCTGCTTCTAAGATAAGGAAAGAACACGCAAGAAGCATTCTTCGATTTAAGGTTCACTCAAACTGGACAAGAACAGATAACACATAACCAGAGATCGGAATAATTACAATTTATTTATTATTCAACAAATTTACATTTGTGTCGAACATATACGAAGTGGTTTTCACAATAAATGTAACACATAAATTATACAATCATAGGAAAACCAGGCAAAAAAAATATCACTACATTCCACACTGGTCACAACATTATTAGTCTTTAAACATTACATAACACACACATTACATTACATTTATAATAATAAGAATTCATAATCAATATAAATTCAAAGAAATGTATGTCAAAAAAAAATCATTATGATGTAATGTCATGATAGAATGTTGGATATATTACTTAAGTCATTAAAATATAATCACATATTAGTTCGAACTACTTTTATCTTTGAGAAACTTTTCAATGCTGTTACATTTCTTCAATAATAACGAGTTTAAATTGCTCTAATTCGTTCGGATTCAAATAGTTTTTAAATTGTACAGGCAATTTATTAAATACATTTACTGATTGCACTCTTGAGGCATGTTTAACGAAATTAAAAGTATATTTGCCTGAACCCACCCACACCCACCCACCCACACCCACGATACAGGAGAAATTCCTAGTGTGGGGCAACGTTTTTAAAATAAAAAAAACTTCGAGCAGGTAAGTAACATGTAGATAATACCTCCGCATAAAATCACGAAATGATTTTTAAGTGCCGTAATAAAGTATTTAAATCAAAGAGAGGTATTATCCACAAGTTACCTACCTCCTTTAGAAGTTAAGGCAAAAACTCTACCTATTCCGATCGCTGCACATAACATAACATCAATCCTGCAATTCCCAAAGGGTTAGGCAGAATTGTAGCCAATAGTACAGACATTAAGTAGTTACCCGTGTGGCGTACTCGGATACCCGGACTGTAGAGGGGTTAGCACATACTGATGCTGTTCATGCTGTCTGTAGACCCACATTTTGCCAGTTTCTCTATCTTACGACGATCATAATAGGGTTACCTAAGGCGATTTTTGAGTCGTAAACGGTATTATGTTTAAGTCCCATGTATGTGTGTCTCAAGTCCCATTTGGGGCAAGCCTATTGCCATCAACCGGGCAGACTCCGTAGCTGCCATCGAGAAATTCAGATGGAAAACCCAAAAACACTTTGACCGCCCTGGGAATCGATCCCAGGCTTTCTCAGCAGTCGCGCTTATGACCACAATACCAATGAAGCAGTCAGACAAGGGCGGATACTTTAGTTAGTATAATAAGGACATCCGTCCTTGTCTGACTTTAGTTAGTAATTTAGCAAAACAACTGTCGTGAAAGAAACAATGGTGAGATAGTGGTAAAGCGCGAGCCTATAGACAGTAAAAAAAAAGTCCGGAAAAAGCCCAGCTAACATAACTATCGCGAAAGTCCGGTGTCCGGAGATGTGCCGGCAATCCAGCCGCAGCGGTTTGACAGCGGTTATCATAACCTTCGATTTACGAAAACATATTGTCATCTTTCAGCGGTGAAAAAATCTGGATATTCGAAACCCTACAAGCCTCCATCGACAGACTGCACTCGAGCTGGCAACGCGATGACGTCACGTGCTCGCTAGTGTGTCCGTCTGTCTGTCTTTCGCGCAACTTGCTGCGACTCATACACGTGGTGGAGAAGAAGGAATATTTGGAGGGAATGATGAAGAAGCTAGAGGGAAGTCACAGGAAAAATGTTGCTATAGGTGAGGTTTCTTCATGTATCTTGTTTATTGTAAGGCAAAGCTTTGACCAAACGGAGGCGAAAAGGAAGCTGTCTGTCTGTTTGTTCCGGCTGTTCTCCGAAAAGGCTGGCGGGACGTTTACTGGCAGATAGCTGATGTTATAAGAATAGAATAAAACTTTATTGTACAACAAAATTTATAACGGGCTTAAAAAATAATAAGGAGTATTTTAGAGTTTTTATTTTAGAAAAATGATGGTTTTGTATAAAAATAAAACCCTTTGAAATTGTTAACAAAATCCTATTCAAATTGAGAAGTAATGTTTTTTAATCATTTCACGCGAAGGTCGGGAGGCACTGCTAGTCTTTCATAAAAAACCGGCCAAGTGCGAGTCTTACTCACACACAGGGTTCCATAGCCCCAAACAATATTTTGAACTGTCATTCATTAGTTAGTAGTATTAGTTAGTAAACTTCAAGTCAACCGCAAAACTAAATTGGTTTTTCATAGTATGTTAATCAAAAACAAAGTTACTGCTGCAGTTTGATGAAAAAGTCCCATATCTCAAAAACTAAACATTATATCTTATTGAAACCAATTTTCGTTGATAGTTTTTTTTACGTTCTACAATTCTGAATATTTTCAGAATTTTCCTCCTCTTACTTTAGAAATTAGAGGGGGGGGGACACACATTTTACCACTTTGGAAGTGGCTCTTGCGCAAACTATTCAGTTTAGAAAAAAATGATATTAGAAACCTAAATATCATTTTTGAAGACCTATCCATAGATACCCCACACGTATGGGTATGATGAAAAAAAAAAATTTGGTTTTCAGTTCTATGTATGGGGAACCCCAAAATTTATGGTTTTTTTTCTATTTTTGTGTGAAAATCTTAATGCGGTTCACAGAATACATCTACTTACCAAGTTTCAACAGTATAGTTCTTATAGTTTCGGAAAAAAGTGGCTGTGACATTCAGACGGACAGACAGACAGACAGACAGACATGACGAATCTATAAGGGTTCCGTTTTTTGCCATTCGGCTACGGAACCCTAAAAAGAGGATGACATTAAAAACTTCACCACTCTTCGATTACCTATCTGCACTATTGCCTTTACCTCATGTTTAACACCAAACCACCGCACTTCCAGATATATCATCAGAAACAGAAGAGGAGCAGATAACCATAGACAGAATAAAGAAACGACTCAACGAGAATCTCATCAGCCTTCAGAAAACCACCAAAACCCTGGACTTAGGACATGAAAACCTTCATCTGTGGTCTGATAATGATTTGAAGAAATATATCTCTTGCAACAGAACCGTTGATGGAAAGACTTATAAGGAATATGAAGGATATTATTTGGAGAGTTTAAATCTTAATATTTAAGTTAGAAACGACAGTAGGCCGCGTAATTCTAATTGTCTTACGTTTTTTGCAATTTTCAGCTCACTGTCTGTTTGTCTAAACTAATATTATAAAGAGGAAAGATTTGATTGGTTGTTTGTTTGTTTGTTTGCATTGAATAGGCTCCAAAACTACTGGTCCGATTTGAAAAATTCTTTCAGTGTTAGATAGCTCATTTATTGAGGAAGGCTATAGGCTATGTATCATCACGCTATGACTAATAGGAGGGGAGCAGCAATGAAAAATGTTGCGAAAACGGGGAAAATGTGACGCAAACGAAGTAGCGCCGGACAGCTAGTATGTTGATAAAATACAATTTCATGAAAGAGCATTCTATGGGATTAATGTAATTAGTAATTGTATCGATGACTAGCTGCACCCGGCATGCGTTGCAATGCACTTTTTCCTACCTACCTCCTACCCTACCTACTTACCCTACCTACCCTACCTTCCTTACCTACCTACCTACCCTTCCCTACCTAACAACCTACCTACCCGACTTACCTACCTACCTACTTAACAACCTACCTACCCTACCCACCCTACCCTACCCTACCCACCCTACCCTACCCTACTCTACCCTACCATACCTACCTACCCTACCCTACCATACCTACCTAGCCTACCCTACCTACCTACCCTACCCAACCTGTCTACCTTACCTACCCTTACCTTTTAAACTATAGACCGGTACTTAAAAAAAAAAATATACAAACCTTGTCCCGAAAATAACGTTACGTTAACAGTAACACAAAAAAATAGAATTATCCAATTTGGCGCAGTCGTTCAGAAGTTATGCGCTATTTTTATTTGTACAGATTTTTATTGTTATAAATTCTAAATAAATACGTGTTACGGTTGCATAATATTTTAATTAACATACAACCTAACACTAACCAGGAAATTACAAAAAAACGAAGAAGATTTAAATTTCGCGGGCTACCTTACCACACTCTGTTCGTTCACGGTGTCGTCTTGCGTCACGCGACACGCGCACACTTCATTAGTTCATTCGCTTCAGTGACTTGTGTGACTTGCTCGAAACACTTTCTTGTATTCATTTTCTCCCCACTCGATGTCACCGGGACGCGAAGTGATATTGTATGCAATGTATCTTGTGTATTAAATGATTATGATAAGAATTTTGTTGTTTTATTCGAAATCAAAATATTTTATTTTACATAGGCCTACATGGGCACTTATAAAACGTCGACAAAAGAGGCACGGTTCGGGTTGGTCGTTTCCTATGGAGAAGAACCGGCAAGAAACTCCATGGTTACTCTTTTAAAATCATTAGGTTCTACAATATTTGGATGTTACAGCGTTATTACTTAAGTATGAGAGGACAGCGTAGGCCCGACAATAAGTCATTCATCGTTTCAGCCGAAAGACGTCCACTGCTGGACATAGGCCTCCCCCAAGAAGGGGGGGTTTTGCCATAATCGCCACGCTTGGCAGGCGGGTTGGCGATCGCAGTACGGTTGTTACAAAAGCACAGAGAATGCTGCTGCCCATTCTCTGCTAAGTGCCTTAGTCGGCTCTTACGACACCCACGGGAAGATATGGGATGGTGCTATTCTTTACGTCCGACACCATACAGAACAATAATAAGTCATTGCTTACTACAAAAGGTAGAAAAAGCTAATAGTAAAAAAAAAAATACAAAGCCTAAGAACAAACAATATCCACACATTCACAAAAAATATTAGTAAAAAACATAAGAACAATAGATTAAACAATTGACACAAATATAGTCATCAGTACTGTAACTATTCTGCACAATGAATAAACGGTGCAATGATTTGAAAACATATTGTAAATATCTGAAAAAAAAGAATGGAATAAATAAAATTGGGAATAGTTAGTAGGAGACATTCACATATTTGTGTCGTTTATGAGCTACCAGGGAAGCCGCATGAGCAGAAGAAACTACAGCCAAACTTCTTTATCTTCAACGTAGGCCTTAATTTTGTTTAATAAGCTTTTTTAATAAGGACACTTTTGATGTAATTTTTAAACTTTCCATCGGTCAGTTCTGTCTGACCTTGGCAACTTATTTTAAAAGCGTATACTGTTTATAAGAAATTACTTGCTAGTTTTTGTTAATCTAAATTTGGGTATTACAATTTCGTGTTTACTGCGTGTGTTTATAATAAGGACGTCGCTTCTAATTTTGAAAAGCTCTCGGTTTTTGCGGACATATAAAATACATTCTAAGATATAAAGTGAAGGCAGAGTCAGTATATCGATCTCTTTAAATTTTTCTCTGAGGGACTCCCGAGGACCCTTTTTATAGATCGCGCGGACTGCCCTCCTTTGCAATATAAAAAATGAATCAACGTTTGCTGCCGATCCCCACAGCAGAATACCGTGTGGATTATATATTTGCGTGTTGATATAATAATTGTAAAGACACGATAATTGTATGGTTACCAATGCCTGTGGATATCTGCATTGTGCTGTGTGCATTACACGCGGCATTGCTAAAAAACTTATATCGATCGATAACATACCGAACATCGGCTTATCCTCAAGGAAAACAAACATGATAAGGTAAGTACGGTTTGGTATTCCTGCTAGATATGGGAAACTTCCGGTCCGTAATCATGACTCTGTGGAATTCTTGTGACAGTGCAGTGCTATGTAAAATTTGTCAGACAGACACAAGGTTGAAGAAATGGGTAATGGTTCTCTTATAAGTATGTAAAATAAGATACACATGAAACATTGACACGACACATGACATTGTTACTTTTCTAAAACTCCCTAAGAAATGGCAGTATTACAAGATTGGTGACTACGTAGTACTACTAGGTACGCAAGATGGCGTGCAAACAGTCATGCGTTCGACTCTTCGGTGTGACCAGCCTTCGCTCAATTTCCATGAGTAGAATAACCTCATTAAACTTATGTAATAAAAATAATACAACAAGAAAACGACAACATATTATTTAGAAGCTCAATAAAATAAAAAATACATAAAAACAATTCCAAGACTTAAGTAATTGAATTCATTTTTGTATGCAACACTACAACAAATGTCAAACAAAACAAACTTGCCGCCGGTTTGCGTGTGCGCATACCGGCGGCAAGCCGGTATTTTATCCGTCCAAAAGTGCTTTTTCCACCTAAGTCCGTTGATTCGAGCCTCTGGCTCCTCCGGCCGCGGCCCCGTGTTGATTTTGTGCTTGTGTTCATTATGAAAATCAAGTTTTGAGACAGGACTCTGACGACCCGTTTGGTGCCTCAACAATTTTGTTTTCGTTTCGTTTTTGTGACATTGATATCTTCCTATTATCATGTCTACCAGACAGTGTTGCGTCCCCGGATTACATTACATTAATAAATAAGAAGGAGTGTGATGATGATACGGATTTAAAGTAAAAGAAAACTTAGCAAGAAGTGTTTTAAAAGAAAGAAAGAAATAATTAAATTGAAGATCATTGTTTTATTGTATATTAATGTGAATTACTTTTTCGATTATCTACATAACTGGACGCGAATATTTAATTCACATACCCTAACCCTTAAAAATATTATTTAGGCTATCAAATAACAAGTAAGTAGTAGGCTACGTACGTATGTATATGTAGCTATAGTATAGCAGCTATAGTATAGGTACGTATAGCTGCTACTGCTGCTATGATTATGTTGGCATTAGTTCCAAAACCTACGTCCAGAGGGCGACATTTGATGTTTCTCACTTTCGTCGTTGAGTTGTACCTCTATACCATATATTTAAAAGTACTCTGTGGTCCATCTGTCTGTCCACAGAGTACTTCGACCGACATACAGGACGAATGTATAATGGTTCCGTTTTATATTTAGGTAGGTACGGTTCGATATTTCTGCTAAATATGGGAAATTTCCGGTTCGTTGGGATTAAGAGTTTTAGAGTCCCCCAAGGTTCAAACCTGGGTCCAATTATTTTCTTAAAGTTCTTCAATGACATAGTTCTGACAATAAAACACAGCAAATATGTCGTAATTTCCAGTCCATCTCAACCTTAAAGGTGCTCTTTAATACTCCTGTGAGAAGTCTTTTGGACTATGCATCTCCAGTTTGGAAACCCACTTACCGTGTTCACGTAAATAGGATTGAACGTATCCAAAGTAGCTTCACTAGATACCGTAATTTTAAAAGCCCTAGTTGTCCACGGAATTTCTCTTATGGTCATAGACTCGGCCACTTCAATATGTGCTCACTTGAACACCGAAGATACGTAACGGACCAAATCCTACTTTATAAAATAGTTAATGCTCCCGATCCTTTTAGCGGACCTAAGAATAGCTGTAGGTACCTTGACAACAAACTATAAGATTTAGTCGCGATACCATAACCTTAAGCAAAGGTTAGTACGACTCACAGTGGTGGCTTGCCACCACTCGGTCTGTCAGTTATGGAGTCGGTCTGTCCGTCCGTATGTCACAGTTTTCATCCTGAGACTATTATGTCACCACATATTTGTAATTTGGAGAGTAGGTGCCTTCTATGAACCGCTACTACTAAATATGATGTGAATTAGTTATTAGTTGTTCCGGGTCTGGCTGTTTGTGTATGTCAGTTTAAATGTTTGTAAACGCACCCACGATACAGGAGAAATTCCTAGTGTGGGGTAACGTTTTTTTAAACAAAAAAAAAAAAAAAAATTAATTAAAAACACAAAAATAGGTGTAACAGAGGGTTGAAAAAAAATCTACGCATAGGTATAACTGTCGGGTGTCAATCAATAGGTCTTAAAAAACCGACCAAGTTCGAGTCTTACTCGCAAACAGGGTTCCGTAACCCCAAACAATATAATAACAATATTTTGAATAGTCATTCATAAGTAAATTTACACTCAACAGCAAAACTAAATTTGTTTTTCATAGTATGTTAATCAAAAACAAAGTTACTGCTGCAGTTTGGTGAAAAAGTCCCATATCTCAAAAACGAAATATCAAATCTTATTCAAACCAATTATCGTTGAAAGTTTTTTTTACGTTCAACAAACCTAATTTTTTTCAGGATTTTCCTCCTCTTACTTTAGAAATGAGAGGACACACACACATTTTACCACTTTTGAAGTGTCTATCTTCCAATAAATTGACTTTGAAAAAAAATGGATGAATGGATGGGTTTTAGGAATCTTAATGTCATTTTTAAAGACCTATCTATAGACACCCCGCACTTATACTTAGGTTAGGTAAAAAATATTTTTTAGTTTCATTACCACGTATCAGGAGAAAATAAAAATAACTACAAGAAGAGGACTATCTAAACGGACTATCTAAAGAACTATCTAAACTAATATTATAAAGAGGAAAGATTTGATTGTTTGTTTGTTTGTCTGTTTGTATGTATGTTTGTTTGCATTGAATAGGCTCCGAAACTTCTGGTTCGATTTGAAAAATTATTTTAGTGTTAGATAGCCCATTTATCGAGGAAGGCTATAGGCTATATATCATCACGCTACAACCAATAGGAGTGGAGCAGCAATGAAAAGTGTTGCCAAAACGGGGAAAATGTGACGCAAACGAAGTGGCGCCGGACAGCTAGTTTTGGTATAAAATTTCGTGAAGCGGTTTACAGAACACATCTACCTACCAAGTTTCAACTGGTAGTCCTAATAGTTTTTGAATAAAGTGGCTGTGACTTACAGACAGACTGACATGACGAATCTAAAAGAGTTCCTTTTTTTGCCATTCGGCTACGGAACCCTAAAAATTATATTGAGGTTCCTTAAAATACTCTACTTTTTCTTATGTCAATGGTTGGTGAGATAGGGGGGCACTATCCTCTTCTTACTTCTTGTTTTTCATTAATAAACTCTGAAAAAAAAGAGTTTCGATGTTGAATGTAAATATAAACACATGAATGAGCGTTGAAAATATTTTTATTGTCTTAAGTATTTGGTGCCACAGAACCATGTCTGTCCGAGTACGACTCGCACTTGGCCGGTTTTTTTCGTATGGGTTTGAATTGCAGTTAGGTGGCGCCGTAGAAATCTCGCCCAGGGAGCTGGTAGTGCTAAAACCGGCACTGCCTCGAACTTTAGGTAAATTAGGTTAACCTATAGTCCGGGGAATTTACGCCGAATATTAGGTTAACTTTGCATTAATTAAAAACAGCGATTTTTTTCATTGAATGTGTAGGGTATGAACAGGAGAGTATATTAAGCTGTATCCCGCGAAAAGTTCACCTCCGCGTGTATGTTTTTTTTAAGAAAACGTCTAATATGTATTTATCTTGGTGGAAAAAAATATAAACAGGTATGTTTATTTGGAGTATTTGTAGAACAGATTGAGTACTACAAGTAGGTCAGAAAATTAAACATTTTCGTCCACGGAAAATCCGTTTTTTTTTTTAAATCTTATAATTTGACTTCGTACTCAAGGCAAAAATATTAACAGGACACAAATAGTGCTAAAATGATTTATATCACCATGTCTAACTATTATTATGAAAATTAAACATATTCTGCTCCGGACTTCACAGAAAATCAAGAAAAACAAAAAATCTTAAATACTACTTACGGCAAAAATGTAACAGGATTTAAATTCATTGAATAATGAGAAATATATAAATCCAAACCTTAATCCCCCAAAATTAAACAAATTAGAGCGATAATTAATATTGTCAAAGTAAAAATTAAATTACGATGCACGGTGTCAGCGCTAAGCAGCGTGCGGCGTACGGCGTGTGCTAGTGTGCGTAAACAAGATAAGCGCTGCGTTCATTGTGTGCGTATGACTGTGTTGTTGTTTGAGTCGGTGTTTTATTGAGTTACGCGATTGTACACCTTATTTCTATTTCGGAAAGATCAAATTCCTATGAAAGTGCTGCGCCAAATACAAGAATAAAGCTTGCAGACGTATTTTACGTAAACATTAATTGACTTTTTTTTTCACGATTTGCTTTAAAGTGTTTAATTTTCGTGTAAATAGGTTAGAAATAGCCTTTAGATGAAAGTTAAACTAAATTAAACCCTGTTACCTTTTTGCCTCAACCGCTATTGTAAAAAAACTGGTAATAATAACTTCCGGTACTTAGTACATTTTGTTTAATTTTGTTTAATGGCGGTGTAATATATTAATTTAAGTTATTTTATGTAAAAAAACCGCTGTTTATATTTTTGCCTTAAGTACAATCCAAAAATTTCGTAAATGTTTTTTTACCGTAATTTCCGTGGACGAAAATGTTTAATTCTGAAAAAATATATTACTGTCACCAATTCTTTACCTAAAGTAACTAAATTTGTCCTGTTAACTTTTTTTCCCATGTTTTTATTCACAAAAACGCGTTTTCGTCTTTTTCAGCTTGATCCGGTCTCGGAAAATGTTTAATTTTTTTTTATTATTTGAAGAGCTATGGTCAAGTACACGATTCAAGAAAAAAATCGCTGTTTATATTTAATGCAGGGTTCAAATCTAAAAGCCCCGGACTACTATTCCGATTACTGCTTATAAACACAATGAGTGGTATGTAGGTACTCCTTATCGCATTACAATTGAAAACTGAAGGCAGTCGGTTGAGTTGTTTTGTTACAATTATTTTTATCGCACTGGCAATTAATAGGAACATGCACTATGATAAGCCGCCCTTTTAATAAGTAGGAGCATTACCAGGGACGTAGCTACCGCCGTATCAATTATACGGCCCCCCCCCCGGGCCACGGGGGCCCCCGACGTGCTTAAGCAAAAATTAATAAAAACTTTAGAAAAACTAAAGTCATCGTCAATGATTTAATAAACCAGTTTGCCGAAAAAAGGCAAGGAGAGTGTAATATTTAATTTGAAAAATTTGTAAAAATTTTGGAAAAAGTGACAAATAGATAATTATGATGATTAAATATTTCTTTAAATTTTATGCAAACATTTTTTTTTTCTTTTGTGAGAAATGTTTACCCTTCATAAGGGCCCCTAAACAAATTTTATACGGGGCCCAGCCAAGGCACGCTACGCCACTGAGTGATTATTTACTGATTATTCTGCCATCTAAGGGCTCAGTCTAGTAAACTTGACAGCCCGTCGAAATATTCGAAAACTTTTTGGAACTAAATATAACTGGCTTGGGGAAGCCAGTTATTTTTAGTTCAAAAAAGTTTTCAGACAATGAAACAAAGAAAAGAGCAAAAAACAAACAAAAGTTACTTTTGTTTGTTTCACTGAGTTGTTTGCCACTGCCTTCAGAAAGTAAATTTATTCTTATTCATCATTTCAGCCGAAAGACGTCCACTGCTGGACATAGGCCTCCCCCAAGTGGCGCCACATTGACCGGTCCCGTGCGACTCTCATCCAGCTGATCCCCGCAACCATCACCAGGTCCTCGGTCCACCTATTGGGAAGGCTTCCAACGCATCGTCTTCCGGTTCGCGGCCGCCATTCTAAAACTTTTCGGCCCCATCGGCCATCCGTTCTGCGAGCAATGTGCCCTGCCCATGACTGCCACTTAAGTTTGGCAATTCTTCGGGTTACGTCGGTAACCTTCTCTTGCGGATGTCCTCATTTCTGATTTGATCACACAAGGAAACTCCGAGCATAGCCCTCTCCATTGCCCTTTGGGTGACTTTAACCCTTCTGATGAGGCCCATTGTGAGCGACCACGTTTATTCTTATTACAAAAGATTTTATTAATGTGGGATTACCGCGCAAGCGTTCTCTACCAAATTTAAAAAAATATAGTAGCTGGCTGAATACATAACCACATCCTTTTATAGAAGTCGGTTGAAAGGAAATAGTTTAGTACCCGCGGGTATGGTATATTTAGGGTAGGTACTTACGTAGAGGTGGTGGAGTGGATGGTGGGAAACTTTCGGAAAGACTACCATCATGCATAGGTACCGGATTTGTATCCGGCAACAGTCCAGTATCCGGCCTAATTCCTGACCGCATACTTCAAACTTCGCCCGATTATTCTACTCTTTCTTCGCCTAGTTTTAAGGAATCACTCAGTTTGGGCCAAACTGAGTGATTCCTTAAAACTTAAAACTTAGGATCTTCTTCCAGACACTCACATTATATGTAGTAAAACTGTTTTACTATAATGTGAGTGTTCGGATGAAAATCCGAATTTCCAGTATTCGGCCAAACAACTATCCGTTCGCAATGGCAGCATAGTTATTGCTTATTCTAGTAGATAATAGGTACGTAGTATAGCATACACCTACATGGGCACTTATAAAAAGTCGACAAAACAAACGGTTCTCGGTACGGGTTTTTTTTATAAATGTTGCCCCACTAGGAATTTCTCCTGTATCGTGGGTGCGTTTACAAACACTTAAACTCACATACACAAACAGCCAGACCCGAAACAACTGTCTGTGGGCCAAATATTTGTTCCGAGCGGGGATCGAACCCGCGACACGCAGTATTTAAAGTAAATAGTTAACAACATTAAAAAAAAAACTTGTGGTCAAGTTGAATTATTGACCTCCAATATTTACCAGGAAGGGTCTACAACAAAAAATAATAGCAATGACGGGGAGAACAATTTTATTGCCTTTTAGCTTCGTAAAGAGGGTATTTCTACACCCATTTTAATGGTGCCTACCTATAACCTAGCTATATAGTATTACCGACCCTTTGTGCCTACGGCCACAAAATACTTATTACCTACCTGACTTAAGCAGGTAGGCGCCTCACGCAAAATAGCTAACTTATCCAGCCAAGCCACTACACAACCGCGCGCCGCCGCGCGCCGCGCCGCCGGATAAAACCACCATTTACTTACCTACATATGTATAGGAATTGCCAGTCTGCTACGGTTACGGAACTCACTTGGCTCACGACTACATACGAGCTCGAATTCAACCTTCACATTTTAAAATACGTGTGCAAGCTTAAAAAAAATCTATGAAAAAGAAGACTCCACTAAAGCTCTATAAATAAATTCAAAATAAAAAATGTCGAAACTGCGAGATATTTCGAGATCTAAGATGACGTAAGGTTAAATCTACCGCAAGGCCTATGCCATTGAGTTTATTTTCAGTTGTCATCAACTTTGCTACATAAAAAGAAACATTGTCTTTGGAATAGCAGCGTCAGCGTAGAACGAGTTTTGAGTACCTACTTCTAACACAGATTTATGGACCATACTAATTCTGAACTGGTATTCAGCTGCATCCCTCTTGTGAAAAAGTTGGAAAGGGGTTTGGGTAACTTTGTATGAGCCCGTGACATGATATTTATTCACAGCGGCCACAAAGATAATTGTTGATAACGTATAGTGGAATTTATAATAATAATGACTCTTAAAGGAATTTTGCCGAAAATTCTATCGGAGCTTAAATATCTGAAGTCAAAGTTGTGTTATTCGTTTATTACTGCTGTTTGCTACTGTTATGTACTGTTTTGTATACCTACCTACATATTTTATCAAAAAAGAACACTTAACTATCGTTTACCGTATGTCATTAACTCATTACTTCCCAGAATTTGGGCCCTTAGCAGCGACACTATCGAATGATGTCATATAGAATGTTTTTTAAGGCGGATACATACTTGCATGTCGTGGCGTGTCGTGATCTTTACTGTCGTGACGGTGAGTGTGCACACTAACGTGTCGTGTCTAGGGCATGCGATCCGGATACCCGGTTTACCGACCGATTTGAACCGGTTTTTTATAGACAGTAAAACCGGTTTTTCGGTTTTTGGTTTTATTATTTTTAAATTTTATTTGTGTGGGGAAACAAAAAATACTCTATAAATATTGGGAGTGGTGGTACTCTTCTTCAAAAGGGGCGACAATGCCCAGTTGAAGAACTACTGGGCCATCTCACTTCTAAGCCATGTCTAAAAGTTGTTTTCAAGAGTCATCACGAATCGTCTCGCGCGCAGCTTTGACGATTTGCGGCCTCCCAAACAAGTTGGATTCCGAAAAGGCTTTAGCACCGTAGACCACATACATACGCTGCGACAGGTTATACAGAACACCGAAGAGTACAACCTGCCTCTCTGTTTAACGTTTGTGGACTACGAAAAAGCCTTCGATTCGATCGAGACTTGGTCTTTACTGCAGTCGCTCCAACGGAGCCAAATTAACTATCGATACATCGAGGTGTTGGAGTGTTTGTACAAAAACGCCACCATGACAGTCTGACTTCAGGACCAGACCTCAGAACCTATCCTTCTGCAGCGAGGTGTGAGACAGGGAGACGTCATATCTCCGAAACTGTTCACCGCTGCACTCAAAGATGTCTTTAAGGTTCTGGACTGGAGAGGGCCAGGCATCAACCTCAATGGCGAGTACATCTCTCACCTTCGTTTTGCCGACGATATAGTGGTCATGGCTGAGACCATGGAGGACCTCAGTACAATGCTCGATGACCTCAGTAGAGCTTCCCAAAGAGCGGGTCTTAAAATGAACATGTATGTATGTAATACCCAATCCTATCAAAATCGGAGTCTCTACACTCGAAGTAGCAGACGATTTTGCCTACCTGGGACAAACGGTCCAGTTGGGTAGGTCTAACTTCGAGAAAGAGGTCAATCGTCGAATCCGTCTCGGCTGGGCAGCGTTCGGGAAGTTGCGTGGTATCTTCTCGTCCAACTTACCGCAGTGTCTCAATACGAAAGTGATTACATACGGGACCGAAACGGGGTCGCTCACAATAGACCTCATTAGAAGGCTTAAAATCACCCAAAGGGCAATGGAGAGGGCTATGCTCGGAGTTTCCTTGCGTGATCAAACCAAAAATGAGGACATCCAAAAGATAACCAAGGTTACCGACGTAACCCTAAAAATTGCCAAACTTAAACGGCAGTGGGTAGGCACATTCCTCACAGAACAGATGAGATGGGGCCGAAAAGTTCTAAAATGGCGACCACGAACCGGAAGACGATGCGTTGGAAGGCCTCCCATTGTACTCTCATTACACTCTATTGTTATTTAGTAGTTGTACTCTCCCATTACACTCTATTGTTATTTAGTAGTTGTAGCTTGTTGAAGTCCAAAAAATGTTCATTATTACAAACATATATGGGTAAGATTAAAGTAAAAAATACATATTTTGATTAGACTATAGCATTTTCATTTCTTTCTACACATTTTTCTAATTTAAGAAAGCTTGAAAAACACAAAACTCGAAAAAAACGGTTTTATAAAACAACCCGGTTTTTGCATGCCCTAGTCGTGTCGTGGCGTACTCTGGCGTTATTTCTGAACAGTACTTAACGAACCTTTGCAGCGTTCAAACATACATAATTTTTTCTTCTGATTCGGATAGTGATTTTGATGAAGACCTTCAATTTCGCTTAGCAATGAAACTTCTTAAGAGCAAAAAAAAGAAAAGAAGATACTGGGTTCAATCTATAAACAGAGGGAGACAAGACAAAGGTGAATTTCATTGTCTTGTTAAAGAATTAGAGAGTGACGAAGAGAAATTTCATCAGTACTTTAGAATGAACAAAGTAAAGCTGTCGTGACTCAAGTCTGCGCTCAGCCATCATATCAAAAACCTTGGCGGAATGACACCACAAAAAACTTAAGTAGTTAATCGATCATTTCCTGTGTCACATAGATCATAATATCGAATCCAATGATACCTTAATCGAAAACAGCTGTTGTTTAGGCGCTGTGGTGCAAACATTATGAAAAAAATATTGAAAGGCAAAAATTACCAAGTGGCATGTGCCCAACATGTCGCTTGGTAATTTTTGCCTTTCAAGCGTCAATATGTTTAAAGACCGGTAATAACATAAAACTCCCTTTTGCCTTTTCTGACTACAGTACTTTCACAAGTTATTATGTCTTGTGACTGGGACTGTAGCTTGGCGTTTTTTTTTGTTTTTTGACTTTCAAAAGTGCCTGTAATGGTCTAATTGAAATAAATGCTTTGAGTTTGAGTTTGAGTTCTGAAGTTGGAAAAATGGGATCAGAGAGGTGAGCTTGTACCTACTTTATCTGATCCACTTTATTATTTTGCCTAACCTTTCGAGAAGTACAGACGTGTTGTATATCTAATCAATAATATGGAAAAACCATTAGCTAGTCTAGATAATGGTTTTTAGCACGAATGGTTAGATGATTACCTAGGTATTATCACTAGGCAGAAAATGTTTTTACTTAGTTTTTAACACCGTTGCTCGTAAAGCTGATGTAATTCCACCGGTTTTAAATATGTAAAGCGGGTCATAAAAAACGCGTGTGTTACCAAAGCAAATAGTTAAGTTATAATCCATACAAATTCCATAACAGTATTATTTGCCATTTCGCGCGCTGTTGCTGTTCAAATTTCGAACTAATCGCCGCGCGGCGCCAGTCAGTCGTAGCACGCTGTTTAAATCCAGTCTTACCAAGGCGTATCGTATTACCCAATTACTGGGTTGTGGAGGTCAGATAGGCAGTCGCTTCATGTAAAATACTGGTACTCAGCTGCATCCGGTTAGACTGGAAGCCGACCCCAAGATAGTTTGGGAAAAGGCTAGGCAGATGAAGATGATGTTATAAAGCCTTTCACACGTTAATGTTATTGTTTGTGATGAGCTTTTAATTTCTCACCAAAACTAAGAAACAAAATTGTTTTTTTTTTCAGGTAATTGGTCGATAATTCATAAATAATTTCGATTATAAATAACAAGTGTCGTTTTACTTGTTTAATAAAGACTGATTTTCTAACATAATGTATAATTATTTCTGATTATGAAACATTATGACATTTTTTGGTTCAGTGTGTACTTCACGGTTAACTGTAACAGACCCCCCGGTTTACTGTGTACCAGGGGGTGGACACAGTGAGCCAAATATAATAATCGGAAAAAATGCTTATACTATGAAAAGTATCACTAAAAGTAACATTTCTTAAGTGCAAATAGGTAGTCAACTAACCTACCTCTCCTGTATTTCAGTTAGAAGTTTATTTCAAAAGTAAACTTTTGAGTTATGGTGGTTAGAAATTTTGGTGGCTCACTGTTGAACACTTCACCCTATACTATTCGTATCGTATATCATATTTTATAAAATTTACTAACTAATATATTTCAAGTTGCATTCCTATAAGTTTATACAATGTGATTCAACTAAGAATAGGACTTCGCGCCATTTTGTGACGTAATACCTGTCAAATCGAACCGGTTAAGTAAAGTTAGCAAAACAAATATTTGAATAAGAAAAAATATTTAATAATATTATAGATAGTCTTAAATAATAATTTATGGCCATTTTCATGGCCAAACAGAATACAAAAAGGGTTTACATAGGCCACAAATAGATAACGCCTGCATCTAGGGCACCAATAGCTTATGCGAAAACAGTAACAACCTAAACATTAAATTACACTCAATACTTAATGCCACAACTAACTGGATGACAGAACATAATCTTGAAATTCATTATAATAAGACCAAAATAATCATATTTCACCCCCGCCAAACTTTAGCTGCAAAGACTCCAAGTTAGAAGTAGTCGATAACCCTACCCTATTAGGCTTAGATATAGACACACACACACACACATATGGATGGGAAGGCTCATATTAAAAAAATCAGATCGAAATTATCTAGATTTTCCTACGCACTCCGTGAGATCAAAAAAACTACGTACCTCAAAACTGCGCTAGTCATGAGTACTGTATGTCATTTATGCGTAGGCAGGCATACGCATATGCCTACGCATGGCTGAAAAACGGTGTCATACTATGGGGCAATAGTCCAGACGCGCCCACATTACCCACCCTACAGAAAAAGTTGGTTCGAATTTTAATTATTATTGAACTCAAAATCCTCACATTAACCTGCTTCTATATTGATTTAATGTGTAAGTTTGTACGCAGATATCCGGACTTCTTCACTAAAAGAGAAGAAATACAAACTAAAATTACACTAAGACACAAACATAGACTAAACATATCTACCTAGTCGTGAACGACTAAAAATGCATTCCTCAAGTATCTATGTCATGTCAATAAATTACGTGAAGAAATTAGGAGAAATATAAATAAAATATCTATTAAGTACTTAGTATTATGAATAAATTAAAATTTCAGTTTAATTAATTTATATTATTAAATCTTTAATTTTATTAAATGCATTGCAATAATTTTAAATACTTTTAATTCTTCCATTTTACACTTTGAAATAAATAAAATTATTATAATTAATTATTTTACCTGTCCACGGCAAAATGTGCCCTAAATTATGTACTAAGATAATCGATAGTAAGTATACTAAAAATTAATCTTAATAATTATAAATAAATAAATATAAATAATAAATAAATGTCTACTGTAATTTATTTATATAATACTGTTGATCTTAATAATTGTAAATAAATAACCCTAATGGTATAGATCTCAATTTTGAATTTGGTATAATTTTAAATTGGCATGTTTCTTTATGTTACGACAATGTATGTTTATATTTTTTTTCGTGAAATTGCATTAATAACTAAGTAAGAATGTTACTAATAACTCTATATTGTTTATTATAATTAGGAATGGGTACTTATCATTTACTACTATTATTTTAATTTTAATATGTATATTGTTGTCAGGGTCTATAACATTGTTCTTAGCTGTAAGCATTTGTAACACCTTATAAACGATATAAAATCCGAATAAATTGAATATGAATACAGGAAGGTTAACCATTAAAAAAACGAACATATTACGCAAATTAATCGACTAAACCAGTCTTTTCTAATATGACGTTTGATTCAACACTTCCACGCTCTTAAATAGGTTAACAATAATAATATGAATAACGCTAACATTAAATATTTTTGAAAATTTGTTGCTTTAAAAATGCTGTAAACCCTTACTTTCCAAGTGACAGATCCAGGTCATCGACATTCCTATTCTTATTTGAATCGCATTGCATTGTTTTGTACTTATATATTATGTATTGTATTGTATGGGCCGTGTTTGCCTAAAATAAAGGATAAGAGGCAGAGATGATTTGATTTGAGGTGATGGTGCGAAAACGCAAAGTAAGGTTAAAATAAGACTGCTCTAAGAGGTCTTAGTAGGGCCCAGCAGTTTTTTTTTAAATAAATAAATCACCAGTTTAAAACGGCGTACAAAAGTGTAATCATACTAACTATTACGTTTTAAATTGGTGATTATGGAATCACCAATCTAAAACGTAGTTATAATAAGTAAGTAATAGTTTTCAGTTTTAACACCACTTCAAAACCTTTTAGAATACTTACATTAATTTCGTGATAATCACCAGTCAAGCATGTGGTGGCAAATATCAAGTTTTATTTTATGACGAAAAATGTTACGAGCTAAAGACAGTTACTGTCACTAAACTTGTATAAAAAAAAAAAAATACCGCGAGCTACAATTCAACATTTTTTTAAGATTATAAGGAGCCTTAAGTAGTTTTGGTTCCGTGAATAATGAAAAGAAATGCCAATACTGATATTATGTTTTTATTTGCTTTACGAAACACTGACACATTATACAGGACAGCGATTTAGTCAGCTGTATCCTTCAAAGAGGTGAGTCTACCGGCCAGTCATTCAACAACGTGCAAGAATCGGATTTAAGTTTATGTGGGTTTTTTTTTAATATGACAGTAAGGCTCACCTACTTGAAGGATACTGGTACCTAAATCGCCACCCAGCACCATACACTTTTTGCCGCCACTTAAATGGTTCGATTTGAATGATGTCCTGGATGTCCTTTCATTTAAAGACTTGACTGCAGGACAAGTTCCCAAAATGACTTTTCGGATTTCATAAAAAAAGAGGACCCACTTACCAAATAATTTACTTTCCAAGCATACAGATATAGATACGATGTACAATTAAAAGAAATCGATCCATTCTTCATGATCATATTATGCACAATTTTTTTTTTAAATTTAATTTTTAGTAATTTAACTTTTTCACCACTTTTTTCAACTAGGTAATTTTATATTTATACTATAGATTTTATATATTTATTATAGACTTGATATTATTATAGATTACTTGAATTTTATGGTTGTAATGACTTACAACCCGTAATATCCACAAGTAGAATGTGACCATCTCTGTTACTTGAGGATACTACGCCAACTCGGGAAGTATTAACCATATTGAAGCTTATACAAATGAATTATACTTAGTCCGATCTCTGGTGATCAATCAAACCAGACTCATACCCATACCCAACTGGGGATTATTATTATTAATGCCAAGCCTGGGGTGTCGGGTGAAAGCCACCCTACTCTAAGTGACTCCCACCCTGAACCCACCCCTAGCTGTTGTCGACCGGGGGTGATTCCGGCGCAAATCTCCCTCACTTCGTTCTCCTCCTGAGCTCGCAGACTTTGCTCGTATTATTTGATTTATAAAAAGGCGGAAAATTACTTGTCTGAGCCTGTTTTGATCCGAAGATGATTCCGGTTGGTTTAATAGCACATGGTAGATTGTGGATCACTAGTAGGCACTCCCGTTACCCAACTTCTTATCTACTTAGTTCTGCCGGTGCTCAGAGAGAGTCGGTTTCGATCATTATAAAAGTAGTCTCAATCGACTGCACATTGGTGATAAGTGTAACATGAAAATCGCTCTCAAAGCTACAAAATAAAGGCGCTATTAATATCATTTTTTTACCACTGATGTGCGGCTGTCGGTACAAATTGTAGAAATCAATACTCTGGCTTGAAAGTCTGTACCTTTGTCCTTTGAGTATAGTTTAGCCGTTGTCACTTACCTAATAACAGGCCCCCTGGGGCCCGTTGCAGCACTTCTTATAGCAGATATAATTTAATGTCACTTCAGTGTGGGAAAGAGATAGAGCTATACCGGACGACTACTTCCATCTCTTCCATCCATCTATCCATCTCTTCTCCCCCACAGAAGTAAAATTAAAAAAAGGCTATAAGAGATTATGGTAGGCCACTTGATACTCACATACATACCGTATCATTATCAGTTTAATATTGTTTTAGCCACAGTTTCATTCTTTACTCTCAATCCTAGTTTGTATACCTACTTACTTTTCCTAGATTTATTTTTCTCTATGAGACTTATGAGAGTAAAAAAGGTTACATGCACTTTTTTATCGTATAATAGCGCTCGGGATAAGAATTTTATCTAAATACAACAAAAACTTAGGTATATTGCCTTATCTTTTTTTATGGATATCCTCCGACAAGTGAAGTGATAAAAGAGAAGAAGAAAATCATAAACACATACAAGTAGGTATTATACACACAATGCGCAATTATTTACCTGTCAAAAAAAATCTCGCTTTTGTTTTATTGTACCTAAAGATATTTTAATTTTATTTTTATCACACGATAATAACTTTATTTACAAACTTTCTTAAATTAATTATTTTCCAAAACTAAATATTTACATTAACTAACTAAATAAAAACTACCTTAAAAACAACAAAAGACGCTTAGGCGACAAAATACTCCTCCAAATCGCAGTCATCTGGAAACGTTCCCAGAAAATTGGCAGCATTGACACGTTGAATGGCAATGATAATTCTTTGCCCAAAGAAAGAGCCAGCCCTCTGGTCTCGCGAAGTGTTAACCAGCACGCGAAAGCATGACCACTGTAGAAACAAGTTTTGTCTACGGAAGTATCGACATAATGACAGATAGACAATGACAATGTGTCAGTTTGTCGATTCTTCCGTCGACATAGTCCGTTTCTACGGCGGTCATGCTACGTGTGCAGTCGGCGAGAAATTTCCTTAAAAAGGAGATGCGCACTTGGGCTCCATGACCCAAGCGTTTCTACCCCAAACGGCTCAAAACTGTAACTGCCATTCATTTTACAGTATTTACGCCGTTTGAGGCTCTCAGCAGCTGCAGCGATCCCACACCAAAGGCTTCCAAGGCATCAGGTTGGTACGCCGGTGGTGGCAAGAAGTCGACGCATAATATCGTTGATGCTGACGTGCCGTGCTATGCGACATGCGCTGCTGTTGCAGGATAGGCCATGGTGCCTGCGACTGTCGACAACGATGTGGAGCAACACAAGGAGCGCCTAAGCGAAGGCTTGTGGCGAGCCGAAACAACACGTCATCCATCATGGTCCCAATGGTGGATGACGGCATGCCTAAAGCCATAAGCCCGACTCCCACGGCCAGAGACGGGTACGCTCCGCAGTATTTATTGATGTATTTAACAGAGTATTTCGTATAATACTGCAGAGCGGCTCTTCCCAGCGTCTCTGGGAGGACATGTTGTCGGGCAAATCCGATACGGTATTGGGACAAGCCATTTTCCAAGCGTTCAACGCAACGGACAAAACGGTACCTCAAAATGAACTAGTGAAGAAGATAAGATGTTCCTGGTTAATTTTTCGGTACCTTGGACCGAGGAGAGGAAGGCCGGTAAACTTATATTTGAAATTTTTCGGACGCCAAAACCAGATGGATAGGAAGCGTGGCTAGCTGCCACGTCGTCTAGAGCCACATTTACGATTGAAGTAAGTGTATTTCTGATAATTTGGTCAATTTTTTCGATAAGTTGAGGGTGTTTCCAAATATGGGAGCAGTGAAGGCTATAAGTAAATTTAGGTTCCAAACAACAGTAACGAATAAGTGTGAAAGCCGAATGTATATTAATTTAGTGAAGTCTTTCCGAGACATCGTTAAAATTTGAATTTTATCCTCTGTAGAGGAGGGAAATGACTCGTCTAAAATTGGAGACCCCAGGGAGGTGAAGTACAATAGTATTTTACACTAATAAGTATGACTAGCATGGTTCTTTTGAGACTTGAACGAAATTTTCAGAAGGGCCCTGGGAGGTTACCATGTCTTCTTAAAGCAGTATTGTTTTAATGTCACTACATTGTGGAAAAGAGACCGAGCTATAGAGGACGCCTAGCGCCATCTCTGTCCCACTGTGGTATAAGATTAAAGCAAACGTTTCACAAATGTTTGCCACCTGCTGGCAAACTTTTGTGAAACTATCCGTGGAAATTGCATTGTAAAAATTTGATGAAGGCGGTAGTTCCAATCACGTGCCAAACCTTGCAGCACTATACCCAATGGGACACTGAGACGTGTTCCATCAGGTATTTGAAACAATATCCTAAATCAAGATCTATTTACGTATATAACACTGTTACTTATAAAATATGGTATTAAAAAAGTACTTAAACCAAAAAAATGGTCACAAAACTCCGCTCCCAGCATAAAGTATTTTATATAGAGGTTCGTACCCGTATAACGCAGATAGGGTGGGGTGGTAGGCAATGGGGGAGGGGGTCACCCACCTTTAGCCCACCCCGGTTCTACCGTACGGATTCACTCGCAAACTCTAGCACCCCCAGGGATCAGGAACTCACTCCACAACCTATAGAAACATCTATACTGCGGAACTTTTCCTTGAAAATCCTGCTTTTTGTGTTAAAAATAAACCGCATGTAAACATTTTTGAGGGTCTGGTTGGATTAGCAGAAGGACAGTCTCAGTTGAAAGTTAGTTTAGCTGTATTTTACATTAAGCTTAGTTTGCTCGGCTTTGTTTGTGCCTTCCTACCCAAATTTTTGACTCTGAATAATAGGTTAATATTGTGGTCGATAATTACTCTAATTATGCCCAGTATTTTAGTTTTACGAAATTAAGTAAAGACGAAATACTGTTGGATTTCTAATGTAATAATCCACTTTTAAGGATTTTTATTACTGTCCATCGCATCCATTAATAACCACTGTAAAATGTGTTTCACTAATAACCACTGCGGTATGCATTTCATGAATAACCACTTCAAAACTGCGTTTCACTAATAACCACTTCAAAACTGGTTTTCATTAATAACCATTTCAAAACTGCTTTAAGTATAATAACCATTTCAAAATTGCTTTTGATTAATAATTAACCTCCACAGACCATAAATTATTAACAAAGAAGAAGAAAGTTTAATGTTTTTGTCTAAACGTTAAATCCTAAAACATTTTGCTGCTTCTGTTTTGACTCCGAAATAGTCGAGAGAACCACAAAAAAATAGGTTTATATACGTTTCATTAATAACCGCTTTCAAATTAATGTTACAAATAACCATGACAATGGTAATTTATATTGTAATTAGTTCACATTTACCGTTTATTAATTCTCGTGAAAGGGTCCTTCTTTCAAGAGAATTAATTTTGACAATTTAGAGCTGAAAAACGACGCGGCTGTAAAAAACTCAACATGTCCAAAAAGTACGCAAGCAATGGGAATTGTCCATTTTTTTTAATTTGCTAATTGCAAAACCATTTGAGATATAAGAGTCCTAATCACGTATGTGTAGTCAAAATTAAAAAATATTGCCAATTTATTTTTATTGAAATGTGGTTAACCTTTAGTTGACCTTCAATGACGTCATCTCAATAACTTATTTCTCTTTATAGTACGAGAGCCCACGACCAAAACAATTTTGCATCGTTTTACAGCCAAACCTTATTAATTGTTCTGAATATCAGACAGATTGTTGTGAAATAGTTCGCTGATTTATTTGATATATTTGAAAATGCAGTCAGATTAGCCGTGAGGCGGAATTTTTTTGAAATTTGTATTTTTGTAGCGAGTCGTAAAAAGATGAGACAAATATTTGGTCCTGAACTCTTCAGCTTCATATGAGTGTAAAAAAGCAAACTTCATTCGTCATTACAGTGTCACGCACTTGCTTGATAAATGGTTGACTGGTATCAGCTCTAAAACCTTAAAATTAAATTTGAATTAAACTACCCAATGAACTTCAAAAATATTCAAAATAGTTTTTTAAATTAAAATAAGTACTCTATTTTAACTAAAAGTAATTATGATAAATGGTTAGATTTTTTGGACAATGCCCATTGGTAAACATTTTTCCTTTACAATCAAATAAGGTAAAATCAGTATTTTAATGCACTCTGCCTAATACATTACCAAAAAAGCCAGATATACATATATCATATTTATTAATATATATTTATATTCACAGACTTATCTATGAATATAAAGTCTGTCATAAGCATAATTTGTTACGGTATTATAATCCGGGTTGGTTCCACCAGAATTGTGATAATGAATAGAATGTATTTTCTTGTTCAAAACTTCAAAGTGAACACGTCACCCTATTCGCTTAACAATACGCTCAAACTGTGTTAATGCCCCCTGCAAGGCCTCCCCACGTAGGTCGGCCGCGCGTAGGTGCACAGCACACACACAAAGTCGCACACACACAAACATATACAACACAAACACACACAACTCCGGCGCTTGTGAGTTTGAGACCACAGATTAAAATAAGTTTCAGAATCAGAATGCTTTATTTGTAAACATAGGTCAAATACAACTTTGTGCGAGATGTTACAGACAGGTAGATCCTCTATGTTTTGCCCAGAGGCGTACAAATGTATTTAATCAACATTGGCGAGCTTTCCTATTTTTCAACAAACAATAAATTTTATAGTTATATCAAGTGGTTGCATTATGTTAACTTTCACATGTTCAATATTAACAGGTACATGCATATTAAAAACAAATAAAAAGAGAGAGCAAAAAATACAATCAATTTCAATAAATGTCAAATATATTAAAATAAATGTCATATCAATGTCAAATAGATTAAAATAAAAATCATATCAATGTCAAATAGATTAAAAATAAATGGCATATCAATGTCAAACAATATTCAAAATAGGTGAGGTGATGTACAATTTTCTGAAGCAGTAATTATAGAATTCTCGCCCATATATGCCTGTATTGAGGAATAGCATTTATTTATCAAAATTCTTAATAGTTCTTTTTTAAAATTGTCAAGATTTAACGTTTTTATTTTTTCTGGTAGTTTGTTAAATATTTTTACGGCCATACAGAAGGTACTTTTATTTGGGTTTAGGTTTGAATAGGTAGTTCAGAATTTGAGAACTTTAGACCGACATGCTTACTTTGTATTTTAGCAGGTATGGCTTACGATTATTATTACAAAAATCTTATACAAGAGAGGATGTGCCTTTCAAGTCTTTCAGAATATCGCCAAGCGGTTGGTCTTCACTAGATACTGACCCATTTTTAGGTCAAAGAACCAGAATACAACGTGGCAATGCTACAAGCCATTGGGAGAATTTTCCTGTTGACAGCGATGCGTATTTTCTTTTTACCTTGTACATAATTATTTTATATTCAGGTTTCTGTGTAGCAACATTATATGTTATATAAGTAAATAATAAACAGCTATATAAACTCAGGTTTCTTCTAGAAATATTTGAGTTTAATTGCAAGTATTGTAAAGGAGCTCCTGGCTTAGTAAAAATAGTGCGTGGAGTCCCTCCGCGCGGAAGAAGTTTAACTTAACGCAACAGTGCTTTCATACCCCCTCCAAGGTAGCGTTAAACGTTTAACGCAACCTTGTTACAAGTCGCATAAGAAGTTTCACTTCAATAACCGCTCGAGTCGATCTTCAGGTTACGCCGTGTTTGCCTAGGTTGGTCCGTGGATGGGGTGATCCAACTATTACATACCAAATTGTCTCATTCAGTCCGAAAGCACGCTAAGCCGAATGTCCTGGCTGATATTTGTAGATCTTCGACAGGCAGCCAGTGGCCCGAATGTTTCGACAGCCAGATTTACCAAGGGGAATCGTATTACCCTGTACTAACTGGTTTGTGCAGGTAAGATAGACAGTCACTCTATTTAAAAATTAAATTAAAAAACCCCGGACACAAAAAGCCTCTAAAAACCATAAGTAAATTAATCCAAGCGTCGTAGCGTCGCGTCGGGGGACCGCTTAGCACAAGCACAAAACAAAACAGACCCCCGACGCTACGTACGACGCTTGGATACTTTTTATTTTCATGCTTTTTAATCTTATATTATTTTTATTAGCCTTGACTGTCCCACTTCTGGCCATAGGCCTCCCCCCATTCCTTCCACTTTTCTCGGTGGTGCGCCTCTTCTCGCTAATTAACGAAAACAAGGAAATTTATACATTTTTAAACATTCCTAGCTTTTAGGGGGAGGGGGTGTACAGCCGCCCCCAAATACTAAGCACCCCACTCCGGGTATATAAGTCTTTCTTTTGACCTTATGTTCTTAAAATAAAGTTACTTGTCGACTTACAGATATTACAATTTTAAGGACAAAAACCACTGAGGAACCTAACTACGTAGGATTTTGTTTTGACCCTTCATTCAGAAATAGGAATTACATGATCGACTGATACATAAAAGAAGAAGGACGAAGACAGTCTGCAAGAGCGAGCGAAACGAGCTCGTAAATATTGGCACGCTGCCTCGGACGGATTAAAATTGTATCGACAAGTTCAAGATTGAAGATGTAACAGGCTGCAAGAGCGAGCGAAGTGATTTTCAAAATTTTAGCTCCTTACCTCGAATATATCTAAATAATTTGAGATGAAACATGCTTTCATGCTGCGATTCTAAACTCGAAAATTGATGTCATCCGGCTAGGATAAGTTAGGTTTTCTTAGGGTTTTTCTACACCGATCCCGTGATCGAATTGAATTAGCCAAACCAAGGATTACGGCGAGTTGTATCCGTTGATACCGTGATCCGTTTCCGTCAAAAAATATCAATGATGAAATTTAATGATGTTAATTTTTGCAAATAGAATAAAATATTTTTAAAAACAGTTTTACACGTCTTTTTTTAAAACTAGATGAGGCCGGTGTTTCGTATCTGACTACTCTGAGAAGTAACAGCCGATACAAACTCAGAGGTCACAGTCTCTTCATAATCTTGGCCAACTCACATGAGGACTATGCCGATAACTCAAGGAGCTCCACGACACACCGAACAATACCAAATAAAGGACATTGTGTAGGTCGCGTAAATTACTCAAACTGCCAGACAATCGTTAAAACCAAAGAGAAAAAAACAAACAAGACAAAATAAAATACGCACAGGGTCCTCACATTCACACTAACCAAATAAAGTAAATTAATTTAAAAATTAAATCTAATAAAAATAATAAAATACGTAACAAAGTAAATATTTATGTCAATGTCAATTTATGTCAATGCCTACTAATCACGGTATCGGTGACTACAAGAAATAATTTAGCACCAAATGAAAAAAAAAGGCTCGAGGCGAGGCGTGTGTTTTCCTTTTTTTCGATTCCTTTTTTCACTAAACATAAGCGAACCACTACTTTAAAAATGTAGCAAGTTAATATCCGGATCCGGAAGCACATCAAACCTATCGTAGCAATCTGAAGCGCGGTGCCTAATTTTTCGAGCTCGCTTCGCTCGCTCGCTCGTGTGTTCTGTACAGGTCCGTGGCCCTTAAGACAGGAAAACCGGATTCTTTCTAGCAGGTATCACAATTCAGAATAAATTTATAGGTACCTCAACCTAATTATGCAAACCGTGCGAGACCAACATGAAACGCTGCCCTACTTTTCAAGAACGCAAGCGAACCGAAACGACGAAACCCGACTAACGCCAACTCGTAAATCGACACGAGTCGTCGTACTTACCTACTTCATTTATATTCCACGTCAGCGTTAGCTCGCGCCAAGGTCAGGCGACATAGCAAAATACACTGATAAGCTACATGATAAAGATCATATTGTTATAATTCATGTAACAATGTTACATGAATTATATCGGCTACCATGCTGCCAAGCAAAAGATTGACTGCCTGGCTAAAGTTTTATTATTATTACCTACATTCCATATCTCTGCGTCGATATCGATACGGCATAAGCCCAACGGCACAAAACACTAAATAATAATACAAAAACGTTGTATATTGCCTACGGGCTACGGCAGAAAGAGAGAGGATGTTCGCTTGACTGCTCACGAACCGGTTTGAACCAGTCTACCAACCTATGTATGCCGCAGTAGGAGGCCCGCTCGATAATGTCCGAGTCCGACAACAACAGCGAATTACAGACTGAGCCTTTTTTTCTTTTCTCGTATTGTTCGAGAATTTAAACCTTGCATTATTTTCCAGGCAATGTTTGAAAATGACATAATATGAATGATCAGTAATCACAGTAGGTACTTTACTAGAGATTGTATAGTTATATTATGATTACGGGGTTTATTAACATCAATACAAGTAATTGTTAAGTATTAACAATAAATACAAATGTAGTATGTATAATTATACTTTTCTAGATTTATGTCTACTAAAGTAGGTTTTAATTGCCTACTAGATGTACTAATTACCTAAATAACTAAGAAATGAGACTGTTTAGAAACGAATAAATCTAATAAGTATTTAGAAATCATAATTAACCATGAATTTCGGTTATTCAATCAATACAATCTTAATAATCACCGAGCGTAGCGGAGCAAAGCGAATTATGTTTCGGCTTAGCCCACTTGGCTCAATTATACATTCCGTGACTCAACATTTCGACTCGATCCGCAACCAGTATTATTATTACTTTCGAAGAAGCGTTCTGAATTGCTTACCACTCGAGTTACGAGCCGAGCGAGCGCGCGAGCGAGGTCATTACGGACAAAATGGGGGCGAACCATTCCGATAATATACCACTATGTTGCCCAGGGACTTATTTATGCTTATGTTGACTGTCGTCGCTTACGGACCGAGCAACAGAGGCAGATATATCGACTATCGTCCCGGCCTGCTTAGTTAGACAGAGATAGGACACACTGCTGCCGACAACCGCTAGGAATTTGCCAGCCGACCAATACTGGCAGTCCGCCATACTGGCATTGGCAACCGCTTGACGCATCTCCGCGTCTGCCTGTGAGTGAAAGGAACAGAGTTTCGCTCTGCCTCAGTAAACTGAGAGTGCGTTTCGAGTTTTCGATCGAAACACGTAGGTCAGCCAGTTTGGCCAGTTATTGTTACTTAAACATTAATTATTAAACTATAATTTACATAATTGGTTTACAATAATTGTAAACTTAACCTGTTTGACGCAAAACGTCAGAGAATAAAGCCGAATGCGTTCGGTGGCTATCGCCGGGTTTTAGTGGAACACTAGATAGACTTTTTTGACAGCGCTCGTTTATTTGGCCGGCCATTTTGTATTTTCCTGCAGAGCAGAAGCGAAGTGACAGTACGTACTACAGAAGTTAGCGGAAAATAAACTATTTGCATTTTCCCAGTGTATGATACAGTTTTCTCAAGGTTAACATTTAACACGTGAAACCCGAAAACGGTCGAATATGTTGTTGTCTTCGTTGCGGCTTGATAAATATCTCAAAATTGGATTGTAAAGTAACGCGTTGGATTGTGCCGGATTTTTAAGTGTTTGTTTCTGTGAATATGAACTAAAATACCCTGATGTAAGTGTAAGACGCGGCCACAATTTCATCTCTATCTGGATAATGATCGTGAGTAAGATTTACTTCTTTATTTTTGTGGCATGAAATTTTGTCTTCATACATTGTTTTGTGTTTCAATGTTATTTTAGCTCATTTCGATCTGCAATGTGTGAGTTGAGATAAATTAATTTGAAATTGAAACTTTTCCTAATAATGAAAACTTTTAATTTGGAATCGTGTCACCAACATAAAATAGAATTACAAGTGTTAAATAAATTCTTTGATTTTGGTACACAATTCATCCCATCAAACCTAACCTCTCAACTTCAAACAAAACAAACTTTATTTTACAAAGCTTATCAGTTTAATTGTTTATTAATTAGAATGTTTTGAACCTATTGTTTTTTGTATTGAAATGTGTTGTGTTTACTTACTAACAAAAACTATCTGTGAATGAGTTTATAACATTATTAATTTCTACATAACAAACAATGAAAAATCCAACATTGATAAACATAATAAATAATAATAATCAGAATAGGTTTCAACCTTGGCTGTTTAATAACTTACCTTGTGCAAAGCCAACCACAACAAATTAGAAAACAACAATGTCACCATAAACAAAAAAAAAGCAGAAAATACAAAAGTATGACTGTCCAAAGAGGAAACATTCTAAGGATGTTATTATACTTGTTCACAGGTATCGTAGATGATGGCCACTAAGCATGAATCTGTTATTTCCTCACCACCTACAAACAATGACACAGGTTAGTTTCTCTAAAATCCTCCTTTACGCTTTTTTTATTTATTTATGCCTTTTTACAGAAATATTAGTTATAGAATCTATTTGGTGTATTGTTTACCGGGATGGTACAGAGGAGGTGATTATTGTTGCTGTTAAATATGCTTATTGTGCTTTTTCAAATATTTCCAGTATTTAGTTCATATCTATGACCACAGATAAATTGGGATAATGATGACATCGAAACTGGCGTAGAGCCCATAATCCAACTCAGTTCTAGCTGGCCTCTGCATTTAGACATGGTTTACTGTCTAGATGTAAAAGTTTACCATTTCTAATTAAGACTATTGCCATAATCCCTATACTTGACCGTTTATTAAATCTTAATTTTTAATTTGCAACCATTTAGTATGCCTATGCTTGATTAACTATGACCAGTATCATGAGTGAAAACTTTATTCATAATCATGACTAAAGTAATTAGTCATCACTCATTCAGTTGTGAGTTTCAATCATGACTTTATGACTGATGCTTCTGATGAAAGGCCCATGGCACTGGGTCTGATGCTATTTCAATTATATATCATGATTATTTTGATTAAGATTGAATTAGTGATTGCAAACTGACTAAAACTAATTAGTCATTCATCATAATTATATTCAATCAATAGTCAACAAAATTTTACCCTTCACTATTTTTGTGTACTATGTCCCTGATTGAGTATTAGTAAGTGGTTGACTGTATTAAAATACTTTTAGGAAGTAGTTGAGTCCATTAAAATATTTTAAGTACGTAGTTGAGTGAATAAAAGAGAGACATGATGTCTCTAATTGACTATTATTAAGTGGTTGAGTTTACTAAAATACTTTTAGTAACTAGTTGAGTGCATTAAAATATTTTAAGTTAGTAGTTGAGTGAATAATAGATATTTAGTAAGTAGTTGAGTGAATTAAAAGATTTTTAGTAAGTAGTTGAGTGCATTAAAAGATTTTTAGAAAGTAGTTAAGTGCATTCAAAAATTTTTAGTAAGTAGTTGAGTGCATTAAAAGCATTTTAGATTTTTTTTGAGTTTTTATTTAAATTTATGTACTAAGTAACATATAAAAATCGGCCGATGTATATTTCAATGAGTCAGTCTCTAATGTGTATGTGTATATTATTTCTCATAATTGGTACTGGATTGCATCAAACTTTTTTTTCGATACTTGAATGTGTCAGATGATGGGTAATTGATACTTGAATTTGCCAGAACTCTTTTAATAGTAATTTGAATGGGTCGTATTTAATTATACTTAGTTATACTTTAGTTGTTTGATATGTCACACTTTATTTTATTGATACCTGAATGCGTCATACCTTAGTTGTTTGATATTTGAATGCGTCACACTTTATTTGATTCATACTGGATGTATCAGACGATAATTCATTTGAATTAAAAGTGTCAGACAATACCTATTTGTCAATATTTGATTGTGCTGGACTAAAGAGTATATATAATTATCAGGTCTCTCTATTAACTATACACATAGTTAATTGAGACCTGATAATTATATGGTTCGTCAAAACTTTGAGACACATTTTTTTTTTCTTCTTAGATTTAACAAGGATTTAGCAAGAATGCAGAAAGTACATAAAATTACTTTTACGACGTGTGATAACTGACACGTGCCAGCATTTCAGCGTTCTCTATGAATCACAGTTGCACCGTACATAGTTATTTTTATTATACACGGTTTTAATCTAGGTATGATGTGATATGACAACATTCTGGTTTAAAAGATGCTGTTGTGACCAGGGACTTTTAACACCTTCATAAAGGTTACAGAATTATAAGTGTTACATGTTGAATTGGTAACAGAATCAAATATGTAACACTTTAAAATGTGTTTTCAACCGTAACATATCTGTAACAGATATATAAGTGTTAATAACTGTAACAGGTAAACACAGCGTACTAAAGCTATAATTAATTATTTCAGTTACACATATTAACACTTAAACACATATAAAAGGTTATAGTTTGATTCGGTAACATTATTGTATCTGTTACAATTAAAAGTGTTTTTCTGTTATAACTGTTTTAAAAAACAGTGTTAAAAGCACTTGTTACGGTTACAGTTTGAGTCCCTGGTTGCACGTGTTGCACCATCTTGAGAGGATAATTGAAAAGCGACAAACAAAACGCAACGCCGGAGGGTATGCCCTTAGAAGGAAATTTACTTCTTCTCTGAGTCTGGAGATGGTTCAAGGACTTTCTGGTGGACCACACAAACTCAAAGAATTTATTTCAATTAGACCATTACAGGCATCTTAGAACGTAAAAAAATAAATAAACAAAAAACCGCAAAGCTACAGTCCCAGTCACAAGGCATAATAACTTGTCAAAATACTGTAGATGCCCGTTCCAAAGCTTAGATCTCTATGGACAAGAATGGGCAAGAAACTCCATGGACACTTTTAAATCAGAACATTGTTACACAATCTTGGTTACATCATTCATGTTGAGAAATACAAATATGTGAGAACGATGTAGAAATATGTGCAAGTGAAGAGTCTCCAGAGTAAAAGATTAAATTAATAATTCAAAAATAAAGTAATTAAAATATACCGTGGCAGCTAAGAGATGACTAGCCACAACTGACAGCGCCCGTTCACGAACATGACGCAAGTACCAGCCATCATTCAACTCAACCATATTGAAGGGAACTGAATGACCCGACACACCCGCCACCATCAGCGAGACATTTAGCATGACATTCACTCCAAGTCCACGGAAGGTCAGCCACTGATGTGTGTGATGTTTCTCAGAAAGGTCAAGTGCGTAGTGCTTGCAACCGTTGTGTATGACCAGGCGAAAGGTATAAACAGTAAGGATCGTTTCAGGTCACTATCTGTATTTTTAAATCGATTAATGAAAAAAAAAACAAGTCGGATAGCCAGACGCTTCATGTAAAATATTGGATTGCAGCTTCATCCATATGACTGTAAGCCGACCACAGCATAGATGGAATAAAGCAATGCACCTAAGCAGATGACGCATAAAAAAGTGATTTCATACGGAAGTACCTACACGGTCAAAAGGTATGGAAAAGCAGTTTTTTTTTTGAATCGATGCTCAGATCATATTTTTTTTTTGTAACATTGTCGTACTAGTCCAGCTCTTCACTAGTTTCTACAACTCTATTTGGTGATGAAATCAGAATGGAAGCAAACCTGCCTCGGGTGTAAACGCAGTATAGACCGGCCTATGATGCGAGATACTCAGTGTTAGACTTTCTCTGTTTAGAGTTTCTATATAAGGCGATTATCACACTGCACCGAGCTCTGTCGCGTAGTACGGGGCCGTAGATTGTAACATTGTAAGCAAGTATCTTAATTTGTATAGAAAACACACCTAGGACAACACATTGACAACGCGTCGGCGTACGAGTAATTAAGAATAATTTATTCCTAGATTATTTATCTACGAATAATTTATTTGTGATTGTATTCGTAATTTTAAATAAGTTTTGATAACTCATTTATATCAGATAAACAGTTATTAGGACTACGGATGACACGTGTGTTGTCGAGACTTTAATCTTTCCCATACATAAAAGTGATATTTTATTCTCTAACAGAACTGTTTAAGTAAATACTTGACAAAACATCTAAAAAAAAATATGTATGTTAGGAAAAATCTGCATTTATTTAGTAAAAGTTGTGACCGGCACCACTACAATACTGGAAACAGGGACCAACTAGTTCAGTCAAGTTTCAGGTTAGCTAAATTAGACTCATCTTTCAAGGGATACTGTTTAAAATGTTACAATAAAATACCTCCCCCCATTCTACAGCTGAATGAAACGGAACGCACATAGAGTGCGTTTTGTGCGGCAAGCATATTATAAGTTGGGGGATTACATTGATGATAAAAATGCATGGTTCAATGCTGGTCCTGCTCCACAACCAAAGGGCAATCTGAATCATCTGAATTTCCATGTGAAGTTAATGTAAAAGCTGCAGAAGATTGATAGTGGCGGGTGTGTCGGGTCATTTAGTTCCCTTCAATATTGTTGAGTTGAATGATGGCTGATACATGCGTCATGTTAGTGAACGAGCGCTGTCAGTTGTGACTAGTCATCTCTTAGCTGCCATGGTTTATTTTAATAACTTTTTTTTTGAATGATTGATTTAATCTTTTACTCTGGAGGCTCTTAACTTGCACGTATTTCTATATCGTTATCACATGTTTGTAATTCTCAACATTAATGATGTAACCAAGATTTTGTAACATATATTTTTATTTAAAAGAGTGTCCATGTCCATGTCCATGGAGTTTCTTGCCCATTCTTCTCCATAGAGATCTACTAGAATCCCTTGCTTCGCTCGGGATTCTACTCTTGAATTCTTCGCTGCTCTCAGGATCCAAAATCCTTAAAAAATCTCTATTTTTCACTTGTATAATCAACTATTGTTTGTTGATTAAGCATAATATTTGCGACATTTTCTTTTAAGGGAGCGGGGTGCAGTTGTAACCATTTGTCGCTTCTTGGCTATGAAAGCTTACTTGTTTGGTATTTATGAAATCTAGCAGTACAATTCCAATTAACAGCTATTCAACTATCGATAACTAATAAACTTTTGATCAACCCTGTTACAATTATTTGTGGGAAGGGCTTTGAAAAAAATCTGACGAGTGTTACAACTTATCCCGTGATTGGGGCTAGTTGTAACAGGCTTGGGGCAAATTGTAACATTAGGAATTCAAAACCAGTTTTATATTTTTAAAGATTTATTTAGCATAAGAAACTCTACAAACGCTGGTTTAGACTTTTAAGTTAAATTTTTAATCTAACAGAAAATATTCAAAAACAAACAAATTACATGTTCTTTCTATAATTAAACTATTAAGGCATTTTAGGCTTACAACCATTTATAATCTTAACTACTACAGTAATCAGACTTTTGATTCACTTAACATTATAAACCTTAGGCATGTTATAACAAACTTAGACTTTTAATTTTTATTCTTAATCTAATAGAAAAATAATCAAATAATAACAAAAACATAGTCTTTCTTAAACTATGAAGGAACTTTAGGCTCACAGACATTTATAATAACAAAATGTCAATTTGTTCAGTAATCTTTAAGTAATCAATAAGCTTTTCCAAGATTTCAGCAGAGGCCAATTCGTAAACATCTTGGCTTTGGGAAGCACGCTCACTTTTCTTTTGTAGTGTCTCATTCTGAAATAGATAAAATCAATTAAGTTCAACAAAAAAATATTCAAAACACGTAAAGAAGAATTTCAATACATCCCGCGTAAAATTTCATAGAACTTATATAAAGGTTTTAAACATGTTACTGCGAGGTTTTTTGAAATACCCTCCATTAAAAAAAAGTCGCTTACTTGGTGTGAAATTACATTTAATATAATCAAACTAAACAAATGCTAATAGTATTTGTATAAATCAACAACTGTTAAACAATTTGAGATCTACGATAATCAATTTTGTATAAACAAAAAAAGCCCATTACCTGGCTTAATCGGAGCGCCTGCACAACACCGCTTCCTGCGCCGTCCGGCGGGGTACTGATCGCGCTTATAATGATAAAATGGCTATTACGTAGGTACGTATTACGTACGGTAGGTTAAGTTGAAAATCTAACGAATATTCTTCTATGATGTAGGTAAAAAATGCTTGTTACTACTTGCCCTTGTTACAACTAGCCCCCCGCTCCCCTACACACACAGTTGTAGCGTTTGGATACCCGCGGAAGCGGCAAATCGCGTTCGGATACACGTGAAGTGTATTGTTTTATTTTAGTTCTTTTATAATTTTTTAGCCTACTTATTACATTTTCACCCTGGCTTGTTCCTCACAAGGCCAAGATCTGCATCAGCAGGATCTAGGCAGATGCAAAACCCTGAAAGAGAGACGACAAATAAAGACTCTACAACCTCGAATAAAGACATTACATTTTCCACCTCTAGTAACGTACCATGTCCCCCATCATGGCAGAGAGTACCTGTCGAAAGAAACAAAAAAAGGAAAATCTCAACCAGTCCCCATATTGAAACAACAATAACATCAAACAGCTTTACTGGACTACCAATTGATCTGACAGATGATACCGATAAGCCAACTGAACCTAGACCACCGCCAATTGTCCTTTATGGAGTTGAGGAACTCAATAAACTTACTGAACTCCTGGAAACTGTAGTAGACAAAGATCAGTTTACGTATAAAATAGTTAATAAAACACAGCTAAGGATTAGCTCTATCAACATAGAGGTCTATAAGAAGGTAATATCCATAGTAAGAGAAAAGGGCCTAATAGGTCACACATTTAACAGAAAAGACACTAGATGTTTCAGGATTGTTATTAAGAATCTGCACCCATCAACACCCCTACACGTAATTAAAGAGGACATAGAGGAAACAGGGAACATAGTCACAGGTGAGATAATTAATGCCAGATATGGCCCTGAAAAGAAACCTACTTCAACTTTTTTCGTTAATCTTGCTTCTGGTCCCAACAATAAGGCTATCAAAGACCTTAAATATATATATCACCAATCAGTTACCATAGAAGAACCGAAAAAAAGGAAAACTATAGTCCAATGCCAACGGTGCCAACAGTATGGCCACACAAAGAATTATTGTATGCGCCCCTACCGATGTGTTAAATGTGGGCAATCGCATAAGACGTCAGACTGCCCAAAACGTGACCGCAACACCCCTGCATTGTGTGCCTTATGTAATGGACCCCACCCTGCTAACTATAAGGGATGCGAGGTCTATAAAGAAATACTATTAAGAAAAACAAAAAAGAACCCAAGCCATGCGAACGTTGAAAAGCAAGAAACACTCACCAGCACCCAGACCCAGAATAACAGATATACCCAAAACGCAGAATCACCAAAACGAGGACAGATGTTATCTTATGCCGAGACCTTAAAACAAATACCAGCCAACAACCTCATTCATCATAATGACTCCAACCCTCACTACTCAGGCCTAGTAACCCAGAAACTAGAAGAAATATTAATTAAACATACTGAAAAACTTGACATCATCTTTCAACAAATGAGCACTCTTATGAGTTTTATAGCCAAACTAGTTGACAAACTAACAAAATGACTGCGCTACGAATAGGTACCTGGAATATAAATGGGCTAACCCCAAAAAAACAAGAAGTAGAACTGCTACTTGCCCAACACAAGCTAGACATCCTACTTATATCTGAGACCCACTTCACTGGCACATCTTTGATAACTTTCCCAGACCACTTATGTTATGTTACAAATCACCCAGACGGAACAGGCCAAGCTGGCTCAGCTGTGATCATCAAGAAGGCAATCAAACATCATCAAATGCCGCAATTTAAAACTGATCACATCCAAGCTACCACCGTCGCTGTACAGGACAAGAGCGGCAACTTCAACATTACTGCAGTGTACTGCCCACCTAAACACAAAATCAACAAAATCAGCGCAAGTATGTTTTCAGAGTTTATTGCCACTCTTGGTCATCGGTTCATTGCAGGCGGGGACTGGAATGCCAAGAATGAACAATGGGGCTCCAGATTGACAACAACCAGAGGACGCCAATTAAAAGCTTGCTTAGACACTAATAATCTGATGATTAGTTCCTCCTGTGAACCAACTTATTGGCCATCAGATCCAAAAAAAAATCCGGATTTGCTAGACTTCTTCATCATGAAAGGTTTCTGTAAGCATTATATAAAAACTGAATCTTGCTATGATGGCTCTTCAGACCACACTCCAGTGATATTAACAGTCAGCACAATGTTAGTAGAGTCCACGGGTCCAGACAAATTATATAACAGAAATACTGACTGGGCATCATTCCAGGAATTCATTGAAGGAAAGATTCAACTAAGAATACCTCTTAAAAACGAAACAGATATTGAGAATGCAACAAAGTATATAACGACCTTGATCCAAGAAGCCTGCTGGCTCAATACTCCTGCTATAGACTCCCGCATGAGACACTACAACTATCCCATGGAAGTCAAAAGAGCTGTTCTGGAAAAACGAAGGCTGAGACGGGTTTGGCATGACAGTCGGCTGCAGATCGATAAAACCAAATTCGAAAAAGCGGCTGCAGAACTAAAAGATATGCTTCACAGATGGCACAATGACACCCTGGAATATCAACTGGAATCACTTACAGCCAGTGCGTCTACTAACTATTCTCTATGGAAGTTTACAAAAAACTATAACAGACCACAAGTAGCCATACCTCCTCTAAAAACCGACGACGGATGGGCGCGCACCCCTCAAGATAAAGCAGATACATTTGCGCAACACCTAGCCAACGTGTTCTGTCCAAATGAGGCAAGTGATCCAGAGCTCGAGGAAGTGGATGACATTATTAACCAGGACTTGCAAATGTCGCCGCCACCAGCTCCAATAACTGTACGCGAAGTCTGGAGGACAATTAACAAAGAGCTGAAAGATAAAAAAGCACCAGGATTTGACCTCATCACAAAAGAAGTACTAGTGCAACTGCCACGAAAAGCCATAGTATTTATTACAACTCTATTCAACAGCATGCTAAGAGTCCAATATTTTCCCAGACTTTGGAAAATCTCACAGATCTTGATGGTCCACAAAACAGGAAAACCGGCGAATGAAGTAACCTCTTACAGACCTATCAGCCTACTGCCGATCTTGTCTAAGGTATTTGAGAAACTGTTACTACACCGAATGCTACCCCTACTCCAGAAAAATATTGTCATCCCTAATCACCAGTTTGGCTTCAGGCAACACCATTCCACAGTGGAGCAAGTCCATAGGGTAGTGGATAAAATAAGAAAGACTTTAGAGGAGAAAGAGTATTGCTCTTCAGTCTTTCTTGACATACAACAGGCTTTTGACAAGGTCTGGCATAAAGGACTACTCTGCAAAATCAAGAATAGCCTCCCTCACAGTTACTATCTACTGCTGAAATCATACCTGGCAGATAGACTCTTTCAGGTGAGAGAAGCAGACTCCACTTCCAAATTCCACCAAATAGATGCTGGCGTGCCACAAGGATCAGTCCTGGGACCTGTACTGTATACTATATATACGTCTGACCTACCAGAAGAGGAGAGTGTCACTACAGCCACATTCGCAGACGACACGGCAATTTTAGCAAGCGACAAGAACCCTGTGGTCGCAACTCAAAAACTACAAACAAGCCTTAACAATATTACCAATTGGCTCCAAAAATGGAGAATAAAGGCTAGCGCATCAAAATCCGTACAAATTACATTCACTCTGAGACAAGGAAATTGCCCTCCTGTGCACCTGGGAAACAATTCACTACCTCATCAAGACAGTGTACGATACCTTGGACTACACCTAGACCGACGCCTTACATGGAGACACCATATAAAAACTAAGAGACAAGAACTCAAACTTCGATACACTCGCCTCTCCTGGATACTGGGTCGAAACAGCAAATTAAGTGTAGACAACAAACTACTCATATACAAGAGTGTCCTTAAACCAGTCTGGATGTATGGTATACAACTCTGGGGCAGCGCTTGTGACTCCAATATCATAACAATACAGCGAATGCAGAACATGATCCTCAGAACCCTATGCAATGTCCCATGGTACATCACCAACGCAGAAATACACCATCATCTGGGGATGAGCACGGTGAAGGAAGAGATTCATAACACTACTGAAACATACAAAGGGAAGCTGGAAAGACACCCCAACAAACTAGCGGTTAAGCTAACAACGAGAAGCTACAATAAACGGCTAAAGCGGAAAGACATATTGACCATATAATCCACTACTATGGTCTACTGATGAGGAGATGACCTCACTGGAGGACACACTCAAACTGCCACATCTTACAACACATCTGCTTGTAGCCGAAGCTGATTGCAGATTTCAAATATAAAAAAAAAAAAAAAACTTATTACATTTTAAATACACGTGAAGTGTATTGTTTTATTTTAGTTCTTGTTTTAGTTCGTTTATAATTTTTTAGCCTACTTATTACATTTTAAAATATTCCTTTAAAAAATCAATAAAAAAACCCTCTAAAACTATAAAAATAGTAGCCCACCGGTATCGGGAACAGAATTGGAGCTCCAAGCTAGGTCAGGGCTTCAGAGAAAGGAACCCCTTAATCCAATACGAGTCTTGTCCAGGAGAACCGCGTTCTGAATCAATCCCTTGATCCTGCTGCCTAACGATAGCTTCCTCAGGTACTGGTCAAAGCTCTTTGTAATTAAGCCATTGGCTGAAACGACTACCGGTACAATGATCGCTGAGTTCACAACCCACATGTCGACAACCTTGCGACTTGCGAGCCAAGTCAAGATTATAATCGATTTGCATATCTTCCTCGGTTTTCACGAGCAGGGACGGTTACCGTCACCAAAAATATACCGGTAAAATTACAAAAGCGTAACGTTATGCTACCTTAAATATTAACGTTAAAAGTAACGATAAGTCATATTGATTTACCGGTATTTAATAGCGTTACTTCTAGCGTTAATTCGCTTAAAACTATCAATATCTGTTGCGACGTTGCCAAACCGAAACTCGCGCCGCGCGCTTTACGTTCGGCACTTCTTATCGGAGAGGTAAAACCTAGCCTTTTACCACGATCGGTCAGATATTTACGAAAACGAGACGATTCGCGCGTGCTCGTGCGCGTAGCTTATTTCATTTTATAGCCAAACGTCACACAAACATCGTGAACGCTAAACACATCTATCCATTTGTTGTTCTAATGATTAGTTTTTTGTCTAAATCATCAACCGACATCGTTAAAAAGAGATAGGCGCATAAATTACCGGTATAAGAATGGTAACTTTTACCGATACTAATATTACTATCGCTAAGTTTACCTAACGTTAACGTACTTACGGGTATCGTTAATAATATCGTTACTTTTTATCGTTAGCATAACGGTAGGTAATTGAAAACGTTCTAGTAAATAACGGTAATTCGGTCCCTGGTCACGAGGTTCTCGTCATGCGAGACCGTTATGCCAACAATCATTGTGCGCCGTTCAATTCACTACCACTATATCAGGCTTATTCGCAATAGTCCTATCAGTTACGACGGATTGATCCCATTGATTATTAAGATTCTCGTCCTTTATTTATTTCAATGCAAATTACATTGATGTTTTAAATAATCCTAATAAAAAAAAACAAAGATTATAATTAAGTTATAATCATTTAGATAATTATCACTTCGAACCCTGACTAGAACTGAAAATTCGAAGACAACAGAAAACTATTCCGAGCCCGCATTGCGCCTGCGTGGTCTAGTAGAGTTAGGCTTGAGTCCCAACAGTGGGAACATAAAAGTCAGATTATGCTATCCAAATTAACTTATGGTAATCCGTGTGATTCTAGAGTAAACGACTCTCTGATCTACACTTCTACAGCCTACTTCTCAGCTTGAATAGATCAATTCTAAACCCTAACCAGCACCTCGTAAAGTATATTTTGCCGCGCCAAACGGTACAGGAACATCTATCTAGCTAAGCTACCATCATTTTACGCCTTACGTAATTAATGTGCTTGTCTGTTTGTTTGTTACTGATTCATTTGTTACTTACAACGATATAGGCTTTGCGTTTTAGACTTCACTTTCTTTTTTTTGTACATTTAATTTTTGCTACCTTTTTGAGAGTTTTATGCCCATGGGGTTCTGACTTGGCTTTACATGGCGTCGTGAAATTTTCTTTGCCATGCTTGTTTCCTCACGATGTTTTCCTTCACCGAAGCAAGTGATAATTATACAATACGCACATGAATACGAAAAATCAGAGGAACGTGTCTTGGGTTCGAACTTGAGACCTTTGGCATGGCAGTCCGACGGTCACATCACTAGGCCATCACTGCTTTGTTGCACTTTAAATTGATAATTTTTTTCGTAACACGTGTACGTACTTGTGCTAGTCCTTGGAAAAGTATTAAATCTGCTAAGATAACCAGAAATATGTATCTTATTTTTTTTGGGTCATTGATATCTTTGGATATTTTTTCTATATTATCTTTAGAATTTTTTTTTCTAAAGGGTTACGGTTACGAGGTCCAAAAAAAGGCTCGATTTTGATGTTTGTTGTTCGTGTTTTCAAAGCCTCAATTTTTAAAATTATTTTTTTCAATTTATTCAAGGCCTTTTTTTTAATCGACTTTTTAATCGACGGTTATGTATTGCACCACCACTTTTTTGTCCAGTATTTTCATCGATTTCAGTAGTCCGATTTAAGTGATTCTTTTTAATTTGGTAGAGGAAACTCGCGCGGTTCCTGCCAGGGGTGCGGGACTGTTCGAAAGAGATACTGTGGCCCTGGAACACAAAGGGTTAAAAGGCCGCAAAAGAAACAAAGCTCCTATTAGATTAGCGAATCATTCATCATCATAAGCTTTTCCCAAGTTTATGAAAACCCCAAGGACCAGAAATCTTTTCTACGAAACTCCCATTTTGTACAATAATTAATTTATTACCTTTAGAACCCCCCTTCTACGCCACCATCCTTCCATACTTTATCATTAAGTACGAGAGACCAACCACTAGAGGGCGTAAGTTCACGCCTACCTACCCTTGTAATACAATTTCATCTATCTTCTAAACTAAAGCTTAGTTTGCTTTTGCTACCCTCGTTTTGTAATGAGAAATCAGGGTTCGAAATTATCAAGACAATTATCTATCTTTCATGATAATTATCCATACTGTTTTTTTTAATTATCCATACTGTTTTTTTCTTATTAGTGATAATTTCATTATTAGACTATTCTTGAAAGAAATAAATAAATGTATTTCTTTACTTACTCTTACTCTTTAATTACTAATTGTTTTATTCTTTAGTTTAAACACAAAACAAACAAATTTTCTGTTATAATAGGTCTTTACCAATGAAATTGCCGTATTGCAGTACAGACTTTTTCAAACAAAAAAAAGTTTTGATTGGCTATGAGTTCTAAATTCAAATTAATTTTGTTTTGAAAATATGACATTCTATTTACAAAATCAGTCTTTTGTTTATTGATTAGCGTTGTATTTTCATTACATTTCAACATTTTTCTTCATAATGGATACTTTGAAATTTCGTGTAATTATGGAATATGAGTTCCGTCGTGGCACCAACGCGGCACAAACGACCCGTAACATCAACGACGTTTACGGAGAGAACTGTACAAACGAACGCACAACCCGTTATTGGTTTGCTCGGTTCCGTTCTGGGAATTTTGACTTGAAAAATGAACCTCGTGGTCGTCCGGAAACTTTGGTCAACAATGATGAATTAAAGGTGATTGTTGAAGCTGATGAAACTCAATCTACAGCTAAGCTGGCAGCAGCTTTTGATGTTAGCATTAAAACAATATTAGTCCATTTGCGACAGATTGGCAAGATAAAAAAGCTTGATAGATGGGTGCCCCACGAACTTAACGATCGCCAGCGCAACGTACGCGTCGAGACTTGCCTTGCGCTGCTTAACAGGCACAGAAATGAAGGAATTTTTAACCGAATTGTTACGTGCGACGAAAACTGGATTCTTTTTGACAATCGAAAGCGCTCAGCAAGTTGGTTAGATCCTGGTTCGGTACCAAAGCAATGTGCAAAACGAAAAATGACCCCTAGAAAGGTGATGGTCACAGTTTGGTGGTCTAGTGCTGGTGTGATTCATCATAGCTTTTGACAAAACGGCGAGAGCATTACTGCAGATGTGTACATTGAAGAACTGACCACAATGATGGCGAAACTCGCACGTCTGCAACCAGCTTTGGTCAATCGGTCGTCTCCACTGCTACTTCACGACAACGCGCGGCCCCATACTGCACAACAGACCGTCTCTAAGCTGCATGAGTTGGGTTTGGAAGCTCTCCCTCATCCGCCATACTCACCAGATCTTGCGCCTTCCGACTATTACTTTTTCCAAAATTTGGACAACTTTTTAGCGGAAAAAAAATTCAATTCCCGAGAGTACAAAACGCCTTTGAAGAGTTTGTTGTCTCCCGTCCAGCTGATTTTTTCAAGAAGGGCATCCATAAACTGCCACAGCGTTGGCAAAGATGCATTGATTGCAGGGGTGATTACTTTGAATAAAAGAAATAAATAAGTTCGAAAAAAAAAATACTTTAACTTTTTTCAAACAAAACGGCAATTTCATAGGTAAAGACCTAATATTATTTTCCTGCACTTGTCCCATTTTGTTTATGGTCGACGCAGCACTCAATCAAACTCAATTTTTGGATTGGACTTTAAGCAAAAATATATCATCATCTGCCTAGCCTTTTCCCAAACTATCTTGGGGTCGGCTTCCAGTCTAACCGGATGCAGCTGAGTACCAGTATTTTAAACGAAGCGACTGCCTATCTGACCTCCACAACCCAGTAACTGAGTAATACGATACCCCTTGGTAAGACTGGATGTCAGACTTTTAGCTTCTGATTACTCGTAACGACTGTCAAAGATCTACAAATGACAGCCGGGACCAACGGCTTAACGTGCTTTCCGAGGCACGGAGGAAAGTCGATATGTAATTATGGTCACCCATCCACAGACCAACCTCGGCAAGCACGGCTTAACCTTAAAGATCGACCCATGCGGCTGTTATTATTTAGCCACGAGCTCCTCCAAAAGCACGAAAGCAAAAATATGATCAGTGGTTTTTTTACATAGAACAACTTAAATTAATATATTAAACCGCATTTAATAAAATTAAACAAATTGTACTAACGAAAGTTTCTGTTATCAGTTTTTAAGGGTTCCGTACCCAAAGGGTCAAACGGAGGTGCCGTTTGAATCTTAAGAGAAAGATAAGCAAATCAACTATCTACATCTCACCTCACGACCCGTGAGGTTGTCGATACGTGGGATGTGAGTTCAGCAGTCATTGTGCCAATAGTCGTGTCGGCCAATGGCTTAATTGCCAAAAGACTCGACCAATATCTGAGTAGGCTCTCACTTGGCAGCTGGATCAAGGGCTTGATCTAGAAAGCAGAACAGTTCGCGTATTGTTAGGAAGGTTTATCTGTCAAGAGCCCGAACCACCAGTATTTTTTTATTTTTTAGGGTTCCGTACCCAAAGGGTCAAACGAGACCCTATTACTGAGACTTCGCTGTCCGTCCGTCCGTCCGTCTGTCTGTGACCAGGCTGTATCTCATAAATAACTATCACGGGATTGCTAGCCAGTTGAATTTTCTACAGATTGTGTATTTCTGTTGCCGCTATAATAACAAATACTTAAAACAGAATTAAATAAACATTTTAGGGGTTTTTCGAATTAATGCTACGGAACCCTTCGTGCGCGAGTCCAACTCGCACTTGGCCGGTTTATTTTTTAATAGCGGTTGCTGCAAAAAGGTAACTGGGCTTAATTTAGTTTGACTTTCATCCAAAGGCTATGTCTAAACTATTTACACGAAAATTAAACACTCAATAGCAAATCATGAAAAAAATATCAATTCATGTTTACGAAAAATACGTTTGCAAGCTTTATTCTTGTACTTAGCGCAGTGCTTTCATAGGAATTTGATCTTTCCCTTATAAAAAATAAGGTGTACAATCGCGTAAACGTAACAACACAATGAACGCATCGACTATCTTGGATACGCACACTAGAACACGCCGTACACCGCCGACACGCAGCGCAGCAGTCCATCGCTTAGCCACTGCGCCAACTGTGCCTAGGGGTGAGACGTATTTACGCAACCAGGTTTTGAAACCAGGGCTTTGCTTTCAATCAGGGCGCCCTGGTATGAGTGGGAAATACTTGCAAGTATGTAAGTTTTAGCAAGGCGCGGCCGCGCGGGCCGATGTTAGAAGAAACCAGACTTGAAAGGTAAAGGAAATTAACCCTTCTCGTTATATAAATAAGGACCACAATCGTATCTGCGAAAAAAAAATACTTCGATGTTAAAAGTATTTTTTAGCAAATATGATAATGATCCTTACTTGTAAGGCGACATGGATTGTTATCCTATGCAAGTATTTTAAACCCTGGAAGTTCAGGGTGCAGCGAGGGCGGCGCGAGTCTCGCGGCGCGGGCGGCACAATAGTCCGGGGAATTTACGCCGAATATTAGGCTAACTTTGCATTAATTAAAAACAGCGATTTTTTTCATTGAATGTGTAGGGTATGGACAGGAGAGTATATTAAGCTGTATCCCGCGAAAAGTTCACCTCCGCGTGTATGTTTTTTTTAAGAAAACGTCTAATATGTATATAACTTGGTGGAAAAAAATATAATAGTATGTTTATTTGGAGTATTTGTAGAACAGATTGAGTACTACAAGTAGGTCAGAAAATTAAACATTTTCGTCCACGGAACACTCGTTTTTTTTTAAAAATCTTATAATTTGGCTTCGTACTTAAGGCAAAAATATTAACAGGACAAAAATAGCGCTAAAATGATTTATATCACCATGTCTAACTATTATTATGAAAATTAAACAAATCCCGCTCCGGATTTCACAGAAAATCAAGAAAATCAAAAAATCTTAAATACTACTTACGGCAAAAATGTAACAGGATTTAAATTCATTTAATAATGAGAAATATATAAATCCAAACCTTAATCCCCCAAAATTAAACAAATTAGAGCGATAATTAATATTGTCAAAGTAAAAATTAAATTACGATGCACGGTGTTAGCGCTAAGCAGCGTGCGGTGTACGGCGTGTGCTAGTGTGCGTAAACAAGATAAGCGCTGCGTTCATTGTGTGAGTATGACTGTGTTGTTGTTTGAGTCGGTGTTTTATTGAGTTACGCGATTGTACACCTTATCTATATTACGGAAAGATCAAATTCCTATGAAAGTGCTGCGCCAAATACAAGAATAAAGCTTGCAGACGTATTTTACGTTAACATTAATTGATTTTTTTTCACGATTTGCTTTAAAGTGTTTAATTTTCGTGTAAATAGGTTAGAAATAGCCTTTAGATGAAAGTTAAACTAAATTAAACCCTGTTACCTTTTTGCCTCAACCGCTATTGTAAAAAAACTGGTAATAATAACTTCCGGTAGTACAATTTGTTTAATTTTGTTTATTGGCGGTGTAATATTAATTTAAGTTATTTTATGTAAAAAAACCGCTGTTTATATTTTTGCCTTAAGTACAATCCAAAAATTTCGTGAATGTTTTTTTACCGTAATTTCCGTGGACGAAAATGTTTAATTCTGAAAAAATATATTACTGTCACCAATTCTTTACCTAAAGTAACTAAATTTGTCCTGTTAACATTTTTTCCCATGTTTTTATTCACAAAAACGTGTTTTCGTCTTTTTCAGCTTGATCCGGTCTCGGAAAATGTTTAATTTTTTTTTATTATTTGAGGAGCTAAGGTCAAGTACACGATTCAAAAAAAAAATCGCTGTTTATATTTAATGCAGGGTTCAACTCTAAAAGCCCCGGACTACAAGGCTTGCGCCGCGAGGCTCAGGTCGCGGTCGGCTAGCGGCATGGGTAGCGCAGCCAATTTGTAGACTTGTTCGCGCCATTTTTCCATACTTATAAATAAGACACATAATAGCGTGAACGAAAGTAGTATGGTATTACTAAGTTACGTTTAAAGTCAAGTAAATATTTTGTTTTCGTTTTTTTTGTCAGTTGTCGTTGAACTGATCGTGACGTAATTCATTTTAAAGAAGTTATTTCGCGAGTATTTAAACAATTAGAAAAAGTGTGTAAATAAATAAAACTGTTTTTTTTTTATTCTTTGTTTATAAGTTAGGAATTGTAAATATAATAATTTATTTCGTGGGTTTATAGAAAGATGAATTTTTAATTGTAATTAATAAATAGCGAGGAAATAAAACTTTTAATAATATAGTCGCCATTCTATAAATATGCCTAAGCAGACAGCCTAAATATATTCTGGCACGTTAGGAACACGTTTCGACCCTGGTTTTTTTGCACACTCGTACTTGGAAGCCCTGGTATTGAATGTGGCAAGTATATCATCTCATGCCTATGTGCCAGTCAGACTTGTCGCAGTTCTTGTAGGTATTAGACAATTTTGTCTATGAGACGTTTTGTTTGAAGTGTGCGCGTCTTCATATGTTTTTTAATGCAATAGTCAGTCTTAAAACTGTCTTGACTAAAGTCTGCGCTCAGCCTTATATTTGGGCCGCTCTGAGTGTATGTCTTTTTCTTGTCGTATCGATAATAGGTACTTCTTTGTTATATGGTTTGGGCCCAGTAGGTAGGAGTGTATGTAGGTACCCTATATACTTTCATATGCATTCAGAAAAAGCTGTTTTTTGGGTTCCGTAACTAACGGGTCAAACGGGACCCTATTACTGAGACTTCGCTGTTCGTCCGTCCGTCCGTCCGTCTGTCACCAGGCTGTATCTCATGAACCGTGATATTTAGCCAGTTGAAATTTTTACAGATTATGTATTTCTGTTGATGCTATAACAACAAATACTAAAAACAGAATAAAATAAATATTTAAGGGGGGCTCCCATACAAAAAAGTGTTTTTTGCTCGTTTTTTATAAATAATGGTACGGAACCCTTCGTGTGCGAGTCCGACTCGCACTTGGCCGGTTTTTTTTGAGATTACTAACAGAGTCTTTTAAAATTTGATTGAGATTTTTTAATGCGTTGATTTGCGCTAATACTTATGTGCTGGTAAATTAAAATCAAAAGATAATGATTCATTATAATTATACCTGATGATGATGATAATTATACCTATTATAAGAAATGAGAAACATTAAACAGATAAACTTCTACGAAATCGATTCAATTTGATTGAAATGCGTGACATGATTGGTCCAGCCGACGTTGAATGTTAGTGACGCCACTGTTATGGTGCGATTCCTCCAGAAAGTGTGCGAACATTTTGTGCAGCACATAACTGCACACTGAGCTGCACTGTGTCGCAGATCCGTTTTCTCCGGCAAAGTTGTGCGTAAATTGTCCGCGTACAGTGCACGCACATTTGTGAACGAACATGTTAGCACGAGATTCCATGACCAAAATGTTTGCTTTGTGATTAAAACCGTTTAACAACGATAGATTTGGTTATATTTATGGTCTATATTTATTCTGCAGAAAAGAGCCATCAGAGCCATAATTATAAAATCTATGTAGGCGAGATTCTGTAAGAGAACTGTACATCATAATTCATAAGCATAACAGTACCTTGTCGATACATCTATTAAAACATCATGTACTTTAGGAAAAATCTGCATTTATTTAGTAAAAGAGGTTACAGGCACCGCTATAATACTAGAAACAGGGACAAACTAATTCAGCCAGGTTTCAGGCTAGACTCATATTCCGTGGGGTACTTACTGTTTAAAATGTTAAAATAAATTACTTCGCCACACATTATGTTCGTAAGCATTGGTGGCCCCCGGCCACCGAAGGCGCGCGCCTATAGACGGTGAGTAATGGGCTAGCTCACCGTCCCGCGTCCGTCCGTCTAATGACGACAGGCCGATGTCGATGATATGGTCGTGTCGACGGTTCGTTCGTATTCCACGCGCGCCTCGAAGAGATGTCAGCAAACGGAAGGGATCCGAGAGGGCCCATTCTCCTCATTTTGTTTCATTCCATCGGGGCTGCGGGACTGTTCGAAAGAGATACCGCGGCCCTGGACCACAAAGGGTTAAGTAGGAACATGGATGTGTTTTAGTCAGTACAATTCTGACACTCCCTTCTGTTCCGCCCAGAGCTGGAGGGGTCATTTGATGATTTTACATCCGAAAAAAAACCTTTTTTTTAGCTGTTGGAGGATTACATGGATGATGTGACTGTCTGTCACGTACTTACTCCTAATTATTAACCAAATGTCTTAGTCTTGATTCTAATTTAAAAATCATCATACGGTATCGGGCCACTTACAAACACATTAAACCTCTATTTTATGGTTTGACAGCCTGACAAGTTTCCTTAATTAATAACGAAACGTTCTTTCTTCCTTGGAAATGTGAAACAATATTGTACCACTTGAAAAGGCATAAATACCTTATCGCCTTACCTTATGGCCGACAGGCCAAATGTAGTATTTTTACGAATTCTTAAGAAACGCTTAGAATATCTGATTTCTAAGTGTAGTTCACAATACTTGCGCCACATCTGGAGAAAATATTATGGGTTTCACCAGAAAGGACCCTTAAAACAATTGAGACATCGCACAAAAAGTTACAATACTCCAATCGTGGTGTTTTGAGAAATGTTGGGGATGAAGAAGGGGTGACGGGGAGTTGACTCGAGACAGTTGGGTTTTGTACGACGGAAGGGTTCGGGCGTGTGAGATGGGAGATTAGTGGAGCTAAGTTAGGGAGGCTGGGTGAAGTTTTAAGACGTCCTATTTTAGGCTAGTAAAGTTAGCATGGTCTCGGTACCAAGATGGGACTATCCCAGAGACTGCCGTAAGGGAGTTATTAACGTGAGTACGCGAGTAGATGGAAATACTGAAAACTTGTCTTCCTCAATGGCTGCTAGCCATGGCCACACACAACCCACTTCCTTAGGATTGAGGACGACACGTAAATAGTGCCTAGGGAACGTGGTCTGTTAGAGTTCGCAGCAGTGTCCTTAGTACTATGCACTTAGGTCTAACAGTACACGTACCGGCCGGGCAGACGTTGTACAATGGCTCCATGTTCTGACATGGAACCGTTTGCGTCGGCGAAGCGGCATCTAGTACATTGGAATCCCATAAAGTAACGTAGAGAACAATTATACAACTTCTTAAACACAAGCACAACGTTCCTTTTACTACCTTTGTCCTACAAATCATAATTATATTTGCGACTTCTTGTCTTCTTAGCTTCATACTTTACTGTTGTTTTGTTTGATATTATACATGTACATACATGTATTAACTGTGAATTCCCAATATTAACTTAACCTTCTATCCCCTCCCTGTCCCCTAACTTTCAAAGTCGGGACAGGGCTGCCTAAATTGGGAATCAGTCCTCTTTGTCAGTGGGAAGGCGTCCAGTCAGGGACGAACCGTACAGGGCCGTGCGGAAATGGCGGGGCCCGGCCCTTTCCCTTCCGGGGGAAACCGACCTTAGTAATAAGATTTAACTGATTTACGTAAAACGAAAATTTGACCAGCCTAGGGTAATTCTGGAACAGTCGCAAAGACAAAAATGTCGCAATACTGGTCCTGCTCCACAACCATAGGGGCAAACTAATTGATTAAAAAACATATTGCGAATAGGTTTAAGTTGTATTAGGTTGCCTCAGTTTAATAATCGGTCAATATTCACGCAATTTTTTACAGTCTTGTTTTTGTTTATCATCATCATCATCATTTCAGCCCAAAAGAAAACCACTGCTGGACAAAGGCCTCCCCCAAGTGTCGCCATATTGACATTTTGGGTGGTTTTGCCATAATCGCCACGCTTGGCAGGCGGATTGGCGATCGCAGCAGTACGGTTGTTACAAAAGCACAGAGTACGCTGCTGCGCATTCTCTGGTAAATCCCTTAGTCGGCTCTTACGACACCCACGGGAAGATATGGGATGGTGCTATTCTTTACGTCCGACACCATACAGAGTTTTTGTTTATCAGTTAACACGTACTAAGCTTGCTAAAAATATTTCTCAATCTACCAAGCCTCGCTCAAGCCATACAGCTTTTATTTAACTACGTAGATGGTACGAATATGAAACCTCTTCAGGAGATCTAGACTAAACCGGTTATGGCTGGTTTCGTCGAGATGCTATAATAGCTATAATAATTTCTCTACAAGTACGTCTTGGACAGCTATACTTACAAACACGAAAGATGTTCAGTGTTGGAAAGAGGCGGAGCTACACACTACAATGTTTTTTAAGTCTTTTGTGTAACTAATCCGCGGATCGTTGTTGTCTGAGCAAATAAATGAATAATTTCCTTCTTTATATATTATTTACACTTTTACACAAAATATTACTACTACTTACAAAGTAATGTAAAAAACCGGCCAAGTGCGACTCGGAATCGCGCACGAAGGGTTCCGTACCATTATTTATAAAAACCAGCAAAAAAAAAACATTTTTTGTATGGGAACCCCCTTAAATATTTATTTTATTCTGTTTTTTGTATTTGTTGTTATAGCGGCAACAGAAATACATAATCTGTAGAAATTTCAACTGGCAAACTATCCCGTGATAGTTATTCATGAGATACAGCCTGTTCACAGACGGACGGACAGCGAAGTCTCAGTAATAGGGTCTCGTTTGACCCGAGTACGGAACCCTAAAAAGAACAAAAATTACCGGTGGTCAGGCCTCTTGACAGATAAACCTCCTAACAATACGCGCCCTGTCCAGAAGTAATGCATTCAAAATCAAGCCTTTGATCCAGCTGCCAAGTGAGAGTCTCCTCAGATATTGGTCGAGGCTTTTGGCCATTAAGCCATTGGCCGACACGACTATCGGCACAATGACTGCTGAACTCACGTCCCAGTGTCGACAACCTCACGAGCCAGATCTAGATAGTTGAATTGCTTATCTTTCTCTGCTTTCACGAGGTTCTTGCCATGCGGGTTGTATCAACAATCATTGCGCGACGCTCCAATCGATCTATCAACACAATGTCGGGCTTATTGACAACAATAGTCAAAAGAATTATTATACAGGGCACATAGCTCCATCCCTTTGGTAGGCCCCTTGAACATAGATTGGTTCGAATGGAGTTCGAAACTCGGAAAGTTAGATGATGTAGAATGTGTGGGTTTTCAACAAATGGGCCGGGTTTGAAGCCATTCATGGTGTGGATTGATTTCTTACTTAATAGTTAAGGAGTAACTAATTCTTTTGAATTTGATTCATCATCATCATCTTTCTGCCCATGGCCCATGTTACTTGGGGTCGGCGCAACACATTTTTTTCTTCCATTCTTCTCTGTCAACCGTTACGCTAAAATTTTCACTTTTTATTTTCTTTCAATTTGAATTAGGTTTTTAATTGCCATAAAAGGACGAGCTAGCTTGGCGACTTTGAAAATGATGTAGTTTCGCAAGTTTTTACTATTCTTCCGGAAGCCACTCCTAAGAGAGTAGTAACATTTGCCCTTAAGAGGGGACTCTAGTCGGTATTCGTCCATACAAACCTATGCCGCTGTTTTCTTCGTGGATAATGCGTTAAGAGTAATGATTTTTTTCCAAAAAATCTAGGTCTTATTGATACATGCCATATCATTTTCTTTTTTTCAAAACATAATCACTAAAAGAATTATGACAATCCATAAACCCGAAAAAATATCCGTTTTTACCGCCATGTTCAGACGACTATCAGACAAATTAGAAAATTCTTAACAAAAATGAAAGTAATAGAAGCATCATATACTTTTCCTCTAAATTTTGATATAAGAATAATTTAGATGAGTTTAGTTTTGAAGAAGAAAACAGCGGAATACAAAACGTCTTTAGGTCAAGGTTTTTCGTAGGTAAAATCAGCCTGAGCTGTATTTGTCCCTGTCGCACTTTACGGGGGCTTGGTCGGGCGCAGCGCGACGGCAATAGTTTCTTCAAATACCTTCTAATACTTTCAAATACCGACTAGAGTCCTCTCTTAAACCACAAAACCAGTGGTCAGAGTCGGGAGTACGGAAAGTGGAGGTTAGATTTTTAACATGAGCCGGTAAAAACTTGTTTTCGAGGGTAGTAGTCAGCGTAAGCTTGGTATATAAATGTATATAAGTTTTTGCCGCCCGATACGATCCTCAGTTGAAGTTTGAGAGGGGTTTTGTAAGGGCTGGTCGGTACTACACCGGAGATCTGAGTTTGCTTGTCGTTGGCTTCTGCTCACCATTTGCTGTATTGGAATGAGAACTGTCAACAGTTTTATTTTGCCTTGTGTAATTGGATTTCGAGTGTTTTAACGTGGTAACAGAAAGCCCTGAATACGACTGAGCCGGCAATATCAATAATGATAATGAGTCACGACAGCAGGGTTAAACGCAGTTCCTTTTAAAAAAAGGAAAGTGCTACAACTGTACAAGAGACGGACAAACAAAGAACTTATTATGGACTTCGCACCTACCACACACTGTTTTTGTCCTTGTAAAACACAGATTAAGCTAAAATGTGGGACCGAAATGTGTCTCCGACATAGAATTTCGTTTCTTCAAATTCCAGGATAACTTATCTGACTCCCCAAGCTTTTCCTCCGATAACAAATCCCGGTACGAAATGTTCCACCCGTTCCCCAAACTCTCATGCCAAATTCTACTTTATTCTGCAAGATTTTGGGGCCAACTTGCCACTCTCGGTCAGAGGTCCTTTCGTTGGGGATCTATATGAAGTATGTTCGGTAGGTTTTAGCGTGAACTTAAGACGAGCGAATCTGAGCGGGGTCCTCTACTAAGTGCAGGCTTATGTAGCTATGTGCTCCGACGGATGCCGGTGATAGTACCCCTAGGGGCTTTGTGTTTTATACCAGGCTGGGTAATATGCTCAGCGTGGTATAAAACACGTGGCTGGTCCACACTAGTTACTCGTTTTTGAACAATTGGTGTATAAATGCGATGATTTAGAACAATTCGATAAGGTGTGATTTTGTATATTGGACAAGTGAGAATCACTTGAGTAAAAGTCATTATTTAACATAATATTTTTATTCTGTAGTCTAATAATTGCTGGAAGTTAGAACTGTCAAAAGCTAGAATTCTTGGCTTTGCTTTCTTTGACGGTTCGTACTTCGTTCAAATTCTTGTCTATTGCATAAAAATGGTGGCATAAGTAATTACTTAAACTCAAGTAATTACTTTAACCAGAGTTTCACTAAGCAGAACACTAGAGAAAATTTAAAATGGGTAGTAATCAAACCGACTTATAACTTACAATATGTAATAGCATTTATGTCGTCCAAGAAAATAACTTTTCCTCTAAAGTACTATCTCAGCCACCATATATCATCGATATCAGCTACTATAAATTCATCTCAGCATAATATTTATGTGATATGTATTCAATCGGTAAGCTTCTAAAATAACTATACATATATGACGTCCGTGAAGTAATTCTATCGACTTCTAATTTTATAACTTAGTATGTGTAAAACCTAGTTATGTATGACTAATTCATAACTCGTTCTATAACTTATTGATCATAAAATGTACCTAAAATAAACATCAAATAATTATCTATAACCACTAAATATAAGAACAAAAAAATTGCATTTCTTTGGGTAAATAGACTTATTTTAGTGTTAAATTCACATAAACTTACAGGGTCATGGATGGTAAACATTCATATTTTGTGATAGGCGGGGCTCCTATTTCTGTCTGCAAGGTTTGAAGTAACCTAACACGTTGTGGATGGTGAGGTCTAAGTTCGCTTACTACGCTCGCTCACAAGACCCCGCCATCCCCTTCGATCCTAACCTGTCCTCACCGAGGAGTGTAAGTGTTTATTTTAACTAAATAATAGATATGCAATCTACTCGTCCCCACATGAACCGAATTGCGCTCTCTCACTGGGGGTTGCGGCCAGTGGCGCCCGTCTCGCTCTATAGTTGCAGTTGCTTTTTTGTTGTTAAAAGAATACGATGTATTATTTGCTAAGTTATTACGTTTTCGAGGTGATGCCCAAAATACATTTTTTAAAGGAACATACGTTTAAGCTTTTGGTGAGTTGTAAAATCCGTAGCTGAGTTAGTAATTTAGATGGTGATCAAGAAGACAAGTAAAGATAATTGTTGCTCCTAATTTGACGCTTTCTTAGAAATATTTAGTTGGCGTTGTAAAAAAGACGAATAAGTTTATTAGAAGCCATCTTATTTTCCGTGGCTTCCATATAAAATTAGATGTTCTGTGGCCAAACGAAAATTTTGCGGCTAGAATTAGTTTCCCATTTAAAATGCTGTCTGTCAGTGTCACCTGTCTGCTTTATTTAATAAGGCCCACCATAACTTGCTGTACTGTATTCATCATCATCATCATTTCAGCCGAAAGACGTCCACTGCTGGACATAGACCTCCCCCAAGTGACGCCACATTGACCGGTCCCGTGCGCCTCGCATCCAGCGGATCCCCGCAACCTCCACCAGGTCATCGGTCCACCTAGTGGGCGGCCTTTCAACGCATCGTCTTTCGGTTCGCGGTCGCCATTCCAGAACTTTTCGGCCCCATCGGCCATCCGTTCTGCGAGCAATGTGCACTGCCCATTGCCACTTAAGTTTGGCAATTCTTCGGGCTACGTCGGTAACCTTGGTTCTCTTGCGGATGTCCTCATTTCTGATTCGATCACGCAAGGAAACTCGGAGCATAGCCCTCTCCATTGCCCTTTGGGTGACTTTAGGCCTTCTGATGAGGCTCATTGTGAGCGACCCCGTTTCGGTCCCGTATGAAATCACTGGCAACACACACTGGTCATAGACTTTCGTCTTGAGACACTGCGGTAAGTTGGACGAGAAGATACCACGCAGCTTCCCGAACGGTGCCCAGCCTCTTTCTCGAAGTTAGACCTACCCAACTGGACCGTTTGTCCCAGGTAGACATAATCGTCTACAAGTAGTAGTCTCCGATCTTGATAGGAGAGGGTGTTACATGGGCATTCAACATGACCTTGGTTTTGTCCATGTTCATTTTGTACTGTATTCAGCTCTCAGCAATCTTCAACTTGTGGGATCATGATTTTGAAGTTCGGATTTTTGGGGCTTTCAAAGGTAATTTTAAGACGCAACAAAAGTGGTGATTTTAATACAGTCAGTTATCCGGTCTGTAACCATGGCCGAATCGATTTATTCCCATAATGTCTGTAATCATAATGTTTCCCGTAATGCCTGTCCGCTAGGAGTACATCAGTCATGTCAGTAATGATAGATCGACCTTACCGCTTGGCCATGACGCACAAGCTCACATGAGACAAGTGTTGTGACAGCAACAGCGGAAAAACAAATACAAGAAGTTGCTTGTGACGTGACGGTACTGGGGGTCTACTCTCTCTTTCCGAAACGTAACTTCGGCAACGACCGAAAAATAAAAGTAGTTACGTTTGTGACCCTAATCTATATCGTTTGCGGACGCACACAAGCAGTTCTGATTTACAGACAATTAACGTGAACGAATGTATTAAATGTTATTGTGTGCGTCCGCAAATGATATAGAATAATGTCAAAAACGTAACTACGTTTAATTTTCGTTCGTTGCCGAAGTTACGTTTCGGACAAAGAGAGTAGACCTCCTGACGCGAAGGAAATAAATAAAGCACGCGCGTGTCGCTTCATGCAATAGTGCCCGTACCGTCCAAACCCCAGCTTAAAGTCTAAGGCGCTTGGTTCCGAAAGTGGAGAATCCAGGTGAACCCGGATAAGAGGCAGTTCTTTTCTCTAAACCACGTATTAATCCCAACTCCCCCAGCCCGAACATTATATAGGGTAAGCCCATACTTTGGGAGAAGCAAGCCAAAATATCTAGGAGTCTTACTCGACTACCATCTGTCCTTCGCGGCACATATCAGAGCAGCTCGCGATCGAGCTGCCTTTGCTATGGGTACGCTCCAGTTTATGTTAACGGCAAAGAAAGTTGTCACTCAAGTGCAAGTTGAGCCTCAATACCACGGTGATCCGTCTTATCATGACATGCGTTTCTGTCGTATTCGCACCTATCAAGCACCGCTATATCTTTCGGATGCAGATCCTCCAGAACCGGTCTTACGTAAAGTCAAGAGAACCCCCTTCTACGACAGTAAATATCGTTAACAATTAGACCTAAGAAAGCTCACCGTCCACCGGTTTATGAAAAGCGCTTCTTCGACACAGCCATAGGGCACCGTAATCCCCTGTTTGCATCAACCGTCCGATACGCCGACCGAGGCATACCCTCGTTATTCACGATGACGCTATCACCCTCCTCCAGGAGAGCAGTAGAGAAACTAGCACTGACAAAAAATAAAGATGCAAACCGCCGCGCCGTCATTCCGTCCTTGCTTGTCGAGGCTTCTCGAGCTTAAGACGGGACTCTACGCCCGGGGAATTTGAAGAATCGGTATTTGAAGAAACTCTTGCCCTATAGCTCCTATAAACTGCAGCACCATAAAGGGTGTAAAAAAAGTCTTGACGAAACAAAAGGCATTTGTTCTCCCCGTCATTGCGATGCGAGTTTTTGTTCTAGATTATACCTGGGAGCATTCTAGTTACGGAGATATTGGTCAAACTTCCAACTTTACCGCGAGTTTTTTTTATAATACATGTTTTTAAGAGGGGACTCTACGCCCGAGGAATTTGAAGAATAGGTATTAAAAAAACTATTGCCGTCGCGCTGCGCCCGACCAAGCCCCCGTAAACTGCGAAAGGGACAACTACAGCTCAGGCTGATTTTACCTACAAAAATCTTGACCAAAAGACGTTTTGTATTCCGCTGTTTTCTTCTTCAAAACTAAGCTGATCTAAATAATTCTTATATCATAGAGGAAAAGTAAATCTATGCTTCTATTATTTTCTTTTTTAAACTTATCTAACTTGTCTGATAGTCGTCTGAACATGGCGGTAAAAACGGGCTTGTTTTCGGGTTTTTGGATTGTCATAATTCTTTTATTGATTATGTTATATATTATTATGTTTGAAAAAACAAGAAATGATAGGGGCATGTATTAATAATCCCTAGAATTTTTGGAAAAAAATAATTGCTCTAGACGCATTATCCACGAAAAAAACAGCGGAAAACGTATTTATGGAGAAAGGCCCTCTAGAGTCCCCTCTTAAGTAATTACTTATGCATTTTTTTTTATGCAATAGAGAAGAATTTAAACGAAGAAAGCTAAGAATAATAACTTTTGCAGTTCTAACTTCAAGCAATTACTAAGCTACATAATTAAAATCGTATCTTAAATTTACATTTACTCGAGTAAACACATTGACTTGTTTATAGATACGGCTGTAAGTAAATCTTGCTTGAGCACGTGACATACTTGTCGCAAAATAAGTCATTGACCATTTCGTTACGTCATAAAACCAATCTTTTTATTCTAATCGCTGCAGACAACCTTGGGCAAAAGTGTAAAACTTGTGAGGTTTCTCTAGACATGACTCTAGACAGGCGGATAATGCAATTCTACGACCTTATCTGCTGACATAATGATAACGTAATCATATTCAGAATATAATGAAAATGGTGAGTACGAATGTAGATGGCTGTAAGAGTAGAGGAAGAGTAAAGAAACGATGATATGGCTAGAAAGGAGGCGACTGCTGAGGTGAGGAGACTAGTAATAGAGAAATAATATATGGAAGAAGAACATACGCTGCGCCGACCCCAAATAAATTGGGGTAAGGGCAGGAGAAAGATGAATCATATTCAGATCACCTATTTACAAAAATACATATAAAAGTTGATAAGTGGGTATACTCCTTTCACAGTTATTTTTACTCTGTCAGCGACCCAATCAGCAACCCAATAGCAACCTAATTAAGGAATACAGAACAGTTTTTTTGTCAGTTATGCAAAGTCAGGGGTAAAAATCTGCGTAAGGACTGTAGTTGCGTCCCTTAAATCCCGTTCACGAACTCGGGTTATGCGACATGCGGGTGTCTTGGTTCTGGCACGTCACAAGTCGCGTCACGGGCGGCGGCTTGCTATGAGCTATTTCACTCATTTACGCTTGTCACTGGAGCGTGTAACTCGTGGACCGTATAAAATAACTTAAGTTTTTAACATACTTTAAATGTCTGGCGTAGGGCATGCAAAAACCGAGTTCTTAAAAAAAAACGTTTTTTACGTGTTTTTCGTTAACAAAACCGGTTAAAACGGTTTTTCCGTTATTTTTTCTAAATTTATTACACAAATTAGAAAAATAGGTGTAAAGAAATGAAAATGCTAAAGTCTAATCAAAACATGTTTTCTTTACGTTTATCTCACAAATGATTATAATAATGAGCATTTGTTTTTTTTTTCATTTTGGGAAAGCTTACAGAATAACATTACAATAACAAAAATATATAACTAAATTGCTAATTTTTTATATAATAATTAATATTTTGTTTGGGAAAATTAAAGCATTATTAAATCAATTACATAGGGGAAACATTACCGAACAACTCGGTTTTACTAGCATAAAAACCCGAGTTTCAAATCAGTCGCATAATTGTTTTTTTCGGTTATCCGGGTATCTGGTTTGCATGCCCTAGTCTGGTGGTGAGTTGCCACCACACAAAGTGTCTGGCAGTGGAGGAGGTGATTTATACTATTCCAGTTATATCTAAAAATCACGCTTTATAGTATGACGTAACTTAGCAGCTATTAAGCACACTGTTATTACCTGATACCTGCCAAAGCCACCACGACCTAGACCTAGGTATTTCTGCGGAAATAGTTTCAGCTTTTATAAAATAGCGAAGGTCTCGGCGGACACGGTCCTCTAAAACCACGGTGGCGGCCCCCGTTGGCCGTGGGCAACGTTAGTAATTCTGATATTATGCCCGAAGACTCGGGTAACCGACTTCAGGTAGCTGTCCGACCCGGGTCTTCTGTCTGTCATAACATTAAACGGGTATTACCGACCCGCCCAGTCTTTAATTACGGTCTTGTGGTGTTCTCAGAATGGAGAGCTCCGGCTGTACTATGCAGCCTACCTTTTAATCCATGCTCGGATTATTATATGGGTTTTTTTTTCTAAAACCGCCAAAAGCACACAAATACTTATTTCAGTCATTCTAAAAAAGACACGATGAAAGAAAATGTGTGTTTTGGCAAGTACTACATACACAACAAAAAAATTAATATAAACAAAAAAAAACAATGTTTGTTTACCATGAATCAACGCTTTTGAATAACGAAAAGACGTTTGCTAGAATTTAAATAGTTATGATTATCAATATGTTTTTCATAGAAGGTCCCGGTCCATCGAAATGTGTTTGTTGTCTACTTTCGTTAAATACTATATTCAAAGTAAAGAAAAATTTACTTACAACAGAATTAAAATGTCACAGTACTTTGTTTGATCAAAGCATAACATTAAATAGGATATACCCATTACTTGATTAGGCATCAACCCACAAGTGTCTTTTTTGGTTATCATTGCTGGACACATTTTATAGATCAGTATTTCTTTCGGACCGCTCCTACAAAGTCGTACAGATCAATAATATTTTATCTCTACGTACTATACTAGGTACTATTTAATTATGTCGATTTTAACCCTCACTGTTCTGTAAAAGCTCAATTTAGCGTAATTTAGAACCTAGTCGCAGGTAATAAGGTGCAATATACTGTTTTAGGCTATGTTGGGGTTGTGCTGAAAAGGTCAGAGCGGAATCCTTTTGTATTCCCCTGTCAGTACTTCCCCGCTTGCCTGGGGCTTACAATAAACCCTTTTTGGTTCATATCTGTCGTATAACGCTAAACCGGTTTTCGGTTGAGTATAAAGTTTCTACCCAACTCTAGAACGAGGCGGTAGATTAAAATCTTTAAGGTTTCATTTCAGTGATCAAGTCGATGGGCATATCCTAGAACTTTGCCCCATCTATCCCTTATTCAAGACATAAAAACTAATATGTACTTAATTTACTTTCCAGATGACGAGGCCGCTGACTCAGCAGGCTCAGAACAAGAGGAAGAGGACATAAAGCCAGAAGTGAATGATGTCGCGGACATTCTAAAGAGGCTCCAGTCTACAGGCGCCCTCATCAAGAAACCCAAGCAAGAGTACCGTTGCTTCACGTGCGACGAAGACTTCCGAGATTGGGAGGAACTAGAAAAACACTTGATCCAACACGTATCCCTGCCCTCCGTGGTACTCGACAAGCTGCCTTCCGACGACGAGGATGCCCCTCCATCCGGAGATGAGAACTGGTCCGATGAAGACGAAGAGCCAGCCCCACCACAGACCCCCCAGAAAGTCACACCGACTAAAATAGACATATCACAACTACTCAAAAAGACTGGCATATCCCTCAAAAAGCCGGCTGACAATGAGAACAAGAGCTCCGACTCTGCACTGAACAAACTCAGTGGATTAGGGTTCACCATAAAGAAGAGTACTACACCAATTAAGAGTGAACCAGAACAAAAAAATAACGATGTAATGCAAAAATTGGGCAAACTCGGCGGTATCAAACTGAAATTAAAATCGGACGGAAATAACGCGAACTCGTTCAAAGTGATCAATGGGCTCAAAGATTTTGATGCCTCAGATAACGAAGATGAGGGAAGCGGGAATGACGAGAGTAGAGAAGAACCAGACTTTGAAGAGGATCCCGACAAGTCAGGCGAAAACGATTCCGAAGGCGAAAATGAACGAACGCCGCCCAGTACCCGTAAAACATCAGAAAGCGACGATTCGGAGAAATCTGCGCAATCAAGACCGAGCCCTTTGAAAAACTTACAAGGAATGTCTATAATTCAAAAGAAGGATCCCCCTACGCCAGCTAAAGTCCCAGTACAGCAACCGAAGCCACCTGCAAGACCGGCGGTCAAACAGACTCCGAAAAGGGGAGCAAATCTTCCTATACCTCCCAAAGATAATACGCTCGTTACTCTACAGGCGAGGACCCCTGGTACTCCAACTAATGCTGCAACCCCAGAAAGACGGGAATCTCGCACAAGCATGGACAACGTTGTAGTCAAACAAGAGGTTGAGACAGTCGAAACGCAGTCATCAAACGTTCCTATATTCTCCAGCTCCACTCAGATTAAGTCTGAGAGGTCTTCTCCGACACCGGCTGATGGGGGATCGACTCCAATACTTGCCACTGTGAAATCTGAACCAGACGCTTTAGCATCTCACCAGAGCGCACCGCCAAGCGCTTTGGCTTTACATTTGACCTCCAATACCACATCATTCCTCCCAATTACCAAAAAGGAAGAACCTGGAGCGGTAACAGTTATAGAGATAAATGGAGATTCTAACGACGAAGATGATGACTGTTGTGTGGTGTCAGCGACACCGGCCCCGGATATTAAACCAATAGTTCCTAAAGCCGAACCGCTCCCGAGTCCGACTGTGACGTACCCGCCATCATCGTACCCGACCACACAGCCTAGCTACAGTTCCTCAGGAATGCTCGGCACACGCCTTACCGCACAGTGTTTAGAAAAGCAACACAACTTCAACTGGAACGCCCCAGATTCCAAACCACCTTTGGATATGCTCGAAAAAAGCGCTGATGACATATTCGGGAGCCTAATCTCAAGTCCTACCAAAAAAGAAGGCATGTGTATATCAGATGCCAGTGAATACATATCCTTAGACACTTTAGGCCCCCAACATTCGTGTGATGTATGCAATACTAGGTTTACTGATATATCTTTGCTGGATGATCACAGGAGGAAGACGGGTCATACAAAATCGCTAGTTCTTCCATCATCATCTTCCACACTTATGCCATACAATTCCACTTCGAATATTTTGTCTAGCTTACTACCTGTAAAACTAGCAGACCAAGTTGGAAAGTTATCTACAATTGGAGGGACTAGCGCAGGGTTTACTCATCAGCAGAATGTCATGATCAATATCCAAGCGTATCCTGGCGGTGGTGGCATGATGATGAATCCCCAGGGAGGATACAACAGTTATCCTGGCCAGCCTGGTCATAATGTGCAACCTGATTATGGCAATAATATGTATGGTCAACAACAAACGATGCCTGGACAGTACCCAGGGCAGGCCTATATGGGACAAGCAAGTGGTTATGGGCAGTTCCAACAGCCAATGCAAAGACCTGCAGGCTACCCTGGCGCTATGCCGCAGGGCCAGTACCCGCCTTCGTCATCTCCTTACTCCGTAGCTTCTCCGCTTCACGGTATGCAGCAGGCCGTGTATAATCAAGCGCCTTCCGTCGGAATGAACTCTCAACTGGGACAAGCGTTAGGTCAAATGGGTCCACCCGGGTCATCCTACGTGCCTTCCTCAAGCCCAGGAGGCGCAATGAAACCACCCTCAGGCGGCATTAAGATCCAGAATGTACAAACCTTCTCAACCGGGCAGGCGGTAGGCATGGGTGGACCAGACCAGATGGGTGTACAAGCACCAGCACCTGGCCAAATGGTAGGAGGACAAATGCCTGCGCCAACCCAAATCAGAATGGCACCCGGCGCGAATATTACAGGTACAAGACCACGCATGGCCAATCCTAGAGGCCCTCGACCGGGCATAAGGCCAGGCATACAAGTACATGCTCAAGTTCGACAGCAGAAACCAGGAGTGCGAATGCCGATGAAGAGACCAGCGCCTATGGCCGGTGGACCGGGTCAAAAACGACGCACAGACATGTTGCTACCAGGCAAGCATGACAACGAAGACTGTCAGGTCATGGCAATGCAAAAACAGAGGGATGGGTTGCCGATGATACAGAGTGTGCAAGGAGCTAAAGATAAACTTAATCTAGGCAGCCAAATATCTATTACAAAGAAGACGGTGAATAAAGAAGCAAATGCCATGGCTAATGTGTTAGCATCGCGAGGTATTAGCGTTAAGCAAAAGCAGAAGAGTCGTTCGCCGACACCAGAACGTCCCATCCCTCATATCCCGAACCTAGGCGCCGGGATGAGCATCAAACACACGTCGAAGTCAAGCAACTTCTCCATACCAGAGGCTAAAGTCGGCGGTGGAATGCTTTCATGTAAAATATGCAAGAAAATGTTCGGAAACCACAACTCTCTCTCTGTTCACATGTCTAGCGCTCATCCTCAGAGCAAACTACCAGTCTTCAAGTGCGATGAGTGTCCGGCTTCATATCCAAAATCCTTACAACTACAACATCATAAAAGGGTCTTCCACAATGTCACCGGACCTAACAGAGAACTGGGATTGCCCGTTGTGGACCTATCTCAAGAAGAGAACCTCAAACGGCTGAGTAGTTTAGGCATATATAGTTTTATACCGCTAGCGAATAGGGAGCAAGCGGGAGGATGTTTCGGTATACCAGTAATCTCAGTACACAATGTACAAAATGGCATTGCAAACAGTTTGCAAGCTTTAGGAGCTGACGGACTGCTAAGTTTAGGGCCTCTTAAACCTTTACCTAACTCATAGACTGTATAAACAATAAGTTTTGTGAAGAAAGTCGTGTGAAAGTGGCAAACTGTGATTTAATATGTGTTGTGTAGACTTTTGAAATGGTCATGGTCATTTTGTAAAAGAGGTTATTTGAATTTTTTTGGTTAGTGAACTGTTCTTGTAATGAGTGAAATCATTTGTAATTTATCTATATCTACATTCATTCATTGGTGTGATTTTTGACACATTTTACATGAGATCTTAATATTAATAATTTGTTCCTTAAAAATCTACCTTAAAGGTATACACGCTGTACATGTCATTATAATTCAGTTAAGTTCATTCAGTGCAACCCGATCTCTCCCTATCGTCTTCTTCTTTTCAAAATTGGTCGAGTACTGCAGGGCACTCTTTGTAAATATGTCACAGTCAAAACTTTTCATTAGCCAAAACTATGTTTGACTGGTTAAAACTATTATAAAAACATCTAATATTTACTTAGAAACTTATTAGTTTGTTAGGTTTTTTTTGTGACCCTTTGAATTACATTGTCTTGTAGTAATTCTAGGTAACTATAACTGGGGCGTTCCCTAACAACATATTTTTAATAGAGAAAACGAATTTTAACCTAATAAGGGTTTTGACTGACACCGGTCAAAAGCGTTTTTCTCTGATTAACAGTTTACTTGTACAGGCTGAATTTTTCAAATGGGCGTAGATGGCCAAATCCGAAACCATAAGGAATAGCGAAAAACACTCAAAGGAGGCGCAAACCCGATTTGAAAACTAAAACTGAATCATTGGATCTCTGAAAAATCAATATTCCTAGCCGCTGATTTTTGACAAAAATTGCACCATTGAATAGTGTAGCTGCTAAGGATCAAATTCTGGGGAATCAAATAAATAATTATATTATAATATTAATAATAATATTAAAATTTATGTTTTTAATTAATGTTCTTTGATTGATGACACTCGCACCACAGTCATTTTCACAACATTATGTTCTTATTTCAAATTATTATTTATTAAGTCTTCGCTGTCAAAAGCAACAGTAAAACAAAAACATTGTAAATGATTACGATCGGAACTTACAAGTGAGTTGGCGTCTATAGTGATTTTGTTCGAGATTTGGTTCATTGACACTAAATGTATGTGTATTTTATAAAAAAAAAATACCTCTTTCCTTTAGTTTGCCGTATGCCATTACTTCCCAGAATTCGATCCTTAGCAGCGACACTATAGAACGGTTTAATAATACAGTATGCGTTTTTTTTTAATCAACGTCTGGTAGGTAATATTGATTTTTCAAAAATCCAAGGATGCGGTTTTAGTTTTCATATAAATCGGGCTCGAGACTCCTTTGAGTGTTTTTCACTATTCCTCATAGTTTCGGATTTGGCCATCCACGCCCACTTGAAAAATTCATCCTGTATACTTATTAAGTTCACTAGGTCGGAGCATGTTTCAATTAGAATTATTTGTTCATTTATGACCTCAAACACTGAAATAGCAACAGGTTTTTGTATGCAGGAAAAAGGACGCTTTTCTAAAACGGCCAGTATTTTTATATGGTTATGGCATGACATTTAATGTATTGTAGTTAAAAAAATAACATGAGTTTGTATGACGCCTATGGGCCTCTGACTGGGCTTAAACTAAAACTAAATAATACATTCAAAACGCACAATAATAAAATGTAGGAATTACAAATTTCATGACATTAAATTTTGTGTGCATTCTCAATATAAAAATATGAAAAAACTAGCTCCGATCTATCATGTTTCGAGTCAGCGCTGAGGCCAACTACTTTCAAACAAAAACCGTGATATATTGAGTGGAAAATTGGTGAACCTAAGCACATGCTAAGTAACATATATCTCGGCCTCAGACTCGGCATTGGCCCGTAAATCAATATTATGCATTTTAGTATTTATATTAGCAGCTAATCTGTATCATTTCTTAATTCTGGGGACTCAACTTACATTTCCTGAGGGTTATCACTACCCGATAATAATTTGGGCATAATCGACAATCGTACTTAATAAAAAAATTAAGGAACTGATTATTTTATAAGTCTTGATTTTACGAACAATAATACTAATGCCGTCTGTTAAAGATTAAACAATACTTCAAGCATTCTCAGGTCCTCTTATATAATAGTCTTATCCATTGATTATTTTCATTATCAAATGGTTAGTGCCTAACCTGCCCCCGTATTCACAAACGCTTCGATTCGATGTCGGTCGACAAGTCGTATGTCTATCTTGCTCGCTTTCGTAATGCCAAAACGAGATAGACATACAACTTATCGGATCGAAATCGAATCCGAGTGTTTGTGAAGAGTTTTTATTCTCCCCATGGGCCTCTGACTTGGCTTTACATGCCGTCAAGAATTATATCTCAGGCATGAGTTTCCTCACGACGTTTTACTTCACCGAAGCAAGTGATAATTATACAATACGCACATGAATCCGAAAAATCGGAGGTGCGTGTCTTGAGTTCGAACTCGAGAACTATGACTTGGCAGTCCGACGGACACATCAATAGGCTATCACTGCTCATCTATTAGATTATTTACAAAGTATTCAGAAACATGATGTGTCAAGATATCAGTAGTATATTCACAATCGGCTATTATAAAATAAACACCTGAACCAAACCAAGGATAAAAAAGTAATTCTGTTGAATTGAGTCCCCAAGATTCTAAAAGATTATTTTGCATTAGGCACTTTTGTTCCTCACAATGTTGCCAGTATGACTGCTAACATTAATTTAAAATATTAGTAGTAATCTAGAAATTAATGTAAGGAGAGATATTTAATTTTTATTTGCTTGCAATCAATAATTGGAATGTTCCATAGAAAATTCGATTTTAACAAGGCGTTTGGGATTTCATTAAACTAAAAATAATTAATCTTTAAATCCTACAGCATATTCATGTATGATTAACCTATTATGTTCCCACTGGGAGCTGTGTCTGAAAGGAAGTGGAGCCACTATCCAACATGCGCGTCAGTGGATGCGACATACCTTCAATTAGATTTGTTTCACGTCATCCCATTATGTTTTGCTTTACCATTTCGTATGGAATGAGTAATATAACTTAGGCAAGATTATACATTTGCAAAACAAAATGCCCTCCAACAAAACAACCCGCCTTGTTAAAATTCATAATTACGCATACTCGCATAAATCAAAATAGCCGACATAGAGCTGTAAACATTTACATATTTTTATACTTAGTAATAAATAAACTTGGAACTAAATAAGCTGCTAATGTCATACAACTATGTAATGATAATATTATAATATTTTTCTTGACGTAGCATAAGTAGTTGTAGCTGCACAAGGATCTTTATTAGCACTTGGCCAAAATCGAAACTTGTTTTTAATAAATGCAATTTCACAAATAACTGTCAATGTCAATCAAGTGTCAAAGATCTTTGTAGCACTGTAACTGTAGCAATACTTGTCAAAAATTAAAGTCCCTATGCCGAGAAAATGACGTCTAGGATATGTTGTTGTTTTGACATGTGATTCTTTGGTGTAGGAATAAGGTCTTCAAATTAAAACAAAATTTACTAACTCCGACACTATTCTTTCCTGATTAATTAAGTTTCGGAATCAAAAATAGTTTTTCTGGGACTCAGGAATTCGACGGATCTCTAGGGATTTTCTGGTGATCGCAACTGTATATATCGGGATTTTAGGAGTGTTTTTTTTGTGAAAAGTGTTGCAAGCTTCTCCCAAAAAAAAAGCTGACAAAATGGTGTCGTGTGAACGGCTAATTATGATAAAACTAAGTAAAACAAAAAGTATAGCACCCATCCATAGTAATATGGACTTCTCATCATAATGCTTGTGTAGAATCAATAGTTTAAGAATAAGACAGAATCTGTCTTCTTTATATATCCTCATAAGAAATCGAAATACTGTTTATTCAGTTTAAATGTTACAAATGAATGAGCATAATCATTATTTTTGCCACGGACTGCGAAGTGTAAATAACTGATATATTTTTATAAATAACATTATAAGTTTCTATCTATCATATTTTTAATATATATTTTGTTTTGCATGCGTACAAGAGAATCTAATGCAAAAAGTAACAATGTACTAATATTTATGTCAAAAGGCGCGTTACCGATTTTCAACGCTTAGCTCAGCGTGGAAAGTAAAAAATCCGATAGCGCACTTTTCTCATGGCATTTGTTTGTGTGTCGCCTAGACTTAGTGAAACCGGGCATTAGTCCTATAACGTATACGGAACCGTTGACGTAATTGTATAAATCCTTTTTATTTGGGCTAAAATGTATCTTGGCACTCTAATACATTTATATAAGTTTACGATAGACATGGGTATATCGACCATGTCATATACTTGCAATAACCAACAGCACGCGTAGCATGACCGTCGTAGAAACGGCCTATGTCGACGGAAGAATCGACAAACTGACACATTGTCAGTGTCTATCTGTCATTATGTCTATTCTTCCGTAGCCAAAACTCGTTTCTTACAGCGGTCATGCTACGCGTGCTGGTTGATCTGTTGGTACAAGTGTACCGAGTAAGCTATGGGCAATAATGACAGATCAGACGTGGGATAACAGTTTTTGTATGACATTTCTTTTATGGCAGACTATTTTGAAACTGTATTTCTATTTTAAACTGTGTGTATCTAAAGATACGATAGTTAGTCTAGGTAGGGTATGGCATCAAAGACGATGTATGCGGTCTAAATTACGGTTTTGATCAGGGTGGAATGGGGAAGACCGTTAAAAGCTAATTGTAGATGGCACGACTATAGCTGGGTCTCAATCTGACCAATGAAGTCGAGCTAATTTGAAATATAAAATGACACCGGATTTTCAACCAATGACGATGCATGGAATCAGCTATGCTAGTGCAATTAGTTCCGCAGTTTCCATCCCCATTGACACCAACGCACAAACGGTTGAACATCAAGCAAGAAGTCACCCTGAACCCACATCGAAATTTTTCAGCGGTAATTTTTGTTCCACTTTTAAACCGTGTACTTTTAAAAGTGGAACAGAAACATTACTAAAAAAAAAAAAACTTTAGGAAACAGCTGTTTTTATTTAAATAACTGATGAAAAATTTGTATGCAGAATGATGTACTAAATACATAGTGACCGTTTGCGAGTTTGTGTATCTTCCATCCTGTTTACAAATACTCAAACAATATCAGAACGTAATAATTATTATTAGGTGCGGTATTCCTATTTACCAAAAATAATAACGGTACAATTATGTATTCCTGTTTAGAAGATTACACGAGTTTTTATGTTAAATGTACTGTCAATATATTTTTTACCAAATTAACACAAGACATAACATAAACATAAACATGGAATATTGACATATTCCATGTTTATAGCTTTCCATACAACTGTCAAAGAATTACAGTTGCTATTTGAATATTACGGTCAGTTTAAGTTTGTAGTCAATTTGGTAAACAATTAATTTCCTTGTTTTCACTTACTGAAATGTGTATGTAACCGTGCAGTTGTATGGATGTTTAAAATCGAAGCTAAATTTTGACCCTAAAAACATGAACTTAAAATTTTATATGGCCGTATGATTTCGAGATTCGAAAGTTGTGCAATCAACCCATCTTTTTGTATAGTATATGTATTCAAATTCTCTTGAATTCAGTAGCTTAGAATTATCAAGTTTTAGAACAATAAATTCAATGTCAATCAAGACACAGATCAAATTCCATTGAAGCAAGAAATGACGAATGATAACTCAAAAAATAACTTTGATGACATACCTAATAATAAAATATCTAGTTAAGTAAATGGCTCTTAATGTGAATAATATAAGATTCTGAATTCAAGTCGACTATTTCTAGTTTTTAAGGATACTGTGTAGTGTCTTAACACAAACAAAACATATAATTATAATCTTTATTTGGCTTTGTTAAAAATGCGCGTTCTTAGTGCATTGTCTAATTTTAGGATAAGAAGAGATTATTTTAAGTTAATTAAAGCGAGTGATTGAAAGTTTTGTATTGAGTTCTATTCAAATGTGTCTACTATAAAAAAGTTGAAATACGGAAAACGATTAAAATTACCTTTATGAATAACTATGACTGCTTTTTATTTATTTTTTCTTAAATACCCTTTACACCACACACTACACTACATACAGGGATTTACTTCTAAAGTTGGTTTTACTTACATACCAGGCCCCTCAGAAAGTATTGCGAAAAAAAGTTTTTATATATGGGAGACTGGCCAGTTATTATGTTTTTCGAAAATATGATTATTTATAAGTAAAAATAAGTAAGTTCCAATTTCAAAATTTCCCTCCACATTTTTTGCGAGTTAATTCAAAGTATTGTGTCTCACTGAAATATGGATCTGCGCCGGGAACATTTTAGAGCTATGATTTTATACGATTTCAAGTGTCGCCTGAAACCGGATGAATCGTACGATAGACTTCAAATGGCATTCATGGATGAAGGCCCTTCCAAGGCAACCGTGTATCGTTGGTATAACGAATTCAAGCGCGGTCGACCAACTTTGGGGGATGACGAAAGAAGCGGTCGCCCTTTGACGGCTGTTACCGAAGAAAACGTGCTAGCAGTGAAAAATTTAATCCAAGACAATAGGCGAATTACATATCAGGAGATTCAACACATATTGAAGATTGGATCGGGAAGCGTTCACGAGATTCTACACAGCCATCTTCGCGTGAGGAGGATAGTATCACGCTGGGTGCCGCACAACCTCACCGATGCTCAGAAGCAGGCCCGGGTGGAATGGTGCCGTGATATGCTTAACAAATTTGAAGCAGGCTCGTCTCGGCGTGTTTACGACATCGTTACAGGTGATGAGTCCTGGATTTATCAATACGACCCAGAAACCAAGCGCCAGTCGACTGTTTGGGTGTTTCAAAATGAGCCAACGCCTACCAAAGTGAAGCGATCTAGAAGCGGGGGTAAGATTTTGATCGCTAGCTTTTTTAATTTGACTGGCCACTTGGTATCAATTCCCTTACGGGATCAAAGAAGCATTAATGCCGAATGGTATACTTCCAAATGTTTGCCAGAAGTTTTCTCTGTTATAAGCAACAAGCGACCAAACACAGGGCTCCGCGGGCTACTGCTCCACCACGACAATGCACCTGCGCACACCGCACTCAAAACGAGGGACTTCCTGGACAGCACGCCAGTCAAACTCCTGGGTCACCCTCCTTACAGCCCTGATCTAGCACCGTGTGACTTCTTTTTATTCCCAAAAATAAAAAATCAGCTCAAAGGGATACAATTTTCGTCGCCGGAAGATGCGCTGGCTGGGTTCGAGCAGGCTGTAAACGAGGTGTCTGCGGCGGACTGGAAAAAGTGTTTTGAAAACTGGTTTAGGCGCATGAATCTTTGTATAGAGGCTGGTGGAAAGTACTTTGAAAAGATTTAATAAAAATATATGTACGTATAGAACAATTTTTTTTAGTTTCGCAAAACTTTCTGAGTGTCCCACGTACAGCAAGATTTTTTAGTCACCGACCAAATTTTTCCTAGGCATTATGTATCGTTCACAAACTCCATTTTTGAAAAAAAATCGATATGTGAAATTTTCATACATATTTTCATATGAAATCATTGTCTCGAAAAAATTATCCGCTCTGCCTGGTCACTAAGTTAAACGTCAGAAATACTACACTTGCCGCGCAAACATTCAATGGGGCGGGGGCGGCCAGCCCGCGTAGTTACCCAGCGTGTACCTACGCACGGTAGATAGATAAGATAGATCTATCTATCTATCTATCTATCTACGCACGGCGCGGCGGTGTCCATGATATCTCAATATTTTTGTATTGAGTGATACTAAAAGAAAAAACACGTGTTCAATGGTTTTCGCCAAAGATTAAAATGTCTAAATTTGGACGGTGACTAAAAAATCATGCTGTATAATTTATTAAAATACAAGGTGCAAACGTACCGTTCACGAAGCCGTCAACCAAGCAACAAAAAAGTAACTACGCATTTTTTTTGGAGTGAAAAATCACGGTTTACCGTAACGGCGCTCCCTCACCTCGAGAGCATTCGCCTGTAATGTACCGTAAAATGGGATGAATGGGGACACGGGGGTGAATCGGGACGAAACTTTGAAAGGCATTTTCACGTTATTTAAATATTATCGGTAGCCTAAAAATACTCTACCTGTCACCTGATTATTAAATTAGAAATGATCCCAATAGTTTTTTAGTGACGAATCATTTGTATTCAACCATGAAATCCAAAGTTTTGTCCCTATTCTCCATCGCTTCCCTCTTCACTACGTTTTACCGGTAACAGTTCAGATTTACTTGTTGCTTTACAAAATCGAATGAGATCATCATCAGAGAGGAAAACTGAGCATTGCAGTGCATCATCATCATCATCATTTCAGCCGAAAGACGTCCACTGCTGGACATAGGCCTCTCCCAAGTGTACATAAGGGGCGTTTTGCCATAATCGCCACGCTTCGCAGGCGGGTTGGCGATCGCAGTACGGTTGCTACAACGCGCCGCTGAAAGGCCTAATATTAAAAAAAGTCAAACATTTTTGAATTTAGAACACAAATTAATGCTAATTTGTTCATAACAGTAAATAATTTTTTTTTCAATATCAATCCATCTTAGGAGCGTTTATACCCTACGGCATTTCATACAAACTTTCAAGTCGTTATTTTCCGAATTGACTGAACAGATTTTAATGAAACTTCCTACGCATAAGCAGTATACATAGGTCTAAAAAGTTACTAAAAAACATTTTCGAAAAATAATGTAACAGCTAAATTAGACCGATTTTTAATTATCTTTATAAACAGAAATTTCCAATAATCTTCATTTTTAAAAGACATATCGAAAATGTTTATACGTAGGGTATAAACGCCGCGCTTGCCTAGGTTGGTCCGTGTATGGGTGACCACCCGTTACATACAGAGTCCATATTAAAAAAAACCGGCCAAGTGCGAGTCTTACTCGCACACAGGGTTCCATAGCTCCAAACAATATAATAACAATATTTTGAACTGTCATTCATTAGTTAGTAAACTTCCACACAACCGCAAAACTAAATTTGTTTTTCATAGTATGTTTATGAAAAACAAAGTTACTGCTGCAGTTTGATGAAAAAGTCCCATATCTCAAAAACTAAACATCATATCTTATTGAAACCAATTTTCGTTGATAGTTTTTTTTACGTTCTACAATCCTAAATATTTTCAGAATTTTCCTCCTCTTACTTTAGAAATTAGAGGGGGGGGGACACACATTTTACCACTTTGGAAGTGGCTCTAGCGCAAACTATTCAGTTTAGAAAAAAATGATATTAGAAACATCAATATCATTTTTGAAGACCTATCCATAGATACCCCACACGTATGGGTATGATGAAATTTTTTTTTTTGGTTTTCAGTTCTAAGTATGGGGACCCCCTTAATTTATTGTTTTTTTTCTATTTTTGTGTGAAAATCCTAATGCGGTTTACAGAATACATCTACTTACCAAGTTTCAACAGTATAGTTCTTATAGTTTCGGAAATAAGTGGCTGTGACATACAGACGGACAGACAGACAGACAGACAGACAGACAGACAGACATGACGAATCTATAAGGGTTCCGTTTTTTGCCATTCGGCTACGGAACCCTAAAAAGGTGTAAACTAGTGAGAGAATAAGATCACATCCAATGTTTGTAACAGGTACCGTAATCACGGTATTGGGGCGTTAATACCGGTATTGTAAAAGCCCATATTAAATCCGTGATCACGGAATTATTCGGACACGGACGTATTACGGGTTCCCGGAATACCGGTATTGAAAGCCCTTTAACCTAGTGGTATGACCGTCGGCCTGCTAAGTCATATCGAGATCTCGAGTTCGAACCCAAGACGTGTAATTATCAATTGCTTCGGTGAAGGAAAACATCGTGAGGACACCCACCAGCATGCCCGAGAGATATTTGTCGACGGCAAGTAAAGCTAAATCAGAAGCCCATGGGTGGCATAAAACCTCTGACACCAGGTTGGACACTAAACATACGACAGAGAAAAAGAAAGGAACGTTTAGTATTTTTTTTAACGACGCGGTTGGCTTCATGGCTGAGCGATTGGCTGCTGCACTGCGTGTCGCAGGTGCGATCCCCGCACGTAACAAATAATAGGGGATTATACTGGGTAAAGAAAACGAAATTCTATTTTGTCCGCCAGACAGGTAATACAAAAATATTAGACTCGTATTTTTTGTTTTATCAAAAAAACACTTAGTTAAAACTCATTAAAAAGTTGGAGAGTGGGGGCTCACTACGTCACAAGTAGGTATAAAATTACCTACAAGTGACGTCATGCGCCATTTCAACTCGATATATCTCCGTAATTTTACGACCACGTGAATAAAGAAAAAAATACGTGTCCAATACTTTTCAATAGTCTAACCGACAGACAAAGAAAAAAAATAGTGATCCATCCCCTATTGTATGTCCTACAACTCCTACAAGTTGTTCCGGGTCTGGCTGTTTGTGTATGTGACTTTAAATGTTTTCAAACGCATCCACGATACATGAGAAATTCCTAGTGTCGGACAGCGTAAACTAAAAAACTGAATAAAAGATAATCAATATTTTTAAATGGTAAAAACTAGGTACTTTCCTTGATATACTTACCTACAAATAACACGCAACGTCCGCCCGGTTTCACTCATAAAGTTTTGAGATCATAATCTAAAACCAATGAACTTGAGGTTTCGTTCGTGGGCGTAACCATTTTGTACATGGCAGTAAGTAGGTACCTTGCCTGCCTGCCCTTTCGTGCTCATTTTATGAAACCTAAATTATAATTAGGGTAGGTATGTTTCCTCACACACTTTTAAGTATCATATTTTCTAGTCCCCGTCGAGATTTATCGCCATGATCAGCGTAGTTATTGTTACTTATTCATCTGAGTGTGAATATAAAGGCCAATTTTTATCAACATACATTCATTAATGACTCTGCCCTTCAGTGTAAATGTGGTTCTGTTTTACAAACAATGGGGCACTTAACATTGTGTCCTATTGTTTGTTCAGTACCTACAGTAACTGATGGATACTAGTGAAGGCGCCAAACTAGAGGCTCAGTTCTGGCCCGACACAATTTAGATTGCCAATTGCCATCGACACGCTAAGAAGAAATACTGCCTCTGTCGTGGTACGTATATTTACACACAGTTCCACTGCGTCCTCCTTCCTGGCTGACCAGTCGGTCGTGAACTCTTGATAGATGATTAAAAAAAAAACGGCCAAGTGCGAGTCGGACTCGCGCACGAAGGGTTCCGTACCATTATTTATAAAAAAACCGGCCAAGTGCGAGTTGGACTCGCGCACGAGGGGTTCCGTACCATCTATACTAATAATAAAGCTGAAGAGTTTGTTTGTTTGTTTGCTTGAACGCGCTAATCTCAGGAACTACTGGTCCGATAAAAAAAAATCTTTGTGTTCATATCCCATTTATTGAAGAAGGCTATACGCTATATATCACCACGTTACGACCAATAGGAGCGGAGTAGCAATGAAAAATAATGCGAATATTGGGAAAATGAGACGCAGACGAAGTTGCGCGGAACAACTACCTATTTATTTATAAAACGAGCAAAAATATCACATTTTTGTATGAGAGCCCCTTTAAATATTTATTTTATTCTGTTTTTAGTTTTTGTTTATAAAGTGGCAACAGAAATACATAATCTGTAGAAATTTCAACTGGCTAACTATCACGGTTCATGAGATACAGCCTGGTGACAGATGGACGGACGGACGGACAGCGCAGTCTCAGTAATAGGGTCCCGTTTGACCCTTTGGGTACGAAACCCTAAAAAGTAATAGTAAAACGGTATTGTAAAAGTATCGAACTTTCGCTGTGTCGCAACTTAAACTTAAACTAGCTATTTCAAAGGATGAGTTCTTGGGTGGTTGGGAAAAGTTTTATTGGGTTTTCCAATCAGGAATTATTTTTCAGTAGTAGCCCGGAATCTGGAGCTGTGCTCGGCAATAGGCTCGCCCCTATTATATGATAATATAACATAACTGGCGATATTTAGCTGTACTGTAGTTATACTTATGCTAATAAACACTTAGACATAAAGGAACCAAGACACAGACTTCATGTTGCAGGTAGTCAGTGGCCCGAAGTTCTGAGAACCAGCCTTACCAAGGATAATCGTATTACCCAATTATAAATGGGCTGTGCTCTCAACAACGGTGAAGGAAAACATCGTGAGGGAACCGGCATGTCCTAGAACTAAAAAATCGAAGACATGTCGTGACATTTACCAACCCGTACTGGGCCCGCATGGTGGATTACAGCACTTTCTTATGGAGAGGAGACATGTGTCCCAGCAGTGAGTACATAATAGGCTGATGATGATGATGATGAACTGGGCTGTGGAGGTCAGATAGTCACTTCATGTAAAATAATGGTATTCAGCTGCATCCGGTTAGACTGGAACCAGACCTCAACATATTTGGGAAAATGCCAGCCAGATAATGATGACACTGACTTGTATCTACACGAATAAAACTGCACACGAGCGTCGTGCAATGCTGCAATTATTGTCATCATTCACTGAGGTCTCACCTTAGTGAATGACTCGTCACCAGACGAACTGCGCCTAATTGAGGCTCACTGGCTATCAGTCAGGCGATCAGTGTCACACTCCAAACCGACCTTGATGTACATTCCTGGAGGAAAGAATTGGTTTTAACTGTTGCATTCATCGACTGAGTCGGTATTATTGTAAATTAAAACCTCTTTCTGAAAGGATCATCAACAACGTGTGACATCATTATAATGAAAACTGACCAGGTTTTGCACACGTGTAGGTCCAAAATCATCCCACAGGCTCGTAGCTAGAGTACCTGGAGAAATATAGTTGTGTTTGTGTAAGTCCTAACTTAGGTATAGATAATAGCCTGCCAGCGCTGCGGGACTGTTCGAAAGAGATACCGTGGCCCTGGAACACAAAGGACTAAGAAGGAACATGGATGGGTTTTAGTCAGTACAAGTCTGACACTTCCTTCCGCTACGCCCAGAGCAGGAGGCGTCATTTTGATGATTTCCAATCCGTTGAAAATAAACCGGCCAAATGCTAGTCGGACTCGCGCACGAAGTGTTCCGTACCATTATCTATAAAAACGAAAAAAAAAAACTTTTTTGTTTGGGAGCCCCCCTTAAATATTTATTTTTTTCTGTTTTTATTATTTGTTGTTATAGCGTCAACAAAAATACATAATCTGTAGAAATTTCAACTGGCTAACTATCTCGGTTCATGAGATACAGCCTGGTGACAGACGGACGGACGGACGGACGGACGGACAGCGAAGTCCCGTTTGACCCTTTGGGTACGGAACCCTAAAAAGGGTATAGATGATAAAGACAGATTCTAAAATAAAGATTGATGCTAATCTATCTTAATGCCAAAAAATCGAATATGTTCTTTCGATTCGATTTCCAAAATACAAACAAAGATACACACGAACATAGACCCTCCTTCTTTTTTGAAGCCGATTAAAAAATAAAAGGGTGCTGTACAGTTTTTCGGGTCGGCACAGGCGATTAGGTTTAACAAAAACCCCAATCTAAAACGACTAAGTACTATACACATATTCGCCCCCCATTAGGGTCGCGTGATCATGTCGTTCCGGCTCTGCCATCACTGAATCAAGTTCGGGTTAGGTCGCACGATTCAAGCTAAGCCTATAAACCTTTATTGAAATAGGAAAGGGAAATACGAGTAGAGCATCACCCGTTTCAAAGTTCAAACCCCGTAGTGCGTTTAAGTCGTTCTTTTTTTTTGTTTTTAAATTAATGTTTTTAATTTTCCTGCCGACCTATATGCATCTAGACTTGGGGCAAAAACTAGTTATAAAGGGTGCAAATATATAAATAAATAATTTAAAAAAAAAAATTAAGACAGTTATTCTCCCCGTCATTGCGTTCGATTTTATTTTTGTTCTGGACCATACCTTCTAGTTACCGAGTTACTGGACGTTAGAGTTCCAACAATTTCTTAAGTTTTTTTAAAATACAATTTTTTAATTTTATAACTTTTTTGATGTCCATACCTTCATAACCCTCCATAACCCGTTTACTATTCAAAGCATCCACCAGCACAACGCGTAACATTGAGTTTTACCGTAAAAAGTGATTTTTCCGCACCAAAAAGAAGTCGTATCTAAGCAATAATTTTTGCGTAGGGTTACTAAGTTTGATGTACAGAATGCTTGGTTAACGGCCTCGTGAAGGGTCTGTTTACACCTTGTATAAAACCAAGGAATTATAATTATGAAATAAAACTGTCATGTTCCTATTCAAACTTCTTACGAACGTTAGCCGTTTTGCGAAAGCGACATTTTGCGCCTGAGCCACGTTAGCGTTAGCCGGGTAAAGTTTACTTCAATGCTGGATAGATGGCATTGGGATCGAATTGAATCGCGCTATAGTTTCGTTACCGCGTAAGGAAATCAAGACTCGAGGGGTTGTTCAACGTGAGCAAGAATCTAGAGCTACAATCCTTGCTTATTTTTTACAAAACATATTTTTGAAAAACCCCTCTCACGAAAGTGATGGGTTCTATCATAGATTTATATTTATGTGGGTTCTATAAACAAGTTAAGGGTGGATTTTTATACAATGAAACAAAAAGAAAATGATGTTAGGTTGTGCAATGAAATACATAAATATTCAAGTAGTTAAAATTCCACTTAAACAGCGGAGTTTTAAACAAATAATTATTATATTTTAATCATATCATACCCAAACGGAATCCACGTCAAATAAAGATGAAGAAACTAACAATAGATTTAAATATACTAACACAACTAACAAACATTTGAAATGTAAAATACTTTGACGTGGAAAAACAGGCCTTTTATCATAAAACTGAAAAGGTAATAATGTGAAAGATGCAGGGAATATCCAAACAAATGAGATGCAATTTCGATGGACACCGAATTCGTATTCACTCTTGCTACACAGGCTCTAGCAACCAAAAATGGGGCCACATAAATAACTTACAAACTTTTCATCTATAAAATGTTAGTATAGATAAAAGTAACAATTATTAGATTTGGACGGACAAAGATGACGGAGGCTCAATTTCCTCTTTGACCTCTGACTATCAACTTATGCCACTGTTAAAGGAGGTGTTAAATAGTGTCCGACCGAAGCTTCGGTTTCGGCTTCGGCTTCGGCCACCTTCGGCCAAAAAAGCACCTTCGGCCAAATCTTCGGCTTCGGCCAAAAATTTGCCGAAGGTTTGGCCGAAGCCAAAGGTTTGCTAGTTGTCAAAATTTGAAATTTACTGAACGATGCTAGAGCGAGACGGAGAGTGTGCAGAGCAGCAGAGTTTCGCCGCGCCGCCGCACCGGACCAAACGAATCGCAGTTAGTAAACTAAACGAGTCAAAAAAAGTTTGAGAGCGCGTCTTAAAATTCTAATAAGTGTTTTGTTTTTAAATATTTCATATTTGTTATTACAAATTATTTTATTTATTACTGTGAGTAGTACCTGTGGTGATACGTTCATTATTGTGAGGCACTCTAAGAACCAAAAAACCGTAAGTATTGTCTGGTTTTAGACAATATTTTATTACCTACTTGTATATGTTGGTCACTCAGCTCGTTATTGGGCTAAATCTCTAAAGCTCTCACAATATGTATCTAGTATATTCTGAGATCAAAGTAACTATCGTATTTCTCAAGTTCAATGACACCTTCGGCTTCGGCTTCGGCTTCGGCCGAAGGTTTTGGTGAATACCGATTAATTGGCTTCGGCTTCGGCTTCGGCCACAATTGCACCTTCGGTCGGACACTAGTGTTAAATTAATATAAAGTATATTTTTGTTTTGTAAGTTTTTAGGGTTCCGTACCTCGAAAGGAATAAAACGGAACCCTTATAGGATCACTTTGTTATCCGTCCGTCGGTCCGTCTGTCTGTCTGTCAAGACCCTTTTTCTCAGGAACGCGCGGAGGTATCAAGCTGGAATTTACATCAAATACTCAGGTTTACTTTCCCTTGGAGCTGTGAATCAACGCAATCAACAGATACAGCCATATATGCCGCAAATTTCCGCAAAATTTCGACACTCGCAAGGGAATCAAAACCTACAGGGTACTTCCCGAGCACTCAGAATCTTGAAATTTGGTACGAAGCAACGTCTTATGGCACAGATAAAGGAAAAATTGCGAAAACCGTAAATTTTTAGTTACATCATATAATAAAAATATTTTTAATAACTTTGTTATGGAACCCTCGCGGCCTCGGTGCGCGAGTCCGACTCGCACTTGGCTGGTTTTCTAATAAATTATGTCAAACGAGGAGAGCGGGCGTTATGTATGAATTTAAAATCCCGATGAGCCAATAAAAGTCTATTTGCGTTATCAGTTGTATCAATATTAAAGCTGAAATAGCGGCTGGTATGACAATCTTGAAAACATCCGGGTTAGTCCGTACCTATTTGGTGTCATCACTTAGAGGAGGTCTTGGCTAAAAAACAACCGCCGCAGGTTGATGTCAAAGGTTAAGGAACGCTTGAACGCCATGGTCTGTCCGTGGATGGGTGGCCAATGTGAGCCGTACATGGTCGCGGCTGTCATTTGTAATAGTAGATCTTTGACAGTCGTTACAACTTGTAACGACAGCCAAAGATCTACTTGTAACTTACAAGTAGTCACTGGCCCAAAGGTCTCAGAAACAGTCTTACCAAGGGACATCGTGTTACCCAGTACTAACTGGGTTGTGGAGGTCAGATAGGCATGAGTCGCTCCTTGTAAAATACTGGTATTCAGCTGCATCACACCCCCATCTACACTGAAAGCCAACTAGGGCCTACAAAACGGGTTTTCGGACCCATAGTAAAACCCAGTTTTTCCAGGTTTTACTATGGGACCGAAAACCCGTTTCGTATTAAGTCGACCCTAACATGGTTGGGAAAAGGCTAGGCAGATGATGATTTCAATAGTGTACAATAAAGTGTTAAATAAATAGGACTAAACATAAATCACTTCTGTGCTAACTCTGCCTAACATTTCGGGGAGTCCGAATCTTAAGGACGGTCAAGAACGAGCCGTCAGAAAATGATTTAGATATAAAAAAGTTTGTAGAACTTCAAGCGGCGTAAATAAGTATTGTAATATTTGTGGAAACTATATTTTCGAGCCGTTTGGGGTTGAAACTCTGGGGCCCTCACGGCCCCACGGCCGAAAGTAACGTGTTACTTTTGTCCCCATAATGTAATGAGATGATTCACTTATTGTTTTACGTTGATTATTAGTTTTTTACCGGCAGAACAGCGAGTGAGAAAGACAGCAACATTTCATCTGACGAAGAAGATTGCTTTTGTCTTGTGTGTTTAGAGCCTTTTAGCAACAGTCGGCGAAACGAGCAGTGGAAAGAATGTATTGAATGCAAAAATGGTCACATGTTGCATGCAACAATGATGATGCGCCCTATGTGTGCCATAATTGCGTCTGATTAGACTAGGGAACTGAATGGGTGTGTAATATATGACCTAATAACAGATATTATATTATCACTTGAAATAACGTTCACATGATATAATTTTCATATGCTATAAAAACAAATAACCTAATTTCATGTGCTCTAATATTACGTTTCATATAAACTTCTTTTGCTCTAATAACATTTAGTATAACTTTCAGTTGACCTAATTTTCATATTTACTCATTTTCTGCCCAAATTTTGTAGTGAATAAGTAAATATCAGAAAACATCGTACTGTTATAACCTCATCTAACCCAAGTGATTCACCAACAATAGAAGGGTTCTGGCGCTCGGCGGCCGCTGCCACGGCACGCTCGCTTTGCCCGCTCGCCTTCGCGTGCTACTGCTCATGGTTCTAACCTAACCTAACCCAGATGGTTCACCCACAATATGAGAGATCTGGCGCTCAGCCTCCGCTGCCACGGCAAGCTCGCTTTGCTCGCTCGCCTTCGCGCGCTAATGGTCACGATTCAAACCTAACCTAACCCAGATGGTTCACCCGCAATAGGGGGGATCTGGCACACGGCGGCCGCTGCCACGGCACGCTCGCTTTGCTTGCTCACCTTCGCACGCTAATGGTCATGGTTCAAACCTAACCTAACCCAGATGGTTCACCCACAATAGGGGGGATCTGGCGCTCGGCCTCCGCTGCCGCGGCAAGCTCGCTATGCTCGCTCGCCTTCGCGCGCTAATGGTCATGGTTCTAACCTGACCTAACCCAGATAGTTCACCCACAATAGAGGGAATCTGGTACTCGGCGGCCGCTGCCGCGGCACGCTCGCTTTACTCGCTCGCCTTCGCACTCTAATGGTCATGGTTCAAACCAAACCTAACCTAACCCAGATGGTTCACCCACAATAGATCTGGCGCTCGGAGGCCGCTGCCGCGGCACGCTCCCTTTGCTTGCTCGCCTTGGCCTGCTAATGGTCATGGCTCTAACCTAACCTAGCCCAGATATTTCACCCACAATAGGGGGGATCAGGCACTCGGCAGCCGCTACCGCGGCACGCGTGCTACGCTTGCTCGCCTTCGTGTGCTAATAATGGTCATGGTAATAACCTAACCTGACCCATAGGTTGTTCACCAACCATATAGGGGAATAATATACGAACTAAATACAATACTAACTGAATATTAGTTCAAATGTGCATTATAGAAAAATTTTATTAGACCATATAAAATTAGGTAAACTATATCAATAATTCATTATATCATTTCATCGTTATACTAATCAAAAATTATATCAAATGAAAATAGGTCAAATGATCATTAGATCTTTTGTTATTATATCAAAAGGTACGCACCCGGAACTGAATCCCATAAAATTTGATATTATTATTTCCTACTATGATTAAGAATAATTCCTGACGAGAAGTTTGTTTACGCATAAAAGAAGTGCTATTAATAAGTTAAAAGTACAAATAAAAATGTATGTTATTAAAACACGTTTTTCTAATAAATAAGTTGTTTTGATATGACATTTCATATTCATTACAAGCATCATGTTATTTTCGACCCACACCGTGTTACTTTCGCCCTGCCGTCGGGGTCGAAAGTAACAATCGTCACATTTTTTTTTAAACTCTGTAATTTACAGTGAACAAAAAATAATGAGGTAAATTTACATACAAATTTGTACAGAACAATCGAAATTTATAAGTGGCTATATTCATTTCATCAAAAATATGAAAACTAGCCAGAAACCAGTGACCAAGTACAAAGTGTTACGTTTGTACCCAGTCTCCCCTATCTATTTTATTTAAATAATATCTTAGCTGTAGACTTAGCCTCAAATACACAACAATGGCAGGAAGATTTTCGCTGTACACGAAAGTAGGTTTATGAGCTTTGTTGATTATTATACCAATCTTTGATAATACTAATGTAAGTATTTCTCCTGCCTTTTAACCATTTAATCGTGATGGGCGCATCATGACTACTTCTTCCTTACTTTTCCACGAGTCTGTCATTTCAATGAACGGGGTTGGCCCTTTTCTGCACACATTATGTTCCGCACGGTCCATCCATCATCCATTTCTGTCTCCTCCCCCCCCCCTCTTATTTAGTGGCGCTACTTCCTTACAAACCTAAAAGCTTGGCTTGCCCTTATAAACTCTTCATGAAGTTAGCATTTCTTAACAGTCTGCTTGCCTTATGGGCTTGCCGTATTGTTGGCATCGAGACACGCAACTGTTAGCCATACATATTCATACTCAAAAGTATATTTACATTTACCTCCTTCTTCCTCATTACAATGAGGAAGAAGAATGAGGATGAGGATGATTATACTTTTTAAAGTTGTGTGGAAATCGGCTGACATGTATGTCAGCATCAACTGTACTGAAACCAGTGCATTGTCAGACTCCCCCCTTTATATTTATTACCGATCTGCCACTTAGTTAACTTAAAGTAAACTTAAACACTGCGTTTTATCCATTAAATTAATTATGAATGTTTAGTATAGTTTATAAATTTATAATTATCAAAATTATGTATACATGTCAATAGAAAAATAAAACCACAAATCATTCTACATTCTAAGGAGCATAAAACACGGATAATCATACATAAAGAATTAATTGAAAAATAAAATACTGGAATAATCGATTGTTCAACAAAAATACAAATATATAATAATTAAACCAGTTACCTATAAACTTCAATAAACAATCTTCATTCATCATCATGGCTCTGTATGGTGTCGGACGTAAAGAATAACACCATCCCATATCTTCCTGTAGGTGTCGTAAGAGGCGACTAAGGGATTTGCCAGAGAATGGGCAGCAGCGTTCTCTGTGCTTTTGTAACAGCCGTTCTGCGATCGTCAACCCGCCTGCCAAGCGTGGCGATTACGGCAAAACCCCCCAAAATTTCAATTTTGCGACACTTGGGGGGAGGCCTATGTCCAGCAGTGGACGCCTTTTGGGCTGAAATGATGATGATGATGATCCATCATTAATCAATGGTCATTATTTAATGCTAGCTAGAATAAAAAGATATCGTGTTGGATAATTGTTATAATAAACCAAATTCCAATTCGCAATTTCACCCAAAAAACCATCAACATCGCTAATTATCCTGAACATAACATTATAAGATCAAGGTCAGTTTCGCCCCCACGCCCCTACATACGGCTAATTTTCTTAGACATCCCATAATCACAAAAACCCGAACGCCCCGCCCTTGCGTAAGGCGGCACTTGATTACCAACTAAACGTAGACTTTCTTTTGTTTCCTCACCCTCCTTCACTTATTTTGTTTCCGTTTCAACTTAGAAAAGTGTCAAACAGTTCCCGTTGTTTGCTTTCCTCATGACTTATACATCAGTTAGGAGATTTTACGCCTTACATTTCATACAACCTTTCAAGTCCTTATTTTCCGAAATGACTAAACCGATTTCAATGAAACTTAATACGCATAAGCAGGATACATAGGTCTAAAAAAATACTGAAAACATTTTAGAAATGTCTTTAATAAAAAAAGATAATTGAGACTTAGGTATCTTGCCTATGCGTGTTAAGTTTCATTAAAATCGGTTCGTAATTGCGGAAAATAAGGGTTTGAAAGTTTGTATGAAATGCCGTAAGGTGTAAACGCTCTTAAAGCTTTATCACTCTTATCTATAAGCAAGTCAAACTGATAACATGAGTAAAAGTAATTATATAAGATACGGAAGTTCAGTAAATCCTTGAAGATAAAATTGTCAAAACTTAGAATTCTTAGCTTTGCTTTCTTGTTCCGGTTCATACTTTGAATTTGGTATCTATAAGATCAAAATCTTTTTTTTTTTATTTCACATACGCCTACAGGGCACTTATAAAACGTCGACAAAAAGATGCTCGGTTCGGGTTGGTCGTTTCCTATGGAGAAGATACAATTTTCAATACTTAGAATTCTTAGCTTTACTTTCTTTTGCCGGTTCTTACTTTGAATTTGGTATCTATAGTCAATTGACTATAGGTACCCGGGAATGAAATAGTCAGTGATATAATGAAAATAGGATAAATCATAATTTATCTGGGTAAATACATAATTAGAGTAAGTTGTTTCTATGTTGTTAGGAAATTATTTTAAAAATATATGAGGCTAACTAATACATTAAATTCCAATCAATGTTATATTAGGTAAAGTGTACCTAAACTGTTAATGTACTCATTGTTGGGAATTCCATCCGTGTTTGGGATCATCATGCCTTTATTACCCTGCTTTTTGTATCTTAATTTATTTGAGATCGTAGGAGCATGCTGCGACGATCAAAGAAGAAAGCATAATATAAATAAAATCATAATCAAGTAGAAACCAAATCTATGATTTGATTTGACACGGCTTAGGAAAAATGAGGATAAAAACATCCTGTTTAGAAATCTAAAAATAACAATCAAAATATGTACATGCGGGGCTCCACATCGCTGTCGACCGTGTGGTGAAGCAGTCGACGGCCTCGGACACCATGCACCTTTCCTGCAGTAAAAGTGCAGGTCGGATAGCACGGCATGCTAGCATTAATGATCTTATTCGTCGTGCTCTTGCCACCGCCGGGGTGCCAGCTGTCTTAGAACCCAATGGCTTGGCACGCGTCAATGGGAAGAGACCAGATGGCATGACCATAATGCCATGGAAGTTGGGTAGGCCTTTGGTGTGGGATGCGACTTGCGTAGACACCCTTGCGCCATCCCATCTTCCTAGCACGGTGAGCTGCGCTGGGGCTGCTGCTGCAAGTGCTGAAAACCTTAAACGGCGCAAATACAATAACTAAAACTAAAATTGATAATTATGTGTTTGAGCCGTTTGGGGCTGAAACACTAGGGCCATGGGGCCCGAGTGCCCACCTTGTGTATCGAGATATCGCTAAACTGTTGGTCGACTCTTCACGTGACCAGAGAGCTCGCCTTTTTTTTGCCCAAAGAATCAGCATTGCCATCCAACGTGGCAATGCGGCCAGCGTTCTGGGCACTTTTCCTGTTGACAGCGATGTGGACGAATTTTTTGACGCCCTGTAATTTTGATATTTGTACATATTTTATTATTATTTTAGATATATTTGTAGTTTGTAAATAATGTAAATATGCAATGATATATAAACAAGTATTTTAGTTTAAAAAAAATATATGTACATTTATCGAAATGGGAAAACAACTAAAGGCGTTAAAAATTTGTCCACTTTTTTGTTAATAGGAAAAGTGCGCATGTGTATGTAAGTTAAATAATTATACAATGTTGAGGTTGATGTTTAACCATTTTAAGTCTAATGATATGAAGGAAAAAGGAGTAAATGATAGCATGACGAATGAAGAGGAGAATGGAGGAAAGAGACGTGTTGCGCCGGCCCCAAATAAAATGGGTCAAGAGCAGGAAGAAGAAGAAGAAGTCTAATAAAACTTTTACTTCCTGCGGATACGAAACATAACAAATAATGACTACGAGTATTTCATAATCACCTCGACTGCATTAGCAACTAAATGTAGATAGTACAAATTATATTGACTTATGTATAAGTAAGTCCACAATTGAATCGTTGTTATTTAGCCAGAAGATTTAGCCATAAACTTAGGTCTCTAATAGACCTAAGTTGTTGGCTAAGTCCAACACTTTTACTCCATGCAAATCTGGCGACACATAAGAAAACAATGACCCCTAATTATATTATAATTATCTCGGCTGCATTAGCAACTAAATAATGCTTCATAAAAATGGTTGACGTACATTATTCATGTTGAATTCATGAAGCTTAAAATAAAATGGTTGACTCACATTATTCATGTCTCCACATGACATGACAAGATCTTTTTGAAAGCCTGCATGTCTCAAAAAAGATTCTATCCAAACAATAAGTTAATCCAAACACTAAAACCAAAAGCTTCTACTGCAAAAATGTAAAAGTAACTTAACTTAGTAAATGTTTATTAGTAGGTAATCATTATTGCTAATATTCTAATCAGACAAATACACCTAAAATCTAAACAAGCAAAATAAACCTACAAAATATCATGTCAGCAATGCAATGCCTAAAGTTAACAAAGAAAACTTTTCCATTTGCATACCAATGGGCGCCACCAACCTGTAAGAAAGTGAAGTTGCATATTACTGATTAATTGCTTCCCTATTTTCCCAGGTCCTGAAGCCGAGCTAAAAATAGATTCTGGGGGTGGCAGAGACGTGCTGCGCATAACAGCAATTGGTCATACACCTATCGATCGAAATAAGCGCATGCGATATTTAGTTGTCTACGGATCCCTTGTGGTGCAACGTTCCGGAGGAGAAAAAAATCAAAAATGCCTGTCTGTGCTGTGATTACGTGCAAATATTCCACAGAGGGCCACGACGATGACGCAGAGGGAATCGAATTTCATCCGTAAGTAGAATTTCGTCATTTAACTAAAAAAAAATGCCCTGAAAATTACAAATCACCTTTCACGGCGACTATTAATCTGTTGCATTGCGAAAGCTATACATTGCCCGTTGATGTTCGCTCTCGATGTTCGTCGTGCTATCATAAAGGGCAGTGTATCACGCCGCGACTGATACCGTCGTGAACTCGAGGCAAGTTTCATGGTGAGGGTCGAGAGCTAGAGGTGCCCCCATCATTTATTTATGAAGAAATTATCGATAAAGACAATGTATTTTGTCCAATTAGAAGTGTTTCTTGTGATTTGTGCTGTAATGCGATGTTTTAGCATGTTTTAGTGCGAATTATGAAAACAGTCGAAACCCAGGTAATAATTGTGAGACGCCATATTGCGTAATATTCAGGTAACAGTGAATGTAGGTTATTAAATTTAAAATGTCAAAGTGTTTAGTGTGGTTCTAAATATTTTCTAATCAGTATCAAAGCCTTCTTTCCCGCGCAATTGAACGGTCAGGCGATTCGAAAGTGACTTCTTTGTTCAAAATAATTCGTTGATAAAAGTAAATTTGGAAAATAAAAAAAAATAGAGAATAAAGAAGTCGCGTGTGCGCAGACTCGTACCCAAATCTTATTTTAGACAAATATGGCGACGTTGGCTTCGACTGAAAAAAAAATAGGAATCATCAATGGATATTTTTTTTCAATTGTTCTTCTCTTCGTATTCTGCCGTAATTTCTGACAAAGGAGAATGGAAGAAGAAAACGTATTGCGCCGAACCCAAGTACAATGAGACAAGGGCAGGCCGATGATGATGACTTTAACTCTTCGTAAATAAGGAACATGTCATTCTTGTAGGCGTATTGTTACGCCTTTATTTGTCAAAAATATAATTAACTCATCTTTACTAAATACCGAACGGCCTTGGTAAGTGCTACGACGTAGCGCTGCGTAGTGCGTAGTTTTCGTGGCAAAGCTTCGTAGCGGAAGGCCTACGGTGCTACGAAGCTACGCCAAATGAAGACTGATAGAACGAAAGCTCGAATGGTTTTCAAATAAGCGTAGGCATTGCTACAAATCTTTTGTTCTCTTCATACAAATTATTTTTTTAAAAATATGAACAAGTGGGTATTGGTTATGTAACGATTTAATAAGGGTTTATAAAAAATAAATTGGTTGCTTATAGGAACCGCGTAGTTAGAAGGCAATTTATTTGCTTTGTTCGTCACACTGGAATTTTGAAGCCTAACGTATTCCTTGGTCGGTTATTTGTGACTGTTAATGCTATTACTTGATTACATTTTTTTTACTATGAAAAAAGTCCATACTTAAGATATGCTGTATGCACGGCGACCAATCAAGCTATACAAAACCAGTTTATACGGATATCTCATTGTACGAGAAATCTATACATAGCGAGGCCATGTAATACTGGAAATGTATGCTGGAAATGTAGCTGGATATGTTGCCGTGTGTACATAGAAGCTGTTGGTGAAACTATATAAATAAATAAATAAAACATTTTTGAAGACTGTTAGGTGAACATAACATTTATTTGTTCCAGTTTCCCGAAATGCAAAGAGACGAAAGCGAGGTGGTTAGAAATGACTGGACAAGGAATTTGGGACCCGGAGAACACTCCGAACTTCGTTTGCTCCCGACACTTCCGCGAGAGTGACTATATAGTCAAGAGGTCTGGACGAAAATACTTAAAAACCTCAGCAATTCCTTGCGAATATGTCGTATATCCACTCTCCATTTTTGTAAGTATTTTTTTTTGTTTTTTTTTTTTAAACTTCGAAGTTGCCTGCAACATTGAAGGAAGATATCGTGAGGAAGCCGTCATGTTATAGAACAGAATATTCGAAGACATGTGACATCTGCCAATCTGCTCTGGGTCTGCGTGGTGAATTATAAGTATAGCCTTCTCTCTCAGCTAGATTAGGTCTGTGGCTCAGCAGTTAGGATTATAGGCTGAAATCAAATAAGAAGAACGAGTGAGGATTTCTATGGATGGAGAGGGAGAGGAAGGAGAAAGAATAGATGGATGAATTGAGTGAGGAATATATGAAGGAGAAAGGAGTTAATGATGGCTTGACCGTTGACAGGGGAAAGTGGAAGAAGAAAATGTGTTGCGCCGACCCCAAGTAGAATGGGACAAGAGACATGATAGACAGGACAGGAAGATGATGATGATGTAGAAATCTACATTTGATTTAAGTTTTTAAATAAATAATAAATAAATTTATTTCAGTTAACTTTACAAACTTCTACATGTATAATCTTACATTACATAGAATGGTAAATACCTGTGCTAAGAGACCCCGCTCTTCTAAAACTAGAAACAATAATAATGTAGGAGTTAACATACAAAACAAATTCATCTTAAATCTAGGAAGGAATGTGTGTGTGTTTGAGTGTTTGTTTGTGTGTGTGTGTGTGTGTGCATGCATGAGCGTATATGTGGGTGTATGCCACTTATCGTTAACTTATCACATGATACTATGTAAAACTGTTTAACTGATGGAACTTTTAAAGTCGGGTGCGTTATCTGCGTACTTTTCTTTATTTCAATATTCAAGTGCTTTCAAGGACAGTGGGCTGTTACATAATGTGTAGGCTTCCAGGAAATATCTGGGTTTTTTTATTATGAGTCAGGGTAACAACCAGATGGTGAGTTCCAGACAGAAAGTCTATTTTGCAATGCTATCGAAGAAAATAAGCTTGTAAAGAATCGGGATCGTATGGCGTTATTCTATTTGAAACATTATATTTGTTAAATTGTATACCTAGTATAGATTCATATTATGTTTTTAATCGACTTAAAAATTAGGTTTTTATTAGGACTTCTGTTAGACTTATTTATTTTCTAAAAACAATCCATATTTCATAGAAACATGACACCTCTTTCGTCTTGTTTTAAAAACCTCTTTTTCACTCAATATCACCAACAAAAACAATCATACGCTAAATAAGTTAAATTCAATACCCAATTTAAAATCACCCACGCCGCAAAGGGCACATCTCTACTGGCAGACTGCGCTAGATACATCTAAAAGAGTACTATAGTATGTCCCCTGTCTGGACAGTCCCTCGCAGTACCAGCACTGAGTGTCAATTGTGGAATGATGTGCGAACATTATTGGTTAATAGATTCATTGGTTTACTACTGTGTATGTAGTCTGTGTGATTTCTTTCTGGCGTTTGCCTTGAGTTCTGTGTGAGAAAGGTTAGTGCAGTCCTTTATTGTTTTATACCGGTATGTTTATTGCGTTGTTTGTGCTTATTGCAAGTTATTGTTAGAAGTGTTAATTATGTTTTAGGCGTACTATATGTAGGCACATCTCCGCCTAAACTAACGTGGATTAAAAACGTGATGATATGTTGATTGTTAAAGAAACAATTAATGATTTTTTTTAAATAAGAGTGCTCGGAGTTTTAAAATATTAATTATAATGTTTAATAAAGATACGTGCATTGTTTCTGCATTACACTGCACTGTCGCAGTTGTACTGGAAGAAATTTTTGTTTCCTCCTAAGTCATGTAATTTGTTATGTCATGTGATATTCAGTTGAATCCGGTTAGACAGGAAGCCGACCCCAACAAAGTTGGGAAAAGGCTATGCAGATGATGAGTGTACCTATACTTATTTATTTACTTAGAAATCAATTTAGAAAATAATAAACGAGCAATAACTTCACGTTGTTTATTTTATTTATTATCTTTTGTATAACTAGTTGTAGCGTTCTATCAAATAAATCCAATTAGCATTGTGAGGATCAATTCATGCCAGGAAAAATGTACAATTTACGTCTTACAACAATCATTAATTTATAAGTAGCGTATTATTTCATATCAATTGAGGAAAAAATACCCAATTTATAAAGGAACAACAATAAAAAAATTGAATGATATATTTATTTGCAAGAACATACGTAAGTACATAACATAAGTTCTTAAGATCTGTGGGTTTCACTATACTCGGCATTTCAGCCGTACAAATATTTAGATTTTAAATCTACTTATAGTATGCGGTACACATTTAGTCATTAAAAATAACATTAAAATACTTATAATAATTTCAAAATAATATTACTTAGGTACCCATATAAATGTCCCATATCTTCCCGTGGGTGTCGTAAGAGGCGACTAAGGGATTTGCCAGAGAATGGGCAGCAGCGTTCACTGTGCTTTTGTAACAACCGTACTGCGATCGCCAACCCGCCTGCCAAGCGTGGTGATTATGGCAAAACCCCCCTTATGTACACTTGGGGGAGGCCTATGTCCAGCAGTGGACGTCTTTCGGCTGTAATGATGATGAGCCATATAAAAACAGGGCTCATTGATAATCTAAGAAAGATCCACATGGCTGTCAATGGGTCAAGGCTGGCAGTATAGCCATGTTGAATGGCAATGCTGATGTGTGCCCTAAAACAGCTTTATATGCCAGACCGAACGCAGTCCTCTGGTCGTGTGAGCATTAATTATGACAATACTTACAGCACGATGAAGAATCAGACGAGGAGAACTTCAAACCGCCGCCGCCGGCACAAGAGGCAGTTCGAGATGAGCCGGAACCTGGTTTCTTATCTGATGCGGAACCTGGGCCCATCCAGGGGCTTCCTAGACCTCCGGTGTCTCAGGAGCCAGACTCCACGTTCATAGATGAGAACGCAATATGCGAACCTTGGGAGCAGTTCTTTGTAAGTTTGATTCAAATAAAAACAATGTAGCTGTGCGTTTGTTCTTAAGATTTTATTGATAAGTATTAAAAAAAAAATACGTTTTGATTTTTGAAGTGAAACTTCTTTTGTGACTTCCAACAAGGTTGCGTTAAACGTTTAACGCTACCATGGAGGGGTTATGAAAGCACTGTTGCGTTAAGTTTCACTTCTTCCACGCGGAGGGACTCCACGCACATTTTTTTTTGTTTTAAGATTTCTTGAGGTTTCTATGTGTTATAACTACTTATCGATGATGCTAGGTTTGTGCTAGATAATATGCAAAACAAAATTTAAAAAAAAAAGCTTTTTGTATAGGCTGTAGGTGAGCAGACATAACATAGGGCGTAAGTTGTTAATAGGTTATTGTAATATTTGTCAGTTTGTTCTCAATTTCTGATCTATCAAAGCTGATTTCGACACATAAAAATATCATACGTGGACAAGAAGTCTGGCCTTTATATGTAGTAAACTTGCTGACCAGCGCAAGTTCGGGTGCGTCACATTTTCCCCGTTTTTGCAACATTTTTCATTGCTGCTCCTCTCCTATTGGTCTTAGCATGTTTTTTCATTCTAAACACTACTTCCCGAGATTAGCGCGTTCAACGAAACAAACAAACAAACTCTTCTCTATAATATAAAGATAAAGCAACTATCACATTAATCCATATTTTATAGGTATTTTGAGTACATGCGTCTCTTATTAAATATTTTTAAGGAGTTTTCATCCTTATAATAACATTTTACATTTACATTTTGTAAAACACTTCCTCAAATACGCCTTTTAATATTTTACTCAATTATTTTTTGCTACATTTAAAGGCGTTCATACAAACTGCTTACTTATCTTTTGTTTTTAGCCCGGCTACTTCAGCAAAGAGACTTCTTCGGAGGTCGGGTCCTCCTCTGAATGTGATTTTCGGGATGTCGGTGTAAGTATCCAAAGATTTTTATGCCACATATCTTATTAAAATTTATATATATATATATAAATTACGTGTCACGTTGTTTGTCGGGGATGGACTCATAAACTACTTAACCGATTTTAATCAAATTTGCACACCGTGAGCAGTTTGATCCAACTTGAAAGATAGGACAGCTTACATCTCAATTTATAGTCGCAATATTAGCTCCAAACGATTCTCACAGATGGCGGTATCTGTTGACTGGATTGAGTAAGTATTCAATAGATGGCGCTGTATAGGAGCGGAGCAGCAATGAAAAATATTGCGAAAACGGGGAAAATGTGACGCAGACGAAGTTGCGGGGGACAACTAGTAATATTATAAAGAAGTTGACTGCCTCATTGGCCTAGAGCATCAGATCTAGGAATCGATTCCCATTTTGGTCAAATTTTATTGGGTTTTCCATTAAGAATGTCTCAGACCCACGGAGTCTGGATTTGTGTCCGGTTGATGGCAATAGGGTCGCACCGTATTATAGCGGAATTAAACATAACTTGTGAAATGAGGGTGTACTAATGGGTAGACCTCTGCCTTACCTTTGGGGGCTACAAGCGCGATGTTATGTGTTTATGTTGTAAAGGTAAAGTTCGTGTGCTAGTTAGTGGAAGTAGATGGTAATCGTCGAAACGACTGATCATGTGGCCTACCATGACATCTGAAAACATTATTGTTTTACTCCTTTTCCAGTGTAGGAAAGAGATGTCGCTACACATTCTGTATAGCTTTGATAGGTCATGGTAGGCTAGCTGAGGGATCTAGTTGGTAAGGGTCTGACATAAACTCTGTTCTTCCCAAACGGAGGGTAGGGAGGGAAGGTGATATCCATTATTGTTTTACTCCTTTTCCAGTGTAGGAAAGAGATGTCGCTAGAGATCCTGTATAGCTCCGTCTCTTTCCCACACTGGAATAAGAGTAAAACAATACTGCTTTAAGACGTTATGGTAGGCCAGCTGATTCTGAAAATTCTTTCACTAACATATCCCCACGGCTGCAAACCCCGGGTTAAGAAGACGTGTACTTAATTATAGTACCTTCACCCACATACCGCCAACATAAGGAGCCGAGCCTATTGCCGTGAACCGGGTACAAATTCAGATTCCATGGCTGCTACAGAGAAAATTCCTGATGGGAAAATCCAATAACACTATGCCCTACCCCGAGGATCGGTCCGAGGACCTCATGCTCAACAGTCGTGGTTACGACCGCTTGGCCAACAAGGTCAAAAGGTTCCTTCTTGCTATACAAAGTGTAAACAGGCACTTAAGGAAGCCGTCAACCAAGCATTCTGTACAACGAACTAAGTAACTCTATCTGCTTGAAGGTCCATTCTTACTAGTATAGTATGTATGGACGTTCAAGCGTTGGTACATCAATTATTACTTAAGTTTAAATAACTTCACCAAAGGTAGCTTGCCAAGGTTGATCCGTGGATGGATGACCACCCATGACATACAGAGTTTCCTCCGTGCATCGGAAAGCACGTTAAGCCGTTGGTCCCAATTTTCAATTGTAGATCTTTGACTGTCGTCACAGGTCGTCGAAAGTCTGACAACCAGTCTTACTAAGGGGTATCGTATTACCCAGTACAGACTGGGTTCTGGAGGTTAGATAGGCAGTCGATCCATGTAAAATACTGGTATTCAACTGCATCCGGTAAGACTGGAAGCCGCCCCAATAAAGTTGGAAAAATGCTAGGCAGATGATGATATTACTTAAGTTTAAATACCACCTTGATTCCTATACTGTTGCATGCATCCATGAACATAATGTTTTGTACGCGTTATACGAGTATTCCGTGATTTTTAACACCAAAAATAAAAGTCGTTTCTGAGCAATTATTTTTACACTAAGCATGTTTTGCAGAATGCTTAAATTACGGCTGCATGATGGGTATAATGTGTGAAACGAGTTTTCATTATCATCATCATCCTACAACAGTCCACTGCTGGACATAGGCCTCTTCAATAGCACGCCACTTAACTCAATTCTAGCAGTTCTCATCCAATTGCTTTCAGCCACGTCATGTCCGTGTACAGCTCCACCATTTCACCTCTGCCATAAGCCATAATATGTTCACATTTTATTTCCAGTCTGCTATAAACCCATACCCGCCGGTGGACTTAGGACCTCACTTGCAGCAACTGCCTTTACCTCGGACTCCAGAACCATTTATGCTTGAGGAAGAAACACAGGACAGTATCGCGGCCGTTCCACCAGAGATAGCTTACGAGCAGAGCAAAGCTAAGCTAGACGATATCAGGAAGATAATATCCAAACGGAAGTCAAGCAAGAAGGTTAGATGATTTCTTTTTTGTCGTTCCCTCACTGCTGAGGATCGCGAACACATATGATACGTCTCCAAGCCATGCGGTCTCTGCAGAGTGAGCCGCTCGGTACAAACTTAGAGGATAATCATTTTAATATGCTAGCACCCGCAGTGACTTCAGTCACCGGCAGATGACGATTTCAAAATGGTTCGTCCACGCAAAGATAACATGGTAAGGTCCAATAGTTTCCGGCTTGTACCAAAAATTTAATGATTAATATCCAAACAAAAATGGATTGAATTCAAGGGAGACTATATTAAACAAAAATATTACTTGTTTACTGTGGGTAACTGGAGAAAACTTTAATTTAGTGACATGATAGTTTTGTGAGAGCAGCGGTAGCAGCCACGACTTACGAGCAATAAGCCGTGGGTTCGAACCTAGGCAGGCACTTTACTTTGTGTAATTTATTTCATCACCGCTGTCAAAAACGGTGAGGGAAAACATCGTGAGGAAACCGGCATGTCTTAGAACTAAAAATTCGAAGACATGTGACATCTACCAACCCGCATAGGGCCCGCGTGGTGGATAACAGCCCACTCACTCTCACTGAGAGGAGGCCTATGTCCCAGCAGTGGGAACATGCTGATGATGATGATGATAGTTATGTATCTCTGATTAATCTAATGTGTTTAAGCCGGAAACTTTTTAATCTTACTAATATGACAGATTTTTCCATAGCAATGTCAATACTGCGTTAAAGCATTCAGCGTTGTTGAAAAAGTGAATAAGAATATTCCCTTTAGTCCATTACTTTAATTTATGTCTATCCGGCAGACAAAATATAGTCCACCTTCAAGCGCTTTTTTTAAAAAAAAACCCAATCGGTCCATATTTAAATTAACTAGTGACCGTAATCCCGAACTTTCCAGAAAAATATCGAAATATCTCCATAGCAGAAGAGTGAGGGATGTGGTATTATATAAACTTTAAAATTTTATTTATAACACATCACTCACTCTCTCTTCTCAATTCAACCCCCTAGCAACGCCCTATGTCTGTAGCCGCTAGAGCGACCCTCACCTGCCCAATTAATTATATTACTAAACTGATATTTCATTATGGCACTCATCATGCATCTACACAACATAATAAAGAGTGAAAGTTTGTATGTTTGGATGTAGAAGGTAATCTCGGAAAGTACTGATTTGATTTCAAAAAATCTTTCAGTGAGAGAAAGTTACACTAGGTACATAATCCTGTATGTTTATTGAATGGGTATGTTTTTTCGACAAGGACGAAGTCGCGTGCAGAAGCTTAAGGACACAAAAATGCCTAACCTTTACATGCCACGAGTCTGCACAAGTTAGTTTATCAGTTCTTTGGTTCAAATATATTGAGTCAAAACTTCGCAAAGGTACGGTCAAACCAGTATGGTATAATACCGGGCGCAGCTCCAGACACTAGAAATAATTTGAAAAAAAGCTTGGGGATTTAAAAAAAAATAAACCTATCAATTTTATTGCAGCATCGGGTTAACCTTGGCCATAGACACAATTTTTGTGAGCCATGGCCCTACGATGCACCTTTTCTGAGAAGAAAGGCCCTTATCTTAAACGGGAGTCATTCAAACATCAAGTTAGGCAAATTAATAGCTAGCAAAAAACTGTGAAAGTACACCATTTTGTTTTTTTTAATACAATTTCACAAATGTCATCCAACAGTACTTTTCTGTCAATGTCATTTCACCGCCAGAACAGTACTCTTTTGTCAATGTCATTTCACCGCCAGAAGACCCTTGTAGCACTGTAGCACCTGTCACCACGATTCACAAGAGTAAGATAATAAACCACGGCCGTCACTGCTCACGCACAGCTCCGGGCCGGCGCATCCCTGAGATCCTGTTTTCAGCGTCATATTTTTTCACACACAATTTTTCATTTTCATCAAATTTACATGATCGTTGTTTCCAAACTTCCCAATAAATACTGATTCTTTCAAGATAGCAAATAAAAACGCGACACGAGTATTTATTGTATATAAGAGCAGTCTTTGGTACAAAAAAGATCTTGTGAATGGATTTTTTTGGCGAGTATACGTTACTTGCCGCCACGGAGTAGTAAGCAAATGGAGTGAGCACAAAGCTTGTTAAGGTGCACTGACAAACGCGTTAGACCATAATAATATCTAACCAATAACGTTGTAGTCTCATGAAGTCATGATTGATCTTTTAAATTAAATTATTTGAATAATACTTCATATACTGTAATTACCCATATCAGTGTACCTTTTTATCATTTTTCATTGTAGTTTCATTCACCCTACGAACTTTAAAAACTCAATGATATCAAATCATCATATAAACTCGAGCTTCAGAACTCCCTTCCCTTACTATTTCAAGATGTGTCCCTGAGTCCATCATTTTCATTGCTTCTCATTGTTTTATATTATTGTAGCTTAAAGCCGCTTCCCTCGATGTGGTTGAGGAGGCAAAAAGCCTGAAAGTCAAAATGCAAACAGGACTAATGAATGATCATGACAAGGCAACTGCAGTAATCGCTCTTCAAAATAAACAGATCGCAAAACTAGACGTTTTATACAAAAGACTAAGGAAGAAAATCAAAAAGATTTCTGCTGTCTTACGTAAAGTATACATATTTTTATTAATATTTTACCTATATTTTAATGAGACAGTAAACATGCTTCAAAGATAATGCACACAACAGTCAATCCTACCACGGAGTAGTAAGCAGTTGCCTGTGATTTTTGTTTAATTTCTGTAATTTAACTACAATCAAAGTAAACTTTTTTTATTCATGCGTCTTTCATGGGATATTATGTACCATCATACTTGACGAAGGCGACGACCTAGATTTAGAAACGTTACACTCAAAAATATAACTATTGATGCTTTTACCGTGTTATTCATGCCGCTAGCGGAAGGTATAAAATTCCGAAAGTAGCATTGTATAATCTGGTAACACCCTTCTACACGATTCGCCAAGGAATTTCTTGCCATCCTGACCTGGTGAGGAACTTTACACCTTCTTATACCTAATGATGACTTGATGAGATAGTCTCTTATAAACTGCACCTACTCATTTCGAAATAAATCGTACCGTGGTAATTTGGTATAAGTTGATTTGTTAGGTTCAGTATATAGGGCACGCCACAATAGTGGCGATAAGTCCCCTTTTTGAGGAGTGGCTAAAGAGGCGCTGCGGCGCTATCACCTTCCGCCTGACGCAGTTCCTCACCGGACACGGTTGTTTCGGGAGGTTCCTGCACCGAATCGAACGGGAGGAAACGCCCGGGTGTCACCACTGCAAGGGTCGGCCGGAGGATACGGTGAAGCACACCGTAGAGCTCTGCTCCGCCGTGTCCTCGTAGTGGCGATTGGCGGCGACGACCTTTCGCGTCCGGCCCTGGTTCAATCCACGGTCCGGAGCGAGAGGTAATTGGAAGCCGTCGCCTACTTCTACGAAGCAGTCATGCTATGCACTGAAGGAGGTGGTGGAACGTGAGAGGGAGAGAACCTCACGTCCCAGTCGCCGCGGGAGACGCTCCGGGCGTAGGGTGCCACCCCGTTGCCCCCGGCCACCGTAGGCGGGCCTGTGGACGGTGAGTAACGAGCTAGCTTACCGTCCGTCCGTCTTATGACGACAGGCCGTATCGAGGGTGCGTTCGTGTTAAACGCGCACCTCAAGGAAATGTCAGCAAATCGGAAGGGGTCCGAGAGGGCCGATGCCTGCCAGGGCTGCGGGAACGAATGTGACTTCCGTTGCCCCGGACTAGTGCCGGCCCGCTTGACCTGTGCGGGAGTGGGATGTACGCGTAACGAGGGGATCGTTACGTCTATGAGAAGCGCGCGTGGAGTACAACGCGCCTCGTATAAACATTGCCAGTCTGTACTCTTAAACCAGTCATCAAATGGATATGAGCACCCACGGGGTAATCTTAAAGCCGGCTAGTAAGTCCCTGTCTATTGCTTTACTCTGGCTACGATTCAACCCCTTCCTTAGCCAACCCTGGGCATTGGTAAATTGGATTTGACTAGGGACAGCAAATAATAGGGACAGCGAATAAATATAATTCGGGATCAGCATCAATTTTCTACTCATATTATTTTTTTGCGATCATCATTAAGCTATCTTTCTGTTTGTTTACTCCTCCGTGTTTACATTAAGTTCAGAAATTATAGGGTTTTACTTTTTTGATATTTGTTCTAAAAGCGGCACTTCGTAAGTATAGTTTTAGAACATGGCTTTGTATAAAGTACCTTAAACGTGAGTTATTTTGTACGTAAAGGATTGGCTAAAACAATCTAGCTGTTAGTGCATTATCTGCTAAAATATACATAGATAGCGGCATCGTGTCCCAACCAGGTGGCCTAATGCAGTGTGTAAAAGAGATGTTGTTAGACACCCTGAATAGCCCGGCCTCTTTCGAACACTGGAATAACATTAAAACAACACTGTTTTAAGACGTGATGGTAACCCCACAGGTGCGACATCCTGTTTTAAGGATCTCCCAATAACTTAGCAGTTTTCGTTTTTCCTGCCTAACCCTTCGGGAATTACAGGCGAGATGAGGTTTTATGTTATATTTTGAAAATGAGCCTGAGGCTTTTGCACCACAGTGTTGGGAAACGATTGACAATTGCGTAGTGTAGGTTATCTCTTTACCTTTAACTTTTGATAATGGTTTTAGTAGGTACAACATTAACGCTTTGTCTTTCTATTTCAGAATGATTAAGCTACTTCGACGTATAATAAGAGAGGGCGGAGTATTAGCCATAAGTTTTACTTCTGTTTTCTCCGATAACACTTCTCTACTTTGCTCAAGTAGGAGTACTGCGTGTTTCTTTCGGTCTCAAAGACCAAACTGTCACTTTCTTGTGCTTTTATTAATAAGAAGTAGATAGTCAGAATGACTCTATTTGATGTATACGAAGAAAATGAATGTTGTGTCCCCGCTATCCCTTGAAGCAGTTGATGGGGCAAAACCTGGCTCAGTGGATAATTCCTGAAAAGACGGAAGATATTTTATTATGCCTGCGTTTAATTTTAGTCGCGTTAACGGAGATCCGGGCTTAACTGAATTAAAAAACAAACAAGTACAAATTCCCATACACAGATAAGACTTTACCTCAAAAACTTTAGTTGAAAAACTCCTCAAAAAGCAGGGAAATACCAAAGATTTGATTATTATAACTGAGCTTAGGAACATGTACCTACATGAAACCCTGAAACTGTTGAATTAGACTAAAGGTAGCTATACATGTACCTGTTGTTAGTTTACACTGCATAAATGTATATTTATGTACTGGCTAAAGTCTGAATGTAAGAAGATCTGGCAAATACAATGAAGGAAAAGCTTTGAAAAACGCTGAAGCAAAGCTATCGAAAATAACATCGAAGTGAACAAATCATGATTGATATGAGGAAGACTTAGCCATTTATACAACATATCTTTCTACTCCTAAAAAGCTTTTGATGTTAACTATTAAATACCTAATCATAGTTATTGATAACAAGATGGCAGACTCGCATTAGGCTAGAGCGTCATGTAAAATAAATCGATGTTTGTTAATTATAACGAATGACAAAGCGAGATGAAAACGTCCCATAAGGTATTTTTTTTTGTCCAAAGAAGATTGGAGGTTTATACCTATAAAAATTAAAAGACCAAAGATGAAAAATCATGGATTTTGTAGACTGCTTTTGGAACAAAACGAATTTTATAATAAAATGATAAAAAATATTAATGTTTGGAATAGAATCTTGAAGAATCACCTATTAAATATTTCAACATAAAATTGTTGGACCACGGAAAAGGAATTGACGCTCTTCCAGGTAATTTTCCAATTTTTTTCAAGGTTTTTTTTCCAAGCTGCATCCGGTAAGACTGGTAGCCGAGCCAAGTTGGGAAAAGGCTAGCAGATGATGACGTCGAAAAGGCGACTTGCACTCATGTCTTTAAAAAAATATTAATGTAATTGCTTTAGTTTCTTAACCGTACATCGTCAAGGAATTAAAGCATTTATTTTGCAGATATCGCTAATTTTGCTGAAACGCTGATTTGAGATAGTTATTCTTGTTACTTAATTATTTTATCTTTGAAATTAGTTTTACGGAGTGGAGCGAGAATTCATAACTTCCGTAAGTTTTAGAGCATTTTTAAACGCGAATTACCTAAGTAGTTACTCGAAAGTCTAGTCGAAATTCTAGAAAAAATGTACTATGGAAAATTAGGGTGCGGGCCACACAACAATGCATGATATGTCGGTATTTAATATCGCACAAAAACTAATCTGCTCATTTTTAAAACAAAATCTAAGTCAAGCGTAGTTTAAATGTCGTATTTTAATAACGCAGCATATAACTTTGTGAAATATTATTTTGAGAATTATTTCTTTCATTTAGGGACCGTGCAACCTCAGCTGGAGTAGCAAAAAACGACTTGTAATATTATTTCTTTCGGCCCTTCTTGCCCGTGCCCTCGGCCGAACACTCCGACCCCGTTCTATTTACTAAGCCCAGTCACACACACCTCCGCTCCTCGCACTGTCTCTCTCGCTCACACGGTAGATCTGAATACGCACACTCCTCGGCGGCCACTCGCTACTCGATTCGTAGACGTCACTTTTTCCCGCGAATTTAGGTAGCACGTGTTTTTAAAACCGTACAAAGTAACGGGTATAAACTGAACTGACTGACTTGCTGCAACTGCAAAAATTTGTGTAAACACTCACTCGTCCACAGCACTGTTTCGCTCGGACCACTGGCGTTTTGCTGTCTCGCCACTCTATTCTAGTAGGTGTAATCAGGTCATTACGGTGGGCAGAATATTTTTTAGGGATAGTACTTGTTTCTCCCGGGCCCCCGATTCCTGCTAATAGTAGAAATTTCGAACAGGTGGCCTACCATGACGTCTTAAAACATTATTACTTTACTCCTTTTCCAGTGTGGGAAAGAGATGGCGCTAGACATCCTGTATAGCTGCGTCTCTTTCCCACACTCCAATAAGAGTAAAACATTACTGCTTTAAGACGTCATAGTAGACCAGCTTAGGGATTTTAGTTGGTAAGGGTCCGACATAAACTCTGTTCTTCCCAAACGGAAGGTAGGTATCACAGAAGAATTATATCCATAATTTCTTTTAAAATGAACTAAAATGGTTTTTTTTTTCAGGACTACAAAAATGATAATAAGTAGATGGCAACGCAAGGAAGGACTTTTACATAACTTGAGCCGTGGAACTGGAACAGGGTCTCTGTAAAATAATCTCGCTTAACGACGGACTAACATTGTGAACTACTATACAATTATTGAAATTGTTACATGTAGTGTTTATCTATATTCCTAAGTACCTATACCCAACTGTAAATAATATTTTATTCATAAGGGTACACAGGGCGACATATCAAGTTATTGGTTTCCAGTATACCTACATAATATGACCTCGTTTTGCATACCTCAATAAAATGATCCGCATAAACTGGTTTTGTATGGCGTGATGGTCGCCAAACGTACCTACCTACATAATATACAAGGTGTTTTTTTGCATCCTCGTCAAAATTCAGGATGTTGTCACAAAAGACATAAATATTCAATATAAATTACGGTACCTAGTAAATTATTAAAAAACACTGCATTTTTTTGTTGTTTAAATTTGTCAATATTTCAGAATAACCCCCATAGCGTGGTTTAGGGATTATAAAATTATCGAAAAAACGTTTGAGGTTTTTTGTTTGTGTGTAAGCGACGTTATAAGGCAGGGATCAGACGGCCCGTGTTTAAAACACGGGTGGTTCACAGTTACCGATTTCAGTAAATAAATAAAAAAAAAGAAAATTACCTACTCATTTTATTATTGATTCGGGTCGAGAATCATTAACATAGTTACCTCCTAGAATTTGACGAGGTTGCAAAACAACACCTTGTATATACCCAACTGTAAATAATATTTTATTCATGGGGTTCCTTACTCGATTGTAAATAATATTTTATTGGTGTATAAAAATGTGTGAAAATGTCAGTTGCCTTAGTTTATTTATTAACCCTGCTTCACCCGGCGCCACTTTTGCGGGTCCCTATCTTTCAAGCTGAAATCAACCACAATCATTCAGAAAAATTATTTGTGTCTTAGAGATCAGCATGTACATACAGAGTCAGTATGTGCTAACCCCTCAACACTCCGGCCAACTAGGCCAGGGGGGTAACTACTTAATGGAGCTGTGTGTACCACAGACATAGATCTGTGGCATGTACGAACATAGTTACACGTGATTTTTCTATTCCAATACTGTTAGCCTTCGTTACCCCACTGCTGGGCTAAGGCTTCTCCCCACGACTTCTAGTGGTTTCGATCCAGGGCTAATGTGGACTACTGGTCGTTGGTTTTGTCCAGCTCGTAACACAAATTACTGACGTTGCTCAACTGCTAAGCTGAAGTGGGATTGGTCAGGCCATGTCTGCCGCATGTCCAATAAGCTGTGGACTTTCTGGACTTTCTGGAGCCCTGACACAACCAGAAATCGTTGTGGTAGACCTCGTAGAAGATGGCGGGATTTTTATATTTTACTAGCTGTCCCCGATGCGTTGCAATGCACTTTTTTGTTAGCTACCCTACCCTACCTATCTACCTACTACCCCACTGACCTTTTAAACCTTCCTTGGGCTTGTACAAATATATTTTAAAACAAAAATTAGCCAAATCAGTCCAGCCGTTCCCGAGTTTTAGTGAGACTAACAAACGTCATTTAATTTTTAAATAGGTATATTGATAGATAGTTAAGAAGATTACCTTAGGCCCATGACACACGGCGTATTTTAAACGCGCAGACGACGCGCGTATACGTGCTTCAAACGAGATTTGAACGCAACCTTGTAAGCAAGCACACGGGGCGATCGTGAAACGCGCGTCGTCTGCGCGTTTAAAATACGCCGTGTGCCATGGGCCTTAGGATTCATTTCAACACCAACCATAACTTATTCACAGCTTTATATCGGCGAGCAGATGTACGCGACGAAACAACCAACTCCAACAGAGAAATATATTGATTGGGTATGATATGCACAATCGCGGACGATTGCGTTTGAGGCTGACAAACAAGCGGGTGACCAACTTTCCAACCCCCATAACTAACAGACGCCTGCAATCCCCGAAGGGTTGGTCAGGTCATCAGAGGTGTACAGCTTATTGCCATCAAACAGATACAATTCCAGACTCCATGGCTGCTACTGAAGAATTCCTGATGGAAAAACATAATGACACTTCGGCCAACCTGAGAAACGATTCCAAAACCTTTGGCGTATCAGTCACTGTAGCGGTACCTACATAGTAAGATAAGAGCCAACTTGGCTGAAAAGTGGTTAATTTGAAAGGTGCCGGCCATTAATCACGTGATGTTTTTTTAGCATTTTTTAACCCCCTCCCTCCCCCTTGGTGATACGTGGTGAGGTTTAGGACTAACCCCCCGGCCCCCACCCAAAATCACGTGTATTTTTTAGTACCTACAAATAATTTTCTTTTTAGAATATTATCTTTAAATACAGGTACCTAATTCGTTCGTTGCCTGGCAACGGCGAGTCAAGGTCACACTTCACGCTGCTTTTCGGCTTAGAAATCGCGCGTTTGACAAAAAAATAAATACACGTGATATCTTACCACACCCCCCTCCCCCCTCGTGATATTTCGTGATTTTTGCTACCCCCCCCCCCTCCTTTTAAGGCTCATGTGATTAATGGACGGTCCCAAAGTCACTCTGTCTGTTTGTCTGATACCGTTCAGGCTTATTCTTATTCTTATTCTTTATTGCACATAAAATTAAAAGATATACACACAAATAATATATAGCTAATGTACAACGGCGAGCTTAACCCAAAAATGGGTTTTCTTACAGCAAACCTTATTTAACAGGAGTATTTGCCAAAGAGGATACAGCTTTGTGCATGAACAGAACTTTTAAAACTTAATTCAACTAATTTTGTAAACTAAACTAATACATACAATAAACGTAATACATACTATACATATATAGATTAACATACATATACAATACTATATATACACTATAATCATGTTGACAGGAAATGTTCTCTAATTCCTCTCTTGAACACGTCTAACGAAGGGCTATCCCGCAAGGAGTGTGGAAGTGAATTCCAAAGACGCACAGCACGAACAGTAAAAGATCCATCATACCGACTTGAGGAGTGGGGAGGGAAGCGAAGGAGAAGAGATGATGATGAGCGACAGGGATTTACCTCGAGGAACAAGATATTCGAAGCGTTCCCGAAGATACGAAGGAGCTTTAGGGTTATGAAGAACAGCGAAAAGAAAAGAAAGAGTGTGAGAATCTCGACGCTGCCGAATAGGTAACCACTTCAGCTGCTTTCGAAATTCCGACACATGGTCGTACTTTCGAAGCCCGAAAATGAAGCGGATACCCATATTTTGCAGACGTTCGAGCTTATCAAGAAGTTCTTCAGTTGCATCAAGAAAACAGACATCAGCATAGTCTAGAAGAGGTAGAAGAAGAGATTGAGCGAAAGTAATTTTAGTTTGAAAGGGCAGGAATTTCTGAAGACGCTTAAGTGACCGATACGAACAAAAAACCCTCCTGCTTACTTCAGCAATGTGAACATGCCAAGATAGGTTGCAGTCCAAGAATACACCTAAGTCTCTTACTTTCTTGGAGTAGGCTATAGCAACACCATCGTACACAACCGACGGGAGGGACTGATGACCCAATAAATTTACTAATTAATTTTAATTTACTTATTTATTTAGGCTTATTCGCACATTTAAAAAATCAAGCATAAGTAAAAACTTCAACATGTCAATAAGTAGACGTACCGCCAAGCAGCTTTGCCGTGTTTCGGTACGATGCTAGGTGTAGCCAACTAAATGAGTTGGGTCGAGATAGCTGTTCCACTGTAGGCAGACCAGCCTGACGCGCGCTGTTATGGATGCATCGGGAGACTAGTCGCGGAGGGTAGCGGGATCCGAGGCACGGTGCGCCGCTGGCCGACCGCAGGTAGTTGGGGGCCCAAGTAGTATGCCAGCCACAAATGAAAGGCTGCCCCGCCAACTGTCGAAAAATCCCGGAATGCGCCATCGTGCTGTACATCACTGTTATTAATTTAGTCAAGATTTGTTGAGCAGTAATACAGTTACACTTGCTTGAAAATCAGAACATCTCGATTTTTTTTATCGGGTTTTTTTTTACAAAAACGTGTTTTGGGCCCGAAGGTCCCCCTCATAAATATGGTCAAGACTAACATATATTTTTTTGTTGCTCTAAAATGTATACATTTGGCTAAAAAACTGTTCAAAGTTGCCTATTTTGACTAGGTCTTAAGAAAATTATAAAAAAAAGTAAGTCAAAAAGAGTTTTCCTATAAACTAATATTCTGTAAATATTATACGTATAAACGTATAATGTTTATATTTATTGAATTTTTTATGTGTTATAAGTGTATGTATAATTTGTGTTATTATAAAGGTATATTTTTAGTTTTGAGCTCTAATTTAAATCTGTTGTATCTTTTTTCCACACTGTGTCTACATTGCTCATCCAATTTTCCTCTCGCAGGTCTGCTGGAAGAAATTTCTTATGTAATAAGCAGTAGGTACAGTCAACTAATTCGGTATCGGACCCCCCGTAAGGACTATCCTTGCTTCCAGCGTTAAAAACTTTCTATTCCTTTGTCCCTTTTTTTGTTTTATTTCTATTGGTCGAAAAACGGTGGTCAAACATCTGGGATCATTAACAGAGACTAAGATTTTTTTTAAACAAAAGGTATTTAAAAAAATGGTCGCGTTTATTGGTCCGCAAAGTATTTGTGCGGAGTTGCGGACCAATAGCAGTAAGGGTGTTAAACAGATGTGGTCTTCGTGTGCACGGGATTTGGTTTGAAAAATGTACCTATTGCCACTTTTGCGATAGTACCTTTGTGCTCTTCAATCTTAATGTTTTGTCCTGTTCATATTTTTTTCTTTTTCGTTTTATTATATACATCTAAATTTCACGAGCTACCCTGGTGTTTTCACCCCACATTTAGTACACAGAATATTAGGTGTCGCTCGCTACCAAGGAATATAAACAACTAATTGGAATGAGTAGGTACAAACAAAATATCAATATAAAAGAAAACCGTTTAACAAAAATGTACTCCACAAACAAGATAGTTCGTATGAATACGAACTCTATGTCAAAAGGAAAAAAAACTTCAGAGCGAATTGGTTTCGAGAGTGGATTCTGTCCTTGTCGAGCAATTGCCAGTAAAACAAATCAGAAATCACATTGATAGCTAAACTAGCACAAACATCGTAACAGGATTAATTTAACATTCAAATATTAAACGTGAAATAATTTATTTATTGCGAAATAATATTTAAATTCAATTATTTGTAAGTTAAGTTATTTAACAATGGCAACATATGTGACACTATTCGTATTTTTGCTTGCTCGAGTGCTTTTTATTGTATTTTAAGTACAATCTTCCACTTGGTTAGTACTTTTGCTGGATTATTTTATTTTCTTATTATTTTTACTAATTGCCTTCGAAATGTGATTCATCAGTCTTTGTAATGTTTTTCTTTCTTTTTTTGTTTGCAACCGCTGGTAGTAACATCGGCAATAAATTTTTGCCCGTGTTACCACTGGTACTAAGAATGGTAGCAGCACGGGCAAGACACGGGCAATCCGTAAAACGTAAAAGTATTTTGATCTTTGCTTGCATCAAAGAACACTATTTCCATAGACAATACTCCAAAACATTTTACTGTTGGCAATTCTGATTTTCCGCCATCATTGAGAAAATTGGCGTATTGAAAGCCGCGACGCGTGGTGTTCGATTTATTCATTCGTGTAAATAAGTTATCTAGTCCACCATGGGCGTAAACGTAGAAACCATTTCTCCTGGAGACGGTAAGTTTTTAACAATTTCCAGTTTTACTCGGTGGTAAATGTCATGAGAAAGTAAAAAAAAACTATCGGTATTCTTGAGTTTTCCTGCATAATTTACCTGATTCTAAACTCATCACGCTGAGTAAGATGTTACTAGCAATCATTTAAAGTGAATTCCAGCTCTAGGCTAAAGTACGTACTGATGTTTTACTACATCTTTCTTTTGCGGTCACCGGAGTGACGCCTCGGTCGTATCATTACGATCGCCAGGTAATTTGCACAAACAATGACTAATCTGTTTTCAATTACTCATTTTCATATTTATTTCCGCCACTAACATTAAATAAACAGTATTAACTCGTTACTTCTAACATTCACGCTACATACTGATCTAGGGTGGGTAGGGCTCCTGCGAGCTTCAATAGAAAAAGCGTGGGAACATACCACGTGTGGAACTACTGCATTATGCTAATATTTTCTCCGCCACATAATAATTCCACCTTAGAGCAAGACAGTGGTACATAAAATGTCCTCTACATAGTAATTAAAGTTGTTATCTATTTATTTAAATTGAGATAAGTGTCAACATGTGATAACAGAATAAATGATGTAGAAGTTACATTAAGTATACAGGTTGATTGCCTTATCTATCAGCCATATCCCTTGGTGTTAAATATTTTGGCAAACTCGGTCTCTGTAGCCATTTTAAAATCATACAACCAAGAACCTACACCCTAGGTTTCACTATGAGAAGTAAAATAAAGGCCATCTTTGCATGTTTCCTATAGCTAGATGGCAAATAATAGAAAAAGAAATCCGCCCCAAAGACGACCCACTGACCAAAGTTTTCACTTATTTGGCAATATCTCAAAATTCTTCAATAAAACATGAAGCAAGTTATTCCAGACATAAGCAGCCAAATTCTGACCCCATTCAATATAGGTTGCTATTATGAAGAAAAACACAAATACTTAAATCCGTAAAGCGCAATCTTATTATATTATCACTGAACTAAATTGGATCTAATTACATATTCCTCAGAATCTACCTACCCCAAGTCCGGTCAAACGGTGGTCGTGCACTACACAGGCACGCTGACCAATGGCAAGAAGTTTGACTCCTCCCGCGACCGCGGCAAGCCTTTCAAGTTCCGCATTGGCAAGGGAGAGGTCATCCGAGGCTGGGATGAGGGTGTTGCTAAGGTAAGAAATTATCTTCAATGTACATATGGCTCCAAATCCAACTATTCATTTCCAGTATGCCATGGCCATGCTTCATATAGATTACTAATACAATGAGATCCATATCGACGCTTAAAAGGCAAAAATTACCAAGCAATATGTTGGGCACATGTTCCTTGGTAATTTTTGCCTTTCAAGTGTTGTATAAACTGGTTTTGTATAGCCTGATAGGTCGCCATGTGTACTATTTGAGGAATTAATTATTAAGCATACGGACTTGTCTTGTTACAGCCATTTCATACAACTGTCAATATAGGACTGCTGTGATTGGAATACGCTAACAATTAAGTTATTAGGAAACATACTTGTTTATTTTGTTTGTGATAACGGACAGTTCTTATCTTGACACAGCACTAGCTAGCTAAGATTAGTCTATTTCTTACTAGTGAATACAGACCTCTTTCTTTCTTTTTCGTATGGTTACTGCCGAACCTGGTGTATTTAAGCTGGTCATGGGTCTCTGACTTGGCTTGGCAGGGAGTGGCAAATATAGAGACAAATAGAGACTGCACCAAACATTTTAGATAAAGAGACTAAAAAGACTAGAAATTAAAAAGATATAGTGTTTGAATTGAGCCAGTCTCGAAAACATGTAAATTATCAAAAAGAATTAATGTGATTGTTTACAATTTGTATTCCATAATATTGTAGCAATATTTAGCTACAATGAAGTACTCATTGTATAATATGTTTTCTGGCTACAAATTGATACAATATTTTGGCACAAAGATTGCAGACGATGAAATTAATTTTTGTTTATTCTTTCTTTGTAGTTTTTGTATGATCAATTTTTAGAAGTTTATCATGTAATTAATTAAAATCTCTTATTTTTAAATAGACAGTTAAAATCTGTCGCATTATTTTAGTCATCATTTTACCAGAACCATTCTATAAAGTACATGATGTAACATCAATCTATGTTTGGAGGAGGCACGGGAAAAGAGTTCATGGAAGGAACTGGGGAAGCCTTTGCCCAGCAGTACAACAGTAAAAAAACATCAAACCTCTAATTTCGAATGGTCAGGCAGAGGTATACATGTAACAGAAGGTCACCCACTTTTTGCATTATGTATAATAATGCAAGATAAATATTAGTCATTATCTGTATTTATAATTATACTTATCACATTTGATTGGATTCTAGCTGAGTTTTAGTCCTAGAAGAAAACAGATATGAGAACTATTGCAATGTTAAAATAGAAATTGTTTACTACTGTGCCCACTCACAATGCCATATGTGCATTGTTTTATAAACTGACTGCACATGTAGTGTGTTTGAGTCCCATACAATTGTGTTGAAAAGAAACAATATTTGTGTAAACAAGGTTATTAGGAGAAATACAGTGTCATTAACTTCATCATTACAATTAATTCAACTACTTACAAATATATTTGTTCATGACACATAGGTTAAAGTAAGTACATGGTGCTATCGTCGTAAGTTATGTCTCACTATGTGCTGTCTTGCAAGGCGTACAAATAAAGGATCAACCATAAATTTGACGTATTCATAAGAGCGTTTATACCCTACGGCATTTCATACAAACTTTCAAGTCGTTATTTTCCGAAATGACTTTGTACTTAGTTTATGTTTACTTTTTGGTTAGTTAAGATAATATGTGAGAAATCAGGACAGTATAGTGTATTTCATTCACTTAATTATTTGTTTTCCTCTTCACAGATGTCAGTGGGTGAACGCGCCAAGCTGACTTGCACCCCCGACTTCGCATACGGCCAGCAAGGCCACCCCGGAGTCATCCCCCCCAACTCCACCCTCGTCTTCGATGTGGAACTCTTGCGCCTCGAATAAAACCTTAATACAACCACCTACTTATAATTAACTTAGACATTATCTTTTTCAACTTGCAAACTTCTTTTTACCTAATAATAAAAAAGAAAACTTAAATATGGGTACAAAAAATGTCTAAGAAAAACCACTTTTAACTGCCAAGATCAAAATGTAAAATCTCCCCATTTTATGAATTTACTTAGCTTGTATTGGAAGTGGGAGTTACACGTAATTTTTTACGATATAATAATTTATCCTAAGATTCTGCACAATACTAACTTGTGTCAAAATGTGTTTAAAATATTTTATGCAAGCTGTTTTATGAAATAAGAATTTCAAGATTATTTACAAATGGAATTTCACTCTTTTTGACGTCAATTACATTTTCATACATTTACTTTTATCACATTCAGTCAAAATATTACAAATCCATTTTGCTATAGCATATTGATTTATTCTTTCCAATTAGATACATTTTGAGTGAACACTTAGCTCATACGACATTCCTTAAGCATTTGGATTTCTAGAATCGTGCAATATTGTCTAATAGTCACATTTAGAAGTCTTGTCACTCTGTATTCACAAATATGTTGGAGAAGTGTAAGATCTTGATAGAATAAAGCCAAATTAGAGATGTGCGTCAAAGCTGTTGGCCAAAACTGTATATATTGTATGCACAAGTTGTACCACCTTGAGTGGACTTCTCTTTCTGGATGTGTGGTAGGTAAAGGTGATTTCAACGATAGCTTTATCATATAACTAAGATGAATAAACTTATTGTGGAAATTTAGTGTTTTTTTTTTTTGTAATTTACCTCTGTCTTGAGAAATAAATAATTAGGAATTCTATAATTCAATACAGTGACAACATTACAGACAACAAATGCCAATGTACCTGTTATACAGGATGATTTGTTCATGTAGGCGTGGATGGCCAAATTGAAACTCAGAAATAGCGAAAAAACTCCCAAGGGATCTCGAGCCCAATTTTGATGAATACTAAAACTTCACCATTGAATTTTTGAAAAATCTATGTTCCTTGGCCAGGAATCGAACCTGTTGATTTTAAAAAAAGCCGGCCCCGACGTAGTAGGAGAAAGGCTAGGTAGATAATAATGATGATGTACCTAAAACATATAGCGCCTGCCAAAATATTCTGGGCAATTAGTGGCGCTGTAACAGAAAATTTGAAGAACAATAGGTACTCAATAGTAATGAAGTATTTTTTTTTTTTTTTTTGATGTGGTGGTTGACCCAGCTTGGTAGATTATGTCCTGTAATACCCTTTGAAATAGACGAGGCCTGTGATCCATTAGTGTGGGAACGTTATAGGCTGCTTGTGCTATGTTGCTTCTCTAAACGACTGTTTGCTGACCTATTCCCACATAGTGAAAAGCTATTAGGAAACACCTCTAAGTTACCGACTTGGGAATAGAAAGCCAGCGGGTGCCTACCTTATATGTTACTATTATCCGCGGCTTTCGTAGTATCCGTAAATCTCTATGAACTTCATTCACGACGCTAAAATGAATCAATTTTTAAATCAATATTATCTGTATTGGTTTCCGCACTTAGTCCTTTGAATTCGACTAGACCATTGTACGTGGGCTATGGCATCCGTCGTTAGTCATACCAACCAGCCTATCATCCAGAAACAGGTCAGGTCTTTATTATTTAAAACATTTGCACAAGAACTGGTAACCCGACAGTTTGTTTAATTTTAGCGACGCGTGTGCGTTCATCTCGAAGTCTACTAGCTCTCCGATTTTGTGTGGATAAACTCCTGTAACCATCTAGCTGTCTAGCTGGTTGAAAGGAACGGGCGCTACGAATTTGGGTTAACAGAGGGATGTCCTTTTCTTGCTAGTTCGTCAGCTGCATCGTTATCCAGTGATCCACCACTGTTTCCTTATTATCTATTGCAGTGTCACCGTCATGTAGTTCAATTCCCCAACCTAAATAAATATTTGTGCCTAGTTTCAATTTCCTAAAGTAAAAACCGAAAATCTTTCCTACAAACTGTAATATGTATTATCGGTTTTCACCTAGATAGGGGTAGGGTTTGTGGAAAAGCGTTTGACACCGGTTCTTTAATTTAATTTTAGGATTATTGTCTTTGCCAATTTTAATTAACCGGAGCATGCACTAAAATAGCTAATCCCTCTAAAACTTAATGATCCCTTCTAAGGATTGATTTCCATAACATAACACCATCACCCCAGTAGTCCCCAGAGGTGGCAGAGGTGTAGGTACCTACTTATAGTACCTACACGCACATTTCGCCAGTTATGTTTTTAAGTCCCATGTAATAAAGGGCGAGAGCAGCGGTGGCCCAAGCAGTGGTGGCACCCCGACTTACGAGCATTAAGCCGAGGGTTCGAACCCAGGCAGGCGCATTACTTTGTGTAAATGATTTCATCACTGCTGCTTACACTGCACCTTATTCAGGCGGCCAAAGAAACGTTCCCTCAACGATTGTTTCATGTCAGCAATATTGATGCCTAATGCTTCCGACATACCCAAATACTTGTAGGTTTCTGTTGAGGAAAGGGATCTAAGGTGTATGGAATCCGAGAGTTGAGTTATTATTATTTTAATATTGTGTGTACTTGTGGCAATGGCGCCAATAAACGTTTTTTATTTCTTTCTTTCTTTCTGCTCTCAAAAACGGTTTCAAGGAAAACATCGTCAGGAAACCGGCATGTGCTAGAACTAAAAATTCGAACACATGTGACATCTACAAGCCCGCACTGGGCCCGCGTGGTGGATTACAGCCCACACTCATTCTCATAGAGAGGAGGCCTGTGTCCCAACAGTGGGAACATTATAGGCTGATGATGATTAATAGAAGGCGAGCCTATTGCCTAAACTGGCCAAAAAATCTAGATGAAAAAACCCAATAACACTGCCCGACCTGGGAATCGAACCCAGGACTTCAAGGGATTGATCATGGTATGATACGTTGTAGTTAGTGGGAGTCGAGAAAAGCTGTCGACTTTCGCCCAGCAGTGGGACAGTTTAGTATCTCTTCTTATCTCTAAGTGGGAGAAGGAGAAGAAAATGAAACCACAGATTTACAAATATAAACATTTTATAACAAACATCATCGTATTCCAACCTTACATTTAACACTTAGTGCCAGGCGAAGAAATGTAAAGGTAGGTAGCCATTTTATATCTAGTTATTTCCATGTTACCATCTTACTTTGATTTAAGTTATTGGATTCCTTACATCGATTAAGAATAATAAGTTTGCTCTGATTGGATAAGAAGTAGGTAGGTACGAATGTACAGTGAACATCAAAAACATTTTTATTTTCTACGATAATTTTTAGAATAATGGCTTTAATAATTTATTAAAAAATAACGAGGGTATAAAGTTATGAAAACACAATCTAATTGTCAATGAATAAATTAGCGCTAAGAAGTAAGAAAAATAGAAGTACAAGTATCTTTTGGCTCGTGACTGAAATCAGAACTAACGGCATCTTGTTTTTTAGACACATTTTTGAAAGTGGCGCTCGTTCATTGTCATTCGAGAGCCAAAACATCTTTGTAGCACTGTAAGTAGGTAATTGAGCGATGTTTCATTGTGCGTAAGTAATAGATAACTCATATTTTGTAGATATTTAAAGCTAGACGTTTTACCATCACAACACATATTATGATTTTTGTTAATGTTATATAAAATAAGGCAAAAGAGTTAAGTATGCGACCTCAGGTAATGCAACTAGGACGTGACTTTACGTCAAGTGACACACGCTGGACTCATCCATTATAAGCTTTTTATTTAACTTGCCTAAAAAAATGCTTAGAGTACCAGGGTAAAGCAAAGTAATGAACTGCCTCGCAGAATCATAGGTCACTTGGATCTTACCTCTTTTGCCCAACGTCCATTTTTTTTTTTAAATAATATACACAGAAAGCCGCTACACACAATCAGGGTATTTCAACAATAACTACATTATACTCATTTTATATTTTAACATCGATTTAAGCTCGGACTAGAACAATTAATAACAAAACTTGATACTCGACTTCTTTTCCCTCTTTCACCGAATTGTACACGTAATTTTTTTATTTTCCTAGGTAATAAGTCCTTTTTATACAAAATACTAATTAACATCACATTATTATCAGTTACAAAACCATACTTATATGTTAAAACATCGAGATATATGTTACATTTTTATTACACATACATTGATTATACAAAAAAGTACAATTATTTTAAATATTCAACTCATGTGACTTTCCAAATAAATACCACGATAACAACTATTATAAAAAAAGAAAAAAAACTTTTTGTTTTATAAATGTGCACTTTTTATTGTTGCCAGGTTATATTTTATTAAAAAAAAAGGGTATGTCACACCAAGATGTTTAAGATTTTTTTTAATATCACATTTTATTAATATGCTGCCTATCTAAGTACAAGGATTATAAAGCGAAGACATTTAGAGAAAAATCTAAGGGGACATTTTAAAACTACACGTAAAGATTATGCAGCCATTTTTCAAGGACATAGAGGTTTTTTTTTACAATTTACGGACGAAATTTAAGGTGAAATATAGATTTGGTTATTTTAGACTAGGGAGTAAAGAAATTACAATTTCTTAATTATCTTAGGCCACATTTATTTTGTATTTTGTAGAGCTGAACTTCTATCCACTAGTGTCTAGTTTTGCTTGTTTGGTAAAACATTTTTATTTCACAACGTTCTTGTAATTATTGAAACGTTACAGATGCCTTATGGCTCCTACACACTGGCGAACGCCACGACTTCTGTGGAAAAAAAGGCAAGCGCAAAGCAATAAAGCTCGACCAAGCACCACAGAAACAATTTAACTGTCTGGGATCACGATAAAATTAACCAGAAAATAATAGCGGAGGAGTAGGAAAAACATACTTTACACTACGATCCATATGGATCGAAGTTCTTGTTCTGGCTCCTGCTGATATCAGGGAATAATCAGATAGATCAAAACAAGGCCAATAGGCACAAAAGGGCGTTTACAACAGGGATAAAACCAGTTGCCGAGCAAAATATATCATTAACTATTAATGGATCCTAAGTTGTAAGCCTAAATTTGTTTCCAATAATAGGTATGGCAAAAAGGCTTTAACGCAGGGTTTGCTCTAGTTTCTACAAGGTCCGCATAGTGAATTACCGCACCAGACTATGCATTTGTCTTAAAATTCATGGACATATTGTAACTTTTTCTGACCGGCTGAAGCATACTCGAAGTCGAAAAGTGTGGTCGCTACTAAAAAATGGTGTGTAGGCGCCTTCAGGCTTAGCATGCATAATGCTTACCATAAAATAGAATGATGGGATAACAACAATTGTTAACAGGATATCTTTAATAACATCAATTTCTAAGTACCTTAGTATAAAACTTGCTGTTAGGTGTAAAATAGACTTTATGAGGGAGTAAGTAGATTGTTTTTACTAACATAGATTTGGGAATATTAAAAGAGTTCCTAGCTATAAGCGAATGTATGTCAAAGATATTTATAATGAACGTTGTTTGATAGTTTAGTCGGAAGGAAAACATCGTGAGGAAACCAGCATAACTGAGAGATATTTCTTGACGGCATTTTAAGCTAAGTCAGAGGCCCATAGGGGGAGGGGGCATATAAACTCTGACACCAGGTTAAGCATTAACCGCTTCGCCCGGTTAAGCAGTAGCCAGCCTCAGAGGCTGAAATGCGAGATGCCATTCAAAAAAAAAAAAAGCATTAACCGCACGATACAAAAGAAAGATTTTGATTTTTATTATACTAGCAGCTATTAGTCTCCTGCTTCAGTTAAATCTGTGTTTTATCATAAGATTTTATCTTTTTGTCATTGCAGGAACACCTTATATACTCGAGCCATTACAAACGCAAAATTTATTTCATAAATCATTTTATCAATAAGGATGCACAATAGTGCTTCATAAGGGCCGAAAGTGCGAGCGTGAGGTCCGATAAAAATGATTTATGACTAAAACTTTGCGTTTGCAATGGTTCGATTATATTGTTAGCAAAACCTACGCGAGCAACTCCGTGCTACGGAATTATGTCGTAGAATTCATTTTTGTGGTTCAAAATGGTTTGAAGTAAAATGTTGCGTAAAGTTACTGCTTGTTACAAAAACAACGTTCACAATGAAACAGGATTTATCCAAACTGGTGCCAATGCCAAACGATTTGGAATGATATGTAGGTACGTATCAGAAAATTTAAACACGATGTGTTTTTTTTACTTTTTTCATTAAAAATGGTTATTGAAAATAGTTTTAGAGGATCTCTTGGCAAAAATGAAAAGAAAAACTTCCTGTTTTTTTATATTACAAGGCGAGTTTCTAATTTTTTTTAACAATATCTGATAATAGGTAGGAAATGCTGCAGCTTGATAACATCATCGATAAAAATCAAATTGACTTTGAAACGATGTGAAGTTAAATCGACTAAAGTTTTAAATCGATTGTACAGCTCACTTCTATTTTTTTATTTTTTTTCTAGGTTTAAAATATTTGGCATATGATTTGGCGTTGTAGATGATAATGTATAATATAATATTCTATGTATGTATAATTATATAATTAATATTTGCTCTATATTTGTATGTATTAATTTGCAAAACGCAGCTTTAAAAAATAATAGAACAAATAGATTATCATTTTTAACCTCTTTATTATAGAGATGCGATAAATAGTCGAGCCGAGTAATTTAGTAATTTTTAGACGAATAGTAGAGTTGCTATATAACATCGATTATTACACGGTGCAACCAAATTAATTTACTAAAAGTCCGTCAAACTGCTACGGACATATCGCGGACCTGACTCTGGACATGGACATGGACACGGACATCTCTACACAAATACTTATTGATGTGTTTTCCCATACCAGTTTGCCTGATTCCTTAGAAAAGGCGCAGTATTATTATATTTAGAATAAATATCAGTGATTTAGTTGAAAATGTTACGTATTGGTGTTATCAAATTTTGAGTTAAATGTGTCTAAAATAAGTATTAAATTACTTAAGTATTTTAATGATTCTCGTGCCCGTTTTCACCAATTCGACGCGACACATGAATGAATGCGTAAACAAAATCGCACTCTAGAGTTAGGCATTATTTGGGAGGCGATTATTGTTAGTGAAAATGGGCATTATAATGTTAAATAAGATTGTGGTGCCTTATTTTCACTAAAACGTATAAATAATTATATTTCGTGTTGCTATTACTGAAAAGGTCTATCTGATCGTATTATTATTTATGACTAGTTTGTGCTTCGTTTTCGACTAAATTATGTGTTATAAATAAAAAAACCCCTTCTAGCCACAATCTCAAATCTTGGAACTAACTGTTTTATAAGCAATGATATTTTTGTTAGTATCAAAAACAAAAGTTCGGTCAATACATACACTTAGGCTTACGCACATTTAATCGGGCCGCACTGGATCGCAAAAATCCTTCGCAAACTTTATTTACGTAAGTAGGTGCACACGTGGCGACACATCATGCTAAACATTTATAGTATAACATGGTTTCGCTATGTAAAAATTTCCAGTACACTGGGATATCCGCATAAACTGGTTTTGTATAGCTTGATTGGTCGCCGTGCGTACAGTCACGAGCGTAAATATAAGGTGACTGATAATTAGTGACCGATACTTAAACACGTGATTATACACATGATAAAAAACAGTTTTCCCAAAGAAACATTTTTTTTATACTCACTTGCTTTTTCTATCACAAGCTGATAGGCCACAGGCGCGCTCGTACGAATTTCAGACGGCTGTTGTATTATTGTGGTAAAAGGAATGAGTACAACAAAAAGGTTTCTTTGAGAAAGCTGTTTGTTATCATGAGTATAATCACGGGTTTAAGTTACTTACATCTTACATTTACTCAAGATTTAAAAGACATTTTTCAACACACTTGCACGTTAACAGTATCTAAACATACAGGTTAACTTGGCCGTAATGTCTCAAATAAAACCCTCGGGCTTTCTTTACCATGAAACCCTAGGGCGTTAAGTATTTTTTTTAATTCATAGCACAGCACATAGGTCATGCAAGTTCAAGCAAGGAGTTTACACGCAATTGAAAAATTGTCTTAAAATGTTATCTAAACAGGAATTTCATTGCAATCTCGCTTCATGTTACTTAAATACTCAACTATTGTTCTAATCGATAGTTTTTTGTATCAAAACGTCGAAATTATTTCAATATTTTTTATACTCCGTCATGGCTGTATACCTACGTAAGTATTTGCCCTTAACGTTTTTGAACGAAACATTTGTATAATCAGTGGTGTGGGCAAAAAGCCCGCCATCCGCTTAAAAAAGTTCACGTATTCCGTAATAATAGTTGTGCTGACTTGTGTATTAAAGCTATAATTCATAATTATTTACTGGCAAATGTGATGAAAAACATTGTATGTTTCACGGGCGGTACGGGAATTACGAACCTCGACTCAGAAAGCCCTCAGTCTTCGACTTCGGGCTTCTACTAGAGCCTCGATCGTAATTCCTTACTTACCGCCCTTAATACACAATCTACCATTACAGTCAAGTTTAAATTGAAATGGTGTGTTATGTACATACAATTCTCGGTGCAATAACATTATGAAATATGGCTCCTCTCAAAATTGCAATCGTTATTTCAAGAGAAAATCACTTTTGACCGTAAATTAAAGGTATTTATTTATGTTCATCATGACTGTACATTTTTTATAACCACGCTACAGCTATAGCGCAAGATACCATGGCCCCAGACGTTACTTATTTTCTCAGAAACTAAATGTATAGTAAGTATGAATCTTATGTGTATGCGTATCCGCTAGCTAGGGACGGCTGCCAATTAAGAGGTACCAGGTACAGGTACAGGTATTAAGTCTCAGTGATATTTACGTATATTTTAGAGAATATTGTAAAAAAAAAACAATACTGCCAGACACTTTCCTCGGCGGTAACTTTTACTAGACGCTTTAAAGGTCCCAAAAAAGTTATGTAACTTTACTTATAATCTCTGTCTTGATTTTTATACACGATAGTCAGGAAACTATTTGAATACTTTTCAGACCACTTGGATGGGCCTAACATCCCCCAGACACACATAAACTGTCGCTATGAGTATAAGCGCGAAATCATTTTTCGTTCTCTTGAACGTGAGAAATACGCATCGTTCTTTCTACTATACTGATCGTCTACTATAAGCCCACTCTATATGTGTGTGCGCCTTAGTGTTTAGCATACTGGGCGTCCCACCACTATCCTATATATATATATATATATAAATTTTAATATTATTTTTACTTACCTTTAGCACTGGGTATACCTGTTAATTAGCCGCCGGCCCAAGCTAGCGGGTACGCATACACTTGAAGTACCTATTTACTCTACATAATCCCATACTTTTGGTTTCTGAGAACATATTAAGTTACGTCTGGGGGCCCTGGGATCTTGGACTACTAGGATTGAAATGCGATCCGTTACGGCGCGAAAAGAATTTAATGTGCATTTGACGTTATACTACAACTATTTATCCCAGCCCTTAAAATTATTTTGACACTTTCCACGCTATTCAACATCCTTCAAAAAATAATTCAGTAGTGTTTTGACTTCGTAAAAGAAAAAGTAGACTTTTTCTAGAAAAGGATGCGGGTGCGTTGAAAATAACAGCCGACCGATCACTACTCATAATCGGCTTGTACCGACCGGTAAACTTCGTTCGGCATATACCATCGCTGATCGTGTTCGAGTCGGTTATTCACATTATAGCTAACTCGAGCGGCTTTTTCTCGAACGTATATCAAATTATAGCTGATTTTGTCACCTGGCCGAGAAAAACCAACCATTGAAGGACGAATTAAATATTATTGCAAATATGCATTTCAGACACTTCATGTAAAATATTGGCAAACAGCTGCATCCGGTTAGACTGGAAGCCGAAATTAACATAGTTGGGAAAAACTAAGCAGACGATTAATTTCGTCTGTCAACCCTAACCGAACCTAACTGAAAAGTATCTATTTCGATGATGATTGACATGGCCTTACTACAATAGAATAAAGTTCCATTTCCATTTCATCTGATGGGCTCTGTCATAGCTAAGTCGATTAATTCAGCCCATTGAATATCAACGTGGGTAGCATGTTAAAATATCGCTTTAGGGGCGCCAAACACGTATCCGGGTCGGCATGATTCGGTACAGCTGGTCGCGCCGGCAAAATCGAATATATGTTCGAGAAAAGTCGCTTGGATGCGCTCGAATAATTTATATCAGTTTTCTGTGACTTGTGGATTTGAACGTTTTCGCATAACTACGTCCAATTGTGCGAGTCAACCGGACCATGATTTAGTGATGGTAGATGCCGAACGTAGTGTGCCGATCGGCAACAAATACTGCCAAATCTAATGTGTCGACCGAAAAAGAGAGACATTACAAATTACAATCTTGCAATATTTCCACGCTAATACCTAATTCTTTTTGGTAGTTTTGACTGAAAATTCAATACATTGATGTAAAGCAAGAACCACTTCAACTATAACCTCAAAAAAGTAAATCTATTGAAAGTTCGTAAAGAAAATAAAATACAGTTAAAATTCAAATTCCAAATACCAAGATGGCGTCGAACGTGACAAAACCTCGCAACGCTAGAAATTCGTTCGGATATTGGGACGGAGTAGCGGTTGCGTTCGGATACAATTATGGAGTGGCTGGTTCTTCTTCTTGATGGTGCTTGGCGAGGGCTAAGAGTATCATCGTCAGTTGTTTTCTGCTTATCTTGCCTTCACTGCTGTATTCGACACCTTGGAGGATCGTTTCTTCGAACTCTAGTAGATCTTGAGCGTCGTAGTCCTGAAACATATAAGTCGGAAGCTTAATATTTTGGATAAATAAATATAAGAAAACTGTGAGTGTAGTGTATCGATTGGGTGCAAACGGGCCTTGCACGAAGCCGTCAACTAATCTGAATTCTGTTCCTAAGTAACACTACGACTATTTTTTTACACACTAAAAAAATAGTCGTAGTATCACGTTTTACCGTACTGCTCTATCTATGTTACGCACTCAAAACGTTGTTGAAACGCTGATGGATGCATCAGCACAATGTTTTGAATGCGTCTAGCCGTGATTTCTGTAATAGTGAGAGTGAAACTACCCGTAAATCGAACTATGAAACTGAAACAATTCGTATAGCGGTTTTAATATTGATGCGGCCTAAGATATTTTGCGAGTAAGTAGCCAAAACACTTTTTATCTGTCAAATTACTTTTTTAATCGACTTCATAACAAAGGAGGAGGTTGTGTATTCTGCGACTAACGTTGATTTTGTGCGTACAACGGTTTCTCCGTGATTTAAGTGCGTGATTCTTTTTTTTTTCATTACTTAGGTGAAGTCAAAGACGAAGCATTTATTTCAATTAAGCCATTATTAAAAAAGAAGTCTTTTTAATAAAAAATATAACACGGGGAGCTTTTCTATTCTTCGAAAGATTAAAACTAATTCTTACTTGAAATTAAACGCTAGAAATAAAAGTTTCGCACAAAAACACTAACCTTTTTAACTAATTCTAATAAATCCTTGAGAAATCCACGAAGTTCTTCGTTCTCGATGGAGCCATTGTTATCCTGAAACAGTTTCAATGGATTCGTTACATAACTTAAATTGAGTTTTTTCTTTAAAAGCATTTTCGTTCCGTGATTTTTGGGTTAAAACATTATTTATTTTTCAAGTTCTAGTATAGAACTTGTGCGTCGTGTTCTTTTAAGTGTTTCAAAAGTTACTTTTTTTTTAAAGGGTGGTATTTATCTTTGTTTAATTTCCTCGGGTATATATAAATTTCACAAAACACACACAGGAAAACCCAAATGTAGTAAATCGGGCACGAGCATACCTACGCGTGTTTCTGGTTCACTAGTTGTCGGGCAAGCATAGAAAAAATTATATTCAGAGTATAAGGTACAACACGAACGCGCAAACTCATACCTAGAATTGAATGACTACACTAGCGTTGAAATTTTTCGTTACATTTTAAAATCTGCTGTTTCAATAATTTCTACCTTATTTATTTAATCTGGTGAGTGTAGAATAGGGTTGCCATTATGTCTGGGATTCTCCGGAAAAGCCCAGAATTATAGATCAGTCTCCGGAATGCGGGGGAAATTATAAGACGTCCATAATTTCCAAAAATGAGAAATTTAAAAGAAGTTGGGATAAAATAAAAATAAAAAGTATCACTTGCATATACATACACGCTATAACGCTACTTACATGCAATGTAAAAAATCGTTTGTCCTGACTGACTATCAAGAGTCAGCTCGAATCACTGGACCAACATTGTCTCTGAATGAATATATATCTTTTAAAATCTCAGAAGAAAATTTAAAATAAGTTATACTGCACAATACAAAGGCAAGAAAAGTCCGGAATTGTCTTCAAATGTCCCAATTTTCTCCGGATGACTTATTTGTAGATTTGGGAACCCTAGTGTAGAATCATGTGATAAATTGATGGTCATCATCTGCTTAGCCTTTTCCCAAACTACTCGTATGTTGAGGTCGGGTTCCAGTCTAACCGGATGCAGCTGAGTACCAGTATTTTACAAGAAACGACTACCTATACGACCTCTACAATCCAGTAACTGGGTAATTCGATACCCCTTGGTAAGACTGGATGACAGACTTTTGGCTTCTGACTACTCGTAAATGACAGCCGGGACCAACAGCTTAACGTGCTTTCCGAGGCACGGAGGAAACTCAGTATGTACCTAATTATGCTGTGTTTGCCGAGATGACCGACCAACCTCGGTAAACACGGCTTAACCTTAAAGATCGACCCGTGCGGCTGTTATTATTTAGCCAAGAGCTCCTCATGTGATAAATTGATAGTACGAGTTAAAATTTTGCGCATCGACGTCCCTTACTCCAGTATTCAATGGGGTTACTATGACATTTTAAAGCAGTAATGTTTTCATATAATTCCAAAGTGTGGGAAAGAGACAGATATATACAGGGTGAGCGCCATCTCTTTTCCACACTGGAATAAGATTTAAATAATACTGCTTTAAGACGTCATGGCAGGCAACCAGATTTTCCACCACTCCACTATACATAACAAGCTCAATAAAAGCCTTCAACTTTTCTATTTTAGAAGCACTATCCCTTTTATCGAAAGTGTTCCTCAAATACGATGTGTTGCTCCCAAAAATACCCTTTACAAAATAATAATAAAACTTCTTACCCTATCGTATAAAGAGAAGACCCTTTCAATATCGTCCTTCGTGAGTTTTGTAGCGCCCTGATAACATAAAAACATTTATATTAGTGTCTGAAAAGTATTCGTCAATTATTCGTAATAAAATGTACGTTTATTTTTATTCATACACATATTTAAACGAAAGCGAGTATTATATCAAAGTAAAAATTATAATAAAATACTTGTTTTCAAAGAAAGTAAATAAAACTAGTAAAAGCTTTGTTATTTACATTTCACATTGCACTAAGTAAGTACAAAAATAAGTTCTTAAAAAAAAGTCTAGCATTGAAATTAATACAAGTAGAACAGTTTTATTAATCACAATTCGTTATTGTGTAACTATTCAGAAAATTAAGTGACGTGCATTTAACCGTTGGCCAAACAACGTGACTCCAAAAAATGAGGGAAAGAATACCCATTTATTAATTCACCATTTTTTTAAATCATCGATGGAGGTTATTGTGGTGACACGGGCATAATTTGGAGCCAACCTGGGCCAACGTGTAAACCCAACGTGAGGACTCACCTCTATGCCCTCCTAGGAGTGCAGAGTGCAGACATAAGCGTTAGTGTTAGGATAGACAGACAGACAGACAGGCAAACCAATCATAGTAATGTGCTAATTTAATTTATTTATCATTAAACGTTTAAATTTGTATTAGCGAGTATTGAAATTCTTGTATAATATGTTATTTTTTGAGTTCAAAATTGTTTTGAGTTAAGCTAGTAATTTGTTTTCAGTAAATATTGGTAGATATACGTAAAATTATTTAAAATTGCATGATCAAGTTTGAAGACAATAGGTCATAATTTTTAAAAGGCAACAATTATAATAATAATAGTCCTCCAGACCGTTTTTGGTTACGGCAGCCGAGATCAGCAGAGATTAACCATCGGCACTGAAGATATAGAGCACAAGTGTGTGCGCAGACACAGGTGCACTCTCTGTTCCCTCACTCTCATAGTCCGATGGGACGGCAATCCGAAAAGACCGGAGAGAGATCAGGCGCAGGACCAACAGCTTAACGGTTAGCTTTATTACTGCGGCTCGGGGGTATCATACCGCCAACTTCAAATCTCTGGGCTTCTACTGAGAAATTCTTATTGGAAAAACTCAATAACACTTTTTGCCCGACCCGGAAATCGAATCCAGGACCTCAACAGTCACGCTTCCAATCACGAGACCAACGGAGCAGGTATTTGTGTCTTATACAGGGTGTAACGGAAAGGGTATATACATACTTAAGGTTGTGCTGCAAACCAACAAACTGAACATGTTTCTCCATCGGACAAACATCGTAATAGCGAAAAAAAATATCTGCCCCATACATTTGGGTCGAATAGGTATTGAAATTTTGTATGCGGCAGCAGATAATTTTTTCGCTCTTACGATGTTTGTCCGATGGAGAAACATATTCATTCTGATGGTCTGTAGCATACCCTGAAGTATATATATACCCTTTCCGTTACACCCTGTAGAAATGGCATCTCTAAAATTACTATCTTCTATCTATGTCTATGGTGCCAAAAAGTCACTTATTTGTAGTCTATAGATGTAAGTTAGGTAAGTACTTTTAGAGATATATATGTAGGTAGGTGTGTTAAGGTGGAAGCGACAACATAGCCTGCGAAATTCAAATTTTCTTACGTTTTTTTGTATTTAGCCGGTTAGCGTCAGGTAGTATTTTGAACAAAGTATGATACGCGGTCGTAATACTTATGTATTTACCGAATTATAATAATTAAAATCACCAATACAACAATTTTATTTTAATTTCATCCCATTGAATGACTTTTTCATGAAATTGATGTTCGGGAGAGCAGCGGTGGCCTAGTGGTGGTAGCCTCGACTTTAGAGCAGTAACCCGTGTGTTCGAACCCAGGCAGGCGCATTACTTTGTGTTATTTATTTCATCACCGCTGCCCTCAAAAACGGTGAAGAAAAACAACGTGAGAAAACCGGCATATTCTAGAACTAAAAATTCAAAGACATGTGACATCCACCAACCCGCACTGAGCCCGCGTGGTGGATTACAGCCCACTCCCTCTCATTGAGAGGAGGCCTGTGTCCCAGCAGTGGGAACATTATAGGCTTATGGATGGATGAAAAGGGTTGTATTGATGATTTTAATGATTATAACTCTGGAAAGCCATATTTGTTACGGCCACGTTTCATATTTTTATCAACATAAAACCTGTCACTGACCTGTTAATAGCAAAAAAAGTAATAAATTTTGTATTTCGCGGGCTAAACGTCGCTTCCATCTTAATGTCATATATATATGAGCGTCATGAAAATGTAAAATGTCTGGAATATGAGAATATATTATTTTAGGAGAATTATTGTTATTTTTTATTGATCATACAAGCAAAACTAAATGGAAAGGAAATTAGTGCATATTATAAACTATGATAATGTGACTATCTACTTATATTCTAGTGAAAGGATGCTGCAAAAAACTAGAATGCAGAATTCCAGACCTGGTGATTATTTAACACCGTTAGATTTCTTGTGGAAATTCAGGTTTTTTCAGGACATGTACACACACACACACACATCTAGCTATAGATTTCCAAACATGGCCTCGCTTTGTATAGATTTCCCTTACAATGAGAGATCCGCATAAACTAGTTTTGTATAGCTTGATTGGTTGACTAATCAAGCTATCATTAGAAAATCTAAAGGTGCTAGCTAGTAAAATAAATAACTTTGGTTGTTAATATTCTTTTATATTGAAGTTTAAGCATGAAGGATGACATGAACAGCTGAAATTTTATATTTTTTTTTTTGATAATTGATCCCCATACAAAACAGAAATAAAAAAAAATTCAGTATTACCATCATTAAAAAGGTTGCTTAAATAAGTTTCCATAAAAAAATAAAAAAGAATGCCCACTTCTAATGTTTAGCTCTGTATGTTGTTTACTCTATGGCTTCATTGATACGTCTCGGCAATATGGCGGCTGGGTGAACAATGGCGGGAAATGAAATGTCACTCACCTTGAAGACTTGTCGACAGAGGAAGTTCTCCTTGACGGGCAGAAGCCTGCAACATGTGATCATAATGTTAATATCTCTATGAAGTGTATTTTATAAATTAAAGCTAGAGCAACGATCGTTTTGTTAGGACTACAGGGGGGTTGGCGTGACGTCTTAAAGTAGTATTGTTTTGATGTCACTCTAGTGGGAAAGAGACGGAGATATACAGGAGGGCGTTTAGCGCCATTTCTTTCCCACTCTGGAATAAGATTAACAGAATGCTACTGATGTCATGGGCACCTGGCCTCCTCTCTTTGAAGGAAATGGGCCAAGGCGAGGTCAGTCTGCGCTGGTGTTTCAAAATTGTATTAATTTTATTAGTTTCCCAATGAATTAAAGCATTTTTCTGAAATAATAATATTTATTCGGATGAGTAGGTAGGTTTTAAATATGAAGTAAACACATTGGGTTTTATAAGTTTTTAAACTGACATGGTCACTAACACTGCTAATAACACTTGTAACGGGAAATTTACTATGTTTATTATTTGTTTATATCGGGAACTCGAAACAAATAATAAACATTGGCTTTTGTTGTTAAATCTTGATAACGATAAGGTATTTAATAAGATATCTTAATTAATTAATAAGCCTTCATATTAAAAACAAAACTCATTGGCTGATTATGTCCTTTCTAGAACATATTTCTCAAACCCACGGATTTTTAGGTGCAGCCCTAGAAGATACTATAAAGAGGTTAACATAAGAAATCTAATAGAAAATATGTGAACCTATGTACCAGCATTGCCTTAACTCTACCATTTACACTAAAACGGGAAATTTACCATGTTTAAAACGTACAACAAAGAGGGTAGATCGTTTGGTCTGCTCATAAACATCCACCCGCAATAACTTCACTATTGCAAGCACCGCGCGCCGTGATCACGGCTATACATCTGTGATCATGGCGCTTGCAACATTACTGAAATATCGGGAACTGATAACAAATAGTAAACATGGTAAATATCCCGTTCTTAGTGTTAATGACTTAATTAATTGTACACCCACACTTCGCTAGTTATGTTTAAGTCCCACACAATAGGGGAGGAGCCCTTGCCATCAACCAGGCAAAAATCCAGACCCCGTGGCTGCTACTGAGAACTTCCTGATGAAAAAACCCATTATGCCTGACCTGGGAATCGAAACCGGGATTATGCTTAGCAGTCGCTTTTGCAACCACTAGACCAACGAGGCAGTTATCGTAAGTATAATTATTAATAGTATAAAAGAATTTATGGATGACAAGAATTTAAAATAGAGCTCAAATATATATGTTCGTGTTAATTATAATATATTTTATGTATAAAAAGTGCTACATATAAGTTTGATTTTTTATTATGATAGTTCCTAAATTAAGTGATAAAATACTCGCTGCAATATTATTAAGTTATTTTTAATTTATTTTGCTGCACCCTAAATGATAAATGATAAATGATGTTTATTTTGCAAGTAGGTTTTTACAAACACTTTTACACGTCATTTTTTTTAAACTAGATGGGGCCGGTGTTTCGTACCTGACTACTCTGAGAAGAAACAGCCGAAACAAACTCAGAGGTCACAGTCTCTTTTAAGGTCCAGACAAAATCTTGGCAAACTCACATGAGGACTATGCAGATACATGTCTGAAATGGTCTTTTGAAGAAAGAACCACACAGATTTGAGTGGACCTGTCCAGTCAGTGCAAGCATTTGTCAGTTATCGTGTAGCTCGACTTATAACTCAAGGAGCTCAACGAAACGACGAACAATACCAAAGAAAGGACATTTGGGTAGGTCGCTTAAAGTACTCAAACTGCCAGATAGTGATGGGAGAAGATCAATAAATTACGAAAAAATAAAATGTGACCTACATGGTCCTCACATTCACAATAATCAAATGTAATTAATAATAATGAACGTCGATAAATGTCACAATAATAATAAAAAAGTAAATATTTATGTCAAATCAATAAATGTAAAAATCAGTAAATGTCACATCAAAATAATAAAAAGTAAAGTAATAAAAAAATCAAATACTGAGAAAAGTATTCATGTCAAATCGGTAAATGTCATCTAAAATAATAAAAAATAAGGTAAAAATAAAATAAAAAATATCACAGTGTATAAAATAAAATAAAGGAATTAACAATAAACAATAAACAAAGGAATCAACAATAAACAAGCGAAGTCCGAAATTTCGACATTCACAAAGCAAATTTCATTGGAGCAGTTTAATCCCAAGCCTTTTTATCTTCGAGATAGTAATTTACATGATAGTAGGCTTTCAAGCATAGCTTCTTTTTTATAAACGATTTGAATTTATTTAAGTTTAGTGCTTGAATATGGCTCGGAAGCTTATTGTAAAAACGTATACATTGGCATCTGAACGTACCCCCTACTTTTTTGAGCCTCGTTGCAGGAACAACAAATTTGTGTTTGTTCCTCGTATTTATGTTGTGGATATCACTGTATTTTTTAAACAAATTGATATTTTTATGGGCGTACAAAAGGTTTTCATAAATAAACTGAGAGGGCACAGTAAGAATATTAATCTCTTTAAATTTTTCTCTGAGGGAGTATCTGGGACTTAATTTATAAATTGAACGAATTGCCCTTTTTTTCAAAACAAATATTGTCTGAATATCGGCGGCATTGCCCCACAAGAGAATACCGTATGACATCACGCTGTGGAAATAACTAAAGTAAACTAAACGGGCTGTCTCTAAATCAGTTAAATCACGAATTTTTCTAACGGCGTATGCTGCAGAGCTAAGTTTTTTTGACAATTTGTCTATATGCGGGCCCCACTGAAGCTTGGCATCCAGAGTTATGCCTAAGAACACTGTGCTATCTTCCGGTTTCAACTCTTCATCCTTGATTAGTACTCTAGTTTCTACTTGTCTTACATGGGGCATCGTAAACTTAATACATTTGGTTTTTTTCTCATTTAGGAGTAGATTATTAACATTAAACCAATTAACGACTTTTGCCAGGGCGCTATTAACCTCGTCCGTAACTATCTGCTGACGTTTGAGTTTAAATAAAAGAGAAGTGTCATCTGCAAACAATACTATGTCATGATTATCCTTTATGAGGTAAGGCAAGTCATTTATATAAATAAGAAACAAAAATGGGCCAAGAATTGAGCCCTGGGGTACCCCCATTCTTACAACGGATCCGGGAGATCTTTTTCCATTAACATCAACTCTCTGAATCCTATCACTCAAATATGAAGTAAGAAGATCCAGAGAGGCGTTACGGATTCCGTAGTGGTGTAGTTTTCTGATTAATGTTTCATGAAGAACGCAATCGAAAGCCTTAGACAAATCGCAAAAGATGCCCAAAGCATCGCATTTGTCCTCCCATGCATTATAAATGTGGCCTAAAAGTTCAACACCTGCATCAGTAGTTGAACGACCCCTTGTAAATCCGAACTGTTTGTTATGTAACAACTTATGTTTATTAAAAAAACGCTGCATTTGTTCTAAAATTAGCTTTTCAAAAATTTTACTAAATGTGGGTAGTACTGAAATGGGTCTATAATTAGTGGGGTCTGATGTACTACCCGATTTAAACAATGGTATTATTTTACTATTTTTCATTAGATCAGGAAACTCACCACGGTCAATACAATCGTTAAATATTACAGCTAGAGAAGGAGCTACAATGTTTATAATGGACTTAGCAACGTCCACGGAATGACCCCATAGATCGGCGGTCTTTTTAACATTTAAGGTGTGAAAAGTTTTAATTATATCTTTACAAGTGACATATTGAAAATTAAATTCGGAATCACAGAGTGAAACGCTTTCCTTAAGTAAAGACTCGGCAGTAGCAGGTGAAGAGTTTAGCGATTTAGTAGTCGATACAGGAATATCCGCAAAGAAATTTTCAAAGGCTGTGGCAACTTGAGTGTGAATTTAAAACTGTATCGCCAATAGCAAGGCTGTAGTCACTATTTCGGTAGCAAGACCTTCCCGTTTCGCTATTAATAATGTTCCATGTCATTTTAATTATATTACTACTGTTTTTAATCTTTGAACTCAAGTAACGTGACTTTGCAAAAAAACAAACTTTTTTAAATATTTTAGAATAATTCTTAACATATAACTTAAATTCTACAGTGTTTTTAAAGGTCCGCTCTGCATACAACTCATAAAGACGTTTTCGGCTCTTATGAATACCAATAGTGGCCCAGTCGTTAAAGGATGCGTTACTATTAACCGAGATTGTCTTAGGTCCCTAGCAGGGTGATGTACTGTCTAGTTTTAAGCCCAGCTTGTAACTACGATTGTGTACATTTTGCATTAAATAAATAAATAATTTATATCTTTGGGTGCAGCCTAATCACATTCAAACAACGTGAAAACCCACAAAGAAAGAAGTACTTAAGCATCCATTATGTTCTTATTTTTTTTTTCACAAAAAGGTCCGTGAAAGGAGTTGGTAATCCATAAATGAACGTACTTACACGAGTGGTCAACTTTTGAACGGCTTAAGTACAACATTTACGTCTTTGGGCCTTCCCTTATGTACGTTTGGAGCTGCGTGATACAAAGGAGACTTGTCTCTTTGAAAAGGTCTGTTTTATGAAGATAGATTGTAATACGTTTTGAATGTACAAGGTAACATTTAAAGTACATCTTTATTATGTAGGGATTTTTACAGTACTACACCTAAGGCTCTTTCAATTTAAGCGTTTGGTGTCGGAGTATTGTTGCAATGCTGCCGTTTGCTTTGTTATGCAGTAGACCGCAGGACGATTGTATTTCATTGATTTTATTTATTTATTTATATTTATGTACATACAAAATACTTAAAAGGACAGTAAATTACGATAAGAGCGCACAAAGGTACTGCTTTTTTCAAAAGAAAGGAAAGTGGCTACGTTCCTGCGAGAGGAAAGTTGGATTAGAAATGTAGAAACAGTGTGTAGAAAGGACGAAAAAGGAAAATTTAAATTAGAGCTTAAAACAAAAACATACCTATCTATAATAAACATACATACAAATATATACTCATGTAAAAAAAATATATCTTTTTCAGTCGAGCCATGGATTCAGACGAAGAACTAAACAATTGGCATTTGCGACGTTGCCGCGTTGCCGTCCTGCTGCCGTGCCCGTGCTGTACCGGCGTCGCACTGCTCGCAACGAGTCCATTATATGGATAAAACCAAACGTCCGTACCCGGTACAACTCTCACTTACACACCTTTCTACTCCCACACAAATAACTAGTATAATCTGGGTACACTACACGTACCTAAACCTACCTCTGCGTGAGGAACGCAGAGGGTGTTTTCAGAGAATACAGGATATTGTCTGATATTTAAAACATAACATTACTTAACACAACAGTTATCCCTGAAGAGTTAGCCAAAGGTGTATCTATAACCTATAGAACAACCTTATTCCGCCAGTTATGTGTTACTCCCCTTATAGGAAGCTATTGCCATCCAACACTAATCTGACGTCCAACTGACAAATTCCATCTAAAAACTTTAAAACGCTTGCTGACCTAACCTAGGCTAAACCGTTCACATCATGCTCAGCAGTAGCGTTTGCTTTGCGACCACTAGTCTAACGTGGTACCTTATAAAATTAAAGTAACCCTTAATTGATGTACCATTTGTTCTTGAAAACCATTTAAATTCACTTTAAATTTGCTAACGATTCGATTTAGACACGCAAAAGTCCCACACACGTTCAATTTATTCCTGGACATGACGTAGTTCAGAGTTCGGGATCAATACGGGATTTAATCTGTTTGGGGCCGGCAAAGCTTCGGTTAATTAAAATTTATTTTGAAGTTTTTGGACGTGGACCCATTCGGACCCGAATCACTGGAATATCCAATGATCGGATTCCGGATTGTTTTTGGAACGGGCCTGAAATAACTTTTGCTTCGGTCCTATTGGCCTAATCTGATGAACCGGTTAATTTTAAAGGTTACTCATTTTTTCTGGCATATGGCTTGACCAACCCTGTTTAGGCTGCATCCTCAATAAAACACCAGCAGTTATACTGGTGTCTTATTGAATGAATGGTAAATAACAGATACATAATTAGGATATTTGTTAATTTGTTTTATTCGTGTTTTTTATCAAGCTGAACGGAGCTTTTACGATGATTTCGACACTCAGTGTGAGTGCGGTGATCCCGACTAGTCCATGACCCAAGCAAGTGTTCAAAGTGTCCCGACACACTGGGTGCGATTAACTGGCAACCTCTTAGGTCCAAATAATTTGATAAATCGTAACACAGATACGAAAGAAGAAGAAGGTTCCATGAAGATGCTACCGGCAGCGTCCTAACAAAAGCAATCAGTCATCGTGTCCATATACCCGCTACTGTGAAATGCCCGATAGAAAAATCTAATAACACTTTGCCCAGCCCGGGAATCGAATGGAGAACCCCTTTGTTTTTTGTTTTTTTTTTACGGATGTGTAATCATCAAATGACCCCTCCCGCTCTGGCGGCGAGTGTCAGACTCGTTCTGACTAAAACCCATCCATGTTCCTTCTTAGCCCTTTGTGTTCCAGGGCCATGGTATCTCATTCGAACAGTCCCGCAGCCCTGGCTGGCATCGGCCATCTCGGACCCCTTCCGATTTGCTGACATTTCCTTGAGGCGCGCGTGGAACATGAACGCGCCGTCGACACGGCCTGTCGTCATAAGACGGACGGACGGTGAGCTAGAATGCAGAACCCCTTGCTCAGCAATCATAACCATTTTAAGTTTCTGGTGTCCATGATGGTGCCTTCCTTTTTTACAAATGAGTAATACTTAGTCATTCTAAATCCAGTAGCAAGTGATGATGATGATTTTAATGGGGTACTATCTACTAAACAATGTAATTAAAAAAATTGCAACAGTTGCAATAAATAGGTCACTCGGTATTCTGTCAACCATCTTAACAAGTTGCAAATTCAAAAAGCAAATTATTGTCAGATAAGTACGTTAATTACTTTTTAATCGGTTTTAATATTTCACGATTATGTGCTTAAATGTTTTTCCCCTGTACCATGGCCTTGTTGATGTCATATTATAATCTATTTGATTAAATTTTTGTCTTAGCCGTACTAGGAAAAAGACTATTTTTTAAATACTGTACCAGTAAGTCTGATATGTTAGTATTTAGATACGACACAGATTAACCAAAAACATACGTAAAAGCATTCTCGTTGTTTTTTGGAATTAAATAAACAGGTATGATGAAAGAATTATACTCACTTAGCCATTTCTGATAATTGAAGTCTGCCGTCCTTATTGGAGTCAAATACTTGGAGCTGTAAAACAAAATTAAATAGATTAAAAAATATGGACCCTGAAAAAAATACTTGTTGTGCAATGACTTATTACGATAATATCGTAGCGAGGAACGTCACAATAAAGTTTGAGATGCAGGGCTTGATATTTGTTTGGTGTAGTACATTTGTCATATCGAAGGCATAGTCAGAAATTGAAGTCGAAGAGACTTTAAATCCTTTTTGACAACGTTCCCACATCTGGGACAGGCCGCCCCCGTATGGGACGGAGTGGCCCATATTTTTTCACAGGGGCCCAATGCATGTGTACCTAACAATATTTTTGCATGCAGGCCCAGGGCGCTTGTAACCATACTTTTTCAAGCTGACCCAGGGTGCTTATAACAAACTATTGTCTTCTGAAGAATCGGAAGTGCCATATGAAAATCTTATTTATTGACGTTGTTTCAGGTACTTCCTTATTGTTCATTACGATTACGCAGCAAGGTTAATTTATATAACACGTGAATAGTTGTCACAGTCAATGTTTAACAGCCAGTATCAGTTACACCTTTTACTATCTGCACCCTGAAACCTCTTTAAAACATTCTATGGATTAACTCGATGCTAGTTTCCGGCTTCCGTACGGCTTGTTGGGAAACTAGGAATATGGATGTCTTGGATGACCATTGCGACACACCGAAAAAACTTGATAGTATCGGTGTTAGAAACCCTAGAGAAAGCTTGGACCGGACGATGTGGTGACGGTTGGGGGAGCCCTTCGTCCAGCAGTGGACTGGAGTGATATGGGGACCCAGTTAGATTAGTTTAAGATCAGATAGGCAGTCGTTCCATATGAAATACCCCTAACATAGCTAGCAAAAGATATGCGCCAATATGGAAAATGTATGTAGCTTAGAGTGAAATTAAACATAATATAATATGAAGATAGACTGATTCCGTCGAGTACTTTAAAAATAGACTTTGATGAAAGGAGTTAAGGCCTGTTTTGTAAATATAATAGATTTTACAAAAGATACCATGGTGTCGGTGTATTCGATGAGTTTGTCTTCTGACACGTCGTTGATTTTCTTTGCTTCTTTCAGAAGATCACGTAGGAAATTCTGGAAAAGAAAAATTATGTCGATAGTACCAAAAAACTCGGAAAGTCAAAGTGAATAATATAAAAAATCATCGTGTTCTTATAAGTACATTTACATCAAGGCATAAAACGTGTATTCTGCTTGTAACTAAGTAGGTAGATGTTTATGTATAAAATTACTCTATGGTAACTAGTATTGTTAAGTTTATGTAGGTACTGTTACTTGAGAAGTCTTTTACGAGTCCTATACTATTAAATGGGCAATATGTTATATTTGTAATCTCAAAAACGGCTCAAACGATTGCGATGAAAGTTGCAATAGGTGTTTATGGGGATGAAAATGATTAAGCTGGGATAATTCGTTTTAAATATTTTCTCCCGAGCAGAGCTCGGTCACCCAAGTACGATTGTGCCTATCACCTGTTTTGGCTTTGTTTTTTATTTTGTAACATAAAACCAATAAGAAAATACAATTTAAATTACAATTCTGTACCTCTGCCAACGGTAATGTTCACATCTAGACTCACAAACAGCATTTAGTACTAACAATACTAAAATATTTACATGAAGTCCCACACTAATTGCATTTTGTACAACCAACAACTATATTTAGCATGCGATGAACGTCACACGCTGGAGAGTAAAAGAGTAGAATACTTATACCAATAGTATTATAGTTGTTTCCTTCCCGTTTCTAAGCAACAGAAGAGGCACAGCGTGGCATAAGCTCCCAGAAGCGTCAGCACAGAATATAAACTAATTTAAAAATCGACCAGTCAAACATATATAATCAAAAGGTAAGTAAGAAATAGTTAGTTGTCCGGTTTAAAACGTGTCTTATGAGCGTTCACGCCTTACGACATTTCATAAAAACTTTCAAGTCCTTATTTTCCGAAATTTCTGAACCGATTTTTATGAGTTTCTTACTCATAAGCAAGATACAACGCAAGCAGGAAAAAACATTTTCGGAAAATAGTGTTACAGCTAAATTAGACCGATTATAACTAGTTATCTATAGAAACATAAATTAATATATTAACGCATTTTGAAAATGTTTTTGAGTAACTTTTTAGACCTTTTTATCCTGCTTATGCGTGTAATGTTTAATTAAAATCGGTTCAGTTATTTCGGAAAATAAGGACTTGAAAGTTTGTATGAAATGCCGTAAGGTGTAAACGCTGTTAATTTACCTTCAGTTCATCGGCTTCTATATACCCGCTGCCATCAGTGTCGTATTCTCGCCAAATCTGAAAAAAAAACTTCATAGTTACCATAGTCAAAAAAATTATGAGTAAACTTTACATCAAAGGCTATTACAAATTCTTTTGGACGTGGAAATGTATAGCTTGATGTGTATGTTCTGCCTGAACAACCACATACTTTCTCTGTGTCTCTGTCTCTGTTTGATGGTGTTGAGGATCTGACCTGGGGCCCTACTCAGACGTCTTAATGCAGTATTGTTTTAATGTCATCTAGTCTCGGAAAGAGGCGAAGCTATAGAAGACGTCTAGCGCCATCTCTTTCCACTCTAGAATATGATTAAAACAATACTGTTTTAAGACGTCATGGTAGGCCACCTACTACACCTTACCTTCATAAACTCTACACTGGACTCCAAAGGGTTGTCGAACCTGAAGAGTAGGAGGAAGTTCTCCTCCATGGGTAGCAGCTGTGCCAACTGTAACAAAACATACGGATGATAGACGTTATTTTTTTATTCAAAAAGGTCTCAATTAAAACACAAACTCTGTTGTAGAAAGATAAAATAAACCTCTAAGTACCAGTTTTTAATGATAAACTTTACTTTAAAAGTTTCCATGGCCCACGAACTATTCAATGCATTGATCAACATAATGTTTTGAGTGTGTTCCTTGAGTCCTACCGTAAAGATTGTTTTTCACCCAAAAATAAAGGATTTCGGCTTCGTGAAGGTTCTGTGTTTTAACCTGGTGTGAAGTTTGAACGCCACAGCTTCGAAAGTTGGTAAAAAAATCCTCTTAACGACTGGTTTGCTTTATCTCTTATCCTCTAATCCTGATTTAAAACCGTGTTATAATTTATTGTATTAAGTGACTATAATGATAGAATAATAAAAATATTTCTTTCTTTCTGTCACCATCCCTTATCTTCCAGTGGGTGTCGTAAGAGGTGACTAAGGGACTTGCCAGAGAATGGGCAGCAGCGTTCTCTGTGCTTTTGCAACAACCGTACTGCGATCTCCAACCCGCCTGCCAAGCGTGGCGTTTATGGCAAAATAGGCGTGGCATTTTAGAATTGCGCTCATTATAAGGGGGGTGCTTATAATGAGCGCAATACAAAAATGGCCATGGAAAATGTGAGAAGATAACGGAACACGAAGAGCATTTGAGCAGGTTGCGATGGAGTATTGTAGGATTATCTGAAGTCCAAAGAGAGGGGAAGGACAAGATGATCCTGAAATCCGGCAACCTGCTCTATTTCCGAGAAGGTGACCGGCAGTCCCAGGGTGGTGTTGGGTTTATTGTCCACAAGTCCCTTGTGAATAACTTGGTGAAGATCGAGAGTATGTCGATCAGGGTGGCGTACCTTATACTCAGAATATCCACAAGATATTCGCTGAAGGTCATACAGGTCTACGCTCCGATCTCGGCACACACCGACGACAAAATAGAGACCATGTATGGGGATATCTCTAAAGCCATGCATGGTTTCAAAATTCACTTCACCGTTGTCATAGGGGACTTCAATGCGAAACTGGGCAAACGAGGGATTGGGGATGAGCTGCAGGTGGGGCAATTTGGGGTTGGACGTTGGAACCACCGGTGACACCTACTGGCTAGCTTTATGGAGAAGAAGGGCCTTTATACGATGAACTCCTTCTTCAGAAAGCGTTACGTTCAATGATGTCTCTGTGATCAATTTGGTGAAAACCGGGAGCGATCACCGCATGGTAAGACGCACATTGAAGATCAATAAAAAGCTTCAAAGGTCTCGACTGATGAAGTCTACATTCCGTCCAGCACAGATCCAGACACCAAAACCCCGAGATCTTTCAACTTGAACTCCAGATCGTTTCGAGTGCTTAGGAAGCTCAGTGGACGAATACGACGATGGGTTCTTGTGTTATGTTCTTTAAGACACGTCGTGCAAGAACAAAAAACTCTCTGATCATACTCTTGAGCTCATGAAGGAGCGGCGTGAGATGATCCTGCAGTCTTCAAACGAGGCGTGGAAATACCGACAGCTCAATAGACGGATTTCTAAATCCTTGAAAAACGATATCCGCCGCTGTAATACCGAGCGTATTAAAGAAGCCTTAGAGTGGAATAAAAGCTCCAAGGTATTTACAAGAGATCTGGCTATTGGGCAGCGCCAGCTCACGAAACTGAAGACTGACGATGGCAGGAACGTATCCGCCAAACCGGAGCTACTGAGAAAGATCGACAGATTCTAAGGGCATTTGTACACATCAACCAGTTAACCTGCGCGTACGCTGTAAATCTAGCTAGACAGAATCGATACAATACCGAAAACATCTAGGACATCAGCCTGTACGAGATTACAATGGTTCTGAAACAGCTTAAAAACGATAAGGCACCGAGTGGTCCGGTGGAAAACCGGTACTAAAGGCCCTTCAGAAGCTGTTTGATTCCGTCATACTCGAGGGGAAAACGCCACAGGCATGGTACAAGGGTGTGGTAGTACTCTTCTTCAAAAAGGGCAACAATGCCCGGTTGAACAACTATAGGGCCATCTCATTTCTAAGCCATGTCTACAAGTTGTTTTCAAGAGTCATCAAGAATCGTCTCGCGCGCAGGTTTGACGATTTTCAGCCACCTGAACAAGCCGGGTTCCGCAAAGGCTTTAGTACCGTAGACCACATACATACGCTGCGACAGGTTGTACAGAAGACCGAAGAGTATAATCTGTCTCTCTGTTTAGCGTTTTTGGACTAAGAGAAAGCCTTCGATTCGATCGAGATTTGGGAAAATAAGCCGTAGCAGCTAAGAGATGATCAGGTACAACTGACAGCGCCCGTTCACGACGCATGGACCATCATTCAACTCAACAATTTTGAAAGAAACTAAATTACCCGACATACGCGCCACCATCAGCGTGACATTTGAGTTAGCATGACATATTCTCAACCGTCAGGGCACACTCGAGTCAATAAAAGAAGTAGGTTTACAGTAAATGATAGCTTTCTAGTACATAGTACTCACACAATATGGGCTATGCGATTAAATAGGGTGACTGGTGGTGGTAAACACGTGATTGTACTCATGATAACAAACAACTTTCCCAAAGAAACAATTTTTTTAAATACTCATCCACTTTAATCACAATTTTGTTGATTTGTTGTTTTTTTATCATGAGTAGAATCAAGTGCTTAAGTATCGGTCACTAATTACTAGTCACCCTATATAATACTGAATTAATTGAATTTTTACAATGCAAAGTTATTATAGATAATATAGATAAGATACAATCTTCAGCAGCTCCATCAATACTATTTAATGCTATCAATTTATGCGAACCTGTCCTTGTGGAGCAGGATAGGCATTGAGCCAAACATTATTATCAGCGATATAATCATCCAATTTGTAATAAGCTTGCTTACAAAGTGTGCGTTTAAAGTTTTTAAGACCTACTTTTTAAATCGTCTTTCGACTGAAATGATGATGATGATAATGAATGATCGAATGTTCGCTAAATCCCGCAGCTCATCAGTGAATAATATTTTATTTATAAACAGTTACTTTTCAAATCAAGTAGGTAAGTAGATACACGAGTATGATATCTGTTGGATTGGATTTAATATTTGGTAGGTACTCGTAAATTGAAGGTCGTTAGGTACCTACACTGTCATCATGCAGGGACACTGTTCTTTTGGCCATCATCGGGACATTAGACTACATCGGATCTTGGGGAGTTTGCAGACAGACACACAGCCCAAAATGGCGACGTGCTGTGCGATTAAAAATATTACTAACTCTATTTGTGTGAACATGTAAAATAGTTACGTCATTCTAGGGAGGTGCGAGTCTCACAAATGTGTCAAGCGGTGACAAGTACGGGGGGGGGGGGGTAAAAATGATGAAGTTTGTGTGACGTAATTTATGGATAGTCCCTTAGTTTCTAAAATGAATATTGATATTTACCTCTCGTATATCAATCTTGCCATCTTGATTGTCGTCATAAGCTTCCATGAAGCATGCTTTCAGCTCGACCAGCATTTCATCCGACACCGCCTGCGAAAGAAGAGAAAGGAGTTTTAGTTAGGCCACTAATTCCTAGGAATCTCTAACCACAGGAAAGATTTAAAAAAAATATATAACGTGGATCTTATGGTGCGTGGTTATAATATATATTTTTTCATTACTCATACTCTGAAAGCAGGTCTGAAGTTGCCTGAGGAGCAGGATGAAAGTAATACTTTTCATTCCTAGGGAGAATCGCTTTCAACTGACAGATGGAAAATTATAAAAAAAAAACTATTTTCACATTTATATTGAAACATGTTCCAACTTTCTATGCAGCCACGATGTACAATTAAAATAACTTTAAGTTAAGTATTGATTAAAGAATATATATTTTTTTAAATAACTTTATCATAATTTAGTTTCAACAATTTCTTTAAAATAACATAGAGTTGGGCAAAATAATTACCATTTTTTCAATGATGAAAATGAAAGATAATGGCTAAATAGCTGGCTGGCCTCAGAAAAAAAAAACAAAATAGTTGGGAAAGCGGCAATCCAAAACAAAAAAAATAATATTTTATTCTATAGCTAGTTCATGTTTTTATTTTTACTTTCCTTGTATTCGTAATGAAAAGCACAGTGTTTACCTCGGGCTATAGACTTATTTAGTCCCTCGAACTATTGGCGCCCTCATTTCATTCGGGCGCCAAACCCCGCCTCGGGACTAAATAAATTACTTTCACCCCAGGGGTAACAATGTACTATTTCAATGCCACGGATGGTACACAATCAATTAGTATTTTCATAATCGCTGCAAATGTTTCGCGTAGAATATCATTGTTTCATAAAATTACTTCAAGTTATCTAAATGTTTGTCAATTTCTATTGCTTTCCATTTTATTCAAAACTAATATGAATCCCGTTCCTCACAAGAAACCAGCTAATAAATTCCCGCTATTCATTGGTTATAAAACACTAAAGAAATAACTTGAATACAGTACAATAGCGTAACAGGGTAAAAGTCTAACACTATATCATGGATCACTGTTATATAAATGTAGGTTTTACTTCCGTAGTTTCCGTTTTTGCTGCAACGGCCATTGTTAACAGAGTCTGAATGGGAAGCAATTTTAAACTTAGAACGCCGCGAACCGCTCGCGTCGCCCAGTTCTGTCTGGATTTCGAATTAAATTCAGAATTCCACGATCTGAAATATGAATTTTGCGCTTTGTTAAAATAAATACTGGCTGAATTACTTTTGTGCTTTGGTCTACTCATGTTGTAACAATGTAATATTTTTTTCATCACACTTGCACGTAAATAGTATCTAAACATACAGGTTAACTTTGCCGTAATGCCCCATATAATACCCTCGAGCTTTCTTTTTGTCATGAAAGCCACGGTCGGTAAGTAATTTTTTTTTAAATTTTATCACAGCACACAGGTCTTGCAAGGAGTTTACGCAATTGAAAAATTGTCTTAAAATGTTATCCAAATAGCAATTTCATTGCAATTTCGCTAGATGTTACTTAAATACTCAACTAATGTTCTTAATAATAGTTTTTGTATCAAAACTTTTTATTTTTCAAAATTATTTTATTTTGTTACACTCCGTCATGGCTGTATACCTACATATTTAAGTAACAGTTGCCCTTAACGTTTCTGAACAAAACATTTGTATAATCTGTGGTGTGGGCAAAAACCGCCATCCGCTTAAAAAAAAGTTCACGTATTTCGTAATAATAGTTGTCCTGACTTGTGTGTTAAGGCTATAATTCATAATTATTTACTCGCAAATGTGATGAAAAACATTGTATGTTTCACGGGCGGTACGGGAATTACGAACCTCGACTCAGAAAGCCCTCAGTCTTCGACTTCGGGCTTCTACAAGAGCCTCGATCGTAATTCCTTACGTACCGCCCGTAATACACAATGTACTATAGTCTGCGGAAAGGAGTATGGCGGTAATGTAATGCACATTTTGCACGATATTTTTTGTACTTTAATTTTGAACTTATTGAGGTCACCTAAATTGTTCTTAGCTGTAGTTGGACGCTGGTGGCGCTGTTTTCGACATCCAGAACACGACAAGACGTCTCTCGAATAGCTAGTATATGCCTAATAATAATGTAAATGTGGAAGGCATTGAGAGCAACTTTGGTAAGTAATAATAAATCACATTATTGGCGACCAATCAAGCTATACAGAACCATTTTATTCGGGTCTCTCATTGTATGGGGAATCTATAGAAGCGTGGTCATGTTATACTGGAAATGTATAGCTTGATGTGTCGCCATGTGTACAAGTAACCTAAACAAAGAAAAAAATCAACGGTGCGTAATATTTATGATTAGGTATGATTACCAAACTCATAGCGGCCGCCATAGTAGGCTGATTGCCTCGTGTAATGTAAGTACCTAAAAACTACTAACTAAAAACCGTCTATCCGTAATAAGATGGCTATCAGCGAATTTGTCATGTATTATTACTTATTTATATAGATATTATCACACTTGTTATGATGAGTAGCCATGGATAAGTATCAGTAATTAATAGATATCGCACTTTTGTTAGGTTCGCGGTATCTTGAGTAAATAAGAACAAAATACCTACATGACGACCGCATTACAAATGACTTCAAAGGGGTGGGGAGATTTTTGCATTAAGAGGGGAGTCTAGTCCCGAGGAATTTGAGAAAGAAACTGCGCTGCGCCCGACCAAGCCCCGTAAAGTACGAAAGGGACAACTGCAGCTCAGGCTGATTTAATCTACAAAAATCTTGACCAAAAGACTTTCTGTATTCCGCTTCCTTTTTCTTCTTCAAAACTAATCTGATCTAAATAATTCTTATATCAAAATTTAGAGAAAAAGTATATCTAGGCTTCTATTATTTTCTTTTTTGTTAAAAACTTATCTAATTTGTCTGATAGTCGTCTGAACATGGCGGTAAAAACGGGCTTTTTTTCGGGTTTTTGTATTGTCATAATTCTTTTAGGGATTATGTTTTGAAAAAAAGGAAATGATAGGGGCATGTACTAATAAGACCTAGAGTTTTTGGAAAAATCATTGCTGTAGACGCATTATCCACGAAGAAAACAGCGGAATACGTTTGTATGGAGAAAGGCCCACTAAAGATCCCTCTTAAGCTTAGCCAGCCGTACTTTCGCAATCCATACTAATATTATAAATGCGGAAGTCACTCTGTTTGTTTGTTTGTTACCTTTTCACGACTAAACGGCTGATCGGATCTTAATGAAATTTGGCAAGAATATAGATTTCAACCTGGGGAAGGACATAGGCTATATATTATCACGCTACGACCAATAGGAGCGGAGCAGCAATGAAAAATGTTGCAAAAACGGGGAAAATATGACGCAGACGAAGTTGCGCGGGACAGCTAGTTTTATGATATTGAAAAAAAAAAGGCTAAAGCTATCAAAGTTGTGCTGATGGCAAGATTATACCAGGTGTTTGATTAATACAGGTAATGCGATGGCCGCTATTTTAATATAATATTAACAACATAAACTTAAATAATAAAATGGCGGAAACAGGGCAGGTCAAATAATTCACAGCCCTTTTAATATAAAAGTTTACACTGCACGGATCCTCTGGCTTGGTGCCTTAATAATATTGTGGGGGGGGTGCTGTTCGTAAACTTTTCTGAAAATTCTATGGAAAAAACAATATGGAGTCGTTAGTTCCGATTAAGAACACGCGCTAAAAGAAACATGTAGCACTTTACAAAAAATCGCCCAGACGGCGGCAGAAATAACAAACTAAAAAAGAAACAAAAAAATTAAATAGATAATATTTAATTCCAAATGAAATTTGGTGGCATTAAGTTACTACAGGTTTACGATAAAAATCTTTCAGCTAAAGAATCTACTGTTAAATATTATCAATGCAACATGGCTTTGCTCTTTATTTTTAACAAAAACAACGTTTTATCACTTATTACTATCTTACTGCAGATTTTTATCAAAAAATCCATTTAATTTATTTTTGACAATTTATTTGATTACAAATTTATCGTTCTGTGTTACATAATTGAATGTGAATTTGAAAGCCTGGTTTTTTTATTCTAAACTAGAGTATGTCCGCGGCTTCGCACGTGTGGAGTTCAGTAAATATCCCACCGGGATAAAAAGTATCCTATATGTTAATGCAGGGTATCAACTACCCGTGCGTCAAATTTCATCCAAAACCGTTCGATAGTTTTCGCGTGGAACAGTAACAAACATCCATCCGTGCATTCTCACAAACTTTCGCTTTTATTTATTTTATGGCACTTCAACGACTTTCTAACTAAATCATACATAAGCAGAAATTACAAAAAGTTTTAGGTAAAGTGAATTTGTCATTTATAGAAAGTGACTTATTCCTTTACAGAGCAGCGGTGGCCCAGTGGTGGCAGCCCCGACTTACGAGCAGTTAACCGTGAGTTCGAACCCAGGCAGGCGCATTATTTTGTGTAATTTATTTTATTACCGCTGCCCTCAAAAACGGTGAAGGAAAACATCGTGAGGAAACCGGCATGTCCTAGAACTAAAAAATCGAAGACGACATGTGACGTTTACCAACCCGCACTGGGCCCGCGTGGTGGATTATAGCCCACTCCGTCTCATAGAGAGGAGGCCTGTATCCCAGCAGTTGGAATATTATAAGCTGATTATAATGATTCCTTTACCTAAAACATACATAAACTTTCTGTTTATGTATGTTTTAGTTAGTAAGTCTTTGAAGTTGAAGTGCACATTTATAATATTAGTAGGATTCACTACTCAACAAACTTCCAGAACTCTCAAAGTACACACATAAGCAAAGCTAGCGAAAATGCCAAATATATCAAATTATTTAAATTATGTATCGTAAAAAAATGAGAGCATGAAATATTGTTGTATGAGTTTTTTTTTGTCATATTCGTAAAATTAATATGAATCAATTTATTAGTCCCAAGACACCAGGGAAAGCGGGCAAAGCGGTGTCTTGGGATCCACCCAAGACACCGCTTAGCCCGCTGTCCCTGGTGCTTGTTTATTTTGATCTAGCAGGTTTTAAGTAAGTAGTAGTAGTAAGTTAAATGAAAAGTATTAGAAAAAGTTTTTCATTATTTAACTGTACCCGGAGCCTAAATTGGCCACCCCATTTATATAAGAATTGAACAAAACGGGCGTTGGGGTGGGTGTTGTTTTAGGCTGCCTAACTCTTCAGAGAAGTGCAGGCGTGGTGTTATGGTGTTAAACTCTCTAGAACAACGGCGTATCGTCTACATATCTTTTTCATTTCTCCTTGCGCAGGTCTGCTGGCAGAGATTTCTTAAGAAATAAGCAAAACCTGTGTACTCAAATCTTTATGTTTTTTCCTGTATTTTCGACTGTGTGAACCTACATAAACAGTAAAATGTATAAACAAAGTCCGGAAGCATAAATCTAGGGCAATTTCGAGGAAACATCATTTTTATCTTTAATCACTCATAATTGATTAAATAATCAATCAATTTAATAATTTACCGATTACTTTCAAAAAACAAATACTTATGATGCAAAAATAGAATAGCAGGCTGATAAGACTCTGATAAGACAGTAGTACATTACTTGTGATTTATTAGGGGATTACTGGAATAAAGATAAGTAAGTTGATTTAGTGTCATCGCCACCGTTGTGCCAGATACCTACTCGTACATGATTTGTGAATTTATTAGTTTAAGAGCGTTTATACCCTACGGCATTTCATACAAACTTTCAAGTCGTTATTTTCCGAAGTGACTGAACAGATTTTAATGAAACTTCCTACGCATAAGCAGTATACATAGGTCTAAAAATTTACTAAAAAACATTTTCGAAATGTCTTTTAAAAATGAAGATAATTGGAAATTTCTGTTTTTATAGATAATAAAAAATCGGTCTAATTTAGCTGTAACATTATTTTTGGAAAATGTTTTTTAGTAACTTTTTAGACCTAGGTATACTGCTTATACGTAGGAAGTTTCATTAAAATCTGTTCAGTCATTTCGGAAAATAACGACTTGAAGGTTTGTATGAAATGCCGTAGGGTATAAACGCTCTTAAGGTGGATGCGCTACGTTAGCACCTATTTTATGAAATTGACCTATTTTGTTTTATTCAATGGCAGTAAATGAACTTATAGTTTTAGTATAGATGATTTGAATGATTATAACTCGTGAAACAAAAGCGGTTTTGACAAAATGTTGCTTTGGTATGAGAGCCTCATAATTTAAATAACAATCCAAGTTTTCGATCTTGGTAGAATCGCTTATACTCCACCTTTTGTAGAACAGAAATTGCATTAGAATAGGGCTGAGGCGTAAAAGCGTAAGTCCAGTAACCTTTGAAAACTTTGAGGAGCTCGTGGCTAAATAATAACAACCGCTTGGGTCGATCTTCAAGGTTAAGCCGTGCTTGCCGAGGTCGGTCTGTGGATGGGTGACCATAATTACATACAGAGTTTCCTCCGTGCCTCAGAAAGCACGTTAAGCCGTTGGTCTCGGCTGTCATTTGTAGATCTTTGGCAGTCGTTACAAGTAGTCAGAAGCCGAAAGTCTGACATCCAATCTTACCAAGGGGTTTCGTATTACCCAGTTACTGGGTTGTGGAGGTTAGATAGGCAGTCGCTTCATGTAAGATACTGATATTCAGCTGCATCCGGTAAGACTGGAAGCCGACCCCAATAAAGTTTGGGAAAAAGCTTGGCAGATGATGACCTTTGAAAACGTTGTAGACAAATACATGAAACGCTTTGAAAGTGATTGCTATTTGTCTAGGCCCTCTAGTCTTCTTCTTTTTGAATCGATGATCGCTTTTGCTAACTAAGTTACTATGGGGTTGGAAGTGGCCAGGCTAATTACAGCATAAACTGGACCTTGAGGGTCGAGAAGTTGGAGTCGCGCGAATTTCAAATCGTTCGTGGTGCGAGTTCCGACTCATCATATCGAGACCTTCCTCAAGGAGGAGTTTTGGCCGAAGGGTCATGTATCGGCGATTCCGCGGAAGGCTACGCGACACCACGCAGCGCGACACGACGCCGTCACTTCGTGTACAATAGTTTAAAGATTTAGTTTTATAAGTCATTATGCTTATATATGTATTGTGGTCTATGGGCCTAGTTGCCTGAAATAAAAGATTGTATAAAAAAGCAAAAGCCTCGACCAACATCTTAGTAGGCTTTCGCTTGGCAGCTGGATCAAGGGCTTGATTCAGAAAGCAGTACTTCTGGACACGGCACGTATTGTCAGGAGGTTCCTCTCTCAAGAGCCCTGACCACCGGTAGCCCGGACCCTGTTCCCGATGCTGGTGGGCTACTATTTTTTATATTTTTAAATGTTTTTTGATATGTTTTTTGTAAAAATATTTAAAAATGTAAAGGATGTGTAAAGAAAATGAATAAAGAGATAAGGTGCATTCTTAATGCCTTAATAGAGATGTAGGTATAGTTTAGATATGTGTCCACAGCTGGGCCATCATCTCGTCAGGTGCTCTCACTGGGTATGGGAAGGATTTAAACTCCCCTATTCTGCCCAATGTGTTTGCATTTGGGTGTGTACAAGCAGTAATAGTTTATTGGTGTGACCTTATAAATGCAAAGTCATAGTACATAATACTGGGCCCTCCGCGTCCAGTTCACTCAAATATACCTAATGTTTTCAAGAAAACTTAGTGATTTGGAGTAGAAACTTATGATTCACTAACACAAATTCAGTAGGAAGTAGAAAAAAAGTATAGTCGGTATAAATCATTGTTGTATTGTTGACTAAAGCTGTTGGTTTAGTTGAAAAATGCGAGCAACCGCATTTGTGTAAACTAGGACTTTTGGCCACTGTCGCAGTAAGTTTTGTTCTTGGGTTTTCTGGCTTGTATTGTCACTAATCTCACCTTGACAGAATAGAATGGTCGACATTGACACATATTACCATAAGGAAAAATAAACTAGAATAGACATTGTCACTAGGTATCTGTCAAAGATCATAATATTTGTGATTTTTGATAAATATTACGTATTTTCGAGTTTCAAGCTAGGTGTGTAACATTTCGTTACTATGTTTAAACACGTTTCCTAAGAAAAGATTTTGTTCTCTCTTTACAACATGTGTTTATGAATGCTCGTCATTAGAAATAATGAATAGCATGTTGTCTAAAATGTCTTTCTGTTTTGTACCTCGTCGGATATTAGCTGCTTGGTAAATTTGGGGCAGCCGTGAGACACACAATATTATATCTTTTTTTTCTGTTTAGATTTAAAGTTTTATTATTTTATTTTGTGTTGTGTGCACTTACAAATATCTTATCTTTCCTTTCTTTCTATCTTTCAAATACCTCTTAGATCATTGGAAAACTCTAGAAATGAGTCAGACTATCTTCTCTCTATTAAAGTCTCGGTTTCAAGGGAAACAGCCCAGCTCAGTGGTAACATCTTCGGCTTACGTGGTTAGTTAGGTTCAAACGCAGGCTTGCATATTACATTCACATTAATTTAATCAGCACTGTTTCCGTGAGGAAAGAAGTCCCAAAAAATCTAATGACATGTGAAATCCACTAACTCGTAATGCATCCACGTGGACGATTATGGCACTCCCCCTCTCATAGCGAAGAGTCCTGTGTCCCAGCAGTGGGAACGTATAAGCTGATTACCCGTCATGTGGGTCAAAATTACCACTGTGGGGCGTTCTGGCCTTGACATAGCCAGAATGCGCAATACAGCAGACCTCTTAGAGGTTGGTGTACATAAGCTCTTAGTCGAAAGAACGTGAAATCATGGAGAAATCTTGATGCTAACAGTATGTAGAAGATATTTAAATAAAGTCTTATTTTAGATGAAGAGTTTACTTGTCATTGTACTATTAGCGGCAGTGGCAAAATCATCTGCAATAAACAATGATATAGTTGAGTCTCCAGACCCGCATAACCTGATGAAAATGATCACTAAAGACGTTGACATATTTGGTGAACTGGAATATAACCCTGATAGGGCATTTTACCCTAATCATAACCTGCGCGAAGGCAACATTTGCAAGGGAGATATGCTGTTAGCCAAGTGAGTAACATAATATAACATCAGGCCTGTAATTCTCAAATGGTTAAGCAGGGGCGTACCACATTTCGCCAGTTTTGCTTAAGGACCCATAAAAAGGGGTGAGCCTAATTCCATTCACCGACCTAGTGAGTAACTTTATATAATTTATGTATTATAATTTAACGAGGAGCTTGTGGATAGATAATCACAGCTACATAGGTCGATCTTCAAGCATTAAGCAGCGCTTGCCAGGTTCGTATCATTTCATACCGAGTTTCCTCCGTGCCTCGGAAAGCTCGTTAACCAGTTGGCATTCTTCGTCGTTCATAAAATTTTCAGACCTTTTCTTTATCCCTGTACCTGTACCAGTGTGGCGTGGCTTTGGTGTGAGGATGCGAAATTCAAGTCTCACACGAACAATCAATGTAACAGATCTCGATTTCGTTATTTTTTCTCCAGTTGTTAAAATCGTGGGCTCACGTGGTAGAGCCACTCCCCTCGTTCACTTACAGGGATGAGACCTGTGTACCATCATCTTCAGCCTACAATGTTCCCACTGCTGCGACGTAGGGCTCCTCTCTATGAGAGGGAGGTGGCTGTAATCCACCACGCAAGTCCAGTGCGGGTTGGTGCTGTGTACCAACATTGCGAAAATTGTACACTGAATATTTTTCATTTCATATTCAGTAACAATTTACATTGCGTTCGACTATAATCTGCATGAAACAGTAATGGATACACAAACAACACATACACCACATATTGTTTTGTTGTCGGCCTGTTTTTTAAGATGACCATTTTCTGTTTATTCAGAGCTATCTATGTCTTGAAACCTTGCCGGGGCAAAGTCGTATGTAAAGAAATATTGATCAAAGGAAATTCAACTATTGGCATTACTGCTATACGGGTGACTGAGGTTGGTGTTCCACAGAACGGCACGGTCTCTGTCAAGGATGGAGGTATTGGGAAGAACTATGTGGTGATCAGGATGCAATCAGCCAAAGGGTGTGGTTATCGGGTTGAGGTCCAAGTTTGGGGCATACAGCTTAATACCTAAAAATCATACGGTGCAGAACAATGGCGAGCTAACTATTGCACATGTTTCTAAAACATGTGCTGATCTTGTGCAATAGTTAGCTCGCCTTCAACCTTTAAATAAGAAAAAATATATATTTATTGTTGATTTTATTCTCCAGACTCCTTTGGTTTGTGAAATTGTATAGAAAAATAAATCTGTTTTAAAAGTATTTTACTTTATTTCATGTAAACCGTGATCAGTTTCGAAAAATTATATGTTTTTTTTCTCGTGACCATGGATACCGTGATCAATGGGTTAAAACATATTTTTTTTACGGATCACGAAATCAGTGTTTGGGATCGGTTGAGACAATTGGTTAAATGTATGGAACAGTTGTTTCTTTAATAACCGACGATAAATTCCTCCATTCGAATGTATGGAACATTTGTTTTTTTTCATTTAACCGACGATAAATTTCCAAACTGTGGGTGTAGAATTATGTACACAAAACTTTGGCAACAATTTGCGCGTCGATGTCTTTTGCACCCTGTGTCCTGTGTTTTTTACAGGAGGTTTCATTCTTTCATCTTCATTTCTTCCTCTTGAAATGGAGCCTGGCCTTATTTACAGACTTGCAGACAATTTTCCGAAAGCGATATTTTTGTTAAGCATTAGATGTTATTAACTTTGTTTTAGTTGAGGTTGTATTCAAACAATATAATTTGTGCTGTTTTTATTTTCTTATTTTTCTTCATCACCATGTAGTTTTCATTCTACGTAGACTGAGTGGTAGATACTGCACAACTTACCTACAGTCATGATAAAATAAACTATGATATGAGTCCAAAACGTTTCATAAGTATTTTATCTTATATATTCGTTACTTATTTCACTTTTCCAGTACCACGTAGTAAAACACCCCGTAGAGTTAGGTAGCTGTATCTCACATTGCACCAAAATTTCGCTTGTCGTATCTAAGAACAGGTAATCCATAATACAGATTACGGAGTGATAATGAGAATTTCCTGATGGATAAACCCAATAACACCTTGTCCGTACTGAGGATCGAATGAGCGACTTCAAGCAGAGCAGTAGCGCTAGCAACTTCGTGACCATCGAATCAGTCATAGAATATTTATTTCGATTCAAATTCGATCAAATAATACAATTAGATATGATATTACAGTGCAGATTTTTAGGCTTATGAATAAGTGTCGGAAACGAATTCGGGCAACCATAATTATTGGCTCTAAGTTCTTAACATACATACATATAATAATTATGTAGGTATTACTAAAGTTTTCAATATGATCAGCTGAAAATGTTTTTGCAAAGTAAAACTACCTACGCATAAATGTGTGGACATCACGGCAATTTTGCTGCACCGTAGTTAATCGTAGTTCGCTGCGTAAGGCCTCTTGTCCAGAAGCACTTCCGACGTTTGGCCCCCAAACTGGAACGGGCAGGAGCTGCTTTCAAGCGGCTCTTGCCCAACCTGGGGGGTCCAAACGCCTCCTGCCGGAGGCTCTACGCGGGGTCGTGCGGTCCATGGCCCTTTACGGGGCCCCGGTGTGGGCGCGTTCTTTGAGGCGGCTAGCCACCCATTACCTGAATGGGCCCCAGAAGGTGGTAGCCGTAAGGCTGATCCGGGGGTACCACACGATCTCCGGCGAGGCGGCGAGCCTCTTGGCCGGATTGCCGCCATGGGATCTGGAGGCGATAGTCCTCGCGTGCCTGCACGAATGGCGCGCGGAGGCACTACGCCGAGGTAAACTCCGCTGCTGCGGCAAAGTGTCGCTCAGCGGACAGACCTCCGGCGCGATCTCATGGCGACATGGTGAGAGCGACTGTCGCAACCCCGTGCAGGGCACGGGCATAAGTCTTTGAGGGGTGGCTGGAGAGGCGCCACGGCGCCCTCACCTTCCGCTTGACGCAGGTCCTCACCCGACACGGTTGTTTCGGGAGGTTCCTGCACCGAATTGGGCGGGAGGAAACGCCCGGGTGTTATCACTGCGAGGATCGGCCGGAGGACACGGTAGAGCACACCGTGGAGCTCTGCCCCGCTTGGGCTGAGCATCGCCGTGTCCTCGTAGCGGCGATTGGCGGCGGTGACCTCTCGCGTCCGGCCCTGGTTCAATCCATGGTCCGGAGCGATAGGGAATGGGAAGCCGTCGCCTCCTTCTGCGAAGCAGTCATGCTTGCGAAGGAGGTGGCGGAACGTGAGGGGGAGAGAACCTCACGGCCCAGCCGCCGCGGGAGACGCCCCGGGCGTTGGGGGGCAACCAGTGGCCCCCGGCCACCGTAGGCGCGGGCCTGTGGACGGTGAGTAATGGGCTAGCCCACCGTCCGTCCGTCTTATGACGACAGCCGTGCCGACGGCGCGTTCGATTTCCACGCGCGCCTCAAGGTCAGCAGATGTCAGCGAATCGGAAGGGGTCCGAGAGGGCCGATGCCTGCCAGGGCTGCGGGTTGTTCAAAAGAGATACCGTGGCCCTGGAACGCAAAGGGCTAAGAAGGAACATGGATGGGTTTTAGTCAGTCAAGTCTGACACTCCCTTCCGCTCCACCCAGAGCGGGAGAAGTCATTTGATTAATTCCAATCCTAAAAAAAAAATTGGCCTCTTGTCCACATACGTTTTTTCGGCGTAAAAATAAACGGTTAATTCGCCGTGTTTAGACACGGCTGTCAGTGTTGTATGGGTCACTGTGAGAGCTTGTTGACATAAACGGTGGCGCTACGTCACGGCACCGCCGCCATATGCACCGTGCGTCCCCCTCAGCGCGCCGCGTCTACGCACGGCCATACAACACTGATAGCCGTGCCTACACATGGTGAACCCCACGGCACGGCTAACGCGCCGTACGGTTAATAAAACGTATGTGTACAATAAACGTTTTATTAACCGTACCACCGTTTTATGAACCGTAATAAAGAAAAAGCAGGTTTTGGATACATCCAATTTTAGAAAAACGTTAAAACGTCCGGCACCGTCGACACACTCGCATAGACTGCGATACAACAGTGATGAAAATCTGGCCGTGCGTAGACGCGGCGCGCCGAGGGGGACGCACGGTGCATACGGCGGCGGTGCCGTGACGTGGCGCCACCGTGTATGTCAACAAGCTCTCACAGTGACCCATACAACACTGACAGCCGTGCCTACACACGGCGAATTAATCGTGTATTTTTACGCCGAAAAAACGTGTTTGGACAAGAGGCCTAAACTCTGCGAAACGACCTAGCTAATCGGACTTTACTACTAGATATAGTCGCAAAAAACAAAGCTTCCTCGGATACTATTACAAGAGATATTGGAGACCCATTGAAATAATATTATTTTTTTATTTTTATGTTTATTAAATTTTGATTAATGTTATCGTATGAGTAAGATATACAAACAGTATCTTTATAATTAAATCGGTGTCATCTAACTTGTTGTTCACTTCATCACTGATTAGTTGTCTCGAGATATACATTACCGAAATGTAGATTAGATATAATCTTATCACTTGCAATTAGTTTCTAATTTCACTATAAATACTGGCTTCTTTCGAATACAACTTATACTCACACTGTCCTCAAAAGAGTTTTGTGGATCAAAGTAAACATTGGAAAGGTAAGTGATTTTATTTTATGGGCCTAGTATGGATCTAGTAGAGCTTCACAATTGATCCTTAACATAGTCGATAAAAGGGGACAGTAATACCTTTAACTTGCTGTGGTAGTACCAAGGCAACAATTATAAAATATGTAATTCCATAATTGTTATTTTATTATAAAAAATGTAATTTCATAATTGTTGGAAAAAATTTAAGGCTGTATAAATTTTCATATGGCAATTATTGAATTTGAATAATGTTAAGGTATTTGATATGGCATCCAACAATATAAATGTTATAATTCCAGATGAAGAGCATACTCCTCGTGGTGTTGATAGCAGCGGCAGCAACAGCTGCAGTAGTCAGCAATGATGTGCCTGACGTGGTGGAGCTGACGCTGGTGGACGAAGTGGCTGACTTGGACATGAACGAGATGCCAGAGGTTGTAACTGACGTGTTTGAGCTGGCTGACGCGGATGACTTTATTGATGTGGCTGAGGAGACTGCAGTAGACTCTCGACGTCAACTGAGCCAAGGATCCATCGGTCATGCAGATGTGATGATACACAAGTAAGTATTCATAATCAAAATATAAGCTAATGAAAAAAAACAGCCCCCTGTAAAGGAATATGGTCGTAATTTGAGGTAAGGTTAAGTTAGCAAGAACTTGAGGTTCACAGCATGACATAGGCCTCGGGCAGCGTAAAGTTTAGCCATTAATAGTGGTGATCCTCGGAATTCGATGGTTGATTTTGCTACACTTTCCTAACTATCTGCATTTGTTGTGTTTCCAGTAGCGAGCAAAGGTCGCTCGGCGTAAATGGTCAAATTACCATAAGACATATAACAGCCTCCACGCACCTCACGATAACTGCGATCCGGGTGTGGCGCGTCGGGCTCTCACAGAACGCAACCCCATCTATCAGGCAAGGAGGAATTGGAGACTCCTTTGTCACAATCAGGTTACAATCAGCTAGTGGCCGCGGATTTCACTACCGCGTTCAAGTTTATGCCAGATAATATGCTAAAGAGTAGTTTTGGTCGCATTCGTCAAAGCATGTAGTTTTTTTTTGGTATATATACATATTTTGCAAGAACCAGATGTACAATATATATTTAATAAACACATTTAAAACTATGGTAATGTTTTTATTCATTGTCATTTTTTTTTTAATTAGTATTTCAGTAAAGTTACACTCGTGCATACAGCAAGAAAATAGATATGATTTTATCAATAACCTAATAAATGCATTTTCATTGACCTAATAAATAATATTTGTTCTTATAATAGTAGATCTGTCAACTAAATTGAATCATCAAATAATACGAAAACAAAAAAAAATATTAAGAGTTACTTGGAATAATATCAATCTTCAAGTAATTTTATAAGGTTTCAAATTAATAGTTGTGTCACGAAAATTGAATCACCAAACAATGTTAAAATGTTTACATAAAAACTCCAAACTACAGCTCCAAACTAAGGCATAGTCGACGTAGCCCCGCTACGCGGGGCTCCTGTTTTTGTCTGCAGATTTTAAAATAAACCTAACACGAAGGGGATAGCGGGTCTTAGGGCTCGTTCCGTTCGCTCACTAGACCCCGCCATCCCCTTCGAACCTAACCTGTCAGAGTCGGTGTGCCCAATTTCAATTCATTTCATTTCAATTCTTTTAATTTTTTTTTAAGAGAGACGATAGCCCTTTTTCTCTCAGTAACAGTAACAATTCAATTGTATTATTATAAATTATTAGATCAATTCAATGAATTAATTAACAAAATAACATTATAAATTATTTCGTACATTTATAAAATTATCATACATTATTAAAATTATCATACATTTATAAATTTATCCTACATTTGTCAAATGATCATATAATTATCATACTAAAAATTTATAAAATAATATTTATCTATATATATATTAAGGAGTGTGAGTGTTGGACGACTAACAAAGAATGGTTTGTGTTTAATATATTTGTTTGTCAACTAAGTATTCGTTTAATGTGTAGTATGCTTTTTTAATTATTAATTGTTTGAGATTATTCGTAAAAGTTGTATCGCTAGTTTCATTTTTTATTGTTTCATTTGGGCAGAGAACACAGTAACCTATTCATCATCATCATCATCATTTCAGCCGAAAGACGTCCACTGCTGGACATAGGCCTTTCCCAAGTGTCGCCACATTGACCGGTCCCGTGCGACTCGCAACCAGCGGATCCCCGAAACCTTCACCAGGTCATCGGTCCACCTAGTGGGAGGCCTTCCAACGCATCGTCTCCCGGTTCGCGGTCGCCATTCCAGAACTTTTCGGCCCCATCGGCCATCTGTTCTGCGAGCAATGTGCCCTGCCACTTAAGTTTGGCAATTCTTCGGGCTACGTCGGTAACCTTGGTTCTCTTGCGGATGTCCTCATTTCTGATTTGATCACGCAAGGAACCTCCGAGCATAGCCATTGCCCTTTGGGTGACTTTAAGCCTTCTGATGAGGCCCATTGTGAGCGCCCACGTTTCGGTCCCGTATGTAATTACTGGTAACATACACTGGTCTGGACTTTCGTATTGAGACACTGCGGTAAGTTGGACGAGAAGATACCGAGCATAGCTCTCTCCATTGCCCTTTGGGTGACCTATTATGTAATATTTATTTCCTACTTATAGTAATGAGAAAAATGATCTTGTGGTATTAACAATTAAGGATAATAGAAAAAATATTTTCACTTCAGCTCAAACATGTAGGTTTTGCTGTCTGAAATCAGTGAGCAAAATGCGATTTTGCTCACTTAGTGAGACAAAGTAACTTTTTAATTATTTTTTTAGAAAGCCGCGATTATCTTATTCAGCCTTGGGTTAATCATACAATTCGAAACATTAATACTCTATCTCTTTCCCGCCATTAGAAAGAGAGAGAGACAAAGACCAGCCCTTTCGAAGTTCCTATTTTGAATTCGACCTCAAAGACAAACACGTTCGGAATTTCGTTCTAACTAAAGAAATTTTGCAAAAAGATACGTATGTCTTTTAATGTAATTTATTAAATTTTTAACTTTTTGTTGTATTTAAACGAAAATAAGTTTTTACTGCAAATAAAACTAATACTTAACCTGTAAATATTTATTTCTAGTTCAAATAATGTTACGTAATACAAGGTGTTGTTTTGCATCCTCGTCAAAATTCAGGATGTTGTCACAAAAGACATAAATAATCAATATAAATTACGGTACCTAGTAAATTATTAAAAAACACTGCGTTTTTTTGTTGTTTAAGTTTGTCAATATTTCAGAATAACCCCCTTAACGTGGTTTAGGGATTATAAAATTATCGAAAAAACGTTTGAGGTTTTTTGTTTGTGTGTAAGCGACGTTATAAGGCGGGAATCAGACGGCCCGTGTTCAAAACACAGGTGGTTCACAGTTACCGATTTCAGTAAATAAATAAAAAAAAGAAAATTACCTACTCATTTTATTATTGATTCGGGTCGAGAATCATTAGCATAGTTATCTCCTAGAATTTGACGAGGTTGCAAAACAACACCTTGTATATTTTGAATAATAAAATATCATGGGTGCTATTTCGGAACACGCCATAATAATTTAAATAAAAGAGCAGGAATAAAATTTCGTGGCTGGCGTAAAGAGTTGAATAAGTTAGAAATTAAAATAATCGTAAAATATGACTGAAACTAGCGACGAGAACAGTACCTCTACCTACAATGTTAATTATTTTGATTCACGATAAATAGTTATTTCAATCTAGTCCTGTTTATGATTATATCTCCTAAAGTGTTCTCGCTGCTGAAGTGAAAAGTTATGTGTGTTACACGAGAGCAAAGTTTTAAGCATCTCGTGCCTTTGAATTCCTCGCTACACTCAGGATTCAACTTTAGAATCACTCTCTACGCTCGTGATTCAACTTTAGAATCACTCTCTACGCTCGTGATTCAATCGTTGAATCCTTCGCTTGCTCAGGATTCAAAATCAGCACTCGCAGCAAAAAAAGGCTTTGCTCTCTTGTTGCACAAATGACTATTGTCCTACAAAATATATGGTTTGATCAAAAAGTCCCCACTCTTTGATCAAACCATACATTTTGTAGTTCAAATATTTTTTCAAAAAATGTAGATAGTTATCTTAAGATTTAACAAAAAAAAACCCAGTTAGTTATAATTTTTTGAGAATCATCAAATCAACACATTTTATCCTTGCTACCTCTGTTAGCTACCACAATCGAGTCTTCGTACAGGACATTTTTGGGCGTGTCATCAAAATGAAGCTACTCACGGAAAATTAGCTTGATAGTAATCAAATGCAAAAATGTACCATGGATCCTAGACTATTAAGTTTCTTGTTACGATGCAGTAAAATTATCGACTAGTTCATAAATGTTACTAACAGAGTTTTTTTTATGTGTTATTAACATTAATGAGTATCACTTGTGTTCGTTTTAAATCTATATATAAAACAAAGTCGTGTTAGTCACACCATCTATAACTCAAGAACGGCTGGATCAATTTTTATAACTTTCGTGTTTTTGGATTTGTCTTCGTCCGAAATAGGATAATTAGTATTAAAATATGATATTCATCAATAAAAAAATAAGCCGTTCATTTGTTAGAAATGGTATAAAACGAAGAGATGAGAAAAAAGGATAATAAGGGTGATAATAGTCTCAGACTACCAGCAGGCCAGAATCATCAAAGTAGTGTTACCATTGCATGCCGCATGATAATCGAAATAGATTTAGTTGTCTGAGATTCCAAGCAGTGAGGTGGCAACAAACTACTAGGAGATCAAAAAAATTAAGGAATGAAACAAACCTTAATGATGGTGCAGTGGGGACTTCATCATCATCATCATTTCAGCCCAAGAGACGTCTACTGCTGGACATAGGCCTCCCCCAAGAGTCGCGCCATTGACGTTTTGGGGGGTTTTGCCATAATCGCCACGCTTGGCAGGCGGGTTGGCGATCGCAGTACGGTTGTTACAAAAGCACAGAGAACGCTGCTGCCCATTCTCTGGCAAATCCCTTAGTCGCCTCTTACGACACCCACGGGAAGATATGGGATGGTGCTATTCTTTACGTCCGACACCATACAGAGCCAGTGGGGACTTATCTATCTACATTTATAAAAATGAAATGACGTATGTTAGTCTTACTAAAACTCGTGAACAACTGGACCAATTTGGACTTTGGTTTTGAAGTATTTGTAGAAGTCCAAGGTACACTACCTACCACCGTACCCTACCCTACTTACCTTTTAAGGGAGGTTCTCCATTAAAAGGTAAGTAGGGTAGGGTACGGTAGGTAGGGTAGGGTAGCTATGGTAGCGTAGGCAAAGGCGTATTTAAATATAGAAAATATACGATCTTTCGTTCCTATCCTTACTTCCATTAGTATTATCGCATAGATAAGTACCTATCAATACCGATTTACATCTTCTGCATTAACAATCAAAGCCGCGGTTATTTATTGCTGTTATTTACCAGAAAACTGATAGTATCGTCTTATCATCATGCAATGCTAGTATAAATACTTGTTCCTGCAGACGGCAGCTATAGTAGCAGTGAACTCAAAGGAGTCAGCTGAAGTGTTTGAGAATCAAGTCGTAGTCAAGTCACATTGACAAGGTGAGTCTTATGTTATATATTTAGCGAGCCAATTTTGAAAATAGTTAACATTCATTTATTTACACATAAACTCTAGCCCGTGTCCCTCAGGGATAGGCAGGAAGTACAGAATGTGCTCTGCTAAGATTTTTATATAATTCTTTTGCTTTGAGACACATCTGGTAACACCCCCAGGCCAGATGCGAGTACTACGCACCTGATCTTTCTGAAGAATGTCACCAATTAATGTTAATAATTACAGATGAAGAGCCTAGTCCTCGTGGTTCTGCTAGCAGCGGCGGCGACAGCAGCATTTGTCAGCAATGACTATGTGGAGGCTCCCGAGATGATAGTGACGCATGAGGAGGTGGACGTGAGCGACGTGGAGCTGCCACCGCAGACTGCAGTCGCCTCTCGGCGCAACCTGAGCGTGGGCACCATCGGCAACAGCAGACTGCTCGCCAGGTGGGTAGCACAACACTGAATACTACCCCATTACCTTTTTCCATCTAAGTTGGGTTCAGCATCCCACCATGCTAGCGACTGCCTACCTGATCTCACCAATCCATTTTAGGGATAAGACGATACGGCTCAGTAAGACTAGTTTTCAGTTTTTCTCTTTTTTGACTACCCGTAACACTAAAATTTGGTGTGTTTTCAGAACCGCGCACGTCAGGGGCGCCGCTAACAACGTAGTGCATGTTCAAGACATCACTTTCCGCACTAACGTCCGGATAACCGCGATCCGGGTGAGGCACGTGGGGACTGTACAGGGCTCCACCTCATCCATCAGGGCTGGAGGAGTTGGAAGTAGCTCCGTCACAATCAGGCTTCAGTCAGCTAGGAGCCGCGGCTACCACTACCAGATCGAAATCTATGGACGATAAACTGCAGGAGACAATTGACTCTAGGAGTCATTCGATGTACCATGTTAGTGCTATTTAAGCACCAGCATTTGATTAAAATCCATCGTGTTTTTTTATAAATTTATTTTTTCTTTTTACTTTTGTTTTATCAACCACCAAGCACGTCACGCAGGTTTATTATCATCAGTCACATGACATGAGTCAACCTTTTGACAAACAAATAAGCACTAGTGCAGCTCGAATAAAACTATGTCCTTTCAAACAGTTCTCTTCAGCTTACAAATTCGTATTGTTGAGTTTTCACTGGGCCCCCACCATCATAGTCCGCCTTTACCAACCAGGAAATCAGGGGGACAGCTGCAGGTACAACTTAGTTCGGGGCTGGTATTCCGTTATAATGTATGTAAGTAGAGTGCAGAGCTAAATCACAAAATAATTTCTACCACTTCCTCTGCAGTTTCTGGAATTCCACCTGCACTTTGAGGGCCAATTCCGAAGCAACCGGTCATACTGTCAATGTGTCAAGAGTTCTGGTTAATAAACTCATGTATAGAAAACATCGACCCGACGAAGAAAAATAATACTCTATTAGGAGAAAAAGTACAAGCAAACCTTAATAAACGGCAGAGATTGAGGTGGTAAATTCGAATGACGATGTCAAGAGAGTGAAAAATGGAATGACAACGGAAATTCCTCACTCAGCAGTCTCTGACAAGAAATGCCGATATATATTTAGCGCCATCAAGATGGAATTTGGTACAGTTATGCCTGTGAAACAATGGCTGATAATGGAATCCCAGGGAACTCAACTATCGGATTCCATACACCTTAGACTCCTTGACAGAAACTTTCAAGTATTTGGTTGAAGGAACGTTTCTTTGGCCACCTGAATAAGGAGCTAAACAGTCTTTTGTCAGGCGGAAACAAGGTGCGCGCCTTCAACGGTTGGCAGTGGCGAGCCTCCAATGAAACGGAGGCAAAGCCCAACTAGACAATTGACGATATTGGAGTAAAAAAAAGTTTTGCTCCCTGTTCTGATATTGGTTATCAAACCGTTTTATTTTCCAATTATTTAAATATGCCTAAATATAAAAATAATATTTATATAATATAATATTAAAAATACTGCGTATTTTGTTTCCCGTCACAAAATTACAACTATTTCAATATCTTGATTTATAGTGAGTATCATAAATGATATAAGAACCATCTATTGAATTAAATCCACTGAACTCTTCGTGTCAATTTGTAATTGTTTCGCTCGCTCTCTACAGTTGCTATTGGCAAAATTTTAAAAACACCGCTAGATGGCGCACAAACAATAAATTTGTTTCTAACTACACATCGTTGAAAATATTTGTAACTTTCCACGACTTCGTTAGCGTGGAAATGTTGATGTTTTTCAGGCATAAATTATGCATATAAACCTTCCTCTTGAATCATTCTGTATATTTATGAAACCCATATCGAAATTTGTTGCGTAGTTTAAAAGATCTAAGTATACAGACGGCGGGAAACGACTTTGTTATAAACCACAAGAAGTAGAATAAAATATCACAATAAAAAATGCACCAGTTGTCGCTCAAAACAAATATGAACTAATTAGAAATCAATTCGAAATCGAACAAACATTCTCTGTCAACCTTACACCGACATACACGCACACATTTATAGAAAAGCCCAGCTTTTAACTCCATACAAAGTCCCTAGTACCAATAGTATCAATTTTATTAAGACAGGGACATTTTACTAGCAAAAACTGGGAGGTCCGAGAAGCCAAATGCAGAAGCCAGTGAGTGCGAGTGGGAGCATCGGAACGGAGTCATTGACCGTAGGGTCTGTAGATACCATAGCGAACTAAGTTTGAACTCTTCTTTTGTTTAGTGTTAGAGCGAGCAAGAGTCTCGGGCTGCCGGTAGGTATAGGAGATATTAGATTTTTTTTGGCAACGTCGCGCAACGTGAATTCGTGTTAAAAGTTTGATGTTATTATTATTTTGACATACATTTTTGTTTTTGTTCGGAATGTTTTTTTTTCTGTTCTTATTTCTTGGGTTTGATTTTTAGGCAAGCAGGGCTTTTTAGCTTGTCGCGCATGCCGCGTAGCGCGTCGCGTTAGGACATGTGCTAGCTGCTCGGTCTTCTCTAGACTAATATGAGAAGGATTTTGACGTGTCAACTTTTAATAAATCGATGAACGCCGGCTGCACGAGCGAACCAACGAAAAAGGGTGATTCATTGTACGTTACGATCGGAGCGAGAGCGCTGCACGAGCGAGTGAAAGGCATGATCGGCTTGACGTTCGGCTTGCGCCGCATCTATCTCTCTTCCACTCGATTGGCCTATGCGTCCGAGGAGAAAAAAGACAGCGGCAACAAACAACTTACATCTACACGTGAACTGTCTTCGACTGTTTATAGAGTGAGGTAAAAGTTAATGGTTAGTGGTTTTCATTGTTCTATTGTTGTATATAATAACATGGCCAGTGCTGGGCCACAGACCCCCTGTCTGTGGCCCAGCACTGGGACGGTTGTGGGGTGATTGTGTATATTATGTAAAATCGTTGCAAAATTACACAAAATCATGCCTGTAGCCCTGGAGGGTAAGGCAGAGATGTACCTAATAGTATACCCACAGTTCACACAGTCATTTTTAAGTCCCATGCAATAAGGGGTCACTTATTCCTATCAACCGGGATTAATTCCATACTCCGTGGCTGCTACGCAGATAGTTTAAAAATCGGGTAAAGTGTTGCCTGCTTTAAGAATCGATCTCAGGGCCTATCGCTCAGCAGAAGCGTTTGCAACCACTAGACAAACGAAATCAATCTTTGCTAAAGTTGCCTAAGTATATTAATTTAGTGACTGATTTTAACCTAAAGGAAGGTCGATTTGAAGAAACTTAACTTCTGGAAAAAAACATTTAACAATACCAAACCACCCTTGGTTCTAACAGTGATGCTCTACTAAACATCGTAATATGACTTAGGCCAATGTACTGTAGTGGCTGTTGTTGACACTTTTCATAATTAAATTAATATAGAAAACATACGACCTTTCGTTCTTATCCTTACTTCCATTAGTATTATCGCATAGATAAGTACCTATCAATACCGATTTACATCTTTTGCATTAACAATCAAAGCCGCGGTTATTTATTGCTGTTATTTACTGGATAACTGATAGTATCATCTTATCATTATGCAATGCTAGTATAAATACTGGTTCCTCCAGACGGCAGCTATAGTAGCAGTGAACTCAAAGGAGTCAGCTGAAGTTTTTGAGAATCAAGTCGTAGTCACATTGACAAGGTGAGTCTTGTGTTATATATTTAACGAGCCAATTTTGAAATTATTAATTCATAAGTTACATTCATTAATTTACACATAAACGCGAGCTCTTGTCCCTCAAGGACAAATCAATTTTTCGTGATTTGGACAATTTTCTGCGTGATATAGTAGATTGTTGCATCGAGCGCAAAGTGAGTCATTAATGCACGAGTGTTATGTTGGTGCCCGAGCGCATGCGAGGGCACTAAATTATCACGAGCGCATTAATTACTCACTTTATCGAGGTGCGTAATCTGCTTTTCTTTCAACTACCTTGACAAAACATACCTACTCAAAATAAAAACTCAAGTCAAGAAACAGAGTTTAATTCATCTTCCCCTCAAACGTACAATTATTAAAAGTGCAGTTATTAAAGGTTATTAACAACTTCATTTCCAGCTGTTTTATATTTTCTGGAGTTGAATACATATCGCTATCACTGTCAATTTCCATGATTTTTTAACTTTTTATTTGGTAAATAAGAAGTATCAAAGTTTTACAATGGTACAAAATGCGCGCCATTTGTTTTTTTTTTTTCACCAAGTCAGTTTTATTCAGCCTATTTTTACTTTCAGCCAGTAATCTTTTTGATCTAATGCATACATTTTATTAACTTAATAGGAGACATTACACCTCTGTGGTAAATTTAATTCCAAATTTAAAATTTAAAACAGTGCAGTAATGAAAAACAGTGCAATAATGAGATTTCATATAACTTTTCTGCACTGTTTTGGTTCTAAGCAAAAAAGACATCCTTTGTGATCGGTTTTGTAGTGATTAATGATAACATTACTGCGTAGTTGAAAGAAAAAAAGTTTTCTTCTCAGGAGGCAGTACAAAATGTTTTTACACAGTTTGTCGTATCTAGATCACCAGAGTTCTATCGCAAAAGCATAAATGACCTTCCTGCTACATGGCAGTAATGTATAGATAGGTAATAATGGTAATTATTTTGAATGATAAATAAAAAAAAAATACAAATATCAATTTTTCAGTACAAATCGTCACTTTCATACTTTAACCCCTAATATTTAGAGAGCCAATTTTGAAATACTAAACATTAATTTATTTACACATAAATTCGAGCCCGTGTCCCTCAGGGGTGGGCAGGAACTACATAATACGTTTTGCTAAGATTTTTATGTAATTCTTTTGCTTTGAGACACATCTGGTAACGCCGCAGTTCAGAAGAACGTTACCACTTAACGTTACTAATTACAGATGAAGAGCCTAGTCCTCGTGGTTCTGCTAGCAGCGGCGGCAACAGCAGCATTTGTCAGCAATGACTATGTGGAGGCTCCCGAGATGATAGTGACGCATGAGGAGGTGGACGTGAGCGACGTGGAGCTGCCACCGCCGACTGCAGTCGCCTCTCGGCGCAACCTGAGCGTGGGCACCATCGGCAACAGCAGGCTGCTCGCCAGGTGGGTAGCACAACACTGAATACTACCCCATTACATTTGTAGCGACCTACAAAAAGCAACTTACTACAAGAAGTACTACAGCGCCATCTATGACACGACGGAAGAACTAACATCAATTTCCTACATCTCGCAAGCAAAGTTTACATCGACTTAAGAGTTTATAGAGAAACCCGACAACAACTGATGGGCAGTTGCCCACCAGACATAACACCTGTCTGGTCGGAGGATCTTCCCTTTTCAATGGAGTATTGAGGAACTTTACACCCTATTCCTCATACCCCTAAACCTTTTTCCATTTATGTTGGGTTCAGCATACAACCGTGCTAGCGACTGCCTACCTGATCCCCCGGTCCGTTTTCGGGAAACACGATACGGCTTAGTAAGACTAGTTTTCAGTTTTTCTCTTTTTTGACTACCCGTAACACTAAAATTTGGTGTGTTTTCAGAACCGCGCACGTCAGGGGCGCCGCTAACAACGTAGTGCATGTTCAAGACATCACTTTCCGCACTAACGTCCGGATAACCGCGATCCGGGTGAGGCACGTGGGGACTGTACAGGGCTCCACCTCATCCATCAGGGCTGGAGGAGTTGGAAGTAGCTCCGTCACAATCAGGCTTCAGTCAGCTAGGAGCCGCGGCTACCACTACCAGATCGAAATCTATGGACGATAAACTACAAGAGACAATTGTACTTCACTAATTCGATGTACCATATTAGTGCTATTTAAGCATCAGCATTTGATTTAAATCCATCGTGTTTTTTTTATAAGTTAATTTTTTCTTTTTACTTTTGTTTTATCAATCACCAAGCACGCCACGAAGGTTTACTATCATCAGTCACATGACATGAGTCAACTATTTGACAAACAAAATAAGCGCTAGTGCAGCTCGAATAAAACTATGTCCTTTCAAACAGTTCTCTTCAGCTTACAAATTCGTATTGTTGAGTTTTCACTGGGCCCCCACTATCATAGTCCGCCTTTACCAACCAGGAAATCAGGTGGACAGCTGCAGGTACAACTTAGTTCGGGGCTGGAATTCAGTTGAAATGAAGTGAAGTGCAGAGCCAAATTAATCACAAAATAAGTTTCACCTCCTTCTCTGCTGTTTGTGGAATTCCACCTAGACTTTGAGGGCCAAGTCCGAAGCAACCGGTAATACCCGCTTAATCGCCCCCACAAATGTGTCACGTGACACATGCTCCCGCCCCCGCTCCCGCTCACATTTTTGCCGCGCGAGCGCCCCGTGCCACTTTCCATTTAAAGCTTTTTTTCTCGTAAACTACTGCAGCTACACCAAAACAAAAAATACGTGTGTATAGCTGAAAGTATACAGAATCTTTATATGTTAAAACGAATTACAACAACTAAATATAAGTACTTAGAAAAAAATGAGAACTTGAGAATATGTGTTGTATGTCAGTTTCTCCAATAAGAATGTTAAGTTTTTCCAACAAGAATTGTAGTTTGTGTCAATAAAACCTATTTATAATTAAACTACACTATATAAGCTTTGTTTTAATACCCATATGTCCCTAGTTAGGCACTTTGTTAGTAGCACAATCACCCAAAATAATCAACACTCCTATCATTCGATTCGATACCTACTGATTTTGTCGTGTTTACGTAAAAAATTCGATAAGATTTCGTTTTATTTTACTGTTTTATATTGCGGAGACACTAATAATTACTTAATTGAAGTAATTTTCATATTACGAGCACTATTTTAACTATTTTTGCAATAATTTTTATAAAAACATTATCAAAATACGACGATCGCAATGGCGCCATTTTTACATTTCGATATTATCGTTTCAACAGACTTTGAACCTACGATGTTTTTAGATATTCTTAAAGCTTGATTAATGAGGTTTATTTTGATATATAACACTATATACATTGGGTTAAAATAAAATAATACTCACGTTTTAAATCCAGGGAACTTCACATCACAACATACACAGTGTTACACAGAATGAAACTTGACACCTGACTGACGTTTAAAACTTTTTTGACATTTAATTTTGTACGGCTGATATTCTCGTTGTTTTTGCCATAGACGCGGAATTTAATACAGAAAATATAGAGGGTAAAACCATAGATACAGCACGACGTGGAACATTTGTAAGTGAGTTTTTTCGGAACTAATTCTACGAGGCAACAAATTGTGCCCGAGCAGTAACTCGCAAAAAATTTTAAGCCCTTTTAGATACATTAGTGCCGGAGCGGTGACAATGTGGCGAGAGTTCTGGTCTTAGGCTGACAAGAATAATAATAATCTATTAGAAGAAAAAGAACAAGCAAATCTTAATAAACAACAGAGATTGAGGTGGTAAATTCGAATGACGATGTCAAGGGAGTGAAAAATGGAATGACAACGGAAATTCCTCACTTAACAGTCTCTGACAAAAAATGACGATATACAGTTGTTTGGTGCATCGTTTGCCAAATTCAAATGGTCGACTGGGGGGGTCATCTGCTATCCTTTCAGACCCCTAAACAATTCTCATGCCCTGTGGATTTTATTTCATCGACTTTCTAGTGTTTTATTAAAAAAGTACCCAAATTTTACTTTCAAATACAAATTTAAAAATAAGTATATGTCGTAGACTCTGAATTTTAATTTTATTTAGATGTTTAGTGTATTCCAGTACTTTTAAATTCAAAATTAGTGATATTAGTTATTTTTTTTTAATTTACTCGCAAACTTTCGGACTTCAATTAAAGCTGTCCATGTTACAGCTATTCACATGGCTATAAAAAAAAAACAAATGATTTTTTTTATTTCTAGAATCCAAGGGGGATTCTAGAAATAAAAAAAAATCATTTTTAACATTTATTTAATAATTTTGTTTGACGATGTTTTCCCCAATGCGTGGATTGGTCGCGATGGCCCTACTGAAATAGTACCTCCCTAGTTCCGACTGGCGTATACGAGCTCTTTGGCACATCTACAAACATAAAAGTCTAGCGGAGTTAGGTCTGGGGAACGTGCTGGCCATGCAATAGGGCCATCGCGACCAATCCACGCATTGCGGAACACATCGTCACACAAAACTATTAAATAAATGTTAAAAATGCTTTTTTTTTTAGAACCCCCCTTCCCCCCCCAAGCAGAGATACGAGACAGATTTTACCTTATGAGAGTGAGATAACAGATTTAATAAGTTTTTCAGGTATCATTAAAGCAAAAATATTTTTTTAAATCATAATTTGGAATTTAATATTTTGTGACTCAATTCACAATTCTAGCGAATTCACAAAGTTGTAAAAAGATTTTTATGGCATGTAGTACAACACGAGCAAGAGGATAGACTAGAGAATTTTTGAGGGAGTTACAGATCCCGTTCGCTTTTCGGTGGGTAATTCACCAATTCATAAGACGATTTTATATTTTTATTTTTATTTTAAAAGTGGACTGTATAAAGAGGAACCTGGTTATCGTCTCGTGGAATCTTGTGATGAACAAGCGACAATCAAGGAAGGGGAATTAAAGTAACCTACCTTCACTCCTGGGGCCGCGTGGCTGCACTGTCGCGGGCCGGCGTTTGGGTGGAAGCACTGGCAGTGGTCTTCTGGTGCACCAGGATGATTCGCGGATGGACCCCGGGGTCGCTTGTTCAAGTCGTGATTCCGGCGGAAAGCGGTTTGACCTGCAGGCTTGCGTATACGCAGCGCGGTCTAGGTGCGAACGCTAATCAGTCTTGAGGTGGAGTGTATCGCCACGGTTCATTTTCTTCGGCGAGCACAAAATTAGGAAGGGAAAGAGACGGGTATATATCGTCGCCTGTTCCTATGATCTACGTCATATAAAAGGATCAGTTGATGCGTAGAAAAGTTTTAAACAGGGTTACGAGATGGCGTCACCACTTTTGGTTATTTTTTTATAACCATGTAAATAGCTGTAACATGGACAGCTTTAATTGAAGTCCGAAACTTTGCGAGTAAATTAAAAAAAAAAACTAGATAGCTAATGTCACTAATTTTAAATTTATAAGTACTGGAATACAAAACACATCTCAATAAAATTAAAATCCAGAGTCTACGACTTATTCTTTTTTTTTAATTTGTATTTGAATGTAAAATTTGGGTATTTTTTTAATAAAACAATAAAAAGCTTATGAAAAAAAATCCACAGGGCATGAGAATTGTTTAGGGGTCTGAAAGGATAGCAGATGACCCCCCCAGTCGACCATTTCAATTTGGCACACGGTGCACCAAACAACCTGTATATTTCAGTAGCGCCATCTAGGTGGATTTCAGTACAGTCGTGCCTGTGAAACAATTATGGAATCCGTGGGAACTCAACTCTCCATACACCTTGGATCCCTCTCCTCGACAGAAACCTTTAAGTATTTGGTTGAAGGAACGTTTCTTTGGCCGCCGGTGCACGACTTCAACGGTTGGGTCATGCCGGTTTTGATGTATTCTTTCTTGAAGAAACGCGTCTTTGGCCGCCTCAATGAACTCAGATGGAATTTGATTCCCTGGATTGAAGGGTCCGCGCGCAGATGTATTTATTACTCTTGGTCGCGGTCATGAAATTGTATAAACTACGGAATGGCGGGGATCGTGGCTTTTTAAATGCCAATACCTGTACATCCATGAGCTATGCAGTCTCAAGGAAGATCACCTAGAAGAAAGTGCGGAAATGTACCAAAATGTGGTCTCAATGGACATATGCCTTACCCAGCTCTCTTTGGTTAACAAAAACTGGCGCAAGCATTTAGTATTTGACAATAATGACCGCTGGGAGGTGTGGTAGAGCAAGGAGCTTCACAGAAGTTTTTACTGGGCTCTACATGGGCCTGATGTAAACTTCTTAGAGTCCATTTCCTAGCTGCGCTTCGGTGACCCCTTTGGTGAAACTTCAGAAATGTAAAGAATTTGTAACAACCATTAATGGAGAGAATCATTTATATAGAAAATGTGTTTTTCAACGTATATCTTACTCTAACTGATATCTTGTATTTTTTCATAGCTGATACTTAATAACAATACTTTAATCTAATGGTCAAAACCAATCAATGGAGATCACGGTACCGTAGTCGACTGTGCTACGCCGTAGCTAACCGTAGCATGCCGCGTAGCGCGGCGCGTTAGGACATGTGATAGCTGCTTGGTCCTCTCTAGTAGTCTAGAGAGGACCGGATAAATGGAACATGTATTAAAAATCCTTCTCATATACTAATATTCCTTTATATTATTTCCTTTAAATTAAAAATCCTTCTCATATTAGTATATGAGAAGGATTTTTAATACATGTTCCATTTTTATCATTGTTATTGGTGTTAGTGTTCGAGAAAAAGATAATAATTAAATCGGTGTCATCTAACTTGTTGTTTACTTCGTCACTGATTAGTTGTCTAGGAATGTAAATTACCGAAATGTAGGTCAGATAAAATCTTATCGCTTGCGTTTGCTTTCTACTTTCACTATAAATACTGGCTCCTTCAGAATACAGCTTATACTCACACTGTCCTCAAAGGAGTACACTTTAGAGTTTTGTGGATCAAACATTTTTAGAGGTAAGTGACTTTATTATTTTTTTATTTTCGCCAAGGAATAAACTTGAAACGTGGTCGATAAAAGGGAAAAGTAAAACCTTTGCCTTCTGTGGCCCGATAAAGATATCATTTTTATTTGTGGTCGACTCAGCAAGACTTCTCTATTAGTCGTCATCTCATGAGTAGGCCCCTTTATACCCATATCATCGTTAACAAAGTCCATGTCCAAAGTCAAATCATTTCTTTTTGGTAAATTGTGATGTGTTGTGATCAATATTATGGTATTTTACAAAAGTAACGTTAAAATTCCAGATGAAGAGCGTACTCCTCGTGGTGTTGTTAGCAGCGGTAGCAAAAGCTGCAGTAGCCAGCAATGATGTGCCTGACGCGGTGGAGATGCCTGACGTTGCTGACGGAGACGATGTGGCTGACATGGACATGAACGAGATGCCAGAGGCGTTTGTTAATGACGTGCATGAGCTGGCTGACGCGGATGACTTGACTGATGTGGCTGAGGAGCCTGCGGTAGCGTCTCGGCGTAACCTGAGCCAAGGAACCATCGGTCCTTCAGATGTGTGGGTGCACAAGTAAGTATCCTCAGACAAAACATAAGCTAATGAACAAAACCCCTATAACAGAATATGGTCATCATTTGATATAACGTTAATTTGGCAAGAAATTTAGGTAAAAAAAATAACATAGGCCTCGGGCAGCGAAAAGTTTAGCCATGAATAGTGGTGATCCTCTGAATTGGATGCTTCATTTTGCTACACTTTTCTAACTATTTGAATTTGTTGCGTTTCCAGTAGCGAGCAAAGGGCGAACGGCGTAAATGGTCAAGTGACTACAAGAGATATAAACGTCAACACGATTCGCCGGATAACTGCGATCCGGGTGACCGTCATCGGGATCTCACAGAACGCAACCCCATCCATCGTGAGTGGAGGAATTGGAAACTCCTTTGTCACAATCAGGATACGATCAGCTGCAGGCCGCGGATTTCACTATCGCGTTCAAGTCTTTGGCAGATAATGTGCTCAGGAGTCTTTTTAGGCACATTTGGTTAAGAATTTCGATTTGTTGTAGGTATTATAGATATTTTTCAAGAATAATATGTACAAGATATATTAAACAACGTTTAAGAAATAAATATATTTAAACCTATGGTAATGTTTTTATTCCTTGTCATATGATTAAAATTCTTTAAAATTAGGATTGGAATAAATTTACACACGTGTATACGGAAAGAAAACAAACCTCAAACATTGACACACAAATAATTGTTACATCGTGTTTTAGGTTTTTTGCTATCAAGCAGTAAAGTTATTGACTAGTTCATAAATGTTGCCAACTTGTTGTTATATAAATGTGTTTCTAACATTAGTTTTGTATCATTTGTGTTCGATTTAAAAAAAAAAAACTATAAAAGAGGTAATGTTATAAGTTTGGTTCTTTCGTAACAAAATCACAATAACATATTTTCTATGTAAATTAATTTCATGTGATGAAAAATAGACCAAACTTCTGTTGTTTTGTAATAGTAACAAGACAAGTAAATCAGACAAATAATTATAATCTGTTCCCAAAGGAAAAGATAACCTTTTGACACGATGACTAATTAATAGTTTTTCTATTTGTTCCGAATAAATTGCTGGAACAACTTTTACTGGGCGCGCGTGGTGGGTTGCGTCCCACTGCGTCTCACGGAACGGTCCCAGTGCTGGGCCACAGACCCCCTGTCTGTGGCCCAGCACTGTTGTGGGCTGATTGTGTATATTATGTAAAATCGTTGCACAATTACACAACATCATGCCTGTAGCCCTGGAGGGTAAGAGATTTACCTAATAGTATACCCACAGTTCACACAGCTATTTTTAAGTCCCATGCAATAAGGGGTCACTTATTCCTATCAACCGGGAACAATTCCATACTCCGTGGCTGCTACTCAGCTAATATAAAAATTGGCTAGCAATGTTTTCCTTCTAGCAATGTTTTCCTTCACCAAAGCAAGTGATAATTGTACGAGCCAATAATGCTCATACAGCAAAAGTACGTTTCTGCGCACGTAATGAATTACGCTAAACGTACTTTACTTATTTTATCTTAACTTATATTCAGTTGTCACTAAAACACAGCCACGAGCGGGTCGATCAATATAGATCAAGTGCGGCTCAGATTACTAAACAAACATAACGTAATTAAACTTTTGAACTTAACAAGTGGTTTGGTGTGAATTATCTAACTTCCTACAACAACTACCGCGATATCAGTCAACGACGAGAATATCCCAACAATAATTATACAATACGCACAGGAATCCGAAAAATCAGAGGTGCGTGTCTTGAGTTCGAACTTGAGACCTATAACTTGGCAGTTCTCTAGGCTATCACGGTTTACGCAGCTTAGGTCTAACGCACTCCATGTAGTCCACTTTCTGACTAGCTTATTTTTAACAGACATACTATTTCTACTTAAACTTTGAGCCGATATGTGAGAAAAAGCCGGGAGAACAAATGACGTATTAACATAGAGGCCTACGTCCAGCTGTGGACGTCTTTCGGCTGAAATGATGACATGATAAAGAAAAAGGCAAGAAGGAAAAAAGTCTAACAATCATGGGTCTTCACAAAGTGTCTCTCCACTAAGTGGGTTAAGGAGGTCAGATAGCCAGCCGCTCTTTTTTAAAATAAAGGTGTTTAGCTGCGTCCAGCCAACACTAATATAGTTGGGAAATTGCTAGGCTGATGATGACATAAATATTTCGTTCACATTAAAAAATCAACACTTAACAAATAAAATATCATGAATTCATACAACCACTTATTTATTTAGAAAAACTTACACAGACAATATTGCCACTAGAAAGAAATAAAGCTAAATACATAAATATCATTTCGGGATACGACAAAACAAAATTTTCGTAGCCAAAAAGCCACCCTGTCTAACTATTTGCACATCCAATAGCAGAGTGGACAGTGATAACGTAGTCGAAGGCACGTCCTCTAACTCCTAGGATATTAACAGTCACAAAACTGCGCCCTAGGCCTCCTGCTTTGATGGTTGGGATGGCGTGTTGAGCGGTCCCTGTGCGAGTCACTTGGACTGAAGTTATATTGGTGTGATCTGCTCCACGGATGGTGATATCATTGTCATGGATTATAAAAGAAGCAGCAGCAACTGTGTGGACAACCCTGCGAAGTTATATATAGTGTGAGCAATTATTTCAATTACAGTGAGACTTGTGGCACAGACCCTTGGGTCTTTTGGTACTTGAACGACAATCATAGAAGTTTGCTGTTGGCGAACATTTGAGAGATGTGTTGATAATTCAAGATGGTGACATAAGTAACGTACTTGTCACGCGCTGAATCGAAAGACTAAAAGTTGGACTATGAAGCAATGAAACTGGTATAATTATTCATGTTCCATGTAACAATTTCAACAATTTGTTAAAAAACATATATAAATCTGAGACAAAGAGATATTCTGTCTGTAGTAACGGGAAAAATGAGCTACTGCAAGACTTATGTGAATCCTGTACAAACGTTATGAAAGCGATTGTCTTCTGACTATAGTCAAATCACTTTAACTAGGCAAAACAATTGAAGGTTTACCAAGTGCCTTTCGGCTTCGTTAATGGTAATTTTAGGCTTATTCAGTTATAAAAGTTCTCGGTATATGTTCAGATGTATGATACCAACCTAGCCATTAGCCTATCATCAGGGCCGATAGTCCCGACAGTCAAACTTTGTCTCGCGTCTGGTATAGTCCTCAAAGGTACGCCTGTCTCGTCATAATCGTATTTTTCGACCTCAGTCTCTTTAGCCACATCAACTTCATTGCCGAAAGTTGCAACTGCTGCTGTTGCTAACAACGCGACGAGGAGTAAGCTATTCATCTGGAATAAGAAATATGATAATCCGTCATTTGTTCTCCCGGCTTTTCCTCACATATCGGCTCAAACTTTAAGTAGAAATAGTACGTCTGTTAAAAATAAGCTAGTCAGAAAAAAATTTTTTTTTGCTCCACACTAAGAATTTCTCCTGTATCGTGGATGCGTTTACAAACACTTAAACTCACATACAAAAACAACCAGACCCGGAACCACTGTCTGTAGGCCTTACAAATATTTTTGTTCCATGCGGGGATCGAACCCGCGACATGCAGCGCAGCAGTCGATCTCATAACTACTGCGCCAACCGTGGCGTCAAGAGAGTTGACTACATGGAGTGCGTTAGACCTAAGCTGCGTAAACCGTGATAGCCTAGAGGCGTGACCCTCGGTCCCAAGTTCGACCCCAAGGCACGCACCTCTGATTTTTCGGATTCATGTGCGTATTGTATAATTATCACTTGCTTTGGTGAAGGAAAACATTGCGAAGAAACCAGGTTGCCTGAGAGATATTTCTCGACGGCATGTAAACATCAGTCAGAGGCCCATGGGCGCGGCATAAACACCCTGACAACAGGTTAGGCACTTACTACACGATAAAGAAAGAAACAGCGTCCGTACCATGACGTCTTAAAACATTATTGTTCTATTCCTATTCCAGAGTGAAAAAGAGACGGAGCTACACAGGTCGTCTAGCTCCATCACTTTCCCACTCTGGAATAGGAATGGAACAATAATGTTTTAAGCGTCATGTTAGGGACACAGGTATTTAACAGGTGACCTTTCTCGCTGTACTTTTTATTTTCGTTTTGAAAAACCATGAAAATGTAATTTTGTAATTTAGATGTTGAAGACTTGTTGATTTAAGTACAGTCAGTCGCCAGCATTACCTGACCCATTTTCCTCTTTTTTGTTTTGTGAGAAAAAAAAAACAAAATCAAAATATTTTTATCATACATAGGCCTACAGGGGCACTTATAAAACGTCGACAAAAAGGTGCAGGCCACTGTACCATTTTAATCAGCGGAAAGAAGGCTATTAGTTAAACCACATGCAGCTGAATAGCACTGCTACTGCGCTGCTTACTGTTTGATTATTATTTTTACCGCAAAAAAAGATGATAAAGGACCCAGCCCAGAGAGGAACGAGAAATAGCGCGTCTCTGAAAATTTACCCAACCATAATCTAACCCGGAACTTAACTACGAAGCACAAATATAAATTGCTAAGAAATTGATCGTCTTTGATAAAGCAGAGGTCGAACAAAGTGACTTTCTCTGCGAAGGCAATCCTGTTGAAAGTTGTGCCAGAAAACACTTTGAAAGCGATTCAAAGCGGCTCTCAGTTCCTAAAAGAAAAAAAAAGCACTTACCTTCGATATTTCAGTTAGACGTGATGTACCAAATGCTAGCTCGTTAAGTAGTAGACTTAATAAAGTATAACCGAGGATGCAGTATTTATATCGTGATTAAATTGGTGAAAACAAAAAGATAATCTAATACTGTCTTTATCGCAATATCTAAATCACCAAATTACATTTTCATGACCGTCCAAAACGAAAATAAAATGTACAGTCAGCGAGAAAGGTCAATTGTTAAATACCTGTTCTTAACGTGTAGTAAGTGCACAACCGGTGTCAGAGTTTTTATGCCGCCCATGGGGCTCTGACTTGGCTTTACATGCCGTCGAGAAATATCCCTCAGGCATGCTGGTGTCCCATATCCCATATCTTCCCGTGGGTGTCGTCGTAAGAGTCGACTAAGGGACTTGCCAGAGAATGGGCAGCAGCGTTCTCTTTGTTTTTGTAACAACCGTACTGCGATCGCCAAGCGTGGCGATTATGGCAAAACCCCCCAAAATGTCAATGTGGCGACACTTGGTGGAGGCCTATGTCCAGCAGTGGATGTCTTTTAGGCTGAAATGATGATGATGATGCTGGTGTCCTGACAATGTTTTTCTTCACCGAAGCAAGTAATAAGTGTCTACAATACGCACACCGAAAAATCATCAGTATTTTATGTTTTTTTGTCAATTCATATTTTTGATTTACTTTTGTTTAAATTTCAAACAACTTATTAATGTCAGTACGTACTACTTTCAATTCTAAATTTTATCTTGACATGAAAAAAAATGTTTTTTTCTAAGCCCAAGAGGTGATCTGTACCTCAGGATCTTCCTATTTCAGACACCTTTTCCTATATAAGATAGTTCAAATGTGAACCAGCGTTCTGTATGGTGTCGGACGTAAAGAATAGCACCATCCCATATCTTCCCGTGGGTGTCGTAAGAGGCGACTAAGGGACTTGCCAGAGAATGGGCACCAGCGTTCTCTGTGCTTTTTTGTAAAAACCGTACTTCGATCGCCAACCCGCCTGCCAAGCGTGGCGATTATGGTAAAACCCCCCTTATGTCAATGTGGCGTTGGGGGAGGGGTATGTCCAGCAGTGGACGTCTTTCGGCTGAAATGAGCAACCAGCGCCTTTATTTCTTGATGTGGACATAAATAAAGATTTATGATTATAGTTCGTGTCATGGGTTCGAACTTGAGAATTATAACTTGGCAGTCCGATGGCCACTCCACTAGGCTATCACTGCTTATACCTGTTTATTTCGATATCGATCTTCAAGGTTAAACAGTGTTTGCTGAGGTTACTCCATGGATTATCATTACATACCCAGTTCCCTCCGTGGTTCCTTTCGTGTATGTTGAGCTGTTGGTCCCGGCTGTCATTTGTAGATCTTTGACAGTCGTAACGAGTAGTCAGAAGCCGGGAAGTCTGACAACCAGTCTTACCCTGGTAAGTCTTCCAATCTATCCGGAAGCGGCTGAGGGCGAGGGTTAAAAAAAATATAATTTTACTTTTGACACTTCGTTTTGTTTTCTTTTTTCATGTGGCTAGTGCCTAACTAGTAATTAGTGCCTGGCTTACCACGACATTTTAAAGCAGTATTATTTTACTCTTATTTCAGTGTAGAAAAGAGACGGAGCTATAGAGAACGTCTAACGCTATCTCTGTCCCACTCTGGAATAAGATTAAAACAATACTGCTTTAACACGTCATGGTAGGCCACCTGGTGTCAGCGTTTTTATGCCATTCATGAGCTTCAGACTTGGCTTTACATGCCGTTGAGACGTATTACTCAGGCATGCTGGTTTCCTCATGATGTTTTCCTTCACCGAAGCAAGTGATAATTATAAAATACGCACATAAATCCGAAAAATCGAAGGTACTCGAGACCTATTCCTTCCACCGCTACTACTTTTGTCACTGTCCGTACATTTTATTTTCCAGTTAAAGCTAAAATTATGTGGGCCATGATAGCAATTAGTAGTCGATAAAAACTAAAGATTACAATCTTATCATCCTTTGATCAGTTGTAATACAATATAAAGCCTGTCTTCTTCAGAAGTATTTTCATAATATCTAACCGCATTTGGAACATCAAGTCGTATTAAAATTATAAAGGTAAGTGTTTTTTTTCATTGTATACTTATTTCTGTCACCTCTAAATCAGGAATTGAGATCCAAAACAAATGACATTTCACTTTTAAATTACTTTGTATTTCCACTATGTACATATATATACAGGGTGGAATTTTTCAATGCCAGCTGCACGCGTAGCATGACCGCCGTAGAAACGGGAAATATCGACGGAAGAATCGACAAACTGACACATTGTCATTGTCTATCTGTCATTATGTCGATTCTTCCGTATACAAAAATTGTTTCGACAGTGGTCATGCTACGCATGCTGGATGGAAAGTATTCTAAATACTGTAGCTAATTTTACTCAAAAGAAACATTCCTTTTTTTTTGTAAAGAAAGATTCATGCATTCAAAGATTTTCGAAAATTCACTTGCCACACTCGGGATCGGGAATCAAACCAGCTAAATCAAAAAAAAAAATATCCTGTACTTTAATGCTATCGATCGATTGGGTCAATCATTGGGAACAAATCTCTCTAACATAATTAAAATGAAAGGAAAACCAGTTTGAAACCGGGCAAAAAGTCTACCCGAAATTTTACCAGGTCACCACTAAATGAGAAGAGACAACAGCAGTTTACAAATTTTGGGATACATAGTCGCTAGGTACAGTCTCCAAAGGAGATAAGTTACCAAGTTCTCTGTAGCAGTAATACAAGTTAGGAAAACACCACCGTACTGCGATCGCCAACCCGCCTGCCAAGCGTGGCGATTATGACAAAACCCCCCAAAATGTCAATATGGCGACACTTAGGGGAGGCCTATGTCCAGCAGTGGACGTCTTTTGGGCTGAAATGATGATGATGACGTTAGGAAATGTTTAGGTAGCGTAAAACCAAAAACGTGAAAGGAAAATTGGTGATTAATTATATAAAATTGATTGAAATAAATGTTGTTTTTGGGTCAATATCCGCAGATTGAATCATTTGATGTATGAGTTTTGAAAACGTGTATTTGTGTATGTTTTATCGTATTTAGTTATCGTCGATCCAACGTATCTGCGAAGATTACACCCAAATGAAACAGATTTTATAATTGATATTTCATGAGACTATATTTGTGAATATCTTTGGTCGTTAACCTAAAAAAACAATATATTTTGTTATAGTTTTATCACATCAATACTCATCATGTCTGCGGGGATTTTACCTAAAACCAATTAGGCCTTGTATAGGTACTTACCCATGCTTTCTGATTAGCTTATAATTCTAGTGTCACGAGATTCTTATCATAACGTAACAAAACAAGATAAGAATAAGATAAGTTTAACTACCATTTTTTTATTCCAGATGAATAGCCTACTTCTCTTCGCTTTGTTAGCAACAGCAGCAGCTGCATCAGTCAGCAATCAAGTACCTGAAGTGCCAGAGAAGGCTGAAATGGCTGAAGTGGCTGAAATACCAGAGGTGGCTGAAATACCTGAAGTGGCTAAGGTGACTAAAGTTGATGAGGTGCCTGAAATGGATGAACCAGGCGAAATCCAGTACGACCAGGACGGCGTGCCAATGCGGACGATACCAGCAGAACGACAAAGTCTGCGAGTTGGAGTCATCGGGCCGGATGATAGGCTGATTTCTAGGTAGGTAGCATAAAGGATAAAAAAGGATATTGAATTGTATGGTATTAATCTGAAAATAGGCCTGTTTTAATTTCGTACCAGATACAGTTGAAAATCAGTATTTTATACATTTTGCGATTACCTATATCATCTGTAACTGCTCTGTTGGACTCGCGGTCACAAGCGCGACTGCTGAGTGTGGCGTTTTGGGTTCAATTCTCGGGTCTGGAAAAAAGGGTTATTGGGTTCTTCCATCACGGATTTCTCAGCGGTAGCCCGGAGTTTGGCGGTATGATAGCCCCGTGCTTCGGAAAGTACGTTAAGCCGTTGGTCCGAATCATGGGTCCGTGGCTTACGCCCCCAGTGGTTGAGGCACCTGTGGCCGACGCCCCCGATTCGATAATTTAATTCAAAGCAATCATGCCCCGGTACATCGATTTCCTGCTAGGTCGATTCGTGAAACAAATGACGTCTATTTTAAAAACTTTACGCTTGACCCTGAGGTTGGTCGAGTACACTAGTTAAAACAAAAAGTGAAACGGTTTTAGTAACTAATAAAATCATATTTGTTTTACACAGATTATAAATGTATTATTCTAACAGAGGTTATTCTACAAATCATTGACTAAAATCATCTTTTTAGGGAATTGACTTAAAAAGTACTAGGCCTGCATGAATTCAATGAGGTATTTATTAATATATTTATCAACTGTTGAGGAGCACTTTTTGTCTCTCTCTGGCACACTACGGTTTGTTACGAGAGAACTTACAATTTAGAATTTGTACAGAAAGTACTAAGAGAGCAGAATCATGAGATTTTGTAGCCGCTAAAATCGTCTTTTTAGTGAATACAATACAAGGCCTGCATGAATTCAATGAGTTCCGTTCCGCTGAGGAGTTTCGTTGTGACGAGACGATCCTGGCTGCAGGGTCAAGTCATATATGTTGTTAATAGTATTGTCATTCAAAATTAACCCTTTTCTTTCTTCATATCCTGGTCATAAACACGCGCATGAAGTAAGCTTCATGCGCGTGTTTGAAATTGAAATCAAATTGACAATAAAGTTACTTGTATTTTTAGAACCACACACAACGTGGCAGGCGCTGCGTTTTTAATCCACGAGCAAGACGTTACATTCCATGGTGCTTATCAGACTAACATCACATCCATCCAAGTGGATAGAGTAGGCAACACTATGCATGCCATCCCGACTATCAAAGCAGGAGGACTGGGCCGAAGCTTTGTCACCATAAATATTCTAGGAGTTAGAGGGAGCGGTTTCTCTTATACGATCAACATTCATGCCACTATTGGTTGCTCAAATAGTTAGGCATATAATTAAGAGAAAAGGATTTATTTTTTATGTTTGCCCTAAGAAATAATGTAACTTATATTTTTTATGTAGCAACACTTAAAAATGCAAGGTATGTTTGTTGCAAGGTGTTTTAAATAAATAAGTTGACAAAATTAGTTTTTGCGGTTTTATTCAATATACGGTGGAAAGTTTTGAGTATGAATGTGTATATGTGATGACGTGCTGCGCCGTCCCCAAATAAATTGGGATAAGGGCAAGAGCCCTTATCACATATCTTCCCGTGGGCGTCGTAAGAGGCGACTAAGGGACTTTCCAGAGAATGGGCAGCAGCGTTCTCTGTGCTTTTCTCCGTATTGCGATCGCCAACCCGCCTGCCAAGCATGGCGATTATGGCAAAACCCCGCTTATGTACACTTGGGGGAGGCCTTTGTTCAGCAGTGGACGTCTTTCGGCTGAAATGATGATGATGAAGGGCAAGAGAATAACGATGATGAATCAATACAAGTTGAAAGTAACGTGATACAATTTTTTACCATAGATGCAGTCAGTACACGATATTTTGTCGAGTGCCCATTTACATGTACAAATCAGCTATGCCAAGATGTATGGAAAAGCTGATTTGGTAAAAGTTTATGGCACGACGTCGCTTACACGACACTGGGTTATAATTTGTTAATTGAAATAAATGTTTTTTTGATGATTTTTTCGGGCAATATCCGCAGATTGAATCATTTGAAGTATGAGTTTAGAAAAGGTGTCTTTGTTTTTGTTTTTTCGTATTTAGTTATCGATCCAACGTATCTGTGAAGATTACACACAAATAAAACAGATTTTCAAATTGATATTTCAAGTGATTAACCAAATCAAATCATAATTTATTTGTTAGAGGTTTATCAAATTAATCATGCATGATTATGGTATTCAACTGTGGACTCTCAACTGTTTGCAGTCATCTGCCTAGCCTTTTCCCAAACTATCTTGGGGTCGGCTTCCAGTATAACCGGGTGCAGCTGAGTACCAGTATTTTACATGAAGCGACTGCTTATCTGACCTCCACAATCCAGTAACTAGGTAAGACGATACTGAAGAATATGGGAGCTACGGGAACTATCGGGAGCACAATAAAACATGGACTTCACTGAGACGTATATTCGGAGACTGACCCGCGGCTTGTGACAAACAAATACTTAATTCTAAGTACCCACTATTACAAATATATCACACCTCCACCACAATACAACAGTACATCTATATAATAACACAATAATAAAACATAACGAACACAACAATATCAACCTGATGTAGACTGATAATGATTCTGAACTAGTTAAACAATTCTAAATCGGTCTACTGGTTTACGTGTTCGTTTTGGGTTCCGATTCTCCGGCGGCGGAGATTGTGGTTGTAAGTTAACCGGAGAATCTCCAGGACTATTATTGACCGAATTTGAATATTCACCCTTATTCCTGATAGTCGCCTCTGGTGAAGCTACCTTTACTACCCGTTCTAACCCCTCGGTAAGTGGCTCGACCGCACTCTCTTCCCCATGATCTATCTTGTCCTCTGTCTCTAGACAGGTAACATCAGAAAAGCGTGACCTGCGCCGCATTTGATCTACATGTCTTTTTAGCGATTGACCATTATCCTTTACCACTGAGTATTTACGGTCACTGTCTACCCGTTTCACGGTACCTTTCACCCACCTATCACTAACACCATAGTCACGAGCCCAAACTGAGTCACCCTCCCTGAAACTGCGGTCTGTTCCCCCCGTGAATTCCATTTGACGTCTCTGAGCTTGATCGACTCTGTCTTTGGTGACCTGGCTGGTACGCAGTAAATCAAGTCTGGAGCGTAATGGACGTCTCTGTAATAGCATAGCTGGGGTTTCCCCGGTAGTGCTGTGCACGGTGTTCCGGTATGCTAACAGAAACGTTTGTAGTGCGGTGTCGACATCTACACAATCTCTATGCGCTTTCTTAATCGCCCGTTTGCAAAGCTTAACTGCGTTCTCCGCAGCCCCGTTTGAGGATGGGTGGTAGGCTGGTGAAAAAGATTGTTTAATGCCGTTGTTTCTTAAGAAAGTTTTAAACTCTGTACTAGTGAATGGTGGCCCCTGATCAGATACTAATTCCTCCGGCAACCCAAACCTTGCAAATGTAGCTCTTAATACCTTTATAACATTTGATGCATTAGTTCGTGTCATCTCAAACATTTCTAACCATTTTGAAGATGAATCAATAATAACTAAGAAGGTAAGACCTTTATATGGCCCTAGAAAATCTATGTGAACCCTTGTCCAGGGGCGCGCGTGGTACTGCCACGACTGTATCGGGGCCCGTGGTGGCGCGTCCGCCTCTGCTGCACAAGTCTCACATTGCTTACATAATGCTTCCACGGCAGCGTCAATATTAGGCCACCATACATAGCTACGTGCCAAGCTTTTTGTTTTTACGATCCCCATATGACTGCTATGAAGTTGTTTTAAAACATCATTCTGTAACGAAAATGGTATCACCATACGATAACCCCACATAATACAACCACACTCTGTATATAACTCATTACGCCTCATAAAGTATGGTTTGATACTTTCTGCACCTGCACAGGTTGAAGGCCACCCGGATTGTATGTAAACTAAAACCCTACTTAACAGTTTATCTACAGCCGTCACTTTTCTAACGTCATGGCTCGTAATTGGTAAAAAAATTTCAACGAAATTATCATATGTATTTTCTTTTTGTAATATTAAATTTTCTTTACAACCCTTGTACGGCAGTCGTGATAATGCGTCGGCACAATTCTTACTCGAAGAAACATATTCAATGTCATAAGTATACCCAGCCAATAACACCGCCCAACGCTGTAACCTAGAAGCAGCCATCACCGGAATACCGACTTTATCTCCAAAAATATAAGTGAGAGGCTTGTGATCGGTTCTTAAAATAAATTTACGACCATAAAGGTATTGATGAAATTTACGAACTCCGAACACTATAGCGAGTGCCTCCCGATCTAGTTGTGAGTACGCTCGCTCGGCTTGCGTGAGCGAGCGCGACGCGTACGCTACAGGAAGCTCGCCCCTTGCAGTTATGTGCGATATCACCGCTCCTATGCCTACACTGCTCGCGTCTGTAGTTAAAATTAAAGGTAACTCCGGCGTGTAGTGTATTAGTACTTCACTACATGTTAATAAATGCTTCACTTTACTGAACGCATGTTCACATTCTCTGTTCCAGCTATACGGAGCTCCAGCTTTAAGCAACTTATACACAGGCGCTAGAATTGTACTAACATTTCTAATGAATTTCACATAGTACATCACCATACCAATAAAATCTCTTAGTTCAGAAATATTCGTGGGAGCTGGGGTGTTAATTATAGCTTTTACTTTGTCTGGGCACGTGTGAACCCCTTCTTTACTAATCGTGTGACCTAGATAGTTTACCGATTCAGCAAAAAATACACATTTATCTTTTTTTACTCTGAGCCCGTATTTTTTTAAACGATCAAATACTTTGCATAAGTTGCGCATGTGTGCTTTGTTTGTGGGTCCCGTTATAATAATGTCATCCAAAAACACCCCCACATTTGGTAAATCTGCAAACAACTGCTCCAAATGTCTTTGAAAAATGCCCGGACTTGATGCTAAACCGTATACTAGCCTATTATACATAAATAATCCTTTATGAGTGTTAATCACTGTGTATTTTCTTGTTTCATCCAGCTCAAATTGAGCGTATGCCTGTGAAAGGTCAATTTTACTAAAATGCCGGCCACCCTTTAAACGAAGTAGTACTTCCTCTACTTTGGGTAACGGATAACGGTCCACTTCTATAACTTTATTTAAGGTTAATTTGTAATCTGCGCAAATTCTAATGTTACCGTCCTTCTTCACGACCGGCACTATGGGTGTTACCCAGTCAGAACGCGCCACAGGGGAGAGAATGCCGTCTCGCTGCAGCTGGTCCAGCGCGCGCTCCACCGGCTCGCGCAGCGCGTACGCCAGTGGGCGTGCGCGCATCAACACCGGCCGCGCCCCCTCGCGCACGCACACGCTCACCGTGCCGCCGGTGAAACGGCCCAACCCGTCCGCGAACACTTCACAGTATCTGGTACTAAAAGCAACCACATCAAATACACTGTTTTTGTACATCACAATATCATTACTATTACACTCATAAGTTACTGTAGGTAATTTTATTTTTAGTTCTGCCATCCACTGACGGCCTAGTAAAAGTGTTTTGCCATTCTCGACAACATATAAATCTAATTGTTTATGCCCATTCCTATATTTCACTAATGGTTGTATAACCCCAAGGGGTTTTACTAACTCGCCGGTATAATACTTAAGTGTTAAATTACTAGGCTTAAGTTTAACATCATTAAACAATCTACTATAACACTCCCAGCTTATGCATGACACCGCACTGCCGGTGTCACATTCCATTTTAATGTCAATACCATTTACATTCAGTTCGACATAAATAGGCTTACACTGCGTTGCTGATAATTTACTTAAATCCACAATTATTACCTCATCGCTCTCCGCGCCATCACTTTCATTGGGATTTATTTGAAGCGCGTCCATATCCACCTTGTAATGTTCAAATATATTCGGACACATACGTCGCAAATGTCCTACTTGGTTATAAACTCGGCATACATAACGGCCGTACTTGCACTTGCTTGTGTCATGACGCGCGCCGCATACTCGACACTGTTGATGCCGCGCGCGCTCACCCAGCTTCATGAGTGCGGGCGCTGCCAATGCGCGCGCGCCGCGCTCCCGACCGTTAGACGTTGTCGTATCGAAAGATGTTGTCGCTCCGCGGACGTCACGAGTGGCCACCGCCGCCGTACCCTTCCGTCGCGAGCCTGCTGACATCGCTTGACACGTCACCGACGTCGTGGATGCACCCTCGCTTCTCGACCCACTTTGTCCTTCCACGGCCGCTGCGTCTTTTTCTGCTGCCTCCATACTAACCGCCAACTTATACGCCTTTCCGAAATCCAAATTACTTTCGGCGAATAATCGCTGTCGTATGGTTTCATTTGTTATGCCACACGCTAGCTGATCTCTCAAGCTTTCTTCCAGCCAGGACCCAAAGTCACATGTTTTGGACATCTTCTTCAAGATAGCCGCGTATTCCGATATAGTTTCACCTTCTTTCTGTTTCCTGTGTCGAAACTTGTATCGCTCAGCCAACTCACTTGGTTTTGGTTGCAAGTGTTTTTCCATGACGTCAACGATTTGCGCTAACGTTTTGCTTTTTGGTTTAACCGGCGTACACAAATTAACCAGAAGTTCATAACACTCCGCCCCCATCACTGTTATTAATGTAGGCACTTGTAATTCGTCTGGGATCTTGTTCACTAAAAAATATTGTTCTAATCGTTCGACGTACAACCGCCAATCGTCACTGTGGACTTTGAACTCAGCAATTTTACCGATCGACATTTCCGATTATATATTTAATATTGCACGAATCACGCGTAGAATCGTCTGTACTCGTCGCCACTGAAGAATATGGGAGCTACGGGAACTATCGGGAGCACAATAAAACATGGACTTCACTGATAGACGTATATTCGGAGACTGACCCGCGGCTTGTGACAAACAAAGACTTAATTCTAAGTACCCACTATTACAAATATATCACAGATACCATGTCAGCCTTTTGGCTTCTGACTTCTCGCAACGAATGTCAAAGTTCTACAAATGGCAGCCGGGACCAAGGGGTAACGTGATTTCCGAGGCTTGGAGGAAACTCGGTAAGTAATTATGGTCACCCATCCACGGACCAACCTCGGCAAGCACGGCTTAACCTTAAAGATCGACCCATGCGGCTGTTATTATTTAGCCACGAGCTCCTCAACTCAACTGTTTGCAGTATGGTTGGGAATTTAAGTGATAAAAGGCTCGCTGCAATATTATTAAGTTAGTTTTAAGTTATTTTGCTGCTCCCTTACAGGGTCATGTAGTCTCTAGTTTTAAGCCCAGCTTGTAACTATGATTATGTACAAAATGTAATGCATTAAATAAATAAATACATTTTATATATCAGCAAACTATCAATATTTTCAACATTGAGTAACCAGTCGTTGACTTGCTCGTTAGTATAGTGGTTGCAAGCGCGAATGCTGAACATAAGATCCTGAATTCGTTTCCCGGTTGCATAGTGCCAAACTGTATTTTACCACAGACACGGGTTGCTATGTGCTCGCGGGTAGTTTGCTTTAATGAATGAAGAGAATAGTACATACTGGCACAGACAATGTCTGTGTTGAAAGACATTTTGCTTAAGAGTATTAGAGCGCAATACATACAAGTACAGACAACCACCATGTCATTATAATGTGAAACCAAAAATTGTACATTATGCTATCCTGTTAAAGCAAACTCCAAACCACAGCTCCAAACTAAGGCGTTGTCGACGTAGCCCCGCTACGCGGGCCTCCTATTTCTGTCTGCAGGGTTTAAAGTACTAAGACTCCCACATCCCCTTCGAACCTAACCTGTCCGAGTCGGGGTGTCCAATGTCCCGAGCTCGCTTCGCTTGCACTTGCATCCTAAGTTCCCCTTAATGTGTTTCACTACACTGACAAATCATTTGCTCTGCACTCGTACGTAGTTTGCTTTGAAAATGACGAGCATAATGTACACTAATACAGAGAATGTCTGTGTAGAAATACATTTGGTTCTATAATGTAACGAGCACTAAACGGTCCAGCACAGACTATGAATGTCTGTGGTAACATACAGATTGGCATTACGCTTCCCGGTTAGGCAAAGTGTTATTTGGTTTTTCTATACGGAGTCTGGATTTGTACCCGGTTGATGGCAATAGGCTCGCTCGGGGATCACAGGCGTGATGTTATGTACTCAATCGTGAATTATATACATTTTGCTCTAACAATAAATGTAGGTATAAATTAACAAAGAAATAAATGTACAGTCTGCAAATGGAGATAAGTAACCAGTTACACATACTAGTAGTATTCAGTACAGTAATAGTTACTACTATTACTGTAGTATTATTACTCATATTAGTAGTTATCTCCTTTGCAGACTGTACATCGCAGCCCGACACGGACTTTGCATCACTGTCAACACCACATTGATCTTTATTCCCGTTGCAATAAGGTTGTTGTTTGGTATAACTGCTGAGGTGTGAAATTATTGTATACTGAGTGTAGGTAAATTTTGATAGATACGTGATAATAACAGAGGCCCTAGCTCGAGCGCGCGGTTTAAACGTAACGTAAATACGGCGATTTTTGAATCGCCAATACAGGTTTATTTTCCTACGGCATTTTAGTTATTTTTTTATTTTAGTTGCTCTGTATGGTATCGGACGTAAAGAATAGCACCATCCCATATCTTCCCGTGGGTGTCGTAAGAGGCGACTAAGGGACTTGCCAGAGAATGGGCAGCAGCGTTCTCTGTGCTTTTGTAGCAACCGTACTGCGATCGCTAACCCGCCTGCCAAGCGTGGCGATTATGGCAAAACCCCCCTTATGTCAATGTGGCGTTGGGGGAGGTTTATGTCCAGCAGTGGACGTCTTTCGGCTGAAATGATGAATGATGAGGGTAAATAAAACGTTAGAAGGCTATCAAAAGTTGCTACAAATCAACATTTTTTTTTTCGGTTGGGAAATTATCAGATAACCCTGGTCTGGGCGAAGAGGAAGGGAGTTTCAGACTGTTACTGACTATAACCCATCCATATTCCTTCTCAGTCCTTTGTGTTCCAGGGCCACGGTATCTCTTTCGAACAGTCCCGCAGCCCTGGCAGATGGAAGTAGATACCCTAGGTACACCCACATTTCGGAGGTTAGGTTACAAAGTCCCAAATAATATTTTCATTTGTCTAAATCCTCATATCGCACATCTTCTTTTTCGTGTGTTTAGTGCCTAAAATGGTATCAGAGTTTTTACCCCACCCATAGCCTCTGACTAGCCTTTACATGCCGTCGAGAAATATCTCTCAGACATGCTAGTTTCCTCACGATGTTTTCCTTCACCGAAGCAAGTGATAATAATACAATACGCACATGAATCCGAAAAAACAGAGGTGCGTGTCTTGGGTTCGAACTCGAGACCTATCACTTGGCAGTCCGAAGGTCACACCACTAGGCTATATTGAACTCTAGAAGGCCCTTTACCAAAGCTTAAAATCAAACAAGGAAACTAAAATGTTACCAAACTAGCCATCAGTCTATCATTAGACCCGTTGACGCCCAAGGCGAGATTCTTTCGAGATTCTGGTACAATCTCCACTGGTATGCCATCCTCGTCAAGTTTATAACCATTTTCTAGCTCATCCAGCATCGGTACCATTGGTGCAGGTGTAAGGTCTTCATTGCTGACTGATGATGTGGCTACTACAGTTACTAACAACGTGAAGTGAAGTAGGCTGTATATCTGGAAGAATGTGCATTTTTTTAAAGGCCTGTTGTTGTTTTAGGCTAGTTTTCCCAGGAAAACTAGCCTTACTGCTAAGGATGTAAAAACAATGGTTCTTTCAAAAATCAGATGTTATTCTCTGGAAAAAAATCCAAGGAAGCAAAAGCCCGAAGCAAGTTGATATTCTGAGAAAATTTAGGTAGATAATCATCTGCCTAGCCTTTTCCTAACAGCAGTTTCAGTCTAACCGCATGCAGCTGAATACCAGTATTTTATATTTAGCGACTGCCTATCTGACCTCCACAACTAAGTTAGTACATGTAATATGATACCCCTTGGTAAGACTGGTTATCAGACTTTCGGGCCACTGCCTACCCGTAACGACTGTCAGAGATCTACAAATTTAATTTACTAATTAAATTTTAGCTGTTCTGCAACTGTTGCACTGCATGGTAAAGGTATTTCTTTCCCTTTTTCAATCAAAGTAATGTTGAGCCAATATGAATCAATTGCCTTTAAACGTCAAGCTCTTCCAGCCACTGGCCAATGATTTATTAAAAACTAGCTGTCCCGTGCAACTTCGTCTGCGTCACATTTTCCCCGTTTTCACAAAATTTTTCATTGCTGCTCCGCTCCTATTGGTCGTAGCATGATGATATATAGCCTATGTCTTTCCCCAGGTTGAAATCTATCTTCTTGCCAAATTTCATTAAGATCCGATCAGCCGTTTAGTCGTGAAAAGGTAACAAACAAACAAACATACAAACAAACAGAGTGACTTTCGCATTTATAATATTAAGTATGGATGGATGGAAAAAATAACTGACCTTCTTATTTCACTACGACTTCCAACAAATATTATAACAGCTTGCTCCTGGACAGTCCAAAAGTGATTGTAAATTGTTTACTGAAGAAAGCAGTATTTATATCGTATGAATACAGTGAGTGCACGCAAATATTTTTATAAATATCTATTAGGTTAAGTCCTGTGTGGCCTGCTTTCCCTAATCCTAATCCCACCGTCAGCAAAAAAAATAACATGACGCCCGTAATCCCAGAAGGGTCAGGCAGAGGTGTACTAAATAGTACACAGATATTTCACCGGTTATGTTTAAGTACCATGTAATATGTGGAGAGCAACGGTGGACTAGTGGTGGCAGCCTCGACTTACGAGCAGTAAGCCGTGGGTTCGACCCCAGGCAGGCGCATTATCATCATCTGCCTAGCCTTTTCCCAAACTATCTTGGGGTCGGCTTCCATTCTAACCGGATACAGCTGAATACCAGTATTTTATATGAAGCGACTGCCTATCTGACCTCCACAACCAAGAAACTGGGTAATATAACCCTTGGTAAGAATGGATGTCAGACTTTTGGTTTCTGACTACTCGTAACGACTGCCAAAGATCTACAAATGACAGCCGGGACCAACGGCTTTACGTGCTTTCCGAGGTACGGAGGAAACTCGATATGTAATTATGATCACCCATCCACAGACCAAACTCGGCAAGCACGGCTTAACCTTAAAGATCGACCCATGCGGCTTTTATTATTTAGCCACGAGCTCCTGCAGGCAGATTACTTTATGTAATTTATTTTATCACCGCTGCCCTCAAAAACGGTGCAGGAAAACATCGTAAGGAAACCGGCACGTCCTAGAACTAAAAAATCGAAGACATGTGACATCTACCAACCCGCACTAGGCCCGCGTGGTGGATTACAGCCCACTCCTTCTCATAGAGAGGAGGCCTGTGTCCCAGCAGTGGGGACATTATACGCTGATGATGATGATGAATAGAAGGCGAGCCTATTGCAATCGACCGGGTACAAATCTAGAATCCGTGGCAGCTACTGACAAATTTTTGATAAAAACCCAATAACCACTTTGCCCGACCCGGGAATCGAATCCAAGACCTCATACTCAGCAGTCGCTTGGGGCCATTAGAACAAAGAGGCAGTCATAGAAAACAAGTTTTATCTTATTCTTCTTCTTATCGTGTCGATCTAAAATGAGACGGCCCCGAATTTGGCGACGAGTTTGGCGCTTTCAGTAGCATCCATCAGCTCCTGTGATGTGCCAGCAATAATGATTGATGACAATCCAAAGACCTCGTATAAAACCGGCTGTCTCGATTAACGATCCTCCTACCAGACAGGTGTTGTGTCTGGCGGGCAACTGCCCGACAGTTGTAGCCGGGTTTCCTATATACTCTTAAGTCGATGTAACCTTTGCATGTGAGATGTAGGAAATTGATGTTAGTCCTTCCGTCGTGTCATAGATGGCGCTGTAGTACTTTTTGTAGTAAGTTGCTTTTTGTAGGGCGCTACAAACACTATAAATAACACAGGAACAACAAAAAAATGCTTTCCAATTTGTGCCGCAAAACTCACTGCGACAATATTTGCGTCCAAGAGACACATCGAGATGAAATCTAAAGTCGGCCACACATCGATAGATTCTCGTTTATCGCCGAGATCTGTCACCCGTTACATGGAAACGCAGTGTCTACTCCCGGCGTAGGCTCATTTTCCTCCAAATACTCTAACGCTTAAACTGAGTAACAAAGTTAATAAAATTATAATATCATCACTCCAATTAGCCTCGAAAGGTAAGGCAAACGTGACCTTATCCCACATTACACTCAGTTTTATTTAGCTCCCCTGTAATAAGGACGAGTATATATTAACAGTAGCTGTCCGGCGCAACTTCGTTTGCGTGACATTTGCCCCGTTTTCGCAACATTTTTCATTGCTGTTCCACTCCTATTGGTCTTAGCGTGATGATGTATAGCCTATTGCCTTCCTCGATAAATGTACCACTGAAAGAATTTTTCAAATCGGACCATTAGTTTCGGAGCCTATTCAATGCAAACAAACAAACAAACAATCAAATCTTTCCTCTTTATAATATTAGTTTAGATTTAGATCAATCGGGCACACATCCAGACACTACCAGAGACCAGAATAACAGTTTGTCCGGGCCTCGAAACCAGAACCTCATACTCAAACCGCGCTTGCGACCACTAGAACAATGAAAAATATATTTTTGATAAAATGTATTTTAATTTGTCTAATAGAAAATTTGTAGAAAAAATCGTAGCATGGAGCTACGCCGTAGCTGGGAGCGTAGCGCTATGAGATCATTGCTTAACTTTTTTACTGTTTGGCGCGAGATTATGTTTTAAATTTCAACGGAAGAATAAAATATCATGAATATCATGTTGTAATAGCGTATTGAATCGATTTTTGGTAAACTATTTTATGATATCGGCCGCCGGCGCCACTTTCAGACTTCCTCTTATACACCGTGGCATTTTAATCGTCTTACAACGGCAGCCCACTTCATGTATCCAATGATTAGTAAACATTCATAATAAAAAAAAACATATTTATGAACATTTGAATAATTAAAAAAATGAAAATATTATTTATTATTATGACGCATGACGTAGTTTGAAACACCCTGTTATGAGCGCGGTCCGAGCATTGCGTTCCAAAGGCGGCACGGACTGAAGCGGCGGCATCTTTAACAGAGTTCATTCCCCCTATTGCAAAAATGTGTTTCTTACTATTGCAATAATAAGAAATTACTATTGCAAATAAAAAAAAAAAATCGTGTCTGGAGGTATTTTATGTCGGATACATTGAGTGGACCACCTTTGTAAGACGATTAAAATGCCACGGTGTATACTCATTTCAACAACTAAATACAGTACGAAACACTAATTTAAAAGCTGCAACTAGCACCTTGTATAATTAATTATTTCAAATCGGTGTCATTGCACTTTCATTCTCATTAGATTAGCTGCCAATTTATTACTAATCTTATTTCAGTGGATTAATTAAGTAAGGATTAATGCCTTCCACAATGTAGGACAAATTTACTGGTATTTTTTTTTATTGTAGGCCACAAATTCCGAGTTCATTGGTGCAGCGGTGCATTTTATGGAACTGCTCCTGCATTGCATTTCGGGGGGGGGGGGGGGGTGGGCAGCAAAGGGACAGGCTGATTTATAATTTCAGGCTCAGGATCGCATCTTATCGCATGGCGTGCTTCTGTAAAACCCCGGCTGCACGCTAAAAGAAATGCTCGGTTGGCAGTGTGGTAACGGCCATGGGTTCGACCCCAGGCAAGAGCGTTGCTTTGAGGGATTTATTTCGTCACCAGTGAAAAAACGGTAAAACAAAAACATCGCGAGGAAGCCGGCAGGGCCTATCTAGAACCACAGTCACCTACAGAAGAGTAGTACACTTCTACCAACTTATCGGTGCAGGTGGAAAGTCACAAAACTAAAACAAATTTTACCAAATTAAAAATGTTTGTCTTCGCTCATTTTGTCTTGACAAGAAGCGCCACCTTGAACTGCACACTTAAAGTGGACATACTGTAGTAATTATATTTTGTCTAGTGCGATAATGAGTGATAGACTAGACGGTATGCATAGATTAAATCAGACTATCTGTCTATTCTTTAGTTTTATTGTATCCACAAAACTAATTGATTAAGTATAGATAGAGTTAAGCAGATATTATTAATCTTATCAGATTTATCAATATAATACTATTAATACTGCACATAGCTTAGGCTCTAAATACATACTTTGCTAAAGTATTTTGTGGACCTAGCTAAAGTGAAAAAGAAAAGGTAATAGTACTCTTTTTAATTAATTATTTATTTTGTTTTTTTATAGGATTGTGCAAAGCAACGGAAGGGTGACGCTTTTCTTAGTATTTGTGTCATCATCTGCCTAGACTTTTCCCAAACTATGTTGGTGTCGGCTTCCAGTCTAACCGGATGCAGCTGGGTACCAGTATTTTACCTCCACAACCCAGTAACTGGGTAATACGAAAACACTTGGTAAGACTAGATGTCAGACTTTCGGCTTCTGACCATTTGTAACGACTGTCAAAGATCTACAAATGACAGCCGGGACCAACGGCTTGAATGACGGTAAACAGAAGTGAAATAAATAACACAGCATAAATAAATAAACTCATGCCTTATATCATGCGGGTGAGTAGAAATGATAGAACGCCATCTGTTACTATCCTTAGCTACTCCTAGTTTTGTGAAATAAAAAAAACAAGATGGCGTTGTTTCAAGTTTATTTAATTTTCGTATTTCGTCACGCGCTAAAAGGTCCTTGTCCAACTATAAATATGTACAAGGTATGTTTAAGTAGGTAAGCAGTTCTTATATAACATAAGTCATTTTATGTAAATACCAATATCAACTAGTTATTACGACATAAGTTCTGAGTAATGTAATTTAGCAGCGGTGGGCCAGAGGTGCCAGCCCCGACTTACGAGCAGTAAGCTGTGGGTTCGAACCCACGCAGGCGCATTACTTTGTGTAATTTATTTCATCACCGCTGCCCTCAAAAACGGTGAAGGAAACCAGCATGTCCTAGAATTAAAGATTCGAAGACATGTGACATCTACCAAGCCGCACTTGGCCCGCGTGGTGGATTACAGCCCACTCCCTCTCATAGAGAGGAGGCCTGTGTCCCAGCAGTGGGAACATTATAGGCTGATGATGATGACAGCGTGGTCAGGAAAAAAGCAAATAATTCAGACAGTTTTTTTTGCATGTTTTATTAACAGGTTTAAAACCTGTTAATTAGAGCAGGACGTAATGTACCTCATCCTTCATAGAAGAGGGAGTATCTTTGACTGCCTGGTATCTGGGTGTACGATAAATAATAACATAAATATCGCGATGTACGCAATGTCAGCTTAGTTCTTATGTGTAGGTGTCGCCACACAATTCGTGACAAATTGAAACATATTATTTAAAAAAAAAACATAGATGAGGTGCCTACTTCTCGTTATGACGCTCGCAACACGAGCTACCAAAGCTAGGTTTGAGGCAGCGCAAGAGTTCCGCCAGATAGAGGAAGGGGTGTACGTTTTAGGCCCTGAAGGGGGTGAAGAATCCGGGGTCATGTTACAGCCAGAAGGGGATGAAAGGCTAGTTATTACTGTACGACCAGAAGAGGGTGAACGGCCAATCATTATTGTACGACCACAAGAGGGCGGAGATTCCGTGGTTACTTTAAGGCCAGCTCAGGGTGAAGAGGAGAAAGGGACCACTCATAGCAAAAATATCATTATGGGAACCATAGGCTTGTGGGATAACATGCTAGCTCAGTAAGTAATATTAAATGTTCTGTTATTAGTCGGTGCGGGAGTACGGCATCGGTATTTCATGTACTCATATGGACGACATCACAAAGACGCGCGGGAGCCGCGCACGCTCTGTGTGTGATGTTGTCCATATAAGTACATACATGCATTACAGATGCCGTACTCCCGCGCCCGACTCACGTACGTCCTGTCCCTGTGTGTCTTGCGCTTTAAAGTGTGCACTGGGATGATATGCACTTTAGTTGCGCGGTTCATTTGTTTTCCAGCCCTTCATTTGTGTGTGCCTTGGGGACACAGTGGACAATCTCGCCTACATTTATTAAACATACAAAGCGATGCCATTCGTACCTCACATTACCGTTTGTAGAAATTGGTCTACGCCTTCAGTACCCTTCGACATCAGCACCTGCTTTGCCTTTTCCCAACTACATTGCGGTCGGATTTTAGCCTAAGTATTTTATTTAGTACTAACCAAGTAACGTTAACAGGAAACATTGTTAACGATTAAGTTATTATTGGCCCAAAACGAACTATTGATTTCAGTTGAAATTTTATTGCAAAAATATTTAGTTTTAATTCCGAAAAACAGGACTCAATGAATGGTGAAATGGTGGGTGGTGGTGGTGGTGGGTTTTACCACCTTGGATTGAGCGGTGTTTCTCATGACTAAATGCAAATGCAGAAGGTCTTGCAATCATAAAATCAATATTTTTGCTCAATACTTAAGTGTCACGGATTCAACTTGATTAATTGATTAAATATTAATTTTTCCAATCTACATATTATAATTACATATTTAATTTACTCGTTTTTAATTGTTGAAAAAATGGGTGTTCTTTATTTACATAACTATCTATAACGAAACTTAAAATAATAATAAAATATGTACATAAATTAGAAAAGAAGAAAAGCATCAACATGCCAGGGCGGGTGTTTGAGCTTTTTGGGGTTGGAACACTAGGGCCATGGGGTCCAAATGGCCACCTAGTCTTTCGGGATATCGCCAAGCGGTTGGTCGACTCCGCCCGTGACCCTCTAAATGACTGGGCTATTTTTTGGTTAAATAATCAGCATTGCCATTCAACCAACTTGCCAGCCTTCTTGGCACTATTCATATTGACATCGATTTGGAGGTTTTTTTTTTAATGATCTTGTTTTTCATTTTAGCTACACACCTCGGGCCCAAGCCGTAGCGAACCAGGTTGTGACTCATATTATTTCCTTCCAAGGAGCTGCTCTCACCCGGATAAGTTTTATCCGCACGATTCAGACGTCTGGACAGCTGGCTTCAGCGAGAATAATAAGGGTAGGCCTGGGGATGAATTTTGTGACTATTGGGTTAACTTCAGCTAAAGGCAGTGGCTTCCAGTACTCCCAATAGAGTACTGGAAGCCACTGCCAAAATATATTTTGGGTACATTTGGGGCCAAAATATTTTTCAAGAAATAAAATCCTTGTGAAATTTTTGTTTTTATAAATAACTGCTTCTTACACAAACATTATTGGACTCTTAACTTATTCAATGGTTTTGTGATCATTAAATAAGCTTGTGAAAAAAACGTTTTACAAAGGTTTTACTTAGCAATATCGTGACAGACGAAGTTCTACACTATTGCTAAGTAAATATGTGAAGAAACAACTAAGTGTAATTTTAAAATAACATAATGTGACAAGGGTCCGAAAATAAGTATTGCTTATTAATCACTGTAAATGTGATCGTACCAGTCTTTCGTAGCAACCATACGGAAAGGCCACCGTAGCACAGTGCTACGCCGTAGCATGCCTCGTAGTACTACGTGATTTGTGCTACGGCGTAACACGGGTTTAAAGATTTTTTATCGTAAATATCATCCATTGCTACATAGGATATGAACGTAGAGGCTTGCTTAATTGTTTGCCAGCCATGTATCATTGAGTAGCGTAGCCATCGGTCGTACTAAACCACTCCGTTCACATTTTTGTACGCAATCTTAATAACCGAGTCTGCGCTGTAAAACATGTTTAGCAGGCGTTTGTTCTGTATGAGTTTTCATATATGGCAACCCGTCTACTTTGCATGGGTGCAATAGCTACATGTCAAAACATTGAGATTTATCTGAGTTTAATACTGAATTAAACTTTCTAGACTTAATGCTCTAAATAATGGCAAAAACCACTTCATCACGGTATAGGAGACATAGAAGCAGTCACGACAACCGATTTTAATTAATAATACGTATTCATAAAGCATACATGGATTCGTGAGAAAACCAGCATATTCTAGAACTAAAAGTACGAAGACATGTGACATCTACCAACCCGCACTGGGCTCCCGTGGTGGATTAAAGCCCGCTCCCTCTAATAGAGAGGAGCCCTCTGTCCCAGCAGTGGGAACATTATAGGCTGATGATGATGATGATACATAAAGCACACGTATACATTATCTAAGTTAACCTACGTGTTTGTTTGTCATTCCGTCCATTTTTCGGACATAAAAAATTACTCTAAAGATACAGCATGGTCTGCAAACGAACATCTTATTGGTAGCTTTAAATATAGGATGCAGTGTTGCAGGAAATTCAAGATCATCATCATCATCATTTCAGCCCAAAAGACGTCCACTGCTGGACATAGGCCATTTCACATTGACATTTTGGACATTTTTTTTTAATTCTCGAGTTCAAACCCATGCCACGCACCTATAATCATAATCATAAATCTTTATTTATCTCCACATCAAGAAATAAAAGCGCTGGTTCCTCATTTCAGCCAAAAGACGTCCACTGCTGGACATACGTCTCCCCCAATGCCACATTGACATAAGGGGGGTTTTACCATAATCGCCACGCTTGGCAGGCAGGTTGGCGATCGCAGTACGGTTGTTACAAAAAAGCACAGAGAAGGCTGCTGCCCATTCTCTGGAAAATCCCTTAGTTCCCTCTTACGACACCCACGGGAAGATATGGGATGGTGCTATTCTTTACGTCCGACACCATACAGAGCCAAATCCAAGATAACAGAAACCAATTATTTTTTATTTGCCATTTAAGTAGTACATTTTATTTTAAATTGCACCATAAAAAGCGCTGTATCTCACGCTTCTTCTTGCAATAAACTTTGAAACTGTGGCAAACAACGCTGGCAACAAGCCAAGTACTGACAAATCACACTCCTTTGTAGAAACACCAGATGCTTTAAAACACGTGGTCTTATTTGATGTAGCAAATAAGCTTGAATAATTGGCAAAATATTTAAGCATACGTGGGACACTCAGAAAGTTTTGCGAAACTAAAAAAAATTGTTCTATACGTACATATATTTTTATTAAATCTTTTCAAAGTACTTTCCACCAGCCTCTATACAAAGATTCATGCGCCTAAACCAGTTTTCAAAACACTTTTTCCAGTCCGCCGCAGACACCTCGTTTACAGCCTGCTCGAACCCAGCCAGCGCATCTTCCGGCGACGAAAATTGTATCCCTTTGAGCTGATTTTTTATTTTTGGGAATAAAAAGAAGTCACACGGTGCTAGATCAGGGCTGTAAGGAGGGTGACCCAGGAGTTTGACTGGCGTGCTGTCCAGGAAGTCCCTCGTTTTGAGTGCGGTGTGCGCAGGTGCATTGTCGTGGTGGAGCAGTAGCCCGCGGAGCCCTGTGTTTGGTCGCTTGTTGCTTATAACAGAGAAAACTTCTGGCAAACATTTGGAAGTATACCATTCGGCATTAATGCTTCTTTGATCCCGTAAGGGAATTGATACCAAGTGCCCAGTCAAATTAAAAAAGCTAGCGATCAAAATCTTACCCCCGCTTCTAGATCGCTTCACTTTGGTAGGCGTTGGCTCATTTTGAAACACCCAAACAGTCGACTGGCGCTTGGTTTCTGGGTCGTATTGATAAATCCAGGACTCATCACCTGTAACGATGTCGTAAACACGCCGAGACGAGCCTGCTTCAAATTTGTTAAGCATATCACGGCACCATTCCACCCGGGCCTGCTTCTGAGCATCGGTGAGGTTGTGCGGCACCCAGCGTGATACTATCCTCCTCACGCGAAGATGGCTGTGTAGAATCTCGTGAACGCTTCCCGATCCAATCTTCAATATGTGTTGAATCTCCTGATATGTAATTCGCCTATTGTCTTGGATTAAATTTTTCACTGCTAGCACGTTTTCTTCGGTAACAGCCGTCAAAGGGCGACCGCTTCTTTCGTCATCCCCCAAAGTTGGTCGACCGCGCTTGAATTCGTTATACCAACGATACACGGTTGCCTTGGAAGGGCCTTCATCCATGAATGCCATTTGAAGTCTATCGTACGATTCATCCGGTTTCAGGCGACACTTGAAATCGTATAAAATCATAGCTCTAAAATGTTCCCGGCGCAGATCCATATTTCAGTGAGACACAATACTTTGAATTAACTCGCAAAAAATGTGGAGGGAAATTTTGAAATTGGAACTTACTTATTTTTACTTATAAATAATCATATTTTCGAAAAACATAATAACTGGCCAGTCTCCCATATATAAAAACTTTTTTTCGCAATACTTTCTGAGGGGCCTGGTACATATATACAATTATCTGGCACGAATAGTCGTGTGACTTCTTTTTTTTTAAGCCACACCCAGCCTTCACACACCACCTTGCCACGGCCACCCACACGCCGCCGCCGTTTCCCGCGTCTAGGGTCCGTGTCGTCAAAAATAAAAAAGTCTGTCAGGTCTATAGCTCTCATAGTTTCCTATCTTAGATTCCTAGAAGTCGATTGATGGATGGTGTTTCTGCTCTAATATTTTCGACAGGCGATAATAAGAGAAAGGAATTGGCAGCATTTTGGGGCTCAGAAGGGTATTTAGCCGGAACGGCCCACAACGAATGGACCTCGTGCCATTTGACAGTAATAAAAATAAATTAAAACTTAAAATAAAAATTGTCTACGTTCGAAAGGACCGGTGTTATAATGATTTCAAAATTAATTTCAAGGGACGGTCGCATACATTGTGATAGCCGCAAAGTTTATGAATTTTAACTATTTAAATAAGCGTTCATCAATGAAAGTATGTACTATGTGTTATAGTCTATGGTTAATTGTTTATGATCTAGTTAGTATGTCTATGCCAGTTTTGTCTTTGATCAGACGTCACTTGGAACTTCCGCATATAATTTGTGAAAGTCTTATCTATTATAGTTTCTTAATAAAAGATGGAGTCCAACAGTGAACGTGGTGGTTTTAATTGAAAGCCCTAGTCTCCGCCTCCTGTCAAGACCAATAAATAAACATGGTGTCAGAAGTAACGAGGATGAAAATGGAAGATCCAAGGTTCAGCGTGGTTATGACCGCCACGATCAAACCGCTGAACGTCGATTCAGATCTCACAGCAATGTCAACTGCTTGGAGATTATAGAAACCTCATCTATCTCGAGGCAAATACAATCGAAAAAGAACCGGTAAGCCGACAAATAGCCATTTTTCTAAGTTTAATTGGAGATGATTGCCTAGAAATTTTCAACTCATTTGGTCTAGATAGAAAAGAAGAGTCACTAACACTTGAAAAGGTTATTCAAAAATTTGACGATAAATTCCTCCCACATAAAAATATCACTGTCGAAAGATATAATTTCTTTACGAGGAAACAAATGAATGAAGAGTCAATTGAAGAGTATGTCACAAAATTAACAAATATGGCAATCAGATGTGATTTTGAAAATTTGAAAGAACAACTCATTTGCGACATGTTTGTGATTGGAATAACCAACAGAAAAACTCAGGAAAAATTACTGCAGCAAGAGGCACTAACAATAGAGAAAGCCATAAAAATTGCAAAAAGCATCGAGATTTCGCAGAGAGAAACTGAAAAACTTCAAATGTCAAACACAAAAGTAGAACAAGAAAATTCTGTCCAAGCTATCAAGTCATATCATCAAAAGGAAGCAGCCAACTCAAGTCAAAGAAATCAGTCTAAGTCTCCGACAAGAAATAATAACCATTCAAAATTTCAAGTCTCAACACAGTCACAGTCACCTAACCAAAAGTTGTGCAACAGGTGTGGTCAAATTCACAGGTTCAAGTGCCCTGCTAAAGGGAAAGTCTGTTCAAACTGTAAAAAATATAACCATTTTGCTCAATATTGCTTCTATAATAAAGATAGCAACGCTAGAAAGGTAAGCATGATAAGTCAGTCATCTCAGTCACAATATAATGAAGAAATAAATCAGTCAAATCACTATGTCATAAATGCTGTGAATAAAGAGTCAAATGAATGGAATATAACAGTCAAATGTCATGATCATGCATTATTGTGCAGAATTGATACAGGTGCTGACACAAATGTCATTTCGAAATATACATTGGAGAAAATAATAAATGCAACAGGTCAGGAAATCAACATTTTGAGAACCAATAATAAAGTCTTTTCATTTTCAGGACAACTAATTCCAAATACAGGGTCGTGCATATTGAAATGTAACTTTGAAAATGGACTTACAGCAAATATATGTTTTGTTGTTGTCAAAGTCCAATGTCAAACAATTCTTGGTTGGAAAATATGTGAAAAACTGGGTATAGTAAAAAGAATATTTGCATTGTCTGAAGAAACATGTCATGAAAACCAAAGGTCTGTAAATAATATTATTAATAAATATTCAACTACATTTGAAGGTTAAGGATGTCTTCCTACTCAGGCACACATAGATGTTGATTCCAGTGTCACACCAAAGGTATGTCCAGTCAGAAAAATTCCATTCGCCCTTCATGATAGGCTAAAGGAAGAACTATCCAATATGGAAAAACTACGAGTCATTGAAAAAGTAATAAAGCCAACCAAATGGGTTAATTCAATTGTCCTTGTAGAAAAACCCAATGGTAAATTGCGCATATGTCTTGATCCGAGAAATCTAAATGTAGCAGTCAAAAGACCTCATTATCCATATCCAACATTTGATGAGTTACGTTCTAGAGTCGCAGGTGCCACAATTTTTTCAAAATTTGATGCCAATTCAGGTTATTGGATGATACCACTAGATTCAGAGAGTAGTGACCTCTGTACATTCAACACACCATTTGGTAGGTACCAAATTTCTAAGGTTACCGTATGGAATCAATTCGAGTGGAGAAATATTTCATAGAACAATGTCAGAGCTTTTTGAAGGGCTCCCAGGAGTGATTGTGTATATTGATGATATCTTGGTATACGGGTCAAATGAAAACGAACATAAGCAACGTCTAGAAAGTGTGTTTAAACGAGCACAAGAAGTTAATTTAAAGTTTAACAAGTCCAAATGTCAATTTGGTGTAAAAAAAGTAAAATATGTAGGCCATATTTTCAATGAAAAAGGTATTTCACCTGATATGTCAAAAATAGAAGCCATAACTAAAATGTCTAGCCCGAAAAATATAAAAGAACTACAACGATTTCTAGGTATGGTCAATTACTTAGGCAGTTTTATTCCTAATTTGTCAACAGAAACAAATATGCTTAGAGATCTACTCAAAAAACAAAATGCGTGGCAATGGTCACCCATGCATGAACAACAGTTCACAAAGTTAAAGTCAATAATTTGTCATACACCAGTACTAATTCACTATGATGTCAAAAAGCAAATTAGAATGTCTGTAGATGCGTCAAAAGACACAGTAGGTGCTGTAATTTTTCATGACAAGAATCCAATTGCATATGCTTCAAAGTCATTAACACAATGTCAGGAAAACTATGCCCAAATTGAAAAAGAATTATATGCAATTGTATTCGGCTGTAAAAAGTTCCATCAATATGTGTATGGAAAACCAGTCTATGTAGAAACAGATCATCAACCATTAGTAACCTTATTCAAAAAACCACTGTCTGATGTACCATCAAGACTTCAAAGAATGATGATCACCTTACAGGCATACCATTTAATTGTAACTTACACAAAAGGTACAGAAATGTATATTGCAGATACACTATCAAGGTCAAAAGTCAATAACATAGAAGTCAATGAAATTCTAGAAGAAATAGAAAATAATATAGAAATTCATGTCAATTTACTAACATCAAATTTGGCTATCACACAAGAAAAGCTGAATAAAATTTTGATGAATACAAACTCGGATAATACATTGCAAAAGTTAAAAGAATCTTACAAACAAGGATGGCCAAGTTGTAAACAAAATTGTGATCCAAGCTTATTACCTTACTGGAATATTAGGCATGAAATACATGTAATTAACGATTTAATATTCAAAGGTAATGCCATTATCATTCCTACTGTAATGAGATCAGAAATACTGTCAATTTTACATGCAAGTCATATGGGTATTGAAAAAACCAAAACATTAGCCCGAGGAGTAGTCTATTGGCCTAACATGAATCATGAAATTGAGGTCCTCATAAAACAATGTGAGGCTTGTCTAACATTTAGTCCAAATAAAACAAAAGAGCCTTTATTGCCACATGATCAGCCCACCCTCCCATGGCAAAAATTAGCCACAGACCTATTTGAATACAAAGGAAAGAAATATTTAATTGTTGTAGATTTTTACTCAAATTATTTTGAAGTAGCACAGTTAAATCAAAACACCACTCATTCTACTGTCATAGCACAATTGAAATCAATTTTTTCTCGACATGGAATCCCCTTGCAATTAGTCAGTGATGGAGGTCCACCATTCAATTCAATAAATTTCAAAGATTTTTTGAACATATTGTGTCAAGTCCACATTTATCTAGGTCAAACGGTCTCGCAGAAGCAACTGTGAAAATAGTTGAAAACATTTTTAGAAAATGTGATGAGTCCAATACAGACCCATATCTAGGTCTATTACAATATAGAACCACCCCAAGAGGTAATTTAAAGTCACCCTCACAGCTACTAATGTCTCGTCAATTAAGAACTAAATTACCAACCCAATTGTCCAGTCTAAAACCGAAAGTTGTCAAATTTTCAGAACACAATCAACAGAAACAAACAAACATACAGAACACAAAAAAACATTATGACAAGAATTCCAAAACATATCCAGAGCTTAATATAAATGATGATATCTATTTCAAAAAAGATCCAAAAGGAATCAAATGGTCAAAAGGTATTGTCATTTCTAAAACTAAATTTCCTCGTTCATATATAGTCAAAGACGAAGTAGGAAATAGTTACAGACGAAGCTCTCAGCATATCCAGTTGACACATAAAAATCTATCAAACTCTCAATCAATTTTGAGTCAGTCACACTCACAGTCAGGCAGTAACAGTCACGTAAATAACTCATTTCAATCAAATAATACTTTTCACTCACAGTCAGGTCAAAATTCAAGTCTACAAACAAAGTCAAAAAGTCAGCCTGAGGAAAAGGAAAGAGATGATGAGATAATTACTTATTTAATTTATAAGCCACCTCAGACTAGATCAAGGTCAAATAGTCATTCATCAATTTCAAATTTGTCAAACCTGTCTATGAACTCATTTTATGAGTCTACACACTCTGATGGTGTGGAAATAGAGTCTCCAATATTTGTAGATGTGAATGCAACACAAGAAACAGACAGTCATGATGATACACTAGTAGAAGAAACTAGTTCAAGTAATGATTCTAAAAACAGTGTAATCTCAGTTCATTCTTCAGAAAGTCCATCACCATCAACTTCTTATTCAAATGTGCAATCTGAGACCAGTCCTCAAGAGTTAACTGAGAACAATCCAGCTCAAAATGTACCACTAGCTGATAAGCCAGTATATAGTAGTCGAGGAAGGTTAATTAAGAAAAAACAACAGTTTGATGTATAAATGTTTAATGTAAAATTTATTGAACATGAAAACATAAAAAGTAGCATTACACTTTACCTATTATAAAATTACATAACAATGTGTCACAGTGTCTTACATATAGTTTAGGCGATAATTAGTTAAGCTAGATATAGTTTATAGTTAAACAAATGTTCTTTATAAGTTTATTTACTATGTTTTGTTTTAGTGAAACTATTAGAGACAAGCTGAAGTTCTTACTTTCAAACATAATGTCAATGTCATAACTGTCAAAATGACTTCAATTTTTCTTTATTGTCAAAGTCTCAAAAAGGGGCATGTTATAGTCTATGGTTAATTGTTTATGATCTAGTTAGTATGTCTATGCCAGTTTTGTCTTTGATCAGACGTCACTTGGAACTTCCGCATATAATTTGTGAAAGTCTTATCTATTATAGTTTCTTAATAAAAGATGGAGTCCAACAGTGAACGTCGTGGTTTTAATTGAAAGCCCTAGTCTCCGCCTCCTGTCAAGACCAATAAATAAACACTATGAAGCAATGACGGGGCTTTTCTTTCCATGTAACATGTTTTTTTAACTAAACAGCACAGAGTTAAAAAACAAGGAGCACTTAATTCACTAAAAGAGAACATCTAAACGCATTCATTTGTAATGTCTAAACGTAGAAACAGCGACAGAAGCAATATAGGACTAAAAACGGTGGGCAGCTGGTTGAGCTGACGACATTGTTGCCATCGGAGGAAAACCTGGACATAGCTGGACCAAAAAAGAGAAGCCTATATGGATTGAAGCTATGACGATGGTGATTTATTTATTTATTTATTTATTTATTATAGTTAATTAAAATATGGTATTACACCAATTACAATAATTAACATAGAAACAGAAAGTAAAAGTAATTCATCCAGTTGACAACATTCAATGGTTTTAATTAAGTTCAATTAAAATTAAAACTAACACTTATCAGTGGACACTCTTGCATTCTTTCTCTCCCAGATCGCCAGACATATTATACGCATTAATTTACTCCATTCACCCGCAAACACATCACACTCTGGGTTGGCAGTACGAAGGACGCTGAGCGTTATAAGAGTACGACATGATGAACGTGGCTCTCTGTGCTTGAACCCACATTCTACAAGTTCATCATCATCATTTGCATTGGGGTCGGCTTTCAGTCTTACCGGATACACCTGAATACCAGTATCTTTCTTGGAGCGACTGTCCATTTAACCTTCACAAGCCGTATAGTACTAGGTAATACGGTACCCCTTGATAAGACTGGTCGTCAGGCATTTGGGCCACTGACTACCTGTAACGACTGTCAAAGATCAACAAATGACAGCCAGGACCAACGGACGGCTTAACGTGGTTTCCGAGGCACGGAGGAAACTTGTCACCCATCCACAGACAAACCTTGGCAAGTGTGGCTTTACCTTGAAGATCGACCCGTGCGGCTGTAATTATTTATCCATGACCTACAAGTTTTCAGTAAAAATTGCTCTTTCGGTAGAAGAAGAGTTGAACAAAAACCGAGCTTCTCAGTCACTTTGTTTATTTTTTATTTTCACATTTTCGAAGTTTTTTTTTATTTTTTTTATTTACGACCTTTGCACCACAATTTCTCCTGTATAATGTTAATGAAATGTTTGTAAGCACAAACATTTAAACTCACATATACAAACAGGCAGACCCGGAACAACTATCTGTAGGCCATACAAATATTTGTTTCGTGCGGGAATCGAACTCGCGACACGCAGCGCAGCAGTCGACCGCTCAACCACAGCGCCAACCGTGCCGTCAAAACGAAAAATGAATAAAAAGATAAATGATCGGAAAAGATAACTACTGGAACCTTTGGACTTGTTTCATAGTACAAAGATATAATTACTAGGGGCGGAGTCCAGAATCCATAAAGTAACGTTATCAAACGGAAATTAAACAACACAAAATCTCGAAAAAAAAAGTGATAATGGTTTATTTTTACCAAAATAACTTACATCCGATAAAAGGTAATCTTATAAACATTAAAAGATTTCCTTTTATCGGATGTAAGCTAATTATCTTTAGTAGTTAAGTGGTGACTAATATTAATATACTTATGTAACATAACATCACGCCTGTAATCCCCGAAGGGTTAGGCAGAGATGTACGCATTGGTACATCCACATTTCGCCACTTATGTTTAAGTCTCAAGGAGGCGATACTATTGCCATCGACAGGGAAGAAATCCAGACTTCGTGGCTGCTACTGAGAAATTCCGGGTTAGAAAAACCGAATAAGTCACACTGCCTTTTTTTTTTCGGATGGGCAATCATCAAATGATCCCACCCGCTCTGGGCGGAGCGGAAGGGAGTGTCAGACTTGACTGACTTAAACCCATCCATGTTCCTTCTTAGCCCTTTGTACATACTTTGCCTACCTCGGAATCGAGCTCAGGCCGTCACGCTCAGAAGTCGGGCTTGCGATCCCTAGGCATTCCGATCCAAAGAGGCTTTTCTTATGTACTAAAAATAGGTTTTTTTTTATCGTATTCTACCTTTTGTAGTAAGCAACGACTTATTGTCGGGCCTACGCTGTCCTCCCATACTTAAGTACTAACGCATTTAAATATTGTGAAACCAAATGATTTTAAAAGAGTAACCATGGAGTTTCTTGCAGTTTCTTCTCCATAGGATACGACCAACCCGAACCGTGCACCTTTTGTCGACGTTTTATATGTGCCCATGTAGGCCTATATAAAAAAATATATAGATTTGATTTTTATTTTGATAGATAACCGTTTTTAGATTTTGGGTAGTTATGGTACAAAATGAAAAGTTTTTATTAGAAACTCAGATTCAATTTTACTGTGAAATGCGTGCGTTTTGGGGGACTGTTTCTTGTTATTTTGACGTTCAAAAATTGCTGATTATCAGCTTAATTTGAATATGAATGACTTTTGATTTAAATAATATATTAAAGTACTAATTTCTAAATCTAAATTAATTACTAAACATAAAACTAGATAATTAAAACCAAAATAACAACAAATTATAAAAGGGCGTCAAAAAACTCCTCCTCAACGCTGTCAGCTGGTAACGTGCCCAAGCGACTGGCGGCGTTGCCACGTTGAATGGCAATACTTAGCCTCTGGCCAAAGTAAAACCCAGCCCTTGGGTCACGGGAAGCGTCAACTAGGCGTTTCGAAATTTCCTTAAAAAGGCTGTGAGCACTCGGACCCCACGGCCCCAGAGTTTCAACCCCAAACGGCTCGAAGATATAGTTACCACAAAGGTTACTATATTTACGCTTTTGATTTTGATTTATTTCTTTTCAAAAATGTGTCAAAAAACAATTTATTGAAAAAAAAAATAAGTACTCTGCGTTCTGTTTAAGGAAAATGTTGATTTAAACATGCAGTTATAACGTTATTGATAAAAAATTACAAAGGATTTATTACTTTATTTTATTATGTTAGTGCTCACATATTTTTCATGATTCACTTTAGATTAAAGTAGATGGTGAATTTGATGAATGAATTAATCTATTCTAATCTGATAAAATGTAGTAGCGATCAATTACTTAATTTATTTATTGTGTAACATCCGTTTTCCAGTGTAACCAGTCATATTTTTATAGAGGGATCGATACGGTCACGCGGTGATATTATATCACGGTATGATATGAAGTGCCTAACAATGCATACTTAAATAATAATGCTGTTTTGAATCAACCATTAGTAACGAGATGTAACCACAAATTCGGGCTGTCTTAGATTCATGATCCATAATTCCCAGTTTGCGTCAAAATTAGTGGTTATTATTCTTATGGGAATAATAAAACCATCAAAACTCGCGTTGTGGTAGAAATGAACGCCTCCTTAGTGGCAGGTTTATAAGACTGTGTTTGTCCAGTGGGGTAACCAACCAAATTGTTAGTATGCAGGCCATACAACCAATTTCGTTACCCCACTTCCATTTCAGCCTAATGCCTTCTTTTTTTACGGATGGGAAATCATCAAATGACTCCTCCCGCTCTGGGCGGAGCAGAAGAGAGTGTCAGACTTGTACTGAATAAAACCCATCCATGTTCCTTCTTAGCCCTTTGTGTTCCAGGGTCCCGGTATCTATTTCGAACAGTCCCGCAGCCCTGGCAGGCATCGGCCGTTTCGGCCCCTTCCGATTTGCTGACATCACCTTAAGGCGCGCGTGGAACACGAACGTACTCACTGTCCACAGGCCCGCGCCTACGGTGGCCGGGGGCCACTGGGTGGCCCCAGACGCCCGGGGCGTCTCCGGCGGCGGCTGGGACGTGACGCTCTCTCCCTCTCACGTTTTGCCACCGCATTCACATCCGGTATTTTTTCTCGAATTCGGAATTGGTGCAGTACCAAACGAGTAAAACTATAGATCAAAATAACAGTTTTACCATTGCCACTCGGCAATAGTACATTGTTACCCCAGGGGTGAAAGTAACCTATTCAGTCCTGAGACGGGGTTTGGCGCCTGAACGAAGTGAGGGCGCCAATAGTTCGACGGACTAAATAAGTCTTTAACCCGAGGTAAACACTGTGCTTTTCATTACGAATACAAGGAAAGTAAAAATAAAAACCATGAATTAGCTAAAGAAAAAATTTTTCTTTCCCGCTTTCCCGCCTGTTTTGTTTTTGTTCTGTGGCCAGCCAGCTATTCAGCCATTATTTTTCATTTTCGTCTTTGGAAAAATGGTAAATATCTTGCCCAACTCTATGTTATTTTAAAGAAATTGTTGAAACTAAATTATAATAAAGTTATTTCAAAAATATATATTCTTTAATCAATACTTAACTTAAAGTTTTTTCAATTTTACATCATGGCTGCATAGAAAATTGGAACATGGTTCAATAAACATGTGTAAATAGAACTAGTTTTTTTTATAATTGAACATATGTCAATTGAAAGCGATTCTCCCTAGGGATGAAAAGTATTACTTTCATCCGGCTCCTCAGGCTACTTCAGACCTACTTTCAGAGTATGAGTAATGAAAAGGGTATTTGTTTAATCGATAACAGTGAATAAAACTCTTTTTAGTCACTGAGTAAGTGTGAAGTGAGTTAATAATAAAGTAAATACGTTTTTACTATATTTTTGTTCAATCCGTAAGCACAAATTATACGAATTATGAACAAGAAATAAATAAAACGTGCTGACAAGAATAATATAATACTGAATTTCGAAAGCTGTTCTAATTGCAAAATACATTTTTAATGTTTATATTTAATCCTTGGTTCTCCTATTACCGATTATTTAATAAAATGTGATAAATATAAATACTATACTACTACTTATTTTCTTTGAGTCAGTGGTAAAAAAGTAGAACAAACAAATCGTAAAAAAAAACGGACCTTGTATCCCTCGAATTAAATTTCCTTTTTCATCTCTTGTTGTATAATCTAATCTAATAATATCAAATTTTGATACACTTAATCTAAAACGTAGATAAACAATGAAGTGACATATCACATAGTCACATTTGCAAGTATAATAATTTTCCTTATCCTTTCGTTTTCCTCCAATTGACAATGGTACTGACACCTATACTATTGAGATCAACATTTCCATGAAACAGCTTCACTTCGTGATACGATGATAATATAATCCTATCTATATATATTGTATCTGTGTACTATATATATACTATCTCCTTTAGAATCTAACATTGAGATACTGAGCTGCAAGAAGACAGCATCTGTGTTATTTTATTAAAACAAAATCAGTAAATGTAAGTACTTTTAAAACTGTTTTTTTTTTTTTTTTTTTTATTAAGTGATCCAATACTTTCGTGTTTAGATAAATCTTTTTTCAAAACACTTCATCGTTAACTCTGATCGCACTACGATTAAGTTCAATATGCAATGTATTTCACACTAGTGGTTTTTTTTTCATTTATCACAACCAGTGCGGAAATAAAATTTTCCACAAAATGGTTAAATTCCTAAAGACGGCGGTAATTGTTTTTTTTTTTTATCTCTCGTTTGCAGTAACTAAGTTTCCCCACTTGTATCAAAATGTACAGTAAATAAATACCTACATTTTGCAACAAAGTTTAGTTAATACAGGCCACCAATTTGAATTTTAATTCGAGCGGTATTTTAAATTATTAAAAATAACTTAGGCATTAAAATATAGTGTAAGTGTCTGTGTATAGTGTAGCCATTGAAACACTTTTCGAATGCAAACGAGCTATCAATACATGGGTAATAACGTGACATTTCAGATGAAGTCTTGCCTATTCCTCCTCGCTGTGCTCGCAGCTCTCGTCGCCTACAATGACGCGGCTGTAGTAAGGAATGCCACCGCCAGAGCTAACATGTACCAGGGGTATATCAGGCCAGGAGACAGACTGCTTCACAGGTTGGTACCTGCTGACATTAAACTACGTCTTTTTCTATAATTATGTTGTAAAATTTTAACCTATACGCAGCCAGGAATGAAAGGTGTGACATAATAAACGCAAGACGTCCCGTGTGGTCTCTCGGACCATGAAAATGAACAACTTTTGTTACAAACTTTTGGACTTTTTTTTTACTTTGTATAGGAACTGACGCGATAAGCTGATAAACATGACATCATCATCTGCCTAGCCTTTTCCCAGCTATGTTGGGGTCGACTTCCAGTCTAATAAACATGTATTCGAATTTCCAAAAATCATGGTCTGAGACACCACATGAGAGGTATTGTGTTTATTATGTTACACCCTGTATACGTACAGCTTTCTTGTACCTATGATATATGATTGTACAGACAACGACTAATCAAGCTACGCAAAACAATAGAAAGAAGCTCATACAAAGCGACGTCAGGTTAACTAAATATGTATTGCTTGATGTGTCACCGTTACACACGACACAATTGTGTTACATAATATGTATGGTTGGCTTACTTTTGCTAATGAATCATACTATTATTGTGATAAGCAATTAAGATATGCATCTGATGACTTAGCAGGTTTATTGACCGATGCGATACGATAGCACATTATAATCTTTGTCTTTCGGACTTCGTAATAATATTGTGTCATCGTAATTAATGCTGTTTTATTACTTATCGGAAGGACTGATAAGTTTAATGTTTTTTTCCTACATTTCTTGTTTTTTTCCTTTTTATGTTATCACCTACGTTATCTTGCGATTTATTTATATATTTTGTTTCGGGTTTACCCAGCAAGATTTGTGCTTGATGTACTCAAAAGGGCCCAGACAAAATGACGTTCTTACGGAGATAACAATAAAAGAATGTGTGTAAAGCGAAGCTTATGTCAATCCTATTGAAAGTTGTTGTTTAAAGTAGAAACGCTTTTAAAGCGATAGCCAATTTTCTGGTTCGCTCTCGTCTATTAACTTGGGTTTGGGTGAGCCCTGCTAGCCTACCATGACGTCTTAAAGCAGAATTGTTTTAGTCTTATTCCAGTGTGGGAAAGAGATGGCGCTAGACATCCTGTATAGCTCCGTCTCTTTCCCACACTGGAATAAGAGTAAAACAATACTGCTTTAAGACGTCATGGTAGGCCTTCTGGTCACCCAAACACAAGTTAAAAGACGAGAGCGTTCTTGGAAATTTGAGTTGTTTCTTTCAAAAGATAAAACATTTTTTTATATTTTTTCAGTAACTACTACTATAAATCACCAATAATGAACGCGGTACAGTACCAGGACATCACGTACCGAGGACCCAACAATGTTCGTATCTCGTATATCGCTGCGACGGAGGTCGGAGCCACCCAGTGGGGCATGCCTGCCGTCAGCCAGGGGGGCGTTGGCTGGAACAACGTCACTATTAGGCTGACATCCTCTAGAGGCTACGGGTACTACTATTATGTCGAAATCTGGGGCTATTAAATTCCTCAGGTGTAGACAACTGTAAAGATAAAGGATAACTTTTTCGCAGTTTTTTTTTTAGGAAGGGACTTTGATATTTGCATCTGTGGGGTTTATTTAAAGAAAAGGGGGTAACCAAAGAGTGTTAATAAGAAATTGAGTTTATAAGAAAATGTTCAATTAGGTTAAGAAAAATGAGGAATGTGATTTTAAAAATTCTGATTAGAACAAATTATATTATTTAATTTAATTTCCGTGTCTTTGTTTTGCTATCCTAAATGATTTTCAGACGGTGAAATTCTTCCTTAGAATGTAACTTTCATAAAACTACAGAATACCACATGCTGCAATCCTTGTATGAACCGTTTGCCAAGTCCGTGTTTATTCATCAGGTGGCCTAAGGAAGAGGCCTACCATGACGTCTTAAAGCAGTATTGTTTTAATCGGATTCTAGAGTGCGAAAGAGACGGCTCTACACGTCCTCTATAGCTCCATCCCTTTTCCACACTGGACAGACATTAAAACAATACTGCTTTAATACGTCATGATAGCTCTCCTGATCCGATGAATACACAACAATATAAAAGAATACGACATAGGATCGTTCAGTCTGATAACCAGTCTAACTATCATTTTACCTAGAATCTGGGTTGTAGGCTGTGAAGGTCAGACAAGCAGTCGCTTCAGTAGAATACTAAAACCTTGTTACCTCCCGGTAGCAAGCTTTGATAAATGATGTTTAATTTTCAAATAGGTTTTTTCAAAACGTCACGTCCCATGTTGTTTTTTACAAACTAGATGAGGCCAGTGTTTCGTTTCTGACTACTCTGAGAAGAAGCAGCTGAAACGAACTCAGAGGTCATACACTGGTATTCTTAGGCATGAACTGAGCCAAGTCGGACTTAACCACGCCTACATTCCGTTCCGTGTCTACATCCCTATGTGTTTATAAATTGACATATAAAGGAGGTGTCTAATGTAACGATAAGTAATAGAGAAGTATGGAAGAAGAAGACATGCTGCGCGGACCCCAAATAAATTGGGATAAGTGGGGGAATGATGATGATAAACGCCTACTTTTTATCTGTCAAATTTGAAGTACCGGAACACTATTCATTATAATTATATATCAGTCGGAGACGGACTACGAATCGAAAGCGCTCCAAAGGTCAAGCGACCTACTTACCAGTCTACCCACACCTAAGCGCGCTTACTACAGAGTCGTGATGTTTCGAGCTCGATGCGACGAGGACAGTCTGTGTCTGACCGCGGCAGAGTTAAGACGTCCCGAAACTGTAGTAAGCGCGCTTAGGTGTGGGTAGACTGTTAAGTAGGTCGCTTGACCTACTTACCAGTACTTATTTTAGTTCGATAAAAGCAGTGAACCGTGTGTGTGTGTTTTCATTGCACGAAAACCATGTTCTGTCTAACGGAATAAATCATCAAACTGCGACATATCATTATCATTGTTTAAAGTAGAATGCAATTGTGGGTTTTACTAAATAGCTAGTGTAGAAAGCAACGTACATTTCCAACAAGGAGGTACCTTATTTGAATATCCGCCATTTCGGCCAAGAAATTATAGGAATACGATTTGGTGCGTGTTTTCAACTGTTGTCATGGCAACAAAGAAGTCGAATTAGTTCAAAAATGGATTTGGGAAGGCTTTTAGAATATGTCTATTTTAAGGTCTTGACATAATCTTTCAGTCGATCACGTCAAATTAGCTGCTTATAGGATGATTCAAACTAGCCTCTTCGTTATCATTGGCCACTTGCAAATATATCTCGTTAGTTTAGGTACCGATATCAACTTTTGAGATAAGTAGATACTACAAAATATCTCAAACAAACATTTTGTATGTTGACGTCATAATTGATTTAATTACCTATACATATTACAGAAACTTTATTGAAAAAGTACATACCTAGTAAACATACTTATTTGTAAAATGGATAAGCTTCCTTGAGTGATCTATCAAGAAATGGAGAGCAGCATAGATGGCGACGAAGATGTCGAAACGTTCTTGGGTGGCGGTTGGAATCTTCCCACAAGGTAAACCAATGAACTTAATAAGGGTGCAATTTAGATTACCAATAAAAATCAGTGTACTGATTAATTACAACCGTGTGCTATTTTGAGATTTCCATCATGCCCGACGCACATGAAATTGAAGACTCCGCCGCCGACATGTAAATGAATAAATTAAAGAAATAAAACAAAAGTACCGAAAAACTATTTAACGCAATGTTTCTTGAATAAAAATTGTACTGACGTTGACCACACTGAAATCTATTGTGGAATTCAGAAGGTGTATACAAATGACAAGAAAATTGACTTTGTTTTGTACTACGTATTGATCTTTTCAGATGAAGAACCTCTTTTTTTCTCACTGCTTTACTGGCAGTACTGGCAATGTGCGGTGACGCGGCTTCGGTCGCAAAAGAGACCTCACTTCTCGATTTAATCTGTACCAAGGAGCTGTGAAACCAGGAGATAGGCTGCTTGTCAAGTATGTACTTACATTGAGCCTCGTTTAGTGTTCTTTGCAACATCATCAACCCTGTTATCCCCGAAGGGTTAGGCAGAGGGTAACCTATCTTCCCGTGGGTGTCGTAAGAGGCGACTAAGGGATTTGCCAGAGAATGGGCAGCAGCGTTCTCTGTGCTTTTGTAACAACCGTACTGCGATCGCCAACCCGCCTGCCAAGCGTATCGATTATGGCAAAACCCCCAAAATGCCAATGTGGCGACACTTGGGGGAGGCATATGTCCAGCAGTGGACGTCTTTTGGGCCGAAATGATGAACGATGAACTTAACAGTACACCAACATTTCGTCAGGGGGCGACCCTATTGCCATCAACCGGGCACAAATCCTTGGCTGCTACTGAGAAATTCGTGATGGACAAACCCAATAACACTTTGCCCGACCTGTAATTTGAACCCAGCATCTCATGGTCAGCAGTTGCGTTTGCGACCACTAAATCAATTTAATCTTGTACCGTCACCTGTCGACTTGATGTGCTTTAGAGAAATTCGCGTAGGTGATTTTTTTAACAAACATTTTTGAGCTTTTTGCTATCGATGCGCTAAGAAGAGTCTCATACATTTATGATTTTTTCCTTATTCATTTACGCATGTCGCTTTGTTTCTTTCAAGGAAACTCTATTGACTTGCAATCAGCCAGGATATATTTCGTTATTATCAACTTAATGGTTATTATTGTTTTAAATTATTTTATTATTGTTTTAAATTATTGTTTTAAATTTTAAATTATTCCTTGTATGTATAAGTTCTAATGGCAATAACGTAAAAATATGTTATGTTAAACCGTTTTTTTGTGCAAGTGATGTTAACCTGTAATTAATTGTTGCACTTGTAAATGTTACTCTAGTCATTAAGTCTGAAATGTACATCGTGTAAACAATTGTTGGTTAACCTAAATAAATAAATAAATGAAGTGGTTCATACCAAATGTAATGTTCGGAATTGGCTTACAAGGGCCACTTAACAAGGGGGAATCTTGTTATCATTTGTTTACAAATATTATAAACATACTATCGGTACTCGAAATGTGAAGTGTATTTGTATCATAGACTTTGCTCTAATCAACTGGAATTATTTATTAATAAGTCATGTTTATAATATTGGCCGTATACTTTCACGGAAAAACTTCTTCATGGTATAGATAGCAAATCTCCGAAAAACAGCTGTATTGCTTAAGGTTTAAAATCAAAATCAAAATATTTTATTTTACATAGGCCTACATGGGCACTTAAAAAACGTCGACAGAAGAGGCACGGTTCGGGTTGGTCGTTTCCTATGGAGAAGAACCGGCAAGAAACTCCATGGTTACTCTTTTAAAATCATTTGGTTCTACAATATTTAGATGTTACAGCGTTAGTACCTAAGTATGAGAAGACAGCGTAGGCCCGACAATAAGTCGTCGCACAAAAAAATTACATAGCCTACACTGTCCACACGTTCACAAAAAATATGAATGAAAAAGAATCTATACAAAAGTAAAAATAACGCGTAGTATACTAACATAGCTGTGGCTACATCAGTTAACTGCCTTATTTTCCTAACTGCATAGGCAGCTGAGCTTAACCTCCCCGAAAGAGTTCCAATGAGCGCGCCCCACTGCAGTTTTGAATCGATAGTAAAACATTGGAATACAATAAATGAGGCATTCTGTTGTTTCTTTCAGTTTACGTGTGTATGTAGAAAAATAACTGTCTCGTGGGTCGAGTGGTCGCACGCGCGACTACTGGGCATAAGGTCCTAGGTTCGATGATAGAATGTGACAAGGGTAGGAAGATGCTGATGATGATTAGAATGTCACTTGGTGTAGATCTTCGTCATGAATACTATTAAAGCTAAATGATATTTATCATGTCTCAATGTTAGAATTTTTTAAAAATCTCCATCTCTATTAATCCTTAATAAGATAAAACAAAGAAAAGAAACGTTAAAGTGCAAATATTATTTACTAGTAATCAGTTAACATTTTTTAACTATCGTTGAAAAAATATCCGTTAGTAGCAATAGTTGTCCATCCATCTTTTAAAACCTTAACGGCCATAGATTCGGACCAAGTAGTAGTATCCGTAGCCCCTGGCTGTAGTCAGTCTGATGGTTGCGTGGTTGAAGCCAACGCCTCCTGCCCTGAGGGAGGGCACGCCCCACTGGGTGGCACCGACCTCCACGGCTTCGAGGTAGGTGATACGCACGTTGTTGGCTCCTCGGTAAGTGATGTCCTGCCACTGCGTTGCGTTTTGACGGGGCTTCTGGTAGTAGGAACTGAAAAGATGTCAAAATTGTCAAGCTAAGTAGTACTTACTTGTTTTGTTGAGCATTTCCGAGATTTGGAAGAGACCTACACTCGGTATTGGGTGGCCAAGGGTTGAGGAAGAGAAGAGAGAGTCTCGATCGAATAGAAAGTTACCGTTAACACTATATGTGGCAATGGATTATATAGATCTTTCTTGGTGTAATACCTCTCTTCACAGAAATTTTTCAACTGTTATAATTTGTAAAGGAGTGCAATAAGAGCCCTCACAAGTGGGGCAACAAAGAACTGCGTTACCTAACTGCTAAGTTTGATCTATCTTTACGCGACGGTATTACATTATTCTTTTAATGTAACGTGGACTCCAGCGAAGAAGAAGATCTAGTTTTAACGTAAGTTCAAACCTGTGAAGCAGTCTGTCTCCTGGTCTGTAAGTGCCTTGTTGCATGTTGGCTCTGGCGGCGGCATTCTGTACTGCAGCCGCGTCATTGCAGGCAACGAGTGCTGCGAGCACAGCGAGGAGGAACAGGCAAGCCTTCATCTGTAATGTCACATTATTAATAATTTAAAAATGGTTAAACTCACCCAAAAATTATTAATGAATGAAATAACACATTTGACTCAGATGTTTACATTGACTGGAAAAATATTGGAAATTTATTAAGTACTTACATTTTCAGTTTTTTTTTGTTTAGTCCTTTGTAAGAAACACAATAGTTTTCTCCAAAGAGTATGTTTGAAGTGTGAGTTACCAACTGCAAAAGATGTATTATATAGTATACAGATACAAGACAATGATAAGATAAATATACCCTTATGATTCTTTAATCACCTTTATCACTCGCTAATTCATTACCAAAAAGCGATCAACCGCCGGTTTAAAAATAAGTCGTTATCTTATTATCTATGAGAATTAGGAGAATCCCTCAGTAAAATGATAAAGAAAAATGCTTTTTTTATACTAGCCTACATCCTGTCTCACTGCTGGGCAAAATCATTCCCTTTCTCCATCCATACCCCTCTAATATGTGCCATCTCTGGACATGTTAGCCCCATAAAACAAGATCAGCTCAATAAAAAAAAAACAGAGGAAAATGCTAATGACTGAAAATTTTTCATGTATGAAACTGAAAAGGACAAAGAGCCGTGTTAAACTCTTTCCGACTTAATATGCAACGTGTTTCCTCTCGCTGCAATGAACAGAAAGCGAGTCCAGTTTTCAATTCAGTGACTAGGTTGTGAAATCAAAGAGCCAGTTTTTTTATATGAAAAGTCTCTTATTCGACAGTAAAGGACCATACTGATAGACCCCCCACATGGTTGGGAAAAGACTTGGCAAAAAATGATGATGATGATGTCACCCTGCAGCAATCCATGGTCATCATAATGCCAGTGAGCCCTACCATCATGTATACTCTTGGTCTGCAGTACTCCTTCAATGGAAAGACCCAATAACACTGGCACACGGCTGACCTGGGCATCGAATCCAAGACTTCATGCTCAGCGCCCTCACTACTCACTACCACGCGACCACTAGACCAAAGAGGCAGTGCTGGATGTGAAAGTTCTGGTGTTTCTATTTTTTTCTTCATATAATTTCTGTCAGAGAGCATTCACGATGGTTTTCCCCCCAAGACAAAGGCTTTTTTTCATAATATTTTTCCTTCAGGTGTCTCCTAATTATATGATAAGGAGTTATTATTGTTCGAGGCACTTCTTCCCGCTTGTTGCTTAAGAATATTAGTCATCGATAAAACACTTTATACTATCTTATCATTGTATCTGAGCACTATATATACGATCTACTGCAGAAGGTAAATCATTTCCACATTGAACTTACAAGCAGTTAGCTACTGTGATCTTTTATTGGACTACCCTTAACTAATAAAAACTGAAACTGTAAGTACTTATTAATCATCCGATGTTTTCTTAACTTTTCCAGACAATATAGATAAATGAATAAAATGTTCTATTTAATGTTGGTACGAAATATTTGCGACACCATAGACATCTGCCTAGCTTTTTCCCAATCATGTTGGGGACGGCTTTCAGTTCGAAATATTGACGACAATAAATCTGAGTCAAATGTGTTATTTCATCCATTAATATTTTTTTGGTGAGTTTAACCATTTTTAAATTATTAATAATGTGACATTACAGATGAAGGCTTGCCTGTTCCTGCTCGCTGTGCTCGCAGCACTCGTTGCCTGCAATGACGCGGCTGCAGTACAGAATGAGGCGGCTGCAGTACTGAATGAGGTGCCTGAAGTAAAGAATGCCGCCGCCAGGGCCAACATGCACCAAGGCACTTACAGGCCAGGAGACAGACTGCTTCACAGGTGTGTACCTATATGTAAAAATAAAATCTTCTTCATCATAAGAGCTGACACAATAGTGTTGTAATAAGATAACCTAGTCAGCATGTAGGCAGCGCGACTCAGGGTGCATCAGACAAACGTGAAGTACCATTACTCGTTAAGGATTTTTAAGTGCACCTTACAGGGAAGTACCGATATCTATACCACAAAAAATCACCTAAGTATTACATATAAAGAAGCGCGTTGTAACTTTCTATTCTTGCCGAGGACTTTTCAAAATTAGAAGCGATTTCCATAATATAAATACACGCAGTAAACACGAAATTGTAATACCCAAATTCAGATTAACCAAAACTAGCAAGTCTTTTCTTATAAATAAAGAACCGCGATGTAACTTTCTATTCTAGGAAGTTTTAGTCATAAGACATCAGTCTTCATACCTGTTGATCAAAAGGCAACAGTAATTTTCCAATAATTGTTACGATAAGATAGGAACTCGAGTGGAGCACCTATGATGAGTTTCCACCTTTCCTTCACTAGGTTAACGAGAACGAACTGAATAAAAATATGAGTGGGTTTAAAACTAAACATCCTGATATGTTTTCAGTGCATACTACTCCAAGAACCCAATCTTCAACGCCGTGCAGTACCAGGACATCACGTACCGAGGAGCCAACAACGTGCGTATCACATACCTCGAAGCCGTGGAGGTCGGTGCCACCCAGTGGGGTATGCCCTCCCTCAGGGCAGGAGGCGTTGGCTTCAACCAGGCGACCATCAGACTGACATCAGCCAGGAGCTACGGATATTACTACTTGGTCCGAATCTATGGCCGTTAAACTATTATAGACAAATGAACAACTTTTACAAATGGATATTTTTACGATGGAACCCGATGCATCTGAGGTTTTTGATTTGTGGAAGAGTTTATTAAAACAATGTTTACTGAGTAAAAATCTGATAAGGTTAAGAAATAAATCAATTACTTTTAAGATATTTATGTTATTTTTTTTGGTTCCTTTTGTGGTCTAAATAAAAAAGGCATGAGTAAATAGTAAATTCCCAGTGCGCTAGTTTCGACAGATCCTTTTTTTGTGAATCGAATTCAATTTAAAAAACAGAATAATTGTCTCTCCGTGAATTGTAAATTGAATTGTGTCTTGTAACCGCATTTAAAGGAGCAACTTGACTAATATGGCCCACAAAATTATTATGCCAGCAATGTTAAAGATCTAGTGATTTACATTTGTAGAAGAAAAAAAAACCGGTCAAGTGCGTGTCAGGCCACGCGCAGTTTAGGGTTCCGTAGTTTTTATAACAGCCAAGTGCGGGTCGTATTCGCTGACTGATAATTTCGTACCATGCTCTAACAATGAAACAGCGCGATGCAACTGACGCTTAGCGCCATCGATCGACATTTCTATGGAGTTGTTCGAAATTTTCGAGTCAAATACAGTTGGTCGACTATTACTCGTAAACTTGTATAAACTTAACCTTAAACTTCGTTATATATAAGTACTACTGCTGTGACATTTGTATTTCTAACTACAACCGTTTAGTCTGTAGAGGGGGGGGGGGACGATCGACCCTAACGAAAATTGGTACTTTAAAGCTTAATAAGTCACGAACGGTTTACTTAATCAAAAAACGGTCTATCCAAACCCTTAATATTTTGAAAAGACCTATTCAACGATATGCCACAATATGGGAAGGACGAAAAAAAAAACATCATCCCCACTTTGCATGTAGGGGAGGTACCCTAAATAATTGTTTTTCTCAAAATTTTATTTTACCACTTTTTGGTGTTATTAACGTGTATACTCATGCCAAATTACAACTTTCTAGTACTAATAGTTTTTAACTAAACTAAACCGCGGACAGACAGACAGACGGACATGGCGAAACTATAAGGGTTCCTTGTTGACTACAGAACCCTAAAAAAGACTTGCTCACCCTGTATTTTCCTTTAACATTTCATTTAATAATAGGGAACTATATTTCATGTCACCAAAATTTATATTTGTCATCAAAGTTGTATCACCTAGTAAATAGATCTATCGCCACGAAATATTTTCGTTCTCAGATAAACAAAAAGTGTTCCCAGGTATGAATTATCAAATAAATGTTGATACATGTGTAAAATAAGAGATGGATTACCAATAAAATTGTAGTGCATTAGATGAATATAAACTTCGTTCTTATAATAATAGTTTTATTACTTAAATAATAGCTTTGTGCTCGGAATGGTGGATCTGTCACCAAATAAATAGATCAGTTCCTTATTTCTATGAAGAAATGCTTTATACGAGACATTGGGCACACCGACTCGGACAGGTTAGGTTCGAAGAGGATGGCGGGGTCTAGTGAGCGAGCGGAGCGAGCGAACTAAGACCCCGACATCCCCTTCGTGTTAGGTTACTGTAAACCCTGCAGACAGAAATAGGAGCCCCGCATAGCGGGGCTACGTCGACAACGCCTTAGTTTGGACCTGTGGTTTGGAGTTTTTATGTAAACATTTTTACATTGTTTGATGATTCAATTTTCGTGACACTTTTATTATTTTTAAACGTAATAAAATTACTTGATAATTGATATTATTTCCAAGTAATTCTTAATTAATATTTACGTAAGCGTTTTGATATTATTTGATGATTCAATTTAGGTGACAGATCTACTATTTTGGGAACAAATATTATTTATTAGGTCAATGAAAATGCATTTATTAGGGTATTGATAAAATCATACCCTTAATAATATAATTTCGTTTTTTGCTTCTTCGCTAGTTACTGCGATGTTAAAATATTCTTAACCATTATAACAGTGTGCAAGAATATAAATGCTTGAATGGAGGTGATGACGAATGGAGAGGTATTGAACAATACAATATGCTGCTTTGACCCAAAATGAATTGGGACAATGGTAAGGCAAACGTAGAATGTTAATACTTCCCGCAGGTGTTGGTGGAAAAGGTAATTGCGCATATTGCGTTATCACTCTTGTGGGCAAGTAGGAATCGAAGGCAGATAAATATATTTGACGACAAAACTAAAAAGCTCCCCTTTTAAACAATGTATATAAAAGATGATTTAAAAATAAAATAAATTTACTAAATTGTTTACAAATAGTTACTTAAAATACTGAATGATTCATAGTGCCTGCAATGAGTCGACGTTTAAAATGCCTACAAATATGATCTAAGTTTATAATACCAATTTAAAAATACCTACAAGTTAATATACCGAAACTGATCACTCATAGCAGACGCTTTAGATCATCGGAGAATTTGCGACTTTTGATGCCAGCACATTCCACCAAGTTTTATGACCAGTCCTTCACGGTCCAGGCTGTCCGTTTATGGAACGAATTGCCGGTGTCGGTAAGACAAGCACAGTCACTCGTTGCTTTTAAAAGCTTAGTTACAAAGCATTTTCAGTCTCTGTAATTGCATTCAGTCAAAATTTGTCACCATTCTAGTTTAATTTTTGCCATACTATATGGCAAAAATAAAACTAGAATGGTGACAAATTTTGACTTTGATTTTATTTTTGCCATATAGTATTAAAAACACAAATATCTAAATATATATATTTATTTATGTATTATATTTATATTATACATTTAAATGTACATACAACGTGTAACGTTAAATGCGCAAAACCTGAACATAGTTTGATCAGAATAACGAGCAGAATCAATTGAACCACTTTTTAATATAGGTCACATTTTTCAAAAATCTTCATAAAAAATGTTGCTCTGTCTATTTTTGTTCATAGGTCAAGCCATCACGTGCGCAAACCCGCCAAAATAGGTAAACAAACACAAATGTTTGTCGTCCAATTTAATTTTTGTCATACGCGGGAAAAAAAGAAAGAAAGAAAGATACGATCTGAATTGCCAGTAAAACTAAAACTGCACATAAAACCTTTACTTTATTTTTAATGTTTTTTTTTTCTCTCAGAATAAGGAAAATTGAATTAAAAATCATTTGGGGTGTCTGAGGTTTTGCGCATTTAACGTTACACGTTGTATATGAAGTGATAACTTAACTTTTGTTATTTAACATTTTTGTGTAATAAGTACACCAGTGTTACCCCCTTTTTTTATTTATATTCCATAATGTCCATCCAAAGGTTGTCTGGAAGATATCGCTATCAGCGCTAAGACCGCCGTTGTAACCATAAGATTAGCAGTTTTGAGAACCCGTTATTTTTCATTTTTGGTGTACAATAAAATTTTATTCTATTCTATTCTATTCTGATGGAAAACTGGTAGTCAAATATAATCAGGCTTAAAGAAATTATCACACTCTGCCACCACTTTCATCACTCTATAACAAGCCACAGCTGGACCTAGGCGTCTTTAATCGCACGTCACTCAACTCAATTCTCAGTAACTCTCATCCAGTTGCTACTAGCCACCTTGCGAACCATTGTAGCTTCACCAAGGCGTCCCACCTTACGCTTGCCAACTTATTACTGTGCAAAAGATGTATTATATAGTATACAAGTTAATGATAAGATAAATACCCTTATGATTCTTTAATCACATTTATCACTCGTTAGTTAATTAGCAAAAAGAGATCTACCGCCGGTTTCTAACTATTACACTTAAGTGGGGTTTACAAGTTTACGAGTAATAGTCGACCAATTGTATTTGACTCGAAAATTTCGAACAACTCCATAGAAATGTCGATAAATGGCGCTAAGCGTAAGTTGTATCGCGCTGTTTAATTCCTAAATAAGTTTAAAAAAAAAACAGATGTTGTTGTTTGTATAGGAAGTCAAATTAGGTAGGTAGTCATGTTTGGCTTTTAGCTAGAGCTTGGTACGAAACTATCAGTCAGCGAATACGACCCGCATTTGGCTGTTTTAAAAACTACGGAACCCAACACTGCGGGTGGCCCGACACGCACTTGACCGGTTTTTTTTTATACTAGCCTACTTCCTGTCTCACTGCTGGGCAAAATCCTTCCCTTTCTCCATCCATACTCCTCTATTATGTGCGATCTCTGCATATGTTAGCCCCGATAACATCATCAAGAGGTTAAAAATCAGACGAAAATGCTAATGACTGAAAACCTTTCGTATATGAAACGGAAAAGGACAAAGAGTCTTGTTAAACTCTTTCTGACTAAATCTGCAACGTGTTCCCTCTTGCTGCAATGAATAGAAAGCGGTCAGTGAAAGCTCACAACTTTCCAGTTTTCAATTTAGTAGGTTGTGAAATCAAAGAGCCAGTTTGATATGTAAAGTCTCTTATTAGACAGTAAAGAACCATACTAATAGACCCCCCACCTAGTTGGGAAAAGACTTGGCAAAAAATGATGATGATGATGTCACCCTGCAGCAATCCATGGCCATCATAATGCCAGTGACCCCTACCATCATGTATACTCTTGGTCTGCAGTACTCCTTCAATGGAAAGACCCAATAACACTGGCACACGGCTGACCTGGGCATCGAACCCAATACTTCATGCTCAGCGCCCTCACTAATACCACGCGACCACTAGATTAACAAGGCAGTGCTGGATGTGAAAGTTCTGATGTTTCTATTTCTTCTTCATATAATTTCTGTCAGAAAGCATTCACGATGGTTTTCCCCCCAAGACAAAGGCTTTTTTTCATAATATTTTTCCTTCAGGTGTCTCCTAATTATATGATAAGGAGTTATTATTGTTCGAGGCACTTCTTCCCGCTTGTTGTTTAAGAATATTAGTCATCAATAAAACACTTTATACTATCTTATCATTGTATCTGAGCACTATATATACGATCTACTGCAGAAGGTAAATCATTTCCACATTGAACTTACAAGCAGTTAGCTACTGTGATCTTTTATTGGACTACCCTTAACTAATAAAAACTGAAACTGTAAGTACTTATTAATCATCCGATGTTTTCTTAACTTTTCCAGACAATATAGATAAATGAATAAAATGTTCTATTTAATGTTGGTACGAAATATTTGCGACACCATAGACAACTGCCTAGCCTTTTCCCAATCATGTTGGGGACGGCTTTCAGTTGACGACAATAAATCTGAGTCAAATGTGTTATTTCATTTATTAATAATTTTTTGGTGAGTTTAACCATTTTTAAATTATTAATAATGTGACATTACAGATGAAGGCTTGCCTGTTCCTCCTCGGTGTGCTCGCAGCACTCGTTGCCTGCAATGATGCGGCTGCAGTACAGAATGAGGCGGCTGCAGTACTGAATGAGGTGCCTGAAGTAAAGAATGCCGCCGCCAGGGCCAACATGCACCAAGGCACTTACAGGCCAGGAGACAGACTGCTTCACAGGTGTGTACCTATATGTTAAAATAAAATCTTCTTCTTCATAAGAGCTAACACAATAGTATTGTAATAAGATAACCTAGTCAGCAGGTAGGCAGCGCGACTCAGGGTGCATCAGACAAACGTTAAGTACCATCATTCGTTAAGGATTTTTACATTTAAAAATCCTTACAGCGAAGTACTAATAATCAAACCACCTAAGTATTACATATAAGAAGCGCGTTGCAATTTTCTATTCTTGGAAGTTTTAATCATATGACATCAGTCTTCATACCTGTTGATCAAAAGGCAACAGTGATTTTCCAATAATTGGTACGATAAGATAGGAACTCGAGTGAACCACTTATGATGAGTTTACACCTTTCCTTCACTAGGTTAACGAGAACAAAATTAATAAAAATATGGTGGGTTTAAAACTAAATATTCTGATATGTTTTCAGTGCATACTACTCCAAGAACCCAATCTTCAACGCCGTGCAGTACCAAGACATCACGTACCGAGGAGCCAACAACGTGCGTATCACCTACCTCGAAGCCGTGGAGGTCGGTGCCACCCAGTGGGGTATGCCCTCCCTCAGGGCAGGAGGCGTTGGCTTCAACCAGGCGACCATCAGACTGACATCAGCCAGGAGCTACGGATATTACTACTTGGTCCGAATCTATGGCCGTTAAACTTTTATAAACAAATGAACAATTTTTATGACAAATGGATATTTTTACGATGGAACCCGATGCATCTGAGGTTTTTGATTTGTGGAAGAGTTTATTAAAACAATGTTTACTGAGTAAAAATCTGATAAGGTTAAGAAATAAATCAATTACTTTTAAGATATTTATGTTTTTGTTTTTGGTTCCTTACGCGGTCAAAAAAAGCTATGAGTAAAAAGAGAATTACTAGTGCGCTAGTTTTGACAAATCCTATTTTTACGATAAAAAGTAACGGCATTTGAAGGAGCAACTTGAATTACGTGCCCTACAAAATTACTAAGCCAGCTATGTTAAACATCTAGTAATTTACATTTGTAGAAGCACGATATAATTTTCCATTCGATTGTAAAATTCTTGGAAGTTTTTATCATAAGGCTTTTTATGGCACTTGATGAAAACGCAACAGGCATTTTCCAATTATTGGCACGATAAGATAGGAACTAGATACTTATTTATTATTATTAGTATTTTACATCCAGTCTTACCAAGGGGATCGTATTATTCAGTTACTGGGTTGTGGAGGTCAGATAGGTCGTTTCATGTAAAATACTAGTACTCAGCTGCATCCGGTTAGACTGGAAGCCGACCCCAAGATAGTTTGGGATAAGGCTTGGCAGATGATGAATTTTTTATTGTAGAAGAAGTAAAATAGATTTACCCACCCTGTATTTTCCTTTAACATTTAATTTAATAATATAATTTCGTATTTCCTTCTTCGCTAGTTACTGCGATGATAAAATTTTCTTAATCATTATAACAGTGTGCAAGAATGTAAAGGCTGGAATGAGAGTGATAACGAATGGAGAGGTATTGAATAGTACAATATGCTGCTTTGACCCAAAATGAATTGGGACAATGGTAAGGCAAACGTAGAATGTTAATACTTCCCGCAGGTGTTGGTGGAAAAGGTAATTGCGCATATTGCGTTATCACTCTTGTGGGCAAGTAGGAATCGAAGGCAGATAAATATATTTGACGACAAAATTAAAAAAAAAACTCCCTCTATAAACAATGTATGCACGAGTTACATAAGTATAATAAGCTGATTTAAAAATACAATTAATTTACTTATTTGTTTACAAATAGTTACTTAAAATACCGAATGATTCAAAGTGCCTGCAATCAGTCGACGTTTAAAATGCCTACAAGTAGGATCTAAGTTTATAATACTAATTAAAAAATATCTACAAGTTAATATACCGAAAATGATTGAAAAATGGTAGTCAAACATAATCAGGCTTGAGGAAATTATCACACTCTGCCACCACTTTCATCACTCTATAACAAGCCACAGCTGGACCTAGGCGTCTGCAATCGTACGCCACTCAACTCAATTCTCAGTAACTCTCATCCAGTTGCTACTAGCCACATTGCGAACCATTGTAGCTCCACCAAGACGTCCCACCTAACACTTACCAATACATTACTGTGCACAAAATATTGAAAAAGAAAATCTTCAACCGACTAATCAGTGCAAGAGTGCCTTGGAGCACCACGACACCTATAGAGCGCCTCCAGGTTATGGAAGCGAAATGTCAAGAGAAGCTTCAGTACTATACCGGCCAGTCTTGGTATAATTGACGCAGACCGGCCGATACTCAAAGGCTGGCTGACTTGCTTTTTCGGGAAATACTTGTGTGGCATATGCCGGGAGCTAGACACTTGGTACCATCGCCGCGTCCATTAGCTGGAGAACGCTGCGCAGCATCATCTGCTTAGCCTTTTCCCAACTATGTTGGGGTCGGCCACCCAGTCTAACTTGATGCAGCTGAATACCAGTATCTTACATGGAGCGACTGCCTATTTGACGTGTATTGAATGGTGAAACTGGTTGTCACTTTCGGGTATAATGGCTGCTAGCAGATTTTTGCGCTCCTTCTAACAGGAGCGACGCCTTTCGGTTTTTGTCAGTATGAACTCAACACAACCCTCTGTGTGTCACATTTTTGTGATACAAGGTTATCCTAGTACGAGTGCCAAAACACTTCTTTGACACCCAAGTGCACATTATTAAAACACAATTTATATTTATTTTACTCTATTATTATATTAATCTTGTTATCATTTGTTTACAAATATTAGGTCTTTACCTATGAAATTGCCGTTTTGTTTGAAAAAAGTTAAAGTATTTTTTTTTTTCGAACTTATTTATTTCTTTTATTCAAAGTAATCACCCCTGCAATCAATGCATCTTTGCCAACGCTGTGGCAGTTTATGGATGCCCTTCTTGAAAAAATCAGCTGGACGGGAGACAACAAACTCTTCAAAGGCGTATTGTACTGCCTCTCGGGAATTGAATTTTTTTCCCGCTAAAAAGTTGTCCAAATTTTGGAAAAAGTAATAGTCGGAAGGCGCAAGATCTGGTGAGTATGGCGGATGAGGGAGAGCTTCCAAACCCAACTCATGCAGCTTAGAGACGGTCTGTTGTGCAGTATGGGGCCGCGCGTTGTCGTGAAGTAGCAGTAGAGACGACCGATTGACCAAAGCTGGTTGCAGACGTGTGAGTTTCGCCATCATTGTGGTCAGTTCTTCAATGTACACATCTGCAGTAATGCTCTCGCCGTTTTGTAAAAAGCTATGATGAATCACACCAGCACTAGACCACCAAACTGTGACCATCACCTTTCTAGGGGTCATTTTTCGTTTTGCACATTGCTTTGGATTGTCAAAAAGAATCCATTTTTCGTCGCACGTAACAATTCGGTTCAAAATTCCTTCATTTCTGTGCCTGTTAAGCAGCGCAAGGCAAGTCTCGACGCGTACGTTGCGCTGGCGATCGTTAAGTTCGTGGGGCACCCATCTATCAAGCTTTTTTATCTTGCCAATCTGTCGCAAATGGACCAATATTGTTTTAATGCTAACATCAAAAGCTGCTGCCAGCTCAGCTGTAGATTGAGTTTCATCAGCTTCAACAATCACCTTTAATTCATCATTGTTGATCAAAGTTTCAGGACGACCACGAGGTTTATTTTTCAAGTCAAAATTCCCAGAACGGAACCGAGCAAACCAATAACGGGTTGTGCGTTCGTTTGTACAGTTCTCTCCGTAAACGTCGTTGATGTTACGGGTCGTTTGTGCCGCGTTGGTGCCACGACGGAACTCATATTCCATAATTACACGAAATTTCAAAGTATCCATTATGAGGAAAAATGTTGAAATGTAATGAAAATACAACGCTAATCAATAAACAAAAGACTGATTTTGTAAATAGAATGTCATATTTTTAAAACAAAATTAATTTGAATTTAGAACTCATAGCCAATCAAAACTTTTTTTTGTTTGAAAAAGTCTGTAGTGCAATACGGCAATTTCATAGGTAAAGACCTATTATTATAAATATGCTATCGGTACTCGAAATGTGAAGTATATTTGTATCATAGATTTGCTCTAATCAACTTGAATTGTTTATTAATAAGTCATGTTTATAATATTGGCCGTAGTACTTTTACGGAACAAAACTTGAACAGTATAGATATCAAATCTCCTAAAAACAGCTGTATTGCTCAAGGTTTAATTAACACATTGGAATACAATAAATGTCAGTTGAGGCGTAGTTGTTTCAGTTAGGCAGAGGTGTACCTCCTAGTACACCCACATTTTGCCTGTTATGTTTAAGTCCCATGTAATAGCGGGTGAGCCTATTGCCATCAACCTAGCACAAATCCAGACTCCGTAGCTGCTACCGAGAAATTTCTCATGGTAAACCCACAGTAACATTTTGCTCGATCTGGTAATCGTACCCCGGGCCTCAGGCTCAGTAATTAATTAGATAAAACAAAGAAAAAAACTTTATAGTGCAAATATTATTTACTAGTTATCAGTTGCGAAATAAACACATTTAGTTTGGACTTCTGAACGCAGGCTCATTATCGACAAATCATGATGAGTTTATTGTTGCTATGAACCATCATTCAGTCGACGTGATGGCAATTAATAAGACGTGGTTGCGCGAGGGGGAGGAAGGCCGGGCGTTAGTGGTTCCTGGGTATCAGTTGCGTCATAGACCACGCCCGGAGTCGGCCCGTGCGGGGTGCGGGGGAGGGGTCGCGTTTTTTATCAAAAACGGAACCAGTGCTCGAGTCAGAGCTCACCCGCACCATCCACACGTAGAACAAATGTGGATGCATATAACCGCCAAAAAAAAAGTTGTTGATAGGAACTGCATACCGGCCCCCCTGGTTAGATTTAAATATATTCATTGATGCGATCACGGACAGCATCTGTGCACTGGCTCCGTACGACAACATTATTTTGTTATGCGATCTCAATGTAAATATGCTTGACACCAATAGTTCAAAAACCAAAAAGCTCACTGAATTTCTAAATTATAATAACATCGAACAAATTAAGGTAATTATTCAATATTAGGTTCAATTTATTATAGATATAGGTAGATTGAGTGTTATACTGACGCCTGGCAAAAACTGTGCGGACCCGAGGGGAGTGGGCCACAATATCTTTATAGTCCGGGGAATTTACGCCGAATATTAGGCTAACTTTGCATTAATTAAAAACAGCGATTTTTTTCATTGAATGTGTAGGGTATGGACAGGAGAGTATATTAAGCTGTATCCCGCGAAAAGTTCACCTCCGCGTATATGTTTTTTTTAAGAAAACGTCTAATATGAATTTAACTTGGTGGAAAAAAATATAAACAGGTATGTTTATTTGGAGTATTTGTAGAACAGACCGAGTACTACAAGTAGGTCAGAAAATTAAACATTTTCGTCCACGGAACACTCGTTTTTTTTTAAAAATCTTATAATTTGACTTCGTACTTAAGGCAAAAATATTAACAGGACAAAAATAGTGCTAAAATGATTTATATCACCATGTCTAACTATTATTATGAAAATTAAACAAATTCTGCTCCGGACTTCACAGAAAATCAAGAAAATCAAAAAATCTTAAATACTACTTGCGGCAAAAATGTAACAGGATTTAAATTCATTTAATAATGAGAAATATATAAATCCAAACCTTAATCCCCCAAAATTAAACAAATTAGAGCGATAATTAATATTGTCAAAGTAAAAATTAAATTACGATGCACGGTGTTAGCGCTAGGCAGCGTGCGGCGTACGGCGTGTGCTAGTTTGCGTAAACAAGATAAGCGCTACGTTCATTGTGTGCGTATGACTGTGTTGTTGTTTGAGTCGGTGTTTTATTGAGTTACGCGATTGTACACCTTATTTATATTACGGAAAGATCAAATTCCTATGAAAGTGCTGCGCCAAATACAAGAATAAAGCTTGCAGACGTATTTTACGTAAACATAAATTGATTTTTTTTTCACGCTTTGCTTTAAAGTGTTTAATTTTCGTGTAAATAGGTTAGAAATAGCCTTTAGATGAAAGTTAAACTAAATTAAACCCTGTTACCTTTTTGCCTCAACCGCTATTGTAAAAAAACTGGTAATAATAACTTCCGGTAGTACAATTTGTTTAATTTTGTTTATTGGCGGTGTAATATATTAATTTAAGTTATTTTATGTAAAAAAACCGCTGTTTATATTTTTGCCTTAAGTACAATCCAAAAATTTCGTAAATGTTTTTTTACCGTAATTTCCGTGGACGAAAATGTTTAATTCTGAAAAAATATGTTACTGTCACCAATTCTTTACCTAAAGTAACTAAATTTGTCCTGTTAACTTTTTTTCCCATGTTTTTATTCACAAAAACGTGTTTTCGTCTTTTTCAGCTTGATCCGGTCTCTGAAAATGTTTAATTTTTTTTTATTATTTGAAGAGCTAAGGTCAAGTACACGATTCAAGAAAAAAATCGCTGTTTATATTTAATGCAGGGTTCAAATCTAAAAGCCCCGGACTATTACGTCTTTTATCTAGCTTAGAAGGATCAAATGAGAGGGTCTAAATTAAACGTCGCACAAATGATACAAAGTAAGGTAGCTATCGTTAACGCCCCGGAAGCTAGTCACGCGATACGCGTCACGTGAGCACACAGGACTCGTGCGGCACCGCGAAGCCGCCGGCCGCCCTTAGGTGCCGCCGCGCGCTGGCAATACTGACTTGTTGACGCATAGTGCGTCATCGCGCTGAGAGGCGCAGAGGAGAAATGTTTTTTTTTTTTTTTTGGGAATGGCATCTCGCAGTTCAACCTAGGAGGTTGTCGTCTGCTTAACCGGACTATCCTGTGGGTGCCTTAAGAATAAGGCCTCCAGCCAGGGCATAAAGCTTACAAACTAAGCGACTACACGCTAAGGGCACCCCCTGTGGGGTACGAGCCTCGGCTTAGGGCGTCGCTGGGGGAGGACTGCATGGGGACAAGCTGGATCTGAATGATATCATTATTTAGGGGCTGATTTAAAACTACTGGCACAGCATCGCGGGCTGGCTCGAGCGAGGGTCGGGGAGGGCATGGACCGGGACGTCGCGACGGACCTCGACGGCGAGGTCGGAAGGAGAAATGTGCAGTGGTGGTATGTTATGATGAAGTCGTATGATCGGCGGCGCGCGCGCGGGCAACTGCGACACTGGGGTGAGGTGAGAGCGAGACAAAACATATCACGCCATGCATCTATGTCTATTTTTGTTTAGCCTGCACACATACTCCTAATTTTTTTTTTGTAGTGTTTATTATATTTCTTATGGTTGTTTTATATGCAGGTACTGTTGGTTTCATTTTCCTTATTCATGTATTAAAATGTTTACGCTGTCTTGATTTCCGTACGTTTTGTTTCACGGGTGACCACTGAAAACCAGCGCTGTGCTTTGGGCCCCCCATAGCACAGCATCATGCTGAGTGGGAACCTGCTTGTCGCAGTCACGACGTGCAAGCTGACGAATCTTTTACTTAAATTCTGTTTTATTTTGTTATTTTTAAAATCTTACTGTTGTATATTTTATGTTATTGTTCTTACATATGTTTTTTATGCTTTGTAGCTATGTTTACTGTTTTCATTTTGTATGCACGTCATGTCCCTGCGACAAATAAATATGTTTTCTTTCTTTCTTTCTTTCATAAAATACTTTATACTATCTTATCATTGTATCCGAGCACTATAAATACGATCTACTGCAGAAGGTAAATCATTTCTACATTGAACTTACAAGTAGTTAGCTACTGTGATCTTTTATTGGACTACCCTTAACTAATACCTAAAAACTGAAAATGTAAGTACTTATTAATCATCCAATGTTTACTTTTCCAGACAATAATAGATAAATGAACAAAATGTACTATTTACCAATGTTCGTACGAAATATTTGCGACACCATAGACATCTGCCTAGCCTTTTCCCAATTATGTCGGGGCCGGCATTCAGTTCGAAATATTGACGACATTAAATCTGAGCCAAATGTGTTATTTAATTCATTAATATTTTTTGGGTGAGTTAAACCATTTTTAAATTATTAATAATGTGACATTACAGATGAAGGCTTGCCTGATCCGCCTCGCTGTGCTCGCAGCACTCGTTGCCTGCAATGACGCGGCTGCAGTAGCCGGAGCCAACATGCACCACGGCATTTACAGGCTAGGAGACATACTGCTTCACAGGTGTGTACCTATATGTTAAAATAAAATCTTCTTCTTCATAAGAGCTGACACAATAGTGTTGTAAAACCAAGTCAGCAGGTAGGCAGCGCGACTCAGGGTGCATCAGACAAACGTGAAGTACCATCACTTGATAAGGATTTTTAAGTTTACCTGATAGGGAAGTACCGATATCTATACCAAAAATTATCACATATAAAAAAGCGCGATGTAACTTTTTATTCTTGGAAGTTTTAATCATAAGACATCAGTCTTCATACCTGTTGATCAAAAGGCAACAGTAATTTTCCAATAATTGTTACGATAAGATAGGAACTCGAGTGGAGCACCTATGATGAGTTTCCACCTTTCCTTCACTAGGTTAACGAGGACTAAATGAATAAAAATATGTGTGGCTTTAAAACTAAACATCCTGATATCTTTTCAGTGAGGACTACTCCAAGAACCCAATCTTCAACGCCGTGCAGTACCAGGACATCACGTACCGAGGACCCAGCAATGTGCGTATCACATACCTCGAAGTCGTGGAGGTCGGCGCCACCCAGTGGGGCGTTCCCTCCGTCAGGGCAGGAGGCGTTGGCTTCAACCACGCAACCATCAGACTGACTACAGCCAGGGGCTACGGATACTACTACTTGATCCGAATCTATGGCCGTTAAACTTTTATAGACAAATGAACAACTTTTACGAAAAATGGATATTTTTACGACAGAACCCGATGCATATGAGGTTTTTTATTTATGGAAGACTTTATTAAAACAATGTTAACCGAGTAAAAATCTGATGAGGTTAAGCAATAAATCAATTACATTTAAGATATTTATGTTATTTTTTTTTGGTTCCTTACTGAGGTCAAAAAAGGTATGAGTAAATAGAAAATTCCCAGTGCACCAGTTTCGACAGATCCTTTTTTTGTGAAACGAATTCAATTAAAAAAGCAGAATAATTGTGTGTCTATTAGTGGAATAATAAAAGCCTAACCTGCTAAAAAGTACGATAAAAAGTAACCGCATTTAAAGGAGCAACTTGACTAATATGGCCCACAAAATTATTAAGCCAGCAATGTTAAACATCTAGTGATTTACATTTGTAGAAGAAAAAAAAGACTTGCTCACCCTGTATTTTCCTTTACCATTTCATTTAATAATATATTTTCATTTTACCTCTTCGCTAGTTACTGCGATGTTAAAATTTTCTTAACCATTATAACAGTGTGCAAGAATATAAAGACTGGAATGAGAGTGATGACGAATGGAGAGGTATTGTATAATACAATATGCTGCTTTGACCCAAAATGAATTGGGATAATGGTAAAGCAAACGTAGAATGTTAATACTTCCCGCAGGTGTTGGTGGAAAAGGTTATTGCGTATATTGCGTTATCACTTTTATTGGCAAGTAAGAATCGAAGGCAGGTACATATGTTTGACGACAAAACAAAAAAACTCCCTCTTTAAGCAATATAAATAAAAAGCTGATTTAAAAATAAAAATCAATTTACTAATTTGTTTACAAATAGTTACTTAACATACCGAATGATTCAAAGTGCCTGCAATCAGTCGACGTTTAAAATGCCTACAAGTAGGATCTCAGTTTATAATACTAATTAAAAAATACCTACGAGTTAATATACCGAAAATGATGGTTAACTGGTAGTCAAATAGGCTTGATGAAATTATCACACTCTGTCAACACTTTCATCACCCTATAACAGGTTACAGCTAGACCTAGGCGTCTGCAATCGTACGCCACTCAACTCAATCCTCGGTAACTCTCATCCAGTTGCTACTTGCCATCCTGCGAAGATTGTCCCTCCACCAAGGCGTCCCACCTTACGCTTGCCAACTCAGTACTGTGCTCTAAATATTGAAAAAAAATTCAACCGACTTATCAGTGCAAGAGTGCTTTGGAGCACCACGATACCTATAGAGCGCCTCCAGGTTATGGAAGTGAAATGTCGGGAGGAGCTTCAGTACCCCACCGGCCAGCATTGATAAAATTTAAGCAGTCCGGCCGATGCTCAAAGGCTGGCTGACTTGCTTCTTCGGTAAATACTCGTGTGGCATATGCAGGGAGCTAGACACTTGGTACCATCGCCGCGTCCATTAGCTGGAGGACGCGGCTCAGCATTATCTGCCTAGCCTTGAAATGAAATAAAATTTGCCAGAATATAGGTACAATAATGTAATGTGTGTGTGTGTGAGTGTAGTGTAATGTGTGTGTGTGTGAGTTTAGTGTAATGTGTGTGTTGTTCCCAACTATGTTGGGGTCGGCACCAAATCTAACTGGATGCAGCTGAATACCATTATTTTACATGGAGTGACTGCCTATTTGACATCCACAACTCAATTAGTACTGGATTATACGATACCAAGTAAAACTGGTTGTCATTTTCGGGTGTAATTGCTGCTAGCAGATTTATGCGCTCCTTGTAACAGGAGCGACACTTTTTGGTTTTAATCAGTAAGAAATCAACACAACCCTCTGTGATTTTTGTGGTACAGAGAGCTACTGTCGCAACCCCGTGCAGGGCACGCCACAATAGTGGCGATAAGGCCCCTCTTTGAGGAGTGGCTGGAGAGGCGCCACGGCGCCCTGACCTTCCGCCTGACGCAGGTCCTCACCGGACACGGTTGTTTCGGGAGGTTCCTGCACCGAATCGGGCGGGAGGAAACGCCCGGGTGTTACCACTGCGAGGATCGGCCGGAGGACACGATGGAGCACACTGTGGAGCTGTGCCCTGCTTGGGCTGAGCACCACCGTGTCCTCGTAGCGGCGATTGGTGGCGGCGACCTCTCGCGCCCGGCCCTGGTTCAATCCATGGTCCGGAGCGAGAGGGAATGGGAAGCCGTCGCTTCCTTCTGCGAAGCGGTCATGCTAGCGAAGGAGGTGGCGGAACGTGAGAGGGAGAGAACCTCACGTCCCAGCCGCCGCGGGAGACGCCCCGGGCGTCGGGGGGCAACCAGTGGCCCCCGGCCACCGTAGGCGCGGGCCTGTGGACGGTGAGTAATGGGCTAGCTCACCGTCCGTCCGTCTTATGACGACAGACCGTGCCGGCGGCGCGTTCGTGTTCCACGCGCGCCTCAAGGAGATGTCAGCAAATCGGAAGGGGTCCGAGAGGGCCGATGCCTACCAGGGCTGCGGGTTGTTCGAAAGAGATACCGTGCCCCTGGAATGCAAAGGGCTAAGAAGGAACATGGATGGGTTTTAGTCAGTCAAGTCTGACACTCCCTTCCGCTCCGCCCAGAGCGGGAGAAATCATTTGATGATTTCCCATCCTAAAAAAAAAAGGGTTATCCTAGTACGAGTGCCAGAACACTCCTTTGACACCCAAGTGCACATTATACTCGACCATTTTTTTATTTGAAGAGATTTACTAAATTAATTTTTCCAGTAATAAAGATTTATATATTTATATTTTCAGTTGGATTGCATCCAAGAGAGTAATTTCCTTCTTTTATCATTTTCCTTCAAGATTGTGTTGACTAACAAAGCTCTCGATGCTATTAAGATAACGAGCTATTTTTATAAAGCAATGTTTTTGTAATACTTACTGATAGAGCGAAGGGATGCATCTACCGATGCGCGGGCGCGCGGTGCGAGAGGAGTGAGGTACGATGCCGATACGAGCGGGCGCCGATCGGATATTCCGAATATCGGCCAGGCAAGGCCATGGCTCATGTGGATGCATTGAGTCGTAACCCAGTTGAATCCGTTATGCGTTGCACAGACGGAAATCTTATTGAAAGCATGCAGCACGCTGACGACTCAATCCGATCCACTATAGGGCAGTTGAAGGACGAAACATCCGTGGGCAATAACAACGGCCTACAACGGGACTATGTTTTAGAAACTCACGTTTTATTTAGAAAAGTAAACGGTCAAAACAAAGTTGTAGTGCCACGTGAGTCTCGCTGGTCAATCATGCAAACTATTCACGATAACAACGGTCATGCCAACTATAATAAAACCTATGACGCCATAAAGGAAAAGTATTGGTTTAGAGGTATGAGACGGTTTGTGCAGAAGTACGTCGGTGGTTGCACATCATGTCAGTACGCAAAGAAACCGCCGGGTCGTAAAGTAGGATTATTACATCCTATAAAGAAGGTAGCTGTACCGTTTCACACCGTTCACGTGGACCACCTCGGTCCATTCTGTAAAAGTCCATCAGGCAAAATGTACATACTCGCCTTTATGCATTTTTCGCATTCACACGTTTCATCTGGATTGAGGCGGTACGCGATGCTGGATGTGACAACGTATTAAAGACATTCGATCAGTACATTAAAACGTTCGGATTGCCGAGCCGTATAATCAGCGATCGTGGTAAAGCTTTTGACTGCCATGAGTTCAAAAGGTATTGCCGTGATAGGCAGATCAAACACCGCGGTGGCAATTGCAAGGGCCAATGGGCAAATTCAGCGGTTTAATCGTACGATATTGGATGCTCTGGTCGCCTACCTCGGAGAAGAGGATCAGAACCGTTGGGAAGAATATTTGCCCAAGGTACAGCTCGGGATTAATTCCAGTACCAATAATAGTACAGGGAAGTCACCACTGGAGTTACTATACGGTTTCCGACCACGACTGTCGGGAGACATCGTTGTACCTACAAGGTCTGATATTAGCTCTCTTCGGGCTGGTGCTATTACTCGCTCTCAGGAGGCTGCCCGGAGGTCGAAAATCAATTTTGATAAAAAGAGACGTGAGGGCGCTCCATTTAAGGAAGGCGATCTCGTCCTGGCTGAACGTAAGGTATTTAAGAAAGGGTTACGCATCGGCAAGCTTATGCCTCGTTTCGATGGTCCTTTTACCGTGCGCAAGGTTTTACCACATGACCGTTATTTAATCAAAAGTACCACCTCTCGTGGTCGTCCTTACAAAAACGCTCTTGCCAGAGATAAGCTCAAGCTTTTACATTACCCTGATGAGTTAACCTCCGATACTGATTGATAACAGGATGGAAGTTGTTTATATTATATTATGTTTTCTTTTCCTTTATAATTCGATATTGTAGTTAATAGTTTCAAGTAACATTATAAGACTAACATCATATATACTATGGTTAATTCACATTAAATAATAACCTACCTACCGGGTTGCACGTTAAACGTGTTAATATGCTTGCCTTAACGTTACTATAACAGGCAGTTGATTAATTGTTACTATTAAACACATGTGTGTACAATGTGTACTGACAGTTGGTAGTGGATGTCGAGATGTTTACGTACATACTTTTCAATATATTCATTTACTTAATGTAAATACTGTTGATGTTGTGAGCCACTACTCCATGACCGCTACAACTGTTTACTTAATACAATATATTCACTTACTTAATGCAAATACTGTTAATGTTGTGAGCCACTACTCTGTGGCCGCTGCAACTGTTCATTTAATATAATATAATATTATTTCTATTCATTTGATTAATGTGAATGTTGTTATTAATTGTGAGCCACTAAACTGAGACCGCTGCAATCGATGATCTGGTTATAACATAAGGGTACGCTGCTAAATATTAAGCGCTAAATTGGACATGCATGAAAGACAGATACCGTATTGGTTTGGTCGTTTAAACGAAGGCCTTCTCAGACTGGTGGTAGATACAGTGTGTCGTTCCTGTCGATGGGCGCATTTATAAAGTGTCAGTAACTTGTAACAGATACGCAGTGTCGTCACCGTCGATAGACACATTGGTAAAGTGTCATTCGCAGATGATAGACAACAGGATCGGCACATCCAATGTTATCATCTGATAGACACATTCATAAGGTGTCGTCTGATATAACCACGATAGATGCTCAGCTCGTCGTCGTCTGACAGATACATTCATAGGTGTCCTCATTATCTTATAGTGCCAGACACATTCAGAAGTGTCACGACAGGGTCTTATGTTCTGACTGTCTAATAGACGTGTCGATATACCTACACTCTTCATTGATTAAGAACTCACCCTAACCAGTTGACATCGAGAGTCGGTATTATTAGTTCCAGGATAGGCTACGCGGGACGGGCAGCTTCATCAGGAAAGGCCGACTGATAGAGCGAAGGGATGCATCTACCGCTGCGCGGGCGCGCGGTGCGAGAGGGGTGAGGTACGACGCCGATACGAGCGGGCGCCCCGCTGCCTTTCGGCAGTGAGAAAAAGCTAATTGGGTCAAGAGGAGGGCTTCCAAAATTACGAAAATGTCAATTACGTAACTAATTACGCAACATTTTTCTCCAATTCCGTAATTACGAAATTTTTCCTATTTTTTTTTTCATCGAGAATCTTTGTAAATATTGTAGAAAGAGTATCTACAATTTTTACAATCTTCTTTTACTAACTCAAATTCAGGGAATTATCAAAAGAAACACAATATTTGAACAAAAATATATTTATTCAAGAATTTATCATCGTACATCAGTTAAGTCAAACCATTTTTTTTCGTCCCGAATATAATTTTTGTTCTTGAAAATGTGATCTCATAAATGACAAGGTATTTAAAGTTAACTAGTTACCCAGGGAACTTCTTAGTTTATAATGGAATGGAGTGGAGTGGTACTAATAATGGAATGGAGATCTGTGTTTACTATTGAAATTGGTTTATTTACAGTCACTTTGTGTATATCTTTGTCTAACTGTTGTGCGATTGTCAACTCCTCGTCATCATCGTCACTGGTGACAATTGCGTCCGATGCACTCGGTTGTGGTTGAGAATTTATACTTTTTTGAGTAAAATTATACTTCAATCGTTCCAACAGCTCCACTATGTACATTCGTATATCATCCGACGATGGTTTTGTGAAATATTCTGTGGCAGCAGTTTAAAAAAAATCCTCATTGTTATGCAAATATTGCAAAACACTGAATACATTTATTCGCCTTTCCTTTATTCTCTTTCTAAGAGATGTGGCTAGTTTTCCAATGAGATCGTTTGACTGAAGATCAAGTTTCTCTAGCATAAATCGAAGCGCAGCGTCGGCAGTCAATATTCTTCTAAAATGTACTTTTGCAACAAGTCGTTTTTCAAAAGGAAGTTTTTAAAAGATTTTATTAGTCTTATTTTTTTTGTACCTTTATATAAAAACTCCGATTCTGGAACTCTGGTCGATTCTACAATAAACGCATCCTCATCTTCTTCAATTTCATCGTTAAGAAAGTGAAGAGCATAGTAGTTCCCCTAAGTTCCCCGTGGTCGTAGGGACTTTTCGTTAGGGACTCCCCGGCCCAGCCGACTCGCCAAGTTGATATATTTGTACGTCTTAGACCTATTTTTTGCAAGATTTAACAAACGATAAAATAAAATATGCAGGGAATACCCCGCTTGTACAGTTTCGAATTTTCGATGTAGTTATATCATATAGTGTTGCCACATTATAAATGTGTACGTATAATGCTTTTTAATTGGTTGACTATTTTGATTGATTGATGATACCAATAATTACGTATGTTCGGAATTGACACCTTCAGTTACGGAATGGAAAATACTTTAAAATGATTTCGTAATTACGTAATTGCGAAATTACGTAATTACGTAATGGAAGCCCAGAGCACGCATGTTGTCGGTCCGCCGTTCCGTCTCGCGAGTGCATTAAATGATTATCTGTGAATATATATGTGATTACTATTAATTCGACTTTAATTTCTGAGTTTCCTTTCATTACCTATTCAAGTTATCAATTAGTCATTGATAATACTAGCAATACTATCTTATCATATTTATTTACTCGACTAGTATATAAACTGTCTCTTGCAGAAGATAAATCATATTCACATTGAACATTAAGTAGTGAGCTACTGTGTGTGATTTTCTACGGGACGACCTAATTAAAAAACTGAAAATGTAAGTACTTACATACTTACTATCTTGTATCTAATGTTTACCAAACTTTTCCAGTCAGTTTAAAAATGACAATCATATGTGCTGTTTATAGATTTCTTAACAAAAATGTTGGCCATTAGAGCCATGGTAATGTGACATTTCAGATTAGTAATAATAATGTGACATTTCAGATGAAGGCTTGCCTGTTTCTCTTCGTTGTGATCGCAGCACTCGTCGCCTGCAATGACGCGGCTTCAGTTCAGAATGCCGCCGCTAGGGCCAACATGCAACAAGGCACATACTTGCCCGGAGACAGATTAATGCATAGGTGTGTACCTCAAATCTAAGCCTTTTTCTTCACTCATGTCAACATACCTGTATCAGACTTTTACGATGGCATATTGTTTATTTGCTAGTCTGTAGATAGGCAGCATGACTCAATAATTGTACACATAATTTGTACGATAAGATACAATTCGAGCGGCACTTATGGTGTGACGTGTGGAGGTAGAAATTAACCAATTAAATTGGTTGATATCCACAATTCCACATGCCGTACCTTGTCTCTTTGTTTTTGGATGATTTCTACACGTTTTGTGCACAGTGCAAAGGCAATTTAGTAATGAGCTGCTTCACCTGGTTCTCGACGTAACTAATGACTAAGTTGTTGAAAAAAATGAGTCATACTTACAAAGCTAGCTTGCTAGACAAAGGCCTACTATTAAAACTAAATATCCTGTTATCTTTTCAGTGCGTACTACTCCAAGAACCCAATCTTCAACGCCGTGCAGTACCAAGACATCACATACCGAGGAGCCAACAACGTGCGTATCACCTACCTCGAAGCCGTTGAGGTCGGTGCCACCCAGTGGGGCGTTCCCTCCCTCCGGGCAGGAGGCGTTGGCTTCAATCAGACGACCATCAGACTGACTACAGCCAGGGGCTACGGATACTACTACTTGGTTCGCATCTACGGTCGTTAAACTTTCAAAAAACAAAAGCATTAATTTTACGATGGGTGCCAATGCATCTGAGGTATTCGATATAAAAAAAAGAGTTTTATTAAAACAATATGAACTGATATAAACTGATTAGGTTAAGCAATAAATAAATTATATTTAAGATATAAATATTTATTTCTTTTGATTTTCTTTAATGATCATCTTCCTGCCCTTGTACTACTTGAAGTCGACGCAACACATTTTCTTCTTCGATTCTCTCCGGCCTGTTAGACGTTACGACATCATTTACTCCTTTCTCTTTCAAATCATTCCTCACACTATCCATCCATCTTTTCTTTGGCCTTCCTCTCCCTATCCATCATCATCATCACCATAGTCAAAAAAACATTTAACTTATAAAATTTTCAAGATTGGTGCTCGTCTTTCTGCAAATTGAATGTGTAAGTCTACAAGTAGCTACTCTTTCTGTATGAATGGACTGGACAAATATAACCTATTCGAGGCTCGCTCGCTTCGCTCGCTCGCTCTAGCATCCAACGTTATCTCAGCAAATAAATTACCAAATACGCTTGGACATAAACCAGGGATATCAAACAATGAAGCAACTTTTTAACCTATATTTTTCCACCGCGAACCCAAAGACCACCATTCGACAAAAGTATCTCCCATAGCTTTGCACTTCGCTCTGTATGGTAAAATTCTACATTATTACAAAATAAATATTGCCCTAAGAAAATACGAACCCAATAGGTTCCACTAACTGAGTCTGTGACTGATGAAGAATTGTCGCCTAGTTACCCACATCGCTAGGTAAAATGGCTCCAATTTTTTCTTAGCACGCACGGCGACCTAGCATGCTGTAGAAAACAGTTAGTGTGGATCTCTCTTTGTATGAGAATGTTTACAAAGCGTGGCCATGTTACATGGAAATTATTGTAGCTTGATGTGTCCCCACATCAAGCTACAATTTCCAGTATACCAGAATGAGAGAGTGCGTACCAGAATATCTGATCTCTGTTATGATACTTTTACCTAATGGTTTTTCCTAATCACCAAAGTTTTAGATTGTACTAAGATATCGAGCTATTTATAAAAAAATACGGTGACACCATTTACTCGTACCACTTAGTATTGTTTTAAACAATTTAAAAAAAAAACCGGCCAAGTGCGCATCGGACTCGCGCATCGAGGGTTCCGTAAAGGCAATTAGACCTAAGTTTTTGATATGAGTTTCAACTTGGAAAAGGGTAATCTATCTATCTATACTAATACTAATATATATTATTATTATTATATTAAAGCTGAAGAGTTTGTTTGCTTGAACGCGCTAATCTCAGGAACTACTTGATCCGATTTGAAAAATTCTTTCAGTGTTAGATATCCCATATATTGAGGAAGGCCTTTATGCTATATATCATCACGCTACAACAAAAAAGAGCGGAGCAGGAATGAAAAATGTATCAAAATCGGGTTTTTTATTTCCTTTTGAGAGCTTCCGCTGCAAGCGCTGCGTAAACGGTTGAAGTTTCACAAAAATCATGTATGACTGAATTGTTCCCCTTTAAAAGTTCTAAAAAAAGTTTGCGACTACATATATAAGGTATCTTAGGTATCTTTAGAGGTTAAATCACTAAAATCTGTTTTAGGCTAACCAAATTTGTTCTAAAATAATGCATTATTTTCGAAGGTGTTTTTATAAACATGATATTAATCCTTATCCAAATAAATACGTTATCCATCACAAATATTTAATTTATAACAAAATTGCCCTTTGCATCATTCGATTTCAATGAACAACTTAGGAGATATCGCAGTTTTAAAATTACATCGCAGCAAAATAATGATCAAGAACTGCGCGCACGTTTATGATGTGCAAGGCCTGGCCGCCTTGCATATCATGAGATTTACGCTAAGAGTGTTTTTCGCACGGGCAACTATATGTTGCCCTACCGAGATCTGGTTCTGGTGAAAATCAATATCTACTTCTGCCGAAAGGACACAAAACTAAAAATATAGAGTACACAGAAGTACTTTAAAATAAGTTTTTTGAGGATAACCAACAATCTACATGATATATAGCCTGCGCAGACGACGGATTTTTGTCCGCGGATCTTTTTGTCCGCTAAAACGGGAGTAACGTAAAAAAGGGATTAAAAGTACCTACCGCGTACAAAAAGTCTCCCGAATAACCGAGGACATGCAGAGAGCGGACCGGACAAAAGTACGGGGGAGTCCCCGAAAAAAATAGAAGAGTATTACGACCGAAATTTAAAGAAAAACTTGTGGTAATGATTGCACACGTGTGCGTTGAGTTTGCGGTAAATCCGCGGCGGACTTTTTATTCGCGGAGCCTAATTTTTTTCTTCGACGCGGAGAAAAGTCCATCGTCTGCGCAGGCCCTTACTGATAAAAGCGTGATGTAGGTACCTAAAATAACTCTTTAACGTGCGTATTATTTAAATATACTAGCTGTCCCGCGAAACTTCGTCTGCGTCACTTTTTCCCGTTTTCACGATATTTTTCATTGCTGCTGCGCTTCTATACAGCGCCATCTGTTGGATACTTACTCAATCCAGTCAACAGATACCGCCATCTGTTAGAATCGTTTGGAGCTAACAGATAATTGTGACTTAATTTGCAATAAAATAATATTGCGACTATAAATTGAGATGCAAATTTAATTAAAATCGGTTAAGTAGTTTAGGAGTCTATCCCCGACAAACAACGTGACACGTAATTTATATCTATATTGATTTTCACCTTCTCGGTGAACAAAGTCACGGGTAAAAGTTAGCGTTAGCCCAAAGTAACTATTCCGCGCGGACGAAGTCGCGGGAATTATTAAAAAATAAAATGTGATGTAATAAAAAATTAAAGGTTTTCGGAATTATTCCTATATAGGTATGTGTCATAAAACAGTGCTTCATGCCAAATTTCAAGATTCTAGGTAAGTATGATATATATATATATATGATATATATGACTGGAAGTACCCTTTAGGTTTTGATTCCCTTGGGAGTAGTTGCGAGTTTGAAAATCTGCGGCTTAAATTGCTGTTTCTTTTGATTGCGTTGACATAGAAGTTCAATTTTGTTACAGCTTAAAGGTATTATATACTTGAGTATTTGGTATGAATTTCAATTTAATACATTTACGCGTTCATGAGAAACGAGTAGTAAGATTAAAATTATTAAAAATATTTTTATTAAATGACTTAACTAAAATTTTGCGGTTTTCGCAATTTTTCCTTTATCTGTGTTATAAGAGGTTGCTTCATACCAAATTTCAAGTTCTGATTCCAATGCGAGTGTCGAAAATTTGCGACATAAACGGCTGTATCTTTTGATTGCGTTGGCTTAGAAATTTGAATTTTTCACAGCTCTAAGGAACAGTAGATTTGAGTATTCTATATAAATTCCAGCTTGATACCTTTACGCGTTCCTGACAAAAAGGGTATTGATAGACAGACAGACGGACAGCAAAGTGATTCTATAAGTGTTCCGTTTTTTCCTTTTGAGGTACGGAACCCTAAAAATACCCATTTATATATCTATAAATGGCTATTTTCTCTTCCAGCGCATGTATGTATGATAAGATAGTATTGTATGTTATCACATACGATACTATCTTATCATACGTAGATGCTTTACTATATATACTATCTCTTGCAGAAAGCAAATCATATTTATATTGAAATTCAATTTCGATACTGTGATCTTTTACGCGAGCACCCAATTGAAAAACAAACTAAAAAGTAAGTACTTAATGAGTTTTTATTAGCTTAACAATCAATATAAAGAAATATGTTGTTAATATGTTCAATAAAAATAAAGGAGTAAATCAACATAATATGCGTAGTATACTGGTCAGAACTAACAATTTGTGTAATTCGAGCCATCATTAATTGTTTGTAACGTGACATTTCAGATGAAGGTTTGCCTGTGCCTCCTCGCTGTGTTCGCATTACTCGTTGCCTGCAATGACGCGGCTGCAGTACAGAATGCCGTCGCCAGAGCTAACATGCACCAAGGCACTTACAGGCCTGGAGACATACAGCTTCACAGGTGTGTACCAAATATTCCCATGAATTCTTCTATATAAGAATATTGTGATAGCGTGGTGATAAGCTAATTAGCAGGTAGGCATCGTAACTCAGTAATAGTACACTTAATTTGTTCGATAAGAAATCAGGTCAACTGAAACAACGAAGAGCGAAGGCCAATTCCCCAAATGACTAGAAAAAAGAAAGAAGTGTCATTGGTTGATTTCTGCATGTTTCAGTTTTAGTAAAAACGCAATTTTGTGATGAGTTCCATTAGGCGGTTCTCGAGAATCTTAGTTATTTTTTTTAAATTTAACCACCTGATATCTTTTCAGTGGATACTACGCCAAGATCCCAGTCTCCAACATCGTACAGTACGAGGACATCACGTACCGAGCAGCCAGCAATGTGCGTATCACCTACCTCGAAGCCGTGGAGATCGGTGCCACTCAGTGGGGTATGCCTTCCCTCAGAGCCGGAGGCGTTGGCTTCAACCAAACGACCATCAGATTGACATCAGCTAGAAGCCATGGATACTATTACTTAGTGCGAATCTTCGGCCGTTAAACATTTTAAAGACAAATGGACAACTTTTACGATTAATGAATTATTATTTTGCGACTGGTTTTAAAATTTCCTGAAAAAGGATTTCCAATAAAACAATATTAACTGAATACAAATGTGATTTAGGTTTAGTCAAATTAAATTACTTTAAAGTTAAATATGTTTTTTCTTTCGTTTTTCTTACTGAGAATATACAGTGTATTTCGATACTGGTTACCGATGCTATATTCATTTTTATCGACAAATACAGTTTTATACTCTAACCCAACACCCCGTGAATGCCAGCCATCATGTTTTTTTAATCGTCTGATCGAGGGTATTTTCAACGAAATGCTAATAATATCTTTGAATCTAAGAGGCTTAGACACGTACAAACGGCCTTATTTCAAGGATAAACAACGGGGCTATTGAATTACTACACACAATTTTCTGAATAATGAGCAAAAAGAACCCCAAATATAAAATATTACGTCCACTAAAATAATTACTGATTTTGTTTACATTTTCTACTGTAGTTCAAAATTACCCCTGAATTTTGCACATGGTTTTATATTTAATCGAAATTATTTGAGTCTACAACAATTATTTGAAGAGTTATTGTCATTTGAACATTGCCCTGCCCCAGCGCATTGACTCCACAATGTTGCAGGTACCCCGTTCTTTGCTTGAGCAGTTAGATAAGGCATCACATTTATGAGTGAGAGTGAGACGGCAGTAAGGTAAGTGAGTGAATTGATGACACGTAGGAAACTCGGCATATGATAGAAGAAGAAAGAAACAAAGAAAACATTTTTATTTGTTTTTTTTTTTTTGACAGATGGCCACCCAACCTATGTCACTGGCAATGACGGCTTTACTTTAAAGATCGATCCATGCGGTTGTTATTATTTAGAGAATATACGGATCCTTATATTACGATTTTGATGCATATCGAATGTTTCGTTGAATTCATGTAATAAAAACCAGAGAACATAAATAAAGGTAGATCTTATTCTATCACAAGGAAGTCACAAGACAAACCAAAAATGCCTGAAAGAGGTACGAGGTAGTCCATGAATGAGATTATCAAAGGAAACACTATTATGTCACTCAGGCGAAAAATCATGAGCATGTGCATTCTTCCCTTATTCTTTTTTACCCATAGGTCCCAGACTAGGTCTCAATCTAAAAAAAGCGTTGCCTCGCTCTAGGATTTTTTTCCGGGTAAGAAATAAATGATATAATTACAAAATCTCTAATATTTACAACATATAACAACTAAATCTATAATTTAATTCGATATAATGATCAGTTAATATAATAAACGATTAATATAATTTTAAAGTAACTAATTTTTATAAGCATAACAGACATTGAGTATAAAATCGTTTAATATACCACTCAAAAGACATAAAACCTATTTGATCTAAAATGATGAAAAGCGTAGTAGAAAATACAATGCAAGCAAACAAACCATTGCAAGCAAGAATGCAAGCATGCAGCATGCAAGCAAGCATGCAACATGCAGTAGGCATGGTTTCTGTCACAGCTCCGGCGCTGCGGGGCTCCAGCGGTCCCATGGAAGCTTATCGTCGCAGATGTGTTTCACGCTCACCACCGCGCCTTCGGCCTCAGCCACGGCGGCGAGTGTTAAAACCACCTACTCCACAGCTCGCGGGCCGCCTTGCCCCTCCACGCCTACGCGATTTTAAAAAACACTCTAGGGGTAGGGCAGACAAGACTACGTGGAGTCGGTTTTGCAGCGATTCGTTTCTGTCACACCGCTCCCGCAGCCCGCTCGCTCCACTCGTTCGCCTTCGCTCGTTAATGGTCACTGTTCTAACCAAACCTAACCCAAATAATTCACCAACATAGAGGGGACCTGGCACTTCACTCGGCTCCTGCCTTAACCTTCTAACCTAATATAACCCATCCGAGTCGGATTGCTTTGAATCGTGATAAAATCTTTATAGTTAACACAATAAAGATGGTATCAATATTATATATTTTAAACGATAGGCATAATGATTTTCGATTAAAGAAACGTTATATCCATTAACATTATACGAAATAAGTTTTAGAGTAGGTATTTAAATGTTATATCTAAAGAAATTATAACAACAGATAGTATAGCTCCCGTTTATTATATCTTGTGACCGTTATTGAAATGAAAATATACCAAATAACTTTATATGATATGAAGCGCCCTTTTTTCCTGTATCGTGGGTGCGTTTACAAACACAGACCAGCAACAACTACTTGTAGGCCAAACAAATATTTGTTCGGTGCGGGAATCGAATGTCGTCATACTTTGACAAACATTCGAGCGACAAAGTTTGCCAACGTGCAACAGAGCGCAGTATTCTAGGCGTCACACTAACTCACCATAATAATACCTACGGAACATCACACTGCGGTCCAAAACACAAATTACTGACGTTGCTCATAAAGCTAAAGCTGAAGTGGGACTCGGGTGACCACGTCTGCCGCATGTGCAATAAGCAGTGGGACAAAATAGCCGCATTGGGGAGCCCTGATACAGCCAGAAGGCGTGGCGGTAGACCTCGTAGAAGATGGCGAGAGGACATGAACAAAACCAACTACCAGGGGTCCACATCAGCCCTGGATCCAAAAACTGGAGTGGGTCATTTCCCCGTAGAGAGACGACGCAGTTTAAAACTATCAGTATCAGTACGTAACTCAGTCAGGAACCCTCAGGGAGCAAGTCCTGCGGGCACTGGCACGAGCATTTTCAATAAAGGCAGGGTTTTGGTATCATAGTTTAGGTAATATCCGACTAACAAACAAAAAGTTAAGTAACTTTAGGAGCTGACTGTACCGTACAAAAAACTGTTGTTTATGGTTGGTGAAACGGGACTCAATGCATGAAGATGATAATAGTGGCACTGTTTTACACTTGTTTTGCACGTCTTTTGTTTAGTTGGCGTCGCATCTTTCCCATGAGCTATTATCAATTGCTTTTTTGTTTTGGAGCCGCCGGAAATATAAATTTAGAGCGCCTAAGAATTAGCCCCTATGTATGTCTAGGTAAATCTACTTTTTGTCAAAAAATATTTACAAATAGACTTCACCTATCAGCGCGTTTTCCTATTGTTTTCGCTGGGTTTCTAGAAGATGATAAGTTTAAAGTAACTCCTTAATGACATTTTATCTGTCTATTATTTCAGACACCTACATCAGTTCAGTGCTTGCAAGTTGACTCTGCTCTAAGCGCCAAACTGACAACGGCATGTTATAAATGAGAATATTATGCTCATTGAAAACATTGGATTGAAATGACAGGAGTTCAACATTGCTCCGTACTTTTCTCCTCGAGATATACTATTTTGCATTGACAAGGGTTTCCCCAGGACATAAAAAATTTTTTTCTTCTACATTTTCCTCAAAGATTCTCCTAATCAACAAAGCATTGGATTATATTTAGATAACGAGCTATTTTTATAAAACTAAAACAGTTACCTCACTTGTTGTTGTCAATATAATGAATTAGTCATTTCTGATAATACATTCGTTTCTATCTTATCATATCTACATAATTACTATAAATACTATCCCTCCAGAAAGTAAATCATACTTACAAACAGTGCTTCAAGTAGATAGCTACTGCGATCTTTTACTGGACTACCTAATTAAACAACTGAAAATGTAAGTACTTATTAATCTTCCAACGCATTGGAATTCCGACATACAAAAAATTACATTCATAATTATTTTCGTCATTCGAGCCATCTTTAATTTGATAAAAATGTGACCTTTCAGATGAAGGCTTGCCTATTCCTCTTCGCTGTGCTCGCGGCTCTCGTCGCCTACAATGACGCGGCTGCAGTACAGAATGACGCGGCTGCAGTACTGAATGAGACGCCTGAAGTACAGAATGCCGCCGCCCGGGCCAACATGTACCAAGGAACTTACAGGCCAGGAGACAGACTGCTTCACAGGTGTGTAACTATGTACCTATATTAAAACTAAGTTTTCTTATTCCTCAAATCATTGCCACCTAAACGAGAATATTATCTACAGCCTCATGATTTGACAGGCAGCATGTAGGCATCGCACGCATTGATTAATTGTAAGCTACAAAGCATCTTTCGTGTTTTCTGTGATAGGTCTATTTGTGCACGATTCCAGTTGATTGGAAACATGCCTTTTGTTATTAGTTCCTAGAGGTCTTTATTCCGAATGTTCGGTAAAACTTAGTAGAAATATATCACACTATTTATACTAAACATCTTGTTATCCTTCCAGCGCGTACTACTCCAGGAACCCAGTCTTCAACGCCGTACAGTACCAGGACATCAGTTACCGAGGAGCCAACAACGTGCGTATTACCTACCTCGAAGCCGTGGAGGTCGGTGCCACCCAGTGGGGCGTTCCCTCCCTCAGGGCAGGAGGCGTTAACTTCAACCACGCAACCATCAGACTGACTACAGCCAGGGGCTACGGATACTACTACTTGGTCCGCATCTACGGCCGATAACCTTTCAAAGACAACTTTTACGATGAATGGATTTTTTTACGACGGGTTTTAACTTTTCTGAGAAAGGATTTCATTAAAACAACTATGAAATTAAAATGAAAAATCTGATTAGGATAAGTAAAAATAAATTATTTGTAAGTTATATGTGTATTTTCTTTTGCTTTTCTTACCGAGAATTTGAAATGTACAATCTCCTCTACAACTTGTCGAAAAAAGTTAATATTGACATTAACATTATAGCGTACCATGGGCTGATTGCCTTAGTCTTAAGATACGGGGTAGCATTTTGGGGTAATTGCAGTGAAAGAGAACGAGTATTCAGAGCCCAAAAATATTGCATAAGATCAATGACCGGCATTAATTCAACAGATAGCTGTAGTCCTATGTTTAAATCCCTAAAATTATTAACCTTTCCATCACTTTACATTCTGGAGGTAGCATTATTTTTGTTAAAACGAACCTAAATCTTTTTGAAACAAGGATAAATAATTATGACATCAAGACCGACACTACTGAGATCCCAATACAAAGATTTATTACATATAGGCAGTTTTAAAACAGCATTACTAAGAAAGAATATTATGCATATGGGACCAATCATTTATAATAAAATACCTAGATTAAAAATGAAGCCAAGCATTTTTTCAAGAAGAAATTAACTAAACTATTAATTGAAAAATGCTATTACGCCGTCAGTGAATTTTTAAATGATGGTACCCTATGACATTGCACAATATTATTTCAATTACCAATTTTGTTTAATCTATTTCATGTACATACCAATATTATTTCAATTAATTCATTTTGTATAATGTATATCTTATTATATGTAAGTACAAACATGATTATTGTTGTAACGATGACTTTGAATTTTAAAGTATTTGATATTAAAACCGGACTACCTAATAATTATTGATTTATATAGATTTGAATTACTCTTGATTATTTTAATACTTATATGTTGCATGCCATACGGTAGAATGTACTGGATCCAATTGTTTTACGCCAACAACACCATTATTTGTTACCTACGTTCTTTGCAAATAAATTATTTCTGATTCTGATTCTGACAATTGTTACCTAGACACGCCTTTTTATTGTTCCGTATTCTGGCTTTTACTTTTTGAAACTCAAAGACGGACAAAGGCATTTTACTTATAATGATGAATCGTAACTGATATTATTCCTTGAGATCTGATCTAGTAATCATACATTTTATCGTTCATAACGGGTAGTTGAATGGAAGCCTGAAAGCACGGCAACCAGTTTTGTCAAGTAGTGTCATAATACCCAGTGATTAGCTTGCGAACATTAGGGGGTTGCCACATGTTAAATATTAGATGTCTTCAGTCTGGAAGCCGATCCCCCCATATCTGGGAAAAGAGTGTACACTCGCTACGCTGGTAACTGCGATGTTATTATTTTCTATTCAGGTTTGAGATTTGGATTAGTCATCCTACATTTTACCGATATCTGCTAAACCTTCTGTAGTTATGTATGTTAAGTAGACGACTGCCGAGCATAAGGACACGGGTCCTCATGTTTAGATCTTGATGTATATCGAATGCATTAAAAAATTCATAGAGTAAAAAGTAGCATATCCAAAATGGAGACCACAAATAAAATGTTTTAAAAAAAATTGTGAATGGTTACTTAGTACTTATTCTGTCATAAAGACGACACTATACAAACTGAATGCCTGGAAGAGCCAGAAGAGCTCCAAGAAGGAGCTTATGAAATTCATGAGTATGTGCATCCCATTTTGACCCATAGATCCCAGACCCGGTCTTTGATAAAGATTGAAACGTTCAAACTTAAGGTTTGCCATCATGCAATGGAGCTCAGGATTCAGCTTAGCGTCAAAAAACGAACTGACTGTATACCTACGTAATACACTACGCTCCAAAACACAAATTACTGATGTTGCTCAAAAAGCTAAGCTGAAGTGGGACTGGGCAGGCCACCTCTGAAGTATGTCCAATGAGCTATGGGCCAAAATAGCCGTTTTGTGGAGCCCTGACACAGCCAGAAGGCGTAGTGGCAGACCCCGTAGAAGATGGTGGGACGAGCTGGCCACTGGTACACATTAACCTTGGATCCATAAACTAGAAGTCAAGGGAAGTGGCCGTTGCCCAGTAGGATGACGCCTGGTAACAGTATCAGTATCAGTACTGATTCAGACAGGAACACTCAGAATAAATGCTCGGATTAAAGCGAGCAGGACTCGCGCGTCCTGCTCGTACTGATCCGAGCATTTTCAATAAATACAGGATTTAGGTAACTAGGAGGTAGGAAACTGTAAATAAAACAACGATACTTATATACTCCTTTGTACCTTATGATTAACCAACAAAACAAAGGTATTTTTTTAGGGAGTTAATTTGGCCCTGTTGTTTTCTGTCAATGATATTTAATAATAAATGCATGAATACGGACGTTTTTTTATTAAATGTTAACAAAAAAAGTACGGTACTCAGTGGTAATAATTTCTGCTTCAATATACAAAAGAAATAGTATTAAGGAATGAACTGTTTTTAAAGCTATTTTTAAAGATTTTTACTAAAATCGCGTAGATGGTGTAAAAAATCATCATGGCACGGAACGCTGTAATCCATCATTTTAGTAGTTGATTTACAATTTCATTTTACTTTACTACGACTACATGATACTTTTGGACACGTATGAGTGACTTAATTTTATACTATTTTTGTTATTGAATAGTGCACTATTTTAAGTTAAAATCTCATTATTTCCGATAGACAAGGCTAAGTTTATATTAAAGTCATTGTAGTCGGGCCATTACAAGTAAGAAATCAATATTAAGTTTCATTTTTAAATGCTACAATTTATGTAGTGGGACTAATCACCAAACAAAAAAAATAATGTCGCCTTTATGGTTGGCGAAAACGCACTCTATGTATGAAGATTGTAATAGTTACGAAATGGTACTGTTTTTCGATTTTGTTGCACGTCTTTTGTTTAGCTGGCGTCGCATCTTTCCCATGAGTTATTATCCGTTGCTTTTTGTTTTGGAGCCGTCGGGAATAAAATTATGGAGCGCCTGGGAATAAGCCCTTTTGTCCATTATATGTCAAAAAAGATTTCCAAATAGTCTTGGTCTTTCAGTACGTCTTCCTATTGTTTTAGCTGGGTAGAAGAGTATCATTCTAAAGTAACTCTCCAACGACATATTATTAGTCGGTTATTTCCAGGGTTCGAAAATATCCGATATTTATTATAAATATCAAAATATCGGATATTTATGATATATATCCGATATATATCAAGATGAAAAACCACACACTTTCTGTTGATTAATTCCGGCCGCTTTCTCTCAACTTCTTGCTTTAATCTCATCAGTGGTTCGCAGTAGCGTTCAGAATCGATGGTCCTGCCTGGTGGTAACAGCTCATAATGAATAATGCCCTTCCAATCCCACCACACAGCCGGGTTTCGCCACAGTCTGTGAAGCCTGACCGGCCTTTGACCACGACCATTTTCGCACGTTCTTGTCGTACGTGATCTATTTTTCATCACCAGTTATCAGCTTCTTAAAATGGTTCGGTTTCATTACGTCGTAATAAAGAATCACAAATGAGTACACGGTTCATTAGGTTTCTTTCAGTGAGCTCGTGAGGTACCCAAATATCGAGTTTTTTTTTGTGAACCCAGTTTTTTTCAAATGCGCCAAAACTGTTTGTGATCAATTCCCAGTTCCTCAGCTACGTCGTAACTACTGATATGCCGGATATTGCTCCACTTTTTCAAAAATGGCATCCATTTTATCCGTAATAGGGCGACCAGAGCGACGTGCATCTTTGACATCAAAATTACCTCATCTTGACGGTACGAAAAACAAATGAAAATCACACATTTTCCTAATTTGAATTTGGAAAAAAACCAGAAAACCTAAAAATAAACCTAAAACTTAAACTTTCAATGATACCAAAACCAGCCAGTTACAAATAGTATAGCCAAAAAGATTTTATTACAAGTTCATACAAACTATAGTGCGAAAAGACTTTTTCTCCAACCTAATATATCCATTTTGTATGAACGTCATTTTATAATATTATTTATGTATATTTTTTGCATATGTTTTACATAAACATAATAAATTGTAAAAAAAAAACTAAAATGTTTTTAATGGTTTATTTATATAGGTAATTACTTAAAATCAGACAAATGAATCTAAAACATAAAATCTTCTTCTAAATTAGGCAAAATCAACTAAAAACATAAAATCTTATTTATCAAATAATCAACTCAAAAACATAAAACCTTTTTATTAATAATTCTAATCAGTCAATAATTAATATTGATATATAATATCACAATAAGTCATTGGATATATATCATGATATATCGGATATATATCATGATATATCGGATATATATCATGATATATACCCATTGATATATATCCTTCGAACCCTGGTTATTTCAAACACCAGCAGCAGTACGCTGCATGCAAGTTGGCTTGGCTCTTATAAGCTCCAATATGGCAACGACTCAGCAGAATATGCTCATTGAAAACATGATGGTTCATGCTATATAGCAGACACCATTGCGTGTGCATTTACTACTGATCGTACATAATTATACCATGTATTCACGAAACCAAGGGTTTCCCTACGAAATAAAAAGATTTTCCCTCATATTTTTCCTTAAAGATTTTCCTAATCAACAAAGCTTTGGATTATATTTAGATAATGAGCTATTTTCATACAACGAAAACAGCTACCTCACTTGTTGTGATCAATTTAATGAATTAGTCATTTCTGATAATAAATTCGTTTCTATCTTATCATATCTACATAATTACTATAAATACTATCCCTCCAGAAAGTAAATCATACTCACAAACAGTGCTTCAAGTAGATAGCTACTGTGATCTTTTACTGGAGTACCTAATTAAAACAACCGAAAATGTAAGTCCTTATTAATCTTTCAACGCATTGGAATGCCGACATACAAAAATTTACATTCATAATTATTTTCGTCTTCGTAATTCGAGCCATCTTTAAATTGATAAATTGTGACATTTCAGATGAAGGCTTACCTATTCCTCTTCGCTGTGCTCGCGGCTCTCGTCGCCTACAATGACGCGGCTGCAGTACAGAATGACGCGGCTGTAGTACTGAATGAGGCGGCTGCAGTACTGAATGAGGCGCCTGAAGTAAAGAATGCCGCCGCCAGGGCCAACATGTACCAAGGAACTTACAGGCCAGGAGACAGACTGCTTCACAGGTGTGTAACTATGTACCTATATTAAAACTAAGTTTTCTTATTCCCCAAATCATTGCACCTTAAACGAGAATATTATCTACAGGCTCATGATTTGACAGGCAGCATGTAGGCATCGCACGCATTGATTAATTGTAAGCTACAAAGCATATTTCGTGTTTTCTGTGATAGGTCTATTTGTGCACGATTCCAGTTGATTGGAAACATGCCTTTTGTTATTAGTTCCAAGAGGTCTTTATTCCGAATGTTCGGCAAAACTTAGTAGAAATATATCACACTATTTATACTAAACATCTTTTTATCCTTCCAGCGCGTACTACTCCCGGAACCCAGTCTTCAACGCCGTACAGTACCAAGACATCACTTACCGAGGAGCCAACAACGTGCGTATCACCTACCTCGAAGCCGTGGAGGTCGGTGCCACCCAGTGGGGCGTTCCCTCCCTCAGGGCAGGAGGCGTTAACTTCAACCACGCAACCATCAGACTGACTACAGCCAGGGGCTACGGATACTACTACTTGGTCCGCATCTACGGCCGATAACCTTTTAAAGACAGCTTTTACGATGAATGGGTTTTTTTACGACGGGTTTTAACTTTTCTGAGAAAGGATTTCATTAAAAAAATGATCAAAATAAACTAACAAATCTGATTAGGATAAGTAAAAATAAATTATTTGTAAGTTATATGTGTATTTTCTTTCGCTTTTCTTGACTATTGTAACCTAGACACGCCTTTTATGGTTCCGTAATGTGGCTTTTACTTTTTGGAACTCAACGAATAATATCAGTTACGAGTCTTCTTTAAAAGTAAATGCCTTCGTCCGTACGAAGGCATTTACTTTTAAAGAAGACACGTAACTGATATTATTCTTTGAGATCTGATCTAGTAATCATACATTTTATTAGTCATAACGGGTAGTTGAATGGAAGCCTGAAAGTCTGGCAACCAGTTTTGTCAAGTAGTGTCATAATACCCAGTGATTGGGGTTGCGGACATTAAGCAGTTGCCACATGTAAAATATTAGTTGTCTTCAGTCTGGAAGACGATTTCCCCTTATCGAAAAAAGTGGACACTCGCGTCGCTGGTAACTGCGATGAATGAGAAAATGAGAAAATAATAATATTTTCTATTCAGGTGTGAGATTTGGGATAGTCATCCAAAATTTTACCGATATCTGCTAAACCTGCTGCAGTTATGTATGTTATGTAGACGACTGCCGATCCAAAATAGAGAACATAAATAAAATGTTTTGAAAAGATTTGTGAATGATTACCTAGTACTTATTCTGTCAGAAAGACGACAGCAGACTAACTGAATGACCGGAAGAGCCAGAAGAGGTCCATGAAGGAGCTTATGAAAATCATGAGTATATGCACCCCATTTTGACCCATAGATCCCAGACTCGGTCTTTGACAAAGATTGAAACTTTCTAACTGACCATATACTTACATAACGCACTACGCTCCAAAATACTAATTACTGACGTTGCTCAAAAAGCTAAGCTGAAGTGGGACTGGGCTGGCCACGTCTGTCGTATGCCCAATGAGCTGTGTGTGTTCTAACTGACCATATACTTACATAACGCACTACGATCCAAAATACTAATTACTGACGTTGCTCAAAAAGCTAAGCTGAAGTGGTACTGGGCAGGCCACGTCTGCCGTATGCCCAATGAGCTGTGGGCGGCCAAAATAGCCGTTTTGTGGACCCCTGACACAGCCAGAAGGTGTCGCGGCAGACCTCGTAGAAGATGGCGGGACGAGCTGGCCACTGGTTCACATTAAAATTGTATCCATAAACTGGCAGTCGTGGGAAGAGGCCATTGCCCAGTAGTAGGATGACGGTTGGTAACAGTATCAGTACTGATTCAGTCAGGAACACTCAGGGCGCGAGTCCTGCTCGCACTGATCCGAGCATTGCACCTTCATTTGACATTTACTCTTTGACACGTGGCTTTATTTATTCTATATTTTTTATAGAATAGTGCCCTATTTTAGTTTTAAACCTCAATATTTTCGTTAGACAAGGCTTAATTTATATTATAACCATTTCAATCGCGCAATTATGAGGAAGAAATCAGTATACATTTCATTCTTAAGTGCTATAATTCATGTAGTGGGTCTAATCTCCAAAAAAAAAAAAATTCTCCTTTATGGTTGACGAAACGTGACTCTATGTATGAAGATTATAATAGTTACGAAATAGTACTGTTTTTCGATTTTGATTCACGTCTTTTGTTTAGCTGGCGTCGCATCTTTCCCATGAACTATTTTACGTTGCTATTTTGATTTGGAGCCGCCGGGAATAAAATTTTGGAGTGCCTGGGAATAAGCCCTTTTGTCCAATCATATCTAATTTTTGTCAAAAAAGATTACCAAATAGTCCTCGCCTTTCAGTACGTGTTCCTATTGTTTGAGCTAGGTAGAAGAGTATTATTTTAAAATAACTCTCCAACGACATGTTATCTGTCTGTTAATTCAAACACCAGCAGCAGTACACTACATGCAAGTTGCCTTTGCTCGTAGAAGCTCCAACATGGCAACGGCTCTCTTCAAGAACATGCTTATTGAAAACACGATGGCTCATGCAAAAACCATAGTGTGTGGATTTACTACTGATCGTACATAAAATACGATCATCCTCGAGGGTTTCCTTACGAAATAAAAGGTTTTTCCCATCATCAGTTTCCTTTAAGATTTTCCTAATCAACAAAGCTTTGGATTATATTTAGATAACGAGCTATTTTTATACAACAAAAACAGCTACCTCACTTGTTGTGATCAATTTAATGAATTAGTCATTTCTGATAATACATTCGTATCTATCTTATCATATCTACATAATTACTATAAATACTATCCCTCCAGAAAGTAAACTATACTCACAAACAGTGCTTCAAGTAGATAGCTACTGTGATCTTTTACTGGACAACCTAATTAAAAATCTGAAAATGTAAGTACTTATTAATTTTTCAACGCATTGGAATCCCGACATACAACAATTTACATTCATAATTATTTTCGTTATTTGAGCCATCTTTAATTTCATAAAAATGTGACCTTTCAGATGAAGGCCTGCCTATTCCTCCTCGCTGTGCTCGCGGCTCTCGTCGCCTACAATGACGCGGCTGCAGTACAGAATGACGCGGCTGCAGTACAGAATGAGGTGCCTGAAGTAAAGAATGCCGCCGCCAGGGCCAACATGTACCAAGGAACTCTCAGGCCAGGAGACAGACTGCTTCACAGGTGTGTACCTGTGTTTCTATATTATAACTAAGTTTTCTTTATTTCTCATATCATTGCCACTATACGAGAATATTATCTACAGCCTTGTGATTTGCCAGTCAGCATGTAGGCATCGCGATTCAGTGATATATGTAGTACACGTATTGATTAATTGTGATCCATAAAGCGTCTCTCGTGTTTTCTGTGATAGGTCAATTTGTGCACGATTTTAGTTGATTGGAAACTTGCCTTTATTTATTAGGTCCTAAAGGCCTTTATTCCGAATGTTTGGCAACACTTAGTAGAAGAATGTCACACTATTTATACTGAACATCTTGTTATCCTTCCAGTGCATACTACTCCAGGAACCCAGTCTTCAACGCCGTACAGTACCAAGACATCACTTACCGAGGAGCCAACAACGTGCGTATCACCTACCTCGAAGCCGTGGAGGTCGGTGCCACCCAGTGGGGCGTTCCCTCCCTCAGGGCAGGAGGCGTTAACTTCAACCACGCAACCATCAGACTGACTACAGCCAGGGGCTACGGATACTACTACTTGGTCCGCATCTACGGCCGATAACCTTTCAAAGACAACTTTTACGATGAATGGATTTTTTTACGACGGGTTTTAACTTTTCTGAGAAAGGATTTCATTAAAAAAATGATCAAAATAAAATGACAAATCTGATTAGGATAAGTAAAAATAAATTATTTGTATGTTATATGTGTATTTTCTTTCGCTTTTCTTGACAATTGTAACCTTGACACGCCTTTTATGGTTCCGTAATGTGGCTTTTACTTTTTGGAACTCAACGACGGACGAAGGCATTTACTTTTAAAGAAGACTCGTAACTGATATTATTCTTTGAGATCTGATCATTTTATTAGTCATAACGGGTAGTTGAATGGAAGCCTGAAAGTCTGGCAACCAGTTTTGTCAAGTAGTGTCATAATACCCAGTGATTGGGTTGCGGACAATTTTACTGATATCTGCTAAACCTTCTGTAGTTATGTATGGTATGTAGACGACTGCTGAGTATAAGGACACGGGTCCTCATGTTTAGATTTTGATGTATATCGAATGCATTAAAAAATTCGTAGAGTAAAAGCAGCCTATCCAAAATGGAGAACGTAAATAAAATGTTTTGATCATATTTTCGAATGGGTACTTAGTACTGATTCTGTCTTATAGACGCGATAGACGAACTGAATGCCTGGAAGAGCCAGAAAGGTCCATGAAGGAGCTTATGAAAATCATTAGTATGTGCATCCCATTTTGACCTATAGATTCCAGACTCGGTCTTTGATAAAGATTGAGACGTTCTAACTCAAGGTTTGCCGTCATGCAATGGAGCCCAGCATTCTTAGCGTCAACAAGCTAACTGACTATATACCTACGTAACACACTACGCTCTAAACATATAAATTACTGACGTTGCTCAAAATGCTAAGCTGAAGTAGGACTGGGCAGGCCATGTCTGCCGTATGCACAATGAGCTATGGGCCAAAATAGCCGTTTTGTGGAGCCCTGACACAGCTAGAAGGTGTCGCGGCAGGCCTCGTAGAAGATGGCGGGACGAGCTGGCCACTGGTCCACATTAACCTTGGGTCTATAAACTGGAAGTCGTGGAAAGAGGCCGTTGCCCAGTAGTGGGATGACGCCTGGTAACAGTATCAGTACTGATTCAGTCGGGAACACTCAGGATAAATGCTCGGATAGAGCAGGACTCGCGCGTCCTGCTCGCACTGATACGAGCATTTTCAATAAATAGAGGATTTAGGTAACTAGGCGGTAGGTAACTGTAAACACAAGAACGGTACTTACTGCGAGTCTACAAAGGTATTTTTTCAGCGAGTTAATTCGGTCCTGTTGTTTTCTGCCAATGTTATTTGACAAAAAATGCGTGAATAAGGACGTTTTTTAAGTTAAAAAAAAATGTACGGTTCCCAGTGGTAATCAGTTCTGCTTCAATATATAAAAGAAATAGTAGTAAGCGATGAACTTTTTTTAAAGGTTTTCGCTAAAATCGCGTAAATGGTGTAAAAAACCATTTGACAGTTACTCTTTGAAACGTACAAGTAACTTAATTTTATACTATTTTTGTTATCGTACACTATTTTCTGTTAAAATCTCAATATTTCCGTAAGACAAGGCTAAGTTTTCATTGAAGCCCTAATCGGGCTATTATAAGTAAGAAATCAAAAAACGTTTCTTTTTTAAATGCTACAAATCATGTAGTGGGACTAAACTAAAACAAAAAAAAATGTTGCCTTTATGGTTGGCGAAACGGGACTCTATGTATGAAGATTATATAATAGTTACGAAATGGTGATGTTTTTCGATTTAGTTTCACGTCTTTTGTTAAGCTGGCGTCGTCCCATCGTTCCCATGAGCTATTATCTGTTGTTTTTTTTTGTTTTGGAGCCGCCAGGAATAACATTTTGGAGCACCTCGGAATAAACCCTTTTTTCCAATGATATCAACTTACTGTCATAAAATATTTCCAAATAGTCTTGTTCCTTCAGTACGTCTTCCTATTCTTTTATTTGGGTAGAAGAGTATAATTTTACAGTAACTCTCCAACGACATTTTATCTGTAGGTTATTGCAATCACCAGCAGCAGTACACTGCATGGAAGTTGGCTTGGCTCTTATAAGCTCCAACATGGCAACGACTCCCTAATAGAATATGCGTATTGAAAACACGATGGCTCATGCTATATAGCAGAAACTATTGCGTGTGGATTTACTACTGATCGTACATATACGATGCATCCACGAGGGTTTCCCTACGAAATAAAAGGTTTTTCCCTCATCATTTTCCTTAAAGATTCTCCTAATCAACAAAGCTTTGGATTATTTTTAGATAACGAGCTAATTTAATGACACAAAAACAGCTACCTCGCTTGTTGTGATCAATTTCATGAATAAGTCATTTTTGATAATACATTCGTTTCTATCTTATCATATCTTCTTAACTACTATAAATACTATCCCTCCTGAAAGTAAATCATACTCACAAACAGTGCTTCCAGTAGATAGCTACTGTGATCTTTTACTGGACTACCTAATTAAAAAACTGAAAATGTAAGTACTTATTAATATTTCAACGCATTGGAATGCCGACATACAAAAAATTACATTCATAATTATTTTCATCTTCGTCATTCGAGCCACCTTAATTTGATAAAAATGTGACCTTTCAGATGAAGGCTTGCCTATTACTCTTCGCTGTGCTCGCGGCTCTCGTCGCCTACAATGACGCGGCTGCAGTACAGAATGACGCGGTTGCAGTACTGAATGAGGCGCCTGAAGTAAAGAATGCCGCCGCCAGGGCCAACATGTACCAAGGAACTTACAGGCCAGGAGACAGACTGCTTCACAGGTGTGTAACTGTTTACCTATATTAAAACTAAGTTTTTTTAATCCTCAAATCATTCCTAAACGAGAATATTATCTACAGCCTCAAAATTTGCCAGTCAGCATGTAGGCATCGCGATTCAGTGCAATATGTAGTACACGTATTGATTAATTGTTATCCACAAACGGTCTCTCATGTTTTCTGTGATAGTTCGATTTGTGCACGATTCCAGTTGATTGGATGCCTTTAGTTATTAGTTCCTACAGGCCATTATTTCGAATGTTCGGCAAAACATAGTAGAAGTATATCACACTATTTATACTAAACACCTTGTTATCCTTCCAGCGCGTACTACTCCAGGAACCCAGTCTTCAACGCTGTACAGTACCAAGACATCAGTTACCGAGGAGTCAACAACGTGCGTATCACCTACCTCGAAGCCGTGGAGGTCGGTGCCACCCAGTGGGGCGTTCCCTCCCTCAGGGCAGGAGGCGTGAACTTCAACCACGCAACCATCAGACTGACTACAGCCAGGGGCTACGGATACTACTACTTGGTCCGCATCTACGGCCGATAACCTTTCAAAGATAGCTTTTACGATGAATGGATTTTTTTACGACGGGTTTTAACTTTTCTGAGAAAGGATTTCACTAAAAAAAATATCAAAATAAAATAACAAATCTGATTAGGATAAGTAAAAATAAATTATTTGTAAGTTATATGTGTATTTTCTTTCGCTTTTCTTGACAATTGTAACCTAGACACGCCTTTTATGGTTCCGTAATGTGGCTTTTACTTCTTGGAACTCAACGACGGACGAAGGCATTTACTTTAAAGGAGAATCGTAACTGATATTATTCCTTGAGATCTGATCTAGTAATCACACATTTTGTCAGTCATGACGGGTAGTTGAATGAAAGCCTGAAAGCCTGGCAACCAGTTTTATCAAGTAGTGTCATAATACCCAGTGATTAGCTTGCGAACATTAGGGGGTTGCCACATGTTAAATATTAGATGTCTTCAGTCTGGAAGCCGATCCCCCCATATCTGGGAAAAGAGTGTACACTCGCTACGCTGGTAACTGCGATGTTATTATTTTCTATTCAGGTTTGAGATTTGGATTAGTCATCCTACATTTTACCGATATCTGCTAAACCTTCTGTAGTTATGTATGTTAAGTAGACGACTGCCGAGCATAAGGACACGGGTCCTCATGTTTAGATCTTGATGTATATCGAATGCATTAAAAAATTCATAGAGTAAAAAGTAGCATATCCAAAATGGAGACCACAAATAAAATGTTTTAAAAAAAATTGTGAATGGTTACTTAGTACTTATTCTGTCATAAAGACGACACTATACAAACTGAATGCCTGGAAGAGCCAGAAGAGCTCCAAGAAGGAGCTTATGAAATTCATGAGTATGTGCATCCCATTTTGACCCATAGATCCCAGACCCGGTCTTTGATAAAGATTGAAACGTTCAAACTTAAGGTTTGCCATCATGCAATGGAGCTCAGGATTCAGCTTAGCGTCAAAAAACGAACTGACTGTATACCTACGTAATACACTACGCTCCAAAACACAAATTACTGATGTTGCTCAAAAAGCTAAGCTGAAGTGGGACTGGGCAGGCCACCTCTGAAGTATGTCCAATGAGCTATGGGCCAAAATAGCCGTTTTGTGGAGCCCTGACACAGCCAGAAGGCGTAGTGGCAGACCCCGTAGAAGATGGTGGGACGAGCTGGCCACTGGTACACATTAACCTTGGATCCATAAACTAGAAGTCAAGGGAAGTGGCCGTTGCCCAGTAGGATGACGCCTGGTAACAGTATCAGTATCAGTACTGATTCAGACAGGAACACTCAGAATAAATGCTCGGATTAAAGCGAGCAGGACTCGCGCGTCCTGCTCGTACTGATCCGAGCATTTTCAATAAATACAGGATTTAGGTAACTAGGAGGTAGGAAACTGTAAATAAAACAACGATACTTATATACTCCTTTGTACCTTATGATTAACCAACAAAACAAAGGTATTTTTTTAGGGAGTTAATTTGGCCCTGTTGTTTTCTGTCAATGATATCTAATAAGAAATGCATGAATACGGACGTTTTTTTTATTAAATGTTAACAAAAAAAGTACGGTACTCAGTGGTAATAATTTCTGCTTCAATATACAAAAGAAATAGTATTAAGGAATGAACTGTTTTTAAAGCTATTTTTAAAGATTTTTACTAAAATCGCGTAGATGGTGTAAAAAATCATCATGGCACGGAACGCTGTAATCCATCATTTTAGTAGTTGATTTACAATTTCATTTTACTTTACTACGACTACATGATACTTTTGGACACGTATGAGTAATTATATTATTAGTAATTTTATACTATTTTTGTTATTGAATAGTGCACTATTTTAAGTTAAAATCTCATTATTTCCGATAGACAAGGCTAAGTTTATATTAAAGTCATTGTAGTCGGGCCATTACAAGTAAGAAATCAATATTAAGTTTCATTTTTAAATGCTACAATTTATGTAGTGGGACTAATCACCAAACAAAAAAAAAATGTCGCCTTTATGGTTGGCGAAAACGCACTCTATGTATGAAGATTGTAATAGTTACGAAATGGTACTGTTTTTCGATTTTGTTTCACGTCTTTTGTTTAGCTGGCGTCGCATCTTTCCCATGAGTTATTATCCGTTGCTTTTTTGTTTTGGAGCCGTCGTGAATGAAATTATGGAGCGTCTGGGAATAAGCCCTTTTGTCCATTGTATGTCAAAAAGATTTCCAAATAGTCTTGGTCTTCCAGTACGTCTTCCTATTGTTTTAGCTGGGTAGAAGAGTATAATTCTAAAGTAACTGTCCAATGACATATTACCTGTCGGTTATTTCCAGGGTTCGAAAATATCCGATATTTATTATAAATATCAAAATATCGGATATTTATGATATATATCCGATATATATCAAGATGAAAAACCACACACTTTCTATTGATTAATTCCGGCCGCTTTCTCTCAACTTCTTGCTTTAATCTCATCAGTTGTTCGCAGTAGAGTTCAGAATCGATGATCCTGCCTGGTGGTAACAGCTCATAATGAATAATGCCTTTCCAATCCCACCACACAGCCGGGTTTCGCCACAGTCTGTGAAGCCTGACCGGCCTTTGACCACGACCATTTTCGCACGTTCTTGTCGTACGTGATCTATTTTTCATCACCAGTTATCAGCTTCTTAAAATGGTTCGGTTTCATTACGTCGTAATAAAGAATCACAAATGAGTACACGGTTCATTAGGTTTCTTTCAGTGAGCTCGTGAGGTACCCAAATATCGAGTTTTTTTTGTGTACCCAGTTTTTTTCAAATGCGCCAAAACTGTTTGTGGTCAATTCCCAGTTCCTCAGCTACGTCGTAACTACTGATATGCCGGATATTGCTCCACTTTTTCAAAAATGGCATCCATTTTATCCGTAATAGGGCGATCAGAGCGACGTGCATCTTTGACATCAAAATTACCTCATCTTGACGGTACGAAAAACAAATGAAAATCACACATTTTCCTAATTTGAATTTGGAAAAAAACCAGAAAACCTAAAAATAAACCTAAAACTTAAACTTTCAATGATACCAAAACCAGCCAGTTACAAATAGTATAGCCAAAAAGATTTTATTACAAGTTCATACAAACTATAGTGCGAAAAGACTTTTTCTCCAACCTAATATATCCATTTTGTATGAACGTCATTTTATAATATTATTTATGTATATTTTTTGCATATGTTTTACATAAACATAATAAATTGTAAAAAAAAAAACTAAAACGTTTTTAATGGTTTATTTATGTAGGTAATTACTTAAAATCAGACAAATGAATCTAAAACATAAAATCTTCTTCTAAATTAGGCAAAATCAACTAAAAACATAAAATCTTATTTATCAAATAATCAACTCCAAAACATAAAACCTTTTTATTAATAATTCTAATCAGTCAATAATTAATATTGATATATAATATCACAATAAGTCATTGGATATATATCGGATATATATCATGATATATCGGATATATATCATGATATATACCCATTGATATATATCCTTCAAACCCTGGTTATTTCAAACACCAGCAGCAGTACGCTGCATGCAAGTTGGCTTGGCTCTTATAAGCTCCAATATGGCAACGACTCAGCAGAATATGCTCATTGAAAACATGATGGTTCATGCTATAAAGCAGACACCATTGCGTGTGCATTTACTACTGATCGTACATAATTATACCATGTATTCACGAAACCACGGGTTTCCCTACGAAATAAAAAGATTTTCCCTCATATTTTTCCTTAAAGATTTTCCTAATCAACGAAGCTTTGGATTATATTTAGATAATGAGCTATTTTCATACAACGAAAACAGCTACCTCACTTGTTGTGATCAATTTAATGAATTAGTCATTTCTGATAATACATTCGTTTCTATCTTAGCATATCTACATAATTACTATAAATACTATCCCTCCAGAAAGTAAATCATACTCACAAACAGTGCTTCAAGTAGATAGCTACTGTGATCTTTTACTGGAGTACCTAATTAAAACAACCGAAAATGTAAGTACTTATTAATCTTTCAACGCATTGGAATGCCGACATACAAAAATTTACATTCATAATTATTTTCGTCTTCGTAATTCGAGCCATCTTTAAATTGATAAATTGTGACATTTCAGATGAAGGCTTACCTATTCCTCTTCGCTGTGCTCGCGGCTCTCGTCGCCTACAATGACGCGGCTGCAGTACAGAATGACGCGGCTGCAGTACTGAATGAGGCGCCTGAAGTAAAGAATGCCGCCGCCAGGGCCAACATGCACCAAGGAACTTACAGGCCAGGAGACAGACTGCTTCATAGGTGTGTAACTATGTACCTACATTAAAACTAAGTTTTCTTATTTCTGAAATCATTGCCACCTAAACGAGAATATTATCTACAGCCTCATGATTTGACAGGCAGCATGTACGCATCGCACGCATTGATTAACTGTAAGCTACAAAGCATCTTTCGTGTTTTCTGTGATAGGTCTATTTGTGCACGATTCCAGTTGATTGGAAACATGCCTTTTATTATTAGTTCATAAAGGTCTTTATTCCGAATGTTCGGCAAAACCTAGTAGAAATATATCACACTATTTATACTAAACATCTTGTTATCCTTCCAGCGCGTACTACTCCAGGAACCCAGTCTTCAACGCTGTACAGTACCAAGACATCAGTTACCGAGGAGCCAACAACGTGCGTATCACCTACCTCGAAGCCGTGGAGGTCGGTGCCACCCAGTGGGGCGTTCCCTCCCTCAGGGCAGGAGGCGTTAACTTCAACCACGCAACCATCAGACTGACTACAGCCAGGGGCTACGGATACTACTACTTGGTCCGCATCTACGGCCGATAATCTTTTAAAAGACAACTTTTACGATAGCTGGATTTTTTTACAACGGGTATTTAACTTTTCTGAGAAAGGATTTCATTAAAACAACTATGAAATTAAAATGAAAAATCTGATTAGGATAAGTAATAATAAATTATTTGTAAGTTATATGTGTTTTTTGCTTTCGCTTTTCTTACCGATAATTATAAAATATACAGTGACAATTGTAACCTAGACACGCCTTTTTATGTTTCCGTAGTATGGTTTTTACTCCTTTAAACTCAACAACGGACAAAGGCAATTACTTTTAAAGATGAATCGTAACTGATATTATTCATTGAGATCTGATCTAGTAATCATACATTTTATCAGTCATATCGTAACGGATAGTTGAATGGAAGCCTGGCAACCAGTTTTGTCAAGTTGTGTCATAATACCCAGTGATTAGGTTGCAAACATTAGGCGGTTGCCACATGTAAAATATTAGTTTTCTTCAGTCTGGAAGCGGATCTCCCTTAACTGGAAAAGAGTAACACGCGTCGCTGGTAACTGCGATGTTATTATTTTCTATTCAGGTGTGAGATTTGGGATAGTCATCCTAAATTTTACCGATATCTGCTAAACCTGCTGCAGTTATATATGTTATGTAGACGACTGCTGAGCATAAGGACACGGGTCCTCATGTTTAGATTTTGATGTTTAACGAATGCATTCAAAAATTCATAGAGTAAAAAGTAGCATATCCAAAATGGAGAACATAAATAAAAAGATAAGAAAATATTTGTGAATGCCACCTAGTACTGATTCTGTCAGAAAGACGACACCAGTCAAAGAGCTTATGAAAAGCATGATTATGCGCATCACATTTTGACCCATAGATAAAGAATCGGTCTTTGATAATGATTGTAACGTTCAAACTCCGTACTCCCTCTTGTCATTTCAATGGGGCTATTAAAGTCAAAACTCTCAATAATCTTTCATCTCTTCCCACTCCCGACTGTTCTCCTTTCGTCTTTAATCAATTTGCTGATTATGATGTTAAGAAGAGTATACTATCCATTACGTCTAATGCTGTTGGTGATGACTGTGTCAGTCGCAAGATGATACTTCCTATCCTGGACGAAGTCCTTCCTGTCATTTGCCATATCCTTAATTATTCCGTATCCAGTGGTGGTTCCATCTTCTTGGAAAGAAGCCCAAATTACCCCTATCCCAAAAAATACTATTCCTGTTTCTTTTTCTGAATTCCGCCCGATCACCATATTACCGTTCCTATTCAAAGTCCTAGAACGCCTTATCCATAATCAGCTTAGTGTTTTCCTTTGTAAAAACAGTAGGCACTTGAGATCATCGGACAATTTAAGATTTTTGATGCCTGCTTATTCCACCGAATTTTATGACCAGTCCTTCACGGTCCAGGCTGTCCGTTTATGGAACGAATTTCCGGTGTCGGTAAGACAAGCACAGTCACTCGTTGCTTTTAAAAACTTAGTTACAAATCATTTTCAGTCTCTGTAATTTCATGCAATCAAAATTTGTAACCATTCTAGTTTTATTTTTGCGATTTAATGTTAAAAACACACATATCTAAATATATGTATATTTATTTACTTTTTTTATATGTATATTATACATGCATAAGTAGATAACTTTACTTTTGTTATTTAAAATTTTTGTGTAGTACACCACAGACTACCCTCTTTTTTATTTTAATTCCATAATGTCCATCCAAAGGTTGTCTGCAAGATATCGCTATTAGCGATAAGACCGCCGTTGTAACCTATTAGTTTATAGTAAACATGTTCAGTTTGATGGTCTGTAGCACACCCTTAAGTATGTATATACCCTTTCCGTTACACCCTGTATATAGTTTATAATAAGTTTATAGTAAATTATTAGTTTTGTAAGTACATTATGTTTAATTTTTTGGTGTACAATAAAGTTTTATTCTATTCTATTCTATTCTATTCTAAACTCAAGGTTTGCCATCATGCAATGGAGCGCAGCTTTCTTGGCGTCAAGCTAACTGACCATATACTTACATAACGCACTACGCTCCAAAATACAAATTACTGACGTTGCTCAAAAAGCTAAGCTGAAGTGGGTCTGGGCAGACCACGTCTGCCGTATGCCCAATGAGCTGTGGGCCAAAATAGCCGTTTTGTGGAGCCCTGACAAAGTCAGAAGGCGTCGCAGCAGACCTTGTAGAAGATGGTGGAACGAGCTGGCCACTGGTCCACATTAACCTTGGATCCATATACTGGAAGTCGAGGGAAGTGGCCGTTGCCCAGTAGTGGGATAACACCTGGTACCAGTATCAGTCAGGAACTTAAAGGGCGCGAGTCCTGGTCGCACTGATCCGAGCATTTTCAATAAAGTCAGGATTTAGGTAACTAGGAGGTAGGTAACTGCAAACAAAAGAACGGTACTTACTCCGACTCTTTTGTACCTTACAAAATCTCTGATTAACCAACAAAAAGTTTAGTTATAACTTTAGGAGCTGACAGTACCTACCGTAAAAAAAAAACAGTTGAAAGGAGACATTTTTGTTAGTCCCACTTTTATGTTACGTATTATATTCTATTTATTTATTAACAATATAAGATTAAATCTATGTAATGTTATATTTTACGAAACGATCTTATTTTTTAAGATTTCTAAAACTGAACAGAATATTGAAATCATAATAATAATATATTAGTTATACTATATTGGTATTTTTTTAGCGAGATAATTTGTTCCTGTTGTTTTCTTTCAATGTACTTGACAAGAAATGCTGGATAGGGATGTTTTTAAGTTTACCAAAAAAGTACGGTAAAATCGCGTAGATATGATATAAAAAATCATCATGGCACGGGATGTTGTAAACCACCATTTTAGTGGTTGACAGACAACTTCATTTGACAGTTACTTTTTGATATGTATTGGTGATTTAATTTTATACTATTTTGTAATTGAATAGTGCACTATTCTATGTTAAAATCTTAATATTTCCGTTATACAAGGCATAGTTTATATTATAGCCATTGTAATCAGGCAATTAAAAGAAAGTAATCAATATACGTTTCATTTTTAAATGCTACAATTGATGTAGTGGGACTAACCTCCAAACAAACAAAATGTCTCCTTTATGGTTGGCGAAACGAGACTCTATGTGTATGAAGATTATAATAGTAATGAAATGGCACTGTTTTTCTTTTTTTTTTCACGTTTTTTTTCAGCATTCGTTGCTTTTTTGTTTTGGAGCCACCAGGAATAAAATTTTGGAGTCCCTGGGAATAAACCCTTTTTTCCAATGATATCAACTTATTGTCATAAAAGATTTCCAAATAGGCTTGGTCTTTCAGTACGTCTTCTTATTATTTTAGCTGGGTAGAAGAGTATAATTTTAAAGTAACTCTCCAACGACATTTTATCTGTCGGTTACTGCAATCACCAGCAGCAGTACACTGCATGCAAGTTGGCTTGGCTCTTATAAGCTCTAATATGGCAACGACTCTCTTCAAGAATACCAGGCCCCTCAGAAAGTATTGCGAAAAAAAGTTTTTATATATGGGAGACTGGCCAGTTATTATGTTTTTCGAAAATATGATTATTTATAAGTAAAAATAAGTAAGTTCCAATTTCAAAATTTCCCTCCACATTTTTTGCGAGTTAATTCAAAGTATTGTGTCTCACTGAAATATGGATCTGCGCCGGGAACATTTTAGAGCTATGATTTTATACGATTTCAAGTGTCGCCTGAAACCGGATGAATCGTACGATAGACTTCAAATGGCATTCATGGATGAAGGCCCTTCCAAGGCAACCGTGTATCGTTGGTATAACGAATTCAAGCGCGGTCGACCAACTTTGGGGGATGACGAAAGAAGCGGTCGCCCTTTGACGGCTGTTACCGAAGAAAACGTGCTAGCAGTGAAAAATTTAATCCAAGACAATAGGCGAATTACATATCAGGAGATTCAACACATATTGAAGATTGGATCGGGAAGCGTTCACGAGATTCTACACAGCCATCTTCGCGTGAGGAGGATAGTATCACGCTGGGTGCCGCACAACCTCACCGATGCTCAGAAGCAGGCCCGGGTGGAATGGTGCCGTGATATGCTTAACAAATTTGAAGCAGGCTCGTCTCGGCGTGTTTACGACATCGTTACAGGTGATGAGTCCTGGATTTATCAATACGACCCAGAAACCAAGCGCCAGTCGACTGTTTGGGTGTTTCAAAATGAGCCAACGCCTACCAAAGTGAAGCGATCTAGAAGCGGGGGTAAGATTTTGATCGCTAGCTTTTTTAATTTGACTGGCCACTTGGTATCAATTCCCTTACGGGATCAAAGAAGCATTAATGCCGAATGGTATACTTCCAAATGTTTGCCAGAAGTTTTCTCTGTTATAAGCAACAAGCGACCAAACACAGGGCTCCGCGGGCTACTGCTCCACCACGACAATGCACCTGCGCACACCGCACTCAAAACGAGGGACTTCCTGGACAGCACGCCAGTCAAACTCCTGGGTCACCCTCCTTACAGCCCTGATCTAGCACCGTGTGACTTCTTTTTATTCCCAAAAATAAAAAATCAGCTCAAAGGGATACAATTTTCGTCGCCGGAAGATGCGCTGGCTGGGTTCGAGCAGGCTGTAAACGAGGTGTCTGCGGCGGACTGGAAAAAGTGTTTTGAAAACTGGTTTAGGCGCATGAATCTTTGTATAGAGGCTGGTGGAAAGTACTTTGAAAAGATTTAATAAAAATATATGTACGTATAGAACAATTTTTTTTAGTTTCGCAAAACTTTCTGAGTGTCCCACGTATGTGCATTGAAAACACTATGGCTCATGCTATATACCAAAAACAATTGCGTGTGGATTTACTACTGATCGTACATATTCAATGCATCCACGAAACCACGGGTTTCCCTACGAAATAAAAGGTTTTTCCGTCATCATTTTCCTTAAAGATTCTCCTTATCAACAAAGCTTTGGATTATATTTAGATACCAAGCTAATTTAATGACACAAAAACAGCTACCTGGCTTGTTGTGATCAATTTCATGAATTAGTCATTTCTGATAATACATTCGTTTCTATCTTATCATATCTACATAACTACTATAAATACTATCCCTCCAGAAAGTAAATCATACTCACAAACAGTGCTTCAAGTAGATAGCTACTGCGATCTTTTACAGGACTACCTAATAAAAAAATTGAAAATGTAAGTACTCATTAATCTTTCAACGCATTGAAATCCCGACATACAACAATTTACATTCATAATTATTTTCGTTATTTGAGCCATCTTTAATTTCATAAAAATGTGACCTTTTAGATGAAGGCTTGCCTATTCCTCTTCGCTGTGCTCGCGGCTCTCGTCGCCTACAATGACGCGGCTGCAGTACAGAATGACGCGGTTGCAGTACAGAATGAGGCGCCTGAAGTAAAGAATGCCGCCGCCAGGGCCAACATGCAGCAAGGAACTTACAGGCCAGGAGACAGACTGCTTCACAGGTGTGTAACTGTGTACCTATATTAAAACTAAGTTTTCTTTATTCCTCAAATCATTGCCACCTAAACGAGAATATTATCTACAGCCTCATGATTTGCCGGTCAGAATGTAGGTTTCGCACGCATTGATTAATTGTAAGCTACAAAGCATCTTTCGTGTTTTCTGTGATAGGTCTATTTGTGCACGATTCCAGTTGATTGGAAACATGCCTTTTTAGTTCCTACAGGCCTTTATTCCGAATGTTCGGCAAAACATAGTAGAAGTATATCACACTATTTATACTAAACATCTTGTTATCCTTCCAGCGCGTACTACTCCCGGAACCCAGTCTTCAACGCCGTACAGTACCAAGACATCACGTACCGAGGAGCCAACAATGTCCGTATCACCTACCTCGAGGCCGTGGAGGTCGGTGCCACCCAGTGGGGCGTGCCCTCCCTCAGGGCAGGAGGCGTTAACTTCAACCACGCAACCATCAGACTGACTACAGCCAGGGGCTACGGATACTACTACTTGGTCCGCATCTACGGCCGATAACCTTTTTTTTTTTTACAACGAAGGCTCTATTTCGTTTCCAGAAAGGGGTTTATTAAAACTATTTTAACTAAATAAGAATCTGATTAAGCTAAGTAATAAATTATTTTTAAGACATTTCATGTTTTTTATTTCTTTGGTTTTTCTTTTTACCAACGGACGACACCTTAGTGTTAGCATGCGGGGACATCTTTGGAGAGACCATCTAGCGTGCCGAACTCGGATAGGAAAAAGTCGTTGCGTCGATTCGCGAGCGTGTTTAGAGATAGCACTTCAGTTTTTCCATTACTTGCCGAAAAGCTGAACACACCCAGTTTGCTAGTCAGAGTTGGAGATGTGCAAGTCCAGGTGGGTAGATACATTATGTATCTCAGCTTAACCCTGGACGGTCGATAGGGCTTCGAAGATCACTTCGAAGTATTTGATGCACTTTGGCACGGAGAAACATGGTTGTCATTCCTGTCAAGCAAAAGCATGTATTTTTAAATCCTATAGCAATCCAAATCAAACTGCGCAAAAGTTTGGGCGCAGTTTATATAACTATTATTTGTTTGTGTGTTTTGTTTTTTTACAGTTCGGTTAAGTGCAATTCGATTTTATAATTATCTTATTAGTTGCTTTTACAAGATATAATTGTCCTATAAAGATCCGGTAAACGCACTGACCAAACGCATTTAATCATCTAACGATTTAGCACTTGCAGCTACGGGTGTAATTGATACAGCAGTTGTCATTGTGATGCCTATACTAGATCATTCATTCTTCATTATTTTTGTAACGGTGACTGAAGGTGTCATAGAAAAAAAAAACAAAGGACGAGTGATCGACATTATAATCTTATAATCTATTAGCTTAACATAGGTCACTTTTGTCTTTTGTGTAAAGAATGCCTACTAAAAACTTGCGAAATTAATATTATTGATAAAGTGTTCGATGATAATAAACATATCTCCATGCCCTTTTAAAACTAAACATATTTATTATTTCTTTATTAGATAATAATTACCAAATACTTAAGCAGCCATAGGATCCTGATTATGTGCTATAATATTGCATTATCAAAACTTTTATAAAACAATTTAGTCAAAGCTAATACTACTACAGGAAGTTCTTACTTCGCCACCATATTTATTTTTTAGGGTACCTTTTAGAGAAATTCAACAGAAAGACTTTTGACATTTTTTTTTCAAAGTCGGTATGATTGTCATCGTCAAAGTCAATATCGCTGTTATTTTCATAATTTTCTGGTTATAACACCTATCAGAAGAATTATCTTTGCAGTCTTCTAGGTTTATTTCAATTTCACGTTGTACGGAACCATCGCAAAGAATATCGACCGGTTCTCCGATCCCGATTTTATTTCAAGGTGTTTTGTCTAAACTGTCATAAATTAAATCGCTTAAATCGTTTCCATTTGTTTCAATACATTTTAATATTTGCTTTCTCTAACAAATCACAAACGTCAAATTGTTTTATAACTTGCACCTACTAGACTGCAAGTTCTAGTAAGAATCGTATAAAGTAATCCTGTGAACGTTTATAAAACTAGTTATGGAATCGTATGAACTTGTAGCGCAAATCAACTTGTAAGATGCTGTAAAATCACTGATATTGGTCAAAGCGTCTATTAGATTCCACTAAAACGTTTAGTCTTATACGTTGATACTATAAGAGAATTTTGCTACACGGCGCGCGCGCGGTAATCAAACCCAGGACCCCTTGCTTAGCAGTTGCGCTTGCCACCACTAGACTAACGAGCCATCCAGTATGGTATTTTCGTATCCCTCTATGTCAACGCGATCATTACGAGAAATTATTTCCGACTCTGTCTAAAGCTAGCTTACTGACCATTGTACAACCTGCGTAAATCTGCTATTTTTCTGATTTCTCATGTAATGGACAGATTGCTATTTGTGATGCATTCGCACCAGTGTGACTAGAGAGTTCAGTATGGCGGCTGATCGGGAGAAGCTATACAAAACTGTTACTAATCAAAATAAACCCAAAATAGAAAAATGGTTTGATCTTACATAATATACTTCTAATTTTTTACTTGAAAACCGTAACTTTTCGAGGACCCTACGATGTCCTCTTGGTGGTGATAGAACCAATCTATCAAATCAACCCAATTGACGGCTCGGTTGGCGCAGCGGCGATTGACTGCTGCGCTATGTGTCGCGGGTTCGATCTCCGCATGGAGCAAATATTTGTATGGCCTACAGATAGTTGTTCCGGGTCTAGCTGTTTGTGTCATCATCATCATCTGCCTACCGCAGTCCACTGCTGGACATAGGCCTCTTCAATCGCTCGCCAGTTAACCCGATTCTCGGCAACTCTCATCCAGTTGCTACCAGCTACCCTGCGAAGATCATCGCTCCACCGAGCCTGAGGGCGACCCACCTTACGCTTGCCGATTCGCGGTCTGCACTCAAGAACACGTCTGCTCCAGCGGTCATCGGTTCTACGGCTAATAAGCCGGCCCATTGCCACTTCAGCTTACTTATTCTGTGGGCTATGTCGACTACTCTGGTTCGTTGTCGGATCACCTCGTTCCGGATGCGATCCCTCAAAGAGACTCCAAGCATGGCCCGCTCCATAGCTCGCTGAGTAATCTTGAGTTTATGGACCAACCGTACCGTGAGTGTCCACGTTTCGGCCCCACTGTTTGTGTATGTGAGTTTAAATGTTTGTAAACGCACACACGATACAGGACAAAATTCCAAGTGTTCGGCAATCACTTAAAAAAAAAATAGTATATCGAGTTATTTACTGTTCAGCATGTGTGTTCTCAATAAGTACCACTTTTGTCCCACCTTGTCTCGAATAGCACGTTAATTTGTTGGTCGTTACAAGTAGTCAGAAGCTTCGTCCTAACAATGAGTGTCGTATTCAAAATCAAAATTAAAATCAAAATATTTTATTTTACATGGGCTTACATGGGCACTTTTAAACGTCGACAAAAGATGCACGGTTCGGGTAGGTCGTATTACCAAGTAACGGGGATGTGAACTTTAGATAAGCACCCGTTCCATATAAAATTCTGGTAATCGGCTGCATCCAGTGAGACTGGAAGCCAATCCCAACGTAGGTAGTTGAGAAAAGGCTAGACACATGATAAATTCAACATAGCAACAAAAACTTAATTTTTCAGCCAGAAGAAGCCCGTTGTTTTTCCCGAGGGTTTTCCCACAAAATGAAATATTTTCCTTCATAATTTTCCTTAAAGATTCTCCTAATCATCAAAGATTTTAATTTTAATAAGATAAGAAGCTGTTTTTATGAAACGACGACACTACTTAGCACTTGATCGGATCAGTTAATTGAATAAGTCATTGATGATAATATATTTAATATTATCTTATCATATCGTTCTGAATACTATATATGCGTGCTCTCGCAGAAAGTACATCACATTTAAGTAGTCAGCTACTGTGATTTTTAATTACGGACAACCTAATAAACTGAAAATGTAAGTATTTATATGTTTTCCAAAGCGTTTTACTTCTTCAGTAAATTTTAAAACGTGTGAAACATGTAATAGAATCCACCTTTACTGTTCAGACCATTAGAAAATGGGTCTCCATTCAGTAAAAGAGAGCCATAATCTATCACGTAGGCCTAATGCGACTTGGTAGTTGTCACATGTTTTCGAATTTCTGCTCTTCGTCATATCACACGAAACTTAAATATTTTAGTGATTCGAGCCATCTTTAATTTTTTATTAATGTGACATTTCAGATGAAGGCTTGCCTGTTCCTTTTCGCTGTGCTCGCAGCACTCGTCGCCTTCAATGACGCGGCTGCTGTAAAGGATGAGGAGGCTGCAGTACAGAATGCCGCCGCCAGGGCCAACATGTACCAGGGAACTTACAGGCCAGGAGACAGACTACTTCACAGGTATGATTTTTGTTATGAAGGCTTTTCCCTCGTTCTAGTCAACCCGACTTAAAGAGAATATTATTGCAATACCAGGATAGCAGATCAGATAGCAGATCAGACAGCAGATAAATAGTGCTCGGCTATTACCACATAACATATACTTGAAAAAACAATATGGCTATCTTTCGAAGAAGTCTCATGTTTAAACATGCTAACAAATCTGTTTGGTTGAAATTTTATAATAAATGTGGACCTGGTTCTTCCATGTTGAGCCAACTTGCAATCTCTTGTTCAGTTAGTCCTAATATAGTAGGGTTCAGGGTAGGCCCTAAAGCCTACTTAAAAACGTGATAGTAGACCAATAAGCTCAGTTAGCAGTTTGATAATAATAAGCTTTCAGAAATCTTAACATTCGGTGAACAAATGGGTGGTTTGATCATTGTTCTTTAGTTCAAGTAATTTGCGCAACAAGATATGAACTCGACTGGAGCATTAATGCAACACGAATCGACCAATGGCATTGACCAAATAAACATCATATTTTATGTTACCTTATGTGATTGGTGGATTGCAACACGTTTCCACTTCAGAGAGAGACACTTCACAGAGCTCAACAAAACTAAGTAAAAATATAAGTCTAAATATCGTGTTTCCTTTCAGTGCGTACTACTCCAGGAACCCAGTCTTCAACGCCGTTCAGTACCAAGACATCACTTACCGAGGAGCCAACAACGTGCGTATCACCTACCTCGAAGCCGTGGAGGTCGGTGCCACCCAGTGGGGCGTACCCTCCCTCAGGGCAGGAGGCGTTAACTTCAACCACGCAACCATCAGACTGACTACAGCCAGGGGCTACGGATACTACTACTTGGTCCGAATCTATGGCCGTTAAGGTTTTAAAAGATGGATGGACAACTTTCACAATGAGTGTTTTTATTTAACAAAGGGCAAAATTTTTATATAAGGGCTATTGTTTTTAATAATAGAAATGGTTTTGACACAAAAAAGGTTAATTGATTTAAATTCTGATTGAGTATACAATAAACAATTGTTAAAGCATTTATGTTTTTAATACCAGTGCTTTTTTTACTACTCCCAAACCACTGAAACTCCTGAAAACCAGAATCAAACTCCCTCGAGTTTGATGAGTTACGATGAAGTCCAGGAGATTGAACTATCTTGGATCTTGCAACGAAATTCAATCAGAAAAAATTGCGGAGGAGTAGGAAAAAACATAATTTTACACGTCCCTGCATAGCAAGCAGGAGTCAGAACAAATCAAGGCCAACAGACAAAAAGAATGGTTCACAACAGGGATACGTCCAGTTGCCTAAGACCACACATACAAATTATCATTAATATCCTTTATCCCGGTGACGCTAGGGCTGGGTTTTACCTTGGCCAGAGGCTATATATTGCCATTCAACGTGGCAACGCCGCCAGTCTCTAACGTAAGACAGCGTTGAGGAGCAGTTTTCTGACGCCCTTTTATAATTTGTTGTTGTTTTAGTTTTAATTATCTAGTTATATGTTTAGTAATTAATTTAGATTTAGAAATTAGTACTTTAAGTTGTACAAGATTATATTTAAAATTATATACAATTAAAATCAAAAACATATCCTTTATTCATTGTATAACATATAATTTACATTTTTAAATATTTTTACAAAATTATATAAAAAACATTAAAAATATAAAAAAAATAGTAGCCCACCGGCATCGGGAGCAGGGTCCCGGCTACAGGTCACGGGTCTTGAGAGAGGGACCTCCTAACAATACGTGCCGTGTCCAGAAATACTACTTTCTGAATCAAGCCCTTGATCCAGCTACCAAGTGAAAGACTTCTCAGATATTGGTCGAAGCTTTTGGCTATTAAGCCATTGGCCGACATGACTATCGGCACAATGACTGCTGTACTCACGTCCCACATGTCGACAACCTCGCGAGCCAGATCTAGATACTCGAATTGATTATCTTTTTCTGTTTTCACGAGTTTCTCGTCATGCGGGATCTATTAACACAATGTAAACAATAGTCCTGTCAGTGACGATAGGTCGATCCCAATACAACGTGATATTACCATTATGGAGAACTGTGTCGGGCGCATACTTATGGTATGGCACTTCTGATTCCACAAGGTTGTATTTCAAAGCAAGTTGCTGGTGGATAATCCTGGCAACAAGGTTGTGTCTATGCAAGTAATCTTCGTTAGCCAAACGAGAACACCCAGAAATAATGTGTCGGATTCATTCTCCCGTACGATGGCATGCCCGACATATTTCAACCATGCCAACATTTACAATGTGTTTCCGGCAGTTATTCGTCAGCATAACTACGTCCATTATTGCACAGACAAAACCTTCGGTTTCTCCGAAGAAGTCACCAAAACGCAGCCAGGATACGGACGCTAAGAAGTCTACATCGAGCCCATGTAAGGCCCGGTAAAAGCGTCCTATAAGGTGTCCACACTAAATTGCATCCTGATGGCGCTACTTAAAGTTTCAGTTACCTTTAGTTGCAAATTGTTGGGGGCAAAGATTTTCAGATCAGCCATGTATAAAAGGTGAGATATGACCTGACCAACACTCCTCAACCGATAGCCTAGACCTGAACCCTCCAATAGTGTGCCAAGAGGGTTCAAGGCTAGACAAAACCACAATAGACTCAGACAATCACCCTGAAATATACCACGCTCCACCCTTATCGGTTCGCTGTTCCCCTGCATCTGTCGACATTCTGGATAGCGTAGGACCATCCTCCATTGCCCCATACACGACTCAAGGAAGGCGCGTAGAGTTGCATCTATCTTGTACAACTCCAGCACCCTAATAAGCCATGTGTGGAACCGAGTCGTAGGCCTTGTATAATCTGTCCAACATGTACCTGAACCACCATGAACCTGTTGGCTAATGGCCATATCAATGAGGAGCAGCTCCTTAGTACCACGGGATCCGTTCCTACATCCATTCTGAGAGGGAGACATGATGGAATTACTCTCATATTGAGAGTAATTCCATCGTGTCTGGTTGGTTAATTTTAGCTCTCAAAATGGATGTAAGAACTTTATAGACCGTTGGTAAACAAGTGATAGGTCTATAATTTTTGGGTTCCGCAGTACTACCTGATTTATGGAGGAGGTGAGTAATGCCTGTCGTCAGAAACTGGGGCAGCGACCCTGGCTATAAGGCTGATTGAAACTGGGACGCCAAGCCAGCGTGCGATCTTTGAAACCATTAGATCCAGAAGTTGAGCAGTCCGTCCGAACCTGGAGATTTCCAGTTAAATAACGGACGAACTGCACGAGCTACGTCTTGGGGCATTTAACCTATGGTCTAGAAAGCCAAAGCGCGTGGCGGTCGACACCTACCTGCTGTCTTTGGTTTCTTTATCCGTTTTAGTGGTTATAAGAAAATCTATACTTTCCAAGGCGGGATGCTAAGATTACATTTGTATTATTCTGTATTATTTTGATTCTGAAGCATTTTTGTAATAAGTCAACCAAAATAACATTTGTAATGTGCATGAATGGTCCGAATAAAGTCTTAACCTACAGGTTAAATTTTAACACATCGTATACGAGGTTTTAACAGATCGATCACCATACAAAATGTAAGAGCAATTTGTTCTGCTACAACATTGCTAATTAAATAAGTCATGTGCATAAGGGACGCTCGAAACCTCGTCGTGACCGTAGGGTAAAGCATTTATTTCTCTACTTACTATACAGCCAATGTGAATCACCCATAGTTTCATCATCATAGTTACTCATCCTAGTACACATTGCAGTGTTTCCCTGCATAAAAACCTCTATGATAAAAACCTATGGATTTACTGGCTTATTATTTTGTCAACTATTTTATTATTTTGTCAACTCTGGCAACGTCTAATTTAAAATTTAAATTGGTTTTGGCTTCTGTTTTTTTCTTCTCATCATTTTTAGTTGGCATATCTATTTCCAGGATCGGGGATCTCCCCGAGAAAGAAGGGATGTTATTTTACTTTGAAAATTTTGGAAGAAGATCATGATAGGCAACAAAACAAAACAGAGGAAAAACAGACGAAGGGTGCTCAAACTGCTCTGACTGCGGTCCGTAGTTCCTTGCCGAGAATGGGCCAAGTTGATTAAGAGGGTTTCACAATAGTGGAGAAGATGAAGAAGCCTAATTCCCACAACCAATGCGGCACTGCACCACCACGCACGCTACCACGCAGCTGTATATTTCGCGTCTACATTACTCCACGAAGATTGACGATGTGGTGGCGTATTTGAGAGATAAGACCGACTGGACTCTGAGGGTTGAAACATTGGAGTCCCACCACAACATCAACTTTAAGTCGTTCATGTTACGAGTCCAACCCAACATTTGTAGACAACTTTAAGTCGTTCATGTTACGAGTCCAACCCAACATTTGTAGACCTTTTTAAAAGAGGACTTTTGGCCGAAAAGTGTCGTATATCGACGTCTCCGAGGACGGTTGGTTACGCGACATCACGCAGCGAAATACGACGCCGACAACGTTACGTGTATAGTTATAGTTTATAAGGTTGTAATATGTATTAGTTTATTTTATGTAACATTATTTTGTGTATTTTATCTACGGGCCTCAGTTGCCTAATTTAATAATAAAATGTTTATTATTATTTAAAAATAAATAAACATTTTAAAATCCGCCAATAATGTTGCCACTGCTGGGACATAAATCACATCTTTATGCGAGGAAGTGGGCCTGAATACACCACGTAAGTCCAGTGCGGGTTGGTGGGTGTCAAATATCTTTGAAGTTTAGTTTCTTGGCAAGCTGGTTACGATGTTTTCGTACACAATGTTGAGAGCAGTAGTGATGAAAATAATTGAATCAGACACAAGTAACGTGCCTGCCTTAGTTCGAAGACACAACCTACGACACGTGAGTACGCAACGGTCTTATCTGGAAAAACCCTAGCTGGCAAGTGGTGATAATGAATAGAACCACCTGGAAAAAAATAGAAAAAAATATTACGTAAGATAATATAGATATGAAATGATAATTTGCAAAGCCTGATGCTTTGATTAATCTTAATTTCCCGAATACTTAATTGTGTGATTATTACGATTAGGACGTACTTATCTCTCTGTTGAATACATTTACAGATCGGGCCGATTACTGTCATTTTATCTATGATAGTGCACTTTTATCGTAATCGCAAATCAGTTTATAATGAAGAAATGGTGACTCACATGGCCTGTTGTGCCGTTTGGCGCAGTGCCTAAGCGATTGACTGCTGCGTGTCGCGGGTTCGATCCCCGCACGGAACAAATATTTGTCAGGCCTATAGGTAGTTGTTTCAGGTCTGCCTGTTTATGTATGTGAGCTTAAATGTTTGTAACCGCACCCTACAGGAGAAATTCCCAGTGGGGTTTCCCCCCACTAGGAACGAGTCCAACCCAACATTTGTAGACCTAGTGGGGGGAAAGTTAAAAAAATATATACATATATGCAAAGTCAATAGAATGGACTTTAGCTATCGCAACCGGCTTACGCACAGCTTTGATGGATACACCCTAGCTTCTAAACATCTCTTGTCCGTTTCGCACATCTCCGCACGTCTCCGCTTTGGTGGAATGCCTTAGATAATAATAAATTATAATAATAATCGGAAGTTGCAGCAGTTGGGAATAGAATAGCTAAAACAAATACGATCTTTATAGAGAGGATATAGCCGTTGGCGTTCGAAAACATGGCTGTAAGAGGGTGAATTTTTGAATGTACCCGAGTACATGAACAACCCAAACTTTTTGCATCATATGATAGCAGTACAGCTGGATCCATAAAAATATGCGATAAAAGTAAGCCATCAAGATCTTGGCCTCTTTTTCAAAGAAAATCGACAACCAATTTAATCGACCTGCATCTTTCTGACTAAAAAAATCTGAGTCTTTATAAAAAAAGAGCCAAAAAAACACCGCTTTGATTGGAAGTATGTCAGTCTACTGCCCCGACCCGTGGCCGTCTTGGCCAAGAGTAAATACGCAACTGCATATACGCCCTCTTAGGCAAGAAAATTATAAGACAAAACTGGTGTGTTGTTACTTTGAATTAAAGTCTTCTTATGATTGACGGGAAAAGAGCTCATGGAAGGAATTGGGGGAGGGCTTTGCCCAGCAGTGGAAAAGGACAGGATAAAAAAATTGTGCGTTGAGTCCCTCCGCGCGGAAGAATTGAAACTTAACGCAACAGTGCTTTCAAACCCCCTCCATGGTAGCGTTAAACGCTTAACGCAACCTTGTTGAAAGTCGCATAAGAAGTTTCACTTCAAAAAAGTTGTGCGTGGAGTCCCTCCGCGCGGAAGAAGTGAAACTTCGTAATGTGGAAATGAGTGCTTTCAAACCCCCTCCATGGTAGCGTTAGACGTTTAACGCAACCTTGTTGGAAGTCGCATAAGAAGATTAACTTAAAAAAAAAACTCACGCAGTGTTGCCAACTGCGCATATAACTAACTATATAGATAACTAATCGGATTAATTGCTAATAGGCCTAACAACTTTATAACAAATCGATTAGATTACTGCGCCTAATTTTTGAAGTGAAAACTTCTTTAGCGGCGTTGAGCACTTTTCTGTAATGGGTATAAAATCTTAAACTCGCGTCAGGACACGTGACCTGATCGAAAAAGCGTAAGACGGATGGAGAGTTTTTGACCAGTTATTGGATCTCTCCACACGCGATTATTTAGATAACTTTTTCAAACATTTCTGCTTATATCAAATTAATCCCACTGAGCACGAATATGTTGCATTAACATTGCTGAAACTATAAATTGGGTGGGTGTAAGTTACAAATGCAAAGGTGCAATCTTGTAGCAAGGTTACAGGAACGTAGATTAAATAGCCCTAACGGCAACGCCAGAAACATTAGATGCAATGTTGCTCATAAAGATCAGATAAAACTTTCGACAACTATATTTTGCAACGTTACGTGGACTTAGCAGTGGTAACATACCAGAAAGGTTTATTTTTATGTTTCTGCAAGTTAAGTTAGATATATTACAGCAACTATACATTTGAAATTTTCCAGAAATTTCGTAAATACAAGTTACAGTAACGTCACATTCGGAAGTTATCTGAAAGTTTGAGTATCAACGTTACAACGCCATTTTAATTGAACCTTACCGGCAACCTAAAAATGCAATGTCGTGTTAATAATGCACATCTAACTTGCACGTAACTTCCATTTAGATTGTCATGGCAACGTTACATTTGTAATATACAGGTTACTTGCGCATTTAACATCGCGTTAATAATGCACATGTAATTTGCACGTAACTTCTATTTAGATGGTCATGGCAACGTTACATTTGTAATATACAGGTTACTTGCGCATTTAACATCGCGTTAATAATGCACATGTAATTTGCACGTAACTTCTATTTAGATGGTCATGGCAACGTTACATTTGTAATATACAGGTTACTTGCGCATTTAACATCGCGTTAATAATGCACATGTAATTTGCACGTAACTTCTATTTAGATGGTAATGGCAACATTACATGTGTAATATACCGGCAACTTGCACATCATCGCGTTAATAATGCAATTGTAACTTGCACGTAACTTCTATTTAGATTGTCATGGCAACATTACAAGTGTAATATACCAGTAACTTGCACATTTAACGTCTCGATAATTCATATGTAACTTCCATTTCGATGGTCATGGCAACGTTACATTTGTAATAACAGGTAACTTGAGCATGTAGGGTTCATGTAACTTGCTTTTTTGTTGTTGTTATGACATTGCAAATAAAATCTGCATTCAAGTTGCCTAATGAACTTCCTTTCAGTTTTGTAAACTTACATGCAATACAAAAAGTTCCAGAATAGTAATAGAGGTTTTCTATAGGTAGGTACTTTTCTGCAACTTGTTGCATGTAAGTTTACAAAACTAAAAGGAAGTTTACGCCTGTCACAGACTTAGCTATAATATACCGGATGACTTTATTTAGTCTCGAAAGAAATGGCTATATTATTTAGAAATATCAGAAAATGTATACAACAAATAAAAACAAAACTTCAAGTTAATTAGTTGTAGGCGACAGAATATAAAAAAAAACCAGTCAATTTGATAAAGGCCTCATTTATTAAATAAATTTGTAGTCGGTTAAAAAGAATAAAATAAAAACAATGACACAATTTAAAAAAAAAACTTAAAAGGACAAGAAAAAAAATAGTAATTATCTAAACATTGGAAAGGAAAATTTTACGAGTGCACAGAGCAGCAGGGACGCGAACCCAAAGGGCACCTTCTGCTCGATACATGCAAATCAGACAATAAAGTGTATAACATTGTTTTTGTATTGGATACATATCCATATTATAGGTGTATGGCATGGTTACAAAAAAAAAAAACGATACTCACTAACAGTAGTAAGGAAAATTTTACGAGTGCACAGAGCAGCAGGGTCGCGAACCCAAAGGGCACCTTCTGCTCGGTACATGTAAATCAGACAATAAAGTGTATTACATTGTTTTTGTATTGGATACATATCCATATTATAGGTGTATGGCATGGTTACAAAAAGAAAAGAAATAATATTATTGATACACACTAACATTGGGAAGGAAAATTTTACGAGTGCACAGTGCAGCAGGGTCGCGGACGCGAAGGACACCTTCTTATCTTCAGCACTAGACTTAGTTTTGCCTCTTCAATTATAATACTGAAGAGGCAAAATTACGTTTAGTGCTTATATAATAAGATTGAGTAAACTTCAGCACTAAACTTAGTTTTGTCTCTTCAGTCTTGTAGCAGCATGCTGAAACCAGCTCATAACATGGCGTTCAAATCCATCGTCTGTTATATTTGGGAATGATTCACGTACAGCAACTGTAACAAGAAACAGAGACAGTGTTTTATGTTAATACAGAAGTACAGAATAGAAACTAAAGCTATTTAAATTGACAAATTAAATTTAAGGTCCATCAGGTGGGGTTCACCGAACTAAAATTATGAAACTTACTATGGGAACAGCTATGGATATATTTATAGAGCTGACGAATCTTTTTTATAAGACAGCTAGTAGTGATTTCCATTTGTCTTTCAGTTTTATGTGATAAAACACTTTTAAACAGCATGCTAAATGCATGAATCGAAAACTGAATGCGATCATGAAACTTACGTTTTAATGTCGTCATAACTTTGAGCGATGACAGCTTGAAGTTGTTTTTCTTGCCGGTCCATGAGCAAAATTGTGCTAAGTAATTGGTGAAAATCTTCTCAAGGCAACGATTCACGCAATCGCGCTCTCTACTCCCGCCCGTATACCTCAGCATATTAAACTGAAATAAGATTAAAAATCAGAACACTTTTTACAATAATTATCGAAGTAGATACTTCTATTATGAGATATGAAAAGAGGCAGTATTTGCACCCATCGGTTTACTGCATGAAAAGTATTATAATATCAAATGTAGTACCTACATTTAAAATATTCGCCTATAGGTCGACCGACGGCTTAACTGAGTACTCGCCTGCTTGCGCACGCCACGCGTGCCCAGCCATTGTCATACCCGTGCACCCGCGCGCAAGCAGGCGAGGATGAGGTCTAATAATGACTTGACTAAAAAAATCCTGACAAGAAAAATAAACAAAATTTTCTTATTTTTTATATTGCACTTAACAGTTTAACGATCAAATACTTGTCGAATGTATGGCCACTGAGGGACACACCGCTAAAGAAGTCTCCCTGATCAGTATGTACAATAAATACTTAGTTCACTGTTTTGAGCCTCTTACAAGCGACTATAATAAAATTAAAAAATCTTACCAATTGCTTTTCAACTTGTTCATCCACCATCTTTTCCTCTAAGCTTTTTAGGTGCAGTAATTCCGTCAGTGGCAAATCAGGAAGTAGTTGTGAGGTCACACATTGCGAAGGAACTTGAATTCTCTTAAGGGTATCTTCAATGTTCTCCACTCGATGCATAGTGAAGACAGCTATAGATCTGAGGCTTTTCAGCTCAGTCATAACTTGACCTGTAACATTGACAGACTATAGATATTGACATAGGATATATTTCATGCCAGGAACAATTTAATAAATTTCGAGCAAATAGTAACTATGTATTCAACGCGGATAAAGTACGCGTGCAAAACCGAGCCTTTCAGACAAAAGATTGTAAATTGCGTAACTTACTTAACTGTTGTGTAAGTGAATCAGTACTATGCGCAGCGACAGATGATGTTTCACTACAAATTGGTGATGATACATCATGATCATCTCGATGTATGATCTGTGCTCTTCGAATATCTTCAGGTGTCAATGTGCGATCTAATTCCACTATAAAGTCACTAGCAACGTCTGAAACTGCCGCACCTGCATACGAAACGGTTGTATTCTTATTGAATAGAAAATTATAGAACAGTCAACATCAAATATAAAATATTCACACATATTTAAAAACATCGACTCTGTAACCATAGAAGATATCTGTATATAATATACCTACATAATTTAGATAAGTATAAACATATACTTTTACCCTTGACTGTAAAAGGGATAAAATTAATGCGTTAAGGGGGCTCCTAGGCTAGTCAAGCTTTACACTACCTAATTTAGCTAATTATAAGTTGGAAAATGTTTTAGTCAAAATTTAAAAATATCCTCGTCAAGTACATAGTTACCTGGTTTGTCTATAGTATTCTTCTCAGAAACTAAGTCAGTAGATGGGTCTGCTTGCGATCTTACTGGGCTGACAGATGATCTGTTGTCATCACTAGCCAAGTCTTGCGATGCACATTCTGTGGTCTGTTTAAAAGTTGGCGGTGGGGAAATGGAGTCATCACGGTAGTACTTTTTATTTTTTATTCTTCGTCTTTTTTGGATTTCCTCTAATGCAGCTGTGTCAGACTCGCTAGTGGCCTTGGTTTTTCTTTTTTCTACTTCATTTGCTTCAGCAAGTGTTGCTGAAAATAATAAATATGTATATCATGTTCCATAGTAGGTCCTATGTATGTATGTATACTCTTTATTGTACTTAATATCATTTTAAAAATACAATCAGAGAGAGAGGTGAAAAAAGTAAACAGGTGAACTTATCCCTAAAATCCCTAAAAAAATAAGGGATTTCTTCCAGTTAACCTTTGACCAGTGACAGAAAATAAAATCATTAATAGTTACCATAATGTCCCACTATAGTGATATCTTTTAGTTCATTCCAGTCTTCTTCTGGTTTCATACTTAAATTGATTGCCTTCCTTTCAATTTTCTTATTTTTTGGCCACATGCATATGTTTTTTTCTTCATTTATCCAATTTCTTGGAGCAGCAGATACATATTCATCATCGTTTACTGACCATGTTATTACACAGTAGGAAAAGACGGCGGTAGGCGGAGTGTCAAGCTGGAACAGTAGGTAGGTAGGTCAGTTATGATGGAAACTTAATACGTAATTTTCAAATTACATTGTGTCACGACTACTAACTACGTATACCTACTTAAAAGCTTAAAGCGATGAAAATACTATTTTTATCTCTAAGTATTCAAGTTATGTATCTAAATGTAAAAATAACTTTTTCTTACCCATCCTGAAGGTGTCCGTCGTAGCTAATCGAGTTTGTGGTATTATTAACTATGACAATCAGTAAAAATTAGTAATGAAAATTGTTACTTAACATATAATAAAGTATAAATAAATGTAGATAAAGTTATGTACCTATTATCAAATGCAAAGTAACTGCAGATAATCGAAACACACTAACATTGGGAAGGAAAATTTTACGAGTGCACCACAGAGTACTTTGTATTAAACTGAAAGAGTGCACAGAGCAGCAGGGTCGCGGACCCAAAGGGCACCTTCTGCTCGGTACATGTAAATCAGACAATAAAGTGTACATGTGTACAGTGTGTTACATTGTTTTTGTAATGGATACATTTTGTAAGGATTTCTTCCATAATAACAATTTCGTTTGTACTGCATAAATTTGTTACAGTGCCACCATAGAATAAAGATGATTGACAAGGTTGTGTGAAACAACTTTCATAACTTAAATATCTTCGAAAAATTACGTACGTTTTTTTTGTATTTTCACACTGAATGAGCTTTACAATTTTGATTACTGTATTATCCTTAAGGACGCAATGGTTATTTTTAATATCAGTTCCTAATTTAAAATGTAAAAAGCTGACCGATTTGTATGCCTTTACTAAGCTGTCATTTAAAAGGGGTTCTCTGTATGAAGTAATATAACCTAAGACGGTTTTATTTGAATCACAAGTTTCATTACATTTTTGAAGAGACCGCTTTTCGTTTTCTCTGTTTATGATTTGTTGTAATGGCATATTACAGCTTTTTAAACTTTTTTTTATTTCAGACATGTAATTTTCATATTGAAAAGCTGAAAAATTATCCAATGGTCCTAAGTTTAATACGTCATCCGCTAAATGTATCAAATTATGGACATTATGAGATATATATTGTTCACCATACAACTTTTTATATTTTTTTACGAAATACAAGAGTAATTCTTTGGCATAATCATTATGCATCACAGATAATTCAGTATTACATAAAATTCTAATTGCACAACTCAGGCAGAGAAAATGCATATACTGCGAAGCCTTTAATTTGCCCTTTAACACAATTGGTCCCAAGTAAAGTAAAAACTGCCTAAATTCAGTGGCTTTCCATCTATCACTATCAGAAAGAGGCCTTGGTAATCGTGCAAAATCTTTATAGCTTATTTGATTCCTCATATCTAGGAGTGTTTTGTTAACATCATCTAAGTCATTTGTCATCATTCGTACCGACATATTACCTTTACACCAAAATGAAATCAATCTCTTCATGACGCCCAGGCACACTAAATGCATATAATCCAATGGAATATTTTTAATCAAATCAATTTCCAACTGTAACAACGGGGTTGTGTTTACATGATAATCTTCACCATATAACCCAGTACGAAAATGGCTATCTGTTCGTAAGGCTGCATTTAAGTCACCATAACAAACTCTGTTATTTAAATAATTGCCTTCAGTGGTACATTTAGTGCACCCAAAATAAGAATTGTGTCCTTTTATACACAGTACGAATGATTTAGCTGGAGCATCACATATTATCTTAAACAAAGAAATATCTTTGTTTTGATTGTTAAGCAATATTCCAGATTGTTTTAAAACTAAATATTCTGTTATAAACGGGCCCAGTATTTCATTAGGATGCTTGGGTTTTTTGTAGCCATGCCAGACACCTATAAGGAATGGTTTTTTGCTTGAACAGATACTACCTAGTAACGGCCAAAATTGGCTACCAGAACTTTTTGTTAGTGGTAAACCATCAATATTTAAATCAAAGCATATTACTTGATCAATCAATGTTCTATCATTTCGCATTATATAACATATTCCTTCTGCTAATCCAAAATGGTAATAGTTACCCGAACTAGTAGTAACAATGTTGCTTGTTTTATCAACTTTTAAAATTGTTCGACAATCAGAAGGTAGATTTATTAGTTCCTCTACAACATTAACTTTTTTTAAAATTGCTAAGAGATTATTGAAAACGTTGTGGGTAACTTTATTTTCAATAGCCCACTGTTTTAAATCTTGATTTAAATTTGTTACATTAGTATTTGTAGGTGTAGATGCAATGGTCTCAACATGTACTGTTGAAGACACATTGAATGGAGAAGACATAATTGTGGCCCCATTGGAGACAGTTAGAGGTACAACTAGTTTACTTGCAATGCAAACATCTAAGGACTGAGCCACAGACAACTTGGAATTACATGTCTGAGGAGTGATACCGGTAGATGGAGATTCATTTCTGATGCTGATAGGTGAAGATCCATTTGATTCTTTACGAATAACTGTTCGTAAATATTTACGAGACATTGTTGCAAATGTTTTCCTTCTTTTAACAGGTGGCTGTTCCTGTAACAATTAATTTGTTATATGAATGATTCTAAGTTAAGAGGTACCGGTTGTTCAGAAAGGCGGCATGACATAAATGTTACAATTTAACTGTTCCAAATGGATTTAGACCTGCACAGTTACTGATTCACTGTAAAAAGTTTTAAGGGACAGGCCAGGGGAGAGACATTTTTCATGTTTGAGATGTGAGTGACAAAACTATGATGAAATGAATTCAAATTGACTGTCCATAAAGTAGATGCATTGTATTAGAAGGTACTAAGGTCATTTATAAAAAAAAAGTACCTAATGGATATGTTCATGGACATTGTTAGTACCTCTTAACTTAGAATGACCCATATTTTAAGGCAGTGTCAAAATATCTGATGCAGACTGTACCCTCAGGATCCATCATCAGGTCCATTTTGTGACACTGTCACTAAAAGCAACAAGTTACAAAGGACACCGCACACCTAGTATGAAAAATAAAGCACGGTGAATTTTCTTAGGAAAAAACTATTTTGCATGCCTATCTAGGTCTACAAGTAAGTATATTAATTTGACAACGTTAGATAAATAATTCACCGACATTCACTTCAAATTAATCATGTGATAGTGAAAATGTGCCACTTTATGTTAACCAGTTTTTAGAATTGAATAAGGTTGTATTTTGTATTGACAATCCTTTTTGGGAGATGGAATAATATTTTATGTTTACATTTCAATTATAATATTGGCAACCACAGTAGAAATTCATGTAATTATGACATTATGCAAATTTATATTGTAATATATTTAATAATCAAATTTTATCTGCTAATGCTGGACCACAAACTCGATTATCCAGGTTCTAAGTCTTATTTTGTTGGCCTTGTCTGCTGTCTCTCTCTGCAATAACATTTTGCTATAAATTCAATGACAATTGTCTATAATAATCCCATCATTTAGGTGCCTCTATCATACCCCAGGTAATCATGATTCAAACATTTTCTAAACCTAAAGCAATATATTGTGAAAATGCTACTATGCCCTCCTACTTACATAAACTTATATTTATGTTACTGGCCAGATCCGATTTCAGGATAAACTAGTTTGGCCTAGGCTAAACTATACCCACTTGGGGCGCCCTGACACGAATTGCTTCTGAATGGTTTATAAAAAAATGGTCAGTTTGCCCAAGTAGGATAAGTCTGTAAGCCAGTATGGCCTAGGACAAACTAGTTTAGCCTGAACTTGGGTTTGGCCGGTACCATATATTTATAGAGAAATGGCAGCTCAAAGGCTTATGCCTGAATCGGTTCTAAGGAAAAATTTCAACAAAATCCATACTACTATTATCCCCCCGCTCGCACCGTCCGCGCGGCTACACGTTCTTTTTCTGTGCTCCGGCTTTTAAATCCTTAACGTGTGCTAAAAGTAAAATCTTACCCTTATACCTATACCGTGTTATAGCTAAGTGTACAAGCTAATTAGTGCGTAAATCGGTTTTAAGATCCACTCAGTGATTACAAAGAAAACACAGTATTTATTAATTACAATCTGCATTGATGAGGCGCCTGAGTCACCGTGTCACCGAACTTGTTGAAGGACGTACTGAGGTCAACGACCGGCCTTCGCTCGTCAATTTCGTCTAACTTCGGTGTTCCAAGGACTCAATCGGCTACACTCGGCGCTCGCTCGGGAGTTCAGAAACCACCGAACACTCACGAAGAGTTATCAACGTCAACTTCGCCCACGACTGCGCATCGTGACTAAACACCGACCCGGCGCGGAGCAGCTATCAGCGCACGAGTAACCAGATTGGCCCCGCCCTCTTGAGGAAAAGAGACACCCGCCATAATTGCCGTCCCGCTCTAACTTCATTGCAGCGGTAAGTCTAGCCGAGTGTCGTAGGCCCGCGTGATTGCGATCCTCTTGGATCTTATCTCCGTGCGCTACGGTTTATTTTTCTACCGCTTCAAATACAACGTGCGCATCATTAAATAAGATACTACCAAAAATTAGGTAATCCCTTCTTAAATACCTGGAGAAGTCACCTTATTGAATAACTTGCAAACACTTTTAACATAATGTCTTCTCAGCGCACTCCGCCCGAAAAATCCACCCAAACATTGTTAAAACCAAGCATTTTAGCACAGGAGTCTGACACGGCTTCTGACTGTGTAGGCTCAGACCCGGATTGTGGTGGACACTTAAACATAACGCGTCGTTTCAAACGTAAATATGATGATTCTGTGCTAACTGAAATAAAGGATATGCTAGCCGAGTTACACCTCCAACAAAAAACCCTAACTTTAAAATTTGATGATGAAATGAAAAATATAAGACAGCAAAATAATGAAATTCAACTGTCTATTCAACAGATGTCGGATAGATATGACGACATTCTGTGTCAACTTCAGCAAACTAAATCGGAGAACACTGCTTTCAAAAACCTAATTAGTTCACTGGAACAAAAGGTTGAATTACTCGAACGGAACTCTAAAGCATCAAGCATGGAGCTGAGAAACGTGCCAGTAACGGAAACTGAAAACAAATCGACACTAATCAGCGTGGTAAAAAATATCGGTGATGTGTTGAAAGTGGAGGTGTTAGATACTGACATACGAAATGTATACAGGCTCAAAAAATCTCAGAACAAATCCACCCCTATAGTAGTAGAATTTTCTTCAATCTCACTCAAGGAAAACATAATAAAATCATCCAAAACCTTCAATAGAAATAATAAAGAAAAACTTAACACGACATTACTGAGTCTAAAGGGTGAACCTAAACCAATTTACATATCGGAGTCTCTCACAACTTGCGCAAGGCGATTATATTACATGGCTCGCGAATTTGTCAAAATGAATAAACAGGCTAGCTGCTGGACCTCGTACGGAAAGGTCTATATTCGCCAGAAAGAAGGTGACCCGTCAAATCTGATATCACGAGAAGAAGATCTGACCAAACTCAAGTCGCTGTGACTAATTTTGTTTTCACTACTGTTATGCACTTTCTTTGATCCTGCAGCGAACTATGTAGCAAGCATTAAAATCCTTATTATTTTCCTATTTTGTAACTTTTTTTATATACGTCTAATCGTGCTAATGAAATTGTATGTACTATGTGCGATTAATGTGATTATGCATGTAAGTTTATATTTTATCATTTTTAGTTGTAACCGATGGATCCACAGTTCCTCACGCAGTAACGCGATACTACATACACAAACACTCAACACTCAATTTTTGCAACTCACTCAAAACTCATTACATAAGCGAGCATTATTCCGGTTTATCTGTGGTATCGGTAAACTAACCCCATCATATATTGCATCGTGTCCTATGCCCAACATCTTAGCTATATACGAACCAGATCTGGGTTTATACTTAAACAACTTACTTAACTATAGGTCGCGCACGTTGCGTGACATTGTTTCAGTTTTTTTTGTAAAAAATGCAAAGTATTGAGACCTTACACTCAGATCTTGACTCACTTCAAATAGCAAAATCAATCACATGCGGAATAGACGATGTTAAAAAATATATTTCTTCAAATAATTGCACCCTCAATCTCTTGTCACAAAATATTCGTAGCGTTAACTGTAACATGCCTAACCTCACCACGCTTTTACAAAGATCCCAAATAGCTTGGGACATTATAGTCCTCTCAGAATGTTGGCTTCCTTCAGCTCGGAACATACCTAATCTCAAAAATTATAATTTTGCATCAACTACTACGCACAGAACGCAAAATGAAGGAGTGGTTATCTACTTCAACAAAAACCTCAAAGTAACGGTTGAAGAACCCCTGATAAATGATGCCAACTGCCTATTGCTAAAATTAGACTCTAAAACGTGCGTTATCGGAATCTACCGCCCTCCGAGTCAAGCCAACACTAACAACTTTATTAGCTCAATAGACTCACTACTCTCAAAATTGAAAAATTTTCAAAATATTGTTCTCTGCGGCGATATAAACATCAATATAGCCCCTAACAGTCCAGACAATCGCTCTAACGAATACTTAAACGTACTAGCAAGTCACTGTTTGCTGCCAGGCCATACGGCACCTACGCATGGACGCACGTGCCTAGATCATATTATGCTCAAGACAAAACTAGACGCTAATTGTTTCATTTTCGAGTCATCAATCACTGACCACGAAACTGTTGCCATGAGTTTAAACTTAAATTCCCGCCCGAACTACTGCAATAAAACGGCCACCAAAATTGACTATGAATCTCTCGATGCAACTATTCAAAATACTTCCTTTCAGCCTATACTCGAGAGTAATGATGCCAACATTGCAACTGACTTGCTTGTGACGTACCTTTCGACTGCAATATTAAATCACACTAATTTGATAAAAATCCCCAAAAGACAGCGGGTTAGTAAACCATGGATAAGTAAAGGGCTACTTCGTTGTATGAGGAACAGGGACAATCTATATAAAAAACTTAAACGAGACCCTGAAAACGAGATTTTAAAGTTAACCTACAAACGCTACAGAAATTACTGTAACTATATGATTAAAAAAACCAAACGAAACTACGACAAAAATGAGATTGAAAATGCAAAAGGTAATAAAAAGCAGCTCTGGGATGCAATTAAAAAGATAAGTGGCTCAAGCAAGAAAGTAGACTTCTCTTCCTGTCTTATTTCATCCCAAAAGAAAGATAAGGATATAAATAATGTTAATAGTTTCTTTTCTAACGTGGGCAGAAGGCTGGCAGAGCAAACTACCAGTGCTATGCAGAGCAGTCAGTTGCCACATGAAGTTCTCTCTAGTACTCCCGTAAACTCATTTGTCATGCTCCCTCCTGATGAAGAAGAAGTATTTTACCTCATCAATGGATTAAAGGAGAATTGTGCCGCAGGAGTCGACCATATATCTGGCAAGATCCTAAAGAGGTACATACACTTTGTTACCTCTCCTATTGCCCACATCTGCAAACTTGCCATATCGACAGGTGTCTTCCCTAGAGCTTTTAAATTGGCGGTCATCAAACCTATACACAAGGGAGGGGAGAGAGACTGTGTTGATAACTACCGGCCAATATCCATCTTACCCACTCTGTCCAAGATCTTGGAACGGATCATAAACCGACGACTAACAAAGTACCTAGAAACCAACAATCTTCTTTCGCCTGCCCAATTTGGTTTTCGTAGTAATAAATCAACCAATGACGCGGTACACGAACTTATGCATAGCATCATTAACAACCTAGACCAAAGGCATAAATGCATGACACTGTTCCTGGATCTTGCAAAAGCTTTCGACACAGTCTCTATCCCACGCTTACTCAAAAAGTTAGAAATGCTTGGTGTTAGAGGTATTCCCTTAAAATTGATAAAAGACTACCTTGCAGAGAGAAAGCAAAGAGTTCGGATTGACAGTAGCCTGAGCAATGAGGCTCGTGTCGATTACGGTGTGCCCCAGGGCAGCATACTCGGCCCCACGTTGTTTTTGGTGTATATCAATGACCTCTGCCAACTACAGCTACAAGGTGGAAAAATTGTTACTTTCGCTGATGACACCGCCCTCTTTTTTAGTGGGCAGAGCTGGGAGGAAGTATTTCATACGGCTCAAAAGGGTTTTAACCAGGTATGCGAATGGCTGCGATTCAACATTTTGACCTTAAATATTAGCAAAACCAAATATGTTACGTTTGCCCACAGGTCAAATCTACTGCCTCCACCTTATCTTGGTATAGCCTGTCATACCTGTATTCATGACACCTCCTCGTGCCCTTGTCCCACTCTCCAAAGAGTCAATGAGACCAAATATCTTGGTATCGTAATAGACCAATTCCTGACCTTCAAACCGCATATAAATGCCCTGGTAGCCCGTTTGCGTAAATTAATATACATATTTAAATCTCTCAGACACGCAGCAGACCGACGGGTTACCAAGATGGTCTACGATGCCTTATGTCAATCCCTTATCAACTATTGTATAACATCCTGGGGAGGTGCCGCCAAGACTCACCTAATTGAGGTAGAAAGGGCTCAGCGTGCTATTCTCAAAGTCTGCGCCGGGCTTCCTTATTTATTCCCTACTGTAGACCTCTTTAGAGAGTGGGATGTGCTTACTGTAAGACAATCCTTCGTATTGCGTACAGTGCTTAAAGAACACTCATTATTGCAATACAACCCGAATCTTCAAAAGAATAAGCGCCGAAAGGGCAGGGTATGTCAGACTAAAGCTTTCAACTGTGCTCACTCCCAGAATTTCTTCATGTTTCTCGGACCATACCTGTATAATAGGCTAAACAAAATACTTAATATTTATCCGCTAACAAAATACAAATGCAAAATCTCAGTCTCTACTTACTTGAAAACACTAGATTATAAGGAAACAGAAAAACTCTTGATCCCACTCAGATAGACAATCTCTGTAGCTAATCGTCTTGTCTGCTCCTACTGCTTGTACAAACAATTCTACTCGAACTGCAATTTTCCATGAATCATGCTCACACCACAGTTACTCACACCACAGTCACTCTCACACACTCTTGAGCTACTTACACGCGTTATTAAACTACCATAAACATATTGTATTTTAATTTTTGTTTTTATTTTATTTTTTACTTTACATTTCTTTTAATTTTTTACTTGTCTTTTAAATTATAATGCAACCTGTCTGAGTGTCCTGCACTCTTATTATCCAAAATTTGTTACTTTGTTAAGTAGCACATAGCAAGCATATAGCTGCGGGAGGGCCCTGGTGACTTGTAATACAGGTTCTTTTAGACACCTAACTCAAGCACCAGTCTCTCACTAAGTTAATTCTATGTTCGTGCTCCACTGTAACCCTAGGATTAAGTAACTTGTGCAGAGAAAATAAATGATATTATTATCTCTTTATTCATTTTCTTTACACATCCTTTACATTTTTAAATATTTTTACAAAAAACATATCAAAAAACATTTAAAAATATAAAAAATAGTAGCCCACCAGCATCGGGAACAGGGTCCGGGCTACCGGTGGTCAGGGCTCTTGAGAGAGGAACCTCCTGACAATACGTGCCGTGTCCAGAAGTACTGCTTTCTGAATCAAGCCCTTGATCCAGCTGCCAAGCGAAAGCCTACTAAGATGTTGGTCGAGGCTTTTGGCAATTAAGCCATTGGCCGACACGACTATCGGCACAATGACTGCTGTATTTACATCCCACATGTCGACAACCTCGCGAGCCAGATCTAGATATTTCAATTGCTTATCTTTCTCTGCTTTCACGAGGTTCTCGTCATGTGGGACCGTAATATCAACAATCATTGCGCGACGCTCCAATCGATCTATCACCACAATGTCAGGCTTATTGGCAACAATAGTCCTGTCAGTGACGATAGGTCGATCCCAATACAACGTGATATTACCATTATCGAGAACTGGGTCGGGCGCATACTTATAGTACGGCACTTCTGATTCCACAAGGTTGTATTTCAAGGCAAGTTGCTGGTGGATAATCCTAGCAACGAGGTTGTGTCTATGCAAGTACTCTCCGTTAGCCAGACGAGAACAACCAGAAATTATGTGTCGGATCGATTCTCCCGGACGGTGGCATGCCCGACACACGTCAACCGTCCCGTCCTTCATAATATGTTTCCGGTAGTTGTTCGTCAGCATAACTTCGTCCATAATCGCACAGACAAAACCTTCAGTTTCCCCAAAGAGGTTGCTGAATCGTAGCCAGGACACGGACGCTAGAAAATCTACATCGGGGCCATGAAGAGCCCGGTAGAAGCGCCCGTGAAGCTCCTTGCCCTGCCATACCTCCCTGCGATCATTAGTGTCTAATACTACAGGCTTGCGCCAGTTCTCGTTAGCCAAGAAGAGCGGGGTAAGGCCCTTGTCCACTGAGACCACATCTCGGTGTATCCCCACGTCGGCTTCTAGGAAGTATTCCCTGAGACTGCATACCTCACGATTGTGCAGGGTCTTAGCATTTAAGAAGCCACGACCCCCACACTTCCGCGGGATATACAGTCTCATCACCGACGACCGTGGGTGATGCATCCGATTTGCGGTCAGCAGTACGCGGACCCTCCTATCCAGGGCATCAAGTTCCGTCTGAGTCCATTTGAGTATGCCGAAAGAATACATCAAAACCGGCATGACCCAACCGTTGAAGGCGCGTACCTTGTTTCCGCCTGACAAAAGACTGCTTAGCACCTTATTCAGGCGGCCAAAGAAACGTTCCCTCAACGATTGTTTCATGACAGCAGTATTGATACCTAATGCTTCCGACATACCCAAATACTTGTAGGTTTCTGTTGAGGAGAGGGATCTTAGGTGTACGGAATCCGAGAGTTGAGTTCCCACGGATTCCGTAATCTCCCCTCGCTTCACATGCATGACTGCACATTTGTCCACACCAAATTCCATCCTAATGGCGTTACTGAAAGTTTCAGTTACCTTCAGTAGCTTCATCAGTTGCAAATTGTTAGGGGCAAATATTTTCAGATCATCCATGTAAAGAAGGTGAGATATGACCTGACCACCTCTCCTCAACCGATAGCCTAGACCTGAACCTTCCAGCAGTGTGCTGAGAGGATTCAAGGCTAGACAAAACCACAATGGGCTCAGACTATCACCCTGGAATATACCACGCTCGATCCTTATGGTTTCGCTGTTCCCCTGCATCTGTCGACATCCTGGATAGTGAAGGACCGTCCTCCATTGCCCCATACACGACTCAAGGAAGGCGCGTAGAGTTGCATCTATCTTGTACAACTCCAGTACCCTCATGAGCCATGTATGCGGCACCGAGTCGTAGGCCTTCTTATAATCTATCCAACATGTAGACAGATGCCTTCGGGAGCGGCGAACCTGTTGGCTAATGGCCATATCAATGAGGAGCAGCTCCTTAGTACCACGGGACCCGTTCCTACATCCATTCTGAGAGGGAGACATGATGGAATTACTCTCAATATGTTGGTTTATTTTAGCTCTCAAAATAGATGTTAGAACTTTATAGACCGTTGGTAAACAAGTGATTGGTCTATAATTTTTGGGCTCCGCAGTACTACCTGATTTATGGAGCAGGTGGGTAATGCCTGTCGTCAAGAACTGGGGCAGCGACCCTGACTCTAAGGCTGATTGAAACTGGGACGCCAAGCGAGCGTGCGATCTCTGAAACCATTTGATCCAGAAGTTGTGCAGTCCGTCCGGCCCTGGAGACTTCCAGTTAGGTAACGGACGAACTGCACGAGCTACGTCTTGGGGGCTGATGATAATTGCCCCCATTTCTGGTATTGGATCACACGCTTGTTCAACTTCCCGGGTCCAACCGCCCTCAGTGTGACTGACAGGCACCGACCAGATGTTGCGCCAGAACGAATACATGGCGTCATTATCTGGTAGACGCGTGTCAGCCACCCTTTGGTCTGGTCGCTCCCAAGCCCTATATACCCACCTTTCATCGCTTTGGAATGTGCGATTCTGAGTGTATCGCTCCACTCGCCGCTTGTACCTACGAATACGGCTTGCCCATGCACAGATCTTCTGCTTCAGGAAGTCAATACGCTCTGTGACGCAGGCCAAGTAATCACGAAAACTAATGTCAGTTCCCGAGAACGCCCGCCTCACAAAGCGCATCACTCTAGGGCGAGTATTGCCCTCCCTGAAGCAGATTAACTTGCCGATGAGTACTCTAGCCTCACCGATACGCCGCTCAATCCTGCACTGCCAAGCTGGAACAGCTAGTTTTGATCGTGTAGCTCGGTCGCTGTTAGGAAACTTGACGTGAGCCACACGACATGCCGCTACAGCCGCGCAGTACAATATTGAGTGGGTATCAGCAAGGTCTTTGCTGTTGTCAAAGCAGTTTGACAGCAGCGAATCTAGAGTACACACCAGCGCCTTGTTTTTCTTGTGCATAGGCAAACGAGGTAACCGCGGTCTAAGTTCAGGCGGTGTGGAGCGATACTCCCGGAACGCATCCTCCAAAGCGCTCCTCAATTGTGCGTTGCACTGGGTACTCACGGTTATAACTTCGTCAACATCCTCTTCACCACCGCGATCGGATCGCGGCGAAGCGCTGGAAACATTTTGCAGTTGTGCCGCGATTATTGGCGAAGCAGGCGTAACTGGGTTACTCCGTGAGTCGAGGCGTAGTCGATCAAGTACAGTCTCATCCAACATATGGTTACGTTGGATGACCCGCACCTGATCCGATAGTCGCTGCGCCGACACGCTGACATCTGGTTCAAGCACCTGAAACAGAGAGAGCATCCGACCACGGTACGCAGTCATGTTGCTTCCCCCCTCAGTAGCCCCATAATATGCGCGCATGACGTTTTCATTAATGGACTGAGTCCATCGCATGCGCGACACATTTCCACCGGCAGCGGGGACCCTGTTCGGGGCCTGTTGGCCTCGAGGTCCCAGGCCCGCTGGTGGCCGTCCTCTTCCTCGTCGTCGTGGTGGAGATGGTGTCGACGGCGGGGAGAAAAACTCGTCGCTGGAGCTCGACGCAACTGCAGCAACCGGCGACTCAGCGCCCACAGATGTAGCGCGTCCCGGCGGCTGCGAGGCGGAGCTCAGCGACGAGCCCGGAGATGGTAGGTGTGCCTCTTCTTGAAGTCTGGCTCGGTGTCGGGTTAGCATCGGTGACAATATTTAAAAATGCATTTTTGGTGTGGTCCAGTCCAGGTTTTTTTTACTGTGAATTGGTTTTATTTTTGTTGTCATGATTTATTTGTTATTTATTACTTTTCCTGATTAATTTTATAGAATAATTAAATAAAATTTGTTTTGGAAAAAATTCTGACATGTCACTTTGACACTCGAGCCACATGATTATCGTTATTATATATTATATATTATTATTATTATTCCCTTTATTCATTTTTCATCTTATTTTCTATATTTTTAAATATTTCTTATAAAACAAAAAAGGTAAAAAAACATTTAAAAATATAAAAAACAGGTTTCCGCCGGTATCGGGAGCAGGGTCCAAGCTACCGGTGGTTAGGGCTGCAGAGACAGGAACCTCCTCACAATGCGGGCCGTATCGAGGAGTACTGCCTTCTGAATCTGGCTCTTGATCCAACTGCCAAGTGAGAGCTTCGATAGATGTTCATCGAGGCTTTTAGCCATTAGGCCATTGGCCGTAACGACAATCGGCACAATGATAGCCGAGTTCACATTCCACATGCTGACAACCTCGTGTGCTAAGTCGAGATATTTTATTTGTTTCTCTTTCTCAGCCTTCACGAGGTTCTCGTCATGCGGGATGGTAACATCGACTATCATTACGCAGCGCGCTGATCGGTCTATCACCACTATGTCAGGCTTATTGGCGACAATAGTCCTGTCAGTAATGATAGGCCGATCCCAGTACAACGTGACATGGTCTTTTTCGAGAACTGGGTCGGGCACATACTTGTAGTACGGTACCTCAGATTCCACAAGTTCATATTTCAAGGCAAGTTGCTGGTGAATAATCCTGGCTACTTGGTTGTGCCTGTGCAAGTACTCACCATTAGCCAGACGAGAACAACCAGAAATAATATGTCTGATGGACTCACCCGGACGGTGGCATGCCCGACACACGTCCACCGTCCCGTCCTTCATAATATGTTTCCGGTAGTTGTTCGTCAGCATAACTTCGTCCATAATCGCACAGACAAAACCCTCAGTTTCCCCAAAGAGGTCGCTGAATCGTAGCCAGGACACGGATGCTAGAAAGTCTACATCGGGCCCATGAAGAGCCTGGTAGAAGCGACCGTGAAGCACCTTGCCTTGCCATACTTTCTTGCGGTCATCGGTAGTAAGTACGACAGGTTTGCGCCAGTTCTCTTTAGACATGGACAGCGGGGTGAGTGCCTTGTCCACTGCGACCACATCTCGGTGCATACCCACCTCTGTTTTTAAAAAATATTCTCTGAGGCTGCACACCTCGCGGTTGTGGAGGGTCTTCGCGTTTAAAAAGCCTCGACCCCCGCACTTCCGCGGGATGTACAGTCTCATCACCGATGATCGTGGGTGATGCATCCGGTTTGCGGTCAGCAGTGTACGAACTCTCCTATCCAGGGCGTCCAGTTCGGTCTGAGTCCATTTGAGTATGCCGAAAGAGTACATTAAAACCGGCATGACCCAACCGTTGAAGGCGCGCACCTTGTTCCCGCCTGAAAGAAGGCTATTTAGTACCTTCTTCAGGCGACCAAAGAAGCGCTCCCTCAACGATTGCTTCATGTCAGCTACGTTAATGCCTAACGCTTCCGACATACCCAAATACTTATAACTTTCGGATGAGGAGAGAGATCTGAGGTGTATGGAATCCAAGAGTTGGATTCCCTCGGATTCCATAATCTCTCCTCGCTTTACATACATGACTGCACATTTGTCCACACCAAATTCCATCCTGATGGCGCTACTAAAAGTTTCAGTTACTTTCAGTAGCTTCATCAGTTGCAATTTGCTGGGGGCAAAGAGTTTCAGATCATCCATGTAAAGAAGGTGAGATATGACCTGACCACCTCTCCTCAACCGGTAGCCTAGACCTGAATCCTCCAGCAATGTGCTTAGAGGATTCAGGGCTAGACAGAACCAAAGAGGACTCAGACTGTCGCCCTGAAATATTCCCCGTTTAATCCATACAGGCTCAGCGTTCCCCTGGATCTGTCGACATCCTGGATATCGAAGGACCGTCCTCCATTGCCTCATACACGACTCAAGGAAGGCGCGTAGAGTTGCATCAATCTTGTACAACTCCAGCACCCTCATGAGCCATGTATGTGGCACAGAGTCGTAGGCCTTCTTGTAATCTATCCAACATGTCGACAGATCCTTGCGGGATCGACGAACCTGTTGGCTAATGGCCATGTCGATGAGGAGTAGCTCCTTAGTACCACGGGACCCATTCCTACATCCATTTTGAGAGGCCGACATAATGGAATTACTATCGATGTGCTTGTTAATCTTCACTCTCAAAATGGATGTAAGAAGTTTATAAACCGTCGCCAAACACGTGATCGGTCTATAATTCCTGGGTTCCGCAGGACTACCGGACTTATGAAGCAGGTGGGTAACACCCGTTGTAAGAAACTCTGGTAGCGACCCAGACTCTAAGCATGACTGGAATTGAGATGCCAGGCGAGTGTGTGAACTACTCAGCCATTTAAGCCAGAAGTTGTGCAGTCCGTCCGGTCCCGGAGATTTCCAGTTCGGTAACGGACGAACTGCTCTGGCAACATCTAACGGTGTTATTATAATTTTATCCATTTCTGGGATGGATTCACACACTCGCTCGACATCTCGCATCCAGTCATCCTCCGTATGACAGACGGGCACCGACCAGATGCTGCGCCAGAATGAACTCGTGGCATCATCATCTGGGCGGCACACGTCCGTCACACTTTGTTCGGGTCGCTCCCAAGCTCTGTATACCCACCTCTCATCACTCTGGAACATGCGATTCTGCGAGTACCGATCAACACGCTTCTTATACCGCCGAATACGGTTCGCCCATGCATAAACTTTCTGCTTCAGGAAGTCGATGCGCTCTGTGACTCCGGACATGTATTCTTGAGGGCTGGCTCCAGTCCCCAAGAATGCCCGTCTCACAAAGCGCATCACACGTGGGCGTGTATTGCCCTCCCTGAAGCAGTATAGTTTGCCGATGAGTACCCTGGCCCCATCGATACGGCTCTCGATCCTGCGTTGCCAGGCTGGTACGGCTGGTTTTGGTCGAGTAGCTACGTCAAAATTTGGGAATTTGACGTTAGCTAAACGACAAGCCGCTACAGCCCCACAATACAAGATCGAGTGCGTATCAACGAGGTTCTCACTACTCTCAAAAATATTTTTGAGTTGCGAGTCCAAGGCACACACCAGCGCCCTATTTTTCTTATGCATGGGTAACCGCGGTAATCGGGGCCTAAGTTGGGCAGGAGTGGATCGATACTCGTGAAGCGCATCTTCCAGAGTGCTCCTCAAACGTTCGTTACACTGGCTACTTACCGTGGCAACCCTATCATCCTCTTCTACAGCACCAAGATTGGACCGCGGTGGTATTGCGTCAATAGTTGACGCTTGCATCGCGGTTTGCGCCGGAGTCAAGTCGATGTGGTTGCTCGGTACCTCTGAGCGTAGCCTATCAAGTGCGGCGTCGTCCAACATGTGATTGCGTTGGATGACTCGCACCTGATCCGACAACCGTTGGGCCGAAACGTTGACAGTTGGTTCAAGTTCCTGAAACATAGACAGCATCCTAACACGGTACGCAGTGAGGTTAGTTCCCCCCTCTGTAGACCCATAGTATGCGCGCATGACGTTTTCATTAATGGAATAAGTCCATCTCATGCGCGGCACACAACCACCAGCAGCGGGGACCCGGCTCGGGGCCGGTTGGCCCCTAAGTCCCAAGCTTCTTGGTGGCCGGCCTCGCCCCGGCCGACGTACAGGTGTTGGCGACGTCGGCGGGGAGAAATACTCGTCACTGGAGCTCGACGCAACTGCCGCTGCCGATGACACAGGTGATCCGGGGTCCGGCGGCGGCGAGGCGGAGCTCAGCGACGAGTCCGGGGGTGGAAGGCGTGCGCGTTGTGACGCAGCTCTGGTTATCATCCTAACATTCTTTTAATCATGCCATTTTCACTGAATTTTTTCCTTTCGTCTTCGCCGGTATAACTTTGACAGATGTCATTGCTGTTTGATCGGTTTTTAGGTTTTTGTTGTTACTTATTTTCAGTTTTTTTCCAAATATTTCCAGGTTTATTGGTTTTGAGATTAAATAAAATCACTGTTGTAAACAATTGGGTGTAAAAATAAATATTTTATAGTTAAAAAAGTTAGGGATGATTTTGTTGACGCGTGTGACACAGAGTTGCCAGTTATTATTATTATTATTATTATTACTATGGAGGCCATACACGCTGGGATTTGCATGATGGTTTTAGCCGTCAAGTTCAGTTTAGATGGATATAGCAAGTTATAACCATCATGCAAACCCTAGCGTGTGTAGCCGCCAATAGGTACCAGTCGGCCATTGCATTGCAACTAAGTACTATAGAATTACAAGATTATAATGCAAAATACTAGAATGACCCTATCTACCGATAAATAATAGCGTAACATGCAATCCTATACTTGATGCATGCATAATTCTACAGAAATAAAACAGTATTCTAACTAAAATATGTCAGAAATGGATAGACACTCCGACGCCATAGATTATGTATCAATGGCGTCGGAGTGTCTATCCTATCAATGATTGATGCACCATGCACACTCAGCACCATAGGAGTGGCCGCATGCCGCCTTGTTCGAGCGATTAAAAGGAGTTGAAGATATAAGCGGTCAGATGGTTATTCAACTCAAATACTCCGCGGAGTCGTTAATATCCATGTTTAAACTAGGTAGGTACCAAAAAATGTGATGAAATTATAGAATTACACTTACCTTCTCATGGCTGCTGTGGTTTTCCCACATCTTCTCACCTTCATCACACCTTCTCATGGCTGTTGTGGTGTGGTTTTTTATGGTTTTTTTACACCGCACCGCGCAAATTAAATTCAGGAAGTCAGGCAGGATTTACAAGTTACAATGAAATGGCGGAGTGCGAGCAGTGTTGCCAACAGATAAACAAGCTCTCCACCGGATTCAACTTCTAAAACCACCAGAAAACCACTAAATAAATTGTGAAAATCGCTAAATTTCCACTAAACAAATTTTTGGTTTTTATGAAAGAAAACGGTAAGTAGTTATATTACTAAAAATGTTCTTTAGTATTACGTTATAAAATATTTAAAATCAGTAAATCAACATACAATAATATTAGTAAATAATCAACAAGTCAAGATGAGGAACATAAAAATTATTCAATAACAACAATAACTATACAATAAAGTGATATTCTAAAATTCGTCTTCTTCAGATGAATTTTTGCCTGCCCCGTCGTCTGTTTCACATTTATTCTTTGGTCACGATTTGTTTTATAACTTTCATTGGAATTTCATAATCTTTGCAGAATTTTGCTTCCAATCTTAAACCACAGCGTATTCTTAATATAGCAGTTAAAAGATTCAACTTCATTCTGTTCCTCTGCTTGTTTTTTTATAACATACATACAGCTAAATAGCCTCTCAACATCGGCATTAGAATGAAGTAGTATTAAGAGAGTAAGTGCAAAAGTCGCTAATTCCTCAAATCTAGATTCCGCTTGAGCATCTTTGTAATGCAATATTTCATTCCAATTTTTTTGAAGTGAAAACTTCTTTAGCGGCGTTGAGCACTTTTTCTGTAATGGGTATAAAATCTTAAACTCGCGTCAGGTCACGTGTCCTGATCGAAAATTCGTAAGACGAATTGACATTAGGTTGCGAAGGAATTTGAACTTTATGACATCTGTCATTGAGTTTGGTTTTCTAAAACTGGATAATTATCTTATGCACAAACAAAACCTTCGATTTCTCCAAAGAGGTAAAATTCGTAAAACGTATCGTAATATTTCTGTGTTAAATTTGTTATGTAATGTAAGTTGTCATGTTTGTGTATGATAGCGCAATAAATGAATATTGTATTTTACCACATAAATGATAGAACTAGATAATTAAAGCAATTCGTTCAAAATTATTTCCTAACCATATCCAAAAATGCACAACGTTACTATTCAAGTTTTCACTTCTGCCGGCACTCCCGGAGTGCAACCCGTTTTTTTGGTATCTTTGGTCTCATTCCATTTCAGCAAATGAATTTGTCGCCATTGATCATCAACCCTTGCTATAAATTCTGCACTTTTATTGAACTGAGCCATTATGTCAATTAGATATTCTTTGTTGTGATTAAGTGCTTGTTCAACACTTATTCGGGAAATCTTTTTCATCAATGTCAAATTTTAGCTAATCTAAGATCAGTGAAATACTACATATTGAAAGTAAATACTCCTGATAATTAAATGAAGTAAAAATAACATATTTCGTAACGTTTAAGTGGCTTAGTGGTTGAGTGATAGCATTTTAAGTAATTGAAAGTCAGTTCTACTAAACCACTAGAAAAAACCACCAGCCACGAAAAACAATATTTCGCCACTAAAAGGGTGGTCGAAACCACCAGTTTTAGTGGAAAATCCACTGAGTTGGTAACACTGAGTGCAAGCACTGGCGAGCAGAGCTGCCAACCGTAAAAAAATCCCTCGTAAATTTGCCACTAAAAATCTCGTATTTTTTACTTTCATCGTACATTTATTATGCATCGAAAACATGCTAAGACCTAAATTAAGGCATATTGAACTACTGGATTTAGGACTTTATACTCAATGAAATAAACTATTACAAGTTTCTTACTAAATAAAACATGACTTTGTGTTGTATTTCAAAAAATCTTTATTATTACTCAAGTAAAATCACAAAAAAAAACTAAATTGTGTCTATATTATTACGATTTTTTTTAGGTAAACTTAGTTTACATCTCTCCAAATATTATGTCAGGAACATCCTAACTGTCATCGTTTTATATGTCGTAAATTGTTTCTGTTGTCATGCGGCTATACATTTCTTTTGTGGGTTCAAAATTAATGTTTGTGTTTTTCCACTGGATACAAGTTTGTTGCCCAGGTGTTTCTTGGTACAGGCATGAGTTTTTAAATAGGATAGTTCAGCTACCATTGATGTTCCCGGGCAATATACACATTAAGCTTTTGCTAAATCATTGGTGTCTGGCAAAAGGCAGTCTTTAAAAGTCGGATACTTTAACCATTGCTGTCTAAAATTTTGTACACGATGCTGCGATAATGTTTTAATACCTTCCTTGTCCAACCAACTTTTTGGGTAATTTTCTAGGCGGAGTGAAAGTAGGCGAACGGTCACTATTTTGGTCGTTATCACTCATAACGATACTTCTGTTACAACCAATAAACAATGTACGGTACAACGAAAAGACTAGGCACTTCACAATAAAAATCTTCTTTTTTACAAAAACTCCAATAGGGGTGCGGACTGGGTAAAGAAAACGACATTATATTTTGTCCGTCAGACAGGTAATACAAAAATATTAGACATGTATTTTTTGTTTTATCAAAATATCAAAAAATTAATTAACTAAAACTCATTAAAAATGGAGAGTGGGGGCTCACTACGTCACAAGTAGGTATAAAACTTACTTACATGTGACGTCATGCGCCATTTCAACTCAATATATCTCTGTAATTTTATGACCACGTCAAAAAAGAAAAAATACGTGTCCAATACTTTTCAATAAACTACCCGACGGACAAAGAAAAAAAAATGTGATCACCCATACGTACTAACACTCTAGTAGTACTAGTACAACTATATGACATAGACGACTAATGCGAAGAACGTAATGTTTTATTAGTGGGGCATTTTCCAGTTCTGATAGATGGCACTAGTTTTTTCTATTCTAAAATGGTGATGTAAAATGTTCGTATGGCCATATTATCAAAATCTCGTATTTGTACGAGGAACCTCGTACGGTTGGCAACCCTGAAGCGAGTTACGATTCCGGATTCAATAGGTACCTATGTAATTAATGCGATTGCAGTGTTGCAGAAATTTCTAAAATCTGTATGATATTTTAACTTAAAATCTGTACCAAAATGGAATATTCATCATCATCATTGCTTATTTTGAAAAACAAGGGATAAATACTGACATTTTAAGGTTTGATAATCGTTTAGCTTGCACACTGCGCGCGTGCGCGCGTCCTATACAGAGAATATTATTACTATTCTCTTCTCTGTCTACGACGCGCGCAGTGTCTCGGTGACAAAAACACTAAATCAGTAAAACAAAGGTCACCTACTTCGAAGCTTGATCTTTGTTTGATTGATTTGGTATTGGTGTTGATTTGGCTTCTGAAGCTAAAAAGTTATTTTTCACTTTTTTGTGTTTTTTGTTGGTGTATTTTTTTAAAGACGGTTTTTTAATAATCAAAATTTTTACCAGTATAATCCATACTTCCATACTAATATTATAAATGCGAATATTACTCTGTTTGTTTGTTTGTTTAATTGTTTCCTTTTCACGACTAAACGGCTGATCGGATCTTAATGTTTGGCAAGAAGATACATTTGAACCTTGGGAAGGACATAGGCTATATATCATCACGCTACGACAAATAGGAGCGGAGCAGCAATGAAAAATGTTGCGAAAACGGGGAAAATTTGACGCAGAAGAAGTTGCAACAACGTTGTAATGGTGACTTGTTTACAGATTAATAAAAATAGGTTGCAAAAATGACATTCCTGGAACGTTAATAATTGTAAGTTACAATAATTTACATTTGCAAAGTAACAGCAATGTTGTTTATGGAAGTTGCGACAACGTTGTAATGGTGATATTGTATATAGTTTAAAAAAAAAATGTTGCAAAAATGACTTTCCTGGAACGTTAATAATTGTAAGTTACAATAATTTGCATTTGCAAAGTAACAGCAATGTTGTTTATGGAAGTTGCGACAACGTTGTAATGGTGATATTGTATATAGTTTAAAAAAAAAATGTTGCAAAAATGACTTTCCTGGAACGTTAATAATTGTAAGTTACAATAATTTGCATTTGCAAAGTAACAGCAATGTTGTTTATGGAAGTTGCGACAACGTTGTAATGGTGACTTGTTTGCAGTTTAATAAAAATATGTTGCAAAAATTACATTCCAGGAACGTTAATATTGTAATTTACAATAAGTTTCGTTTGCAAAATAACGGCAATGTTGTATAAGGAAGTTACAAAAACGTTGTAATGGTGATATTGTATATAGTTTAATAAAAAAATGTTGCAAAAATAACATTGCAAGAATGTTAATAATTGTAAGTGTCAATAATTTTCATTTGCAAAATAACGGCAATGTTGTATATGGAAGTTACAACAACGTTGTAATGGTGACATTGTATAAAGGTTAAAAAAAAAACGTTGCAAAAATAACATTGCGGGAATGCTAATATCGAACGTTTTCATAAGTTCAGTTTGTGAAGTACCTGCAATGTTTTAAAAAATATTCTGTAAAAATTAGGTTGCTACAATGTTTCACCTGCAATGTTATAATAATGACATTGTAGGAATATCATTAACATAACTTCCAGTAAGTTATTAAAAGTTTGTTGCTTCAAAGTTTAAAAAACAACTTTTATACGTAATATTGTTGCGACATCTGTTTAAACATTTTGGTAAGTTAAAACATACATGTTAAATTAAAATAGCCGTAATGTTTATATGATCTTTCTTTTTAAACGTTGATATGGGAGGTCTATCAACATTGTAGAAAGTTTCTGTAAGTTTCATGCTTAGTGGGATTATGAGTTCTTGTTCAATTAAATGGTGTGGGAAATCGTCTAGAACATCCAGCTATAAAAAAGATGGCATAACTTTTCATCGGTAAGTAAAATATATTTATAATTTAATAAAATTATGAATAATTGCAGGGCTCTAGCTAAACTAGTTGTTTACGTTTAAGGCACAAAAAACGTACACCGCGTTGATGTCTTTTTGAAAAGTCCCTTTCTCTCACTAGGTATTGTCAATAAGTCTGTCCCTTTCCATCTGTAGGTGTAGATAGAAAGGGACAGACGTAATGCTGTAGTGTTGTGTCAACTTCGAAACAAAGTATAAATAATATTGAAGATAAAAATTACGGTGTTCCCTTACTGTAAAAAAGTAACATTACTTAATGTTTACATTTTAGATTTCCAAATATTCCAGAAGTGGAAGAAAAGTGGATTAATGCTGTTAACAGGGAAAGTTGAGGAGGATCGTCCAACCTAGGCACAAAATTAAAATTTTCTTTGGATTTTTTTCGATTTTTTTTACGATTAATTTAATAGCAACGTAAAAAATAGTGATAATTCATTATTTTATGTATTCGAGGCATATCTAATCATATTTTTTGATATTTCAAGTATTTTCATGCATTGAACTCCGCAGTTGGAAAACGGCCGATCTTATAGGAAGTTTGAGTTGGAATCTTATGTGAATAATGTATGTAGGACTCCTAAAAAACACTGTCATTAGATTACTTGTATATTTGTGATGTTAGTTATAAAGTTTCGTATAAATTTATTGCGTAGTTTTACTAAACAAAAATAAAATACGGTGACAGTCTATTTGCAGCAAGCAATCGCATTTCTATGGGATGTTTATAATTATCAAGTAGTCATAGAAAAGTTGTATATATTATAATACACGGTCTTGTTATCTAAGAACACGACACTGTTTACCGTTTAAGATAAGCTTTATTAGAACTCTGGCGATAAGAGTTTTTATGTCGGCCGGCCGAACGACGTCAGCGATGACGTAATGCGCGCGGCCGTTAGGGAAGTTACGCGTTAAGAAATGCAGGACGGAGAGGTTAACCTTGATTTTATTTTAGCATTGATTTGAATAAAGTGAAATTTACAGTGTTACGTAAGTGTTTTATTTGCACCCAGTTAACGCCCTATCAGTATAGTTTAAAAAAAAGTAGAATTAATAGACATCGTAATGTTCAATTTTATCGATATTAGGTATTGTAGCAAAACTGACTTGTGCATCACTATGTGTGGAACATTCGTCCTGACATTGTTGCATCGGCCAATCACAACCGCTATATTATCTTCGTCCCCCGAAACGCAGTGTAGTACTTTTATACTGATAAAGCAATTGGTGCAAAATTATTCCCTAACCATTCCAAAATATCAAACATGCTCAACGTTAATAATCAAGTTTTCACTTCTGCCGGCACTCCCGGAGTGCAACCCGTCTTTTTTTGCATTAATTGGCTCCACGTAGGCTATACGACATATAGGAGCTCGTGGCTAAATAATAACCTCCAAAAGCACGTTAAGCCGTTGGTCCCGGCTGTCATTTGTCACAATGACAATCGTTACGAGTAGTCAGAAGCCAAAAGTCTGACATCCAGTGTTATTATAGGGTATCGTATTACCTAATTACTGGGTTGTGGAGGTCAGATAGGCAGTCGCTTCATATAAAATACTGGTACTCAGCTCATCTGGTTGAGTGGAAGCCAACCCCAAGATAGTTTAGGAAAAAGCTAGGCAGATGATGTAGGTTATGCGTGGAGTTCGGTAACTGGCCATCGGGATAAAAAAAAAACCATCTTTAAATACACGTCTTAAACCGTGTGCCAAATTTCATACTAATCTGTTCACTAGTTTTTGCGTGAAAGAGTTACAAGTATACATATTGTAAGATTCCGTTAGGTGTCGATAATTTTTTGCGACAACAGAGATTATGGTGGTAACAACAATTACGGCGTTCATCATCATCTGCCTATAATGTTCCCACTGCTGGGACACAGGCCTCCTCTCTATGGGAGGAGGGGGGCTGTAGTTCACCACGCGGGCCCAGTGCGGTAGGTTGGTAGATCTCACATGTCTTCGAATTTTTAGTTCTAAGAAAGTTTGTTCACGATTTTCTCCTTCACCGTTTTTGAGGGCAGCGGTAATGAAATAAATTACACAAAGTAATGCGCCTGCCTGGGTTCGAACTCACGGCTAGTCGGGGCTGCCACCACTGGGCTCCCGCTACTCTCTTTATTACGACGTTGACTAACATAAAACCTTAGAATTTGACTGCTGGAATCACTATGTTTAAATTTGTAGCAGCACTACTAAAAGCGCTACAGCAACATAGTATAAATAGTACTACAGCATGTATGTTACAAATATATAATGAAGAACGTCTATAACATTGCACCCAGTATGTTTTGTCTCTGCATCACCTTTAGGTAGACTTTAGGTAGAGTTTATGTGCATAAAGTTTTAATAAATTAATTAACATCACCTAACTGGCAATTTTAAAGTACTCTACGACTTAAGACCATAAAGAAAACCCGACAACAACTGCAGTAGTCCACCAGACACAACACCTGTCTGGTCGGACGATCCTCCCTTTTCAATGGATTAAGAACTTTACACCCTGTTCCTCACACCCCTTTAAATTAAATTAAAATACTTTGGCGGACGCGGATCATCGACCGTCTAGTAGGTTTCACCTCTAAACTTTACTATTTGTAAAAAAAATAAAAATAAAAAATAATACGTTTATTTCACATGTTTTTGGCTAACATTGCATTTCGAGGAGTCCCCATTTATGCATAGAAAATTCCTGTAGTTGGAGGCTTCGCTCTTCTCTAACATTATAAACTTACTAATAGGTAAAACAAAAAGAGAAAAAAGGAAAATACGATAAATTGTATAAGTGCGTGTGTGCGCGCGTGTGTGTTTGTGTGTGTGTGTGTGAGAGAGAGTGTGTGTTAGAGAGAGAGACAGATTTTGAGTGTACATGTATGACCAAATAAGCGAATAACATCACTCTTTATTTATTGTAAAGTCACACGTTGCAAAAGTAACTCTGTATCAACATAATTTAAATTTTGTAGCCAAATTATTAACTTTGTTAACAGGGCTTGTTAACGTTACCAACTAACAAAATAATAACCATTACTTAACGTTAATTCTAATGTGATACCTAATTAACGTTACAAAAATATAACGTTAATTGATAACATTACCAGTAATTTAACGTTAAATACAATAAACGTAAAATACGAGAATAACGTTACTTTTACCGTTAATTTAGCTGCAACCCGGTCACATTCAAGGTTGTTAGCGCGGCGTGGTGAAGGCCAAGCGGGCGGGCAGCATCGCATATTGAAATCAAGGCTTATTTTACTGATGTTTAGTAGTACGCACGGTGACAAAATCGCATTGTAAGGGAAATCTATAAAAAACGAGGCCATGTTATATTGCAAATGTAAAACTTGATGTGTCGCTGTGTGTACACTACTACCTATTCATATTTTAAATCTTTTTGTTCCTTTAATTTAAATAGTTTTTTTTTTTTTACAATTAGCGACTAAGCACATATTTGTTTTTTAAAGAAGACTAAGTTCAAATTATGAGTAAGAGTTTTATTTTTTACAAAGTTATAGACGAGTGCAATCATGTACCAACGAAGCATATGGGACGTAAATGAATTAAGCTGTAACGTCTCCAATTTACCTCCGTTGGATTTTAACCAAGACCAACCACGACCTAGCGACCCACGAAATGCGGCGTTCGCAACACTGGTCGCTTTTGAACTGGATCGTATGCCAGAAGAAAAACGTAGAGTAACTTATGTCAATATACTCAACGTTATTAGAAAAGTACAACAGGAAAACGACTTGGATAACATAATTTTGCCAAGTTACGAAGAATCAGAGTAATAATTATAAGTAAATTGATTCAATTCTTTTCAATACTATAATTATGATTTCCTTTATTCATTTTCATTACATAGTTATAATATTTTTACATAATTATATTTAAAAAAAAACATTAAAAAAATATAAAAAATAGTAGCCCACCAGCATCGGGAACAGGGTCCCAGCTACCGGTGGTCAGGGCTCTTGAGAGAGGAACCTCCTGACAAAACGTGCCGTGTCCAGAAGTACTGCTTTCTGAATCAAGCACTTGATCCAGCTGTCAAGCGAAAGACTCCGCAGATGTTGGTCGTAGCTTTTGGCTATTAAGCCATTGGCCGACACGACTATCGGCACAATGGTTGCTGTTGTCAAGTCCCACATGTCGACAACCTCGCGAGCCAGATCTAGATACTGGGATTGCTTATCTTTCTCTGCTTTCACGAGGTTCTCGTAATGCGGGATCGTGATATCAACAATCATTGCGCGACGCTTCAACCGATCTATCAACACAATGTCAGGCTTATTGGCAACAATAGTCCTGTCAGTGACGATAAATCGATCCCAATACAACGTGATATTACCATTATCGAGAACTGGGTCGGCCACATACTTATAGTATGGCACTTTTGATTCCACAAGGTTGTTTTTCAAAGCAAGTTGCTGGTGGATAATCCTGGCAACAAGGTTGTGTCTATGCAACTACTCTCCATTAGCCAAACGAGAACACCCAGAAATAATGTGTCGGATCGATTTTCCCGGACGGTGGCATGCCCGACATAGAATAGAATAGAATAGAATAGAATAGAATAAAACTTTATTGTACACCAAAAATTAAACATAACGGGCTTACAAAACTAATAATTTTATGGTTACAAAGGCGGTCTTATCGCTGATAGCGATATCTTCCAGACAACCTTCGGATGGACATTATGGAATTAAAATTAAAAAAAGGGGGGTAGTCAGTGGTGTACCTACTACACAAAAATTTTAAATAACAAAAGTAAAGTTATCTACTTATGTATAATATAAATATTTAAAAAAAAAAAAAGTAAATAAATATATATGTAGATATTTGTGTCTTTAACATTAAATCGCAAAAATAAAACTAGAATGGTTACAAATTTACGACATATGTCAACCGTGCCATCCTTTACTATGTGTTTCCGGTAGTTATTCGTCAGCATAACTTCGTCCATTACTGTACAGACAAAACCTTCAGTTTCCCCGAAGAGGTCATCAAAACGCAGCCAGGATACAGACGCTAAGAAGTCTACATCGGGCCCATGTAAGGCCCAGTAAAAACGTCCTTGAAGCTCCTTGCTCTGCCATACCTCCCTGCGGTCATGAGTGTCTAATACTACAGGCTTACGCCAGTTCTCGTTAGCCAAGAAGATCGGGGTAAGGCCCTTGTCTACTGAGACCACATCTCGGTGCATCCCCACGTCGGCTTCTAGGAAGTATTCCCTGAGACTGCATACCTCACGGTTGTGCAGGATCTTAGCATTTAAGAAGCCACGACCCCCACACTTCCGCGGGATATACAGTCTCATCATCGACGACCGTGGGTGATGAATCCGATTTGCGGTCAGCAGTACGCGGACCTTCTTATCTAGGGCATCAAGTTCTGTCTGAGGCCATTTGAGTATTTAATAATAATTTATTCATATAATCAAATTACAATGTTAACATTAAAAATTTATCTAATTAAGTGCACTTGACTTAATGCTAGTTAACAAAAACAAGAAGGTGTTGCAACCAGCACCCTTACTAAGTTATTAAATAACTTGTATTAAGGGCAGTGGTACAAGCCCAAACACACTTTAGTATCACAAAACAATTGCAGGCAGAACAAGACAAGTGTTTAAAACAAAAATTAACATAAATCCATAATTGTAGAATTCAAAAGAATTAAAATTTATTTATTTGATATTTTTGGTTAGTCGTGTATGTGTGTGTGTGTGTATGTATGTGTGTGTGTGTATGTGTGTGTGTGTGTTGTGTGTGAGTATTTATGTAATGGTGATAGTGTGTTGCGTCGATGCATAATGTGTGTTAGGGTCTTGATGGAAGGGTTTAAGTTGGGTTATTATCAGAGAAAAGCAGGCGTTCCGTATTCAGGTAGTTATTTGTAAGTAGAAAGTTTGTAACCGATTTCTTGACGGATGAATTGGAAAGAGAGTAAAGTCTTAATGTCCTATTAAGTTTATTATATAATTGTGGCCCTTGGAAGCAAAGAAACCGTTTGGTGAAAGAGTATTTACATCTGTAGTGCTGACAAACAATATCTTTACGTCTTTTAGTGATTGTCACATAAGGGGTTTTTTTGTGTTGTAATAGGACTGTATGAAGAACAAAGAGTTGTCTGACAGAAAGTACTCTGCAAAGTTTATATAAGTCTTCTGTTGGGAAAAGGATCGAGCGAAATGTACTCACCTTTAACACGGCTCTTTGGGCCCTCTCCAATTTCACCATAGTGGTCTTAGGAGCGCCACCCCACGCGGAAACACAATATGATAGGAGTGATTGACAGAGGGCAAGGTAGACCCTTTTGACAATCTGTGCTTCTGCCACATGACTCAGGGTCTTAAAGACGAAAATTAGTTTTCTAACCCTTGCGGTCAGGAGTTCTATGTGGGCTGAGAAGTTCAGATTGTGATCAAGAGTCACTCCGAGGTATTTGACTGTGGGGGTGCGGGTGAGTTTAGGGCAGGAGCAAGCTGCGGTGCCTGGACAGACGGTTGAGTGAGCAATAAGGGAGTAAGAGTTCGGTGGCTGTGTAGACTGGCGCAGGGTAAAGCAGATTATTTTTGTTTTATCCGTATTAAGGGTGAGTTGATTGTCATTAAGCCAATTTAGAACTTGATCTAGCCCTTTCTGCGCCGCGTCGAACGCTTCGTGCCAGGTATCACCAGTAAAGGTGAGTGCAGTGTCATCAGCAAATGCCGAGATTTTCCCATTTTGAAGAAGCAGATTACACAGCTGATTTACGTACACCAAAAAAAGTGTGGGACCAAGTACACTTCCCTGAGGAACACCAAAAGTGACCGGAAGCTCTCCACTCAGGTAATTATTAATTTTAACGCACTGAGTCCTATCGCTTATGTAGTCTGCCAAAATTTGGAGCGGGAGGCCACGTATTCCCAGTTCCTCCAGTTTTAACACTAGGTTGGGAATAGAAACTGTGTCGAAAGATTTTTTTAGATCTAAGAAAATGGACACTACTTTCTTTTTTGCATCAATGTTTTTGACAATGTGACTCGTTAAGTTTAGAACAGCATCATTTGTAGACTTGTTTCGTCGGAACCCAAATTGGTTGGGAGATAAAAGGTTTTTTTCCTCAAGGTATTTAATGAGTCTCTTGTTTATAATGCGTTCTAGGATTTTAGACATTGAAGGTAGGACAGCAATGGGACGGTAATTATTAACACAGTTTCTATTCCCTTCCTTGTGTATAGGATGCACAATAGCTTTCTTAAAGTACAAAGGGAATACACCGGTGCTGAGGCATATATTAAATAAGTATGTCATTGGGGGGACAAGCAACTTTTTATAGCGTTTTAGAAACTTGGTAGAAATGCTGTCCCATCCAATGGCAGCATCAGTTTTAAGAGACATGAGCAGTGCTTCAACCTCGTTTTCATCAACGTCGACCATCACAAATGAGTGTAGTGGCGCAGGTGTGGCATTACTGACATGCGGTAGGCCCCGGATACCAGTAAGGTGAGGAAAAAGGCTCGCAAGGTTTTTGCCTATGTCGACAAAAAACTCGTTTACGGATTCCACCGACTGCTGGGGAGAAGCAGAACAATCAAGTAAGTCAGTAGTGGGATTTTTTGGAACTTCCGTGTGTGTGACCCTCTTTATAATTTGCCAAACCTTTTTGTTATCATTGGCAGCCTCACTCAACTCCGCCCTATCGAACTCCCTTCTAAGATGTTTAATAATTTTAGTGCAGTAGTTCCTGTATCTTTTATAAGTAATTTTAAGTATAAGATTATCTGGTGATAGCTTCAGCTTTTTATGCATTGTATCTCTGTTACGCGTGCAGCGAAGCATACCAGGAGTCATCCATGGTTTAAGTAAGCGTTTGTGATTTGGGAGCCTAATTATAGTGGTGTGAGAGCGTATAATATCAACAATAGTGTTGATAAAATAATTAGTGGCTTGATTAGCATCTGTTTATTCATAGATCGGTTGAAAATGCATACTATTCATTTCTGAGTCCAAAGAGTTGTAATTGACTTTAGAAATCGTTTTGACACCAGTCTTCAATTGTTTACTTTGCTTAAGACAAAGTAAGACCGAATTATGGTCCGTCACACACGAGTCAATAACTACTGTGAGCGCTACTGAGTTGGTTTTTAGCATGACATGGTCCAGACAAGCGGACTCGCGAGTAGGGTAAGTGTGGGCAGGGAGAAGACCATGAAAAGCAATCAGGTTGAGATAGTCGGAAATGCGATTAGGGCTTGGGGTACTGCTGATGTCAAGGTTTACATCTCCAATAATGGCTATGTTTTTATATGAAGAGAGATCAATTAAAAGAGAATTTAAAGATTGCAAAAAGTTACCAATGTCTAATGAAGAAGGTGACCGGTAAATACATATAAAGGCTTTCTCTGTGCCGATAGTCAGAACAAGGCAACTTGCGTCCATAAAATCAGGTTCTACGACAGAGTAGCTGCCGACATTTTTAACATACAAGATGACTCCATCATTCTGATTTTTAAGTTGAGTAGAGTAGTATTGTGAGTAATTTTCGATCGACGGAACGGTACTGCTAGATCTTAGCCAACACTCCGTCAACACAATAACATCACAGTCAAGGTTGATTCTACAAAGAAGTGTCAGAAAAGATTCAAAATTTGCGTTTACTGACCGGATATTTTGGGTTATGATTTTAAACTGCTTAGCAGGGTCATTAATATAAGAGAAACATTCTTCAGGTTCACAGCATAAAGAAGTAGACACTGACAATTTATCAATATTATCGTTTATACAGCGTATGTTATCCACTTAAAAGTTTAAATAAGGGTAGGGCACTAATTAGGGGTTCTGGACTACCGGTAGGTTCTCTTGAAGGTGTGTTGTTTATGTTTTTGTATGGTCGCAATTCGGTCTGGTGTGGTTGTTTGTAATTATTAATATTATTAATACTTAGGCAGGTATTAAGGTTTGTATATGTACGAGTTTGAATGACACATATCACCGTATGACGAAAGAATACATTAAAACCGGCATGACCCAACCGTTGAAGGCGCGCACCTTGTTTCCTCCTGACAGAAGACTGCTTAGCACCTTATTCAGGCGGCCAAAGAAACGCTCCTTCAACGATCGTTTCATGTCAGCAGTATTGATGCCTAATGCTTCCGACATACCCAAATACTTGTAGGTTTCTGTTGAGGAGAGGGATCTAAGGTGTACGGAATCTGAGAGTTGAGTTCCCACGGATTCCGTAATCTCCCCTCGCTTCACATGCATGACTGCACATTTGTCCACACCAAATTCCATCCTGATGGCGCTACTGAAAGTTTCAGTTACCTTCAGTAGCTTCATCAGTTGCAAATTGTTGGGGGCAAAGATTTTCAGATCATCCATGTAAAGAAGGTGAGATATGATGACCACCTCTTCTCAACTGATAGCCTAGACCTGAACCTTACAGCAGTGTGCTAAGAGGGTGCAAGGCTAGACAAAACCACAATGGACTCAGACTATCACACTGAAATACAAGGTGTTGTTTTGCATCCTCGTCAAAATTCAGGACGTTGTCACAAAAGACATAAATAATCAATATAAATTCCGGTACCTAGTAAATTATTAAAAAACACTGCGTTTTTTGTTGTTTAAGTTTGTCAATATTTCAGAATAACCCCCTTAACGTGGTTTAGGGATTATAAAATTATCGAAAAAACGTTTGAGGTTTTTTGGTTGTGTGTAAGCGACGTTATAAGGCGGGAATCAGACGGCCCGTGTTCAAAACACAGGTGGTTCACAGTTACCGATTTCAGTAAATAAATAAAAAAAAGAAAATTACCTACTCATTTTATTATTGATTCGGGTCGAGAATCATTAGCATAGTTACCTCCTAGAATTTGACGAGGTTGCAAAACAACACCTTGTATACCACGCTTGATACTTATCGGTTTGCTGTTCCCCTGCATCTGTCGACATCCTGGATAGCGAAGGACCGTCCTCCATTGCCCTATACACGACTCAAGGAAGGCGTGTAGAGTTATCTATCTTGTACAACTCCAACAAAAAAAATCTATCCAACATGTAGACAGATGCCTTTGGGAGCGGCACACCTGTTGGCTAATGGCCATATCAATGAGGAGCAGCTCCTTAGTACCACGGGACCCGTTCTTACATCCATTCTGAGAGGGAGACATGATGTAATTACTCTTAATATGTTGGTTAATTTTAGCTCTCAAAATGGATGTAAGTACTTTATAGACCGTTGGTAAGCAAGTGATAGGTCTATAATTTTTGGGCTCCGCAGTACTACCTGATTTATGGAGCATGTGGGTAATGCATGTCGTCAGGAACAGGGGCAGCGACCCTGACTCTTAGGCTGATTGAAACTGGGACGCCAAGCGAGCTTGCGATCTTTAGAACCATTTGATTCAGAAGTTCAGTGCAGTCCATCCAGTCCTGGAGATTTCCAGTTAGGTAACGGACGGACTGCACGAGCTACGTCTTGGGGACTGATGATAATTGCCCGCATTTCTGGTATTGGATCACACGCTTGTTCAACCTCCAGGGTCCAACCACCCTCAGTGTGACTGAGAGGCACCGACTAAGTGCTGCGCCAGAATGAACACATGGCGTCATCATCCGGCAGACGCGTGTCAGTCACCCCTTGGTCTGGTCGTTCCCAAGCCCTATATACCCACCTTTCATCGCTTCGGAATGTGTGATTCTGAGTGTATCGCTCCACTCGCCGCTTGTACCTACGAATACGACTTGCCCATGCACAGATCTTCTGCTTCAGGAAGTCGATACGCTCTGTGACTAATCCAAATGATCACGAGAACTAATGTCAGTTCCCGAGAACGCCCGCCTCACAAAGCGCATCACTCTAGGGCGAGTATTGATTAACTTGTCGATGAGTACTCTAGCCTCACCGATACGCCGCTCAATCCTGCACTGCCAAGCTGGTACAGCTTATTTCGGTCGTTTAGCTCGTTCACTGTCAGGAAATTTGACATGAGCTACACGACATGCCGCTACGGCTGTGCAGTATAATATTGAGTGGGTATCAGCAAGGTCTTCGCTGTTGTCAAAGCAGTTTGAAAGCTGCGAATCTAGAGTACACACCAGCGCCTTGTTTTTCTTGTGCATAGGCAAACGAGGTAAACGTGGTCTAATTTTAGGCGGTGTGGAGCGATACTCCCGGAATGCACCCTCCAAAGCGCTCCTCAATTGTGCGTTGCACTGGGTACTCACGGTTATAACTTCGTCAACATCTTCTTCACCACCGCGATCGGATCGCGGCGAAGCACTGGATACATTCTGCATCTGCGCCGCGATCATTTGCGAAGCAGGCGTAACTAGGTTACTCCGTGAGTCGTGGCGTAGTCGATCAAGTACAGTGTCATCCAACATATGGTTACGTTGGATGACCCGCACCTGATCCGATAGTCGCTGCGCCGACACGCTGACAGCTGGTTGAAGCACCTGAAATAGAAAGAGCATCCGACCACGGTACGCAGTCAAGTTGCTTCCCCTCTGAGTAGCCCCATAATATGCGCGCATGACGTTCTCATTAATGGACTGAGTCCATCGCATGCGCAACACATTTCCACCGGCAGCAGGGACCCTGTTCGGGGCCTGTTGGCCTCGAGGTCCCAGGCCCGCTGGTGGCCGTCCTCTTCCTCGTCGTCGTGGTGGTGATGGCGTCGACGGCGGGGAGAAAAACTCGTCGCTGGAACTCGACGCAACTGCAGCGACCGGCGACTCAGCGCCCACAGATGTGGCTGCGAGGCGGAGCTCAGCGACGAGCCCAGAGATGGTGGGTGTGCTTCGTTTAGTCGGGCTCTGCGTCTCGTCAGCATTGATGACAAATATGACGTTTCATTTTCATAAGATTATTGCATTTTTGTATAATTAGATCCGGTTTTGTGTATTAAGTAACTTTTCTTTTTTTTTTCCTTTTCATTATTTTCTTGGTTTAATCAGTGTTCCGCGTTATTTTATATTAATTAAAGTAAAATGTGTGAAAAACTTGTCCCGTTAGTTTGACACTCGAGCCACAGATTTATGATGATTATGATTATTATTTACTATCTCCCATTCCTACTCGCATGCGAGGAAGGTGGCAAAAGTAAAACCGTTTAAAAATAACGATAAAATAACGTTATTAAACAATTAACGGTTATTAAGATTAACGATAAAATGTTGCAAAAATAACGTTAAATCTGTTAACGTTATTCTAATAATAACGGTAACTCTGTCAAATGAAGGTAACGTTACGAAATTTTTAACGGTATTTAAAGCCCTGTTTGTTAAGCATTCATTTTTTTATTATTAATAAATATTAGTTTATTAATTTTAACGATAAATAGGCTGAGAGTTGTTTATATTGTCTCCTGGCAAATTCTGTTTTAGCGGTGGGAACGTTAACTATGTAGTGTTTATTTCTCTTTTCTAGTATTTTAGGATCATATATGGTATCTCTTTGTGCGTTTTGAGGATGATAAGAGGGACGTACAATTTTCTCACTGACAGCAGCTTAATTAATTATCAAAGCTTTACAGGGGAGAATATTCTTTTGTTGAAGTACATCACCTTAGGTATCGCTCTTTGAGCGCGTTCCAACTCTAGAAAATTAGATTTGGTTGCTCCACCCCATGCAGTTATGCAATAAGCTAAAACAGACTAGACTAAAGAACTAAAGAAGAAGAATTAACATTTAATAGATTTCGTTGATTTTCATTATTTTTATTTACATTTTTTCTCCTTGGTACTTTGAATTTCCAGATGAGTTTTCGTACTCTACTCATGACTTGTTTCAGTTGAGGATGCCATGAAAAACGCTGGTCAATAATCACTCCCAGATATTTTGTTTGGGTAACTTGTTGCATAGTAGAAATTGCAGCAAATTCCATCTGTAGTGATGTCGCACGTGTGGATTCTTAAATTAAATTCTTTATCTGGTTGAGAATGATTAAAAAAAATGAAGTTGGTTTTGCTAGTCTTCAGAGTGAGCAAAATTTTTTTCAACCTAGTTTCAACAAGAGGTAGAGCTTTCTTCTGCACTATTTTGAACATCATCCCATGTTGTCCCTGACAAGACGACAGCTGCGTCATCGGCGTATGAGAATACTTTGGCATTATTAATCCTTATGTTGCAGAGGTCATTTATTTAAATTAAAAAAAGTGTTGGTCCTAGTACACTTCCTTGTGGTACGCCGTAATGTAAACGAAATGTCATTTTTATGTTACTTAGCTTTTGATATTCATTCGAGAAGCGCCCGACTGCAACTGAGGAAGTAGTTGAGCAAACTTACCTGAAAAAAAAGAAAACAATATTTAGTTTCGCAATTAAAATAACCATTATATGTACGTACTAAATAATAGTGGTAACAGTTTAACGTTGTTATCCCTTCCACCTTCTAAAGACCATTCTGTTATCATCTTTTTTTTATGCATTTTCTTAAATAACCATGTTTTACATTATCTGTCGAAAGCATCAAGAGTACCAAAAAAAGCAAAATCACATAAATCCACCAATATTTTACTCAGTCACAAGGCACTTGTGAAAGTACCTAAGTTGCCCATTCCATCAAATTCGAGCCATCGTTTATTGTTAGCGTGGTGTCTTTTCAGATGAAGAGCTTCATCCTCGCAATTCTCGCAGTACTGACGGTCTACAATGAAGCGTCTTCCACCCCTGATGAAATCCGTCCTTTTCAACAAGATATCGTTCCGGCCGAAGAAGCTGAAACTGGCGAATTTACCCAAAAAGATTACGATCCGCTGGCAGTTTTTTCAACGATGATGACCTTATCCTGTTTTACGAGTATGTACATTTTTGTTATGATTTATGTATTGGGTGATATACAAAAGGCCACTTGATGATACGCCCCATTCCCACAGTATGTCAGACAGAACTTTACAGTCCTTTCACTAACCTTTTACTATTACTAAAGATCACTGAAACTCAAGACCGATGCTACTGATCTCTGTAATTAGCGAAAAAGGTGCAACATCGGGAAAAGCGCAAGGAGTGGGGGGAGGCCTTTGTCCATGAGTGGGGCAGTTCAGGAGAAAAAAAATGATCAACGTACTTTTGACAGTGACGGAAATCACTGTCGTCAATGCGTGTGATCTTTTATTTTCGTTAGTTGCAATAAGGGTTCTCTTGGGTCGCTGCCACTGAAGAGTCTATAAAAATCACTATAATCATTATTCACCTTAAAATAAGGTTGTTGTTGTCATAGGTATAATAAATATGGAGGGACTTATGAATCTGTAGATTATCATTACTGACAATATTATAAGACCGCGCCCGCCGTTTATCATTTATTATCTACTAGCTGTCCTGCGCAACTTCGTCTGCGTCACATTTTCCCCGTTCTCGCAACATTTTTCATTGCTGCTCCGCTTCTATAGGTCGTAGCGTGATGATATATAGCCTTTGTCCTTCTCCAGGTTGAAATCTATCTTCTTGCCAAATTTCATTAAGATCCGATCAGCCGTTTTTCGTGAAAAGGTACCTAACAAACAAACATAAAAACAAACAAACAGAGTGACTTTCGCATTTATAATATTAGTATGGATGAATGGATATATTTTCTATCTATCTACACATTTATATACATATATTTAAAAATGAAATCAGAATGTCACGTTATCTACACTCTCAGATTGGGGTAGTACAGTGACTTTGGCATGGTTGTTATTGTATGTGTATTTTCGAGGATAAGATAGGAGATATAATATTAAATCAAGAAAAACAAATTTTAGCAAGAGATCGATAAATTAAGTTGATAATTATGATTATCTGTCGTATGTGACATGACGTTATAATATTTTATCAACCACTTACATTTTTTTATCACTAATTTATCATAAATACTATTAACTAGCAGCCCGCCCCAGCTTCGCAAGGGTATTTAACAAAAAAATAAAAATTATAATAAACACAAATACACAATCATTTCTTGACATTGATTCCCCTGCCGTACGGCCCGTACTCCAGTGACGCCTACATCGCATAAGGTGCTGCCTAGCTAGCTACCACGCCACTTTTTTCTAATATTTAAATTCTTGATATCTTTCGAATGGAATGTCTAAATTGAATAATTATTTTGATAAGGATTAATAACAAGATACAAATAAAGAGTCATTTCTAGCGGCGGCACTTCAATTAATTAAAAAAAATAAAAGAACAGTTATTGTGGCATAAATATAATAGTTAGACTGCTTTGTTGACTTGTTTGCTGTCCCGACATTTTTTGTAAATAATGATGTGCTCTACAAAGTCGTAGTACATTATTTAATTCATCAATAGTTTTGGCAGCGCACGCGAAGTAAAGAATATTTTAGGTATTTTTTTACATCTTGGGTTACATTATTGGAGTTTTAGTAAGGATCCCTATTTTTTTTTTAATATAATATTAGCCTGTGGTACTCAGTGATAATTTAGCTTTCTAACGGCAAAAGAAGTTTTGAAATCGGTTCAGTAGTTTTTAAGTTTATTCCATACACAATCAATCAATCAATCAATCAATATCTTTATTGTGGATCATAGGTAGGTACATAATACAGGTCTTAAATAATAGAATTGTGATCAGCTACGTCCCGCCCTTAGGGCATACAATAGTTACATTACAAAAAACAAAAAAACAGAAAAAAATACAATTTAGTTAAAAACATAATAATAAGATTTCACATAAAATTTAAAATTACAACGTAACAAATTACGGTAGGCATATCAGTGGGCCCAAACGCATCATGACTGAGGGGGACTATATTGGAGCAGTGATTTGTCTGATAGGAAGTCTTTTATAGAGTAATAGCACTTGTGTACTAGCAGATCATGGAGATTCTTTTTAATTTTTTTCATTTCCGTAATTATTCTAATAGACCCCGGGATATTATTGAAAATGCGTGTAGCTGCACAAAAGATACTTTCATGCATTAGATGGGTCTTGCTAGCTACTGGGCGCAATTTGTCCTTACGCCGTATACGCGTGTAGTAATTATACATGTCAATATTATTTTTGACAAATACTGCAACCTCAAATAAATAGACACATGGCAGTGTTAACACGTTCATCTTTTAAAAAAATGGCTTACAGGAGTCAGTTTGTTGCAAGTTAAATATAGCCCTGATGCAACGTTTTTGAGCAATAAAGGCGCGCTCCTTGTCTGTACTGTTGCCCCAGAATATTACGCCGTATCTGAGGACAGAGCTAACGTAACCGTGGTAAGCTGTTAGTAAAGTAGTCTGATTCGCTATTTTTCCCAATCTGTGAAGTGCGTACGAAAACTGTCCCAGCTTCTTGCATACATGGTCAATTTGAAATTTCCAATTAAGTTTGTTGTCAATATGTAGCCCTAGTTATTTTGTTACTTCAGTTTCCTCAATATCGCTATCTAAGTAATGGATTTTTAAAGTACCCGTACGTCGAGTTCGTATTTTAAAATTCATTGTTTTTGTTTTATCAAGGTTAATCATTAAATTATTTATTTTAAGCCAGTCTATAATTAATAATATTGTTTGGTTAATGTCAGATTCTAGATCAATTGAATTATCATTAACGAATAAAACAGTGCTATCATCAGCAAATAGTGTAATGTCATGGTTTGTTACCGATGGCATGTCATTTATATAAACAAGGAAGAATAAAGGACCCACGATAGTCCCTTGAGGGACACCGAATTTAACAGTTGCAGCTTCAGAAGCATATAATAGGTCTTTACCTATGAAATTGCCGTATTGCAGTACAGACTTTTTCAAACAAAAAAAAGTTTTGATTGGCTATGAGTTCTAAATTCAAATTAATTTTGTTTTAAAAATATGACATTCTATTTACAAAATCAGTCTTTTGTTTATTGATTAGCGTTGTATTTTCATTACATTTCAACATTTTTCCTCATAATGGATACTTTGAAATTTCGTGTAATTATGGAATATGAGTTCCGTCGTGGCACCAACGCGGCACAAACGACCCGTAACATCAACGACGTTTACGGAGAGAACTGTACAAACGAACGCACAACCCGTTATTGGTTTGCTCGGTTCCGTTCTGGGAACTTTGACTTGAAAAATGAACCTCGTGGTCGTCCGGAAACTTTGGTCAACAATGATGAATTAAAGGTGATTGTTGAAACTGATGAAACTCAATCTACAGCTGAGCTGGCAGCAGCTTTTGATGTTAGCATTAAAACAATATTGGTCCATTTGCGACATTGGCAAGATAAAAAAGCTTGATAGATGGGTGCCCCACGAACTTCACGATCGCCAGCGCAACGTACGCGTCGAGACTTGCCTTACGCTGCTTAACAGGCACAGAAATGAAGGAATTTTGAACCGAATTGTTACGTGCGACGAAAAATGGATTCTTTTTGACAATCGAAAGCGCTCAGCAAGTTGGTTGGATCCTGGTTCGGTACCAAAGCAATGTGCAAAACGAAAAATGACCCCTAGAAAGGTGATGGTCACAGTTTGGTGGTCTAGTGCTGGTGTGATTCATCATAGCTTTTTACAAAACGGCGAGAGCATTACTGCGGATGTGTACATTGAAGAACTGACCACAATGATGGCGAAACTCGCACGTCTGCAACCAGTGGTCAATCGGTCGTCTCCACTGCTACTTCACGACAACGCGCGGCCCCATACTGCACAACAGACCGTCTCTAAGCTGCATGAGTTGGGTTTGGAAGCTCTCCCTCATCCGCCATACTCACCAGATCTTGCGCCTTCCGACTATTACTTTTTCCAAAATTTGGATAACTTTTTAGCGGGAAAAACATTCAATTCCCGAGAGGCAGTACAAAACGCCTTTGAAGAGTTTGTTGTCTCCCGTCCAGCTGATTTTTTCAAGAAGGGCATCCATAAACTGCCACAGCGTTGGCAAAGATGCATTGATTGCAGGGGTGATTACTTTGAATAAAAGAAATAAATAAGTTCGAAAAAAAAATACTTTAACTTTTTTCAAACAAAACGGCAATTTCGTAGGTAAAGACCTAATATTTCTTCTGTTTTTGTTGTGGGATTTAACCTCCTTACTTCTGTAAATTGTTTTCTGTTGTCAAGGTACGATTCTATCAGTTTGTACACATTACCTCTCACGCCATATGCATACATCTTTCTTAAGAGGATCTCGTGGTCGATACGATCGAAAGCCTTTGACATGTCCATGTATAGCGCGACAGCTGGCAGCCCCTTATCCAAGTTAGTCATAACCTTATGTAAAAAGTTATATATTGCCATATTTATGGACTTGTTTTTCCTGAAACCATATTGACTGGAGGATAGAATGTTGTGCGTTTCAAAGAAAGTATAAAGACAGTTAAACATCACCTTTTCAATTTTTTTTCCAAAAATAGGTATCAATGCTATGGGCCTATAGTTACTCATGTTAGTTTTGTCTCCTTTCTTAAATACTGGCTTAATAACAGATATTTTTAGTTTGTCTGGGAAGGTGCCTTCTTCTATACATAAATTAACAATGAAGCTTAGAGGTTCAGATATAATATGGGCCACATCTATAACAATATTTGTCATAATGCTATCATAGCCGACACTGGTTTTATTTTTTAGATCAATTATTATTTTATTAATGTCATCAGGAATAGTGGGTGTCATAAAAATTGAATTAGAATTATATGTCAGTTTATTGGACACAAATGTTAATGTGCTAGTTGATTATTTAAAAGACTGATTAAGTCTATTTTATTATTTAAATTTAAAGTGTTTAATTATGAAACAAATCTGTGATTATGAGAATTAACAATGTTGTGATTATGACCAATGATTAGATACTAGATAATTACTAGGTAATAGTAAAGTTATTAAGAATTAGTATGATTTTAACTAAGTTAGTTTCATAAGTATAACAATTAACTGCTTTGACTGTGTGTGTGTGATTCAAAGAAATAAACAAAGCAATTATTAAGACTGAAAGTAACTTTAAAGTTAATAAAATTTAATTCTCTGTTTAATAAATATAGATTTTACAAAAAATGCCTTTTTTAATATGTTTCACCAGAAATTAATTCAATTAAAATGCTCCAAAAAAGGCTTATCCCTCTTAAAAAAAAACAAAACATAAAACTGAATTGGTGGTAGGTGGTCTCGTGTCCCGGGACTTTGAAATTGTCGGGAATTCCCAAACCCTACTTCTGGGGCAACTCAAACGATAAGGATATCATCTTTAAAGAAAAAAGTACTGTTTGAGATCTATGTTTAATCTCAAAACTATCGATGGCTGTAAAGAGTATTTCACTAAATATCATATACTAGCTGTCCCGCGCAACTTCGTCTGCGTCACATTTTCCCCGTTTTTGCAACATTTTTCATTGCTGCTCCGCTCGTATTTGTCGTAGCGTGATGATATATAGCCAAATCAAATCGGATCAGTAGTTCCTGAGATTAGCGCGTTCAAGCAAACAAACAAACTCTTCAGCTTTATAATATTAGTATAGATAAGCATTGAAATCGAATGATGCAAAGGGCAATTTTGTTTTGAATTAAATACTTGTGATGGATAACGTATTTATTTGGATAGGGAATAATATCATCATGTTTATAAAAACACCTTCGAAAATAATGCATTATATTTGAAACAAATTTGGTTAGCATAAAAAGGTTATAGTGAGTCAACCTTAAAAGATAGACATATGCTGTCGCGGACTTTTTTTTAGAACTTTTAAAGGGAAACAATTCTGTCGTACATGATTTTTGCAAAACTTTAACCGTTTACGCAGCGCACGCAGCGGAAGCTCTCAAAAGGAAAATAAAACCCCCTAATTTGAAATATTTTTCATTACTTCTCCGTTCCTTTTTATTGTAGCGCAATGATATATAGCCTATAACCTTCCTCAATAAATGGGCTATCTAACACTGAAAGAATGTTTCAAATCGGATCAGTAGTTCCTGAGATTAGCGCGTTCAAGCAAACAAACAAACAAACTCTTCCGCTTTATAATATAAGATTAGTATAGATTAACATTACCTTCACTTTATATATTGGAAATAGTAATGTTTATAAAAAGAAAGCCGCATTTGTTTTCTTGTATGGCCGACAAATTTCCGTGATGATAGCAAAGTATGTGGACATACATCAAAAACTGCACTTATGCGCAAGAGTGTTTTTTTTCATGGCACCAACTATCTATAACAAATTGCCCAAAAGTTGGAAAGAGCAAACGATACCTAAACTTAATTTTAATAATGTTGTTTGTATTTAATCTCTTTTGGACCTACGTTGACATAATTGTATTATTTCAATTTTTTTTTCTATTTTATCTATATGAATAAGTTATGTAATCAGTCAATTTAATTTAATTTATCTACTTATGTCAGTATTGCAATTTTAATGAATGTTGTTATTATTCCGTTTATTTATTTAAAAATTGCAAACTTTAATTAATATTTGCACACCATGTCAATATGGTAAACATGTTAGCACAAGTTCCTGTACTTATAACACCTTGCATGCATCATTTTTTTTTTATAAAACAATTGTATGTACACACATGTTTGAGCAAATAAGTTATCTGAATCTGAATCTGAATCTGAACCTGAAACAAACAATGAAATTGTTTTTGGCACAAAAAGCATATTACAGTATTACAGAATTTTTAAACGACTCATGGTGATTATTATAAATAAATAAATAGTTATAACTGACAGTGTAGTGATTATGGTCATGTAGTAGTGGAGAACTTAAATATGCCATTATTATAAATGTTATTATTGTAGCGTAAGAGTGCGTTACGTAATTGAATTTATGAATTAATGATGAATATGAATTTTAATCTGTAATATTGAACAAGGAAAATATATTATAATTATAATATAAATGATTGAATCTAAGGTTTAACTGTAAGTGATATTTTATGTTAAGGTGTAAAGTTTTTAAAATCATTATTCATTAATAAAAATAATTTGTACCATATAGATTATTAATAATAACTTAATTAGTAATTTAGGAATACCAGACCATATTATTGAAAATGCAAATAAATTTTATGAGCAATTATTTTCGGTAATTCACGTAGATTTCAATAATACTTTAAAAATGAAAACTAAATCTATTTACCCTAAGTTTATGTTCAGTGAGTGGTAAACCAAGGGTATAAGGATAAGTAGGGAGCGATTGTTTGAGTTGTACGGCCTTGAGCCTTACATCAACTCGGAAACTTTTAATAAATATGTTGCAACATATTCAAATGTCTTTAGAGGTCGGTTATAAATGATAGGCGAAACGTATACGAATTAAATGGAATACTTTATTGTCATAAAACATGGCTTCATATCCTCACAGGTGTTGTACAAGAAGTGGTGGTACAGTGAACCTAATCGACCAATGGGCGCGATCCTTGTTGGTTGCCGGCCGAGGATGCTGATGAGCGTACGCGCGCGCGCAACGTAAATACAGGCGGTGCGGCTTCCCACCGTCATTCGCAAACAAAGGATCAGTCCGAACCTGAGTCCATTGTTCCCGTTTCCGAGAACATGGACACAACTGAGCCAATCTCCGACTCAGAGTCAATTTTAGACGCGTGCTCTGCCTCCTCATCCTCTGAAGACGACTATCAAGTCGTCGGAAAGGGCAAGAGGAAGAAGGGCAAAAATTCCCAGGCCGCCATGACCAAAAAGATCGTCGCGCTCCCTTATGCCCCCTCTCACGCGGCCTCCCGTCCCAACTCCCCGGTCCCCTTACCTACGTCCGCCGCTGCTCATACCAGTAGGCCAGTCAGCCCTAAGGCTAAACCTTCAGCCGCTTCTTCAAAGAAGCTGAAGCCCCCTCCCCCGTTGTTCATTCAGGACAAAGGGAAATGGACAGATGTGTCCAAAATGTGTAATGAGCGCCGCATACAATATACAAGCGCAAAAAGCACACAGCAGGGAATCAAAGTAGTGGTTCCTACGACCACGGACTTTAGGGAACTTACCCGCCAGCTGATCGGAAGGCACATAGCCTTCCATACCTATTCCCTTCCAGAGGAGAAGCCCACCCGCGTGGTGATCAGGCGGATCCCGAAGGAAATCCCCACGGAGGATATCCTCAATGACCTCCAAGGCCAAGACATCCCGGTCTCAGCCGTCCACCGCCTTCATAAGGCGAGAGGCGGAGACCAGTACGATATGGTACTGGTCATCTGTGACCCAGTAGAAGGTCACCACCCGATCTTCAAAGTGAAGTCGGTATGCTCACTCACAGGCATCACAATAGAGAAGCCCTACCGCTCAAGCGTAGTCGGGCAATGCCACCGCTGCCAGATGTATGGACACAGCCAAGCCAACTGCCATGCGCCGCACAGATGCGTAAAGTGTCTAGGCGACCATGGCACGGCAGACTGCCCCCGTCCCAAAGACAAATCGCTTTGCACGGAGCCACCGAGCTGTGTGCTTTGCGGCCAGTCGGGCCACACGGCCAACTACCGCGGCTGCTCGAAAGCCCCCAAAGGCTCCTCCTCTAACCTGGTGAAGCGTGCAAGCGCCCGTCAGCAAAGAGAAAGCCCATCGGTGAGGCTACCCTCTGCCCAGATGCCGGAGAGACTCAGCCCTCAGAGGCCCTCTCCCTGGACCACGCTGAACCACCAGAGAGCCTTCCCGGCACTCAGCAAAGTCAAGTCCAGCCCCATCCCCGGGCTACTAGATGCCCCTATCCCCACTCCCCCGGCCCAAGCGAGCGCACCGGCGCCTGCTCGTCCCACGCCACCCGGCCCCGCGGCCGTGGACCCCTCTCACAACGTAATTTTAGAAACGCTAGCAGAGTTAGTCACCCCCGAAGCAGACCGCATGGCGGCTGATCTCAGGGCGGCTAACACTGGTGGCGATAAACTAAAAATTATCCTCAAGTCCCTACTCAAGTTAGGCGACCTCCTCCGCAACCTTAATCTTGACTAACTCCAATGGATAATACGAGATTAACGTGCACCAAACCCCGATCCCTAAAATTAGGGTACTTTAATGCCAATGGCATTAGAGGCCAGCGTGATGAGATCGCCACCTTCCTCCGCGACCATCAAATTGATATCCTCCTCGTACAGGAGACCTTCCTCAAGCCCAGTCACCGCGATCCGAGAATTGCCAACTATCGCATAGTTCGCAACGATCGGTCACGCTGCCACAAGGGCGGTACTCTAATCTATTATAGAAAAGAACTGCACTGCATCCCCTTAGATCCCCCTCCCATGGAGTCTCTACTCGAGACCTCAGTGTGTCGACTAGGCATGACCGGCCATCAACCGATCACAATCGCCTCTGCGTACATCCCTCCCGGCGGAACGTCCGAGGAGCACACTCTATTCACCAAAGACCTTGCCGTCCTCTTCGGCTTGAGCGACTCCGTTATCATAGCGGGCGACCTCAACGCCAAACACCCCGCCTGGAACAGCACGACGACCTCTGCCAGAGGACGTCACGTGTATAACCTGGGCGAGTCCCTCAACTTCGATCCCATCGCTCCTATGGAGCACACCCACTATCCCCACGACCCCGACCAACGTCCGGACGTTCTCGACATAGCGCTACTCAAGAATGTCAACCTTAAGTTGCATTCCATCGAGACTTTACATGAGCTTAACTCAGACCATAGACCAGTGCTCATGCACTTAGTTCCCCGCTCGGGTCCTTCTGACCCCAGCCAGCCCCCGCCGACCCAAGTGATAACCGACTGGAGGAAAGTCAGCGAAAAGCTGAAATCTACCACGTCGCCTCACCTGGAGGCCATCCCCGACCACATAGTCTCAGTCGCAGACACGACGGCCGCCATCAACTCGTTTACAGAACACGTGCAATCCGTACTGAAGGACTGCTCACGGGAAGTCCCAGCAATGAGCGATCAACGCTGGATACTACCCGCTGACGTACGTGAACTGATAACCGAAAAGAACGCGGCCATCCGTGCCTACAGCAGCTTTCCCTGCGAGGCAAACAAAGCCCACATGCGTAATTTACAGCGTGCTGTAAAGGATCGCACCAGTGAGCTTCGTAATAATCAATGGGACAAAACGCTAAGCGAACTCGAGCCTACCCACCTAGCCTTCTGGCAGCTGCAACGCAAGTTGCGCTCCACCGAAGAGGCTTCGATGCCTCCCCTCACCCGACCCGATAAGAGCGTCGCATTCGACGACTCTGAGAAGGCCGAATGCCTAGCCGACAGCCTGGAGTCCCAGTGCTCCCCCAGCTCTCAACCAGTAGACAAGCGACATCTCGATGAGGTGAACGCATTCGTCGAACGTAGAACCGCCCTGCCCCCCGAAGAAGACCCTGATGATCCTCTGCCTTCGGTCACAGCTGACGAAGTGCAAGACATCATTAACAAACTTCAACCGCGGAAAGCACCCGGCTCCGACGGAATCACCAATAGGGTGTTCAAACTCCTCCCCGCTCAGCTCGTCGTGTTAATGGCGGCCATCTTCAATGGCGCCCTGAGCAACAACGCGTTTCCCCAAATATGGAAAGAGGCCACGGTCATCGGTTTCGCAAAGCCAGGCAAACCCAAGTCTGAGCCTTCGAGCTACAGACCTATCAGTCTCCTGAATGCACTCGGAAAAATCTACGAGAGACTTATGTATAAGCGACTCAAAGACTTCGCCGAGGCTAAGAGTCTCATCCCCAACGAACAGTTCGGCTTCAGGACCGGACACTCTTGCATTCAACAGGCCCACCGCATCGTAGAACACTTGAGCGCTGGCTTCCAGCGTGGAGCGATGACGGGTGTGTTGTTTTTCGACATAGCAAAGGCATTCGACAAAGTCTGGCACAACGGCTTATTATATAAGTTGTACAAACTGGGAGTGCCAGACCGTCTCGTGCTCATCTTACGAGACTTTTTGTCGGATCGCACCTTCCGCTATCGCATCGGGAAGGCACTGTCTTCCCCCCACCCCATTCGAGCCGGAGTCCCTCAGGGCTCCCCGCTCTCTCCCCTTATCTTTACTCTGTTCACCAGTGACATCCCCAAGAGCAAGAAGGCACAGTTAGCCCTGTTCGCGGACGACACGGCCATCTATTACACTGGCCGTAGTCACGACGCTATTTACAGCACCCTCCAAACCTCAGCCAACGTCTTAGGCGCTTGGTTCCGGAAATGGAGAATCGAGGTGAACCCCGACAAGAGCCAGGCAGTTCTTTTCTCTAAACCGCGTAAGAATAAGCCACCCGCGCTCAGCCCGATCACTATGTACGGTAAGCCTATCCCTTGGGAGAAGCAAGCCAAGTACTTAGGAGTCTTACTTGACAACCACCTGTCTTTCGCGGCGCACATCAAAGCAGCTCGCGACCGAGCTGCCTTTGCTATGGGTAGGCTTCATTTCATGATTTCGACAAAAAGCAAGTTGTCACTCAAGTGCAAGTTGCGCCTTTACACCGCGGTGATCCGCCCCATTATGACGTACGCTTGCGTCGTGTACGCTCACACCAAGCCTAAGTACATCCATAGGATGCAAACCTTGCAGAACCGGTTCTTACGTAGAGTCACGGGAGCCCCTTTTTATGTCCGTAATGACCGTCTACACGTAGACCTTAGAATGCCCACCGTCCTTCAGTTTATGAAACGTCTTTCGAAGCGTTTCTTCGATAACGCCATTAAACACCGTAATCCCCTGATCGCAGCGGCCGCCCGTTACGAACCCTCGCGCATTAGTACAGTACGCCGTCCTCGGCATACCCTCGTCACTCCCGATGATGCTATCACCCTCCTCCAGGAGAGTAGCAAAGAGACTAGCACTCTTAAAAAGTTTAGACACAAACCGCCGTCTTTCCGACCTCGCCGTCGAGGTCCGTCGCGACGTCCCGGTCCATGCCCTCCCCGACCCTCGCTCGAGCCAGCCCGCGATGCTGTGCCAGTAGTTTTAAATCAGCCCCTAAATAATGATATCATTCAGATCCAGCCTGTCCCCATGCAGTCCTCCCCCAGCGACGCCCTAAGCCGAGGCTCGTACCCCACAGGGGGTGCCCTTAGCGTGTAGTCGCTTAGTTTGTAAGTTTTATGCCCTGGCTGGAGGCCTTACTCTTAAGGCACCCACAGGATAGTCCGGTTAAGCAGACGACAACCTCCTAGGTTGAACTGCGAGATGCCATTCCCAAAAAAAAAAAAAAAAAAAAAAAATTCCCACCGTCAGTACACGATGGTCATCGACGCAGGGATGTTGTCGCTCCTCGGTACGGACGCCAGCGCAGGCGCAGGCCGTTAGTGGTGTCGCATCATTCGGAGCGGCGGTGGTTCAGTGCGCGCGCCGCCGTCCTGGCGGGCGGTCGCTCGCCAGTGCGCTGCGCGCTGTGTCTGCGGCCGGACGTGTGATGCGCTTGTATGTTTTGTAGGTCACTACATTATTCCCCCCTCAGCGAAGCGTACAGGAGGTTTTGATGTCCTGCCAGATTTAGTGACGTAGCTGAACGTAGCTGGTGCTTCATCTGCTTGCTCTTCGTTGCACTGGAATGCGGGCTTCAGCCGATCAATGGATATATTAGATCTTCTATTCTCCAACTGAACGGCGAAGTACTTAGCTGTGCGGTCGATTACACGATACGGACCGCTATAGGTAGGTGTCAACGGTTTGAGCACGGCGTCATTACGAACGTAAACATGTGTTGCTTTGTACAGATCGCCATGAATAAAAACAGCTGTGCTTTTGTTGGCTTCTCGCTGCACCTGTGCCTTTTTCAATGCTTCGCTAAGATGGTTCATGAAGTGCGATGATGTGTTGCATGTTGTGATTGCTTCACCGTAGAATTCACCAGGCAGGCGTAGTGTTCTTCCAAATAATAATTCCGCAGCACTGGCGCCGATGTCTGTCTTGTATGCGGCGCGCAGACCAAGTAGTACGGTGGGTAACTCGTACGTCCAGTTGGTTGTATTTAATCTTGCGGTGAGTGATGCTTTGAGCGTGCGGTGCCAGCGTTCTACCAAACCGTTCGATTGCGGGTGGTACGCCGTTGTTCGTACGTGCTGGATTCCCATGCGTTGCATCAACTTATTAAATAGTTCGGATTCGAACTGTCTGCCTTGGTCCGTTGTTATGGTCGCGGGGCAACCGAATCTTGCAATCCATGTTTCATACAACGTATTTGCGACTTTTTCTGCCGTTATGTCTTCGATTGGCTGAGCTTCTGGCCACTTCGTTGCTCTGTCGATCATCGTCAGTATATAACGACAGTTGTTTGACGTTGGTAAGGGACCGACCAGATCGATGTTTAGATGGCTTAAACGGTCCACTGGCGCGAAACTGGATATTGGTGCCTTGGTGTGGCGATGAACTTTCACTCGCTGGCACTGGTCGCAAGCTCTGGCCCAGTCTGTGACATCTCTCTTCATAGTCATCCAGAAGTAACGTGAAGTAATTAATCTTCTCGTTGCTCTTACGCCGGGGTGATTAAGGTCGTGTATCGCGTGGTAAGCTTGCTTTCTGTATTGTGGCGGTAAGAAAGGGCGAGGAGATTTTGTTGACATCTCGCATATGACTTGGGTAATTGAACCGGGCAGTGCTATTCGCTTGAATATGTAACGGTCGCTTTTCATGAGTTGCTTGAGTTCTTCATCTAATTTTTGAGACTTTGCTAGCTGGTCATAATTTATCGGTGTTGGACATGAGATTATGTCCACTCGTGACATGGCGTCGGCGACACAGTTATCCTTGCCTGGTACATGCTTGATATCAGTGACGAACTGGCTGATGTAATCCAAATATCTTGAGCGCCTAGGTATTTCATCTTTGTAGTTTGCTCGCAGTGCGGTTGTGAGAGGTTTGTGGTCCGTCAATATGGTGACGTCACGGCCTTCTATCGTCCGGCGAAAGTGACGAACTGCCAGGTATATCGACGTAAGCTCTCTGTCATACGTGCTGTATTTTCTTTGTGCGTCGTTAAACTTCTTGGAAAAAAATCCGAGGGGTCTCCAACGGCCCTGAATTTTTTGTTGCAGTACCGCCCCCGCACAGGTGTCAGACGCGTCGGTCATGAGCTCGAAAGGAAGTGTTGACGATGGGTATGACAACAATACGGCGCTGGTGATATCATCTTTGCATTTTTCAAACGCCTGAATTGCTGTCTCGTTCCACGTAATCTTCGTTTTGTCGTTTTTCTTTGAATCTTTTAGGTAGGCGTTGAGCTGTTTTTGACACTCGGCGGCGTGTGGGATATTTTCACGATAAAAGTTTATCATTCCCAGGAATCTTCGTAATTGTTGGACTGTTTCTGGGCGAGGGTATGATTTTATGGCTTCGACCTTCTCGTCAGTTGGCTTAATTCCTTCGGCGTTAATGGTGTAGCCCAAAAAGTTGAGTGTTTGTTGGCCAAATGTACACTTAGCTACATTCAGTTGTAACCCATGGTCGTTAAGCCTTCTGAATACTTCTTCAAGTTCAATCCGGTGCTGTTCTTCAGTTTCAGAAGCCAGAAGAATGTCGTCGACAAATGGAAAGACAGGAAGTCCCCGTAGAACGTTGTCGATATGGCGTTGGAACGTTTGCCCAGCATTGCGCAACCCGAAACACATCCTCGGGAATTCAAATAACCCGAAGGGTGTGATAACGGCAGTCTTCTGAATATCCTCTTCACGAGTCCTTACTTGATAATAGGCCTTTTTCATGTCAATTATGGAGAAATATTTCTTCGCCAACAAGTTGTAGGTAAAATCGTGGAGTCTTGGAATGGGGTACCGGTCTGGCACGGTCACTGCATTAAGACGACGATAATCTCCACAGACTCTGTATTTGCCATCCTTCTTGAGGACAAGATGTATAGGACTGGCCCATGGACTCTTCGACGGCCGACAAATTCCTTGCTCGATCATAGTGTCAAACTCTGCCTTGGCTGCCTTGTACTTATGCGGTGGCAGCGGTCGTGATTTCGCATATAATGGCGGGCCGGTAGTCTGTATGTGGTGTTCCACTTCGCTGTGGCAGAGCTTCAAATTCGGCCGGGTGATGTCTGGGTATTTTGCGAGTAGGTCGTGGTATGGCTGCTGGTCATTTACGGTATTGATGCTGGAATCAGAAGTAGACGCTACGTAGCCGACAACGGATAGGCCTGTTTTCTTGTCTATCAGCCTCCGTCCGTGTATATCAACTGTGAGTTGGTGTTTATGCAAGAAATCGGCTCCCAATATTGGTCTGGTCACTTCGGCGACAACGAAATTGCAAATAAACGGTCGACGTAATCCGATATTCAACGTCATAGTACGTTCGCCATAGGAGGGTATTCGTGAGCCGTTTGCAGCGTAGAGATATTCGCTTGGCGACATTTTTTCTCTGTGTACCCTCTTGACAGGTAATACTGAGACGTTCGCGCCGGTATCGATGAGAAAACGCAAACCAGTTTCCAACTCTTTTATGAACAGACGGTGTTGGGTTATGTCGTTGACTTCGGCTCCCGTCGTAGCCAAAGTCGGGGCTAGTTTTCCTGGTTGGTATTCTTTTTGTTTTCGAAGTTACAGGGTCTCCGACAGCGAAACGCTTCCTTGCCAAACTTGCGATGGAAATAACAAATCGATGTGTCACGATACGCAGACTTGGAACGAGATCTTGAACGGTATCTGCCCCGCTGCGGTCCACGGTGGTAGTTACGCGATCGGTCTGTCTTCAGCGCAGCAACCTCTTTCGTAAGTGCCTCGATCATATTCATAATTCGATCGTTCGGCGATAGTGTCGACGATTGTGACGCGGTGCTTGTTTGGCTGCAGGAACACACGGAATTGGCCTCTTTCGTCTGCTCGCCCATCTTGTCTGCCATCGCCGCTAGCGAGTCTAATTTAGATTCGTCGCTGACCGCCAATACAGCTCTCGTCGAAGAGGGTAGGTGGCTCATCCACAACATTCGGAGGGTTTCATCGGGCATCTTGTCACGGGCTAGATCACGCATACGCCGCAGCAGCTGGGAAGGACGCTGGTCGCCTAGTTCAACCTCGTTGAGCAATTTTTGTAGTTGCTTATTCTCTGATTCTTCGTAGACGGATAATAATCGGGTCTTCAGCGCTTCAAATCTTCCCGTCCTGGCTGGTGATAATATAATGTCGCCAATTTGTTCGACATCCACCTTGTCGAGTTGTGCCACAGCGAGTCCAAACTTCGCTTCTTCGCTGAGTTTCTGGTTCGAAACCATGGTTTCAAATTGTGCAAACCATAATCTGGGCTTGTCTCGCCAGAATGGAGGTATCCGAGACTTGACGGAGATCATCTCGACTTCTTCTTCAGACAGCATGGTTCGTGGCACTTGACTGGGTTTATCCATAACGTGGTTGATCACGTCGGGGTCACCAATTTAGAGGTCGGTTATAAATGATAGGCGAAACGTATACGAATTAAATGGAATACTTTATTGTCATAAAACATGGCTTCATATCCTCACAGGTGTTGTACAAGAAGTGGTGGTACAGTGAACCTAATCGACCAATGGGCGCGATCCTTGTTGGTTGCCGGCCGAGGATGCTGATGAGCGTACGCGCGCGCGCAACGTAAATACAGGCGGTGCGGCTTCCCACCGTCAGTACACGATGGTCATCGACGCAGGGATGTTGTCGCTCCTCGGTACGGACGCCAGCGCAGGCGCAGGCCGTTAGTGGTGTCGCATCATTCGGAGCGGCGGTGGTTCAGTGCGCGCGCCGCCGTCCTGGCGGGCGGTCGCTCGCCAGTGCGCTGCGCGCTGTGTCTGCGGCCGGACGTGTGATGCGCTTGTATGTTTTGTAGGTCACTACATGTCTTTAAAAACACTTGCAAGGTAGCTAACGCCTTATTCATAAGCAACAAGATTAAGTCTGCTGATATCAAAATAAATACGGTTTATCAATGATCAAATAATCAACAGTGAAACTAATGGAAATAAAAAAATATAATAATGATAACAAACTAGAGACTTCACGTGGTCTTCTAAGCTGTACCTAAAACGTATAGTAGCTCAAGAATTTTTAGATTTCTTTACCCACATAAAACTACCGAAACCTTTCTTCACCCTTGCTTTCTAGTAGTTAAATGTCCACTCATACTATATTTGTATGAGTGGACATGCAACTGATTATTGCAAAGCGAACGCTTCAGTCTGTCCGGTTGAGATACCCCATAGCAGTCATTAAAGCTTTTCATCAACTGCCTAGCCTTTTCCCAAACTATCTTGGGGTCGGCTTCCAGTCGAACCGGATGCAGCTGAGTACCAGTATTTTACATGAAACGACTGCCTATCTGACCTCCACAACCCAGTAGCTGGGTAATACGATACCCCTTGGTAAGACTGGATGTCAGACGACTGTCAAAGATCTACAAATGACAGCCGGGACCAACGGCTTAACGTGCTTTCCCAGGCACGGAGGAAACTTGATATGTAATTATGGTCACCCATCCACCAGACCAACCTCGGCAAGCACGGCTTAACCTTAAAGATCGACCTGGGCGGCTGTTATTAATTAGCCACCAGCTCCTCATTATAGTCATTAAAGCTTTTCCGGAAATCGAAATCAAATTAACTGAAGATCTTTGGAAATGCCTATCAAAGTTTGTCAAGCTATTACTAGCTATTTAGCTTTTTCTAGCTATTTTATTAATATTACAATATAAATATTTATTAATATTAATATTATTTTATATTGCTATTTTATTTTACAATAGCACCGTACTTAGCTTTAATTTTTAATTTTTGTGTGGATCAAGGAGTCTCCTCGGACCTTATGAAATACAGCAAGGTAATACCGCTTTTCAAATCTGGGGACAGTAAAGATACCAATAACTATCTCCATAGGTAGGTAGTTGGTATGAGCATCACATGCTCATACCAACCCCTACCGACTATCACAAAAATAAATTTATATATGAATCCGCGTTCAAAATATTGTTATAATATTGTTTGGTGCGTTGGAGTCCTGAGTGTGCGAGACCAACATATTTGGCCGTTCTCTTTATTGTAAACTGTAAATGTATTATTTGAATAATATATCCACACGTTTTTCGACTTACAGTTATTGATCTTGTAATGATAATTTGTACTTATTTTAAATTGCTTTGCTGTTTCCAATTTTTATGCAACCAAATTTTGTAAATGACGTTCATTAAAAGTTGATTTCCTTATTATTAGAAGGTTTAATTTATTATTTCCTGACAAATATGAAGTTTTGTCAAATTTCAATTATGTCAAAATTAAAAATAAAATTACAATTATGTCAAAATAAAAAAAAGTGCTCAACATTAGTTGTCCGTGTATACTCACCGATAGAGTGACTCAACGCGCATTAATTTTACATGGAACGACAATAATGATAAGATAAAACATCTTATCGTTATTGTAGTTCCGTGTAGTTTTGATATAATATCCTCTGCACCGCTACTGTTGATCAATAGTCACTGAGCGGTCTAAGGAGAAATAGGTACCTTCATTGACATTTTACTGGACCAACAGAGAAATTGATATTGTAAGTACTTTACAAATTATATTAGGTATCTTAAGTAAGTTATAAATATACATTCGGGGATTTTGTTCTGACGTTTTCTTGTTTTACACAAAGTTTTTACTAAATAATTTTCCATTGCAATATGGGTGAACTTGATTAATTTTGGCGTGGAAGTGACATATTTGACTCTTTCATAATGATAATTACTCAGATCTCTTTGTTAATATTGGAAATCTCATTAAATAAACAAATTACTAATTGAATAATATGTTTAATTCTAAAAACGTGTAAATTGGATAAACTATCCAAATATACAGCCATTTCTTAAACACGTTACAAATAAAATAAAAAAACCCTAATTTAAAATGGGTGAGAAATGACCCAAATGGAATTCTCATTATATTTTTGTTTCAAACATAAAACGAACGTGAAATTTTCAACAGCATTCCCTTTTAAAGTTCAACTACGCCAATATATATATATGTCGCAGGTTTTTCATAAAATTAGGTTTTTGATCAAACACCTAGGCTTTTGATGAAAAATCGGAAGATGACACATTTTAAACTCAATTTCATCATAACCCTGTAACAATCCAGACAAGCTCAGATTTTTTATCAAAAACCTGAACTAGTCTGGGTTTATGATAAAGTTCTTGTCAAAATCACGGGTTTGCTTTGTTTTAGGACAAACAAATTAATTTAAATGAAATAAATAAAACAAACCATCATCATTTGCAATTTAGTAGAAAGAAAACAATTGGTGTCCTGCCATTTCGCCGAAAATTGTTTGGAAGATTATCACTTGCCAACCAACGTTTCGCCGATGTTTCACTTTGACAACTAACGATTAGCAAATTTTTGTTTGACAACGCTTCATTTGGTAGAATTATTGTTAAGCTGATTATTATACTGACAGAAAACGTTTGGGACATTTATCCTTTGGCAAACATACCATTTACAAAACAACCTAAAAATCCCCACTGATTGTATGTGTGTACAATAGGCAATGTTACTTTTTCTACCAGGAGAATTTGGATGCAAGAGCGAGCGTAGCAAGCTCTGAACTTGGGGCACCCCGACTCGGACAGTTTAGGTTCAAAGGGGATGGCGGGGTCTAGTGAGCGAGCGGAGCAAGCGAACTTAGACCCCGACATCCCCTTCGTGCTAGGTTACTACAAAACCTGCAGACAGAAATAGGAGCCCCGCGTAGCGGGGCTACGTCGACTACGCTTTTTAGGCGAAAACAAAATGTTTTGTTACAATAATTGGTTTTTCTCCAGAACAATGAATTTCTTGTATAACTTTTCATGGTAGTGGTGCCAGGGGAGAAAGTTGGACTTTTAAAAAGTGTCATTATGAAAAGCAGACCAAACGTACAGTTGGTAACTGTGAGGTTGAGAAATAAAACAAAATTATATGATAAGTTGGCAAATGTCTATTCGGTGAAATAAAATTCTGCGAGACGTTGGTTGGCAAGTGAAAAACAACAATTTTCGGCGAAAAGACAGAACCAAAACAATTATTTATTGATCAAAATTTTACCAAAATTTTATCCATGATACAATCAATATTCTCCTCCTTCAATCCAATTATGAAATGAAATGTTTCAATTTATACAAGCTGTTGTTTTGCATCCTCGTTAAATTCAAGAAGGTAGCTATGCTAATGATTCTCGTCCCGAATCAATAATAAAATGGGTAGGAATTTTTTATATTTTTTCTCATTTACGAAAATCGGTAAGTGTGAACCATGCGTGTTTTAAACGCAGGCCGTCTGATTCTCGCCCTATAACCGTGCTTTCACACACATAAAACCAATCTCAAACGTTTATTCGATAATTTCTTATTCCCTAAACTACCTACGTAATGGGGGTTATTCTGCAATACTGGCAAATTGAAACATCAACAAAAAAAAACAGCTTTTATTAATAATTAACTGGGTACCGTAATTTAAATTGATTATTTATTTCTCGAGAACCTCATGAATTTTGACGAGGATGTAAAACAACACCTTGTATTAATCTGATTTTGATAAGCCGTGAAAATGAAATTTCGTATTTATTAAATACGAAAATGAGTCAAAATTTAAAAAAAAAATAATAATAAAGAAACGTTTACCAATATCAGATTGATCATAAACCCAAACTAGTTCAGGTTTTTGATCCAAAAACTAGATTGTTACAGTTTTATGATCAAATTGAGTTTAAAATGTGTCACCTTCCGGTTTTTGATCAAAAACCTAATTTTATGAAAAACCTGCGACAAATATAATTGACTATGAAAATTGGTTCAGACTTCATAGAAAATTGGTCACGTCCTTTGACATTAACTTGGGGAATAAAGGCGATTTAGAGGGGATTTTAGGCGTGAAATTATGTTAAAATGTCTTCGTAAAAAGTGAGAGTCCACTCTCTGCAACTTCACCACTTGAGCCATGAAGAATTGTTAATGCTGTGTTCTTTCAGATGAAGAGCATTATCATCATCGGAGTGCTAGCAGCGTTTACAGTCTGCTATGACGCAGCTACAGTGCTCCCTCCGCCCCAAGAGGACACCGTTCTCGTCGAAGAAAGTGATCAATCTTTCACAAAAGATTACGATCTAGATGGAGTTACTGGCAGAGCCGTCAGGGATGATGAAATCATCCTGTTCTACGAGTGAGCACCTTTTTATTTTATTGAATGGCATACGAGCCTACCGTCTACTGATGGTAAAAAGAAAATGCAAGATGCTTTTCTTTGGGGTGTAAAATCACTCAATCTACGCACTCAAAACATTGTGCATGAAATAGTACTATTCAACTTGTATGTTTTAAAAACTTGTGAAAAGTAAAAAATAACAGAGAGTGGGTTTTTAAACTAACGAGTAAAACAGGCAGAGTTATCAAACAAAAATAAAATATTTTCGTCTTTTCAGAGAGTTAGTCGACCTCCCAGCCATCCCCAACGTAGTACAGTTCCGCGATGTATTTTACCATGGAAATTCTACCACCCGCATAACCCGGATCTCGATGAGCCGCCTGCCGTATATTCCGGGGCACACGTGGATAGATAATCATTGGACCCACGCCAATGTCAGGTTTATGACAGCGCCAGGCGAGGGCCTTCGTTCCATAGTCCGATTCTCCGGAGTGTACACTGACTGGGTCTGAACATAATAACACCTTGGAAACCTGTTATATATGTACGACGAATAAATATGTATTTTTAAAATTGATGTTGTTCATTTTATTCTAACTCGATTTTCACGCTCAAGCTACACGCGTCTAGCGATAGTCACTGAGGAAAAAACAAATGAATCACCATACCATACCATACCATTACCATACACCCACACATTACATTACATTACATTATATTACCATTTCCATTCAAAAAAGGGCCTTTCATTAATCGATGACAGTGAATAAAACTCTTTTTGAGTCACTAAGGTAATAAAATCATTTTGAAACGATAAAAGTGAATAAAATTCTTATTTAGTCACTGAGTGAATTAAAACATTATGAATTAGGAACTAATCTGATTGTGAGCAAAAAATAAATAAAACGTGCTGAAAACAATATAACACTGAATTTCGAAAACTGTTCTCATTTCAATATGTAATAGAATATATTAAAATAATATAATTAAACCTTTGTTCCTCTTATTACCAATTATTTAATAAAATGTGAAAAATATAAATACTAGTATCTATTTTCTCTCAGTCAACGGTAAAAAGTAGAGTACCCAACTCTGACTGAGTTTCTGAAGTCAATTTTATGAGGAATTCTTTTCGGTAATTCACGTAGAGTTCAATAATATATTAAAAATCAAAACTAAATCTATTTACCCTAAGTTTATGTTCAGTGACTGGGCAACTCAGGGTATTAGGATAAGTAGGGAGCGATTGTTTGAGTTGTACGGCCTGAGCCTTACATCAACTCGAAAACCTATAAATATGTTGCAACTTATTCAAAAATCTTTAAAAACACTTGCAAGCTAGCTAAAGCCTTACTCATTAGCAACAAGATTAAGTCTGCCGATAACAAAATAAAGACGGTTTATCAATTACGAAATTATCAATAGTGAAACTAATAGAAATAAAAAATATAACAATGGAATCAAACTAGAGACTGCACGTGGTCTTCTAAGCCCTAAAAACGAAGTAGCTGAAGAATTTGTAGATTTCTTTAACCACAGAACTACCAAAACCTGAAATTCCTCACCCTTGCTTTCTATTATTACTTTCGATTTATTAAAAGCGAACGTTTCAGCATGTCTGGTTGAGTTTCAATTTAAGCATATAAACCCCATAGCAGTCATTAAAGCTATTAAGGAAATCAAAATCGGAAATTAACCAAAGACCTATGGGAAATGCCTATTAAAGTTTGTCAAGCTATAACTAGCTATTTAGCTTTTTCTAGCTATTTTATTTCATGATACCGTAATTAGCCTTAATTTTTAATTTGAGGATCCAGGCACTTCTGAAATATAGCAAGGTAATACCACTTTTGAAATATAGCAAGGTAATACCACTTTTGAAATCTGGGGACAGTAAAGATACCAATAACTATAGAACCATATCCGTGTTGCCGGTTTTCAGCAAGGTGTTTGAATAGATTGTTTTTTATATGTTGGGGGATTACATTGATGATAAAAATGCTTGGCTCAATGCTGGTCCTACTCCACAAACAGAGGGGCAATCTGAATCATCTGAATTACCATTTGAAGTGATAGTATGAGCATCACATGCTCATACCAACCCCTACCGACTACCACAAAAATAAATTTAGAAATGAATCCGCGTTCAAAGTATTGTTATAATATTGTTTGGTGCGTTGGAATCCTGAGTGTGCGAGACCAACATACTTGGCCGTTCTCTTTATTGTAAACTGTAAATGTATTATTTGAATAATATATTCACACATTTTTCGACTTACAGTTATTGATCTTGTAATGATAATTTGTACTAATTTTAAATTGCTTTGCTGTTTTTAATTTTTATGCAACCAAATTTTATAAATGACGGTCATGAAAAGTTGATTTCCTTATTTTTAGGAGGTTTAATTTACTATTTCCTGACAAATATGAAGTTTTGTCAAATTTCAATTATGTCAAAATTAAAAATAAAAAAGTGCTCAACATTAGTTGTCCGTGTATACTCACCGATAGAGTGACTCAACATGCATTAATTTTACATGGAACGACAATAATGATAAGATAAAACATCTTATCATTATTGTAGTTCCGTGTAGTTTTGATATAATATCCTCTGCACCGCTACTGTTGATCAATAGTCACTGAGCGGTCGAAGGAGAAATAGGTACCTTCATTGACATTTTACTGGACCAACAGAGAAATTGATATTGTAAGTACTTTACAAATTATATTAGGTATCATAAGTAAGTTATAAATATACATTCGGGGATTTTGTTCTGACGTTTTCTTGTTTTACACAAAGTTTTTACTAAATAATTTTCCATTGCAATATGGGTGAACTTGATTAATTTTGGCGTGGAAGTGACATATTTGACTCTTTCATAACGATAATTACTCAGATCTCTTTGTTAATATTGTAAATTTCATTAAATAAACAAGTTAATAATTAAATTAGATGAATCATTCTAAAAACGTGTAAATTGGATAAACTATCCAAATATACAGCCATTTCTTAAACACGTTTCAAATATAAAAAACCCTTATTTAAAATGGGTGAGAAATGACCCAAATGGAATTCTCATTATATTTTCGTTTCAAACATAAAAGAAACGTGAAATTTTCAACAGCATTTCAAAGTTCAACTACGCCAATATATATTTATATATATGTCGCAGGACTTTCATAAAATTAGGTGTTTGATCAAAAACCTAGGCTTTTGATGAAAAATCGGAAGATGACACATTTTAAACTCAATTTCATCATAACCCTGTAACAATCCAGACTAGTTCAGATTTTTGATCAAAAACCTGAACTAGTCTGGGTTTATAATAAAGTTCTTATCAAAATCACGGGTTTGCTTTGTTTTATGACAAGCAAATTAATTTAAAAGAAAAAAATAAAACAATCCATCATCATTTGCAACTGCACTTGATGATGATTTGCACTGATTGTATGTGTGTACATTAAGCAATGTTACTTTTTCTACCAGGAGAATTTGGATGCAAGAGCGAGCGAAGCGAGCTCTGGACTTGGGGCACCCCGACTCGGACAGTTTAGGTTCGAAGGGGAAGCGAACTTAGACCCCGACATCCCCTTCGTGCTAAATAACATTTTATATTCGCCTAAAAAGCGTAGTCGACGGCTCCTATTTCTGTCTGCAGGGTTTGCAGTAACCTAGTTTAGACCCCGACATCCCCTTCGTGCTAGGTTACTGTAAACCCTGCAGACAGAAATAGGAGCCCCGCGTAGCGGGGCTACGTTGACTACGCTTTTTAGGCGAATATAAAATGTTTTGAGGTTAGGTTACAATAATTGGTTTTTCTCCAGAACGATGTATTACCTTATACCTTTTCATGGTAGTGGTGCCAGGGGAGAAAATTGGACTTTTAAAAAGTGTCATTATGAAAAGCAGACCAAACGTACAGTTGGTGACTGTGAGGTTGAGAAATAAAACAAAATTATAAGAAAAGTTTGCAAATGTCTATTCGGTGAAATATAATTCTGCGAGACGCTGGTTGGCAAGTGAAAAACAACAATTTTCGGCGAAAAGTCAGAGAACCAAAACAAATATTTATTGATCAAAATTTTATCCATGAGACAATCAATTTTCACCTCTTGCAATCCAATTATGTAATGAAATGTTTCAATTTATACAAGCTGTTGTTTTGCATCCTCGTCAAATTCAAGGAGGTAGCTATGCTAATGATTCTCTTCCCGAATCAATAATAAAATGGGTAGGACTTTTTTATATTTTTTCTCATTTAAGAAAATCGGGTAAGTGTGAACTCGCCCTATAACCATGCTTTCACACACATACAACCAATCTCAAACGTTTATTCGATAATTTCTTATTCCCTAAACTACCTACGTAATGGGGGTTATTCTGCAATACTGGCAAATTGAAACATCAACAAAAAAAAACAGCTTTTATTAATAATTAACTGGGTACCGTAATTTAAATTGATTATTTATTTCTCGAGAACCTCATGAATTTTGACGAGGATGTAAAACAACACCTTGTATTAATCTGATTTTGATAAGCCGTGAAAATGAAATTTCGTATTTATTAAATACGAAAATGAGTCAGAATTAAAAAAAATAATAATAATAAAGAAACGTTTACCAATATCAGATTGATCATAAACCCAAACTAGTTCAGGTTTTTGATCAAAAAACTAGATTGTTACAGTTTTATGATCAAATTGAGTTTAAAATGTGTCACCTTCCGGTTTTTGATCAAAAACCTAATTTTATGAAAAACCTGCGACAAATATAATTGACTATGAAAATTGGTTCAGACTTCATAGAAAATTGGTCACGTCCTTTGACATTAACTTGGGGAATAAAGGCGATTTAGAGGGGATTTTAGGCGTGAAATTATGTTAAAATGTCTTCGTAAAAAGTGAGAGTCCACTCTCTGCAACTTCACCACTTGAGCCATGAAGAATTGTTAATGCTGTGTTCTTTCAGATGAAGAGCATCATCATCATCGGAGTGCTAGCAGCGCTTACAGTCTGCTATGACGCAGCTACAGTGCTCCCTCCGCCCCAAGAGGACACCGTTCTCGTCGAAGAAAGTGATCAATCTTTCACAAAAGATTACGATCTAGAAGGAGTTACTGGCAGAGCCGTCAGGAATGATGAAATAATCCTGTTCTACGAGTGAGCACCTTTTTATTTTATTGAATGGCATACGAGCCTACCGTCTACTTGATGGTAAATAGAATATGCAAGATGCTTTTTTTTGGGGTGTAAAATCACTCAATGTACGCACTCAAAACATTGTGCTCATCGATGCATTAAATAGTACTAATAAACTTGTATTGTTTAAAAACTTGTGAAAAGTAAAAAATAATAGAGTATGGGTTTTTAAACTAACGAGTAATCATCATCATCATCATCATTTCAGCCCAAAAGACGTCCACTGCTGGACATAGGCCTCCCCCAAGTGTCGCCAAATTGACATTGTGGGCGGTTTTGCCATAATCGCCACGCTTGGCAGGCGGGTTGGCGATCGCAGTACGGTTGTTACAAAAACACAGAGAACGCTGCTGACCATTCTCTGGCAAGTCCCTTAGTCGCCTCTTACGACACCCACGGGAAGATATAGGATGGTGCTATTCTTTACGTCCGACACCATACAGACCGAACGAGTAATACAGGAGAGTAATCAAATAAAAATAAAATATTTTCGTCTTTTCAGAGAGTTAGTCGACCTCCCAGCCATCCCCAACGTAGTACAGTTCCGCGATGTATTTTACCATGGAAATTCTACCACCCGCATAACCCGGATCTCGATGAGCCGCCTGCCGCATGTTCCGGGGTACACGTGGATTGATAATCGTTGGACCAACGCCAATGTCAGGTTTATGACAGCGCCAGGCGAGGGCCTTCGTTCCATAGTCCGATTCTCCGGAGTGTACACTGACTGGGTCTGAACATAATAACACCTTGGAAACCTGTTATGTATGTACGACGAATAAATAAAAAAGTAGCTAAAGTAGACTCATCTTTCATGGGGTACTGTTTAAAATGTTACAATAAAATACCTCCCCCCATTCAACAACTGAATGAAACTAAATTTAAATCTTGCATAAAACGCACACTATGTAGGCAAGCATATTATAAGTTGGGGGATTACATTGATGATAAAAATGCTTGGCGCAATGCTGGTCCTGCTCCACAACCATAGGGGCAACCTGAATCATCTGAATTACCATTTGATGTTATTGTGGAAGCAGCAGAAGATTGTAAAAATATATTTGCACTGTATAGATTCAATCTAGTATTATATAATTGCATAGCACATGTGTGAGTACTATGTACTGCAAAGCCACCATTTACTGAGTACCTACATCTTTCATTGACGCGAATATACCCTGGTAGTTGAGTGAATGTCATGCTCACTTAAATGTCACGCTGATGGTGGCGGGTGTGTCGGGTCATTTAGTTCCCTTCAATATGGTTGAGTTGAATGATGGCTGATACATGCGTGATGTTCGTGAACGGGCGCTGTTAGTTGTGACTGGTCATCTCTTAGCTGCCACGGTTTATTTTAATTTCTTTGTTTTTGCATTGCTGATTTAATCTTTTACTCTGGACGCTCTTAACTTGCCCGTATTTCTACATCGTTCTCACATATTTGTAATTCTTAACATGAATGATGTAACCAAGATTTTGTAACATAATTTGATTTAAAAGAGTGTCCATGGAGTTTCTTGCCCATTCTTCTCCATAGAGATCTACGCTTTGGAATGGGCAACTACAGTACTTTCACAAGTTATTATGCCTTGTGACTGGGACTGTAGCTTAGCGTTATTTTTGTTTTTTTGACTTTCAAAAGTGCCTGTAATGGTCTAATTGAAATAAACGCTTTGAGTTTTTGAGTTTTGATATGTATTTTTAAAATTGATGTTGTTCATTTTATTCTAACTCGATGTTCACGCTCAAGCTACACGCGTCTAGCGACAAACACTGTGGAAAAAACAAATGAAAGAATTAGTTTTTACCTTTGCCACTCAAAAAAAGTCCTTTCATTAATCGATGACAGCGAATAAAACTCATTTTGAGTCACTCAGGTAATAAAAGCATTTTGAAACGATAAAAGTGAATAAAATTCTTATTTAGTCAGTGAATTAAAACATTATAAATTTGGAACTAGTCTGCTTGTGTGCAAGAAATAAATAAAACGTGCTAAAAAATATGTTAAACTGAATTTAGAAAACTGTTCTTATTTCAATAGGTAATATAATATATAGAACAAAGGTTTAACAATATAATTAAACCTTTGTTCCTCTTATTACCAATTATTTAATAAAATGTGAAAAATATGAATACTATATTATTATCTATTTCCTCGCAGTCAACGGTCAATAGTAGAGTACCCAACACTGACTGAGTTTCTGAAGTCAATTTTATGAGGAATTCTTTTCGGTAATTCACGTAGAGTTCAATAATATATTAAAAATCAAAACTAAATCTATTTACCCTAAGTTTATGTTCAGTGACTGGGCAACTCAGGGTATTAGGATAAGTAGGGAGCGATTGTTTGAGTTGTACGGCCTGAGCCTTACATCAACTCGAAAACTTTTAAAAAATATGTTGCAACTTATTCAAAAATCTTTAAAAACACTTGCAAGCTAGCTAAAGCCTTATTCATTAGCAACAAGATTAAGTCTGCCGATAACAAAATAAAGACGGTTTATCAATTATGAAATTATCAACAGTGAAACTAATAGAAATAAAAAATATAACAATGGAATCAAACTAGAGACTTCACGTGGTCTTCTAAGCTCTAAAAACGAAGTAGCTCAAGAATTTGTAGATTTCTTTAACCACATAAAACTACCGAAACCTGAAATTCCTCACCCGCCCTATTATTACTATCGATTTATTAAAAGAGTACGTTTCAGCCTGTCCGGTTGAGTTTCAATTTAAGCATATAAACCCCATAGCAGTCATTAAAGGTTTTTATTATTTATCCACACCAATTATTGATCTTGTAATGACAATTTGAAATTATTAAAAAAATTACTTGGCTATTTACAACTTTAATGCAACCAAATTTTGTAAATGGTGGTCATGAAAAGTTGATTTCCTTTTTTTTGAGGGTTTAATTTATTATTTCCTGACAAATATGACGTTTTGTCAATTTTCAATGATGTCAGAATTAAAAATAAAAAAGAAATTATTGCTCAACATTAGTTGTTCGTGTATACTCACCGAAAGAGTCACTCAATGCACATTATTTTTTCTGTGGTATTATCTTATCATTATTGTAGATCCGCGTAGTTTTGATATAATATTCTCTGCACCGCAAATGTTGATCAATAGTCAAAAAGTGGTCTAAGGAGAAATAGGTACCTTCATTGATATTTTACTGGACCAACAGAGAAATCGATATTGTAAGTGCTTTACAATAGGTATAATAAGTAAGTTATAAACATACATTCGGGGATTTTCTTGTGACATTTTGTTGTTTTACAATTTTTTTTTACCATATAATTATCCTCCCGTGGGTGTCGTAAGAGGCAACTAAGGGATTTGCCAGAGAATGGGCAGCAGCGTACTCTGTGCTTTTGTAACAACCGTACTGCGATCGCCAACCCGCCGGCCAAGCGTGGCGATTATGGCAAAACCCCTCAAAATGTCAATGTGGCGACACTTGGGGGAGGCCTATGTCCAGCAGTGGACGTTTTTTAAGCTGAAATGATGATGATGATGATATAATTATCCAGTGTAATATGTGTGAACTTGATTAATTTTGGAGTCACACAATGGAGGTGACTTTTTGACACTTTATTTAGGATAATTACTCAGATCACTTTGTTAATATTGTAAATCTCATTAAATAAACTTATAAGTAATTGAACAATGTAATTATTTCAAAAAACATGTAAATTGGATAAACTATTCAAATATACAGCCATTTCTTAAACATGTTTCAAATATGAAAAACCCTAATTTAAAATCGGTGAGAATAGACCCCATAGAGAATAGGATATGTCATTTAATTTTTGATTTTCGTTTCCAACATAAAACAATCGTGAAATTTTCAACAGCATTCCCTTTCATAGTTCAACTACGCCAATATATATATGTCGCCGCAAGAGCGTCTATGTGCTAAGACTATTCATTAATCTTATTAAGAATCAACTTAATAATCCTCATTTGTCATAATATTGATGAACCTGCCATGCCATCTGTGTGGGGCAAGCATAATTATTACGATAATCATTTGACTAAACGCCATCTATTGGTTTGCGTGTTAACTACTGCGCAAATAATAGATTCGTTTAGCTTAGATGGCCTGTAATTTATTAAACAAAAGCCTTTAGCTAGAACTATAGCCAAAATTAAGATTAGCAATTATTTTATGATAGCTGGGATTTTAGCAATGACAATTTGGATTTTAACAATGGCTCATTTTGTTAGGCGGCAACCCAGTCTTGTGGGAAAGAAAGCCGAATAGTCAATTAGTGAATTTATAATTTGTAGCAACAATTAAATCAATTTCTAGAACTAACTACAAACTTAAAATTAATAAGATTATTTTACAGAGTATTTTATTAGTGGTAAACCAGTTCTTTGTATCTAATCCTTTGATCTGCCGAAAATGGTTTTAAGCATGCGATTGTTGTAAAAAGTATTAAAGCTACTAATTAAGCTTGTAACTTAATAACGCCTTTGCATTTGTGAATATTGGTATTGTTTAATTACTAAAATAATTAATTGTGAAGTATTATTAATGGAGTATTACTGAACTAACTATGTAATGAATAATTGGACTGATCTAATGAGTGTAGTACATCCGCCCACTCAGAACTGCAGGCGAAGCGAGCAAGATGTCGTTCGAGCTAGCTCGCGAAGTCGCGATTAAACAATTGAAATATTAATTAATTGAAAGTAGTTTTTGAAGTGAGCAATAATAAGTTATGTTAATAAGAACTGTAATAATTGAAAGACAGATCCAAAAGACACACATTACGTCAACCATGTTTGTGAATGGGCGGCTCAACTTAAGGAAAGTTTATAAGTGTTAAAGTGCCTGTAACTGGTTTATTAGAAATAAACATAAGGAGTTTGAGTCAAGTGTTGTGTGTGATTTCAATACCCATCCACCTAATTAGCAATAATGAAGAATAAAGTTGCACAGTTAGCGACTGAAAGGCAATATGGCGTCGATATTCATTTATGGTGGAATCCCCGCCTTGATATATATTATTTCAATTCTGTTGGTCATTCGCCCAGATTTCATAGAAAATTGCCCACGTGCTTTCACTTTCAACAGACATAACATTTTTAAGCTTTTCGATAGATTATGTCAAATGCATTTTTGATCTTTTTAGAACGTCTCATAGTGTAGACTATGAGACGTTCTAAAAAGATCAATTGGGTGCTCTCAGATTGGGTTTGATCGACATATTTCGATGACTTTGGCATGGTTGGTTGTTGGTGGCAGGAAGGAAAAATAATTACAATTTGAGGCGCGTTTATTCTTTTTTTGAGGATTAGACAGAAGCTAATAACAAATGTCACCCACGAAAAACAAACCACGTGAGTGATAAATAAAATTGATAATTATGATTATCCGTCGTATGTGATAAGTCCATGACGTTATAATCAAAATATAAAATCGTTATGATCAATCACGTGGATATCAATACTATTTTTTTTATCCAATTCATCGTAAAATAGACACACCTCTGCCTTTCGGGGAATAGAGGCGATTTTAGGCATGAAGTTATGTTAAAATGTAGGTCATGAATAATTGTAAATGCTGTGTCCTTTCAGATGAAGAGCATCATCATCATCGCAGTGCTAGCAGCGCTTACAGTCTGCTATGACGCAGCTACAGTGCTCCCTCCGCCCCAAGAGGACACCGTTCTCGTCGAAGAAAGTGATCAATCTTTCACAAAAGATTACGATCTAGAAGGAGTTACTGGCAGAGTCGTCAGGGATGATGAAAGAATCCTGTTCTACGAGTGAGCACCTTTTTATTTTATTGAATGGCATACGAGCAGACCATCAACTTGATGTTAAGTAGAATATACAAGGTGTAAAGGCCGAAAAGTTCTGGAATAGCGACCGCGGACCGGAAAACGATGCGTTGGAAGGCCTCCCACTAGGTGGACCGATGACCTGGTGAAGGTTGCGGGGATCCGCTGGATGCGATGCTACATTGACCGGTCCCGTGCACCGGTCAATGTAGCGTCACTTGGGGGAGGCCTATGTCCAGCAGTGGAAGTCTTTCGGCTGAAATGATGATGATGATGATGATGATACAAGGTGTTAACGGACTCACGTTTTACGGTAGGACTTAATGTAACGCACTCAAAACATTGTGCTGATGGACGCATACAATAGTATTTTTTTAAACTTGGGAAATAGTTGGAACTTTGACGGGCAATAACTACGTGACTCCCCTTCGTTAAGGCTACTTTTACACCCATTATCTAACTTTGTTTTTAATCGGCACACAGCCTTAAAATACACCAAGACATTTTTTTTTTTGAAATAGCGGAGTGTGTGTTTTTAAACTAACGAGTAAAATAGGAGAGTAAACAAACAATAATTAAATAATTTTATATTTTCAGAGAGTTAGTCGATATCCAACCCATCCCCCACACAGTACAGTTCCGAGATGTATTTTACCGTGGAAATTCTACCACCCGCATAACCCAGGTATCGATCAGCCACATGCCTTCTCTTCCGGGATGGACGGACCTAGTCAATTATTATACCCACGCCAATGTCAGGTTTACGATAGCGCCAGGGCAGGGTCTTCACTCCTTAGTCCGATTCTTCGGAGTGTACACTGACTGGGTCTGAACTTAATAACACCACGGAAAACTGTAATGTTTAATCAACGAATAAAAATGTATTTTTAAAACTGAAGTTGTTTATTTTATTCCAACTCGATGTTTACGCTCAAGCTTCATTGAATCCTTTGTTTTCTTATAACTGGTTAAAATAAAGTGTGTGTGTTTGTATTTATATTATCGCAGTCAATGGTATGTACAAAGTTGATTACAGAACTCTGTTTGATTTGATGAATTTGGTGTCTTTGGAAGTTTCATAGAATGTCAGGTATAAGAATTCGAACGTCGGCAACTACGTTCGAATTCTTATACCTCGCATTTTTCATTCTCAACTCCTGCACTAGATGTTGAACGGACGGAAACAGGTAGTCGCGTGCGCGTGTTACTTGGCAACATTCGCAGTACAATTCACCGCGGCAAAGGTCGTGGACACTGTTCACGATCAGTGTTCACGGCAAAATGTTATGCGATAATGTGTAATGATGGTCCAAGATAATCATTGTTCCGTCTATCTACTTAATACTTATATATGTGGGAATGTGGGTTCAGAGTGAAACAATGGAAATAATCTTGTAAATCAGCATATTTTAAATAAAACGTCGTAACACGTCTTCGTCGTATTCTCCGTCTACGCCATCTTTTTTACGTTCTCTTTCTTCCGATATATTGATCCCTTTCACTCACTTTTACTTTCCGTTTCCTACATATATTTCAGGCTATTACTGTTCCAATGCTGTGCAAAGGCCTCTTTCTTATACAGAGAAAGCAAGAGCATTGATCACCACGCTTGCTCGCCGGTTGGCGATTTCAGAATTATGTTAATATTTCAGGTTTCCTTACGATGTTATCATTCGCCGTTGTCAGAGAAAAGTGTCCAAGATAAACTTATGAAGATCTACTTTATAAAAAATCGTGAACCGGGTTCAAATCCCGATTCCGTAGCTGCTACTAAGAAAGGAGATCACCCAGATTGGGCTAAATTTTTGTTGCCGGCCAACAAATGGAAATAAACTTATTATTTAAATAGAGCACAACATAACAAAAAATTATCAACAACACTTGTAACGGGATATTTACCATGTTTATTATTTGTTATGAGTTCCCGATATTTCGAAACGTACGGTAGCTTGTCGAATAGCGGAACACATCAGGGCGGTGAAAAATAACGACACCCAAAAATCGGCCATAGCTCAACATCTGCTTGAATCAGGATCGAACCATCGTTTTCATAAATAATGGTACGGAACCCTTCGTGCGCGAGTCCGACTCGCACTTGGCCGGTTTTTTTTTTTTTACTTGGAAAATAGTTGGAACTTTGACGGGGCAATAACTACGTGACTCCCCTTCGTTAAGGCTACTTTTACACCCATTATCTAACTTTGTTTTTATCGGCACACAGCCTTAAAATACACCAAGACAGGTTTTTTTTGAAAATAGCGGAGTGTGAGTTTTTAAACTAACGAGTAAAATAGGAGAATACACAAACAATAATTAAATAATTTCATATTTTCAGAGAGTTAGTCGACATCCAACCCATCCCCCACACAGTACAGTTCCGAGATGTATTTTACCGTGGAAATTCTACCACCCGCATAACCCAGGTATCGATCAGCCACATGCCTTCTCTTCCGGGATGGACGGACCTAGTCAATTATCATACCCACGCCAATGTCAGGTTTACGATAGCGCCAGGGCAGGGTCTTCACTCCTTAGTCCGATTCTTCGGAGTGTACACTGACTGGGTCTGAACTTAATAACACCACGGAAAACTGTAATGTTTAATCAACGCATAAAAATGTATTTTTAAAACTGAAGTGGTTTATTTTATTCCAGCTCGATGTTTACGCTCAAGCTTCGTTGAATCCTTTGTTTTCTTATAACTGGTTAAAATAAAGTGTGTGTCTTTGTATTTATATTATCGCAGTCAATGGTATGTACTAAGCTGAGTCTGTTTGATTTGATGAATTTGATGTCTTTGGATTTTTCATAGAATGTCAGGTATAAGAATTCGAACGTCGGCAACTACGTTCGAATTCTTATACCTCGCATTTTTCATTCTCAACTCCTGCCCTAGATGTTGAACGGACGGAAACAGGTAGTTGCGTGCGCGTGTTACTTGGCAAAATTCGCAGCACAAATCACCACGGCAAAGGTCGTGGACACTGTTCACGATCAGTGTTCACGGCAAAATGTTATGCGATAATGTGTAATGATGGTCCAAGATAATCATTGTTCCGTCTATCTACTTAATACTTATATATGTGGGAATGTGGGTTCAGAGTGAAACAATGGAAATAATCTTGTAAATCAGCATATTTTAAATAAAACGTCGTAACACGTCTTCGTCGTATTCTCCGTCTACGCCATCTTTTTTACGTTCTCTTTCTTCCGATATATTGATCCCTTTCACTCACTTTTACTTTCCGTTTCCTACATATATTTCAGGCTATTACTGTTCCAATGCTGTGCAAAGGCCTCTTTCTTATACAGAGAAAGCAAGAGCATTGATCACCACGCTTGCTCGCCGGTTGGCGATTTCAGAATTATGTTAATATTTCAGGTTTCCTTACGATGTTATCATTCGCCGTTGTCAGAGAAAAGTGTCCAAGATAAACTTATGAAGATCTACTTTATAAAAAATCGTGAACCGGGTTCAAATCCCGATTCCGTAGCTGCTACTAAGAAAGGAGATCACCCAGATTGGGCTAAATTTTTGTTGCCGGCCAACAAATGGAAATAAACTTATTATTTAAATAGAGCACAACATAACAAAAAATTATCAACAACACTTGTAACGGGATATTTACCATGTTTATTATTTGTTATGAGTTCCCGATATTTCGAAACGTACGGTAGCTTGTCGAATAGCGGAACACATCAGGGCGGTGAAAAATAACGACACCCAAAAATCGGCCATAGCTCAACATCTGCTTGAATCAGGATCGAACCACTGGATTGAGTTACATAACCCTCAGGTCATCTCGACAGAACGCCACTATATACCCAGACTGGTTAGAGAAGCTATTGAAATTACTAAATATAGGAACTTCAATCGGGAGGATGGGTTTCAACTGTCAAGAGCCTGGAATCCAGTGGTTAAACTGTGTAAAAACCGAAAGAGTGCCGTAAAAAGTTCGCGAGTGGACACAGTGAGTTTCGTGTGTCGGGAACAGAATCGAGTTGTGAGTGACAGTGGTAGTGGTACGGCGCGCAAAAAACGAACAAGAAAGAGGGTAGACCGTTTTGTCTGCTCATAAACATCCACCCGCAATAACTTCAGTTTATCCGTGATCATGGCGTTTGCAACAGCGCCGAAATATCGGGAACTCATAACAAATAATAAACATGGTAAATATCCCGTTACAAGTGTTGTTGATAGTGTTAGTGACCATGTCAGTTTAAAAACTTATATAACAAAAAATTGTTACACCTAAGTCGTAAGTTAATTCACCGAGAAGTTATTCAATCACAAAATATCTGAGATCACTCAGATTAGGGCAAAACTAAATTTAGGACACACCAGCAGAACTACAGAACTTAATTCCAATTACTTAAAACTTTGGTATAGAACTTGGGTGGCACAATAAAAAATGTTTATGTCGAAAACGCTCTATTTAATTATTCCGTTTATTTTAGTAGGCCGCCAAAAAAATGTAATACATAGATATTACATAAAGGGCGTATAAAATGTGTCGATTTTGATTTGTTTCCAATATTAATACAGTTATCCTGGTATAATTGCAAATAAGACGGAAATTCAGTTACCTCGTGTGATATGATATGATCGTGATATCAGTGTTTTAGGCTACCTCACAATATCATCTGCCTTTTGCGCAAACTTTGTTGGGGTCGATACCCCTTGCTAAGACTGGATGTCAGTCTTTCGGCTTCTGACTACTCGAAACGACTGTCAAAGATCTACAAATGATAGCCCGGACCAACGGCTTAACTTGCTTTCCAAGGCACAGAGGAAACTTGGTATGTAATTATGGTCACCCATCCACGGGCCAACCTTGGCAAGCATGGCTTAACCTTGAAGATCGACCCGTGCGGCTGGTATTATTGAGCCACGAGCTCCTAGGCTACCTCACAAAATGTGCCTAAAATTATATTATATAAAGGGTGTAAATAGAATCTTAACTAAAGTGGAAGGCATTCACCTCGTCATTTCTATCATTTTTTTGTTCTACACCATACCTGGGAACCTTCTAGTTACTGAGATATTGGACGTCAAAGTTCCAACATTTTCACAAGTTTTATTTAAAGGAGATGTTCCAGAAATGAATGGAGCCTGGGCTAGCACTATGTACACTATATGTAAATATTACTAAATAATACAGTAACCGTTTTTTATTATCAATTTTCTTTAATTTCACTTCGTTTTAATGTACATTAAAATTAACTTGGTCAAAGAGAGCAACACAACATAAAAATTAAACATGGTGGATCAGATCAGCACGTGATCAGCAGGCGAAAAATGACATTTTGATAATGACATTTGATTGACGTGTATCGTAATACACGTTAATCAAATGTAATTGTCATAACTGCTTTAGTAAACAAAACAACAGGAATTGCGAAAATCTCGGGTTTTGGTTTATTTTGTTTGGTTTGGTTGAACAAAACAACAAGTTCAATCAAAACTCAATGCAAAGAAACTCTAAGACGGCACTTCTTAAAACTGTCAAAGTCGTCAAACGTCAAACAACTGTCATGGCTGCCCTAAATATAGGGTTATCGTAGTAAAAAACTTTTCAAATGATAATTACTGTACGACTATACCCTTAAATTATTGATATTAAATTAATGATATTCTTCTATTTTTTTTTTCTATTTATCTATGTAGTGTACATGGTGGTAGCCCAAAATCAAACATCTCCAAATTATAACTGTACTTTAAATACCTCCATGACCTGTTTACGGTACGGTAAGTAATATATGATATAATTACAAAATCTCTAATGTTTACAAGAACTGAATCTATAATTTGATTTGATATAATCATCAGTTAAAACAGGTGTATAAACGATTGATATAAATTTTAAAGTAACTAACTTTTATAAGCTTAACATACATTGAATATAAAATCGTTTGATATACGACTCAAAAGACATAAAACCCTTTTTCGTCTAATATTAAGTCTATTAATAGTATGCAAGCAAGCATGCAGCATGCAAGCAAGCATGCAGCGAGCATGCAACATGCAGCAGGCATGATTTCTGTCACGGCTCCAGCGCTGTGGGGCTCCGGCGCGGCGGTCCCATGCGAGCTTATCGTCGCAGATGTGTTTCACGCTCACCACCGCGGTTTCGGCTTGCTGGCCGGCTTCGTCGACCAACCAACCAACAAAACAACCAACCGCCAAGCCAACCGACTACCACAAAAATAAATTTATAAATGACCCGAGTTAAAAATATCGTTATTTTATTGCTTGGTACATTGGAATCCTGTGTGTGTGCGTCCAACGCACTTGGCCGTTCATTTATTGTAAAATGTAAATATATTATATTGTATGAATAATTATTTATCCACACTTACTATATTGATCTTGTAATAATAATTCGAACTAATTTTAAAATTGCTTACAACTTTTATTCAACCAAATTTAGTAAATGGCGATCATGAAGAATTGATTTCCTTATTATAGAGAGTTTAATTTATTATTTCCTGACAAATATGACGTTTTTTAATTTTCAATGATGTCTCAATTAAAAATAAAAAGATATTGCTCAACATTAGTTATTCGTGTATACTCACCGATAGAGTGACTCAACGCGCTTTAATTTTTCTTTGGTTTTATCTTATCATTATTGTAGATCCGTGTAGTTTTGATATAATATTCTCTGCACCGCTAATGTTGATCAATAGTCACTGAGCGGTCTAAGGAGAAATAGGTACCTTAAGTGATATTTTATTGGACCAACTAAGAAATTGTTATTGTAAGTACTTTACAATTTATATTAGGTACAATAAGTAAGTTATAAAGATACAATCGGGGATTTCCCTGTGACGTTTTCTTGTTTTACAATTTTTTTTACTAAATAATTTACCATTACAATATGTATGAACTTGATTAATTTTCGGGTGCCATTGAGGTGACATATTTTACTCTTTCTTAATGATAATTATTCAGATCACTTTGTTAATATTGATCATTAAATAAACAAATAAATAATTAAATAATATAATTAATTCTAAAAACGTGTGAATTGGATAAACTATTCAAATATACAGCCATTTCTTAAACATAATTAAAATATGAAAAACCTAATTTAAAATGCCTATGACCCAAATAGAATTATCATTTAATTTTTGATTTTCGTTTCAAATATAAAACAAACGTGAAATTTTTGACACCATTCCCTTTCAAAGTTCAACTACAATTCTGTTGGTCATCCGTCCAGACTTCATAGAAAATCGCCCACGGTCCTTTGACTTTCAACAGATATAACATTTTTAAGCTTTTCGATAAAAAGCACCAAATGCATTTTTGATCTTTTTTATCCCCGTTATCGCGGTTGAGAACGTCACATTGTCTACGCCCTCATATTCGGATTGATCGACTTATTTCGATAACTTTGGAATGGTTATTAATTTAATTCGGAATAAATATAATTTGAGGCACCTGTAGTCTTTTTTCGAGGATTAGACAGAATCTAATAACATAAGACACGGGCCACGAAAAACACCCCACGTGAGTGATAAAAAAAGTTGATAATTATGATTATCCGTCGTATGTGATAAGTCCATAACATTATTATAAATATTACACCAATCACGTGGATATCAATTTTTTTTATCAACTTCATCGTAAAGTATATTAATAATAAGGCAGACTAGTAGGCCCACCACTGCTTAACCCTTCGGGGAATAAAGGCGATTTAGAGGGGATTGTAAGCGTGAAGTTATGTTAAAATCTCTTCGTAAAAAGTGAGAGTCCACTCTCTGCAACTTCACAATTGGGGTCATGAATAATTGTAAATGCTGTGTCCTTTCAGATGAAAAGCATCATCATCATCGCAGTGCTAGCAGCGCTTACACTCTGCTATGACGCAGCTACAGTGCTCCCTCCGCCCCAAGAGGACACCGTTCTCGTCGAAGAAAGTGATCAATCGTTTACAAAAAATTACGATCTAGAAGGAGTTACTGGCAGAGTCGTCAGGAACGATGAACTGATTCTGTTCTACGAGTGAGTACCTTTTTTTATTTTATTGAATGGTATACGAGCAGACCGTCAACTTGATGTAAAGTAGAATATACAAGGTATATGCGGACCCTTCACGAAGCTGTCAAACAAACATTCTCTAATAACTAAGTAACTCTACAGAAACATTATTGCTGGGAAACGGCTTTTTTAGGGTTCCGTAGTCGACAAGGAACCTTTATAGTTTCGCTATGTCTGTCTGTCTGTATGTCTGTCCGAGGTTTAGCTTAAAAAGTAGTGGTACTAGAAAGTTGTAATTTGGCATGAGTATACACGTTAATGACGCCGAAAAAGTGGTAAAATAAATTTTTGAAAAAAAAACAACTATTCACCTCCCCTACATGTGGAGTGGGGATCATAATTTTTTTTTCTTCCTTCCCATAGTGTGGGATATAGTTGGATAATCTTTCAAAAATATTAGGGGTTTGGAGACCGTTTTTTGATTAAGTAAACCGTTCGTGACTTATCAAGCTTTAAAGTACCAATTTTCTTTAGAGTCAAGTGCCCCTCCCCTCTACCAATTGTTGTACTTGTTTCATTCCTAATTAAGATTTAAAAAAAAAAAACAGTTGCTCTCGAATAAAATTATAGTTAGTTGTGTCCAAGTAATTAAATTAGTAGAGGATTGTGTCAAACCAGATCTCATTTACGTTATTATTTTTTTTTAACAATTAGTACTGCTTTTCTAACTAGATGGCACTTTCGTCGAATTAGATTTAAACAAATCTCAAAAAAAAAAAACTTTCCGTGCAAAATTGTCGGATCAGGTGAGTATTTGTATAGGAAGTCAAATTAGTAGTGTTTGTCTTTTAGTTAGACCATGGTACGAAACTAACAATCAGCGAATACGACCCGCACTTGGCTGTTGTAAAAACTACGGAACCCTACACTGCGCGTGGCCCGACACGCACTTGACCGGTTTTTTGGGGTGTAAAATCACTCAATGTAACGCACCAAAACATTCTGCTGATGGATGCATTAAGTGGTACTATTAAAATTGTATTTCTTTTTTAAAACTTGTGGAATGGTTTTTATTTTGACGGGGCAATAACTTCATATCTCCGCTTCGTTAAGAATAGTTATCCACCCATTATCTAACCTTTTTTAAAATAGGCACACAGCCTTGAAATACACAAAAAAAAGGTTTCTTTGAAAATAACGGAGTGTGAGTTTTTAAATTAACAAGTAAAACCGGAGAGTAATCAAACAATAATAAAATATTTTCGTCTTTCCAGAGAGTTAGTCGACCTACCAACCATCCCCAACGTAGTACAGTTCCGCGATGTATTTTACCGTGGAAATTCTACCACCCGCATAACCCAGATCTCGATGAGCCGCATGCCGCCTGTTCCGGGGCACACGTGGATTGATAATCGTTGGACCCACGCCAATGTCAGGTTTATGACAGCGCCAGGCGAGGGCCTTCGTTCCATAGTCCGATTCTCCGGAGTGTACACTGACTAGGTCTGAACATAATTACACCATGGAAACTTGTTATGGTATGACAAATAAATATGTATTTTTAAACTGAAGTTGTGATTTTATTCTAACTCTATCTTCACGCTCAGGCTTCATATTTAATCCTTGTTTTCTTATTACTGGTTAAAATAAAGTGTGTGTGTATTTATATTATCGCAGTCAATAGTACAGAACTCGTGAAGTAAAAACCATCTCGGTCCTTTTATCCCTCGGTCCGTCCCTGGATAAAATTCCCTATTTTCACTTGTTGTATAATCTACTATTTTCTATATTTTGATGTCTTTGGATTTTTCATAAAATATCTATACAGGGTGTAACGGAAAGGGTATATACATACTAGAGAAAAAAATATCTGCTGCCCGTACAAAATTTCATTACCCAATCGACCCAAATCTATGGGGCAGCTGATATTTTTTTCGCTATTACGATGTATGTCCGATAGAGAAACATGTTCAGTTTGATGGTCTGTAGCACACCCTTAAGTATGTATATACTCTTTCCGTTACAACCTGTATATTTAAAATTCTAAGTTCTGACAGACTGAGATATCAACGCAAAACCTAACCATAGCCCAGTCATAGAGACCTAACATTTGGAGGTGGTGGTGGTCCCACAACTCGCTGCCGCGCGCCTCCCGCGTCGACAGTCGGCCTGCCATCTTATTATCGAGTGCTCAACTGCGTGGCGCCGATGCCTAAACTGTCGGATGCGAGTCCTATACCGCGTCGTTGAGTAGTTTTAAGTTACTCTTCATTGTGTGCCCGAATATATAGGTACCATTATTACTATCCCGTCGCTTCGTTCCTCTGCCTCTCTAGCAGGTAAGTACTTATTACTTTCATCTGCCTCTAATGAACTTCATAACTTTATAAATCTTTTGGCGTGGAACGATAACACACATTTTTCGGCATCGGCGTGGTAATCAGTAACCAGGCTATGGCCATAAGATCGAAATTCATTCCATGTAAAATACTGGTATTCAGATGCATCCGGAAATACTGGAAGATTACTCCAACATAGTTTGGAAAAGGCTAGGAAAAAAGAAAGAAATCCACTGGGCATAACAGCATACATATATTCTCAAACTGCCAAACTAGGTATGTATTTTGTAACACTTAGGATGTAGCCACGAAATAGTACATTGTTACCCTAGGGGTGAAAGTAACTTATGTAGTCCCGAGATGGGGTATGGCGCCAATAGTTCGAGGGATTAAATAAGTCTTTAACCCGAGGTAAACACTGTGGTTTTCATTACTCATACTCTGAAAGTAGGTCTGAAATTGCCTGAGGAGCGGGATGAAAGTAATACTTTTCATCCCTAGGGAGAATCGCTTTTAACTGACGGATGTCAAATTATAAACAAAACTAGTTCTATTTTCACATTTTTATCGAACCATGTTCCAACTTTCTATGCAGCCACGAGCCTTTTTTTATCATCACATAACTATACGATAGATACAATTTAACATGTATATTTTACTATCCCCGGTAAAATGTCCACGCTACTATGGTAGCCCAAAACAAAATACAGTCAAATGTCCACGCTACCATAGTAGCCCAAAACCAAATACAGTCAAATGTCCACGCTACCATAGTAGCCCAAAACATTAGTTCCGAAAAAACTCACTTACAAATGTTCCACGTCGCACTGTATCTATGGTTTTGCCCTCTATATTTTCTGTATTAAATTCCGCGTCTATGGCAAAAACAACGAGAATCTCAGCCGTACAAAATTAAATGTCAAAAAAGTTTTAAACGTCAGGTGTCAAATTTCACCGTATTGAGTTGTTGTGATATAATTTCCCTGGTTTTAAAACGTGAGTATTATTTTATTTTAACCCAATATATATAGTGTTATATATCAAAATAAACCTCGTTAATCAAGCTTTACGAATATCTAAAAACATCGTAGGTTAAAAGTCTGTTGAAACGACAATATCGAAATGTAAAAGTGGCGTCATGTCGAGCGTGGTATTTTGTTAATGTTTTTTTAGAAATTATTGAAAAAATAGTTAATAAAGTGCTGGTGTTATGAAAATTGGTTCAATTAAGTAATTATTAGTGTCTCCGCAATATAAAACAGTGAAAAAAAACGAAATCTTAGTGATTTTTTTACGAAAACACGACAAAATCAATAGGTATAGAATTGATCAGAGCAGGGGTTGTTTGGTTTGGTTAATTTGGCTACTAATAATGTGCTAAAGTAAGGACAAATGGGTATTAAAACAAAGCTTATATAGTCTAGTTTAATTATACATAGGTTTTATTGATACTAATTACAATTCTAATTGGAAAAACTTTAATTCTTGTTGGAGAAACTGAAATTCAACGCAAATTCTCAAGTTTTCATTTTTTTTGAAATACTTATATCTAGTTGTCGTAATTAGTTTTAACGTAATTAGATTCTGTATATTCTCAGCTATACACACGTATTTTTTGTTTTCGTGTAGCTGCAGTAGTTTACGAGAAAATAAGCTTTAAATGGGAAGTGGCGCGGGGGTCTTGCGCGGCAAAAATTTCCGAGTGCGCGCGGGCATGTTTGCGGGGTAGCATGATGACCTTGAACATTTGGTTTAGATCTGATCTAATTTTATGAACAACAAGCGGATCCTGTGACTATTCTATTTATATGTATAAATAGATTAAAGTAGCATGCAGATATGCAGTCGCTTTATGTAACATACTTGTATTCAACTGCATCCAGTTAGACTGGAAGCCGACTCCAACAAAGTTTGGGAAAAGGCTAGGCAGATGATGACGGTAAGTTTTTGAATTTTACCTTGTTGTGGGATCCACCAAACCATCTCATCTATGGCAGAAGGCCAAGGAACACGTGGGAATAGCTTTATATACGTTCCTTAAGAGGGGACTCTAGAGGGCCCTCTACATACAAACGTATTCAGCTGTTTTGTTCATGGATAATGCGTCTAGAGCAATGTTTTTTTTTCCAAAAAATTAAGCTCTTATTAATACATGCCCCTATCATTTCTTTTTTTTCAAAACATAATCACAAAAAGAATTCAAGAAAAAAGCCCGTTTTTACCGCCATGTTCAGACGACTATCAGACAAATTAGATAAGTTTTTAACTAAAAAAAATAAAAAAATAGAAGCATAGATATACTTTTACTCTAAATTTTGATATAAGAATTATTTAGAATAGTTTAGTTTTGAAGAAAACAGCGGAATACGTCTTTTGGTCAAGATTTTTGTAGGTAAAATCAGCCTGAGCTGTAGTTGTCCCTTTCGCACTTTACGGGGGCTTGGTCAGGCGCAGCGCAACGGCAATACTTTCTTCAAATACCCATTCTTCAAATTCCTCGGGCGTAGAGTCCCCTCTTAAGAGCGTTTACACCTTACGGCATTTCATACAAACTTACAAGTCCTAATTTTCTGAAATGACTGAACCAATTTTAATGAAACTTAATACGCATAAGTAGGATTCATAGGTGTAAAAACTTACTATAAAGGTTTTTCCAAATGCCTTTAAAAAAAAGATCATTGGAAATTTCTGTTTCTATGGATAATGTATGAATCGGTCTAATTTAGCTGTAACACTATTTTTCAAAAATGTTTTCAGTAACTTTTTAGACCTATCTATATATCCTGCTTATCCGTATTAAGTTTCATTAAAATCGGTTCCGTTATTTCTTCGAAGTTCGTATGAAAAGGCTTAAGGCGTAAACACTCTTAATTACGTAGCCCATTTAAATGCGAATAGCTTTTGCCGTCGCGTTAATTTAGAATTTGACAATAGATTTGGGTTTTACGCTGCTTCATGATACGAAAGACACATGGCGCCATCTATTGTCTTAAGAGCGTTATTGTTGTTTACTCGGAAACAGTTCTTTTTTCGGTATGAAATGTAGCTAGCCGTTTCTGTACACCTTACTACGTATAATATGTTAAATTTCAGGATGTTCGGTTCAGTGATTTGGGCTTGAAAAGGAAGCAAACTAACTTACTTTCGCATTTATCATATTACTAGTTGTCCCACGCAACTTCGTCTGCGTCACATTTTCCCCGTTTTCGCAACATTTTTCATTGCTGCTCCGCTCCTATCGGTCGTAGCGTGATGTTATATAGCCTATAGTCTTTCTCGATAAGGAATTTTTCAAACCGGACCCATAGTTCTTAAGATTAGAGCGTTCAAGCAAACAAACAAACTCTTCCGATTAGATTACATAAATTGTATATAGTTGTAATAACATATCTATGAAACTTACATGTTATAGAAAAATCGCAATGTGCTTTCATGACGTATAATCAGGGCGTAGCGTACCTTAATTATTTTTTCATCACACTTGTACGTAAACACTATCTAAACATACAGGTTAACTTGGCCGTAATGCCCCATATAAAACCCAAGGTCGGTAAGTTTTTTTTTTTAATTTTTAGTACAGCACACAGTTCATGCAAGTTCAAGCAAGGAGTTTACACGCAATTGAAAAATTGTCTTAAAATGTTATCTAAATAGGAATTTTATTGCAATCTCGCTACATGTTACTTAAATACTTAACTTATGTTCTTAATAATCGATAGTGTTTTGTTTCAAAACGTTGAATTTTTTTTTTTTACACACCGTCGTGGCTATTTACCTACATAAGTATTTGCCCTTAACGTTTCTGAACGAAACATTTGTATAATCTGTGGTGTGGGCATGAAGCCCGCCATCCGCTTAAAAAAAGTTCACGTATTTTGTAAATCGCATTAATAGTTGTGCTGACTTTCATAATTATTTACTCGCAAATGTGATGAAAAACATTGTACGTTTCACGGGCGGTACGGGAATTACAAACCTCGACTCAGAAAGCCCTCAGTCCTCGACTTCGGGCTTCTACTAGAGCCTCGATCGTAATTCCTTACTTACCGCCTTTAATACACAATATACTATTATGACATAAAAGTAAAGAAATACGACAAAACTATGCATCTTCGTAAATAAAAAAAAGCAAATGCTTTCTTTTTCTTGTGGTTAGTGTCTATGCTGTCAGAGTTTTAATGCCGCCCATGGGCCTCTGACTCGGCTTTACATGCTGACTAGAAATACCTCTCAGGCATGCTGGTTTTCTCACATCGTTTTCCTGAACCGAAAGAAAAAAAAAAACAAAAACATTGTAACCAACATTTATTGTAGAATCAGAATTTATTTAAAAAAAAAAACATCTTGTCTTACAATATATTTTTTTTTTACCATTGTTCGTCGTATCCCCACACTTGTACCATATAGTGGAACCCTCCACCAATGGTCGTGTTCATTACGACAGTAGCCTGGTTTGTTCCGAGACCGCTCCAAACTCCGGCGAATGCGAACTCGAAGGGTGGTTGGGGGGACAAAGCGATGGCGGTCACCCTGGTAGTAAAATTGCCGGTGTAGACAACACTCAGATGCTGGAGAACGCCAGGGATTCCTACTCTACGGTAATTGGTTCTGAAAAGATGAATTAATTTCTCCATTTTGAAACCACTCGACAGTGAACCAGTTCTCAGTACTAGTTGTCATGACTGCTACTGCTGAGCTTGATGGTCTATTGCATGAGACATTACAAGAAAATAAAACATAACTGTCGAAATGTGGGTGTATTAAAGGTACAACTCTCCCTAACACTTTAAGGAAAACAGCTGTTTGGCTAGTTATGTTTAAGGTACTATGTTATAGAAGGCAGCAAGTCTATAACCAACACCATAACAAATCATCACGCCTGTAATCCATGGTTCGGCAGAGGTGTACCTAGATATAGAATAGTACACCCACATCTCTACACCCCCAGGAATTTTATTATCATTAGCCTATAATGTCCCAACTGCTGGGACACAGGGCGCCTCTATATGAGAGGGAGTGGGCTGTAATCCACCACGCGGACCTAGTTCGGGTTGGTAGATGTCACATGTCTTCGAATTTTTAGTTCTAAAACATGCCGGTTTCCTCACGATGTTTTTCCTGCACCGTTTTTGAGAGCAGCGGTGATGAAATAAATTACACAAAGTAATGAGCCTGCCTGGTTTCAAACCCAGAGTTCGAACCGAAAGAATTTTATAAATGTATGAAATAACAAAATAATTTTATAATTTTGTTAATTGATTGTTGATTAATTAATCTAATAATTTATAATAATACAATTGAATTGTTACTGTTACTGAGAGAAAGAGGGCTATCCTCTCTCCTAATATTGCTGTGCCCGACAGGGTCCATGCTGATATCTTATTTGACAACATCATCTTTGTAATACATATGGAATGCAATAAATAATTGAGTATTGACCTCATGTTCTGCCTTCGCGCTTGAGACTTCTAAACCAATGAGGGAGATTTATGGTTATGATTATTATAATGCTCCGTTGTGTAGGATGTTTCTCTTAATTTAATTGATTTACGCACCTGAACAGCTCGGTATAGAAGGTATCAATGTCAATCTTGGCATCTTTCCGGTTCGCAAAGGATTCTTCTTGGTACAGAGCGCCGTAAGTCTGGGAGGACGCGTCATTGCAGACTGTAAGTGCTGCTAGCACTGCGATAACGATCAGGGTCTTCATCTGAAAGGATACCACATATGCAGTAAACGATTGCTGCAGTTATTGAGATAGTCAACGTGTTGGGATCGGATTCAAGTCTGACGGATGCAGCTTAATACCAGGAATATACTACTTTCACAAGTTATTAGGTCTTGTGATTGGGACTGTAGCGTCACGTTTTTTTTTTGTTTATGACTTTCAAAAGTGCCTGTAATGGTCTAATTGAAACAAATGCTTTAAGTTTGAGTTTGAGTTTATACATGGAGTGACTTCCATGCAGCACTGTATAATGTTTGTAAAAAGACCCTTTGCGAAGCCGAAAGGTACTTTTTCGATTACTTTTTTGCTCTGGGTGATACCTCGGAACCTCCTAGTAACGGAGATATTGGAGATCAAAGTGTCAACATTTAAAGAAGCTAAAAAAAAAACGGGTCGCACTCCGGGAGTGCCGGCAGAAGTGAAAACTTGAACATTGACGTTGTGCATTATTGATATTTTGGAATGGTTAGGGAATAATTTTGCACGAATTGCTTTAATTATCAGTATAAAAGTACTATCGTTTATGTAGTAAAATAAAATATTCATTTATTGCGCTATCGTACACAAACATGACAATTTATATTACATTAAAAATTTAACACTTCAGAACTATTACAAGCCGTCTTACGAATTTTAACTCTTTGGAGAAACCGAATGTTTTGATTGTACATCACAAAGTTAAAACTCCTTCGTAACCTAATGTCAATCAATCAGTCTTACGAATTGTCCACTTTTGAAAATCCAAACCCAATGACAGATGTCATAAAGTTCAAATTCCTTCATAACCTAATGTCAATCCGTTCGATCCGGACACGTGACACTTGACGCGAGTTTAGCAAATTTTTACCCATCACAAAAATGCAAAAGGCCGCTAAAGAAGTTTTCACTTAAAAAAAAAGAAACATTTTTTGTTGTTAAGAAGAGTTACTTAGTTTGATGTACAGAATGTCTTCGTCAAGGGTCCGTTTACACCTTGTACATATATTGCATTGTTAGGAGGATATCTAGTCAGGAGATTTCTGTTCGTTTCCATTTGTGGACAAAAGGACTGTCAAAATTGTAATAACCAAACAAGATGGCGTCGCTAGTTCCGATTAAAACCATAAAGCAAAATAAAGCAGCACCGTAGTAAATAAAATACACTTACGTTTGCTCAGTAGTCCGGTAAAGATCACAGTAGTAACTAATTACTGTGCACTCACTATATATATGATTAAAAACTGCAAAATAACCCATTCATTACGGATATAAAAATTAGATTAGATAGAAATCACGAAAACACAAACGTATGATAAACAAAACGGTTTATGTCATCGTTCTAAATCGGTCCACCTCTTAATCTTAACCGCGATTAGTTATCATATTTTAATTTAGGGTAAGAAATTTCCCTGACATCGCCCGATGTCGCCAAATAGTGGTAAAAGACGACGAAAAAACACATTGAACGAAAAAAAACGTAAATAGTAACCTAAACCATCCTTTGTTGCCGATAAATTTATTTGATTTATTTAACTTAAAATTAATAATAAATTTATTTTTATTCAAAGTTAAAATTGCTACTAAACAAATTCTTTCAATTATTAAATCATATTTACAGCATAAGTTGTGATCTGGATGAGCTCGTGGCTAAACTATATATCGAGTTTCCTCAATGCCTCGGAAAGCACGTTAAGCCGTTGGTCCCGGCTGTCATTTACGAGTAGTCAGAAGCCAAAAGTTTGACATCCAGTCAGTTCTTACCAAGGGGTATCGTATTACCCAGTTATTGGGTTGTGAAGATCAGATAGGCAGTCACTTCATGTAAAATACTGGTAATCGGCTGCATCCGGTTAGACTGGAAGCCGACCCCAAGATGGTTTGGGAAAAGGCTAGGCAGATGATGAAGTTGTGATCTGCTGGCCTACCATGACCTTTTAAAGCTGTATTGTTTAACTTTTAGTCCAGTGTGGGAAAGAGACAGAGCTACACAGGGTGTCTAGCCCCATCTCTTCCCCACTCTGAAATAGGAATGCAAAAATAATGTTTGAAACGTCATGGTACGGACACTGGTATCTTAAACTAAATTCGGTCTGGCGAGTAATATAACACTACACACAAAAAATGATGTTAAAGGATCGCCGTTATCAGAAATGAAAAGAGGACAGTATACATTTTTTGGAGACAATCCCGATCCACTATTTCCAAACCACTGCAAGTCTTGAAAGCCAGAATCCAGTGGCAACCACCAGAAAAACGCCGAGACTAAGTTGTGAAAAGGCAACAAACAGACAGATTTATATTCAAATTTTAAAATTAGTATACATTCGTTTTCGCTTCCGGTTTTAATCAAAATAAGTTACCACAGGTAATTTTTAGCCAATATTTTGATTTGGAGATAAAAGACTTAAGATTTGTATTATCGATAATAGAAATGTTTTCTGTCTTATCACGAAATTATATACTATATAAACTGTATCCTGTTAAATGAATAGTCATTCTGCTTTCTCAAGAGGTTTAAAGCTGTGATTTTTAAAATGTAAGTCCTTTTCATACCTAGAACACATTTTTTACCCGACTACACTAGAGAAAGAGTTATGTTTTTCACGCGTATCTATTTCTCTGATACTGATAGTGTTAGCCTGCGTCATCCCACTGCTGGGCAAAGGCCTCTCCCCATGACTTCCAATTGTTTCGATCCAGGGCCAATGTAGAGCACTGGTCGGTGGTCAGTGGTCTTGTATAGCTCGTCTCGCCATCTTCTACGAGGTCTACCACGTTGCCTTCCTTATTTCTCTATTTAATTTGTAACTCTGAAACTGAATTTTGACTTTTCTTTGCCAAATAGGCGTTTTATAAGAATATTTATAAGCATCTATTGTGAAATCGTTGCTGACCCATGCATCATGGCTATGAACGAACAGCTTCAGTAGGGACTTGTCATCACTTAGCAGCCACGCCTAATATTAATTTATTTGAATTGTTGTAATCTTTCTATTCTAGACGCTTTTAACGTGCACCTTCTTCTACATCGTTCTCACAAATAACAATCTTAACATGAATGGTGGAACCAACATTTAGTAACAATATTTTAATTTAAAGGAGTGTCCATTGAGTTTTTTGCCCATTCATGTTAAGATTGTTATTTGTGAGAACGATGTAGAAAAACGTGCTATAGAGGTCTACGATTCGCCCTATAGATCTACGCTTTGGGATGGGTAACTAGAATTCATTCACAGCTATTTTATGTCTTGTGACAGGATCTGTAGCTTCATCTTTTTGTTTTTAGCTTTTTAAAAGCGTCTGTAATGGTGTCATCTCAGTCAATCTTCTGACCTTATACCAATTTATTTAAGGGTCGGCGCAGCATGTCTTCTTCTTCCATACTTCTCTATTACTCGTCATCTCATCAGACACCTCCTTTCTTGCCATATCATCCTTCACACAGTCCCTCCATCGTTTCTCTGGTATTCCTCTACTCTTACAGCCATCCACATTCATTCTCCAAACTTTCCACACGACATTTTTCTCATCCATCCGCATCACTCCATTTTTATAGGCAGGCTATGCTGCTTTTACTTTTACATAAAGTTTTCTGGTAAACTTTATGCACAAGTAAAGGTTTACCAGATCGTAGTCCATGCTGACAACTTTTCAAGTCCATAAATCATATTGTTTCCTTTCAGATGAAGAGCTTCATTCTCATCGCTGTGCTAGCAGCACTAACTGTAAGCTACGCGGCTTCCCTCTCTAATGAAGCGCCCGTGTTCGAAGCAGGATCTGTTGGCAGGCAGGGAGAATCTGTCATTCACGAGTAAGTACTTATTTGGGACTAGTTGTCCGGCGCAACTTCGTTCGCGTCACATTTTCCCCGTTTTCGCAACATTTTTCATTGCTGCCCCACTCCTATTGATCGTAGCGTGATGATATAAAGCCTAGAGCCTTCCTCGATAAATGGGCTATCTAATACTGAAAGATTTTTTTAAATCGGACCAGTAGTTTCGGAGCCTATTCAATGCAAACTAGATATAACTTATTGAGAGCTTATTTAAACTGATTGCAATGCTCAAGACATCGCGAACTGTCATCATTACTTTAGAACATGATTCCAGGCCCACAAGTTAAACGTCAGTCAAAAAAATAATCAACCGTTTCATAGAAATAACGTTTTTATTTAATAAAAAAACAAAACCAAGTTTGGTTCTTGGTTCGATAGCCCAGTCTAGATCTAGACAGCTTGAGGATGTCTGAAAGGGAATTTGAAGACAGTCGAGTCACCACTATCACCATTGGTTGTTTGGCTTTCAGTCTAACCGAATGAAAAGCAAATTGGCGCAGCATTCATCCCAGTATTTTAATTGGAAGGTGACAGAGTAATTCAAACAATATTTTTTCCATTTTCAGCCAATGGTACTTCCGCGACACGAATGGAAACAACACCGTGTCCTTCGATATTGAATACAATGGCAACTCAACTACCAGGGTCACCGGTGTCCGGATCTACAACCCACCGCAGAACCCAGGAATAACAACCCCCGGAATTTTGGGAAACAATCACATCAATATCAGACTGGTTACAGCGCCAGGAGTGGAACTCGCTTCTAGGGTCGTTATTTTTGGACGACAAGTTTAATTTTCGGTTTATAAACGATTGGAAGTCATAATTTAACTGAACTAAGGGTTTTGTTAAAGTGATGTAAAATATGCAAGTGTGTATTAAAAAAACTGCCTGAAATAAAAGATTAAAGATCTACTATATTTGTTTTTTCTCTGCTAAACATCACACACATAACATAACATTTCGCCTGTAATGCCAGCAAAAGGGTTAGAGCAGAGGTGTATGTAATAGTACACTCACAGTACGCCAATTATGTTTTCAGTTCCATGTAATAGGTCCCATGTAATAGGTCTCATTTCGTAGCGTTATAAATAGAGGTCGGAATTAGATAGAGTTATTTGTGTACTTTCACCGATTTCATACAGCGAAAGAAAAAAAGTAGATTTGCCTCAAATCCCGAGATTAATTTAAAAAACCGGCCAAGTGCGAGTCTTACTCGCACACAGGGTTCCATAGCTCCAAACAATATAATAACAATATTTTGAACTGTCATTCATTAGTTAGTAGTATTAGTTAGTCAACTTCCACACAACCGCAAAACTAAATTTGTTTTTCATAGTATGTTTATGAAAAACAAAGTTACTGCTGCAGTTTGATGAAAAAGTCCCATATCTCAAAAACTAAACATCATATCTTATTGAAACCAATTTTCGTTGATAGTTTTTTTTACGTTCTACAATCCTAAATATTTTCAGAATTTTCCTCCTCTTACTTTAGAAATTAGAGGGGGGGGGACACACATTTTACCACTTTGGAAGTGGCTCTAGCGCAAACTATTCAGTTTAGAAAAAAATGATATTAGAAACATCAATATCATTTTTGAAGACCTATCCATAGATACCCCACACGTATGGGTTTGATGAAAATTTTTTATTTGGTTTTCAGTTCTAAGTATGGGGACCCCCTTAATTTATTGTTTTTTTTCTATTTTTGTGTGAAAATCCTAATGCGGTTTACAGAATACATCTACTTACCAAGTTTCAACAGTATAGTTCTTATAGTTTCGGAAATAAGTGGCTGTGACATACAGACGGACAGACAGACAGACAGACAGACAGACAGACAGACAGACAGACAGACAGACAGACAGACATGACGAATCTATAAGGGTTCCGTTTTTTGCCATTCGGCTACGGAACCCTAAAAAGCAGAAAACATCCCGTGTTTTATTAAATAAAAAACCGGTCAAGTGCGTGTCAGGCCACGCGCAGTGTAGGGTTCCGCAGTTTTTATAAAAGCCAAGTGCGGGTCGTATTCGCTGACTGATAGTTTCGTACCATGCACTAAAAGCCAAACATACCTACCTAATTTTGCACGGAAAGATTTAATATTTTTTTTTCGGGATTTGGATAACACTTGTCATAGCCGGTGTTTTGAGTTTAAATACAGGACACAAAGTTACACTTCTCATTCACCACAAAAAAAATAATGTAATGTAACAATAGCGCGATACAACTGATGTTTAGCGCCCTCTATCGAGATTTCTATGGAGTTGTTCGAAATTTTCGAGTCAAATACAATTGGTCGACTATAACTCGTAAACTTGTAAAGCCCACTTAAGTGTGATAGTTTTCCTTTAAACTTCGTTATATATAGGTACTATTGCCGTGACATTTAAATTTCTAACTACAACCGTTTAGTTGGTAGAGGGCTTGACTCTAACGAAAATTGGTACTTTAAAGCTTGATAACTCACGAACGGTTAACTTAATCAAAAAACGGTCTTCTCAAACCGATAATAATTAAAAAAAAAAGGAATTTAAAAATAAAGACCTATCCAACGATATCCCACACTATGGGAAGGACGAAAAAATAAATTATAATCCCCACTTTACATGTAGGGGAGATACCCTAAATAATAGTTTTTTTCAAAATTTTATTTTATCACTTTTTCGGCGTCATTAACGTGTATACTCATGCCAAATTACAACTTTCTAGTACCAATAGTTTTTGAGCTAAACCGCGGACAGACAGACAGACAGACGGACATGGCGATACTAAAAGGGTTCCCTGTTGACTACGGAACCCTAAAAAAGATTTTACTTTTACACAATTTAAACCATCCGACATCGGATGTCCGAAGTTGTAAAATTCTAATGCGCACAAGCAAGGGAAGATCCATATTAATATCAACATTTTCCACTAAAATGAAATTCTTAGAACTGGAAAGAGCGCAAAGGGCTCTCTTGAAAGTGATGTATTTTAAATCGTATCGATTCCCTACTGAAAACCTTTACTCACTTAGTGGCCTTCTCACAATCAGAAAATTATATGTGCTACATGCAGTTTTAAAATTACACAAAACTCTCCCTTATGATTCCAACCTCGCCAAAAAAAGGAGAAAATATCTTGTTGCACCAGAAGTCTCGGTAAAAACCTCATATGCGACAAGACAGTACACCAGACAATCCTCTTCACTCTACAACAAATTGAATAAACTTATAAACATTTATCCTATGAGTTTTCAGGAATGCAAGAAATATCTAATAGACTGGCTAAAATCCAAGAATTATGACGACATTGAAACTCTCTTACATAGTATCTTGTGATAAGTTAACGAGCGACATACACCCACGTACACACATGCACACACACACACACACACATACACACACGCACACACACACACACATACCCTCCTAGATTTAAGATGAATTTGTTTTTGTATGTAAACTCCTACATTATTATTGTTTCTAGTTTTAGAAGAGCGGGGTCTCCTAGCACAGGTATTTATCTTACTTAAAAGGAGGCCTCTATGTAAGATTATATATGTAGAAGTTTGTAAAGTTAATTGAAAATAAAATTTATTATTTATTATTATTTATTATTTCGATGCAAGTACAAAAATAACTCTACCTAATTCCGACCTCTGGTAATAAATTATGTAACATTTTAATCAAATTTAATAGGCAAAAGGGAGCCGGTACAAAAAAAAACCGGTTTGTCAAATACTCGTACTACGAACATCATTAGTGATAAAATCGCCCGTTGGTAAACATGCGTACATATTGGCCGTGTGTTTTGTTTTTATTCTTATATTTAAATCAAATTTCGCCTTTACCAGTAAATACAAAAGTCAAAACTAGGCCCGATACAAAAGAAAATACAATTGTGATTAATAATACCGAAGCTGATGTCGAAGAAAGAGTATTAAAAGATGGTTATAACATTATTTTGGAGTATAAAAGTGACAATTATAAGGAAAAAGTGAATATCCCTCATAAAGTGTTTAAACGTTTAAGTAATCCACAAAGTAATGAAGTTATTAAGGCAGGATGTCCAAGTGGAACAGTGAGGGTCGGATCGTCTTGTATAAAAAGTGACAATTAATCTAGGGACACTCATCACCATCTGCACAGCCTTTTCCCAACTATCTTCCAGTCTAACGGATGCAGCTGAAAACGAACATGCGACAACACACACATGGGCATGTGTTTGAGCGACTATTTATCTGACTTTCACAGCCCAGTTATGGGTATCACGATTTTGCCAAAACCGAAGACATCAAGACAACACTATAAGAAATTGGCACAAAACTTGTATACTCCAATAATATGCATGAAAACATGACGACACAACGGTATCCTCTGAAGGAAATAGAAACGAGGAAGAAAAAAGATTCGTTTATTTGGCACACGACACAAACACATAGAATTTAAAAAAAAATACTTGAACCTAAACACAGAAAAAAAAGAACGAAAAGATATTTGATGTGTGTCACACGACTGTACCAAATAGGCCCAGTTCAGCGAAATGCCGAGCAACTAGTATACGGCAGAAATGAACCGAGGGGACACCCACAACATGATGGCTGATGAAGAAGTCTTTCTTTGTGGAGCAGACGTAACATGACCTTCTTTTGAAGTAGCTGCGTCTGTACCAGTACCAGGCCGGGCAGGCAGGCAGGTGACATATGACTGAACCCAGGACCCCACGTGAACGTGGGGTCGTTTTAATCTATAGTTTACCAGTTTTTTTTTGTATTTTTGAACACCATTATTTTAATCAGGTTTGCGATTAACATAATAAATTAATTATTCACAATATTACTTAAAAACTTGAAATAAATACAGGCTTAATTTAAGGTATGTTAAGGAAAAATAGTATCAATAACTATAAAATGCCGTGTTTCTCATTTATTAACCATATTACGTGGTGACCGAGTGGTAGAAAGAGTCGACATGAAGAACATTTACGTTGCGTTAATTTTTGTGTTTATACTGCACGTTTTTGAAAAGTATTGGATCCCAGAAGCCGATGAAATGGAAGCGACGATGAAAGCCTCGACATTCAGGGAAATTTGGAAATCATTTCACAATGATTTCGACAAAAGTTTTGACTAAACTGGATAAACAGAAGAACAATGGGAGTCGTGAAACACAGAGCACAGGAAGGAGCGTCGCATCATCTGCCAAACCATTTCCTATGTTGGAATTGGCTTCCAGTCAAATCAGGATGCAGCTGAATACCAGTATTTTACACGGAGCGCCTGCCAATCTGACCTCCACAATCCAGTTACTGGTTACTTGGTAAGACTGGAACGTCTGGAAGAAGTACTGCTACAATTCGTGGTGTCAAAAGTGTGATGAGGATGGAATACTGCTTTTGTTCTAATTAAATAATTTAAAATTGTTTGAGTGTATTTTTGTTCTATTTCATAAAAAATTAAGTCCACCGGTATCGGGAACAAGGTCCAAGCTACCAGCTATCAGTGCTCCAAAGAAAGAAGCCTCCTAACAATACGAGCCGTGTCCAGGAGTACCGCTTTCTGAATGAAGCCCTTGATCCAGCTGCCTAACAAGAACGTCCTCAGGTATTAGTCGAGGGTATTGGATGAAACGACTATCGGCACAATTATCACTAAGTTCACACCCCACACGTCGACAACCTGGGGATCCAAGTCAAAATACTTGATTGTTTATCTTTCTTGGTTTTCAAGAGGTCATGCTGGAGCATTACACTGAGAGCCAACCCCAACATAGGGAAAAGGCAAGGCAGATGATCATGATGATTGTTCTAGTTCATAATATAAAGTGAACACCTAGAGGATAATACTTTATCCTAAAGGTGTTCACTTTATGTCCTCATTCAAAATCAAAATATTTTATTTTATATAGGCCTACATGGGCAATTATAAAACGTCGACAAAAGGTGCACGGTTCGGGTTGGTTCCCTATGGAGAAGAACCGGCAAGAAACTCCATGGTTACACTTTTAAAATCATTTGGTTTTACAATATTTGAATGTTACAGCGTTAGTACTTAAGTATGGGAGGACAGCGTAGGCCCGACAATAAGTCGTTGCTTAGTACAAAAAGACATTGACCAATTAATTACGCATTTGTATGAGATTTTCACAGAGGCCTTGGACAGAGTAAGATAAACCCTGTCCAAAGCCTCTATGAAAATCACATTGAATCGGTATCTTATCCTGGAATATTTAAAAAGTATATAACAAATCAACTTGTTATACATTTAACATCAACATAAAATCAGGTTTTATTAACATTTAAATTAATTTGCCTTCATGGTAAGCAGGCGTAACGAAAACAAAGAAATATATTTGTTTGTTCCAGGGACAAAAAAATATATTTCTTTGTGACGTACCAAATGCCAAAAAAAAAAACATTAGACATTCATTGCGTAAATACTTATAACTATTTGGGAGTATGAGGAAAAGGGTGTAAAGTTCCTCGATACTCCATAGAAAAGGGAGGATCCTCCGACAAGACGGGTGTTAAGTCTGGTGGGCTATTGCCCGACAGTTGTTGTCTGTGTTGGTTGTTTTCTATATATTCTTAAGTCGAAGATAACTTTACTTGCGAGATGTAGATCATGTTAGTTCTTCTGTTATGTCATAGATGGCGCTGTAATACATTTCGTTGTACGTTGCTGTAGTAGGTACTTTTTGTAGTGGCGCTACAAATAGAATAGGACATGTTTATGTATCCTTAAATAAATGGCAACTTGACTGCTAGTGTTATTTACTTCCGTGATTCTCGTTTCCTCTGTATGGTGTCGGACGTAAAGAATAGCACCATCCCATATCTTCCTGTGGGTGTCGTAAGAGGCGACTAAGGGACTGCCAGAGAATGGGCAGCAGCGTTCTCTGTGCTTTTGTAACAACCGTACTGCGATCGCCAACCCGCCTGCCAAGCGTGGCGATTATGGCACAACCCCCCAAAACGTCAATGTGGCGACACTTGGGGAGGCCTATGTCCAGCAGTGGACGTCTTTTGGGCTGAAATGATGATGATACGTCACTCACGGACTACTGTCTGCGTCGCCGACCTACTAATCCTAGGCCAATGCTCTTTTTACCGTATGTTTTGTTCTTAATGTTATTTAAACCTGTTTTTTATGATTTCAAAAATCATAATTTTAATCAGGTTTTCGATTAACATAATAATAAATAAACATTTAAATATTGCTTTATTTTTGTAAGGCTGCGGCTATATTAGCGGGATTGATTTCTCGTGAGCATTTCTTCAAATTGAATAGCTGGGCACACCACGTTTGTATGCCATCCGTGTTGCCGACATGTCAGTAACTACGTGTTTCAGTGATATGCCAGTGCCTTGGTGTGTAAGCTCCTTTAAACTAACCTGGGCCAGAGATAGGTAACGTAATTGTACCGAAGTGCCTAATCATTAACACCGAAGTTATGAATTTTGAAAATTTTGGTAATTTTCTTATAAAATTGAAAAGCGGTATTATGATTTTCCGACGACGTGCTATACATAAATTATTCTGGTCTTAGCTCCTGCCTAGATTTTTTCGGTTAGGGTCGGCTTTTATTTTAACCGGATTCAGCTGAATAACATAATTATTCTGTAATCTTCTATTGATTTACAAAATTACAAGTCGTTATACACTTTTTTAACAAACACGCACATGACTGATGGCATTCAGTCTTACCAAGAGGTATCAAATAACTCAGTTATTGGGTTGTGGAAGTAAGATAGGCAGTCGCTTCATGTAAAATACTGGTACTCAGCTGCATCCGGTTAGACTGGAAGCCAACCCCAAGATAGTTTGGGAAAGTCTAGGCAGATGATGACATGACTGATGGCATTGTCTTGGTCTGGGTGTAGTAATGACAAATTATTGACAATAGCATCGTCATCTCAATTTAAGTCATGGCACACAACGTCGATAAACGTGGATAAGGGACGCACATAACCGGGAAGAGTGGCAGAAAAAAGGGGAGGCCAATACCCAGCAATGGGTGATTCCGGGCTGAAATGATGAATCGATGATAACGCAAGGTCGCACTTCGTACTCGACTTTGTCCGAAACAGCAAAGGAGTTATCCAATTTCACACATACGATGTTAACAAGTTTAGATTTCTTACTATCTATTTGAGAGCAGCGGTGGCCCAGTGGTGGCAGCTTCAACTTACGAGCAATAAGCCGTGGGTTCGAACCCAGGCAGGCGCATTACTTTGTGTAAATTATTTCATCACCGCTGCCCTCAAAAACGGTGAAGGAAAACATCGTGAGGAAACCGGCATGTCCTAGAACAAAGAGTTCGAAGACATTTGTGACATCTACCAACCGGCACTGGGCCCGCGTGGTAGATTACAGCCCACTCCCTCTCATAGAGAGAAGACCTGTGTCCCAGCAGTGGAAACATAATAGGCTGATGATGATGATGTTTATCTATTTGAAATAAAAATATTCAGTTCAACCAGTGTATACGGAAGCTTTGGTTAATTCTAATAGCCTATCATATAATAATTATAGTCTCGTCTAAGGCGATAACCCGATTCGCTCGCTCATGTAGTCACAGCGTTAAGCGTTGGAATAAATACGTGCTTAATTATTCTACTTAATTATGCAATGCATTAAGGCAAAATAAATAAACTATAAAATGCCGTGTTTGCCATTTTGTAACCATATTACGTCGTGAACGAGAGCTAGAAGCAGTCAACATGAAGAACGTTTACTTGGCGTTAATTTTTGTGTTTATATTCCAGTATATAGGCGTGCACGCCTTAGATACATATTGGATCCCAGAAGTTGACGAGGAAGCGACTACGAAAGCCGTCTCGTCATTCAAGGAAATTTGGAAATCATTAAAAGAAAAGACTGCGTAAACAGAAGACTAATGGAAGTTGTGAATCGCAGAGCACGAGAAGGAGCGCCGCATCATTTGCTAAGTCTTTTCCCAAATAAATTAGAGTCGGGTTTCAGTTAAACCGGATGCGACTGCCAATCTGAACTCCACCATCCAGTTACTGGTTACTTGGTAAGACTGGAACGTCTAGAAGAAGTATGACTAAAATTCGTGGTGCCAAAAGTGTTGTGGTTGGAAATCTTCTCTCAGACCGTCTTCAAAACCAGTTTCTGTGCTTCATTGCTGTTGTAGTGAATGGTGAAAAGTTTGACTCCGCCACCGAGGCCTCCCCGTGCTCTATGCGATATCTGATTGTGATAACGTGTGATAAGGTTATAACTAGTATAAGGAACACTGCTTTTGTTCTAATTAAACAATTTAAAATTGTTTGATTTTATTATTTTTCTATTTCATAAAAAACCCCGACCCAAAAAAAAAAATCCAAGCGTCGTAGCGTCGGGGGACCGCTAAGTAGACCGCTTAGCACATGCACAAAATTGTTGTTTTTGTTTTGTGCATGTGCTAAGCGGTCTACTTAGCGGTCCCCCGACGCTACAATGTTTGGGTTAATTTATTTTTGGTTTTTTATAGGTTTTATGTGTCGCTATTTTAATTTTTATTTTTATTTCATGCTTTTTAAATTTATATTTTTTCTTCTTAGCCTTGACTGTCCCACTCCTGGGCACATTATTATTATAATTTATTTATATATCAGACTACATATAAAGAGGTCCACTGTGTTAGTAACAATATAACTTAGCCTATGTTAGTACTTAGTAACAAGAATAGATCGAGTGCGATTGGTCAGCGCCCACACTAGCGGGCTGTCTGCCCGGGCGGCTATCGATTGCAGGATAGTGTTGAGACTCCTACGCAAACGCAACCTACGGAGTAGCGAGGTAGATTTTTTACGCCACAACGCCTCAAACCTGGCAGTGCGTGCGTAGGCAAACATTGCTGATGAATTAAAGAAGCGTGGCAGTCGCAACACCCGTACCGTAAAAACATTATTATATTGGATACGCAGAACATCCACAGGTCTCCCGCCTTTAGCGATGTGCAATATGCCTTAAAAAGAACTATTTTAACTGAGGCAAACGAGAAAACCTACTGGCCAGCAAACTCGCCCTAACTGATAATTCTCTGCGCTCCCTCTCTAGATCCAGGTCATCTTTCAGATCAACCATAACCAGGTGGCCCAGGTATTTAAATTTGTATACCCTGTTTATCGGGTGACCTTTTATTAATGCACGGCACCGTGGAACCCATATGGGTTAGTTACATCATCCGCCGTTAAGTCCCCGAGGAACCCAAATGGGTTACATTCATACCGGCAAACTTAAACTCTAATCGTACGTGCAGTAGGGATCAATGTCGTCAGCGATCACGTAATGCGCGATGCCCAAAAGGGGCCCTCAAATGGGACCAAAGGATTCGGATGGGGTTAATAAGGTTAAAAGAAGAGGGACTGTAGTAGGACATCTGCTGCCAGACCTGAAGACCATGAATTTTGTCTTACTGCTGTTGTAAATTAATCCATGAGTCACAGCATACGACTCACACACGTTGAGTAGCTTTCGGAGAGCACCGATCGAGGGAGCCAGCAGCACCATGTCGTCCGCATAGCATAGCTTATATTGTTTGTATTCGCTCAATCAGTGCATTGACATACAGACTGAAGAGCAAAGGTGAGGACAGCCCCCCCTGCCTCAACCCGTACTCCGGCCGGCATGACCCCGACAGCTCACCCGCCCAACGCACCTGAGTCTCCTGGTTCATATACCAGTGCTTAAGGAGCAATATGAACTCTGGCAGTAGCGCCGTCTCCTTTAGTTTTTTCCAAAGAATGGGACAAGATCAAAGGCCCTAGACAGATCATGCCCGTCATGACCAGGCAATTTGTCATCTTCTGCATTATGTGCCTGATCTCCTTTGCACGAATGACAGGTGTCACCTCCGCATGTTCGGGCCCAGCATCGAATACCCCGCACGGCAGCCTCAGTGTCGACTTAATCGTGTTTTTTTTCTAAAACATATTCAGCTATATCCTAAGGGCAGGACATCCCGTCGACGCTCACAGGAATGCCAGGCTTCAGGGGTTCCACCTATTATTAACTTTTCAAAAACCTTTTAAATCCGATTTAGCATGGTAGTGCACACAACTCACCAGATCCGTGATCTCCCACATTTTCTATGCTGTCACTTGGGATATAAAAACTTACGATTAGCACTGGCCTATCGTTCGTGTTGCCAGTGATTACATACGGGACCGAAACGTGGCCGCTCACAATGGGCCTCATCAGAAGGCTCAAAGTCACCCAAAGGGCAATGGAGAGAGCTATGCTCGGAGTTTCCTTGCGTGATCAAATCAGAAATGAGGACATCCGCAAGAGAACCAAGGTTACCGACGTAGGCCGAAGAATTGCCAAACTCAAGTGGCAGTGGGCAGAGCACATTGCTCGCAGAACAGATGGCCGATGGGGCCGAAAAGTTCTGGAATGGCGACCGCGAACCGGGAGACGATGCGTTGGAAGGCCTCCCACTAGGTGGACCGATGACCTGGTGAAGGTTTCGGGGATCCGCTGGATGCGAGTCGCACGGCACCGGTCAATGTGGCGACACTTGGGGGAGGCCTATGTCCAGCACGTCCTTCGGCTGAAATGATGATGATGATGATGGTTCGTCGTGAGACAAATTGCCGCAATACGTGGATTAGGGCACGCAATCACTGAAATACAAGGGAATACCGCCTTACGCCACAGTAGCGCAACTCCGTGGAAGGGACGACCTCTGATGATGCCGGCCGCCGTGTCCATCGCAGACGTTCCCGTGTTTCCGAAGTTCTCATGCACGCTGGACTGGTACGGTGACTTTTCAAGCTGCGACCACGCCTCTAGCAGCGCGATAATGTCCGCAAGACTGCAAACCTGTTTTAAACCCTCAATAGACCACTTGATGTTTTTGTTTGAGGGGAGTGCACCCCCCCTGGCGATGCCCATAGTAAGAAGTGACAAGATTATTTAAATTTCGAATCAACCAGACCTGTGGAAGTTGTTTTTATCCCCTCATCAACTAGAAAAGAGGTGATGATCTTCAAACGGCTGCATAGATTTTCTCAAAACATAGCTAAGAACACTCTCGATTTAAACACCTGTCAAACGAAACCAATTTTATCAAAATCGATTTATCCTTTTAGGAGCTACGATGCCACAGACAGGCACAGATACACACGACAAATTTAGAACACCCTTATTTTTTAGGTCGGGGTTAAAAATAAAAGCCCACCGGTATCGGGAACTAGGTCGAAGCTACCTACGGTGAGGGCTCCAGAGAGAGAAACAACAAACAATACGAGTCATGTCCAGGAGTACTGCTTTCTGAATGAAGCACTTGATCCTGCTGACCAACGAGAGCCTCCTCAGGTATAAGTCGAGGCTCTTGGCAATTAGGCCATTGGCTGAAATGATTATCAGCCCAATGTTAACTACCCACACAAGTCAAGATACTAGATTTGTTTATCATTCTTAGCATTCACGAGGTTCTCGTCATGCGAGACCGTTCGACTAGAAGCCGATCCCAACTATGTTGGGAAAAGGCTAGACAAATGATGATTTACAGAGACGCCCGCATTGAATCGCCATCTTATCCTAGATATTTAAAAAATAAATAACAAATCAACTTGTAATATTTAAAATCAACATAAAATCAGGTTTTATTATCATTTGGAACTCCTTCATGGTAAACAGGTGTGACGTTATGTTGCATTACGTCATAGTCAATCATAACAAGTTGTTTGTTTTACAATCAAAAGGAGCAATTTATCCCCATCATGAGTTCTGTAAACAGCTAAATACACTTCATCATCATTCTCTTGCACTTATCCCAATTTATTTGGGGTCGGCGCAGCATGTCTTCTTCTTCCATACTTCTCTATTACTTGTCATCTCATGAGATACCTCCTTTCTTGCCATATCATCCTTCACACAGTCTATCCATCGTTTCTTTGGTCTTCCTCTGCCTTTATACCCATCCACATTCATACTCAAAACTTTCCTCACGACATTTTCCTCATTCCTCCTCATCACATGCCCATACCAAGACAACCGATTACCACACATCTTTTCAGTCACTGGTGCCACTTTCAGACTTTCTCTAATGTACTCATTCCTTATTCTATCCATAAACAGCTAAACTTAATACCTAATTTTGTGTTACCCAGTACTAACTGGGTGTGGAGGTCGATAGGCAGTCGCTAAATGTACAAAGCTGGGATTCAGGTGCATGAGATTAAACTGAAAACCGACCCCAACATAGCTGAGACAGGGATAGGTAGATGACATTTAACACCTACTAAACAGAATGTACAACCGTACTGCGATCGCCAACCCGCCTGCCAAGCGTGGCGATTATGGCAAAACCCCCAAAATGTCTATGTGGCGAAACTTGGGGGAGGCCTATGTCCAGCAGTGGACGTCTTTTGGGCTGAAATGATGATGATGATGAAACAGAATGAAAAAAAAAAACATATATATCACACAGAACAAATAGTTTAATCATCAGAAACACAGATATTATTAAATCTAGTATAGCCTTGGCCACACTCGTTCGCGACAAAGAAATCGCTTGCTGGAGTAGGTTTACAGTCAGGGGATGGTTTAACTCCTGGAGTTTCCTTCTGCCCTGGTACTGGTAGATGAGAACTGATTGCAAGACTGAACATCAGGCACAAAAGAACGACGTATATGTACTTCATTTTCACTGTTTTCTGCACTGATACACTATTTATTTATTAAACAATTCAAGCACACAAAATTATTTATTCCTATTCAACGTGGCAATGCTACCAGTCTTCTAGCCGCGACAGTGATGTGGAGGAGTCACTTTGACGCCCAAGTGTTATTATTTTTTCGATTGTTTTTATTTAAATTTAGTTTACCAAATACTTTTTCAACACACAATTGTACAAAGACAGACTTAACGATTGAATGCATTCTGAGTAGAATACATTGCTTTTATACGGCTTAGCTTTTTACCTAATTAACAAAAACCAGTTAAATTTCATGACATATATTTTATAACTGATGTTCAAATCTTTTATTTAATATCATTCTATAACTATTTTGTTTTGGAGTCGTCGGGAATACAATTTTGAAGCACATGGCAATTAGCCAATTAGATACGCACAGCTCCATTATGTTCTCCCCCCCCCCCCCCAAAAAGACTTGTGCGTTCAAATCCGTGTAGGACCTAGTTGGTTTTTGTATTTGGCAAAAACATTTTATTGTAATTAATTTAATGTTTTAGTGAATAAATAAGTTTAAGTTTATAATTTTTTTAAACACTGTTTTTATTATTGATTTTTTCAATAAAACGTTAACACTTCTATTATTGGGTATAACGACTAGCAATAATAGGCTTATCATTTACAAAAAGTTCTTCGTCGTATAAATAGTTTGGAGGTTTCAAGACTCACTTGACGTGCATGAGGTTGCTTTTTGTTATGCAAACTATATTTTTTTCAATTTTAGTTTATTTATATTTAAGAAAAATAAAATCCTTTCATAAAATTTATTATTGCTATTATTTAACAAAACTTTGATCTTATTTTACTAAAAGATTTATTTTATATTTCACAATTTGATTTGATAATTCACAGTTATCATAATACACATATTTTGCCTACCGACACAAACGGGTCCCAAGACAAGTGACATGTTACTTACGCAAACCATAAAATAGGAAGGGTTAAAAATATTTTAGAATAACATAAGCTAAATTTATAACCCGAGGGTATAGGATTAATTTTAGAAAGAAAACCTAAGTAAGTAAAATTACTGGATACCCAAAAATTTTAACATCTATCGATTTGACAGAGACCTAAAGATAAAGTGACTCGGACGATATTACGTACGAATTTCATCGCAGTGTTCAGGGGCTCGCTGGCTAATTTGTTAAACCAGCCGGTATTGGTAAGACGCAGCTCGGTGAAGCGATGGTTCGAAACCGGGTCGAAACACTGAGTTCTATTTGAAAGTATTCTTAAGATTATTCGAAACGAATTCAATGTTGTAGCAATGGAACATTTATACTTGAGGGGTTAGCACATACTGACGCTGTCTGTATAACATAATTCGTTTTTTTTTTTTAAATCTAATAACTTGATTTGAGTGCAGAAAAATGCATACGAGGAAAATGTTTGATTAATAAATTAAAGTGCACAGAGTCACCGCTCTGGCATCATCTAGAGGTCACGATTACGTAACTTAACGTTTCGCCTGTACTCCCCGAAGGGTAAAGCTGAGGTGTCACTAACAGTCCAACCACATTTCACCAGTTATGTTAAAGTCCTTTGTAATAGGAGGCGATCCCATTGCCATCAACCGAGCATAAATCTTAGAGTCCGTGGCTTGTGATTTTTTCTTGAATCAAATCAATTTTTAGAATTTTTAAATCAGAATCATACTTAATTACATCAGTCATAAAATATGAGTCTAGATTTAACCTGTTATTCATTAATTGAGCAAAAAGTAGAACACCTATAAAAGCAATGTTTCATATTCAGAAATCATTCAATCTTAGTCTGCCATTGCATTTGTGTGTTCAAAAAGTATTGAACTAAATTATAAAAAAACACTTTGGCGTTAAAGTGACTCCTCCACATCACTGTCGTGCCTAGAAGACTGGTAGCATTGCCACGTGGAATGAAAATAAATAATTGTGTGTGCTTGAATTGTTTAATAAATAAATAGTGTATCAGTGCAGAAAACATTAGCAATGAAGTACATATACGCGGTTTTCCTTGTGTGTCTGATGTTCCGTCTTGCAATCAGTTCTCCACTACCAGTACCAGGGAGCAAGAATGCAACAAGAGATAATACATCCATACATTTAGATTGGCAAACTACTACATCAAGAACGGTAATAACCGTGAACGACTGTGCTCAAAACTTTACTAGATTTAATAAAATCTGTGTTGCTGATGATTAAACTTATTTGAGATTGATAATATACTTACTTTTTTTTATTCTGTTTCATCTGCCTAGCCTTTTCCAAAACTTTGTTGGGGTCGGCTTCCAGTCTAACCGCATGCAGCTGAATACCGGCCGGCGTTGTACACAACTCAGTTAGATCTGGTTATTGCTAAACTAGGTAATAATATTATTAATAACACTTGCAACGGGATTCTTACCATCCCGGTTAATTTTATCCCGTTGCAAGTGTTTTTAATAGTGTTAGTGACCATGTCAGTTAAAACTTATAAGTAATAATATGTTTTAGCAGTACACCATTGACTACTCCTCTTTTTATTTAAAGTTCTTAGTCTATCCAGACATTGTCTTGAAGATTTCGCTATCACCGATAAGACCTCCATCTAAAACCACAGAATTGGCAAAATTGTAACATACACACATCAAAAGTGTCTAGGGATCAACATATATTTTTGCAATAACTTTTCTCCTGATTGATATTAATTAAAATTTTCTTTAAGGATTCATCAAATAAAGTGTTTTCGTTTGTCACAGTAACGATAAACCAAGTCACCTTTGCATTAATAAAGAAATTTGCCATTTTCTAATAAAGGGATTTTTGACATTTGAACCACTAACATTAAAGTTCGAAAAAAAGACTGAAATAACAGTTTTCTTTAAAAATTTATTGGGTAACTTAAACAATTAATAATCCGTGTTTCTACCGCGAACACTAACAACACAAGAACATCGGTTTGGCATACTCAAAATGAGTTCATCCAAATCACGCTGTGGAATGGCCGCCCATGTTCGTTGCAACAACAAAAAAAAGGTCTTCTTGCGACTGGATACCCTCCATATTCGGCAAAGCTCTTCTCTGTAGCATATCCCATGCATGCTCAATCGGGTTCAAGTCTGGCGACTGAGCAGGCCAGGGCAGGACATTGATGTTAGCTGCGGCGAGAGTCTGTCTTACAACTCTTGCGGTGTGCGGTCGTGCATTATCATGCATTAACTGAAATAAGGGACCGATTTGCACTTGTAGAGGAACGATGACGTCTGATACAATCGTCTCAGCATAAATTTGAGCGTTGAGGTTGCCTCTGATCCAAATCAACTCAGTTCTTCCGCCGATCCAAATACCCGCCCATACCATGATGGTTCCACCACTATAAGGATGGACTTCCTGGCAGGATTTTAATCGCTGTTGGCGTCCAGGGGTTCTCCAGTGTCGTATACGTCTTGTATCCGGTCTCATACCAAAACGAGACTCATCAGAAAAGCACACGAAACGCCATTGTTCTTCTGCCCAATTTCTGTGTTCAAGAGCCCATTGATATCGAATCCTACGATTGTGCATTGCTATAGGTGGTACCCGTAGCGGTCTTCGGGAATGAAGGTTCACTTCATGCAAGCAGTTTCTGACTGTTTGGTCGCTAATTAAGTTCCCTGAAGAGTGATGAAGCCTCACGGCTAACATCATGGCGGTTATTGTTGGAGCTCTTCGAGTTAAGATTTGAATGTATCGGTCTTGTCTCCGTGTGGTGCAGCGATACCGTCCTCCATGGCGCTCAGCCACGGTACCAGTGCTTCGGTAACGTGTCCAAAGTCGACTGATAACACTCTGACTTGTATTCAGAGCTAAAGCCACAGTACGTTGCCGGGAACCAGCTTCTATCATTCCCACGGCTCTGAGCATTTCTTCCCTGCTTAAATGACGTCGCCGCTCCATAATAACGTTGGTTTTAATCAGTAGTAGGGAAACAGTAGCACTAATAATGTCTTCAATGCGTTGTATGTTTTTAAAAGGAAAATATTGACAGCTGATTTTCATCTTTTACTCGAATTTGATTCACAGTTCCTGATTCAAATTATGAAATGCACCAAAAAGGATCCATATAAATTTATAAAATCATAAATTTATTACAAAGCCACATCTCAATCTCAAGAAATCCGCATAAAAATGCTTGATCCCTAGACACTTTTGATGTGTGTAGTTATGCTATTCTTTTGGTGAACTTTAAAATATGTCCATTTAAACTGAATTATTATTTGAGTTGATTAATGTGTTTTAAGGAACACGTGTGCCCTTAGCGTGTAGTCGCTTAGTTTGTAAGTTTTTATGCCCTGGCTGGAGGCCTTACTCTTAAGGCACCCACAGGGTAGTCCGGTTAAGCAGACGACAACCTCCTAGGTTGAACTGCGAGACGCCAATCACAAAAAAAAAAATAAGGAACACTAAAATAGAAGTTTAATTATTATTGCACATTGGAATGTTAACTCTCAGCGCTGAGTTGAGGGTTGAAAACCCATCGGTTTAATTTTATTTATGCATTCATTTATATAATTAGCTAACCGTAGCTGGAAACGGGTATTTTTAAAGCTAGTAGGTATCCAGCTCTAACTGACGGCCGGTCGCTCGACCATTTTTCAACCTTATAACTCAGGGTATAAAAGTGAAAAGCGGTTGACCATCAGTGAGTGCGGCAGTACGTAGCAATAATGCGATATAAAGTGACAAAAATCACGTAAGAAGCGTAAATAATATAATAGCCCTAAATAGCAAGAAAATTGCTTAGTAATGTGTTGGCATAAAGTCTATTCAAAAACTTGTTTCCAAATTGATTGATGTTCTTTCCACATTAACGAATATCAGATTTATCTTAGTGATAGTTTAGTGTAATAAGTTAATTTTAAAATTACTAATAGTATTGAAAACCCATGAAAATGCTTGAAGTGGTAGTGAAAACTGAACTTTACGCATAATTTGCGTGTTTGGAAACTAAATCGCCAACGCAATATAGTTATGACTGTTCAAAATGAATAAACAAACACATATAATTTAAGTACATCATCATCATTATCAAAAATATCCATCAGTAAAAATATGCCTTCGAATATTTAAATAAAAAAGGTAATCGTTTACCCCATCAGTACACTTTGAATTTTGAAGGAAAATAGTCGGCATGAAGAACATTGCAGTGTTATTTTGTGTTGCTCTAATCACAATAACGTGTGGTCATCCTAGTGAAGTTTCTACAGGAGGGACGGAAGCGCAAGGAGGACTTAATCCCGGAAATAATCAAGAACAACCTTCCACTTCGATGTTTAACGTGGACCCATGTCCGGAAAACGGAGCTAGAGTAGGCTCAACATGTGTTCGTAGAGATTAAATAATAATAATAATCCATTTATTATCAGGTTACAAAGTCCCATCAATAAATATCTTACCTTATTAAAATGGATTCATACTAAAAGTGTGTTTTTTTTTCATGTTTTGTGAAAGTGAAACTTTGAGGTGCTCGTGGCTACATAATAATAGCAGCTCGGGTTAATCTTTAGGATAAGCCGCGCTTGCCTAGTTTGGTCCGAGGATGGGTGACCAACCGGTGTCCATAGGTACTAATAATCAGACCTAATTTAGAAGTCCCGTAAAAAAAAAAACGTGAAAACTGTGTCAAGGTCTAAATTCGACGAATTTCAAGTTATTCATAAACGAAAATAAAATATTCCAGAAGAAATAAAAAACAAGCTACGTGCAAAATTGGCTACGTCTAAAAGTCAGTTTTCTAGTTTCGTACACGCTCCGTTACACAAGTATTAAATGTTCGATTTTTAAGCATAAAATTGCATAGAATAAAAAATTGCATAAAATCTACTATATAAAAATAAGTCGGGTTTTCCTTCCTGACGCTATAACTCCAGAACGCACGAACCGATTTCCACGGTTTTGCATTCGTTGGAAAGGTCTCGGGCTCCGTGAGGTTTATAGCATAGAAAATTCAGGAAAGGTAGGGTAGGGTAGGTAGGTAGGTAGGGTAGGTAGGTAGGGTAGGGTAGGTAGGTAGGGTAGGGTAGGTAGGTAGGGTAGGGTAGGTAGGTAGGGTAGGTAGGTAGGGTAGGATAGGTAGGTAGGGTAGGGTAGATAGGTAGGGTAGGTAGGCAGGGTAGGGTAGGTAGGTAGGGTATGGTAGGTAGGTAGGTAGGGTAGGGTATGGTAGGTAGGTAGATAGGGTAGGTAAAAAGTGCATTGCAACGCATGCCGGGGACAGCTAGTTGCATGATAAATATGACAAAACTGGTTCTAGAGCTCGTTGGTTTAAAGGCCGTAAGCGCGACTGCTGAGCGCAAGTTGATCTCTTAATCGGCCAATGACTTATTTGATTTCTCTATCAGGACTTTTTAGTATGGAGTTAAACTTGATCTATTCTTTTGACTTTTACAGACTTAATGTGGAAGTTAAGTATTTTTTCTATCTGACAATGTGTTTTTTTCATTACTATTTACATTAAAAAACAGTTATAACAAATTAATAAAACAATTATATTATAAAATTATGTACAAGTACCAAAATGGGAAAAGAATAACAGGGCTACAAAAATTCGTCCGCAGTACTGTCTGAAGGCTGGCAGCAATTTCCAGGGCTGCGGGACTGTTCGAAAGAGATACCGTAGTCCTGGAACACAAAGGGCTAAGAAGGAACATGGATGGGTTTTAGCCAATAAGTATAACTCTGACACTCTTCCGCTCCGCCCAGAGCAGGAAGGGTTATTTGATGACCCATCCGAAAAAAAAGGCTGGCAGCAATGCATTGTTGGATGGCAATGCTGAATCTTAAAAAAGCCAAGCAACTGATCACGTGAAGAGTCGACCAACCGCTTGGCAACTTCTCGAAATACTAAATGGGCACTAGGATCCCATGTCCTATGCTAAGTAAGGTTTATTCTTATTAATGCACCACGAGGATCTATTACGTGTTGGTGGATGTGAGATGTCTTCAAGTTTTCTGGTTCTAGGGCAAGACATGCCGGTTTCCTCACCATGGGTTTCCTTCACCATTTTGAGAGCAATGATGAAGAAATAAATTAACACTATGTAAATAGCCGAGTTTCAGACGTTGAAATTCGGAGAGTTCAAAGGTCTTCGATAATAGAAATCGCTTTACAAAATTCAATTGGAATTTAGCAGGGTACCTAACGCAAGGTGATGGCAGGTGGAGCAAAGCTGTGACCGTGGGGCGTTCAAGGACTGGAAAGAGAAGTGTTGGTCGTCCGGCGGCGAGATGGGCAGTTGACATTGTTGCCATTGCAGGATTACCCTGGATGAGGCACAAGAACGTGGAGCTTGGCACAAGAACGTGGAGCTTGGCACAAGCAAAGAGAGGCCAATACCCAGCAGTAGGTGACGTCGGACTGTGGCTGATGATGATGATAAAATTGCCTGACACGGTTTGACCCTTAAAATCTTAAGAGCATTTACGCCTTACGGCATTTAATACAAACTTTCAAGTCCTATTTTCCGAAATGACCGAACCGATTTTAATTAAACTTAATACCCATAAGCAGGTCTTAAAAGTAACTAAAAACATTTACGAAATGTCTTTAAAAAAAAATAGAAATTTCTGTTTCTATAGATTTATAATCGGTATAATTTCGCTGTAACACTATTTTTCGAAAATGTTTTTCAGTAATCTGTTTCGTTAAAACCGGGTCAGTCATTTCGGAAAATTGGGACTTGAAAGTTTGTATGAAATGTCGTAAGGCGTAAACGATCTTAAGCCACGACCGTTTACACTAGGCCACTGCTGTTTTGACTGACTGCAGTTTTTGTTTCCTTATGGTAACCGGTTTCGTCCACCTATTATCACAGAATTACTTCCTCCGAGAATTAGAACCGACTAGCAATTTAACCGGTAGGTTAGCAGTCATGTTACGTAGACTGATTCATCACAACACAATTACAAAAGGGTCGGTTCACACAGTCTAGTCGACGCTAAGCACACTTTATTAATGACTAGCTTTGCTTGCGACTTCGCTCCAGTTATGTACGGAAATTAATCCACTGGGACGTTTCTAATGTAGCCTATAACACTTAGGGAATATGTGGCTTCCCGGTAGTGAAAGCATTTTCGGAATCGGATCAGCAGTTCCGAAGATTACCCCATACATACAAATTTACAAACTTAAAGACAAATTTTACTTCTTTAAAATATTGATGATGATGACTATTAATTGATCATGATAATTAATTATGTTTGTTTTTGTAAATTAGTTTTACAAACACACAGGATGAAGTACATCGATGCACAAACGTATACCACTTATTCATTCCGAACACAGACACACCTTTTTCATCGGTTATTTAAAAAAAATATTGTTCCACATCTTGACCGTGGCACCTATGTAGGAAACAGCAGATTTTTTGATATTAAGTACCGATTAAAAAAACATGTGGTGGGGTTTGGAATGATGCACAAAAGACATCAACGCGCACCAGATTTAAAAAATTAACACTTTTCAAATATCTACTTGAATCTCTATTAAATCAACATATGTACGTGGTAATGGTATTGGCTGTATGGTGTCGGACGTAAAGAAAAGCACCATCCCATATCTTCCCGTGGGTGTAGTAAGAGGCGACTAAGAGACTTGCCAGAGAATGGGCAGCAGCGTTCTCTATGCTTTTGTGACAACCGTACTGCGATCGCCAACCCGCCTGTCAAGCGTGGCAATTATGGCAAAACCCCCCATGTTATGTCAATGTGGCAAAACTTGGAGGAGGCCTATGTCCAGCAGTGGACGTCTTTCGGCTGAAATTATGATGATGATGATGATGTAAGTGGTAATAATTTGTCCTCCCCTCCCCTTCCAGGCTCTATATTTGTGTCATTATCATCATTGAGGATTTACGATGCACCTCACGGCACTGCCTTGCGAGGATTGACTACTAACTAGACAAGTCTATATAGATTTTAAACAGTTTCACATTTCTACAACGATTTTCAAAAATATTTTCGGTAATTGTTGGAATTTTAGGACAAATCGCGATCCCCAACCAATTGAGCTAAAATTTTGTATACATGCTTAGTTTGGATGACAATGCAAGGTTATCTAAGTGACGTCAAATCCAATTTGGCGGACTATTCGGCGGTTATTTTTTGACGTGTGTATCTGTGTGTCTGTCTGTGACATCATAGCTCCTAAAAGGCTGAACCGATTTTGATAAAGTTGGTTTTGTTTGAAAGGTGTCTTAATCGAGAGTGTTTTTAGCTATGTTTAAAGAATATATGCTCAGCCATTTGAAGATTATCTCCTCTTTTCTGGTTGATGAAGGGATATAAACCACTTCCACAGGTCTGGTCGATTCGAAATTTGAACTCTTGTCACTTGTCTCCATGGGCATCACCACGGGGAGGCTTCCGCCCCTCCCCAAAAACTTCGGGATTTTTTTAAATTTATATCTATCTGTTTTCGTTTATTGGCGAGAAGACGCGCTGCACTTAGAAAAGTGGAAGGAATGGGGGGAGGCCTATGCCCAGGAGTGAGACAGTCAAGGCTAAGAAAAAATATATAAGTTTAAAAAGCATGAAAAATAACTAAATTAAAAATTTTAAATTTAAAAAACCTCCGACTAACAATTTTTCTTCCGACATTTTTTTTAGTTGTTGTATAACTGTTTTCTTGTTTACTTTTCCACTACCGTTTTTGCTGATGCTATAACAAATAGTCTACGCCCACTAATTTTTATAAAGCAACTTATTTCATGGTTACTTCCTTGTGTAGAGGCGCTAAAAGGCAAAATAACCAACAAAAAAGAAAAAACAGTATTGTTCTGTCATTTTGCGCAGGTATATACGATTACAATAGAAGATGAATGAACAAATATAAGGAAGTGATAACTTAAGATACTTTTATTTTAGAAAAAGGTTTACGGTATTGTGCAAAAAAATTAAAACCTGTGAAATTGTTAATAAAATCCGATTCAAATAGGAAAATAATATATTTATAATAATTTCACGCGGAGGAAGGTCGAGGGAAAAGCTAGCAAACAGCTAGCTAGTGTAATTGTAAATACACTATTCTTATTAAATGAAAATAACACTTTTTCCAAACAATTTATAGCAAAACATTATTTACTAAGAATTACAAAACTGACTCCTAGTAATGACCAAAGAGTAGAGAGCAAAAACATAGAGTGTATATAATAAAGTTGGGCCCAGATTATACAAGGTGCAGATTTTTTCGTTTCAGCATTTTATAATATACCTTTTGACACGAGGTACATGAGTAGGGTCCGTGGCTTACGCCCCCAGTGGTCGAGGCACCTGTGGCCGACGCCCCCGAATCGATTTATTGTTTTTTCACTCAGTACAGTAATATTGTGGCAGCAAATCCAGAGAAAACAAAGACACAAAATAAACAAGTGACACAGTGATGCCCGTAGCTGTGAACTGGCTCTAATAACCGTAATAGCCCAAAAAGCAAAAACAAAATTCTGTTCAAGTTTTTGCCCATTTATGTTAAAGATCAACAAATATACCGAACTTATCGACACTAGACTTTGAACTCAACAGGAAAACAGACACAATTAAGAACCTTGCAGTGTTAATATTTTGCATTTTATTATTTGCTATTACAAACAGCTATCCCAGTGAAGGGAAACATCGTGAGGACATTGGCATGTCCTAGAACTTCGAATTCCAAGACATCTACCAACCCGCACTGGGCCCGCGTGGTGGATTACAGCCCACCCCCTCTCATAGAGAGGACGCCTGAGTCCCAGCAGTGGGATCATTGTAGGCTGATGATGGTGATGATGATCTCAGTGAAGTGACTACAGAAAAGTTGAAAGTGAATGAAGGGAGCGACGAATCACAGTTAGTTTTATTAGTCACTTATGCATTTTATTAAACTTTCTTCTCGCTTAAATTTAGTAGGTAAGCATCAGATCACGACGGCGCATTACGTCCTCAGGCAGTGTGTGACGATCTTTGCCCATCTCTTCGGATGCACCCGTGCGACGTGGCCTGCCCACTCCCACTTCTGCCTGGCTGTTCAATAAGTATAGGAAGTATTTAATATAACTACTTCGTCTAGTTGTTTTTTTTTTGACGTCTCTGAGTATCATCATCATCATCATTTCAGCCGAAAGACGTCCACTGCTGGACTTAGGCCTCCCCCAACGCCACATTGACATAAGGACATAAGGGGTTTTGCCATAATCGCCACGCTTGGCTTGGCTCGGTTGTTACAAAAGCACAGAGAACGCTGCTGCCCATTCTCTGGCAAGTCCCTTAGTCGCCTCTTACGACACCCACGGGGAGATATGGGATGATGCTATTCTTTACGTCCGACACCATACAGAACCGTCTCTGAGTATAAAGCTACAAATCACTGTTGCGTTTAAGTTTATAATTTGGGTAATGTAAACAGTGAATTTTCACTCCAAAAAATAAGTCGTTTCCCAGCAACTATTTTTGCGTAGAGATAATTGCGCCGTAAGTTTACTTAGTTACTAAAAGTCAATTTATACCTAGCAAGTAGTGAACGAACCACCATATCATACCAATAAGGGTCAATTACAACACATTAGAATACGTTCAAAGTTATGTTTACCTTGGGCAACAAATATCTTTTTCTAAGAAAAGACACGAAGATGAGGTTAAAAGGCGAGTTAACATAACCTGGAATAAATTCTGAATTTGAAACAATCAATTTTGAAACCCTATTAAAAATCAAAAGTCCCTTTAAAACTCAAGAAATGGACTCATGTTTACTACCTTGCCTTACGTATGGCTGCCAAACATGGATATACAATAATGACACTCAAAACAAAATACAAGTATGCCAGAGAGCGATGGAAAGGATTATACTGAAATACAAAGAAAACACAGAAAAGGAAACACAGAAATAAGAAAAACAACAAAAATAATAGATGCTTTGGAACATTCACAAATACTAAAATGGAAATGGGCGGGTCATATCGCACGTATGGACAAAGAAACATGGGCACAGAGAGTAACCACATGTCAAGGGCCAACAAATAAAAGAAAATGAGGTAGACCAAAAGAGTGGGTTGATGAATTAAAAAGAAAAGCTGGTGAAAAATGGTTCATAAAAGCAAAGGACGGACAGACGTGGAGCAAAATGGAGGAGGCCTTCACCCGTTGAGGGGTCCATATTGAATTTTGTAAATTGATTTGAAAATTGAATTTAATTATTACATAAAATGAAATTATTTATTTAGAAATAATTGTTATGAGATTGTAATTTATAATCATGATATGAATTATAATATTTTGTTTATTCATGCATGCACAGAATTAAAAAATAACATTCACAGAATTTAAAAATAGTCATTCATTGTGTGGCTTTATTAGTGTTATACATATTATTATAAGTATAGCAAGTAGTGAGACACGAAATAGTATCGCTTATTTTTCTGTAAACAGTTTTTGTGGTACAAGACCAAGAAGAAGATTTCCAAGGGTTCACTAACCTAGGAGGCTAAAAACTCATGTTCTTACAATTAAAGTTCGGCTCATGCTATTCAAACCAATACTCATCAATGATGTGATGTGTAATTAATTACAAAGTAATTGAAAAAATTAAAGAACTTAAGAAGCATTCCTAGCCAAAAAGAATGGCCAGGAGCGAGTAGCACTCGCGCGTCGTGGGTCCCGTCTTGAAGCTGTTACGCCGCTTCACTCTAATCTTCACTCCCTTTACGTATGAAGTTCTAATTCCAAATTAAAAGAGCATAATAAGGTCCTTGTCGAGCAAAGTGTTATTGGGTTGTTCCATTAAGAAATTCTCCGTAGCAGCCTCGGAGTCTGGATTTGTGCCTGGTTTATAGCAATATATATATTAGCAAAATTTGAGAACCATAAGATAAGGTAAGGTAAGGTAAAATAATTGGCCTCATCTTCAGAAAATGTTGACTTAAAAACTTGACTTTTTCACTTGTACTGCAAACGTAAATTAATTTCAATTTAAATGAAGAATTGTCCTGAAAGATGGGCAAATAAGTGATCAAAGTATTAGTTGTTTCTTACGAGATACGTAACCCTAAAAAACAGAAAAACTCTCAGACGAAGAGTAGTAATTAGCTACAGACAGAAGTTATTATCGAAGATGAATGATGACTGAACAAAAATAACTAAGTATATAAGAAGTTGTAACGATCATAATACCACCAGTAGTGAACTATGTACCAAGTAACAAAGAAGGTACGATGAAGTGTCTTACTTTTATATTCATTTGTGTTACAATACTTAAAATTACTAATAGTTTTCCAAGTGAAGTGACGATAGAAAAGTTAGAAGTGTTTGAAGTGAACATTACCGCTAATAATTCAAACATGGTGGATCCAATGTTCCAACCACCAGTGGTACCATCGGTCTTTACTGCGCCTTGTCCCGGCCATAGTGCTAGAGTGGGTTCAACTTGTGTTGGTGCAGATTAAATTGTTTTTTTTTTTAGTTGTTCTTTTATTTTTACAAACCGAAGGATGAAGAAATTTAAGAAAGCGTTAACAATGTAACGTCCGTTTGGTCGTACCACAGGAGATTCGACGTGCGACGCGACTAGCGCGTTACTTACCTACACACGCAGCTAACACGCTTGACTAACACGCGCGTGTTTCTTTTATTTCCTTGTCCCGACCCTAGTGCTAGAGTAGGACCAGCCTGTGTTGATGCAGATTAAATTGTTTTTTTTAGTTGTTGTTTTATTTATATCAAACCGAAAAATTAAGGAGTTTTAACAAGTGTTGACAATGTAACGCTGTTTGGTCGTGGTACAGGAAATGCAAATTGCGACGCGACTAACACGCACGGTAAAACGCGCGTGTGTCGCTTTATTCCTTGAATGAAGCAATTTCTTTCATTTGTTTTTCCGCACTACAGTAAGACACAAACATGAAAATAAATCAGTCTATTCGAAAAAAAAAACGCGTAACAAGCGAATGTTTAAACAAAAAAGGAACCTTGTCAATAGTAAACACGTGTTTTGATAATGACCGATGCTGAACGCATAAATAATTATCAAAGTATATGTATAAAAAGCTGGCAGGAAATCAATATTTTTTTCTTTGTTTTATATTTTATTTCAATACTAGACATTGAGTACCTAGGTAGTATCATTGTATTGCTGTATATCTATTTGGAAATGTGTCAAAGTAAAGAATTTCGTTTTGTTATTACCTCCTGAGGAGGGCGTATAATTCACCACGTAGCGCCAGAATGGATCGTTTTCTGTTTTTGTTGAAATCGTTGCCTAACACTAGGATTTTTTCCTTTATCATCGCTGCGTCTACAGACATAGTTACATACAAAAACAGCCAGACTCAGAACAACTACCTGTAGGCCATACAAATATTTTGATCCGTGCGGGAAAAGAAACAGTTGTTAAATGACACATAAATTGTGTTCGAAATTTTATATTTATTTATTTAAACTTCATGTACGATAGTGGTACATAGGCGGAATTAATGCCACAATGCCTTCTCTACCAGACAACCATTGGGTTAAAAAGGACAAAATTGTGATAGAAATTTTGATTTGATAAAATGCCGTATATCTGACCACTACAATTTCCTTCACCGTTTCACTAGGTAAAGTGCCTGTATTGCCTTGCCCCACCACTATCTGCTGTGGAAATAATACCATCATCTCCCTAACATTTTCACAACTATGTTGGGATCAGCTGCCAGTTTAACCGGATGCAGCTGAATACAAGTATTTTACATGGAGCGACTGCCTATCTGACCTCCACAACCCAGTTAGTACTGAATAATACGATACCCCTTGGTATTAAGGCTGGATTAACCCAATGCTGGGTATATACGTCTCTCTTTGCTCAGCACCAGTCTACACGTTCCTGCACCAACTTTATCCAGGATTCACGTGGCAAGCTCTAAGCAAACGTTTATTTTCTCCGTGGTCGCTTGAACTTTTAGGTCGTGGCCAAGCATTTAGTGCGTGGTTGTCAGATTTTCGGGACACTGACTACCTGTTACGACTGTCAAAGATCTACAACAGCCAGGAGCAACGGCTTAACGTGCTTTCCGAGGCACGGAGGAAGCTCGGTATGTAATGGGTGGTTACCCATCCACAAACCAACCTAGACTTCTGACCTTTACACCAACGACCTCTAGAACCAGTTTTGTCACATTTATCATGTTAAGTATTTTATGCAATTTTATGCTTAAAAATCGAACATTTAATGCTGTGTAACGGAGCGTGTACGAAACTAGCGAACTGACTTTTAGACGTAGCCAATTTTGCACGTAGTTTTTTTTTTATTTCCTCTGGAATTTTTTATTTTCGTTTATGAATAACTTTATTGTGGCTTAATAGTGTGTCAAAAAAAGGCGCGAACATGCCTGAATCAAAATACGAACTAAGTTACACGAATCTAGACCTTGACACGGTTTTCTCGTATTTTTACGGGACTTCTAAATTAGGTCTGATTATTAGTACCTATGTACACCGGTTGGACACCCATCCACAGACCAGCCTAGACAAGCGCGGCTTAACCTAAAGATCGAAGATATTTAGCCGCGTGCTCCTCGTCGAGCTGTCTTAACAACGTCATGTTTACGTAATCCAACAATAAAAGATATACTACCTCGAACTTGAATATTTTCCAAGGCTAGCCACTTTAAGATTATGAGTGGCTTTTTTGCTTGCTTGGCTTCATTCGTAAATAACAAAACGCGAGCAATTATACGTAGTTTTTTAAACTCATTCGTCACCAACAGTTATTTTATTAAAGTGGTACAATTTGGTTATTTAAGTACTACCGAGTTTATTGAGTGCTCTGTGTGGTGTCGGACGTAAAGAATAGCATCATCCCATATCTCCCCGTTGGTGTCGTAAGAGGCGACTAAGGGATTTGCCAGAGAATGGGCAGCAGCGTTCTCTGTGCTTTTGTAACAACCGTACTGCGATCGCCAACCCGCCTGCCAAGCGTGGCGATTATGGCAAAACTCCCCCTTTTTGGGGGAGGCCTATGTCCAGCAGTGGACGTCTTTCAGGCTGTAATGATGAATGCTGATTTTATTGACGGTCGACCACTTTTCAACTTTATTAACAAGGGCATAAGGGAGAAAAGTGGCAGACCGTCCAGCGTCCGTGAACTTGGTAGCACGTGGAACAGTGGTGGCCCAGCGGACACGGCCTCGATTAACAAGTTGCAGATCGTGGGTTCAAACCTAGGTAAACGCGTTACTACTACGCGGTAAAACTGCTCTCAAAAAGAGTAAAGGAAGACTACGCGAAGAAACCAGCTTATCCTCGATGGTGGACGAATCAGTCCTTCTATGTCGATTCCCGCTATGTCGATCCACGAAACATCATTTGTTTCGTGGATCAAAATACGAACTAAGTTACACGAATCTAGACCTTGACACGGTTTTCTCGTATTTTTACGGGACTTCTAAATTAGGTCTGATTATTAGTACCTATGTACACCGGTTGGACACCCATCCACAGACCAGCCTAGACAAGCGCGGCTTAACCTAAAGATCGAAGATATTTAGCCGCGTGCTCCTCGTCGAGCTGTCTTAACAACGTCATGTTTACGTAATCCAACAATAAAAGATATACTACCTCGAACTTGAATATTTTCCAAGGCTAGCCACTTTAAGATTATGAGTGGCTTTTTTGCTTGCTTGGCTTCATTCGTAAATAACAAAACGCGAGCAATTATACGTAGTTTTTTAAACTCATTCGTCACCAACAGTTATTTTATTAAAGTGGTACAATTTGGTTATTTAAGTACTACCGAGTTTATTGAGTGCTCTGTGTGGTGTCGGACGTAAAGAATAGCATCATCCCATATCTCCCCGTTGGTGTCGTAAGAGGCGACTAAGGGATTTGCCAGAGAATGGGCAGCAGCGTTCTCTGTGCTTTTGTAACAACCGTACTGCGATCGCCAACCCGCCTGCCAAGCGTGGCGATTATGGCAAAACTCCCCCTTTTTGGGGGAGGCCTATGTCCAGCAGTGGACGTCTTTCAGGCTGTAATGATGAATGCTGATTTTATTGACGGTCGACCACTTTTCAACTTTATTAACAAGGGCATAAGGGAGAAAAGTGGCAGACCGTCCAGCGTCCGTGAACTTGGTAGCACGTGGAACAGTGGTGGCCCAGCGGACACGGCCTCGATTAACAAGTTGCAGATCGTGGGTTCAAACCTAGGTAAACGCGTTACTACTACGCGGTAAAACTGCTCTCAAAAAGAGTAAAGGAAGACTACGCGAAGAAACCAGCTTATCCTCGATGGTGGACGAATCAGTCCTTCTATGTCGATTCCCGCTATGTCGATCCACGAAACAAATGACTATCTGTTTTTAAAAGTTCACGCTTGACCTCGAGGTTGGTTCAGTACATCAGCCCACTCCTTAACATAGAGAGAAGGCCTATGTCCCAGCTGTGGGGACACCATAAAGTTAATTTACTAATAAATACACGTTGATTTCAGATGAAGGAGAAGTAAATTCACGATACGAGAGAGAGAAGTAGCATAACATTAAGTTAGCAGTAAGTAATGTATTATGTCTGCATTCTTAGTGTCAGATAATTTTAAGTTATGTATGATAAATGAACGCTTCTCTCCATCAAACTGTAAAGTTTGGCGAGTAAAAACTGTTTTAAAATAACTTGTATTTTATTTAATAAAATTTAATAAAACAAAAAATATAAGGATATTGATACTCAAATCAAAATAAGCTAACGGGTGATAAAATCTGAGAAAATTAAAAAAAAAACCATACATTCCGTGTGGCAGAACATGTTGTGCAACTGCAAAAATAAGTTTGTTATTAAAAAAAATTAAATTCATCCCGACTAAGGATCTTTTCACTGCGCGTTCGCAATTTTGTACATTTTGTTTTTTTTTTATGAGATATTGTAAAAAGAAGAAAAAATGGTGAAAAGATAAATTCACAAAATAATAATGTCAGTCAAAATACTGCGATCACTTTTCTGAACTTAACAATAATATTCAACCCGGATTTGAAAGTTTTGCTCTTTTAGATGCATCTTCAAGGTTTACAACTTTAAAAATATTTTGTTTTATGTTTTGGTTCGAAAAACATAAAAAAGACTAAAGTTTAACTAATTTGAATCTTGAAAAAAGATGAAAAAGAGACTAGGTGCGATTTTTGTTTGTGTGTGGTTTTTATATAGGTATTACTAGCTGTCCCGCACAACTTCGTCTGCGTAACATTTTCCCCGTTTTCGCAACATTTTTCATTGCTGCTCCGCTCCTACTGGTCGTAGCGTGATGATATATAGCCTATGTCCTTCCCCAGGTTGAAATCTATCTTCTTGCCAAAATTCATTAAGATCCGATCAGCCGTTTAGTCGTGAAAAGGTAACAAACAAACAAACAAACAAAGTGACTTTGGCATTTATAATATTAGTATGGACGTATGGATGTTACTTTCCCGTGAGTCCCGCGTTTGCAACGCCAGACGTGAATGATCGAAACAAAAGTGTATTGAAAACCCAACAATAACAGTAGTTTACAGGCCCTATTGAATATAATAGTGTTCTGAACTGTAAAATTGCTGTATGGTGTCGGACGTAAAAAATAGCACCATCCCATATCTTCCCGTGGGTGTCGTAAGAGGCGATCAAGGGACTTGCCAGAGAATGGGCAGCAGCGTTCTCTGTGCTTTTGTGACAACCGTACAACGATCGCCAACCCGCCTGCCAAGCGTGGCGATTATGGTAAAACCCCCTTATGTCAATGTGGCGTTGGGGGAGGCCTGTGTCCAGCAGTGGACGTCTTGCGGCTAAAATGATGAACCGTAAAAGAACTCACTTCATCATGTACCTAGCTTTCCTCACGATGTAGTCAACAATGCCGCTGAATACCAGTTAGGTAAGTAGTTCACATGTAGTGACTGCCTATCTGACCTCTACAATCCAGTTATGACAGTTGCGACTTGTTGTCAAACTTTCGGGCTATTGCAAGGAACTTATACAAGGTGTTGTTTTGCATCCTCGTCAAAATTCAGGATGTTGTCACAAAAGACATAAATAATCAATATAAATTACGGTACCTAGTTAATTATTAAAAAAAAACACTGCTTTTTTTTGTTGTTTAAATTTGTCAGTATTTCAGAATACTTACTTAAAATCTCAAACGTTAATTCGATAATTTCTTATTCCCCAAACTACGTTACCTCTTAACGTAGTTTGGGGAATAAGAAATTATCGAATTAACGTTTGAGATTTTAAGTAAGTGAGGTTATAAGGCGAGGACCAGATGGCCCGCGTTTAAAACACGAGTGGTTTTCACTTACCGATTTCCGTAAAAAAGAAAAATTACCTACCCATTTTATTATTGCTTCGGGTCGAGAATCATTAGCATAGTTACCTCCTTGAATTTGACGAGGATGCAAAATACCTTGTTCATTTAGTGTCATATATACAGCAAGATTTTTTAGTCACTGTCCAAATTTTTCTAGGCATTATGTATCATTCACTAACTCCATTTTTGAAAAAAAATCGATATGTGAAATTTTCATATGAAATTATTTTCTCGAAAAAATTATCCGCTCTGCCTGGTCACTAAGTTAAACATCAAAAATACTACACTTGCCGCGCAAACATTCAATGGAAAGGGGGCGGCCAGCCCGCGTAGTTACCCAGCGTGTACCTACGCACGTGTACCTACCCAGCGTGTACCTATGCACGGCGCGGTGGTGTCCATGATATCTCAATATGTTTGTATTGAGTGATACTAAAAGAAAAAACACGTATTCAATGGTTTTCGCCAAAGATTAAAATGTCTAAATTTGGACGGTGACTAAAAATTCATGCTGTATATATGTTTACCCATTCGAAAATAACTGTATTCATAAATATTTCACAAATAATTGAATTTAATACTGTTTTGCAAGAAATTATTTAGAATTTGCATATTAAATTAATCCCGTTACGATTTATGTGCTAGATAAGTTATCAACGTGATTTCCGATTTCTATTTACTTTTAATTTTCTGTTACTGGCAATTGCTAGACAAGGACAAAATCAAACCTTGTAGCTATCTCGTTCTGAAGTTTTTTCATAGAGTTCGTATTAATTAAAGTAATATGAACTCTACGCGTTTGAGATGAAGTTCATTTTTAAATGGTTTTTAGGGTTCCGTAGCCAAATGGCAAAAAACGGAACCCTTATAGATTCGTCATGTCTGTCTGTCTGTCTGTCTGTCTGTCCGTCCGTATGTCACAGCCACTTTTTTCCGAAACTATAATAACTATACTGTTGAAACTTGGTAAGTAGATGTATTCTGTGAACCGCATTAAGATTTTTACACAAAAATAGAAAAAAAAAACATAAATTTTGGGGTTCCCCATACATAGAACTGAAAACCAAAAATTTTTTTTTAATCATACCCATACGTGTGGGTTATTTATGGATAGGTCTTCAAAAATGATACCGAGGTTTCTAAAATTATTTTTTTCTAAACTGAATAGTTTGCGCTAGAGCCACTTCCAAAGTGGTAAAATGTGTGTCCCCCCCCCTCTAATTTCTAAAGTAATAGTAGGAAAATTCTGAAAATATTTAGGATTGTAGAACGTAAAAAAAACTATCAACGAAAATTGGTTTCAATAAGATATGATGTTTAGTTTTTGAGATATGGGACTTTTTCATCAAACTGCAGCAGTAACTTTGTTTTTCATTAACATACTACGAAAAACCAATTTAGTTTTGCGGTTGAGTGGAAGTTTAATAACTAATACTACTGAATAATGAATGACAGTTCAAAATATTGTTTGGGGCTATGGAACCCTGTGTGCGAGTAAGACTCGCACTTGGCCGGTTTTTTAATTTTGTTCGTACTCATTCCAGTTAGTATATAAGTTCCTTGGGTTATTAACCACCTGTAAAGTGTCAAAGATCTACAAATGACACGAAGCAGTTTCGATATGTAACGACTGGTCACCCATCTACGGATCGACCTTGGCATACGTAGCTTAACCTTCATTTGGATCGTGACTTCAATTCTATCTAAACTATAATATTATAAAGAGGAAAGATTTGTTTGTTTGTTTGTTTGCATTGAATAGGCTCCGAAACTACACATCCGATTTGAAAAATTCTTTCAGTGTTATATAGCCCATTTATCGAGGAAGGCTATAGGCTATATATCATCACGCTACGACCAATAGGAGTGGAGCAGCAATGAAAAATGTTGCGAAAACGGGGAAAATGTGACGCAAACGAAGTTGCGCCGGACAGCTAGTATTTTATAAAGCCGTACTTCAATCCCGTAATGCGAGCTCGATAATGCTCGGGTCACAAGTAACACGTCTGTCAAATGTAGAATTTTATAAAAGTTTTATCTAAAATTAGCTGTGCCTCGTGGTTTCACCGGCCGTTTTTATTTTTGCTTGGCTCTTAAAGGTCGTAATGTGACATTTTAATAAGCCATAAGGTTTCTGATCCGACTGGTATTGCCAGATACCATATTCGTAGGTAAACTTTAGTAAAGATGAACAGCTCTATTATAATAAAGTATATCGTGAAGACATCACCTAAACATTGAATGTCACATCGCCAATTTATAACTTCAGTCATTCGCGGAGGCAACCTTTTGTCAAACAGTCATGAAGCTCTCATTTTGTTTAATAATATTTTCATTAAATATATTGACGATAGCGTCAAACTTCGTCTATCCAAGTGCGCTTAGTTACGACGAATGGGACTGCCAATACGTTGATGTTATTAAAGTATTAGAAGACAACAGGGCGGTGACCAAAAATATATCTGAATTGAAAGAGAAAGATTTAAAAGAAGATGAAGAAGGCTATGATATTCAAGCTAAGCTTCCCAAAGACGAAGTGATTGTGTTTACTGATGAAGAAGATACCGATGATGAACCAGGAGACAATTTCAAGGGCTTATGTTTGGATGGCGAGGTTCGATTGCCTAATGGTGATTGCACTAAAGAGGATAAAGACAAAAAAAGAAAATGAATAATACAAAAAAGTGACAGTGCTTTCTAAAAGACTGCCACCCCAGTTTCGCTCGGACAATCAAAAAGAAATTAACGGACACAGGACCAAGATTTACTGGACCTATACTAGAGTAACCGCTTTAATAAATTTCGTAGTGTTACAAAGACTCCGAAAAGGATTGGTTTTTCGGTAGCTTCCATTTTTGGTTGTTCCAACGTTTGTGGTGCTAATTTTGGTGGTGTTAATGATAAGTGTCAGGATCAAGAGACACTTAAAAAGAAAAATCGTTCGTCCGTTATACAAATAAAAACCGTTGGCGCAGTACCAGGCCCCTCAGAAAGTATTGCGAAAAAAAGTTTTTATATATGGGAGACTGGCCAGTTATTATGTTTTTCGAAAATATGATTATTTATAAGTAAAAATAAGTAAGTTCCAATTTCAAAATTTCCCTCCACATTTTTTGCGAGTTAATTCAAAGTATTGTGTCTCACTGAAATATGGATCTGCGCCGGGAACATTTTAGAGCTATGATTTTATACGATTTCAAGTGTCGCCTGAAACCGGATGAATCGTACGATAGACTTCAAATGGCATTCATGGATGAAGGCCCTTCCAAGGCAACCGTGTATCGTTGGTATAACGAATTCAAGCGCGGTCGACCAACTTTGGGGGATGACGAAAGAAGCGGTCGCCCTTTGACGGCTGTTACCGAAGAAAACGTGCTAGCAGTGAAAAATTTAATCCAAGACAATAGGCGAATTACATATCAGGAGATTCAACACATATTGAAGATTGGATCGGGAAGCGTTCACGAGATTCTACACAGCCATCTTCGCGTGAGGAGGATAGTATCACGCTGGGTGCCGCACAACCTCACCGATGCTCAGAAGCAGGCCCGGGTGGAATGGTGCCGTGATATGCTTAACAAATTTGAAGCAGGCTCGTCTCGGCGTGTTTACGACATCGTTACAGGTGATGAGTCCTGGATTTATCAATACGACCCAGAAACCAAGCGCCAGTCGACTGTTTGGGTGTTTCAAAATGAGCCAACGCCTACCAAAGTGAAGCGATCTAGAAGCGGGGGTAAGATTTTGATCGCTAGCTTTTTTAATTTGACTGGCCACTTGGTATCAATTCCCTTACGGGATCAAAGAAGCATTAATGCCGAATGGTATACTTCCAAATGTTTGCCAGAAGTTTTCTCTGTTATAAGCAACAAGCGACCAAACACAGGGCTCCGCGGGCTACTGCTCCACCACGACAATGCACCTGCGCACACCGCACTCAAAACGAGGGACTTCCTGGACAGCACGCCAGTCAAACTCCTGGGTCACCCTCCTTACAGCCCTGATCTAGCACCGTGTGACTTCTTTTTATTCCCAAAAATAAAAAATCAGCTCAAAGGGATACAATTTTCGTCGCCGGAAGATGCGCTGGCTGGGTTCGAGCAGGCTGTAAACGAGGTGTCTGCGGCGGACTGGAAAAAGTGTTTTGAAAACTGGTTTAGGCGCATGAATCTTTGTATAGAGGCTGGTGGAAAGTACTTTGAAAAGATTTAATAAAAATATATGTACGTATAGAACAATTTTTTTTAGTTTCGCAAAACTTTCTGAGTGTCCCACGTATGTTATGGTATGTTTTATGTAAGTGCACTACTGTTATCTAATGTGTGATAGAGTACCCTTAAAGAAGACGACAGGTTCTTATTCTTTTCGTCATTACCCAGTTAGGTCCTGTGTCCGTACCATGACGCTTAAAACATTATTGTTCCATTCCTATTCCAGAGTGGGAAAGAGATGGAGCTAGACGACCTGTATAGCTCCGTCTCTTTTTCACACTGGAATAGGAATGGAACAATAATGTTTTAAGACGTCATGGTACGGACGCTGTTCCTGTCAGTACTTTTACAGATATTTTTACTGCAGTGTTTATTATATGTTTCCATTATAAACAGACAACGAAATACTGTATAATTTAAATAAATAGTGTTGTTTGTTGTTGTTTACACAATGTGTATGTTAAAAATAGTATTAATTACATTGCATAACTATGTGTTTAATAACATCGTGACATGAAGTCTTAAAGCAGTATTGTTTTAATCTTATTCCAGAGTGAGAAAGAGATACCGCTAGACGTCTTCTATAGCACTGCCTCTTTCCCACACTGTAATGATATCAAAACAATACTGCTTTAAGACTTCACGGTAACCCCCAGTGCAGTAACATTCCAAGATTAGCTCACGCAAAGTTATAAATCTATCATCAATACCTCTAGTTTTAAGTATTTGTCACTTTATTTAGATATTTTTATGTATTACCTAAGAATTTATAAACTTGTTTTCGTTAGTGGTTATATAAATGTTAAATATAATGCAGTTGTTGTTTTTCAAGAACTCGCTTTTGCTTAGTTTTTTTTATTGTGCACTAGATTTTCAACTCTCTGCATTCAGCTGAGCATTGAGATTACAACCGAGCAGATCCCGTCTCGACAAAAAAATTGGGTTTTCAACTCTTGGCGGAAAGCGATGGGTCAAAAATCGAGTACGCAGTAAAAAATCACCCGTGTTCACAAAGTCTTACGAAATGATGTCTATGATGTAAAGTGTGTAAATAGACCCATAACGAAGACGAAGGGCACTTGTTTTCCCGTCATTGCGATTATTTTTTTGTAGACCATACTTGGGAACCTTCTAGTTACTGAAATATTAGAGGTCAAAGTTCCAACTTTTTTGCATTTTTAAATAAAAGTTTTTATGCTTAAAACTTTACTTTAATTACCTTTATAACTCGTTTACTATTAAATGCATCCATTAGCACAATGTTTTGAATGCCTTCTAATATCCTATTTTGGCAATTGACCGGAATAACGTGTTTATAAGATCAAACATCGAACTTTTACGTCAAAATATATGTGGAGATGAGTTATACCGTATAACGTGATCCCAGCAATACATTTTTTGTAAGGTTACTAAGTTTAATGTACAGAATGCTTGGGTGACGGCTTCTTGAAGGGTTTGCTTACATCTTGTATATTACAGAAAAGATGAAAGGGAGTCATCTGTCTTGGTACGGACATGGTGATGAGATGGATAAATTTTTCACATGGTCACATGTATGGAACACATCCGTGCGTTCCATACATGTGACCGTGTGACTAAAATAGTGATGAATATTTATATTGATGGAAGGAGAGAAAGAGGAAGACCAAAGAAAAGATGCATGAATTGTGTGAGAAATGATATGAACGAAAAAGGAGCGAATGAAAGCGTCACGAATGACTGAAATGGAAGACGAATAGGAGAGGAGAGAATGGAAGAAAAAAAACGTATTGCACCGACCCCAAATAACATATGGCATGCGTAGGAAGATGATGATGATACATGTCAAGGACATATTGGTGATAACAGACGTCATTGTATAACTTGGTCGCAGTATACCTCACCCCACTCCCTGAAACCTCCTTTATTGCTATAAAATTTAATAAGGAAACAGGGTTATGACTTAAGATAGTAAAACATCATTTTATTGCAAAACATCTCCTCAATTTTCTGAGTTCAAAATTGAAATAATATGATTCATCATCAGCCTATAATGTTCACACTGCTGGGATACAGGCCTCCTCTCAATGAGAAGGAGTGGGCTGTAATCGACCACGCGGGGTTAGTGCGGGTTGGTAGATGTCACATGTCCTCGAATTATTTAATTTTGTTTAGTTTAATTTAATTCTAGAACATGCCGGTTTCCTCACGATGTTTTCCTTCACCGTTTTTGAGGGCAGCGGTGATGAAATAAATTACACAAAGTATAACGCCTGCTTGGGTTCGACCCACGGCTTACTGCTCGTAAGACGGGGCTGCCACCACTGGGGCGCCGCTGCTCTCAAAAGGATGACTAATAAAACAAAATTGACTATTGTGACCTTTGAGATCTTTTGTTTGGACCCAACCTTGGACCCGGCTATGGTAAACTATAGAACGTTCTTCCCGGTCTGGCTGTTTGTGAGTTTAAATGTTTGCAAACGCACCCTAGACCAGGGTAGAAACCTTTAAAAATATTAAAAAGTGAAAAAAAATAATAGTAGGATGAAACCCATTGGAAAAGGAGAGGAATATTATATAAATGAAAGGAAAAATAATTTACGGGCGATCTGAGGTCGGGAAGGGGATGGGGGTGAGTTTTTAAGGGTAAAAAACGGTTTCTCTCGATTTCCGGCAAAACTAAAAGACCTATCGAAAAAAGTCAAATGGCAAAGTTGTAGGTAATAAAAAGATCTAAAACTTTTGTATTTACACTTTTTTCACATAACCTCAAAATTTATGTGAAAAATCCAAAAAACCAAGTTTTTGGTTTTTTATTTTTATCTTTTACAAAATTTTTTTTTTTTAACGAAATTTGGTGAGAACTTATCTTTTTATGTCCCAAATACGCTGTAATTTATTTGATTAAAAATATTTATTTTTTCACCTTATTTTGAATTAATATCGAAAAAACACCCTAATTTTCAATCGAAAATTCACCCGTCAAAATATCAGCTTTTTTCAAAAAGTTGGTATGGTTTCTGTTCGTTGAAATCTCTACTTTCCGATGGTGAAAAAAAATATATATGTTACCATAGTAAATCTTCTCAGAAAATGCAAAAAATCAAATTCGAAATCAAACTGTCATGGTTCTGAAAATTGCTCCAATATTGAAGAAGAAACCTACGAGGAAGTCAATGATTCAGAAGAAATTGTGGAAGAGGAACCAACGCAGTCTGGAAATAATGTTGGAGAGGAAGAAGGTGATAGTCATGAAGATTTCGAAGATCTACTAGAATCGGAGATGTTTGACGAATCTAACGATGAAGAAATGCCATCAAAAAGACATAAACTAATGGATAAGTGATTAGAATTGAAGATAAGGTATTTATAAATGATAAGATTAATGTGTTTAAAAATATTGTAATGAATAACGTAATCAGAATAAAGCATCTACATTTAATAGTACGATTTACATTTATATTTATATATAATGAGATTTTCTATGACATAAATGTAATTAGCATTAAATAAATCAACTTTTTAATTGAAACAAATTGCAGCAATCACATTTTTTAGATGAAATTATAATAACTAAAAAAAAGCTTTCGAATTCGAGATTTTTTTGATTTTTTGCATTTTCTGAGAAGATTTACTATGGTAACATATATATTTTTTTTCACCATCGGAAAGTAGAGATTTCAACGAACAGAAACCATACCAACTTTTTGAAAAAAGCTGATATTTTGACGGGTGAATTTTCGATTGAAAATTAGGGTGTTTTTTCGATATTAATTCAAAATAAGGTGAAAAACTAAATATTTTTAATCAAATAAATTACAGCGTATTTGGGACATAAAAAGATAAGTTCTCACCAAATTTCGTTAAAAAAAAAAAAATTGTAAAAGATAAAAATAAAAAACCAAAAACTTGGTTTTTTGGATTTTTCACATAAATTTTGAGGTTATGTGAAAAAAGTGTAAATACAAAAGTTTTAGATCTTTTTATTACCTACAACTTTGCCATTTGAATTTTTTCAATAGGACTTTTAGTTTTGCCGGAAATCGAGAAAAACCGTTTTTTACCCTTAAAAACTCACCCCCATCCCCTTCCCGACCTCAGATCGCCCGTAAATTATTTTTCCTTTTATTTTTATAATATTCCTCTCCTTTTCTAATGGGTTTCATCCTACTTTTATTTTTTTTGGTTTTAAAAATTATCGACCCTGGTCTACCCATGATACAAGAGAAATTCAAAGTATGAAAAACCTCTTTCTAATTGTCGCGATTGTAAAATGAGTCGAGCTTATCCCACCATCTCGAAACATCTAAAGCCAAGCCAGTCATTAAATTTTTTCTGAGAATCCGCTGTTTTCAATGTCAAAATATATATATAATAATAAGAGCTCTATAGGAGGAGGAGGATAGCAATAAAGGAGGTTTCAGGGAGTGGGGTGAGGTATAATTTTAAGAGCTGACGTCAAATCAATCCAAGAAAGGTAAATCAGGTTAATTTAATAATAATGATGTTTAGGTCGCAAGGATGAGTCATAATATTATGTGGTCGACCCTGTATTTTCATTACGGTAAACTTCGTCTCTTTCCCACACTGGAATTAGAGTAAAAGAATACTGCAATACCAACACGATCAGATTTAATTTAAGTATTTGTTTAATGAGAGTAGCGGCGGCCCAGTGGTGGCTACCCCGACTTACGAGCAGTATGTCGTAGGGTCGAACCCAGGCAGGCACATTACTTTGTATAATTTATTTCATCACCGCTGCTCTCAAAACGGTGAAGGAAAACAGAATATGTGACAGCTAAAGCCTAAAGCCCACTCCCTCTCATTGAGAGGAGGCCTGTGTCCCAGCAGTGGGAACATTTAGGTTGATGATGATGATGATGATGATTTGTTTAATTCCCGATGAATAATTTCTATGTGTATACGTTGGAATCGTTTTAACGTCGCGTCGGTTCCACTTTGTATAGATGCTTTGATCCCACACGCGATGGGACACTTAAAGTATCATATCGTGCGTGTCCTGTTGTTTATACATCAGAAAAGAATAGGCTCATTTTTCAAAGAAACCCCGTGCACACGATGACCTCATCTGTTTAACACCCTCACCACTATTGGTCCGCATAATAGTAGATAAACAAAAAAACTCGACTCTTTTTTTAAAATATGTTTTGTTTAAAAAAAAAACAGGTTCTGTTAATGATCCCAGATGTTTGACCACCGTTTTAAGACAAATAGGAATAAAACAAAAAGGGACCAAGGAACAGAAAGTTTTTAACTGTTATATTTTCTCTTTCATTTATCTGTCAAGTGTAGATTAAAGCCTCCTTTTTACTAAAATTGACGTTGCGTTTAATTTGGTATCTAGGCAATAACTTATGGAGTCTCTTAGGCTCAGCAAAAAACAGATGCTGCGATGCTATTGGTAGATAAGCGTAAGAAAGCGCTTGTTTACGCTTATCTACCAGCCGGACGCCGAAAGCAAGGTTAGTCCTTACCGTGCTCCGATACCCAGTTTGGTGATAGTACAGTGCCCTGCAACATTACGTGACCCATCTCACAAAGCAAAAAAGAGGAAATTGGGTCAGGTAATGCTGGCGACTGACTGTACGTTACAGGAACTGATGGACGCAGACTGAAGACGCTAAATTCTAGGACGAAAAAATGTAGGTTCACCTTAACAAGCTGAGATCTAAGTACTCACATCAGGACTGATATCGGTGAAATTCGCGCTGGACACGAACTCTTTTAGAAAGCCATCCAGCTCTGTTCCCTCGATGTAGCCATTACCTGGAACAAAAAAAATAAAGACATGATTTTTTTATATTATTGATTGGAAAATGCGAAAGAAAGGAGATGTCTGATAAGATGACGAATAATAGAGAAGTATGGAAGAAGAAGACATGCTGCGCCGACCGACGATGTATTGGGATAAGCGCAAGAAAATGATGATGATGGTGATAAGTGTAACACTAACGACCCCACTGAGGCTAGCTATGAACATGAAATTCAACCCATCTTTCTTCTTAGTTACGTAACGATTTTGCTGAAGCCTTTATTGTTATGCGTTTATTGTTTATTCTTTTTCGTTGTCATTTTGTATGGACGTAATGTCGTTGCGCAAAAAAATATGTTTTATTTCTTTCTTTCTCTACTTACCAACGCTGACAGTCGCAAAAATGATACTGCTGATAGTTGGTTAATATCTGCCATGACCGGGCTTCTCTTCCTTTTTAGGGTTCCCTAGCCAAAAGGCAAAAAACGGAACCCTTATGGATTCGTCATGTCTGTCTGTCTGTCCGTCCGTATGTCACAGCCACTTTTTTCCGAAACTATAAGAACTATACTATTGAAACTTGGTAAGTAGATGTATTCTGTGAACCGCATTAAGATTTTCACTCAAAACTAGAAAAAAAACAATAAATTTTGGGGGTTCCCCATTCTTAGAACTGAATCTCAAAAAAAAATTTGCATCAAACCCATACGTGTGTGGTATTTATGGATAGGTCTTCAAAAATGATGTTGAGGTTTATATTATCATTTTTTTCTAAACTGAATTCTTTGCGCGAGAGACACTTCCAAAGTGGAAAAATGTGTCCCCCCCCCCCTGTAATTTCTAAAATAAGAGAATGATAAAACTAATAAATATATACGGTACATTACCATGCAAACTTCCAACGAAAATTGGTTTGAATAAGATTTGATGTTTAGTTTTTGAGATATGAGAATTTTTCACCAAACTGCAGCCGTAACTTTGTTTTAGATTAACATAATATGAAAAACAAATTTAGTTTTGCTGTGTAATATGAAAACAACATAATATGAAAGAGCCTTAAAAATATTTTTATATATTGTCTGGTGCTACGGAACCCTGTGTGCGTGTAAGTATGTCATGGGGCTGATGTTTTTAAGTTTTAAAAGTATTTTAATCTATTTGGGTACCATATGGACATTTGTTTTTTTTTTGTGTGGTTTGGTTTTGTGGGGCTCGCACCCACCAAAATCTCCGCTGTCTTTGCCGATTTCCGTATTTTTTTCTTGCTGGCCCGAGTGCTGCGCATGACGTTCAGGAATACAGTGACTTTTGACTATTTTTTTACATGGTGAAAAATGCCTAACGCATGCCGCGCCGTCCCGGGAAACGGTTTGGTTATGTGGGCCTTGCACCCACTATAAAACACCACCGTGAGCCTACTGACGCCTTGGTGGATGGGCCACGAGAACTGCTACACAAGACATTCGCGACCCATCCAGCGCAGCCCGCCTCCGGGCACCAACTCCTTTAGCGATGTCCGGGATCACCTGAGACATTGCCACCGCTCGCGAGGGCCGTGCAATGCGAAAGCGATAGACTCCCCGATCTATCGCCCGCTGGCACCTCTTAGGGTCGCCAGGTCATCAGGTCGCCATAACACCTCCTCCATCGCCCTGTCCTCCTGTGACGAATCGTGTCATCGAGCTCCACCACTTCCTTCTGCGAGATGGCGTCCTCGCAGAAGCATCCTACTGCCTCCCAGCGACTACAGTAACCTGCCCCAACTTAGCACAGTTGTGACATGATAAAAGCTTATAGATTTCTTTATGGTAGATCAGTTTAATATTCGTGTATTATACAACTACACTACTGCTGAGCATGAAGTTCCATCAAGGCTTGATTCCCAAGTCAGATAAAATGTCATTGGGTTTTTCGATGAGAAATTTATTTTAATTTACTGTCCATAAATGGCTCGATCCAAATTACCCATTACTTGAACGTAACTGGCGAAATGTAAGTGTACTATATGTAAATCTCTGCCCATCCCTTTGAGAATTACAGTCATAATGTTATGTTAGCTGACTTAACCTAAGCAGTTATAACACGAAATCAGCATAAATAGTAGATGTAGGTACTAAGTAGGGAGCGAGGTGTTGGGTTGTATTGCGCCACGAGATTCTTTCAGTTTAAAGAGAAAGTGGCTGATGAAAAACGTTTACTGCGTGGCCACGAAAACCAAGAGAGTGTAATGTCTAAGAAATTATATTTTTTTGACGAAAAGATGCTTGAATAGATAAGTAAGTTGATGCTGACACAAAAATAAAAACCGGCCAAGTGCGAGTCTTACTCACACACAGGGTTCCATAGCCCCAAACAATATTTTGAATTGTCATTCATTAGTTAGTAGTATTAGTTAGTAAACTTCAAGTCAACCGCAAAACTAAGTTGGTATTTCATAGTATGTTAATCAAAAACAAAGTTACTGCTTCAGTTTGATGAAAAAGTCCCATATCTCAAAAACTAAACGTCATATCTTATTAAAACCAATTTTCGTTGATAGTTTTTTTTACGTTCTACAATCATGAATATTTTCAGAATTTTCCTCCTCTTACTTTAGAAATTAGAGGGGGGGGGGGGACACACATTTTACCACTTTGGAAGTGGCTCTTGCGCAAACTATTCAGTTTAGAAAAAAATGATATTATAAACCTAAATATCATTTTTAAAGACCTATCCATAGACACCCCACACGTATGGGTATGATGAAAAAAAAAATTTTGGTTTTCAGTTCTATGTATGGGGAACCCCAAAATTTATGTTTTTTTTTCTATTTTTGTGTGAAAATCTTAATGCGGTTCACAGAATACATCTACTTACCAAGTTTCAACAGTATAGTTCTTATAGTTTCGGAAAAAAGTGGCTGTGACATACGGACGGACGGACAGACAGACAGACATGACGAATCTATAAGGGTTCCGTTTTTTGCCATTCGGCTACGGAACCCTAAAAAACTCGTCTATTTTTTGGCTACAGAAAATACTGCCAGGCAATGTGGCAATTCATCATCATCATCATTTCAGCCGAAAGACGTCCACTGCTGGACATAGGCCTCCCTCAAAAAGGGGGGGTTTGCCATAATCACCACGCTTGGCAGGCGGGATGGCGATAGCAGTACGCTGGTTGCAAAAGCACAGAGAACGCTGCTGTCCATTCACTGGCAAGTCCCTTAGTCGCCTCTTATGACACCCACGGGAATAAATGGGATGGTGCTATTCTTAACGTCCGACACCATACAGACAATGTGGTAATTATCATCGTCGTATCAGCCAAGAGACGTCTACCAGTCAGCAAACCTTTAGTCTTCCCTCAAGGATCACCACATCACCTGACCCTGTGTTTCCTGGATACAATGGACCCCACGGTCTTCTACAGGCCATCGTTCCATCTATATAAGGATATATCAATGCGCTTTCCATCGCCACACCATAACGCCTCGACTTCTAAGCTTGGCGTTTTACCGGACTCGGGAATCGAACCCTGGACCTCATGCTCAGCCCCAGTCGGCTTGCGACCAACGACGCAGTCAATTATGAATCTAGTTCATCATCTGCCTAGCCTTTTCCCAAACTATCTTGGGGTCGGCTTCCAGCCCAACCGGATGCAGCTGAGTACCAGTATTTTACATGAAGCGACTGCCTATCTGACCTCCACAACCCAGTAACAAGGTAATAGGATACCCCTTGGTAAGACTGGATGTCAGACTTATAGCTTCTGACTACTCGTAACGACTGTCAAAGATCTACAAATGACAGCCGGGACCAACGGCTTAACGTGCTTTCCGAGGCACGGAGGAAACTCGATATGTAATTATGGTCACCCATCCACAGGTCAACCTCGGCAAGCACGGCTTAACCTTAAAGATCGACCTGGGCGGCTGTTATTATTTAGCCACGAGCTCCTCTTACTCCTACTGCCTTAGGTTTGCTATTTGTTTAAAGGTTATTCGAATTCTAGGTCAAAGGTCATTTACCCAGACAAGTCCTCCTATATGTAGAAGCTGGATATTTTGTTATCTAGGTCACTAGTTAAAAAATGGTTTTGACAGCCACACGAGTCATCCTACAGGGGTTTCGTTTTTCATTTGGACGTACGGGACCCTAAATATGAATGAATTCCTTTTCTTTATTTGAGTAAGTGGCAGACGGTATACCCGGCGAAAGGGTCATCGTGTCAAAAACTTGTGCATAGGATCAGGATCAAGGGTTTAGTAGGTAGGGACCTACTGTATTTCAGATAGGAAAACATATGGGTAAGTTCAAATGTTTGTAAACATACCCATACACAGGAGAAATTCGCAATGTGCGGAAAAGTATTAAAATAAAACAGTAGATTTTCAATTAAATTATATTATGCTAGTATGGATGGATTTTTCTTCCGTAGTACGATGTTGTTTTTTTACTGACGTAAATAAACGTAATTTCAATTAACAGTTTCAGTTCTAGAAAATCAATCTTTTCAGGCCTACAGTAGCAAAAATCTATTTAAAGATAAAATTGTTTTTCATCACATTATTACAATATTTTTTAAAGCTTTTCGGAAACGAACAATATTCTTTTGTAATCGCGTGTTATGTGGCCCGCCCCGTCAAGGTTCAAGGAAATTGACTTGGCCAAATTCCCGCCATTACTCTAAATTTGTATCCTGTCTATCTCCTCGCGTCCATTTAAAAAACCATTTGAGATCTTGGCCCTTTTTCTTATAAGAAAGTGGTGGTAAGAAAATAAAGTGTGCAACATTATAAATACAAAAGGAGCTCTGTCTGTTTGTTACCATTTCATGCTGTAACGGCTTCATGGATTTTGATGAAACTTAGCAAAACTGGAAGACCTGGGTTAGAAAAAAGACTTTTTGTTCCAATAGCGTGCGATAGTGAAAAGCAATTTTTTTTATCATAAAATGTGTTGATTTTGTCATGTCCAGATTTGGTGAGTAATTAGGTATGTTTCATATGTGTATTTGACTTTCACAATTAACACTGCGTTTAAATTGGCGTAACATTCACATAAATCTGTCAAGATGACACATCAAAATTTTCGTTTTATTTTATTAAAAATTGAATATATTTTTGTTTTATTAAAAATATTACAGGTTTTTATTGTATTGTATTTAATTTGAAAAGTCTCAAATATATTCATAAAGAATGTGCGCAACATGGAGTATAATGCCGAGCGATCTAGGAGGGGAGACCTGACGCTGCGCGAGCGAGCATGATCCACCGCCGCTGCCGGCCCGCGGCCGTTCGAATGATGATGAAGATCATCAGCTGAATATGTTTAGTTATTCTTGTGCTTCATTGGTGTAATTGCTAAGTGTGGCGTTCCAGTGTAACATATAAATAAATAAATAAAACATGACAAAGATAAAAGATTTCTTGACAAGAGTATTTAGATTATTGAGCGTTTAAGTGCATACGATTCTTGTCAGATGACTACACACGTTGTCTGAATCGCGGTCAAGTTGCGACAAGCCCTTGAACCGAAAATTGCATATTATGATACCTATCACCAAATAAGGTCAGTAACAAACCAACCTGTTAAAAAGCATAAAATATTAAAACCTTTTCTGAATTTGTATTCATTTCGTATTCAACCGACGCGTACAACAGACAATATGAAGTATCTTGTCGTGGTTTTGTGTCTGCTGGTGTTCGTTCCAACGTTTGGCTACCCTCAATACCCAGTGTTGGTTGTTGGTTACCCAAGTGTGGCACCAGTGAAACTGTAGACAGAGTGCCCACTACTTTGTCGACAGTGTTGAATGTTGACTACCCAAGTGTGGCACCAGTGAAATCTATAGACAGAGTGCCCACTACTTTGTCGACAGTGTTGGATGTTGACTACCCAAGTGTGGCACCAGTGAAATCAGGAGACAGTGCATCCACTACTTTGTCGACAGTGTTGGATGTTAGCTACCCAACAAGTATGGCACCAGTGAAATCTGGAAACAGTGTGCCCACTACTTCCTCGACGGCTTTGGATGTTGGCTACCCAAATGAGGCACCCTTAAAACCTGGAAACAGTGTACCCAATACTTTGTCGAAAATTTTGAATGTTGGTTACCCAAGTGATACACCAGTGAAATCTGGAGACGGTGAGCCCACAGTGAGCACTACTTTGCCGACAGAAAGGCTTCCTGTTATCCAATCATATTCTGTGTTCGTTGGATCTGACTGCGCTTCGGGTTTTGTGAAATTCATTGGGATATGTGTTGCTATTTATGAATAAAATGTTTAATTCATTAATTTTGTTCCTGATATAAGCGCTGTGCTGTGGGTGCATAGAAGAGCATCTAACCGAGTGGAAGGCTTTTTTTTCACATTCCTGATCTCCACCAAGTGTCTTTTTTAGGGTTCCGTACCAAAAGGGTCAAACGGGACCCTATTACTGAGACTTCGCTGTCCGTCCGTCCGTCCGTCTGTCACCAGGCTGTATCTCATGAACCGTGATAGTTAGCCAGTTGAAATTTCTACAGATTATGTATTACTGTTGCTGCTACAACAACAAATACTAAAAACATAATAAAATAAATATTTAAGGGGGGCTCCTATACAACGAAGTGATATTTTTACTCGTTTTTATAAATAATGGTACGGAACCCATCGTGCGCGATTCCGACTCGCACGTATATTCGACGATTTCTACGTGATAACGGGTCTGATATAAGCGTATTTTTTTTCATTCGCGCGGTGTGCCTTATTAAATTGTATTAACTTTGGTTCTTTAGTGTGTAAGTTTTTCTCTAAACTGTTACTACACTTACAATTTTGTTGACCAGTTACAAAAAACAGTAATTAAGTTCCGACTTGACTATTTAAAACCGGAACTACTAGTACTAATTAATGCCACACCAATTAAGAATGATTACCTATTAACGATTGATAAATATTACATTTCATTTTGTACTAAACAAGCGAGTGCACCAGTTTAAAAAAGAAGATACTCGGCGAATGCATAACCAACTCTTTTTTTGAAGTTGGTTATAAATGAATTATTTTTTGACATTCGTGTTTGTTATGGTGCTGGGCAAAACGTTTGCCTACCCTAGTTTACCACCAGTGTTGAACATGGATTCACGACAAGAGGGCTATGGAGGAAGAGTGTCAACTTTTTCTTCGACCACAATGCTTCTCATAAAAGCGTTGTCAGCTTTCTCAGGATCTGATTGTGCATCGGGTTTGATAAGATTCAACGGAATTTGTATTGCTATTGATTACTAAATTGTTATTGTTATTTTTGTGTGTTTTATTTCGAGATCTTCTTATTTTTTTTACCACAGCTTATTTGTTTGCTTAATAAAAATACACATAAATATAAAGTACACGTTCACTAAGTAAAACATAAACATTACAGAAATAAGGTTGATATGATCATAATGCATTTTAGTCTAGTTTGATTTCTAGGCCACATCTATCAGTACCGAATCGCACCGAATTCTTTTCAATGCTCTTTATCAATATCCTTTTCAGTCTTTCAGAACCGTCATTTGCTAAAGCAAGAAAAAAAGTGGGAGTGCTTTCACACGCAACGGCATCAAGGACGCGCTCGGAAACCCTGTACCTACACACGTTTAAAAGTCTTTCTAATCTTTCAAAAACCATGATCCTCTTGCAAAAACAGGAGATAGAGTAAGTTATCCGAACACAAAGCGAGTTTATTTGATCGTAGGTACTGTAAATAAAAGCTACGTTAATAGAATGTGAAATGATTTTGTAATCGTCTGGGAGTCTTCACATTAATCCAACTTAATAGGGTTGCGAGAAGACATTTAGGGGAAGGTTGCGATCATTGGACCAGCTCTTTCATTGGACAACCAAGGTATCTTCAAAACTGTGCAAGCTAGCAACACCCAAACTAGCCGAAACGAGTCTGTGGCAACTAAGTTGCACCCCCCTCTTATCCCAATGACGCTGCTGGGCGTAGCGAGGAATGACGCGTCTGGTTGTGTTTGCGACGGTCAAAATTTTATAATGTCATTCAGGACAATTTGACGTGAGTATTGTATTGTATTGTATTGTATAGCGGGCTGGTTTCCGCAACTCCACGTCCAAAGCGCGTATTTTGCGTGCGGAAAATTTGACGTGAGTATCATTGTATTCATATTTGTCTGCGTGCACTGTTATGAAATATTGGACAGTTTATTTGAGATTGAATGAGTGTTATTCAATTTTATCTAATCATGACCATCATTTTAATTCAGTTTTTCTAAACCAGTACCTTGTTGCCATCAATGGACCTCAAGAGAGTCCCACCGTTGGACCGGTACAATCATAGCAACTTTTTATTGTATTTTTTTGGTCATAATAATTAAAATAAATTTAAAATTCCAGAATGTCGCCAAATAAAAGAAAATACTTTGCATGGAATGAAACAAGTACTAGCCTTGCTTTAGAATCAATAAAGAAACAAAGAGTTGGTTTAGATGAAGCTAGCAGAATAAACTAAAAAACTAAAACAATACAATAATAAACTAAGGTTAGATGGAGTTAACCAGAAAGCTAGAGAACACGTCCAAGTACCGAAAGCCGGGTTCCGAAAGTGACCTCCCTCCAGAATTAGAGAAGGAGCTATTTATATATTTTAGTAATATAGATAATTATATTTAGTTGCCTGGATTGGACCTCTCGAACAAATTTCTCGAAGTCCATTGATGGAAACTTGGTGGTTCAATGAAGTTGCTCATGGTCCAAAGAAGGCAACAGCCCAAGATTTAGTTTTCTTCGTTTAAATAAAAAAGGGTTTGCCCGATTTTTTTGTGTCTTTGATTATTACAAATAAAGATCTTACGAAATAAAAATTATAAACTGCTTTCATTTTAACACTTATACTTTTTGAGATTTGAGGTCGTAAAGTTAAGTGGTCCATTCATAGAGACCTTCCCCTAGGAGGGTTTACACCTTACGACATTTCATACGAACTTTCAAGTCCTTACTTTCCGAAATGACTGAACCGATCAAACTTCATACGCAGGATACATAGGAAATGCGCAGGGCACTAGCCGCCAGATGCAACATGTTGGCTTACAGATTCGCTCGTTGTAGTAACGAGGTCAAAATAACTCTGTTTAAAGCCAATTGTCAGGAGTTCTACACGGGCAGTTTGTGGGTAAGCTATACGCGGAGGGCCCTAGATGCTCTGCGTTTGCAATATAACAATGGCTTCAGAGTGCTGTTGAGGTTGCCCCGGGTCTGAAGCGCGACTAGCATGTTTGCGATAGCGCGTACTGATGACTTTTATGCCATTATGAGGAAAAATACCTTATCCTTATTATGCAGAATGAAGGCTAGCAGTAACAGCATTTTGAAAACCTTAGCTGAACAGCACGATGCACCAATACTTAGACACTGTGTCCGGTTGCTCGTGCGTCAGTGATGTATAACATAATAATGAATACTAAGCCTTAGTTGATAAGTTTGCTTTTTGTACTAACCAGTGGACCAATGTTGCCAAATTAAATAAATTATATTATTAGTGATCTAAAAAGTTACTTTTGCGACTCCAGCCGACAGGAAAGGAGGTGGCATATAGTTTGCGGCACAGCTCCAGGTATGTTGTAATCGAAAATACATACCAAATTATGTCTTGAATAAGCGAAGTGAATACCACTTTCTACAATTTCTATAGATGGCCTACCTGTTTGTTTTCTTCATCCAAGTTATGACTAAGCCAGGGTTAAAATAAAAATAAAAACACGACAAGAATAAATAAAGAAATAATTTAATAATCAATACCAACACATATTCCGTTGAATTTGGTCAAACCAGAAGCGCATTCAGATCCCACGAATGCCGACCTCAAAACTCCTGGTGGCACTGTAGGTGATGCCGTGGTAGTCGCACTTCCTCCTGAGCCCTCTGGCCTAGACTCCATGGCCAACACTGGTGGTACTTTTGGGTCGCCAGGTAACGTAGTGGTCACACTTTCTCCAGAGTCTTTTGGGTAGCCAAAGGTTTGACCCAAGACCAGAACACAGAAGAGCAAAACTAAGTATTTCATGGTGGCTGTTACACTCGCTGGCTTTTTTTCAAATGAATTTACATGTCGTAATGCATCTTGTTTTATCGCGGCGTAATTTAAAATTAATTAATAACTGGTTCTTAAGTGCTTATACTTAAGGGTAATTATCTGCACGGCTAATGCGCATTGAGTATATCATTATCTGTTTAGCCTTTCCCTAACTATGTTGAAGTCGGCTTTCAGTCTCACCGGATGCAGCTGAATACACTATTTTACATGGAATCATAATCCTTATTTTTTAATAAAAGGCGGTTTAGTTAGTCCTTAAAACACCAGCTATCTGCCAGCCATTTCAGAGATTAGTTGAAAGAAACAGACAGACAGGCCAACAGACAGGCAGACCCTAAATAAAAAAAAAGTTTTTGTTGCTTTAGTAAAAACCTGTTATTTTGAAATTAAAAACAAACACTTCAATTTTATTATTATTTAATTTGTATAGATAAGTCTTGTAAATGTGGATTTGAACCCAAAACGGTAACGAAAAATATCGTGAGGAAACCCGCATATCCTAAACATTATGAACAAGGTCGACTGGGCCCGCGGGTCCCACCTGTCCCGCACAGGTGGAATCAGTTGACTAAAGAGCACAAATGCGGCAATCATCAATCAGCCCTCTAACAAATAGGAGTTAATGACCACCTCGCAACAACAAACTGGGCCCGCGTGGTGATTGTGGCCTGCGACCCAGCAGTTTGAACCGAATTATTATGTTTTTTTAATGTCCTTCACAATAACTTTCATTAACAATTCTCCAAAACGGAGAGCAAGTCTATTTAATTTTATATGAAAGCAATGTCAACAGCCTCTGTGATTCAATTGTGTGTGAGTGAAGGCAGGTGCCCGCCGTCGCCTACTTTTGTCAATGTTCTCATCTCGTCGTTGTTCAAAAGATAGGGGTGTGCCGTAGGTTATACGATGGAGAAAAATATGGAATAGATAAACTGTAAGTACTTTATTGTATCTTGTTTCTTTTTTGTTATATGTCCCTATCAAGATCGGAGACTCTACACTCGAAGTTGTCGACGATTATGTTTACCTGGGACAAACGGTCCAGTTGTCTAGGTCTAACTTCGAGCAAGAGGTCAATCGTCGAAGCTAACTCGGCTGGGCAGCGTTCAGGAAATTGCGTGGTATCTTCTCGTCCAACTCACCGCTGTGTCTCAAGACGACAGTCTATGACCAGTGTGTGTTGCCAGTGATTACAAACGGGACCGAAACGTGTTCACTCACAATGGGCCTCATCAGAAGACTTAAAGTCACCCAAAGGGCAATGGAGAGGGATATATGCTCGGAAATGAGGACATCCGCAAGAGAACCAAGGTTACAAACGTATTCCAAAGATTTGCCAAACTTAAATGGCAGTGGGCAGGGCACATTGCTCGCAGAACGGATGGCCGATGGGGCCGAAAAGTTCTGGAGTGGCGACCGCGAACCGAAAGACGCTGCGTTGGAAGGCCTCCCACTATGTGGACCGATGACCCGGTGAAGGTTGCAAGGATCAGCTAGATGCAAGTCGAACGGGACCGGTCAATGTGGCGACACTTGGGGGAAGCCTATGTCCAGCAGTGGACGTCTTTCGGCTGAAATGATGAATAAGAATAAATTTACTTTCTGAAGGCAGTGGCAAACAATTCAGTGAAACAAACAAAAGTATCTTTTGTTTGTTTTGTACTCTAAAATAGTATCACAGTAGTTTTCTAACATACAAGGCGTAAAAGGACCCATCACGAAGCCATCATACAAACATTCTGTACATCACAATTAAAAAATAAAACTTTATGCAAAAATTCTTGCTATTTGGGAGAAAAAATCAGGTTTTACGGTAGGACTCAATGTAACACACTCAAAACATTGTGTTGATGGATGCATTGAATAGTACGGGGGTCGTGGGGTTATTTAAAGTAAAAATATAACATACTAGCTGCGCCCCGCATTTCACCCGCGCAGACCGGGACAAAAAGTAGCCTATGTGTTAATCCAGGATAAGCTATCTACACATCAAATTTCATTAAAATCCATACAGTAGTTTTTGCGTGAAAGAGTAAAAAACATACATTCTTACAAACTTTCGCGTTGATAATATTAGTAGTATTTATTAAACTTGTAAAAATGTTGGAACTTTGACCTCCAATGTATTAGTAACTAGTAGGTTCCTAGGTATGGCCGATATATTCGTAACTACTAGATTCCTGGGTATGGTCCAGAACAACAAAAACGATCGCAAAGGGTGGGGAGATCAAGTGTCTTTTATCTTACTAAGGGTCTTTTTGTACCCTATTAATCAAAATCCTCTGTTCCCCGAAGGGTTAAGCAAAGCCTTTGGACTTATCGACAACATGCAAGCATGTCTTCTCGGTGTACAGTTATAAGCGGCTCACTGCTGGGGCTAATCCCCACTGCTTTATCGTTATCCTCACGTTAAAATTATAAAAGCACTAGTAATAGAGGAAACGACCAGGATAGGTTTCAAAAGCTCCTACTCTACGGACAAAATGAAACACGCAACTGTAAAATGAGATTTTTAAGTGATATGTAATATTAAAACTAGACAAATACATTAATTCTGATTCTGATTCTCGGTGTAAGAAGAGACCTTTTCTCAACCGCATAATAACAAAAGACTTGTAATATTTTCACGAGCCCAGATAGCGTCAGCCCTGGCCTACATGTGTGCTCTATAAACAATAGCACCCGAATGTGAGTGACAACTGACAAGTCGCTCCATGTGCCAGCGACAAGACGAAAGCTAACATTCTAATGACAATGTGCGATTCTGAACATATAGAGGACAAGTAGGAGAAGTAGAAGGTTAACTTTATTAGCTGATCATAACATAATATGACGCCTCTAAACCTCGAAAGCTTAGGCAGAGATGTCCCTAATAATACACCCACATTTCGCCAGTTATATTTAAGAGCGTGTACACCTTGCGGCATTTCATAAAAACTTTCAAGTCCTTATTTTCCTGAAGTGCCTGATCTGATTTTAATGAAACTTCATACGCGTAAGCAGGATACATAGTTCTAAAAAGTTACTAAAAACATTTTTGAAAAATTGTGTTTCAGCTAAATTAGACCGATTATACGTGGGACACTCAGAAAGTTTTGCGAAACTAAAAAAAATTGTTCTATACGTACATATATTTTTATTAAATCTTTTCAAAGTACTTTCCACCAGCCTCTATACAAAGATTCATGCGCCTAAACCAGTTTTCAAAACACTTTTTCCAGTCCGCCGCAGACACCTCGTTTACAGCCTGCTCGAACCCAGCCAGCGCATCTTCCGGCGACGAAAATTGTATCCCTTTGAGCTGATTTTTTATTTTTGGGAATAAAAAGAAGTCACACGGTGCTAGATCAGGGCTGTAAGGAGGGTGACCCAGGAGTTTGACTGGCGTGCTGTCCAGGAAGTCCCTCGTTTTGAGTGCGGTGTGCGCAGGTGCATTGTCGTGGTGGAGCAGTAGCCCGCGGAGCCCTGTGTTTGGTCGCTTGTTGCTTATAACAGAGAAAACTTCTGGCAAACATTTGGAAGTATACCATTCGGCATTAATGCTTCTTTGATCCCGTAAGGGAATTGATACCAAGTGGCCAGTCAAATTAAAAAAGCTAGCGATCAAAATCTTACCCCCGCTTCTAGATCGCTTCACTTTGGTAGGCGTTGGCTCATTTTGAAACACCCAAACAGTCGACTGGCGCTTGGTTTCTGGGTCGTATTGATAAATCCAGGACTCATCACCTGTAACGATGTCGTAAACACGCCGAGACGAGCCTGCTTCAAATTTGTTAAGCATATCACGGCACCATTCCACCCGGGCCTGCTTCTGAGCATCGGTGAGGTTGTGCGGCACCCAGCGTGATACTATCCTCCTCACGCGAAGATGGCTGTGTAGAATCTCGTGAACGCTTCCCGATCCAATCTTCAATATGTGTTGAATCTCCTGATATGTAATTCGCCTATTGTCTTGGATTAAATTTTTCACTGCTAGCACGTTTTCTTCGGTAACAGCCGTCAAAGGGCGACCGCTTCTTTCGTCATCCCCCAAAGTTGGTCGACCGCGCTTGAATTCGTTATACCAACGATACACGGTTGCCTTGGAAGGGCCTTCATCCATGAATGCCATTTGAAGTCTATCGTACGATTCATCCGGTTTCAGGCGACACTTGAAATCGTATAAAATCATAGCTCTAAAATGTTCCCGGCGCAGATCCATATTTCAGTGAGACACAATACTTTGAATTAACTCGCAAAAAATGTGGAGGGAAATTTTGAAATTGGAACTTACTTATTTTTACTTATAAATAATCATATTTTCGAAAAACATAATAACTGGCCAGTCTCCCATATATAAAAACTTTTTTTCGCAATACTTTCTGAGGGGCCTGGTAAATTATCCATAGAAACAGAAATTTCCATTTTTTTTTATAGACATTTAGAAAATGTTTTTTAGTAACTGTTTAGACCTCTGTATCCTGCTTTTGCGTATAAAGTTTCATTAAAATCGGTTTAGTCATGTCAGAAAATAAGGACTTGTTAGTTTGTATGAAATGCCGCAAGGTGTAAATGCTCTTAAGTCCCATGTAATAGGGGGCGAGCCTATGTCATCAACAAATAGTAAACTAGAACCATTACATTACAACCTCTCTTAAAAGAATAGCACCATCCCATATGTTCCCGTGGGTGTCGTAAGAGGCGACTAAGGGATTTGCCAGAGAATGGGCAGCAGCGTTCTCTGTGCTTTTGTAAACAACCGTACTGCGATCGCCAAACCGCCCGCCAAGCGTGGCGATTATGGCAAAACCCCCCAAAATGTCAATGTGGCGACACTTGGGGGAGGCCTATGTCCAGCAGTGGACGTCTTTTGGGCTGAAATGATGATGATGAATGTCGTGGTGAAGAGAATTAGTGCACTATCTCAATTACGACGCCGTCCCCCAACTTATGTAACAAACACAAGCCATCTACTAACCAAAGAGGAAAACTAAAAGTGCCAACATTATACAAAAATATCATTCAAAAATATGCAACATGCGTCAAGTGACACGCGCGCCCATCAAGTGAGCACAAAAGCTACACAAGTCATATCGCGGTGTCTCATGGTCATATTTTTGGTTTACTATATCACGTAGCCAAGAGGTGAAATTGCACCACAACAGTAGGACCTCACTAAAGACTATACTTAGCCCAACTATTGATGCACTAACTCAATGACGTTGACACAGAGGGTTGAGTGGCTCCGTAGGCGAGCTAAATTGAAGTGTTCCCACTTGGTTCCCGTCGGTAAGATAAGTGGTGAGACTGGGCCGCGGCACGTGTCACAACACTGGTTTATTTTTGACAAGAGTGGGCGTTGTTTGTTATTTCCATAAAATATGTTAATGAGGAGGTCGTGGTTTAATAATATCAGCCACACGGGTCGATCTTTAACCTTAACCTTAGCCAAGCCCCGCGCTCAATCTTAAAAAAATAAACCAAAATACTTTCTTTTTGCAAAAGACTGGCATGTGTAACAATAAATAACCATGCAGTACCTGGCTCAAAGTTATCCGAAAGAGAATTTAATAACTCCAGAATTTGAATAAGCACCCATCTTGTTAAAATTTGAATATTCAGTTGTCTACATCAGCCTACACTTAAGGCAGTAAGTTTGAAAGGTCTAACTTGAAAGTTTTCAATGAAAACGTTTTGTTATTTCTAAACAAATGGAACAATTATGTAGGTACAGAAACTGGCTTGTTTGTCGGACTATTATTAACTTAGGAATGAGTAGGACCTATTGATTTTCTACCGAAACTAAAGTCAGTTCAATGGCAGACACTTACGAATATTTCTGAACGGTCATATTTTCTGCAAAATAGAAAAGGAGGGTTATGTGTTTGACCTGTATGTTTTTAAATGTGTGTATGCATATAAGTCCGTGTGTTTGTTCCCTCGTTACTCCTAAACGGATGGACGGATTTGGATAAATTATACGCCGCCGTCATTGGATTCGGCGCGGTGGCGAGTGGCGCTGGTATGTTAAATAAAAAACAAAGAAAAATGGCGGATTTGAGGTGCAATATTTTGGAGTACGAATTTGTTTTACTAAAACCATCGAGTTTGTTAACAAAATGAAGGGTTTGAAAAGCGGATAGCAAAAATACATTCAACTTATAATTTTTATCTCATCAGCTGACAACATATTTATTAGTGCACTATCAGAATAAAGATACATCTCTACATACCCTGTGTACTGTGTAGCCATACCCGTATCTCCAACAGCTGTATTATTCACCAAAAAAATATAATTTATGACCTCTCAGATACCTGCATGGAGTGTCCCAGGGGCCACATATATCCCAATGAAAGAATTCTGGGCGAGGGTAGTTAGAGAAGTGTGTCGTGAATAATACAGACAGACATTCATGCCGAACTTTGGTGGAAACTTTCTTTATGTTTCTTATGTTATTTTCTGAACTGGAAAGAGGTCATGTTCCAAGGAGATTTACATGTGTAGTTGAGCATTAAGAGTGTTTACACCTTACGACATTTCATACAAACTTTCAAGTCCTTATTTTACGAAATGACTGAACCCATTTTAATCAAACTTAATGCGCATAAGCAGGATACGTAGGTCTAAAAAGTTACTAAAACATTTTCGAAATGTCTTTTAAAAATAAAGATAATTGCAAATTGCTGTTTCTATAGATAATTTATAATCGGTCTAATTTAGCTGTAACACTATTTTTCGAAAATATTTTATAAATTTTTAGACCTGAGTATCCTGTTTATACGTAGGTATGAAAGTTTAATTAAAATCGGTTCGGTCATTTCGGAAAATAAGGATTTGAAAGTTTGTATGAAACGTTGTAAGGCGTAAACGCTCTTAATACAAATTCTTCTTTCTTTCCTTATCGTGTGGTTACTGCCTAATCAGGTGTCAGAGGTTTTATGCCGCCCATGGGCCTCTGACTTGGTTTTACATGCCGTCGAGAAATATTTATTTATTTATTTATTTATTTGCTCTCATGCACATCACACATTTTACAATAATTAACTGTCGGTTTTTGTACATGAACCCTGTCAGGGCACTGCAAAGCACAATGTTGGTTTGCTGTTGAGATTATGAACAATACCTAATACTCGTAATTAACACAATACATTTCAGAAATAAAGTAAAATAAAAAATACAAAATACATGTCTAGAATTAGTTATGATGTCCAATTATCAATAATAAACAGTATACAATAACACACACAATAACACACATAAAGTCATATTTGGTCAGATTGCAGTAGTCGGTAGGTAGTAAAAAGAAGAATAAAATAATAATAATTATGAAATAGGTAATAGGTAGTGCTTTACAATCGTGTCATGTCAAGTTATAGATTAAATTGCAATATGGTATGTCATTTACAATAAAACTAAAAAGATTAGGTTATGTCACTGGAATAGACTATATTATTTTTATGACTTTGATCTTAGGCTGGATCTAACAAAAGTTATGAGCTAAGTAGGTAACAACATCTATAAAGTTTTATCCGTCATGAATTCGTCTACAGTGTAATAACATTTCCCTATTAAGAGTAATCTTAGTTTGCTATAGAATGAGTTTGTATTCTCGTCATCTTTTATGTAATTCGGTAATTTATTATAAATTGTCGCGATTCTATAGTTGGGGCTATTTTTCATTATTTTTAATTTTGGTGACGGTGTAATTAACTTATTTTTGTTTCTTCGGTTATAATTTTGGTTTGCTTCTATGTTTGATCGAAAGTAATCTCTGTGTTGTTGCACGAACGTAACTACTTGTAGTATGTAAAGGGATGGTAATGTTAGTATTTTATTTTTTATGAAATGTGGTTTACAACTTTCCCATGGCTTAATATTCATAAGGATGCGTATACATTTCTTTTGCATGATGAAAATATCATAGAAGTCAGTACTTTCACCCCACAATATTATGCCATAGTTAAACCATGCATAAGCATAGGCATAGTATGTTGAGAGCGCCGTCTCATAATTTGTGTTGTTTTTTAATTTGCCTAGTGCGTATATAAACTTTGATAACTTAGTCTTAAGATTTTCGATATGCTTTTTCCATGTTAGATTATTGTCTAATGTTAAACCAAGAAGCGTTATATCGTCTCTTTCTGGGATATTTAATTTATTACTGAGGTTATTTAAATTTAGCGGCTTTCTTTGATATGTTCTAAATTGTAGTAGGTTACTTTTGTTAGCATTAATTTGTAGGTTGTGCTTCTCTAGCCACGATTTAACTGTTTTATAAGTATTTTCTATGTTGGTCAAAGTTTCGGTGTTCTCAGTGTTTTTAAACACTAGCGATACGTCGTCCGCGAATAGAACGCACTTCGAGTCAATTATTTTAGGTAGGTCGTTTATATAGATAATAAATAATATACACCCCAAAACACTGCCTTGTGGAATGGAGTGGTTAATAATCTTTGTCCGTGATTTTACAATTTGGATTTCTTTTGCTTCTTTGTTGTAGTATTCTATTTCAACATATTGTTTCCTATTTTTCAGGTAAGATTTTAGCCATTTATAGCCCGTACCCCTAATTCCTATGCCATATAATTTTTGTAATAAAATGTCATGGGAAACCTTATCATACGCTTTAGTCATATCTAAGAACAAACCTATGGCATATTGCTTGTCATTGATGTAGTTATATATTTCTTGTACATAATTATAAACCGCGAGTGTAGTCGATCTTTCTTGTCTAAACCCAAACTGGTTTTCGTCCAAGAGATTGAATTTTTCCAAAAACTTGATAATTCTATTAGATATCGATTTTTCGAAAATTTTTGATATAACTGGTAGAAGGGCTATTGGTCGGTAGGAACAGGGATCTTGTGGCTTTCCGCCTTTTTTAAATATTGGTCGTAGTTTAGCTTCTTTTAATTTATCCGGAAAAATACCTTCGTCGAAGGATTTATTTATTAGTTTGGTTATAAGTGGCGTCAATTCATTAATACATTCTTTAATGAGGAAAGATGGTATGTCGTCGACTCCGGCACTGCGCTTGTTTTTCATTTTGCGTATTATATTGTAAATTTCACGCTCCGTGGCGGGTTGGACGAATAGGGAATTTATTGATGGTGTAAGAACTGGGCATACAGTATTCGACGTGTTGTTGGGTAGCGGTTCGCCGACCGAAGCAAAGAAGTCGTTAAAGATATTAGCAACCGTTGTTGGTGTACTCGTGGTCTTATTGTCATCATAACGCAAGGTAACATTTTTATTAAGGCACTTTGAATCCGGATTTAGGTTGTTTTTAATAATGTTCCACATAGTTTTAGATTTATTTTGAGAGCGCTTCATTTCCTTAATATGATTACATTTCTTTGATAGTTTTACACACTTCTTCAAGATTTTTTCATACCTTTTATAGTGTGTTTTTAAAAGTTCGTTATTGGTCTTATCTACAAAAATTTTTAGCAATCTTTTGTGCTCACATGATTTTTTTAGACCTACCGTTAAATAAGGTTTCTTTTTATATTTTTTTATTTTAACGCGCTTTTTAGGTATACTTTTATTTAGTAACACTTGCATCTTATTAGAAAACTCGGTATAAATTTCGTTAACGCTTTTATTTTTACATAGTGTTTCGTTCCAATCCAAATATAATAATATAATCCAAATATAATATCTCTCAGCCATGCTGGATTGGTTTCCTCACGATGTTTTCCTTCACAGAAGCAAGTAATATCATCATCATCATCAGCCTATAATGTTCCCACGTAGGTTGTAATCTACCACGCGGGCCCAGTGCGGGTTGGTAGATGTCACATGTCTTCTAATTTTTAGTTCTAGGACATGTCGGTTTCCTCACGATGTTTTCCTTCACCGATTTGTGAGGGCAGCGGTGATGAAATAAATTACACAAAGTAAAGCGCCTGCCTGGGTTCGACCCCACGGCTTACTGCTTGTAAGTCGGGGCTGCCACCACTGGGCCACCGCTGCATCGCAAAGCAAGTGATATAAGATACACGAATGATACATGAATCCGAAAAATCAGAAGTGCGTGTCTTGGGAATGGAACTTAGAATAGATCTCGTCTCTTTCAGAGACTTAAATTGCTACATGATTTTTTCGGTGATTCAATGACAGGAGGACGCTTTTGGTAAATCAAATCAAAATATTTTTATTTTACAGAGGCCTACATGGGCACTTATAAAACGTCGACAAAAGAGGCACGGTTCGGGTTGGTCGTTTCCTACGGAGAAGAACCAGCAAGAAACTCCATGGTTACTCTATTAAAATCATTTGGTTCTACAATATTTGGATGTTACAGCGTTAGTACCTAAGTGAGAGATTATGTAAATACATGTGTTTATTGCTTTCTTGGAAAAAGGTGACAATGCTTTTCTTGGTTTTGACCACGCGCCATCAAATAAATCTTTAATCACCGATATTTGTAGACTTTAAATACGCTATCCAGTCCGTAGTGGTTTTTCTACATATAACTAACGGATATACCTACATCAATTCAGAATTCATCACCCCTTTTCAGTTTTCTGCTGGCCTACCATAACGTCTTAAAGCAGTATTGTTTTATTCTTATACCAGTGTGGGAATGAGGCGGAGCTATACTCGTACAGGGTGTCTAGCGCCATCTCTTTCCCACGCCGGAAAAGGAGTAAAACAATAATGTTTTAAGACGTCATGGTAGGCCACCAGGACTTTTCTTCTACAGGGATTACTTTTACAAAAAAAAATAAAGATGGAAATGGGCTGGATGTTTTTTTTTTAATGTCTAGACGTATTTAATCCCACCAAAAACATTCTGTAAAAAACTAGCCAAGTCTCGATGGAGCTGCTTGTTTATCTCTAAAAAGTAATGAAATCTAGACAAAGTCGTACCAAGTCTAAGGTTCCTTTCTGCGATTCCTTTATTATTATAGTTAATATTGTGTGACTTGGCCGTTGAACATTATTTATACGTTAGTGGGTATAAGTCAATTTTGTTAACACGTAATGTTATATCTGTTGTAACTACCTATGTTTGTTAAGCGAGATAATAGCCCATACTGGTATTGGTAATTGGACGCTAGTGTCTCATTTTCAGGCTTTTGTTGATTGTGCAACACATGCATTCAACATTGACAATGCTGACTTTTGCTCTCTTCTTTTTGGAGCGTCAAATCGACCACCGATCTAACATAAAATAGACGTACAGACGGACTTCTATCAATGATTAGAAGTCCGTCTGTAATGGATTATTTTTTTATATTTTTTGTTTTAGGCTCGCCTATTTTCCATCGTCCATGGGTAGCGGTTCTGGCGACAGATTGGTGCAATGGTGTCATGGAGCACCTGTTTTTGTGCCCTTGTGTACCCTTCAACGGCCAAGTCACACAACATTAACTATAATAATAAGAAATCGCAGTAAGGAACCTTAGTCTTGGCACGACTTTGCCTAGATTTCATTACTTTTTAGAGATAAACAAGCAGCTCCATCGAGACTTGGCTAGTTTTTTACAGAATGTTTTTGGTGGGATTTCACTTCTTTTTGTAGAAACTTGGGCCCATATTGATTTATTTTATTAGATTTTCTTATTTGACACAGTTTTTTTCTTTTTAGGAGTATTTTTTTCCTAGCTTCATAAGCTTATCCACATTACCACTCGCCAAAGAATCGTCAAAAGCCAGTCTAGTAAGCGAACTCCGCGCGCTGGCACTCCAGCGCGAGAAGATCGAGGCAAGGCTGAAAGACATAGGCTCTCTCGGGACGGGAAAGGAAGCGGAATCTGGCGGTTCTGGTTTCATCTCTGTGGACGAAGTACGTATGCTGAAAACAAAGCGCGGAAAGATCCGGAACAGAGAAAGAGAACTCAACAACCGTCTGCGCAGAACCCGCGAAGGCAATAGCCAGCGCGAAGCGCAAACGGTTAGTTGTAAGGGAGTACGCGACCAGCTACAGACACGCGAAGGGGTAACCCAGCGCGAAGAGCAGCCGGACGCGGAAACGAGCGGGCAGAGAACAGTACGCGAAGGGGAAACCCAGCGCGAGAAGTCACTGCCCGCACCAGGACCATCCGGAGGAAACGACCGGAACCGCACCGAGGTGACCCAAGACCGACCACGCACAAGACAGAGACGAGGCAAGCGGGCTGGGTTCTCGCGCGGGGTGACCCTGGCTCATAAAGGTCCGCCGAGCCCCTCAGAACCACAGCCCGGTCCAAGCGGCCGGGCAGCGGCAAAGAGGGACCGTCCGGACGATACGGCCTCGCCGAGTATGCTCCAGGGGGACATCAAGCGCGTTAGAACCCAGACCGCTCAAGGGGAGCAGAGGACCTACGCGCGGGCCACACGGGATATTCCTGCGCGACTCGCCGTAGCGATCTGCCTCTTGCCTCCATCCCGAGACATGATGACTGAAGAGGCGGAGCACATCAAGCTCGGCCTTGAGGGCCTCATCATGGACACGTGTGCCGACCCCTCCCAAACCATCATCCCATCCTTCCGCGGGTACCCCAGGGTAGCGGATGGCACGGTTCACGTGTGGTGTGAGGACGACAACGCCCTGACTTGGCTGACCCAGAACGTGCCCAAATTGAGACTGCCGAACACTGACGCGACTATGACTGTTATCAAGCAGTCCGACGTACCGACCCGGGTCCGAGCAGCGCTCTTTGTACCCAGGTATAATGGGGACATAACGCGGCTCCAGACCATTCTGACCCGACAGAACCCATGGTACACCGTCGGTAGGTGGTCATTGTACAGGGCGACATCGGTCGGTGGAGATAACCACGGGACTTATTTGACCCTGGGTATCCCACCGGAAGAAGTTGAAAAGGTCTTGGAGAGGGAGCGGCGGGTGTCGTACCTTCTTGGGTCGATATACGTGCGCTTTTTCCCCAACACCCATCCCTCCGACACCCCGACAGTTACTGAACAGACAAAACCGGCACCGACTGAACTTGACGTGGCTATGACGCAGCTGGAGGAGGAAATGGCCAGAACGGCGATGGCTGATGCCAACGCTGTAAGGATGCCAACCTCACCGTCAAAGTGGACGGAGCAGCTGCTCTCATCGTCACCGACACCGAGTGAAGACCGGCACGGACTGACGGACGGGGGAGAGTTATCTGATGGATCCATCTCCTCCTAACTCCACCCCACCACCCCCCACATCCCGCCCCCTAAATATCATCCAGACCAACCTCCAGCACAGTCAGACGGCTACCGCTTGCCTACGCAGGGCACTGGAGATGGAACCCCGAACAATCGCACTTATCCAAGAGCCGTGGATCCGTAATAACAGAATATGCGGCCTCGGTAATATTGGAGGTAAGCTGATCCTCGACACTCAAGGCACAGACAAACCACGGACCTGTGCCTATATACCCAAAGATATTCCCACCACCACACTCACGCAATTATGTTCCAGAGACCTAACAGCCGTCAGGCTTAAAACCGACGGCGACGCGCCTGATATCGTCCTAGCCTCGGTATACATGCCAGGCGAGGATGCTGACTGCCCACCGAAAGAGATGGCCGACCTGGTAAGGTACTGCGAAGTAGCCAACCTGGATCTGATCATCTGCACGGACTCGAACGCCCATCACCCACTTTGGGGTTGCACCAAAGCCAACTCTAGAGGTGAGGTACTATGCACATATCTGTTCTCCACTAACCTTAACATCGTAAACCGCGGCTCGGAACCCACTTGGGTCACATCTCGCGGACAGACGATAATTGACCTAACGTTGGCGTCGGATAACGCGATAAAACTTATCACTAACTGGCACGTATCAAACGAGCCTTCCTGCTCTGATCATAGAAGGATCCGCTTCTCACTAGTAGCTAACATAGATAAACCCGGACCCAGGCGTAACCCACGCCGTACCAATGTACCCGGCTACAAACGGCTGCTGGCCTCCCTACTAGTACAGCACCAAACGCCACAAACCCTAATGGACCCTAAACAACTAGAAGACACTGTAACGAAACTATCTGAACTTATTATCGAAGCCTACCACGCCTGCTGCAAGCTAAGAGATCCAAACACCAAGAGCAAGGGTAGCCCCTGGTGGAATGCGGAACTTAGTAAGCTCAGGCAAACCATGCGCAAACAATTCAACAGAGCTAAAAACTCCAGACTACCAGAAGACTGGGACTCATACAAGAAAACACAATACACCTTCAAGAAACAAGTCAGGAATGCCAGTAGGGCAGCCTGGCGGAAATTCTGCGAAGAAATTGAATCAAACAGTGAAGCCGCGCGTGTAAGGAAGATCTTATCTACTGATCAGGATCGCACCCTCGGCTCACTGAAAACCTCAGACAACACCTATACCAAGTCGGACCACGAAACAAGTAAAGTCCTTTTGGAAACCCACTTTCCAGACTGCAATCTCTCTGATGACAGAACCTGGGCAAGTGAGCCAAGGCACACACCAAATAACCAAGACTGGGCCAGAGCCCATACCATAGTAACTGAAGAGAGAATAAAATGGGCAATAAAGACTTTCAAACCATATAAATCCGCAGGCTTAGACGAAATCTTCCCAGCCCTGCTACAATAGGGAGTAGACGTCCTAACGCCATGGCTGACCGTCATCTTCCAAGCCTGCATAGCACAGAAATACATACCACTTGCATGGCGAGAGGTGAAAGTCATTTTCATCCCCAAACCAGGCAAACCCGATTACACACAACCCAAGGCGTACAGACCAATAAGTCTGACATCCTTCCTACTGAAAACTCTCGAGAGACTCTGTGATCGACATATCCGGGACGGACCTCTTCGGGAGCGGCCACTTCATAAACAACAACACGCGTATTCCACAGGAAAATCAACGGAATCTGCACTGCACAGTGTAATCTCCAAGATCGAATGTGCAGTGGATCACAAATGTTCTTCACTAGCTGTCTTCATTGATATAGAAGGCGCTTTTGACAAAACCATCTTCCATAGTATCAACGCAGCCCTCGAGGAACACGGTGTGGACTCGACCCTGCGTGGATGGATCACAAACATGCTCCGACTGAGGGCCGTACAAGTTACGGTAAACGACACCACTAGAGCCGTGGTAGCGAAGGGCTGCCCCCAAGGCGGTGTCCTCTCACCGCTATTATGGAACCTTGTAGTAGACAGCCTCATCAAACGTCTCAATAACAGAGGCTACTACACGGTGGGCTATGCTGATGACCTATCAATAATAATAAATGGAACACACGAAAACACACTATGCAATCTTATGCGCCAAGCCTTGAGGATAGTAGAAGACTGGTGCAAGGAATACAAACTAACAGTGAACCCTACCAAAACCGAACTCGTCCTCTTCACAAAGAAAAGGAAGCTGGCAACATTACAGCTACCAAGCTTCTTTGGAACCATACTAAGCCTATCAAGTGAAACCAAATACCTGGGTATCTTCTTGGACAAACAACTTAACTGGGCGAAACACACTGATTACATCACCACAAAAGCCAGTATAGCCCTATGGCAATGTAAAAGATTACTTGGAAGAAATTGGGGCATAAGCCCCAAAATCACCCACTGGCTATACACCACAGTTATCCGACCAATCATCACATACGGCTCCTTAGTTTGGTGGCCCAGGACCAATCTAAGTACGACACAAAAGGATCTCGAGAAACTACAAAGATTTGCTTGCGTAGCAATCACCGGTAGCATGAGAACTTCTCCCACTGCCGCCTTACAGGTGATGCTGGGGCTACCACCTCTACACCTCGTCGTAAGAGAGGAGGCAGCAAAAGCGACTTTCAGACTCGAAGCATCCGGCACCTTAAGTAACGATTCCAGAATTAAACACACACGCATCAGAATAGATGCAATCAAAGAACAGCCTATGATGGCATCTCCCATCGACAGAACCCTGAAGTCCCACTGTTTCCAAAAACACTACGACATCGTACTGACAGCGGAGTCGTGTGACTACTCAGGTACAAAAGAGCTAAGAATCTACACTGATGGATCAAAAACCGATGACGGGACAGGTTTCGGGGTGTTCTCCGACGACCTAAACATAAAAATATCCAAACCCCTTGGAATGCTCAACTCTGTTTACCAAGCTGAGTGTGTAGGTATAATCCAAGCGGCACACGCTATAGAGGCCAGGGAGGTTATGAATACCAATATTCGAATACTTTCCGACAGTGCCTCAGTTCTCCAATCCCTAAACAGTAATCAGATCACGTCGAGACTAATACTAGAATGCCATAATGCCCTAGAAAGAATCACGGTACTAAACCACAACACGGTAACACTACAATGGATCAAAGGACACAGTGGATCCCTGGGGAACGATGCGGCGGATGAACTTGCCAGAAGAGGATCCAGCACAAAACCCTACGGACCCGAACCCATTGTGCCCATTCCTTTCAAGCAGCTAAATAACTGGTTAAAGGATCACACTCGAACACAGGCCGAAAAATGGTGGACCTCGACACCAGGGTGTAGGCAGTCCAAGGAAGCTATGCCGTCCCTTGACGCAAAGCTGACCAGGCGCCTTCTGCGTCTGGACAGGGATGGCCTGCGTCTGGTGGCGGGGACCATCACTGGACACTGCTCACTGAATAAACACTTCCATACTCTAGGAATCACCGACAGTCCCCTGTGCAGAGCATGCATGGATGCGGAGGAAACGGTGGCGCATGTGTTGCTTGAGTGCACCGGTGTCACCAAGATTCGCGAGGCGACCCTGGGAACACCAGGATCCCTTGCGGATGCCCTGAGTAGACCGGGAAGTGTGATCTGCTTCTGGAGGGAGGTGGGCTGGTTGGAGTAACGGCCACTATGGCTCACGCACAATGGTCCACTTAAGGGACTAAGTGCGGAAACCAAAACCCCATAAAGAAGAAGAAGCCAGTCTAGTCTTATCCAGAGTTTTTCTTTAATTTTATTTATATGCGTATTAAAAGCAGAAGGGGAGGCATTCGCCCAGCAGTGAGACGCTAAAGGCTAGATTAAATTAGATTAGAAGATGTGTCCCACTACGCTGTATTTTTGCAATGACAGTCGATTTTTTTATGTACCAATAGTAGAAGAAGGCATTAACATATATCTAATACAACTGAGACCAGCGGAGGGTTCTTCATCGGATTATTCAGACCTTCGCTTTTTGACATCAAATGGAGTGGCCTACCAAGTTGAATATTTTTTGTAAACGCGGTATGTCGATCTCTAATAGTTTGGTTGGGCTCTTGTGTTTTCTAATCAGGGTCACCAGGTACACCAGATCTTCGATTATCCCAGTTTTTATAGTTTTCCCTTTATGTGGCCATTAAACCCTAACTCTGTACCAAATTTCAGCTCTCTGAGTTTATGGGAAGTACTAGTTCTTTTCTGATGATCATGATTGAGTGAGTGAGTGTCATAAATGCGAAACTTTGCTTTCGCTTAACTTCGGAACTCAATGACCTACAGATTTGAAATTTGGGATTTTAAATATGTGATTATAGCTTACTAGATGACGAAAATTTCTGCGTTCTGGTCTTCTCCAGAGGTTCTCAAATAGGGGCCTGAAAATGTGGCGAAATGGTTTCAGTAAAGGATGGTACGGCAGTGTTTGCTTCGCGCTCGACTTGGCGGGGGCACTGCCGTGCACCCCGATTTCAATTTCGAAACGGGTAACCTTATCCAAACTATACTACGCCTATCAGAGCCTGCCTATCTATCATATCGACGCGAAAATCTTCTGAAGTGTGAATTGGACATTAATTTGAGGCATTGCCGGGACAGTTGAGAGTCTGGCGCTGATTTTGATTAATAACGGGACGGCGACGACGTCTCGAAGATGTCGTGTAAAAATTAGTGAGTTTTAGTAGTTTTGAACCCCTACCGATCCATTGGACCAAGTGTCCTAAAATAACGATCGTAAAATAACCTCGTGGTCCGATTCCTTAATCGGACCACGAGGATATTTACCATGTTTATTATTAAAATTCACGTACGAGATGGAAAATGAGCGAACAATTCCATTCTTAGACGTGAAAATAGAGGTTCGTCCTGACGGTACTCTCGGTCACTCAGTCTACCGGAAATTGACTCACACGGATCGCTATCTACACGCTGATTCTCACCACCATCCCAGACAGCTGAACTCTGTAGTGACTTCACTCACCAACCGTGCATATGATTTATGCGACGAGGAACATTTACGTGCTGAACTGACACATGTACAGGAGGTCCTACAGAGAAACGGATATACTGGGAAGACCACACAACTCCAACGAAAAACTATTCGTAAGCACCGGAAGTGCGGGCACGTCACAATAGTGGCGATAAGTCCCCTCTTTGAGGAGTGGCTGGAGAGGCGCCACGGCGCCCTCACCTTCCGCCTGACGCAGGTCCTCAGAGGATTGGGCTGAGCACCGCCGTGTCCTCGTAGCGGCGATTGGTGGCGGCGACCTCTCGCGTCCGGCCCTGGTTCAATCCATGGTCCGGAGCGAGAGGGAATGGGAAGCCGTCGCCTCCTTCTGCGAAGCAGTCATGCTAGCGAAGGAGGTGGCGGAACGTGAGAGGGAGAGAAGCTGACGTCCCAGCCATCGCGGGAGACGCCCCGGGCGTCGGGGGGCAACCAGTGGCCCCCGGCCACCGTAGGCGCGGGCCTGTGGACGGTGAGTAATGGGCTAGCTCACCGTCCGTCCGTCTTATGACGACAGACCGTGCCCACGGCGCGTTCGTGTTCCACGCGCGCCTCAAGGAGATGTCAGCAAATCGGAAGGGGTCCGAGAGGGCCGATGCCTGCCAGGGCTGCGGGTTGTTCGAAAGAGATACCATGCCCCTGGAACACAAAGGGCTAAGAAGGAACATGGATGGGTTTTAGTCAGTACAAGTCTGACACTCCCTTCCGCTCCGCCCAGAGCGGAAGAAGTCATTTGATGATTTCCCATACAAAGAAAAAAAAAAAAAAAGCACCGGAAGTGCGAGGTTGGCGAGTTGTCGAGGGACAAATAAATTAATTCTGGATTCTGATTCTCGGTGTAAGAAGAGACCTTTTCTCAACAGCATAATAACAAAATGCTTGTAATATTTTTACGATCCCAGATTGTGTCAGCCCTGACCTACACGTGTGCTCTATAAACAACAGCACCCGAATGTGAGTGACAACTGACAAGTCGCTCCACATGCCAGCGACAAGACGAAAGCCAATACTCTAATGACAATGTGCGATTCTGAACATATGTATAGAGGACAAGTAGGAGAAGTAGAAAGTTAACTTTGTTAGCTGATCATAACATAATATGACGCCTCTAAACCCTGAAAGCTTAGGCAGAGATGTCCCTAATAATACACCCACATTTCGCCAGTTATATTTACGAGCGTGTACACCTTACGGCATTTCATACAAACTTTCAAGTCCTTATTTTCCTGAAGTGACTGAACTGATTTTAATGAAACTTCATACGCGTAAGCAGGATACATAGTTCTAAAAAGTTACTAAAAAAATTTTTGAAAAATTGTGTTTCAGCTAAATTAGACCGATTATAAATTATCCATAGAAACAGAAATTTCCAATTTTTTAACGACATTTAAAAAATGTTTTTTGGTAACTGTTTAGACCTCTGTATCCTGCTTTTGCGTATAAAGTTTCATTAAAATCGGTTTAGTCATGTCGGAAATTATGGACTTGTTAGTTTGTATGAAATGCCGCAAGGTGTAAATGCTCTTAAGTCCCATGTAATAGGGGGCGAGCCTATGTCATCAATAAATAGTAAACCAGAACCATTACATGACAACCTCTCTAAACACATTACAGTAATTAGTGTCTTATTACAGTCCCAGCAATTAGTGCACCAACAAAATTACGACAACACGAAGGCTTCGGTCGGACGCTATAATCCGACCAAAAACTAAAAATGGTAATTTATCATTATCATCTAACAAACACAGGCCACCTATAAATATACTAACCAATAAAGAAGAACTAGAAGTACCAACATTTTACCAAAAATGTCATAAAACAATATTAAGTTTTGTATTAAGAGTTGTGTGCACTTGTGGCATGTGTCTAATAAATATTTTTTCTTTCTTCCTTTTACAAGTAATGTCGCGGCCAGCTCTGTATGGTGTCGGAAGAATAGCACCATCCCATATCTTCCCATGGGTGTCGTAAGAGGCGACTAAGGGATTTGCCAGAGAATGGGCAGCAGCGTTCTCTGTGCTTTTGTAAACACCCGTACTGCGATCGCTAGCCCGCCTGCCAAGCGTGGCGATTATGGCAAAACCCCCCTAAATGTCAATGTGACAACACTTGGGGGAGGCCTATGTCCAGCAGTGGACGTCTTTTGAGCTGAAATGATGATGATGAATGTCGTGGTGAAGAGAATTAGTGCACCATCTCAATTACGACGCCGTCCCCCAACTTATGTAACAAACACAAGCCATATACTAACCAAAGAGGAAAACTAAAAGTGCCAACATTATACAAAAATATCATTCAAAAATATAACGCGTGACACGTGCGCCCATCAAGTGAGCACAAAAGCTCCACAAGTCATGTCGTGGAGTCTCATTGCCATATTTTGTGTTTACTATATCACGTAGCCAAGAGGTGAAATTGCACCATAACAGTAGGACGTCACTAAAGACTATACTTAGCCCAACTATTGATGCACTAACTAAATGACGTTGACACGGAGGGTTGAGTGGCTCCGTAGGCGAGCTAAATTGAAGTGTTCCCACTTGGTTCCCGTCGGTAAGATAAGTGGTGAGACTGGGCCGCGGCACGTGTCACAACACTGGTTTATTTTTGCCAAGTATGGGCGTTGTTTGTTACTTCCATAAAAGATGTTAATGAGGATGTCGTGGTTTTATAATATCAGCCACACGGGTCGATCTTTAACCTTAACCTAAGCCAAGCCCCGCGCTCAATCTTAAAAAAATAAACCAAAATACTTTATTTTTGCAAAAGACTGGCATGTGTAACAATAAATAACCATGCAGTACCTGGCTCAAAGTTATCCTAAAGAGAATTTAATAACTCCAGAATTTGAATAAGCACCCATCTTGTTAAAATTTGAATATTCAATTGTCTACATTAGCCTACACTTAAGGCAGTAAGTTTGAAAGCTCTAACTTGAAAGTTTTCAATGAAAACGTTTTGTTATTTCTAAACAAATGGAACAATTATGTAGGTACAGAAACCGGCTTGTTTGTCGGACTATTATTAACTTAGGAATGAGTAGGACCTATTTTTGATTTTCTACCGAAACTAAAGTCAGTTCAATGGCAGACTCGTACGAAAACTTCTGAATGGTCATATTTTAGCAAAATAGAAAAGGAGGGTTATGTGTTTGACCTGTATGTTTTTAAATGTGTGTATGCATATAAGTCCGTGTGTTTGTTCCCTCGTTACTCCTAAACGGATGGACGGATTTGGATAAATTATACGCCGCCGTCATTGGATTCGGCGCGGTGGCGAGTGGCGCTGGTATGTTAAATAAAAAACAAAGAAAACTGGCGGATTTGAGGTGCAATATTTTGGAGTACGAATTTGTTTTACTAAAACCATGAAGTTTGGTAACAAGATGAAGGGTCTGAAAAGCGGATCGCAAAAATATATTCAACTTATAATTTTTATCTCATCAGCTGACAACATGTATTTATTAGTGCACTATCAGAATAAAGATACATCTCTACATATCCTGTGGTCTGTGTAGCCATACCCTTATCTGCAACAGCTGTATTATTCACCAAAAAAATATAATTTATGACCTCTCAGATACCTGCATGGAGTGTCCCAGGGGCCACATATATTCCAATGAAAGAATTCTGGGCGAGGGTAGTTAGTGAAGTGTGTCGTGAATAATACAGCCATTCATACCGAACTTTGGTGGAAACTTTCTTTATGTTTCTTATGTTATTTTCTGAACTGGAAAGAGGTCATGTTCCAAGGAGATTTACATGTGTAGTTGAACATTAAGAGTGTTTACACCTTACGGCATTTCATACAAAGTTCAAGTCTTTATTTTACGAAATGACTGAACCGATTTAAATGAAACTTAATACGCATAATCATGACACGTAGGTCTAAAAAGTTACTAAAAAACATTTTCGTACTGAATTAAAAAAAAAAAAAATTGGAAATTTCTGTTTCTATAGATAATTTATAAACGGTCTAATTTAGCTGTAACACTATTTTTCTAAAATGTTTTGAGTAACTTTTTAAACCTATGTATCCTGCTTATACGTATGAAAGTTTAATTAAAATTGGTTCGGTCATTTCGGAAAATAAGGATTTGAAAGTTTGTAGGAAACGTTGTAAGGCGTAAACGCTCTTAATACAAATTCTTCTTTCTTTCCTTATCGTGTGGTTACTGCCTAATCAGGTGTCAGAGGTTTTATGCCGCCCATGGGCCTCTGACTTGGTTTTACATGCCGTCGAGAAATATCTCTCAGCCATGCTGGATTGGTTTCCTCACGATGTTTTCCTTCACAGAAGCAAGTAATATCATCATCATCATCAGCCTATAATGTTCCCACTGCTGGGACACAGGCCTCCTTTCTATGAGAGGGAGTAGGTTGTAATCTACCACGCGGGCCCAGTGCGGGTTGGTAGATGTCACATGTCTTCTAATTTTTAGTTCTAGGACATGTCGGTTTCCTCACGATGTTTTCCTTCACCGATTTGTGAGGGCAGCGGTGATGAAATAAATTACACAAAGAAATGCGCCTGCCTGGGTTCGAACCCACGGCTTACTGCTCGTAAGTCGGGGCTGCCACCTCTGGGCCACCGCTGCCTCGCAAAGCAAGTGATATAAGATACATGAATGAGACATGAATCCGAAAAATGAGAAGTGTGTGTCTTGGGAATGGAACTTAGAATAGATCTCGTCTCTCTCAGAGACTTACATTGCTGCATGGTTTTTTTGGCGCTTCAATGACAGGAGGACGCTTTTGGTAACCTCGTGTGTTTATTGCTGTCTTGAAACAAGGTGACAATGGTTTTATTGATTTTGACCACGCGCCATCAAAATATAAATCTTTAATCACCGATATTTGTAGACTTTAAATACGCTATCCAGTGCTTAGTGGTTTTTCTACATATAACTAACGGATATACCTACATCAATTCAGAATTCATCACCCCTTTTTAGTTTTCTGTTGGCCTACTACGACGTTTTAAAGGAGTATTGTTTTACTCTTACTCCAGTGTGGAAAAGAGACGGAGCTATACCGGATGTCTAGCGCCATCTCTTTCCCACACTGGAAAATAAGTAGAACAATAATGACAAATGATTTAAGACGTCATGGTAGGCCACGAGGAGTTTTCTTCTTCAGAGTTTTTTTTTACTAAATACAAAAAAATATGGAAAATGGGTTAGATTTTGTTGTAAAAGTCAAGACTTATTTTAATTTCGAAACGGTAACCTTATCCAAACTATACTACGGCTATCAGAGCCTGCCTATCTATCATATCGACGCGAAAATCTGCTGAAGTGTGAATTGGACATCAATTTGAGGCATTGCCGGGACAGTTGAGAGTCTGGCGCTGATTTTGATTAATAACGGGACGGCGACGACGTCTCGACGATGTCGTGTAAAAATTAGTGAGTTTTAGTAGTTTTGAACCCCTACCGATCCGTTCTAAAATAACGATCGTAAAATAACCTCGTGGTCCGATTCCTTAATCGGACCGAGGGGAAAAAAAAGTTCGCGCTGTCCGATCGATCCGACTAAGTGTTCTAAAATAACGATAGACCTCTTGGTCCGACTCCTTAATCCGACCAAGAGGAAAAAAAAGTTTACGTTGTCCGATTGATCTGACTTAGCAGTTGGACCAAGTGTTCACAGGGTATTTGAACAGTAAAGATGAAATATTTTTACTAATTGTTTACATCTAAACTAATATTATAAAGAGGAAAGTTTTGATTGTTTGTTTGCATTGAATAGGCTCCGAAACTACTGGTCCGATTTGAAAAAGTGTTAGATAGCTCATTTAGTGAGGAAGGCTATAGGCTATATATCATCACGCTACGACCAATAGGAGTGGAAAAGCAATGAAAAATGTTGCAAAAACGGGGAAAATGTGACGCAAATGTGTTTTATACTTTACGTGACTGCGGAGCATGAACTCCTGGGTTTAATTCCCGGGTAGGGCAAATTGCTATTAGGCTTTTCCATCTGGAATTTATCAGTTGCAGTCACGGAGTCTGGATTTGTGCCCGGTTGATGGCAATAGGCTCGCCGCCATAGTATAGTAACAATGTATCAATGCAAACAAGTTTCCTATGAGACAAAATCTTCTAAAGCGTAACGTTTCTGAGTATATCTCAGAAAGTGACGCTTTGTCTTTTACACGACTTGTTTGTTCTGATAAAAGCAATTGATTTTGACAACACACCCTCTCATAGAGAAGAGGCCTGTGTCCCAGCAGTGGGAACATTATAGGCAGATGATGATGATGATAATGGTGTGCCTTGCTATAATCTATTTCACGACAGTAACATAACCTCGTCCTTTTTTTCATAAAATAAACCGGATAGAGCAGAAGGTTTCCCACAGTGGCATTTAAAAAGAAATACTCAAAAATTGTTCACTGGCTCTAAATATCGACGTCAGATGTATTGGAGTGAATTTATTCACTTCACGTAACCAACTTCTGGGCCCCTGTGGATTAATAGAAGCAACTGGGGGATTCCATCTTTGGAAATGGTTGGGTAGGTATAATGGTATTATATAGTAAAGGAATTTAGTCTGTCTTGCCTTCTCGTACATACATCCAATAACTTATGATCATGTATATAAAATAAAAAAAGTTGTGTTTTATTTCGGCAAAATACCCATATGCAACAATGAAAGGCAAATGAAATAGGAAATAAAAACAGGAAATAAATCTTTTAAAAATAATATTTAAGTATTACTAAAAAATCATTGAAAATAATTTAAATTATCAAAATCATTAAAACCATCATAATCATTAAAATTATCAAAAATTATGTATAAAAAATTAAAAAATATGTATGTAAATATATGTATAAACGATTTAAAATTCTTATATTGTTTAATTTACAGTGTTAAATGTTAGTCAGTGGCCCGAAAGTCTGACAACCAGTCCTTGGTAAGACTGGTTGTCAGACTTTCGGGCCGCTGATTTTACGTAGTACTACTAACTGGGTTGTGAAGGTCAGACAGGCAGTCGCTCCATGTAAAATACTGGTATTCAGCTGCATCCATATAGACTGGAAGCCGACCCCAACGTTGTTGGGAAAAAGCTAGGCAAATGATGACTGTTAAGTGTGGATGTATTATAATGGGTAGATTTTTGAGTAACCATACCCTAACTAAATACCTAATGTATCACCAAAAATTACACTAGCAAATGCTTTGAATTATTTTACCACTAGCTGCCAGGACAGTCTTCGTTGTGTCAAAAGTTAAAAGTATTTTTTTATTGTTTCTAGTGTAAAAACCTTCCGTGGACTTGGAACATACAAAAAATAAATTAACCGAATTGGTCCAGCCAGTTATGCGCTTCCCAACATTCATTTTTATTTATATAGATAGACTAGCTGCCCGGACAGACTTCGTTCTATCAAAAGTTTTTTTTTTAGTATTGAACCTTCCGTGTACTTTAAGGAACATACAAAAAAATAATTTTGCCGAATTGGTCCAGCCATCCTTGAGTTATGAGCCTACAAACATTCATTTTCATTTAATTATATGTATACTTAAAAGAAAATTAAAATACCAAAAGACGACGATCACGAACAAAACTACAGTTAACTCTTAAGGAAATGGAGAAACTTTAACTGTCGCATCAAACTTTTGTCTGATAAATAAATGTCATCTGTGCTAAGTGCGTTTTTCTGTCACCAAGAACTTTACATTCAAGGATTCAATAATAGATACAATAATATTTATCTCAAGGTTTGTTTGTCGGGGAATGTGTTATGTAAGTAAGTATTTTCTTTTAAAAGGTTGGAATTTAAAAGTCTGTACGTGGACAATTACTTAAGGATTTATTACTAAGAACGTCTGCTATTCTTTCGACAAAAACGTGGGTACGTGGTCATTTACGGAAACACAGACAACCAGTCTTTATTAAGGGAATCGTATTACCCTGTAACTGGGTTTTGGGCAAGTAAAATAATGGGTTTCAGTTGCGTCCGCTGTGACTGGAAGCTGACCCCTACATAGTACAGGAAAAGGCTAGGCTAATGAGGTTGAGGTAAGGTTTAATTTTATCTTCTTTTTTAATCGGGTAATACCAAAGTTAGGCGTTTTTTGAGGCTTGACTGTGATTATATTGCTGACCAAGCATTGGCTCAATAGTTCTTAGATCATCTGGATTCTTATTTTGGCAGTCGCCTAAATTATTGGAGGCATCTAGCTTCCTAGTACTTGGTTCACAGTTGGCTAAACTACAGACAGATCGCGAAATTATCAATTTAAGTGGTTTTTCTAGGCTCATAACTTAGTCATTTAGTTTAGAGAAGCATTTGTTAACAATCAGAGTAACTTGCGTTGCCACAGCATTACTAATCATATTGGCCAGGCGCTCTTCATATTCTATTTGATTTGGTGTTGTGATTCTCTCCAATATCAGTAAATTGACCGAATGGATTTGAGCCCAACTCCAATCTTGTAGATCGAACCGGAGTATTCGATTTGTCCCCTCCAGGTTGTTTGCATTTGCACTCAAGGCAAATCCACATCTCCTTCAGTTGTAGTCATAGTGGTGAATGTAGCTTCGGGAGCATTGGCGCATAGGAGATCATACATTTGCGCGCATAGGCAACAACGAACACACTGCGCATTTACTATAAGATTTTTACAGCCACCACATATAACCAAAACTGACACTGACGCCATTTCTGAAAATTTTCGGTACTTTTCATCCCGGAAAATTGAAAACTTTTGACACTGATGGACCTGGGGCTTTGCTATTATTTTATATAGAACGTTTTTATCATTTATACACATTATAAAACGTGCTTATAAAAGTAAGTTAATCACGGCTGACATTTATAGATCTTTGACCGTCTTGTTTTTTTTATTAGATTTTAGTAAATAAGTTTCATACTTTTCACAGTATTGGGTGGTTTTACACTTACGTAATTGTAAAAATAGTAGATTGTTGCATCGAGCGCAAAGTGTGTCATTAATGCACTAGTGTTATGTTGGTGCCCGAGCGCATACGAGGGCACTAAATTATCACGAGTGCATTAATTACTCACTTTATCGAGGTGCGTAATCTGCTTTTCTTTCAACCACCCTGACAAAATATACCTACACAAAATAAAAACTCAAGTTAATGAAACAAAGTTTAATTAATCTTCCCTTCAAACATACAATTATTAAAAGTGCAGTTATTAAAGGTTCATTTGCAGCTGTTTTATATTTTCTGGAGTTGAATTCATATCGCTATCGCTGTCAATTTCCATGATTTTTTACCTTTTTATTTAGTAAATAAGAAGTATCAAAGTTTTACAATGGTACAAAATGCACGCCATTTGTTTTTTTTTTCACCAAGTCAGTTTTATTCAGCCGATTTTTACTTTCAGCCAGTAATCTTTTTGATCTAATGCATACATTTTATTAACTTAATAGGAGACAAGACCTCACACAAGACCTCTGTGGTAAATTTAATTCCAAATTTAAAATTTAAAACAGTGCAGTAATGAAAAACAGTGCAATAATGAGATTTCATATAACTTTTCTGCACTGTTTTGGATCTAAGCAAAAAAGACATCCTTTGTGATCGGTTTTGTAGTGATTAATGATAACATTACTGCGTAGTTGAAAGAAAATATTTTTTTCTTATTTACCAAATAAAAAGGTAAAAAATCATGGAAATTGACAGCGATAGCGATATGAATTCAACTCCAGAAAATATAAAACAGCTGCAAATGAAGTTGTTAATAACCTTTAATAACTGCACTTTTAATAATTGTATGTTTGAAGGGAAGATGAATTAAACTTTGTTTCATTAACTTGAGTTTTTATTTTGAGTAGGTATATTTTGTCAGGGTAGTTGAAAGAAAAGCAGATTACGCACCTCGAAGTGAGTAATTAATGCACTCGTGATAATTTAGTGCCCTCGCATGCGCTCGGGCACCAACATAACACTCGTGCATTAATGACTCACTTTGCGCTCGATGCAACAATCTACTATAAAAGTTTATAAGCACGTCAAGAAAACTAAACTGAACTGATGTTTTCTTTGCCTAATATCAACTGTCAAATAGTTAGACACAAGTTCTACTGGTCAGTCAGCTCAAGTGAAGTGTAAACAAGTACTACTAACGTAGTTTTAAGTCTTATTTATTAACACAAGTTTTGTATATAACAAATGTTAAAATGTTACCATCGGCGTCATTGAGGCTCCAAAAGAACAATGTCGCACTCTAACCAATTTAAGTTAATTGAAAAAGGAATAAATTAATCTAAGTTCTTAATACAAAAGGTAGACTTACCGTCCCTGTCGTAATGGCTCCAAACCTCCATGAACTGGTTTGCTGATAGTTTCTTCAACTCACGAGAATCAGGATCACGGAACTGCCTCATAAAATTAGTGGCCCTTTCTAAATTAAGCCTTTTGGCAGACGAATTCGAATCGATACTCATTTTAGAAAAATCGAATTATCGAATAAAAAATCACTTTTGATCCAAAGTCGGTATTATCGATAAAAAATATGACTTGATGTCAATCACGGGTTCGAATTTAAAAAAATATTTATGTTCTTTATTTAAAAGCAAATATGAAAATTACTTTTTATTTTATTTAAATAGAATTACTTGATCTATGATTTGGCCTGGTTTATTGTCACTCTGATTATTAAAAATATTGTTTTAATTTATTTTTACGTATATTTTTTAGTTTTAAAAACACTATTTTGTTCAAACGGGCTTTTCATCACATCTGAAACAAAATAAAGAAAAATGGTTAGTTTTGATTGAATTTAAAATCCGATAGAAAACATAGTAACAATAGGATTTCTGTTGTTTTCTAAAAAACACTCTCATGACTTTTTGCTTTTTTTTTTCAGAAAATACCTGATGGAGCGATGGAGCAAGGCTTTGACCGAGTGGTGGCCTAAGTTAGAATCAAGAAACCAAGGCCGTCTTAAATCTAGTTGGGGCGACGATATCGTCAAAGTCGCGGTCAACACCTGGATAAGGAACGCACAGAACCGGGAAGTGTGGCAGAAAAAAGGGGAGGCCCACCCAGCAGTGGGTGATTCCGGGCTGAAATGATGATAATGAAGAAGTCATGTCATGAAAATGAAACTGGAAACGAAAACATGCAAAATTTCACCACAAATTGGATCCGGAATTTTGACGAGGTTGCAAACAAACACCTTGTACAATTAAAGAGGCAAGTAAAAAAAGAACTAAATAACTCTTCTATACCCTGTAGGTTTACATAGAACACCCAAGTTTCCTCAGTTATATTGAAGTCCGTTGTAACAAAAGTCAAGCATATTTCCGTGAGCACAAATCCGGTCTCGGAACGGCGATTGAGAAATTCAAAACTCCCACTAGCAAAATAAAATGCAGCTTTAACAAAATAGTCCTGAAGTTTGAAACCCCTGCAATGCTAACTGCGTTGCAGATGTAGTTCTGAACAAAATCTTTTGAACCCCGATGCATACAGATATTTCGAGTGGTTGCGTCACTTTTAGGAAGATAGAAACTTCAATATGGAATTTAGTTGTGACTTTACGTCGTTTGCGTGAAATTATTATTTAAAAAATATTACTTCCCTATTTGATTTTGTTACCAATTTCATGGCACTAACTTTTTTTTGTACTGAACGCTAATCCTTTTTCTAAAACAAAAGTAGTTTTAGTTATTCCTTATAACATCAGCTATCTCAGACACCCTAGGCACGGAACGCTAATTCTTATTCTAAAGTAAAAGTAGCCTTAGTTACTCTGTATTACATTAGCTATCTGTCAGTAAAGGGCCCGTTGAAATCGGTTCAGCCGTTTCGGAGATTAGGCGTAACAAACAAACATACAGATAGACCAAAAATAAAAATAAATGTTTTTTCAATGTTTTATAGGTACCGTATACGAGACTTTTATATGCATTGAGTAAAAAGCTTTTATTTTCGAATTACAAACAGACACTTCAATTTTATTTATTTGTAAGTTTAAGATGCTGACGCTGAGTCAGTCAGATATTGGATTTTTTATATATCTCTGAATATGGTTTTCATACCTGAACAACCTTATTGGTCTACTGGAAGTTCTATTATATTAAACCATTCTAGCGCTGCTCATGAACAACACGAATGCAGCAATAGTTTCAGACTAGCTCCAATAAAACCGTACGTAACCTCGAATACATTGCCAAAAATTTGCCAGCCAGCATTACTGGCAGCAGGTGGCCATCGTTATGGCAACTTGCGAATTTTGCCAATAATATTTTATTGGCTTTCTGTTTGCTCTTATAAATGTTTTCCCTTACGTTACAATATTTTATGCTTTGTTCGAAATCGTATTTTGTTTTATTGTTTACTAGATTTAATAAGGGATCCCTTCTTTTCGCATAATATGCTTTGTCCTAATATACTTCGGCATAACGATTTTGGCACAATTTGTTTACGCATAATAATACTTCGGCATAATTTTTGTAGGCATACATTTTATGTTGGCGTAATCATCTTAAAGACTAATTTGTTTTAGCATAAATTTGATTCGCATAACGTTAGTAGGCCTAATGACTATTAGCATAATAATATTTAGGCAAATTAATATAAATAACAAAATCAATTTTCATGAAAATGATTTATTATACATAACATTATGTAATTTAAACGATTTTTCAATCGTGAGATAACTTTTATCTGAAGAATATATTAGATGTTGTGAGACTTTGGGTGGAAATTGTGGTCGTAAACTTGTAGTGTATACATACATAATTCTAATCAAACCAATTTGCTATAGTTTCTGTAACAATTAAATTATATTGTTGGTATTAAATTATAAATTTAATATGCTGTGCAACAAAAGTTAGTGTCAGAACCGAATCGCTGCAAAACCGACTCCACGTAGTCTTGTTTGTCCTACCCCTAGAGTGTAATTTAAAATCGCGTAGGCGCGTAGGGGCAAGGCGGCCCGCGGGCAGAGGAGCAGGCGGCTGCGAGCGAGCCGCCGCGGCTGAGGCTGGCCGGCAAAGCCGGCCAACAAGCCGAAGCTGCGGTGGTGAGCGAAAGCCGTCTGCGACGATTAGCACGTGTGGGGCCGCCGGAGGCCCGCAGCGCCAGAGCCGTGACAGAAACCCTGCCTGCTGCATGTTGCATGCTCGCTTGAATGCTACATGCTGCATGCTTGCTTGCATGCTGCATGCTTGTTTGCATGCTGCATGCTTTTTGTATTCTGCATGTTTGCTTGCATGCAGCATGCAAGCAAGCATAAAAACAAGCGTAAATTTTATGATTTAGGATATTATGCTTAAAAAAGTTATGCTTTAGAACTTTATGCTTAATACATTTATGCTTTAGAATATTATGCTTAATCATTATTATGGTTAGAGAAATTATGCTTAAAAAAATTATGCGTATGCTGTTATGCGTAATGATATTATGCGAAAGTATAATTATGCCAAACAAAATTATGCTAACTTATATTAGGTCTTAAAATTTTATGCAAATGGATAGGGAACCATTTAATAAACGTGGTACTCAAAAGCACTCGTTATGTTTTATGTGTTAGAACTTTTATTTGTGTGGTAATTGGAATCGATTTATCAAAGAGTTTGTTGTTCGTTTCTTGAAGGAATCTATGTTTATCAACCAATTTTGAGAAACAGGCTTGAAGAGAATTCAAGATCGTTTGCTCCAATTCCATCGGAAAATATTTTGACCCAATATGTACATTTTTACCTAGAGTTTTTACAAATTGTATTGTTAGTCCGTCGCGCTCGGCTGCTTGCAGCGTATTGACCGACTACGTGCGCGGATACGAAACATTGTGCGTTTGGAAGTCTGGGAAAGTGCGTCTCATTCCTGTTTTTTTTCTTTTGTATAAAACTGTTTTACGTCCGTCTCGTCACTATCTCTCAGGTCTAGTTGAAAACCAGCGTCGGGCACTAGCTGCTCGGCAGTTTGCTGAACTGGGCCTATTTGGCGCAGCCGTGTGATACACAATATTATCTTTTTATTTTCTGTTTGATTAAAGTTTTTTTATTTTATTTTTTATTGTGTGCACTTGTGGCATGTGTCAAATAAATATGTTTTCTTTCTTTCTTTATCGTTGAACAATAATCATTATTACAGACGAAAGTGGGATAAATATAAATGGATGGAGAGGGAGAGGAAGACCATGAAAACAATGTATGGATTGTGTAAGGAACGATATTATGACAGAAAAAGAAGTGAATGATAGCTTGCCGGGAGGAGAATAGAAGAAAAAAACGCGTTGTGCCAACCCTATGTAACATGGGGCAGGGGCAGGAGGAAGAAAATGTCACAAGAAAGTGCTTACAAAATTTTGTGACATCCCTAGCTCCTGTGCTAGGTGATATACCTGTTTTACAAGAGCCAGTGTCAAATCAAATCAAAATCATTTATTTCAAATAGGTCAGTTAGAGGCACTTTTGAATGGACGAACAACAATAAAAATGAAGCTACAGTCCAAGTCACAAGACATAATAACTGTGAAAGTACTGTAGTTGCCCATTCCAAAGCATAGATCTCTATGGAGAAGAATGGGCAAGAAACTATAGGGACACTAGAATATAGAATCTTGTTACAAAAACATTGGTTACATCATTCATGTTGAGATGAATGATGTAACCTGTATCCTGTCATAAGAGGAGATATTACGGAATCGTGTGCGATAAGATTTAAAAAACTAATGAATGGTTGAATTAAAATATACGCTGTCCTACCATACTTAAGTACTAACGCTGTAACATTCAAATATTGTAAAAACAAATGATTTTAAAAGAGTAACCATGGAGTTTCATGCTGGTTCTTCTCCATAGGAAACGACCAACCCGAACCGTGCACATTTTGTCGACGTTTTCTAAGTGCCCATGTAGGCCTATGTAAAATAAAATATTTGTATTTTGATTTTAATTTTGAAATGCTTCGATGATAGTAGGGGATGATCACATTTTTTTTTCTTTGTCTGTCGAGTAGATTAGTGAAAAGTATTGGACACGTATTTTTTCTTTTTTCGCGTGGTCATAAAATTACGGAGATATGTTGAGTCCTCGTTGAAAAGGGCGCATGACGTCACGTGTAGGTAATTTTTATACCTACTTGTGACGTAGTGAGCCCCCGCTCTCCAAATTTAATGAGTTTTAGCTAAGTAATTTTTTGATAATTTGATAAAATAAAAAATACGTGTCTAATATTTTTGTATTACCTGTCTGACGGACAAAATAGAATTTCGTTTTCTTTACCCACTATTATGGCGTCATCTACTACCCCACATTTTAAACTCATGACGTTAGGTACAATCCTGCATCTTGCCAGCAGCGATTAACATCCATTATACTTAAAGAAACCCATACAAACTTCGGGTAGTAGCACGCAAAAGACATCCTCTCTTTAGCTGGAGGATCCATGCATTTTTTTTCAGAAACTCTCCCTAGCGTATGAAGAACAACTGTGCAAAATATCATCTTTATGGTACGAACAGATGAATAGGCGAGCAGACGGACAGACATTTATCTATTTACATACAGATGAGGAACTTTACACTCTCATTCCTTTAAACTTGGATTTTTAATTCTCATGGATGTTCTGTTGCCATGTCCATAATGTGGCTTTCCACATTCATTTCCATTCTTCTTCTTCGAGTCGTGATGTCCATTCCATTGACTGGGATCAAGGTATGTTATACCTAACTAATGCACCAGTGTCTCTTTGACAACAAATGTTCCTCCAGAGATAATTAAAGTCGTTGCCCATAAAACCCGTATAAAAAGAACGTAACAAGAAGTTCTAATTTCAAATTAAGTTTCAAATAACAACGCGCACACATTGACATTCAAATAAAAACGAACGCACACCAAAGCGCCATTAACTGTCAAACGTGATCGATACAGTGATAAGGGTTCCGTCTCTCCTAATGCTGCCATTATTTACAATAAGTTTCCAATGTACCTTTATGAACATTTAGGTAGGAGTGATAGCTGTCTGTTTATCAAAGGTTTATATAATACAGTTTCGACATTGGTTTTGTTCAAGTATTGGCTGAATTCCAAATAGAAAGATAGAAAGTTTTAAGCCAAAATGGAATATCTAGACTCTTATCCAACACAGTTTACTGGACATAACGGCTTTATTGTGTAACGTATCCGCAAACTTCGATATACTTTTGCTTCATTCGTATCGGCGAAAAGAAATGTACTTATCTTAATATTTATGAGTACGGGCCATGATCAAATGGATAGATAATGACTTAGTTTACAGTCGTAAGTCATTATCTGCCTTAATTCAAATGTGTTAAGTTCGATTTTCAATCTAACCGAATGTAGTTGTACCCTAGTATTTTACCTTTTTTTTTTTTCAGAGCAACATACGGCCTCTGACTGGCAGCACCCCGACACCGTTACGGGGTAATTCGATACCCCGTGGTAACACTGGTGGACTTAATTATACTCATAAGTACCGTCCATTTTTGTAATAATTGCTCCTGTCTTGTTAATAGTACTTGTCAGTCAGCAAGGTGGTCATGAAGATGTCTGCTGATAGAACGCGTATGAATTACGTTTAACTGAAAACATTTGAAGGCTATTTTAATGCATTGATTGCATTTGGGAAAATATACTTAGTTGTTTAGAATTCCGATCTTTAACGAAGTTTCGATTTAATATTCTGACATATTAGCCGTTGAGCCAAATACCGTTGAGGTAGCCATGTTGTTGAGTGGGTAATGGTCTCGGGCTAGGTGGAGCACTGATCTTCGCAGAGTGTGTTAGCCTGGTTGAGTGCAGTCGATAATCGAGTTTGATGATGATAGCATGCTTAAGTTATGTATGTCTGGTGGGCAACTGCCCGACAGTTGCTGTCGGGTTTTTCTATATAGTCTTAAGTCGATGTAAACTTTGCTTGCGGCTTGTAGGGAATTGATGTTAGTTCTTCCGTCGTGCCATAGATGGCGCTGTAGTATTTTTTGTTGTAAGTTGCTTTTTGTAGGTCGGTACAAGCCTATTGCAATCAACCAGGGCCTTAAGTCTGCTATTTTTATAAACATCGTCATTCCAACACGATCCCGTTGTCATTTTGCTAAAAGTTCGTAGTCTGCTAAATTCATAATGGTCTGTCAAATTCTATGCCATATCTTTCAATGAAGTGTCAGTGGTTGACCATTGGGAAGTCATAATGACGCCATTATATTAGTAGATTACCAAACTTGTCAAAATCAACAATTATGGAATCAATGATAGGCCATTCTGACACTATTGTAATGGCAGACTTGAGGCCCAGGCATAAATGATGATGATTCTCAAATATATCTTGCCTCTGAGTGTTGCCTTAAAAGCTCGGATTACGCCTGAGGAATGAACAGCAATATCCACTTACGAAGGTAAATACGTATTAACGTGATATGCGAGCAATCGCTATATAATCCTATTAAACGTCGCGATTACAGTGTTATCCCTTCGGAGCGATGAAGAGTTTCAATGTAAGTAGATTATGTGACGAAATATCAAGAAGAAAAGGATTATGGATTAAATAAGAACTTTCGTGTAGTATTAATAGTTTAATTCAGCAAAAATTGGTGCTCTGAAATGTGTTTTAGTTTTTTGAAAATGGCTGCCTGTAAATCCGGAGCGCGCAGTGTAACGCACGCAAAACATTGTGCTTATATAAAATCATTGCATAATCAGGTCCAAAAAATATTGCAGTTCAACTTAAAAAAATATGGGCAGTCATAAGGACTGTCGGCAGAAGTGCAAACTCAAAAAGATGAATGAATGTGTTCTTTTTTGATTTTGTAAATCAAATATAGTCTGATTTCTGTTAATTAAAAAAAAGTAATTATAGTTATATATATTTATTAAATAATCAAACATGATGGGCTACACAAGCTCAATACAAAATATCAGGCTTCTATACTACGCGTCGCTAGTCTGGCGCCATACGTCACAGGCATGTCGAGGGGGTCCATATTGGCTCACCTAAAGTTCTTTACCCGAAATTGTTCTTCCTAACGATTTGTAATCCGAATGATCATTCTTCCTAAAATTTTTCATCCTAAAGTTTTCATTCATACTATTTGTAGTGCTACCGGCGATGTTCATAACACTCATGTTTCCGAAAATTGTAATTAATAATATCATTAATGTAAATAATTTAAACTCCTACTGTTTTTTATCATAACGCTTTTATCCCTAAACATAATTACCATAATATTTTCACTGATACTCAGATAGAAACATTTACCAAGTGTAATAAAAATATATGTGGGTAGTATATATTTATAGTTTTAATTTGGGTGGGGATTAGGTCAGAGTATCGTCTTGGGGGCACTATGAAAAAAAAACTTAGAAAAATTTTGCGACAAATTTCGAGGTAGCACTCGCCGGCCGCTGCCGCGGCACCGCTCGCTTCGCTCGCTCGGCTCGCGCGTAGTTGGTCACAGTTCTAACCTAACCTAACCCATGGATATCTTTCCAGGTAAGTACACACCGCAATAAATAAAAAAGTAAAAGTTACGCATAATCAATGTATATAATACTGATTATTTTGAATAAAAAGAAATCTAAACAAAAAAGATATGACTTTGAATAATAGTGTAAAAGATGGTTATGTTGAGAAAATATAGGAAAACAAATAAAAGTATAATAGATGTTTATTGCTACTGACATTATGAAGTTGAATGCTTCGGAATTATGAACAATAGAGACAGAGTAGTTAGGAATTGCGATTGTTAGGATGAAAAATGTTAGGAAGAACATTTTCGGATTTCCAATTATCGGAGTTGAAAATTTAGGTGAACTTTGGCGCACCCATGTCGAGGTCATTGGTGACGCGAAGCTAAAGATTTTTCCCCTACCAAAAATTAATCAACGCGGCTACAGTTTCACTTCATAAATGCTAACTGAAACTGCTACACTCAGTCCTAGTGAAAACAGCAGAAACCCCAAAATAACCATAAACTATCTAGTTATAGCACATAAAACCTAAACGCTCTCATAATATTTAGCTAACCCTTAGTCGCGGAACCCCAAAAAGGTAGGGATTTACGAATCTTTGCATAAAAAGAAACTTTAGCGTCCATATCCCTTTAAGTGGGCAATAAATAGTAATTTATAAGAGCTTTGTTTCAGCCCTGCGATCCGTTCGAAGACAGATTCTGGTCACGAAGAAAAGTTATGTCTTTTATTTGTTTGCACGGTATGTTTAGACCTATGTTTGCGTAATTTAGGGCAAACTGTGGGCATTTTTAGTCGGTTAGAATGATACAGAGTGTAATGTAATAAACACATAACCTCTCGTGTGGTGACTCAGACCATGATACTGAACAACTATTGTTCTATGACTTTTGGAAAACGTTACTTTTTTTACCATCAATCTTCTGCATAACTTTTTTCCAACTATGTTTGAGTCAGCATCCAGTATAACCGGATACAGCTGAATACCCGTATTTTTAATGTAGCGTCTAATCTGACCTCTCACACAACACACAACACTGGTTGTCAGACTTTTGGCTTCTGACTACTCCGAACGAATGTCAAAGATCTACAAATGACAGCCGGGAATCTTACTGTGATGTCTTACTAAAGGGTATCGTATTACCTAGTTACCTACTGGGTTGCGGAGGTCACATAGGCAGTCGCTTCATGTAAAATGCTGGTATTCAGCTGCATCTGGTTAGAGTGGAAGCCAACCCCAAGATAGTTTGGGGAAAGGCTAGACAGATGATGATGAGCTCCTCAAGTAAACTCACTCAAGTTAAGACTAATAGAACTGGAACATTTTTTCCTATTTTAAGTTGCTACAAAGATTTGAGACTTCAAAATCACGATAAAAATAAGGCATCAGGGCTGAAGCTGTCCCAGCTAATAATTTATTCACGAGTTTCCGGACTTGACATTATTATGTCCGAGGTAGTTATTGGAAATTCGGGGAATCGATTGGCTTTGAGTACATTACGTGGTATCTTTTTATTCCACAGAAAGATTAAATTGAAACAAAATAAAAGTTTTGTGGTAACAGTGTACCTACAATTGATATATATGGTAAGGTTCAACTTCAACTATAAAGTTAAGGATTAATATCCAAACAAAAATGGATTTAAACAAAAGGAGACTATTGTTACGGCGTCGTCTGACGAGAACATTCTAGGATTACGTTCCAGTCTAGTATGATCCAGTATGTCTAGAAAATTCGAGAAAAATCCTAGAATTTGAATGAATCCACGATGGAAATGTCTAGTAAGTTCGAGAAAGTTCTGGAACTTTCTAGAAGGATTGGTTACACTATGGAGCTACCTAGAAGGTTCAGGAAGGTTCTAGAACTTTCTCGAAGGTGGGTTTACCCTATGGAACTGCCTAGTCGTTCACGGAAGTTTTGGTAGTTTCTCGATAATGGTTGGCCATATAAATAGACGATTTGGCTTCTGACTACTCGTAACGACTGTCAAAGATCTACTAATGACAGCTGGGAACAACGGCTTAACGTGCTTTCCGACGCACGGAGGAAACTCGGTATGTAATTATGGTCCACGGATCAACCTCGTCAAGCATGGCTTAACCTTAAAGATCGACCCGTGCGGCTGTTATTATTTAGCCACGAGCTCCTCAAAACTTCAGTAAGTTAGTGACATGATAGTTTTGTATGTCTGATTAATCTAATATGTAGGCCGGAAACTTTTGGTCCTTACTTATACCTCTACCTAACCTTATTTGGATTACAGGCGTGATGTTTCGTTTAGTTTTGTTCCACATTTCCACATTAATGAGTGACTATTGTACAATGAAAAACAATGATTATTTGATTTCCCAACGGTATAAAATAGAGTGATCAAAAACTTTTGCCCCACTTATTGCGCCTTTGTTTTTTTAATAATAAAACAGGATTATTAAGTTGGTAAGTACTTTCATTGACGAATTTATTTGTGTTTTGACTTATCAGGTAACCCCACCAGCCCATGTTCCCACAACTGGGACTCAGGCCTTCTCTCTGGGTAGAGAATCTGAAGTTGTGAATCAAAATAGAAATTCCTAGTGTACGTAACGTACTTTTTGTAAAAAAAAGAAAGAGCAAATACGAAATAATACACCCACATTATCGCCAGTTGTTTAAGTCCCATGTAGTAGGGGCGAGCCTATTGTCATCAACCGGGCACAGATCCAGACTCCAAACTCAAACAATACCCGACCTAGGAATCGAACCCTACTCCTCCTCATACTCAGCAGTAGTGCTTGCAACAACTGGACCAACGAGGCATAATCTATCTATCTATATATTTAAAAATGAATGTTGGTTGGCGCATAACTCAAGAATGGCTGGACCAATTCGGCTAATAATTTTTTTTGTATTGTACTTTTAAATTCCACGGAAGGATTTAATAATAAAAAAATAACTTTTGACAGCACGAAGTCTGTCCGGGCAGCTAGTTTACAATAATAATGTTTAGAATTTATTGCATCATCGGCAACTCAAAACAAATAGTAAACATGGTTAAAATCCCGTTTCCAATTTTAATGATAGTGTTAGTGACCACGTCAGTTTAAAAACGTATACAAGGTGTTGTGTTGCATCCTCGTCAAAATTCAGGAAGTTGTAACAAAAAACATAAATTATCAATTTAAATTACGGTACTTATTTAATTATAAAAAACGCTGATTTTTTTAGTTGTTTAAGTTTGTTAGTATATCAGAATAACCCCCATAACGTGGTTTAGGGAATAAGAAATTATCGAATAAATGTTTGAGATTGTTTGTATGTATGAAAGCGTACTTAGGGCGAGGATTATACGGGCCGCGTTTAAAACACGGGTGGTTCACACTTACCGACATCCTTAGAAAAAACCGGCCAAGTGCGAGTTGGGCTCGCGCACCGAGGGTTCCGTAAAGGCAAATAAACCTAATATTTTGATATGAGTTTCAACTTTATATCTCTAAGCGTTCATGAGGAAAAGGGTAATCTATACTAATAATCTATCTATACTAATATTATAAAGCTGAAGAGTTTTTCTGTTTGTTTGTTTGTTTGCTTGAACGCGCTAATCTCAGGATACTAATATTATAAAGCTGAAGAGTTAATTGTTTGTTTGTTTGCTTGAAAGTGCTAATCTCAGGCACTACTGATCCGATTTGAAAAATTCTTTCGATGTTAGATAGCCCATTTATCGAGGCTATAGGCTATATATCATTACGCTACGACAAATAGGAGCGGAGCAGCAATGAATAATGTTTCAAAATCGGGGGTTTTATTTTCCTTTTGAGAGCTTCCGCTGCATGCGCTGCGTAAACGGTTAAAGTTTCGCAAAAATCATGTATTACAGAATTGTTTTTCTTTAAAAGTTCTTAAAACAAGTCCGCGACAGCATATGTCTATCTGTTAAGGTTGACTCACTATAACCTTTTTATGCTAACCAAATTTGTTCTAAAATAATGCATTATTTATGAAGATGTTTTTGAAGTGAAACTTCTTATGCGACTTCCAACAAGGTCGCGTTAAACGTTTAATGCTACCATGGAGGGGGAATAGAAAGAGACAGAGCGAGAGTGAATGCTTGGCACTCGAACGCCGTAGTATACCTGCCAGCGCGAGGGTGGTTCTCTTTGTGCCTAAATTATATTTTGTGGATGGGTGCCTAAATTATATTTGGTTGATGGGTGGTTAAGTGACGGTAGCCGAGGTCAGTATGTGGATGGGTGATCAAGGTTAAGCGACGGTTACCCAGGTCAGTGTGTGGATGGGTGATCAACGTAAAGCAACGGTAGCCGAGGTCAGTATGTGGATGAATGATCAAGGTTTAGCAACGGTAGCCGAGGTCAGTATGTGGATGGGTAATCAAGGTTAAGCAACTGTAGCCGAGGTCAGTATGTGGATGGGTGATCAAGATTAAGCGACGGTTGCCCAGGTCAGTATGTGGATGGGTGATCAAGGTTAAGCTATGGTTGCCCAGGTCAGTATGTGGATGAGTGATCAAGGTTAAGCGACGGTAGCCGAGGTCAGTATGTGGATGGGTGATCAAGGTTGCGTTAAACGTTTAACGCTACCATGGAGGGGGCACGAAAGAACTAATTTCCACATTACGACTGTAGCGACGTACAAAAAGTACTACAGCGCCATCTATGACACGACGGAAGAACTAACATCAATTTCCTACATCGCGCAAGCAAAGGTTACATCGACTTAAGACTATATACAAAAACCCGACAACAACTGTCGTGCAGTTGCCCACTTGACGCAACACCTGTCTGGTCGGAGGATCCTCCCTTTTCTAAGGGTTATCGAGGAACTTTACACCCTGTTCCGCTTACCCCTAAACGACGTTTCACTTCTTCCGCGCCGAGGGACTCCACGCACAATTTTTTTATAAACATGATATTATTCCTTATATCCAAATAAAATCCAAATACGTTATCCATCACAAATATTTAATTTTAAAACAAAATTGCCTTTTGCATCATTCGATTTCAATAAATATCTATACTAATATTATAAAGCTGAAGAGTTTGTTTGTTTGTTTGTCAGCTTGAACGCGCTAATCTCAAGAACTACTGATCTGATTTGAAAAATTATTTCAGTGGTAGATAGCCCATAAAAAATATATGAGATGTAACAAAAAATTTAAGGTTTTCGGAATTTTTCCTTTAAATGTGTTATAAAACATTGCTTCATGCCAAATTTCAAGATTCTAGGTCGACTGGAAGTATCCTTTAGGTTTTGATTCCCTTTCGAGTAATTGCGAATTTGAAAATATGCGGCTTAAATTGCTGTTTCTTTTGATTGCGTTGACATAGAAGTTCGATTTTGTTACAGCTTAAAGGTATTATAGACCTAAGTATTTGATATGAATTTCAATTTAATACCTCTACGCGTTCATGAGGAAAGGGGTGGTAAGTTTAAAATTATTAAAAATATTTTTATTATATGATGTAACTATAATTTTACGGTTTTCGCAATTATTCCTTTCTTTGTGTTACAAGACGTTGCTTTTTGCCAAATATCAAGATTATGAGTTTACGGGAAGTACCCTGTAGGTTTTGATTCCCTTGCGAGTGTCGAAAATTTGCGGCATAAACGGCTGTATGTTTTGATTGCGTTGGCTGAGCAGTTTGAATTTTTCACAGCTCCAAGGGACAGTAGATTTGAGTATTTGATATAAATTCCATCTTGATACCTTTAAGCGTTCCTGAGAAAAAGGGTGTTAATAGACAGACAGACGGACAGACGGACCGACGGACGGACAACAAAGTGATCCTATAAGGGTTCCGTTTTTTCCTTTTAGGTAGGGGAGGTACGGAACCCTAAAAAGAAAAAAAAATACCTACCCATTTTATTATTGACTTGGATCGAGAATCATTAGCATAGTTACCTCCTCGATTTTGACGAGGATGCAAAACAACACCTTGTATTTCTCATTGCAAAATTCATTAGATCATTAGTCACCACAAATTATTCGCGTCATATGAATTCATTACTTTCCACTCCGCTGTGGAATGACCTAGAATGTCAGGTCGACGGTAGTGATTTCTTTTTTTCATCTCTTTCATCCAAGCGATTTTCCGCTCGACGGCGCTCGCTTTGTTTATACCAGCTTGGCGGATAAAACTGGCGTAATTTAGGCGAACTGTAGATACTGAGCAGTATTTTTGTATTGTTACATTGAACAGTTTTTCCACCTTGTGGTTTAATTTCAAACCAAATTCGTGATAATTTCTATCTTGACGGCTGACCCGAGATCAAAATAGTTTTTTGCGCATCTTTATTTCTGTTTTCAGAATATTAGTTTGAGCGTAAATAACTGATGCCTATTCATAGACAAGTCGCATAGCTTAATTTAATTGTAGGTTCATTAAAACTGACTTTTACCTGGGTGGGGTTATTTTCAAACTCAAACTCAACTCAAAGCGTTTACTTCAATCAGACCATTACAGGCACTTTTCAAACTCAAAAACAAAACACAAAGCCACAGTCCCAGTCACAAGGCATAAAAACTTGTGAAGGTACTGTAGTTGCTCATTCCAAAGCTTAGATCTCTATGGAGAAGAATGGGCAAGAAACTCTATGGAGACTCTTTTAAATCAAAATATGTTACAAAAGTGTGGTTACATCATTCATGTTGAGTATTACAAATATGTGAGAACGATGTAGAAATAGAAAGCCAAATGTCTGACATCCAGTCTTACTAAGCGGTATCGTATTACCCAGTTACTGGGTTGTGGAGGTCAGATAGGCAGTCGCTTTATGTAAAATACAGGTACTCAGCTGTATACGGTTAGACTGAAAGCCGACCCCAAGATAGTTTGGGAAAAGGCTAGGCAAATGATGATGTAGAAATACGTGCAAGTTAAGAGCGTCCAGAGTAGTATAAAACTGATCCCACGGGAAGTTACTACCGGATCAAAGTATGCTACGTCTTAAGCGACGTACGTGTACTGTAGGCCCTCCACAGCACAGCATCATGCCGAGTGGTAACCTGCTTGTCGCAGTCACGACGTGCAAGAGCATCAACTTTATTCTTCCATTCTGTTGTATTTATAAATATTTAAAAGGCGTTGTATGTTTGTTTTTATTTGCCATGGTCATGTCAAACATGACATGAAAGTTTGACAAATAAGTATTTTTTTTCTTTTTTTTTTCCTAAGACAGGTCAATGCATGACCTGTCTTAGGCTTAGGCCTGGAAAGTTGTCAGACTAACATACCGACCAACAGACAGACAGACAGACTTTCACATTTACAATATTAGTATGAATTAATTTCGTACAGTGTTTTATAATGCATGCCACAATGAACACACTGACACATCTAGCCAACATACCATCTAATTGATTACTCTCTGTATCCGCAGATGAGCGCAAAAGAATTTTATGAAACAAAAGAGGGACGAAATATAAAGGAAATTTGTACCGAAATTCTCAGCTGAATCCGCAAAAGCTTTCGTTCCGGAATAAATGTGTCGTCCCCTACATTAGTTATAATTTGTGCCTGCGTTGTCTTTCTCAGTGTTATTGTATGACATACGGGTTTAGAAATAAGGAGGAACATATCTACACTAATATAATAACCCTGAAGAGTTTTCTTTTCTTGTATTTATTTTGATGGCTATGAGAGTAGAGGAAGACCAAAGAAACGATGGATGGATTTTGAAGGATGTTATGGCCTGAAAGGAGGTGACTTCTGAGAAGAGGAGTATCAGAGTATGGAAGAAGAAGACATGCTGCGCCGACCCCAAATAAATTGGAATAACGGTAAGAGACTGATGATGAGTCTCTTTTTATTCTTGTTTGAAGACATCAGCATATTAGACGGAATTGAAAAAGTATTGTTCCATTTAGTAACTCAATTCTTGAAGAGCGTTTATAGTAACTTGACATTAAGCTACGACATTTAGTAGCCGAGCAAAAAAAAAATGTCAGACAGAACGCATATTATTATTATATTGATACTTATTAATAGGATCTCTCTTTTTAGAGCTCGTGGCTAAATAAAAACAGCCGCACAGGTCGATCTTCAAGGTTAAGCCGTGCTTCCAGGGTTGGTTCGTGGATGGGTGACCATCTTTACATAGGTACCGAGTTTCCTCTGTGCCTTGGAAAACTCGTTAAGCCGTTGGTCCCGGCTTTCATTTGTAGATCTTTGACAGTAGTTACGAGTAGTCAGAAGCCAAAATTCTGACACCCAGTCTTACCAACGGGTATAGTATTAGCCAGTTACTGGGTTGTGGAGGTCAAATAGGCAGTCACTTTGTGTAAATACTGGTACTCAGCTGCATCCGGTTAGACTGGAAGCCGACCCCAAGATAGTTTGGGAAAAGGCTAGGCAGATGATGATGATGTCTTAGTATCAAAATCATACCACCGCTTGTCTCTGCATCACGCAAAGGTTGACTGGTAGAAAATGCCTATGGCATTAAGTCCACTTTTGTACTTGAAGTATTAAATAAATAATTAAACGCTTGGCCAAAACGAAGTAAAAGCGCTGATCGGCGAAGTTTAGTTCCGATGGCGGATGAAACCGTGGGGCACAACTAGTATAACATAAGCGGGAATAAATGAGCACAAACTATGAGAATATTGTTTGAAGTCGGACATAAACAAAGACATTTGTCAAGGTAATTTGGTTAGGTTATAGATAAAAAAAAAACAAGAAAAGATTGTTCTTTTTACCTGGAGTTGGGAAGTTGAAATATATAGAAAGTTTATGGCTCTGTTGACATAGCGGGTAAATATGTTATTGGCTACATCTTCATAATTAAACTCTTCATATTCGAGCCCCACTTTTCGGTGTTGGAATTATGGGCATTTAAATAAAAAATATATAAAATATTATTTTCATCCCACCATCTCGGAAAGAGTATTTTTAATCTTCAATATCTGAGTGGAAAAGCCGTTTTTATTCTCTAGAGGATAAAGTAAATTGAATTTAGAACATCGTGTGCACTATGTTTGTGAATTAAAAAAAACATTAAACCTATTTACTGCTACCTCTATGGTGCCGAATATATCATACAACTTTTTTTTAATTTGTTAAAAACTCAGACTCGGAACCTTCTTGGTGTTCTTTTTTCAATTTGCTTTGTACGCGGTTCTTTACGCGGCATTTTTTCACGTCATTGTTAATTATACCGTAATATTATTTTGTTATAATTTAAAGATTATTCTGTAATACTTACCTGTCATAATGTAGTAATTAATACCTAAACTGAAATAAAAGTGTACCTATCTTGTGATTTTAAACGTTTTTTTTGCATTTAGTCATTTCCTCGCTGAGGTGGAATGAAAAGTTACGTGTTGCACTCGAGTGCAAAGATTTTTCACCTCGTGCTCTTTTGATTCCCTCGCTAACGCTCAGGATTCTAATTTTAATGATTTAATTTTAGAATCCTTCGCTTGCTCGGTCATCAAAATTGAACACGCGGTTAAAAAGCAACTTTGCACTCTTGTATAACAAATAACTATTAAACGATAAAAATATCATAAATGCAAAAGTAACTCTGGCTGCATGTCAGGCAGTCCGTCTGTCTGTTTGTCACCTTTGTACGCCTTAACAGCTCAACCGGTTTAGATTAGAATTAGGCGTACTTATAGACCATGACCTAGTTTAGAACTATTACACTTTTTTTAAACAATCCCACTCAAACGTCACCATTAATCATTAAAAAATAAAATTGGGCTAAAGCTCATAATTGAATTGATAAATAAAACGTATACCAAATAAAGAAAACCAAACCGTAAGGACATTCTGAATTGCAACCTCATTCTCCGAATCCCTATTACAACATCTGAGTCAAAACTCAGTTTTCACGATGGAAATAGCAAGCAGCTAGATAACGGCTGTACAGAATAGCTCAACAGCTTACAGCAGTATTTTGAAAGCCAAGATTAAAGACAAGCTGTACGTCGCCTTCGGAGCTATTAAACCAATTTAGCGTGAACATCGATTTGTGCTTCGTTTAGACTCGGATATTAGCTAGCTATCGCTCATTGACGAAGTTTTCATAGGATAGTTAATTTTATCATAAGAATTATATCATTAAACAATGACATTATTATTTATGATACTTTAAGTTTTTTTTAAATAAGTTTACGTTTGTATTAAATTTGTATGCCAATAAAAAGTACTGCTATGTCTGTGAAGCCCGGACACAGCTAGTGCATTAATACAATTCTATAATGCCTGGCTTCTAATCATCATCATCAGCAGCCTATAATGTTTCCACTGCTGGGCCACAGGCCTCCTCTCTACGAGAGGGAGTGGGCTATAATCCACCACGCGGGCCCAGTGCGGGTTGGTGGATTTCACATGTCTTCGAATTTTTTGTACTAGGACATGCCGGTTTTCTCACGATGTTTTCCTTCACCGTTTTGAGAGAAGCGATGATGAAATAAATTACAAAAAGTAATGCGCCTTCCTGAGTTCGAACCCACGGCTTACTACTCGTAAGTCAGGGCTGCCTGGCTTCTACTTCTACAATAATAAAGCTTCGTAGGTCCATTCATAAAATACTACGTCTGTTTTCTTTATAACGATGCTTATCTATAAGTGATAGATCGCGCTTAGACTTAAGTTTACAGTGTACAAAATATAATGTCAAAGTGAACTCATTGTTGAGAAGCCTAATAAATTAATAACTAAGCACAGAACAGCAACTACTAAGTAGAAATATAGAAAAAAAAAACCGGACCAATAACAACTCTCCACTTTCCAGTACAGTTTAAAGCCAGCGATTTAAACGAGGCATGAACTGAAAGGCGAATGCCTCAATACCCAGGCAGCACTAGATGTATCCGAGTTGTTTGCTTAGCTTTTTATAGACGCCCCAGCGTGTTACTTTGCAAAGATGTTTGAGTTTATTGGTTATTTCTCGACTTTGTAACTATTTTAAGTAGGATCATTAGGGTTCCGTAGTCAAATGGCAAAAACGGAACCCTTATAGATTCATCATGTCTGTCTGTCTGTCAGTCCGTATGTCACAGCCACTTTTTTCCGAAACTATAAGAACTATAATATTAAAACTTGGTAAGTAGATGTATTCTGTGAACCGCAATAAGATTTTCACACAAAAATAGAATAAATAAATTTTAGGGTTCCCCATACATAGAACTGAAAACCAAAATATTTTTTTTCTTCAAACCCATACGTGTGGGGTATCTATAGATAGGTCTTCAAAAATGATATTGAGGTTTCTAATATCATTTTTTTCTAAAGTGAATAGTTTGCGCTAGAGCCACTTCCAAAGTGGTAAAATGTGTGTGTCCCCCCCCCTCTAATTTCTAAAGTAAGAAGAGGAAAATTCTGAAAATATTAAGGATTGTAGAACGTAAAAAAAAAACTATCAACAAAAATTGGTTTCTATAAGATATGATGTTTAGTTTTTGAGATATGGGACTTTTTCATCAAACTGCAGCAGTAACTTTGTTTTTCATTAACATACTATGAAAAACCAATTTAGTTTTGCGGTTGAGTGGAAGTTTACTATAATGAATGACAGTTCAAAATATTGTTTGGGGCTATGGAACCCTGTGTGCGAGTAAGACTTGCATTTGGCCGGTTTTTTTTCATAATAAATCCTATAAGGATGGAATGTGAGCTCGGCTATTTATTGTGCCGATTTTTGTTACGGTCAAAGGACCGATAGCTGGGAGCCTCGACGATTATCTTCGGAAGGTAGTACTCCTCGATACGGTTCGCATTGTGAGTAGGTTTCTGCCTCTGGAGCCCTAACCACCGGTAGCTTGGACCCTGCTCCCGACACCGGCGGAAAACAATAGACAAACTAAAGACAGCTCTTTACTTTCTCTAGTTTATTTCATCACCACTGCTCTCAAAACGGTGAAGAGAAACATAAAGAGGAAAGAGGCATGTATTTAAAAAAAATGAGAGAATTTTAGTGGCTTATCTCCACCCTGATCCCGGGTGGTTGATTAAAACCCACTTCCCTCGTAACTTAGAGAGGAGCACTGCGTTACCAGCAGAGGGAAAATTGTAGGCTGATTATGATTATGCTCTTTAAAAATCTTAATCATTAAACTGGAAATAGCTGGTCCAGAATAGATTTTTTGTTAAATTGGCATACAATAGCTAGCAACCTTTACCCAGCAGTGGGACAACATGAGCTACTAAAGGTCAACAAATAAGCTTATCATTATTCCATCCCAATTTCATTTATAAGGAGAACACAATACCATGTCAATGACAAAACAATTTGGTGACGAGTCGACGCGTAGCAGATTATTTATGCATGCTACGAGAGCGTAGCCGGCGTAGCGCGACAGCTACGCCGTAGCACCAATACAATCATTTTATTCTCACTGCGTACTGAGGATATATAATGCGTTTATGTGAGTATGTTATTAAAATGGTTGTCCCGGGTTGTTCGTGAGTCTGTAAGATATTTTTCCAAGCCTACCTTATGACGATTCATCATCATCATCATCATTTCAGCCGAAAGACATCCACTGCTGGACATAGGCCTCCGCCAAGTGTACACAAGGGGGGTTTTGCCATTATCGCCACGCGTGGCAGGCGGGTTGGCGATCGCAGTACGGTTGTTACAAAAGTACACAGAGCCAACTAAGGGACTTTTCTTTTTTTTTTTCCCTTATTCGTCTCGTACGACACCCACGGGAAGATATGGGCTGGTGCTATTCTTTACGTCCGACACCAGACAGAACTGACGATTGTGCCGTTTGTAATAAAAATCCGATTATTCATAAACGGCAACTGCAATCGACTGCCTCGTTTTGCAAGTGTTGTTGTTGTACTTCATGTCTTGGGTTTCACGTTATTTTCATATCATTATGTGGCACTTAAACACAAACGAAATGTACTTAAACCTCTGTCTACACCTTCCATGTTCGCATGGAAGCATGAATATAAATTAATTGTAAAACGAAACAGAACAAAAAGGAAGTCACTAGCAAAGTAATTTAAATACTTATGAGCTTCTTTCTAGAAAAAAGACGTCGTATAAATAAAGCATTTACATCAGTGTCAGTCTGCCTCGACGGCTGGCATTCGATTACGTTCGTTCTGAGAACCATCGCGCTACGATGGAAATAAACACTTTTAGACGGGTGCTATTTGAAGAGTTCAGAAAGAGAGCGAATAACAATAACGGCACGGATCGATCTTCAAGATTAAGCCACGCTTGTCTAGGTCGGTCCGTGGATGGGTGACCATCCATTACTTACCGACAAGACAAGACATTTATTTGTGGCAACATGAGTATACATACAAGGCATGCAGGTTGTTCATAAACACAAAAAGATCCAGCATGTTCGGCCTTTGTGGCATACACAAAGAAACTTTTCCTACCTACAATAGGTAGGAAAAGTTATTACAAAAACAGAGCTAAAAGGATTTTAAATTCTCACACAAACTTTAAAAATTAAATTCAAACAATTAATTAAAAACTTGAATTAAATTGTAATTATAAATTGCAAAAAATATTAAGATTACACTTCGTCACTTCGTTTAAAAATTCTAAAAATTCTAAAATACTCTACCGAGTTTTCTCCATGACTCGGAATCTTTTAAAGTCGTTTTAGGGATTCACCGGCCCGAAAAGCTGACAACCTGTCGCGCTGAGTTGTGGAGGTCAGATAGGCAGTCGCTCCACGTAAAATACTGGTATTTATCTGTATGCGGTTAAACTGGCCGCCGACCCCAACATAGTTGGCAAAAGCTAGGCAGGTGATGGTACGGGGTGCTATTTTAAATTTAAACGACATAAAACTAAGAAATATTTTCACAACGGCTGTGTGACATCCGGATTCCGGACGGACGGATGTAAGGACATGACAAAATTGTAAAATCAAAATCAAAATATTTTATTTTACATAGGCCTACATGGACACTTATAAAACGTCGACAAAAGGTGCACGGTTCGGGTTGGTCGTTTCCTATGGAGAAGAACCAGCAAGAAACTCCATGGTTACTCTTTTAAAATCATTTGGTTTTACAATACTTGAATGTTACAGCGTGTGAGGGTTATTGTACAGAGTGTTTTTGCAATTTGGCTACCAAATCATAAAAATTCCGACCGTCTGCCACAGGGCTGTACCATTTTAACGGTCATAGGCGAGGCCATTTGAAAATTTCACAGAATACGTCTTACTGTGGCCTTCTTCAATATATTATTATTCAATAATAAACATAAAAAAAAACTGCTTACGTAGTACGAAGCTGGAAAGCTGGGAGCCTAGAAAATGGCCGCTTTAGCTAGCTAGCTTTAGATAATAATATGAACCACGTTAAAATTAAGGTTATAGGTTAAGTTAGATAAGGCACAATAACACATTTTTCTCTTCCTTCTCTGACACACTATCGTCTACATTTCGTTTTCATTTCTCCTATCGCAGGTCTGCTGGCGGAAATTTCATATGAAATAAGCAGTACCTTTGTACTCTAATATTTTTCCTGTGTTGTCTACTGTGTACACAAATAGCAAAAATAAATAAAATACTCAAAATGGTCACAGACACGCGAATCTTAATAACGTACTTGACCAGTTTTTAAATAAACCTTGCCAAGTGCGTCCTTCCTAATAATTCTATAGCTGTTCCCTTTATATTTACCATCAAATTAACTTCAATACAAGCACATAAAGCATAACATTAAATGCTCGTTACGATCAATTTCGCGGAAGTCATTGAAAGCATTCAATACATCGGTAAACATAACTAAACGATTGCTGTTCGAGCGATCGTTTTCTTGGAGTTACTGCTATTTAAAGGTTTGGCAAATGTATATAATTTATTGACATGTTTACCTATGTAATGGATGATTTATTTGATTGGAATGTGTGTTTGTAGGCCCTGTTTGCGATACGGACATGTTTTTTTTCGCTACGATGAAAATTGATATGTTTGGATACGTATTCCATGGTTCGAGAAATGTGTGTTTGTTTATTTATTTTAGAATCTCCAACAAGAGATTTTAAATAAAATATTATTAGAGACTGGACAACAAAAGGCATTAGGTGGGTTTTCCATCACTTATAGGAGACCATGGCTCTGTATGGTGTCGGACGTAAAGAATAGCACCATCCCATATCTTCCCGTGGGTGTCGTAAGAGGCGACTAAGGGATTTGCCAGAGAATGGGCAGCAGCGTTCTCTGTGCTTTTTGTAACAACCGTACTGCGATCGCCAACCCGCCTGCCAAGCGTGGCGATTATGGCAAAACCCTCCAAAGTGTCAATGTGGCGACACTTGGGGGAGGCCTATGTCCAGCAGTGGACGTCTTTTGGGCTGAAATGATGAATGATGATAGGAGACCACAGCATGCACAATAAAGTTAACGACTATCACTATCATCACTATCACTACTCGTATCATCATCACTACATAGTATAAAACAAAGTCGCTTCCCGCTGTCTGTCCCTATGTATGCTTAGATATTTAAAACTGCGCAACGGATTTTGATGCGGTTTTTTTTAATAGATAGAGTGATTCAAGAGGAAGGTGTAAATGCGTAATATAGTAGAGAAAGACTGATATTTTTAGAAGTTTCCAATGTGATGTCGACAGACATTCTGTAGTTTATTTAGTATCAGCATTGCACCCGTGCGAGGAGGAGCTCGTGGCTAAATAATAACAGCCGCCCAGGTCGATCTTAAAGGTTAAGCTGTGCTTGCCGAGGTTGGTCTGTGGATGGGTGACCATAATTACATATCGAGTTTCCTCCGTGCCTCGAAAAGCACGTTAAAAATATTACATAGAAGAATAAAATAAAACACTAGCTAGAGGAGTAAAAATACAATAGCCAACAAACTAAAGGTCTACAATAACCTCCTAAAAACCTCTACGATCGCCTATTGCCAAATAAATATTCCCGAATATCAAATACAATCACAATATCTTCTGAATTGCGAGATATTACCCGATACTATCGAGAAAGCCATACCATTTGTTATAACACTAGCGCCAACGTTGGCCAACATTGGTCTCCAACACAACTCATCCAATGTGTGGATCGAGTAAATTATCTGTGCCCGTAGGTTTCACCCACCGTTTCTTTGACTCGGTTCCTAAGTGTCGTAGCGTTATGCCAAATACAAAGCTTGGTGGCTAGCTTCCAGTCTAACCGTAAGCAGCTGAATACCTTTACATGGAGTGACTGCCTCGGTATCTGACCTCCACAACCCAGTCAGTACTGGGTAATGCGATACTCCTTGGTAAGACTGGTTGTCGGGCCTTGACTACCTGAAAAGACTATCGAAGATCTACAAAATGACAGCAGGAAACAACGGGTTACCATGCTTTTCGAAGCATGGAGGGAACTCGGTATGTATGTATAGGAAACTAGGCAACCACGGGTTAACCTAAAGGTCAACCCGAATGACAGTTATTATTGAGCCATAATTAACTTTCGTATACCCAATGCGCCAATTTTTTTATTAACACCTATGCTCGCTTTCGGTCTCACAGACCGAATTTCAGACTCCATTTCGGGATGTTTTTTTTTAAATAAATGATACGGTGATATTATGTTTTCTGGGGATATACTTCTAAGTATCGTAAAAACTATAATTTACCGAATATACCGATCATTTATTGAGTAATAGCCTTTTACTTCAGTCTCTGAAAACTAGTTACTTTTTTGTAAGATGTTGTAAAATTTTAGGAAATATATATTTTTTTTCATCTTAAACTTACAGTTTCTAAGAGATGCCTGAGCTATAATAATTTTACACAAAAGTTTCATAATATTTTCAGTACAATGTCACTAAGACAAATTTTGTAACACCTGTAGGTACTCGCGTCGTTCTCACAGGCCGATGTATGCCTAATACGGCCTTATGTGCTATTCGAACAAAGACTCTTTTGTCCTGAAATGATTGTAGCAACTAATAATGAAGCTAACAGGAAGAACGAAACGCTATCATCGATTATAAAAGAAAAAATTAAGAAAGAGTGTTTTATCGGTCTCACAGACCAACGTGCGAGTATAGGAAGGTTAAGTGTACATAGCTAGTATTGGCCCCAACATTGGCAACATTTTCTTCACAGTGTTGGAGGCGGCGTAATAAAGATAATATTTCTAGACTAAACGGATTCTGTTGGCTTTCGCGGATAGATAAATATTGATGTCTGGAATATTGACGTTAGAACTATTGTTATCTATGTATATTATATAAATTACTGGGGAATTATATTACAATCAGTAGCTTCAATTCAAGCTGTGTTTTGAATCTGTTTTATTTAATTTAACATTTGTTATAGAATCAGACGTGATATGCAAAAATATTTAATTTTAATTCCTGGATCTAATCGAAAAATGTCGTACATGATATGTAAAATGTACTCGAACAATTATATTCGTTAAAACCGCGGAGAGGATTGTGGGCGATTGCCTGACGGCTTCTTTATTTTTTTTATTTATTTAATTTGTGAAGTTGGCAGTATCATCTGATACACGCGTTCGTTTTACACGAGATTTGGATTAGATATAAAAGAAATAAATAAAGTATTTATTTGTCTCCCACTTGACTTCCATTCATGGTTCCATTACCAAATGGCAAATACGGAACCTTTATTACGGTTTTTTCCTGCCTGTTCGTCGGTCACAGCCCTTTTACTCCGAAACTAAGATAAGAGTTGAAACAGACAGACACACAGTTGAAATTTGGTGAATAGGGGTCTTGTATGAACTGATAAAAATAGGAGTGGCCCTTACTGAAGGTTGAAAAAACAAATTTCTACCTTTAAAACTGTGTGGGGTGACTATCAATAGTTCTTAGAAAACGATATAGAAGTTTCTCAAGTCAATGATTGATGAGATAGTATCTTATATTAGAAAATTGTGTCCCTCATATCTAATGTAAGACGCAAAAAAATCTGAAAAATATAGGTTTGTAGAACATGAAAAGAACTTTCAAGGAAAATTGGTTTGAATTATATTTTACTCAAAATTTTTTAGATATGGGAATTTTCGTGAAACTGCATAAGTTACTTTGTTTTTCAATAACATGTTATAGAAAAGTAAGTTAGTTTCGCTGTTAAGTGTAAAAAAAATGTAATTATATTGTTTGGTGCAACGGAACCCTTTGTGTGCGAGTTCGACTTGCACTTGGTAGGTTTTAAAAGCTTTGCCTCGTTGTTTAGCTATGTCTAGAGCTGCATTCCAAACAATTTCTTCTAGAAAACATTCTCGCAAGTTTCATTTATTTTGTTTTAAAAATGTCTGGCCTTTTATCGTGACAAAACAGACACTATTGCCTTGCTACACGCCAGCTTAGTAGCAAGGACAGCAGAACAGTAGTTCAGCTTTTATTTCTTTTTTTAAACATTCATGAGACACTTAATTTTTAAAACATTTCTCAGACTTTAATGCTTTTTACCGTCAAGTATAATCACTTCAAATTGAGAGCGATCAGTTAATGTGCATTTGTGCCTAGGAGGTTGATTTGATATTTTATTAGAGTAGAGGTATCTTATTAGCTCGAAACAATACACAAAAATAACGAAAATCAGACGAGTAATCTCAGAGAAATCGGTGAAGACACACGAAGAAAAGGACATGCTGGTGGATTAATTAACCACGTCCTTTTTAGCATACCAACCCGCACTGGGTCCGCGTGGTGGATTACAGCCCACTCTCTCTCATAGACAGGAGGCCTGTGTCCCAGCAGTGGGAACATTATAGGCTGATGATGATGATGATAAAATACAACATCTATCCAGTAACAAAATGTTTCCACGAACAAACTACATAGTGGATGAAACAACATTGTCGCGTGCTGAGCGATCTTAAAAGACATGTTTACTGTAGTCGCTACCCGGAGTGGACCGGTAAAACGGTAGAAAAAGGAAGGAGAAAATCACTGGCTTCTTTGTTTTGGATTGTAAGTACACAAAGATACATGGAGTACATACCTGACATGATCATCACACTTTCTCTTATTCTAGTGTGGGAAAGAGACGGAGCTATACAGAATACTATCAATAACACTTGTAACGGGATATTTACCCTGATTATTATTTGTTTTGAGTTCCCGAGATTTCGGTGCTGTTGCAAATGCGATCACGAATAAACTGAAGTAAAAATAAACATGGTAAATATCCCGTTACAAGTGTTATTGATAGTGTTAGTGACCATGTCAGTTTAAAAACTGCTATACAGAATTTCTAGCGCCATCTTTTTCCGACACTGGAAAAGGAGCAAAACAATAATGTTTTAAGACGTCTTGGTTAGGCTTTCTGATCCCCGAAGAGTTAGGAGAAGTCCCATGAAGTAGGCTCGCCCTCTTTTACATGGGACTTAAACAGAAGTAGCAAAATTTACTATTTATATATTTTTTTAAATTACTTTCTATAAATTTACTATGAAATTTAGTATTAGGTACACTTCTGCGTAAATCTTCGGGGATTACAGGCGTGATGTTTTGTTATAAAAGTTTAGTAAACTCTCTCTTACCCAAAAGTACTCGTGAAACAGCACGATACGCTGAATGAAAAAAAAACATGACCCTTCTTTCACCTCCCGTCACGGTAGGATAAAAGTGATTATATACTAACACCCAACAAATTCACTACTACATAAACAAATAACTTCACGAACAAGCAATAATAACCTTTATTGTCGAGCAACACTGTTATTATTATTTACATTTTCCCCTGCCGCCTGTGGCGAAACCAGTGCTGAAAATTAAATGTAAATTGGACTTTTGAGCGTTGTAGTTTGAACTTTGCCTTGGGTGAGACAAGGTTGATTTTCCTGTTGTTGTTTTCTATGTCGTTTTAGATGAAATTCAGTGAAGAGATATCGTTTTGTAGTAAGGTGTCTATTTTGTTGCGTGTTAGGAATATTACCCTCTCCGTTTGTTAGAGAATTGTTAATAATGCCTCGTAAACAACGTTCGTACTGAGTTTTCTATTGAAATGAAAGAAGAAAGGTCGTAGCTGTAGCAATTTAGTGAAAATGAGGGTCTTTACTGACTAATTGGAGTTTTCAAGGTCTTTACTAACGAATGGTCAAGGGCAAAAATATGTGTAACTGTAGTTCTTACTACATGTTAACCTATCATAAGTTTGAAACATGTTTGATCGAATTTCATTTCACCTAAAACTTTTCAACTATTTTCGATTTGCTTTTTTTTTATTTCATCAAAGTCACGTCTGCCACTGTTTCAGTTGACCTATTATCAATTCGATTCTTTTCGTTTTTCCGTCGTTTCATTTGGTCGAAATACTTTTTAACGAAGTTACACTTAGACGAAATAATATTGGTTCGTTACATTATGTTTCCAAACATTCAATATACCACTGTTTCAGACAGGCATGTAACATGCAAGCAGGCATGTAACATGCAAGCAGGCATGTAACATGCAAGCAGGCATGCAACAGGCATGTAACATGCAAGCAGGCATGTAACATGCAAGCAGGCATGCAACAGGCATGCAACATGCAAGCAGGCATGCATTAAGGCGTGAAGGTGTGACAAACACACACACTCACTCACAAACTTTCGCTTTTAAAATATTAGTGTGATGATCATGTTCTAAAATATTATTATGTACATCATCACTGAAGTGTTTAGCATCCTTTGATGTTTGAAAACCCTTCCTCTTTTCATTAACAATACCCAATTCCTAATACCTATTATGAACAAAACGTCAATACATCTTTGCGTTCGCACCGCAAATCCCTAGATCGTGTAAGAACATTTACTGTAAGTAAACATTTACGTAATTTACCATTGAAACGCAAAATGGTCTTTATTTGTATTAGGCTAATTGCGTGTATTCTATTGTACTCAATGGAAGCTGTATTAAATCAATTATACAGGGTGGCGACGACAATAACTTAAACTGCGTATATACCTCAAGCCACCATCATCTGCCTAGCCTTTTCCCATAATATCTTGGGGTCGGCTTCCAGTCTAACCAGATGCAGCTGAGTACCAGTATTTTACATGAAGCGACTACCTATCTGACCTCCACAACCCAGTAACTGGGTAATACGATACCCCTGGGTAAGATTGGATGTCAGACGTTACCTCATGACGTACCAGTCAAAAAATTCAATCGAATATATCCAGTGTTGAGACACTGCAAACTAAGTAGTGGGGTCGGTGCAACACGTTTTTTTCTTCCATTCTCCTCTACCTGTGTCTTTGGTCTTCCTCTCTCTCAACATCTGTCAACATTTATATTCATCCATCTTTAAGTCACATGTGATTGATCTGGATCAGATTCATCTTCAACGATTTTGAAGGGAGTTCTTGTAAGTGAAGGCAATTTTATTTTAAGAGTTTGTGATGCGAAAAGTGTGAGTGTACTTGAATTACGAGAATCTAAACTAATATTATAAAGAGGAAATATTTGATTGTTTGTTTGCATTGAATAGGCTCCGAAACTACTGGTCCGATTTGAAAAATTCTTTCAGTGGTATATAGCCCATTTATCGAGGAAGGCTATAGGGTATATATCATCACGCTACGACCAATAGGAGTGGAGCAGCAATGAAAAATGTTGTGAAAACGGGGGAAATGTGACGCAAACGAAGTTGCGCCGGACAGCTAGTATTAGATAAAATCCTATAACCTGTGCGTTGGTCCGTTGGTCGCAAGGGTGACGGCTGAGCATCTGGTGGCCTACCATGACGTCTTAAAACATTATTGTTTTACTCCTTTTCCAGTGTGGGAAAGAGACAGCGCTAGACATCCTGTATAGCTCCATCTCTTTCCCACCCTGGTATAAGAGTAAAACAATACTGCTTTAAGACGTCATGGTAGGCCAACAGACAACTGAAAAGGGATGAATTCTGAATTGATGTAGGTATATCCGTTAATATGTAGAAAAACCACTACGCACTGGATAGCGTATTAAATACTGTTTTAAGACGTCATGGTGGGCCAGCAGGTCATAAGAGCCTTAAAAATATTTTTCAAAAAAGCAAAAATGCATCATTCATTACGGCTTCGACGATGCTAGAGTGCCGAAGTAAACAAGACCAATGATCGACTGCAACCGATTCCACGTCGGCAAGTGTGATCCCGTTTAGTTCCGATGTATAACTGTATGTACTATCGCTAATGTGAATCTTATCAGTTATCACACCCGGCCAACAGACAATAGGCTCGGGTTATCTGTGGCCCGGATGTACCGGACGTAGATATCGAGCCGGATAGCCTAGTTCCCCACACTACACCAACATGATTATATAATTGATAGGTCCGTGTTTTCCGCGAACAATTTGTTTTTGTTTACTCTAACGGAATCGGTAGATAAATTACGATGTTTACGCATGGAATACGTCAGAACTACACACATACACTTTTCTTATTCGTAATAATTTGTGGGATTGTTCATCTTAATTGTTGCATGACTAGCTGTTCTTAAATGTTTGTCTGACGTATCCTGGGCAATTATGCCCCGCTAGCATCATCTAACAAGCATTTTCCTAACGATGTTGGGGTCGGCTTCCAGTCTAACCGGATGCAACTGAATACTAGTATCTTACATAGAGCGAGTGCATATCTGACCTCCACAACCCAGTTACCACTGGGTAATACGATACCCCTTGGTTAGACTGGTTGTCTGACTTTCGGGCTTTCGACCTGAAACGACCGTCAAAGAGCTACAAATGACAGCCGGGACCAATGGCTTAACATGCTTTTCGAGGTACGGAGGAAACTCGGTACCATCCACGAACCATCATTGGCAAGCACGGCTTAACCTGAAGATCGACCCGAGTGGTTGGTATTATTTAGCCACAAGCCCCGCTATTGAGATTTTTTGACAGTGACTTGTAAGTGTGGTGAAACTTTGGGGTATAATGAACAGTGTGTAAAATTATTCATCCCCTATAGAAAAGGGAGGATCCTCCGACCAGACGTGTTGTCTGGTAGGCAACTGCCCAAAAGTTGTTGTCGGGTTTCTCTGTATATTCTTAAGTCGATGTAAACTTTGCTTTGCTCGATTCAGACCATATTACATCTACTGTTTACTCATAGATGGCGCTGTAGTACTTTTCGATGTAAGTTGCTTTTTGTAGATCGCCACAAAACTGTTAGTGTAAGTTGGTTATAAATAAATAAATCATCATCATCATTCCCTTGCCCTTATACCAATTTATTTGGGGTCGGCGCAGCATGTCTTCTTCTTCCATACTTCTCTATTACTTGTCATCTCACGAGATAACTCCTTTCTTGCTATATCATCCTTCACACAGTCTATCCATCGTTTCATTGGTCTTCCTCTACTTTTACACCCATCCACATTCATACTCAAAACTTTCTTCACGACATTTCCCCCATTCCTCCTCATCACATGCCCATACCATGACAACCGATTACCAGTGACTGGCGCCACTTTCAGACTTAATATAATGTACTCATTCCTTGTTCTATCCATAAATTAATAAAAAAATATATACAAACACCGATCTGAGGTAATTTAAGCAGAGTCCAATATTGAAGTTTCTTCCTTTGATGAAGTCGTGCCGATTCAAGAAAAATATATTTTTTTAAAACAGATTTTACCTAACAACAAATCGTGGCTGCCTTGTTGATCGAGTGGTAGCAAGCGCGACTGCTGACCATGAGGTCATGGTTTCGATTCTCGGGTCGGGCAAAGTGTTATTGGGTTTTTCACCAGTAGTAGTCATGGAGTCTGACTCTGTGCCCGGTTGATGGCAATAACCTCGCAAACTATTACTTGGAACTTAAACGTGACAGGCGAATTGTGGGTGTAGTATTAGGTACACCTCTGCTTGACCCTTCAGGGATTACAGGCTTGATTTTTTTTCTTAATTTTTTTATAGGGGCTTTTACGCTTAGCGTATGCCAGTCCCATCGTATCCGAAACAATACTTTACTTTCACAAAATAAAGGCCATGGTTTTGAACAGACCCTTTGCATCGTCGCCAGTTGGGTGTGATAGAATTGTGTGGAACATGCCAACATCAGTTCAGATCAGTTCAGATTCAGGGACCTTATTAAATTACTTCTACTGGACTCATATTTGACACATTCCATCAATAAATGTTGTAGGTCCTCGACAACTCCACATTCCTCATAATTGGGTGGTGTGATTTTCTTCATCATGAAGGCAATTTTTTTGCATGGAATGAGTCCAGAGGCTTGATGTCATGTATGTATAAAATCGTGTTTTTGTAACTGGTGCTTATTTTTGTATCATGGGTAAAAAAGGTTTCCTGTGTCAAGTGCCTACTATGGCTCTACATTGCAAACTTGCCTATTTTACAACATAAACTTAAAAGTATAAACCTGAAGCATCAGAAATATCGGTCAGCCGTTTGTTGACCGCGCTGTATGCGCCACAGAGCTCGGAGTCACCGGCTGCGCTTAGAGACGGCAGTACCTACTCACACAATTCGAGGAGCTATTAGTTGAGCAAACAATTCCAGACCGCCATACAACCGCCAATTTAATTGAATCAATATTTAAATGGAATTAATATAATTTGTATTTAATCACACAAAATTAAGATAAGTTTAATTAAATGAAATCGGAATAATTTAATTAATTTGTAATACATTTAATACAGCTATCACAGAAGGCTCCGCATTCTATAAAATTTACCATAGTCTGTTATTCTTTAGCTCCTCATATAACGCCATGACCACTAGGTATTTTTACAACGGCCATGGAGGTATTTAAAATAAAGTAAACTTGTATTTCTAAAAGAACTTGTGAAAAAGTGGAACTTTGACCTCCAATATCTCCGTAACTAAAAGGTTCCCAGATATGGTCCAGAACAAAAAAAAATCGCAATGACGGGGAGAACAGGTTCCTTACGGCTTCGTTAAGAATGATTTTTAAGATAAGATAATTTATCTTATGTTATCTTTTACACCCATTATATTTGATTGGGTAACCCGGCTTTACCTAATCAAGCTACAGACACTTTTGGTTTGTATTGAAAGTGTCCATATCGCCTCTTGCAGAAATCGCCGAAATGTCGCCATGTTCTGTGGTCTACGTTCTACGTGATATTAATTTGTTTTCGTCGCGTCAAATGTTGGCGGGAATTTTTATAGGCCAAGTCTGGAGCTCTACGATAATGACGCCTGTAAAACTGTTGATTTAGGATTTTAGCTTCAGTAATATTAATGGTCAGATTTTGGCTGGAACTATTGATTGCCCTAGTTTGCAAAATTGTTGTTATTTACCTTTAATTTAGACTGCTTTTCAGCAGTTGTTCCCACAGATAGATATTATTATAGATAGATAGTCAAGTGAGTTAGGGAAGGAATAGATATTAGATGAAGTTAGGTAAGGCTCTAAACACATTTTTTCTTCCTTCTCTCACGCAGTAAAGTCTACATTTCTTTTTCATTTATCCTTGCGTAGGTCAGCAGTTTTTTTTTTAAAGCTGTACCTTTGTTCTCATAATATTTTATGTTTTTTAGTGTCATGTCTACTGTGTACATAAATAGTAAAAGTAATAATTTAGTTTAGCTAACGATTTCATGCAGCAGAGATGAGAATGTTGAGATAAATGTGCGGAGTGACTAAAATGGATAAAGTTAGAAATGAGAATAAAAAAGAGGAAGTTTGAAAGTGGCGCCTGTTACAGAAAAGATGAAAGAGAGTCGTCTGTCTTGGTATGAACATGTGATGAGGAGGGATGGAACCCATGTGACCAAAAAGAGTGATGAATATAAATGTGGATGGATGGAGAGGGAGAGGAAGACCAAAGAAAAGATGGATGGATTATGTGAAAAATGATATGAAGGAAAAAGGAGTAAATGACAAAAAATAAAAAAAAACGTTTATTTCAGACATAAAAGTCCATAGGCAAGGCAAGGTTGTCAGTAATAAAATGTTGCTTATAACTAATGTTAGTAAGTCAAACGTAAAAATAACAAAACTAAACAACACACCGTCTCCCCTGCACAGTAGGCTCATCGTTCTCGCAACACATGGAGTTCAGTGAACCTACTGAATTTTACTCTTATTCCAGTGTGGGAAAGAGACGGAGCTATACACGATGTCTAGCGCCATCTCTTTCACACACTGAGTTAAACAATAATGTTTTAAGATGTCATAGTAGGCCACCAGATACTCAGCAGTCACTCTTGCGACCAACGAATCAGGTTAGCATTTGCTAAACTAATATTATAAAGAGGAAAGATTTGATTGTTTGTTTGCATTGAATAGGCTCCAAAACTACTGGTCTGATTTGAAAATTTCTGTCAGTGTTAGATAGCCCATTTATCGAGGAAGGCTATAGGCTATATATCATCACGCTACGACCAATAGGAGAGGAGCAGCAATGAAAAATATTGCGAAAACGGGTAAAATGTGACGCAAACGAAGTTGCGACGGACAGCTAGTCAATATACTCGGAATTTAATTCCACCCAAACTTCATCACAAACTCTTAAAATAAAATTGCCTTCACTTACAAGAACTCCCTTCAAAAACGTTGTTTCAACTCCAATATTCCTTTATTAATCTTGAGTCCTAGTCCTCTCATGTAACATAATCAGTGTAACCGCACTAATCTTTCATAAATTAAGGCTTAAGCGCCATTAACCGTAACAGACGAGCGGGATAATCCGGATAGTTGCCTAGACCCGTGTATAACCGGGCTTTTCACTCGGTATAACAACTGAAATATGACGCTTCTGCCTTAATTTGGCTGAAATCGTGTAGTGTTTGTTAGCGTAAATGAAAACTAGGCTGTAACCGGTTCTGGGAGAGGGTTTATTACAAACAGGCTATACCCTAAGTTCCCTAATACATAAAAAACATCACGTCTGTAATCCCAGAAGGGTTAGCTAGTTAATAGTCCACTGTGGCACGGAACGATAGTAATGAGACACAACAGCGTAACGCGGCTGACAGCTGATAGGTCACAGGTGCACGCGCGTGCGAATTTCATATGGTTGTTGTCTCATTGTGATAAAAGTTGTTTGTCACGTGTTTAGTTAAGTATCGATCACTAATTACCAGTTATCCTATATACATAAGTTTACATAATATTACATCCTAAACCTTAGCTAGAACGAAACAAACAAAACTTCTCTGAATTCAGACAAATGTTTCTTAAATTTACTCATTTTTTTTTATAGTGGCTCAAATTCATATCATTTCATTGTGTGGGAAGAAAATAAGTTGAATAATAGAAGTGAGCCAAAATTAAACGTTTTATCATACACATTCTTTTAAACTTGTGTTGCTGGGGAGTTTGTTCCGCCTCTTCTTCTTCCCATTTAAACAATGGTTACTGTAAAAGGGCGGGCATTCTGTCTCTTGTGAACTTTGACGTCCAAAACAATCGTAAGGTGATAATCGTAAAGTGACATATATCCATTGATTTTTGTATCAAACAAAAAAACAACATAACACAAATTCTACACCAACCGCAATCACTATTTTCTAGAAATGAAAACAATGTAACAGTTGATAGGTTTTTATTTTCACGGAAACGAAAATTTGTGTGTGATTGTTTTTTTAATAAATTGTAATTATACTGAATGAATGGCATTGTGTTGAAATTGTACCACTTATTCAGGGGGATAACATAAAAATACATGAGTTTTTGAGTAAAATAGTGCTTAGAATAATAGGCCTTAACGTTCCCACTGCTGGGACACTGGCCTCGTTCCTATGAGTGGCAGTACGATATCTATCTGCATAGGACACTGCGGGTTGATGTCTCATACCTGCGATATTTTTGTAGTAAAGCAAACATAGCGTTATTAGCTTTTGTCTTTCATCATTATACCTACAATACTATACAATATCCTTTCTTTCAGGCAACAATGTACTTTCGTAAAACATTATATATTTATAAGTATAAAAACAATAACTATAAACTAATAAATACTTTATACAAAAATAACTTATTATCCAACCCAAATAATCTACTAAAGGGGGAGGAGGTTTATAATCTACTTGGACAGTAAAATAAACTCCCTACGCGGTAATTCACATTAATAAAATATTGCAGTGTTTGTAATTTAAATAAAACAGCTTTTTACTGAATGCTATGAAAGTATATACGGTATTTATAATACAAAGCTTTTTTTTTAAACTGTGTCTCTCTATTTATAACAAAGAAGCATTTTTTTTTAATTTTTTTCCCTCTTTTTGTTCCGTCTAATAAACGAAGGGGATGGACCGATTTTGACGGGACTTTTACTAGTAGATGGCTACTTTTATTTTTATAAAAATGCAAAAAAATAAAACCCTTGAAATTGTTAACAAAATTCGATTCAAATAGAGAAACAATAGGTTTATAATAATTTCACGCGATATTATAATAAACATGGCACTTTATTCATTTTCATGTGAAAACTGTCAGAGATCAACTCTATTTCATGGACAAAAGACATCAAACATCGAAAAACTCAGCCCCCGAAAAAAAAAAACAAAACACATTACCAAACCCTAATCCTCAAATTATCCACTCATCCCCTAATTCCCCTGGGTGATTTTGTGAAGTGGGCAAAAGTGGCAGATAGCCGGGATTACTCACACCACCCGGGTTATTCGCTCATCCCGCTCAGCTCCAATCGGAGGCCGAAATCTGAACATTTAAACAATTGAATTTTATGAGATTTGAGACATAACCCGCACTGATCCGTCGAGGATTTCATGTTGATATTTTACTTTGAACTTGCAAAAGAAAATGCTCGAATCTTTTCCCTTTAAAGGTTTTCGTTTGAAGCTTTTTGTTCGATGAAGATCGATCTTTGATTCCCATCAAAGTCTTTGGTCGTTGTTTCTCTTTGAGAGACTTTTGGGCTTTCACTTTGAACGCGTCAAGGTTTTGACGGTCTTATAAAAAGTAGCTTTTCTGTTTTAATAAGTACCTACGTACGTTTTTGAATAATTTTCTCTTTTTAGTGTTCCGTTTTTTCCTTTTGAGGTAAAGGAAAAAACGGAATCCTTATAGGATCACTTTGTTGTCCGTCTGTCTCTCTGTCAAGACACTTTATTTCAGGAACGCGTGGAGGTATCAAGTTCAAATTAAAACCACATATGTCGATGTAAAGTCCCTTCAAGCTGTGAAAAAAAAAACAAACAAACTTCTAAGTTAAGGAAAAAAGAAGATATGGCCGTTTATGCCGCAAAAATGTATATTTCGAAACACTCAAGGCAATCAAAATGTATAGAGTACTTCCTGTTGACCTAGAACTATCAAAGACAAGTAATATCGTCTTATGCTACAAGTACAGGGTAAAATCTGAAAACTATACATTTGTAATTAAATCATGAAAAATGAAATATTATGTTTTATGATTTAATTAACGCGCATAACTAAAGTGAATTTGTACGGAACCCTCGGTAAGCGAGTCTGACTCGCACTTGCCCGGTATTTTTTAACTTTGACAGTTAAAACAAAGCGTACGGAAAGTGATCAGAAAAAGTATTTCGTAATAACTTATGGTGACGACTATTAATGTCTAGTATTCATTTTTTATGACTTTCAAACGTTTTTCGCCCTCACAACACTGGTTTTACTGTTATTTTACCTCTGGCCACAGCTCAAATAGCAACTTTATTCCAAAGAGAACAAAGGTCACTGCGATCGTTTATTCCCACTATTTCGATTCATTAGTTCGATCGTCGAACTAGTGAGATTTTTTTTCTCATTTTTGTTCGTCGAACTAATTAGATTAAAAAATAGTCTACTCTTTCTTTTTCGATAGGGGTTTACTGGACCCAGAGAACTTGGATGCAAGAGCGAGCGAAGCGAGCTCTGGACTTGGGGCACCCCGACACGGACAGGTTAGGTTCGAAGGGCATGGCGGGGTCGGAATCGAACTAGTGGGAATAAGCCACTGCGATTTAGAAAGTGATGCCAATTAAAGTTTAAATAGCTGTGAAAGGACTGAAGCCTACTAAATGCCAGCTAAAACACACAGCACAGCTTTCGGACCAATAACTATGTAAATACGTCAGTATTTATTTAGTACTTGACTCATATTTACAGTCCCTGCCGTCAAAACCACTGCAAATATAAATCACACACACAAACATTTAGTCGGGAGCTAAATTATATTTGTAAGCTGGGTCAGTCGAATGACAATGTTTTCAAGTGAATTCCAGTAGAAAGAGACACTCTTATCGTCTGGTGGGGGTCTTAAAATCATCATAGCTCTAAGTCACAAAGCTAGCTGTTTCGCTTAAATCCCCTTTATCTATCTCTATCTGACTCTCTGATCAAATTCTGGAAGTGGAACGTCTCAACACAATAATTTACCTATGAACCGATCCAACAATGTTGGATTTCGGAACCTCGCATCTTTCACTCACATATGGAATTAAGGGTACAGAAAAAATCGTTTTCGCAAGTGAGTGTTAAACTGTGGCGTTATCTATGACCATTCTACCATACCACTTTAAAAAGTAACAAAGAAAATACATTCCATTTAAAGAAACATAAGCACATCAATTGCAGTCTTCCCAGAATTACGAATCGGTACTCAGCAATTTTATCCGAAAACTTAATAACACCCCGTCCACAACCTTAGCGATGCGACTTATGTCAAATGACACGCGCGTGCGTCAAAGTGAACACGGGCGTTGCCGCGTTGCGTCGTCGCAACGCTACAATTTCAACGCTCAGAGTGCTACTCGTGGGGGGTTGCTACTAAGAAGTAACGATAAAAAAACAATCAACATAAAAAAAAAAATTTCACTCCGCTGCGATGCTTCGCAACGCAGCACCCCTCCCTACTTCGTCTAAAAAAAAAATGGGCCAGGCACCCAATTTTATTCTTTTAGTATGGGAAATCATCAAATGACATTTCCCGCTCTGGGCGGAGCAGAAGGGAGTGTCAGACTTGACTGACTGAAACCCATACATGTTCCTTCTTATCCATTTGTGTTCCAGGGCCACGGTATTTCTTTCGAACAACCCGCAGCCCTGGCAGGCATCGTTCCTCTTGGACCCCTTCCGATTTGCTGACATCTCCTTGAGGCGCGCGTGGAACACGAACGCGCCGTCGGCATGGCCTGTCGTCATAAGACGGACGGACGGTGAGCTAGCCCATTACTCGCCCGCGCCTACGGTGGCTAGGGGCCACTGGTTACTCCCCAACGCCCGGCGCGTCTCCCGCGGTCTGCCTGGCCCCTGGCCCGACAAGCAAGCGTTCTGATTTATAATGTAAAAACAACACACCATCTCTTGGTGCGGTCTTAACACACTAGTCGCTGTCGGTTGAACGTGTAAACCGTGGCCAAGCGGTAACGGTATTCAGTAATCTTGCCAAGATCTTGCCGGCACTCGGCAATCTCCCAGAATTATCTTAAGCGAAGGAGTTAATTAAATGAAATATACTGTTGCCTTCCCAAACGTTCAATTTTGTTATGTAATTCTACTTGACTTAGCAGGATTTTGCTTCAGGCCCAAATTAGATGATCAAAGTGTATTAATTTTTATCGTTTGTCTGCTAGTCGATGTTTTTGTTTCGTATTAAGAGTATTGATTTGTTAATTAAAGTGATTAAAAGGCGGCTTTTGCCCTGTCCTTGCCAAGGGCTATCAAAAGATAAAAAAAACGTGGAAGTGATCCATTGAGATGGGATCACTAGTGGCAAATCGGAAACTCAGCGTATGCCTGGCCTTTTCCCAATTATATTGGGGTCGGCTTCCAGTCTATCCGGATGCAGCTGAAGCAGCGACTTTATCTAACGTGCCCAACCCCTAGAGCTGGGTAATACGATACCTCTTGGTAAGACTCCTTGTCAGACTTTCGGGGCCCATGAACCGAAACGGAACTTAAGAGCTCCAGATGCCCACAAAAATCTGTAGAAGGCATAGGAAGAGTTTTCTGCCCATCACTACCAGGCAAAACGTTAGTTTATATAGTGAATCAATTATGGTTCGGGGAGGGAACTTTTCAGACGTACGCACAGAGTTGGCAGTCGTTGCAAGTCATCAAACCGCAGTGCGAAACATTGTGAAGACCCTCCAAGAATATGTTTTTCATCCCACCATCTCGGAAAGAGTATTTTTTATCTTCAATATCTGAGTGGAAAAGCCGTTTTTATTCTCTAGAGGATAAAGTAAATTGAATTTAGAACATCGTGTGCACTAAGTTTGTGAATTAAAAAAAAACATTAAACCTATTTACTGCTACCTCTATGGTGCCGAATATATCATACAATTTTTTTTTAATTTGTTAAAAACTCAGACTCGGAACCTTCTTGGTGTTCTTTTTTCAATTTGCTTTGTACGCGGTTCTTTACGCGGCATTTTTTCACGTCATTGTTAATTATACCGTAATATTATTTTGTTATAATTTAAAGATTATTCTGTAATACTTACCTGTCATAATGTAGTATTTAAACAAAATAAAAGTGTACCTATCTTGTGATTGTAAACGTTTTTTTTTTTGCATTTAGTCATTTCCTCGCTGAGGTGGAATGAAAATTTTTCACCTCGTGCTCTTTTGATTCCCTCGCTAACGCTCAGGATTCTAATTTTGAATCCTTCGCTTGCTCGGTCATCAAAATTGAACACGCGGTTAAAAAGCAACTTTGCACTCTTGTATAACAAATAACTATTGACAGTGGAAAAAAAAAACTGAAATCTCAGAGGTTAATTTCTTTTTTTTTTAATTTCGAAAAATTTTAATAAGGTTTAGTTCTTTTTATTTAATTTAGTCATTCGCATTTAAGATTAAAACTTAAATGTTTATTTAACATTTAAGTTTTACAAGAAAATACCATTGTTTCGCGAAGACGGTTATTTTTTTTATTAACCAGCCATTCCACCCCTCTTCCATATCCCTTCAAATACGAAACACTACTCTTGAGTACCCTGTATACGTAGTTTAATTAACCGTACGGCAAAACAAGGTATTTTAACATAATATGCTAACTGACAGCTTGGAATCGGATTGAAACATCATGAATAGTTGATCCCTGCGGCCTAATCATACGCATATATTATTACTTGTTACCGAAATTGGGCTCGAAATTATGCTGTAATGTTGTTTATAATGCCTGCTTTATTTTTGGTAATTTATATGTGTATTCATGCTTTATTGTACCTGGAATCGGTTGGTTACTAACAAGGAGTTCATTAATTAGGAATGCGTGCTAAGATGTTTTTAAGTTTTAGTGATTAGGACAAAATCTCTTAAGTGTCTATGTGTTTTGTAACAACTTTAAAATTTCTATTGACATAATTATCGCCTGAGCCGAGAATTGAAACCAAGACCTCAAGCTCAGCAGACGCGCTTGCGACCTCGAGCGTACGAGGTAGTCAATTATTATTTATAACTTTGTTAATTATGACTATCAGAACATGCCTTACGTCGTTAAACATAAATTTTATCTAGTAACTAGCTGTCCCGCGCAACTTCGTCTGCGTCACATTTACCCCGTTTTCGCAACATTTTTCATTGCCGCCCCGCTCTTTTTAGGCATAGCTTCATTATATAGCCTTTCTCGATAAATGGGCTATCTAACACTGAAAGAATTTTTCAAATCGGACCAGTAGTTCCTGAGATTGGCTCGTTCAAGCAAGCAAACAAACAAACTCTTCAGCTTTACAATATTGGTATGGTATAGATTAGATACTGCTACAGCTTCGTGTAAAATAGTTAGTTCGGGGAAGTACCGTAGTAGCAGTAGTTGAAGGCGCGCACTTTGTTTCCGCCTGACAGAAGACTACCATATTCAGGCGGCCAAAGAAACGATCCCTCAACGATTGTTTCATGTCAGCAATATTGATGCCTAATGCTTCCGACATACCCAAATACTTGTAGGTTTCTGTTGAGGAGAGAGATCTAAGGTGTATGGAATCCGAGAGTTGAGTTCCCACGGATTCCATAATCTCTCCTCGCTTCACATGCATGACTGCACATTTGTCCACATCAAATTCCGTCCAGATGGCGCTACTGAAAATTTCTGTTACCTTCAGTAGCTTCATCAGTTGCAAATTGTTTGGGGCAAAGATTTTCAGATCATCCATGTAAAGTAGGTGCAATATGACCTGGCCACCTCTCCTCAGCGGATAACCAAGATCGAAACCCTCTACCAGTGTGTTGAGAGGGTTCAAGGCTAGACAAAACCACAATGGATTCAGACTATCACCCTGGAATATGCCACGCTCGATCCTTATACGTTCGCTGTTCCCCTGTACATGTCGACATCCTGGATAGTGAAGGACTGTTCTCCAGTGCTCCATAAATGGCATCAGGGAGGTACGCAAAGTTGCATCTACTTTATACAACTCCTTCATGAGTGAGGCACCGAATCATAGGCCTTCTATAATCTATCCAACATGTAGACATCCCTTTGGGAGCGGCAAACTTGTTGACTTATGGCCATATCAATGAGGAGCAGCTCCTTAAAGTAGTACCATGGGACTCGTTCCTACATCCATTCAGAGAGAAAAAAAAGATGGATGGATTCTCAAGCGAACGTTAAACTGTGCCGTTATTCATGACCATTCCACCATACCGCTTTAAAAAGTAACGAAGAAAATACATACCATTTAAAGGAACATAAGCCACTACAATTGCAGTCTTCCCCGACTTACGTATTGATGCTTAGCAATTCTCCTGGGAACTTAATAACGCCCCATCCACAACCTTAGCGATGCGACTGATGTCAAATGACAGGCGCGTGCGTCAAAGTGAAGCCACAGGGGCGTTGTTTCGTCGCAACGCTATAATTTCAACGCTCTGAGTGCCACTCGTGAGGCGTTCCTACTAAGCAGTAACGATAAAACCTTCAATGTTTCGCACCGCAGCACCCCTTTTTACTTCGTCTGTCTGGCCCCTGGCCCGACAAGCAAGCACCGTTTTGACGCATAGTGCAACACGCAGCGCTATGATTTATAACGTAAAAACAACACAGTATATCTCTTGGCGCGGCCTTAATACACCAGTCGCTGTCGCTTGAACGTGTAAATCGTGGCCAAGCGGTAACTGTACTCAATAATCTTGCCAAGATCTTGCCGGCACTCGGTAATCTCCCAGAATTATCTTAAGCGAAGGAGTTAATTAAATGAAAAATACTGTTGCCTTCCCAAACGTTAATTTTGTTATGTAATTCTACTTGACTTAGCAGGATTTTGCTTCGGGCCCAAATTAGATGATCAAAGTGTATTAATTTTTATCGTTTGTCTGCTAGTCGATGTTTTTGTTTCGTATTAAGAGTAACGATTTGTTAATTAAAGTGATTAAGAGGCGGCTTTTACCCTGTCCTTGCCAAGGGCTATCAAAAGATAAAAAAACGTGGATGTGATCCATTGAGATGGGATCACTAGTGGCAAATCGGAAACTCATCGTATGCCTGGCCTTTTCACAATTATGTTGGGGTCGGCTTCCAGTCTATCCGGATGCAGCTGAAGCAGCGACTTTATCTAACGTCCCCGACCTCTAGAGCTGGGTAATACGATACCTCTTGGTAAGACTCCTTGTCAGACTTTCGGGGCACATGAACCGAATCGGAAACATTTTCGAAGGTGAAATCGCAGAGAAAACTACAGCGCAATCGCTACCTAGTAAAATTAGTTGTTTGTTTTTCGCCTGACCGGTGAAACGTCCAAGGCCACAAAATACGCCTCATTATTTGTACATTACGCATTTTTTAAACTCGGGAATTTTTCGACCCGTGCCACGGCGCACTTAAAGCTTATTATCTCGTAAACTATTGCAGCTACACCAACACAAAAAATACGTGTGTATAGCTGAAACTATACAAAATCTAACTACGTTAAAACTAATTACGACAACTAGATATAAGTATTTCGAAAAAAATGTGAAGTTGAGAATATGTGTTGAATTTCAGTTTCTCCAATAAGAATGTCTAGTTTTTCCAACTAGAATTGTAGTTTGTATCAATAAAACCTATTCATAATTAAACTAGACTATATAAGCTTTGTTTTAATACTCATATGTCCTCACTTTGGCACTTTCTTAGTAGCCAAATTAACCAAACCAATCAACCCCTGCTCTGATCGATTCGATACCTACTGATTTTGTCGTGTTGTCGTAAAAAAATTACTAAAATTTCGTATTTCTTTACTGTTTTATATTGCGGAGACACTAATTATTACTTAATTGAAAAAAATTTCATAATACGAGCACTATTTTAACTATTTTTGCAAAATTTTTGAAAAATAATGATCGAGGCCCATAATTACGCCCGGGACGTTTGACTTACCTGAAAAAATTTTAGGCGTATTTGTAAACCCGAACGTGGTATTCTTAGATATTCGTAAAGCTTGATTAATGAAGTTTATTTTGATATATAACACTATAAACATTGGGTTATAAATATAATAGTATTCACGTTTTAAAACCAGAGAACATAAATCACACCACGAAAATACGGTGACATTTGACACCTCACTTTTAAAACTTTTTTGACATTTAATTTTGTAGGGCTGAGATTCTCGTACTTTTTGCATTCGACGCGGAATTTAATACAGATAATATAGAGGGCAAAACCATAGATACAGAACGACATGGAACATTTGTAAGTGCGTTTTTTCGGAACTAATCGTTTGGGTAACTATGGTTACTGGGACGTTTGACGGTATTTATTTTTGGGTTACTATAGTTACTTGACTTATTCACCGGCTGAAGCGAAGCATTCAATTCAAATAAAGCCAATATTTTTACAGCGAGATTAGTTTTTTTACACAATAGAACAATATTTCAATAAATATTACGAACATGGGTCAAAAAATCATGATGAAAGGAATGTGAAACGTATCGTTATATTGCTTCGTTCAAAGGTTATTAGGCACGCTTGATCGCTCGATTTTGAACAAAGCATTTTTATTTCACGGTTTTAAAGTATATTTTTATTTAAGTAACATGTGTGTGCGAAAAGAACGCCCATTGTGTGCTAGTTTGAAACAGTTTTGGCTTATGCGTTGTTTTTTATCCGAGGTCAATGGTCACAAATTTTCGGTTTGAAATCGCGATATCGAGATCGGTGCTTCGTAGAGAACAAAGTATTAATTTTTTGTAGAAAATTTCACGATATACAAACTTTTTCTCATACAATTTTCCGGTAGCGGTAAGACCGATCCGGAAATAAGCGCAAAAAAAAATGTGTGACCATGTGTGACACCGCATAAGCGGGATCGATGGGGAGTTTTGACATACCATTTGATATGTATTTAATTCGGGGGGCGAATGCAGCAAGAGATTGCTGAAACTTTCAATGTAGCGCATACAACTCTCAGTAAAGTCTAAACGACGCATGACCAGATCAGCCCCTTTCACAAAGAGACCAAGAAGTGGCGGTATTAGGTGTATATCCGCGCGTGATGACCGATTTATCGCTGTCGCAATTTTTAGAAATTGCTTCCTTGTTGCGGTCAAAATACCGCAGCAGTTACAAACGGCAAGAGAGGTCAACGTTAGTGAGCGGTCAATAAGAAAAAGAACGGAGGAACGGAAACTACATGCCCGAAGATCACTTCAAGATCTAGAACTGCTCAGGCACCTTCGCGTAGCTCGACTTCGTTTCGCTTGCGAACACGCTATTGGATTCACGAGTAAAGGAGTAAAGTTGTGTGGACTGACGAATGCCTTAAGAGCTCCAGATGCCCGCAAACATCTGTGGAGGCATCTGGATGAAGAGTTTTCTGCCCATCACTACCAGGCAAAACGTTAGTTTATATAGTGGATGAATTATGGTTTGGGGAGGGAACTTTTCAGACATACATGAATCCCCTACAACATATCTGGGCATGCTTAAAAGATGCATCAGATCCAGACCTAACCCTCCAAAGCTCATCAGTCAGTTGAAAACCGCTCTGGGAAGACATACTCCATGTGGACATTAAAAACATAATCCACAGCTTGCCTGATTGCATGCAAGGCGGTCATATGGGCCGAAGGTGGAATATCAGCTATTCATTTTAAGTACCATAGCTTTATTCTGCAAATATCATTCAAACATACAAACTAGCTGTTACATTCAAATATTTTAAAACCAAATGATTTTAAAAGAGTAACCATGAATTTGCTTGCCCGTTCTTCTCCATAGGAAACGACCAACCCGAACCGTGCACCTTTTGTCGACGGTTTATAAGTGCCCATGTAGGCCTATGTAAAATAAAATATTTTGATAATGAAAAAAAAAAAACTTGAATTTCGTAAAATTTTAATAAAGTTCAGTTCTTTTTATTTAATTTAGTCATTTATTTATTTATTTAACACTTCAAGTACAATGTACAGTGGCGGACTTAATGCATTAAAGACTGCTGCTTGGCGCATTTAAGACTTAAATAAATATTTGAGTTTTACAAGAAAATACCATTGTTTCGCGAAGACGGTTATTTTTTTATTAACCAGACACTCCAACCCTCTTCTACATCCCTTCAAATAAGAAACACTATACTTGAGTACCCTGAATACGTAGTTTACCACTAATTAACCGTACGTCAAAACAAGATATTTTAACATAATATGCTAACTGACAGCTTGAAATCGGATTGAAACATCATGAATACTAGATCCCTGCGGTCTAATCATACGCATATATTATTACTTGTTACCGAAATGGGGCTCGAAATTATGCTGTAATGTTGTTTATAATGCCTGCTTTATTTTTGGTAATTTATATGTGTATTGATGCTTTATTGTACCTGGAATCGGGTTGGTTACAAACAAGGAGTTCATTAATTAGGAATGCGTGCTAAGATGTTTTTAAGTTTTAGTGATTAGGACAAAATCTCTTAAGTGTCTATGTGTTTTGTAACAACTTTAAAATTTCTATTGACTTAATTATCGCCTGAGCCGAGAATTGAAACCAAGACCTCAAGCTTAGCAGACGCGCTTGCGACCTCTAGCGTACGAGGTAGTCAATTATTATTTATAACTTTGTTAATTATGACTATCAGAACATGCCTTACGTCGTTAAACATAAATTTTATCTAGTAACTAGCTGTCCCGCGCAACTTCGTCTGCGTCACATTTACCCCGTTTTCGCAACATTTTTCATTGCCACCCCGCTCTTTTTAGGCATAGCTTCATTATATAGCCTTTCTCGATAAATGGGCTATCTAACACTGAAAGAATTTTTCAAATCGGACCAGTAGTTCCTGAGATTGGCTCGTTCAAGCAAGCAAACAAACAAACTCTTCAGCTTTACAATATTGGTATGGTATAGATTAGATACTGCTACAGCTTCGTGTAAAATAGTTAGTTCGGGGAAGTACCGTAGTAGCAGTAGTTGAAGGCGCGCACTTTGTTTCCGCCTGACAGAAGACTACCATATTCAGGCGGCCAAAGAAACGATCCCTCAACGATTGTTTCATGTCAGCAATATTGATGCCTAATGCTTCCGACATACCCAAATACTTGTAGGTTTCTGTTGAGGAGAGAGATCTAAGGTGTATGGAATCCGAGAGTTGAGTTCCCACGGATTCCATAATCCCTCCTCGCTTCACATGCATGACTGCACATTTGTCCACATCAAATTCCGTCCAGATGGCGCTACTGAAAATTTCTGTTACCTTCAGTAGCTTCATCAGTTGCAAATTGTTTGGGGCAAAGATTTTCAGATCATCCATGTAAAGTAGGTGCAATATGACCTGGCCACCTCTCCTCTTGTTCTGTATGGCGTCGGACGTAAAGAATAGCACCATCCCATATCTTCCCGTGGGTGTTGTAAGAGGCGACTAAGGGACTTCTGGGACCTATCACATATCGGTCCCACCGGTGTCGGGCAGCAGCGATACCGGTGTGAATCTACTGCGATTGCCAACCCGCCTGCTCAGCGTGGCAATTAGAGCAAACCCTACCAATGGCAAGTCAACGTGGACCACGGCCCCCAGTTCCCGGCCGCCCTGCTATTCCTGATCAAGGCGGCGGTCACGGTAACGGCAGGGCAGGGGGTGCGAAGAATCCCCGGGTTACGGAAGGCCGCCGAAAACAACTGACCTTGGCGACGTACAACGGACGCACGTTACGGCTCGACGAGCACCTGGCACAACTCGAAGTCGAACTCGAGAAAATAAGGTGGCACGTTCTTGGGTTAAGCGAAGTCCGAAGAGAGGGGGAGGACACGGTAACTCTTGAATCAGGCCACCTTCTATACTTTCGAGAGGGAGACCAGCTGTCCCAGGGTGGCGTAGGATTTCTGGTGAATAAAGCTCTCTGTGACAACGTTGTAGAAGTGTCGAGTGTGTCGAACAGGGTCGCGTACCTCGTAATTAAACTAACCGAGAGGTATAGCCTCAAGGTTGTGCAGGTTTACGCACCGACCTCGACGCACCCGGATGATGAGATGGAAGATGTGTTTGGTGATATATCGAAGGCCTTACACTTCACCACCAGGGCCCACTACAACGTTGTCATGGGAGACTTCAACGCCAAAGTGGGAGTACAGAACTACAACGAATCGGTAGTAGGATCCCATGGTTATGGTAGCAGGAATCATAGGGGGCAAATGCTCGTCAACTTCCTCGAAAGGGAGGGGCTTTTCTTGATGAATTCATTTTTCAAGAAACAGCTCCAAAGGAAGTGGACATGGCAGAGCCCCGACACTATGACTAAAAACGAGATCGATTTCATCATAACGGACAAGAAGCGTATATTCAGAGACGTCTCTGTGATCAATAGGTTTAATACTGGAAGTGATCACAGACTCGTGCGAGGGTCTCTGAATATCGATTTCAAGCTTGAACGTGTCCGTTTGATGAAATCCAGGCTCCGACCAACCCTGCTCCAAACTATAGTGGGATCTGAAAAGTTCCAATCTAACTTGGAGAACCGATTCGCTGCCGTGGAAACCACAAATAGCGTTGACATTGACCAGGCCCTCGAGAATGTGGTCGGAATCCTCAGGGAGGAAGGTGTGAGATTTTGCGAATTGCGGCGTAGGGACAGGAAGTCGAAGTTTTCGGAAGAAACGCTCAAGCTCATGGAGAAACGACGTGAACACCCACCAGCCACTTCGTCAGAGTGGCATGCTCTAAACAAGAAAATTGGCAAACTTGTACGACACGATCTCCGATGCTCCAACACTCGTTCAATAGAACGAGCGATCGAGCAAAATCGGGGATCCAAAGAGTTTGTTCAATCTCTTGGGAGAAGTCATCTGACGAAGCTGACCACTACAAGTGGAGCAGTCGTTTCTTCCGGGCCGGGGGTTCTTTCGGAAATTGAAAGCTTCTATAGTCAGCTGTACGCTACGCATGCATCTCAACCTGATCCCGAAAATGAGCAGTTCCGAGCTACATTAACACGCCACTTTACGGAAGACTTGCCAGAAGTCAGCCTGGACGAAATTGCGATGGCTCTCAAACAGCTTAAAAACGGAAAAGCCCCTGGAGAAGACGGTATTACGACTGAGCTCCTGAAATCTGGTGGTAAACCTGTAATGAAGGAGCTCCAGAGCATTTTCAATACTGTTCTTTTTGATGGGAGAACTCCAGAGGCGTGGAGTAAGAGTGTTGTCGTGTTGTTTTTCAAAAAGGGTGATAAAACTCTTTTGAAAAACTACCGACCCATTTCACTCTTGAGCCACGTCTATAAGCTGTTTTCGAGAGTCATCACAAACCGTCTTGCGCGAAGACTCGACGAGTTCCAGCCTCCCGAACAGGCCGGGTTTCGATCGGGATACGGCACCATAGACCACATCCATACAGTGCGGCAGATTATACAGAAAACAGAAGAGTATAATCGGCCCCTGTGCTTAGCGTTTGTGGACTATGAAAAGGCCTTTGACTCGATCGAAACCTGGTCTGTTCTGGAATCTTTGCAGCGATGCCAAGTCGATTGGCAATACATCCAAATGTTGAGAGGTCTTTACAACGCCGCTACTATGGCCGTCCAAGTCCAGAACCAGCAGTCTAAACCTATTCCCTTGCATCGTGGTGTGAGACAAGGGGACGTTATATCCCCCAAATTGTTCACAAATGCATTGGAGGATATATTCAAGACGCTGGACTGGAAGGGGCGCGGCATTAATATAAACGGCGAGTACCTCTCACACTTACGATTTGCAGATGATATCGTTATCGTGGCGGAAACGCTGCAAGATTTGCAGCATATGCTGAATGGCCTAGCTGATTCTTCTCAACGCGTTGGTCTCCGGATGAACCTGGATAAAACCAAGGTTATGTTCAATGAACATGTAAGGCCGGAACCCATTGCAGTTCAAGGCAGTATTCTCGAAGTTGTTAAGGAGTATGTTTACCTCGGGCAAACTATGCAGTTAGGTAAAAACAACTTCGAGAAAGAAGCCAACAGAAGAATACAGCTGGGCTGGGCAGCGTATGGAAAACTGCGTCGGGTCTTCACATTGCCAATTCCACAGAGTCTAAAGACGAAAGTCTATAACCAGTGCGTCCTACCCGTCATGTCGTACGGTGCCGAAACGTGGACACTCACGGTTGGGTTGGTCCACAAATTTAAAGTCGCTCAACGTGCTATGGAAAGAGCTATGCTCGGGGTTTCTCTGAAAGATCGAGTTCGTAACGAGGTGATTCGACAGAGAACCAAAGTTATCGACATAGCCCACCGCATTAGCACGCTGAAGTGGCAATGGGCCGGCCATATAACCCGAAGAACCGATAACCGTTGGGGTAGACGAGTTCTTGAGTGGAGACCACGGATCGGTAAACGTAGCGTAGGACGTCCTCAGACTCGGTGGAGCGATGATCTGCGCAAGGCAGCTGGCAAGAGCTGGATGAGAGTGGCCGAGGATCGTGCTCAGTGGCGTGTCATGGGAGAGGCCTATGTCCAGCAGTGGACGAATACAGGCTGATGATGATGATGATGATGACCTCTCCTCAGCGGATAACCAAGATCGAAACCCTCTACCAGTGTGTTGAGAGGGTTCAAGGCTAGACAAAACCACAATGGATTCAGACTATCACCCTGGAATATGCCACGCTCGATCCTTATACGTTCGCTGTTCCCCTGTACATGTCGACATCCTGGATAGTGAAGGACTGTTCTCCAGTGCTCCATAAATGGCATCAGGGAGGTACGCAAAGTTGCATCTACTTTATACAACTCCTTCATGAGTGAGGCACCGAATCATAGGCCTTCTATAATCTATCCAACATGTAGACATCCCTTTGGGAGCGGCAAACTTGTTGACTTATGGCCATATCAATGAGGAGCAGCTCCTTAAAGTAGTACCACGGGACTCGTTCCTACATCCATTCAGAGAGAAAAAAAAGATGGAATTACTCTCAATACGTTGGTTAATTTTAGCTCTCAAAATGGACGTAGGAACTTTATAGATCGTTGGTAAACAAGTGATGGGTCTATAATTTTTGGGCTCCGCAGTACTACCTGATTTATGGAGCAGGTGGGTAATTCCTGTCGTCAGGAACTGGGAAGATCTATTTGTACTTTCTAAATAATGTACAAACTGGATTCTAATAAAATCCTATTGGTTGATATCATAATAACGATCCGTGTCTACGCAGCTAAAGCCCATCTCTGTTGGCAAGGCAGCCTAATGTTTCATAATGAACTATTCAGGGATGATTCGAGTTCGCAAATGTACAATTTGAGCAGCTACGCGTAATCATCTCTTCATTAGACTACAATGGCTCTTCATATTACATCATTACCTCTGTCTGGAGTTATTTGAACGGGGCAAAATTTAGCTAAAATTATTCTTAGTAACGAATTTGACATGACATGTGATTGGGGTTACTATAGCATTGACTGCATCTCGAGCTTTTAACAGTTCATCACACTACTAACATCTATACTTTACACGAATAAATAAACTTTAAGTATCTGTTTGTAACTTGAAAAAAATGTTTTACTGTATGCAATTACATTATGTAAGTATATACTTATAACAAAAAAAAAAACAATTTTTAAATGTTTGTCTATTTGTTCAGCCTAATCTCCGAAACTGCTGGAACGAGACGCGGCTTTACTGAAGAATAGCTGATGTTATAAGGAGTAGCTTGGCTAGTTTTATTTTAGATATAGAGAAAATGTCGCATCTAACATGGCAAAGTACGACGTAACTGCCGTTTTCTCCCAAATCATGGTTAAGTATGTTTGACGTAAAATTTAACTTCACATGAAGTCGAATCCAATTATGTTGAGAAAACTTTTAATGGGCAAAATGGAAATTGGAGTATTCAAGTTGAAGAGAAAAGCTGCCTAGCCCGTAACTCCAATGGTAATACCTACTATAAGTTAAAATTAGTTTTACCATCTTCAGATAATTTCTGGTTTACTGATCTGGCAATACTGTCTTAAAGTCATCCAGTGGAAGGTGTCTGTTTAAAGATGTTAGAATATAAACAGGATAAACATTAAAATGTTTATTAATGATATTCAATTTGGAAAAAAAAGAAATTTCGAAGACATGTGACATCTACCACCCGCACTAGGCCCGCGTGGTGGATTACAGCCCACTCCTTCTCATAGAGAGAAGGCCTGTGTCCCAGCAGTGGGAGAACATAATAGACTGATGATGATGATGATTTATAAACACAATTTTAATATTCATAAAATATTTAGCCCGTAAATGCATGCTCCTCTTTCCTGAGATAAAAAAAAACACCGCCTTCTATAGGAATTGAACCACGTTGGACTTTAGTTTATAGATCTGTAGGAATAAAACACTTGTAAGGCTAAAAAAAAAAAACACGAGTGTGAAATACAATGCATACTGAACCTAGTAGTCGTGCGATAAGAACCAGTTTCCCAGGAAGTGTGTTGAAAAATAATATAACCAATAGGTGTTAAGTAGGCACTCGCAACCAGTGGTGCGGGTATAACCAAATTCATGAACGCTAATGTAGCAAAGTAGTACCAATTTTTTAGGATTCCGTAGTCAACAAGGAACCCTTATAGTTTCGCCATGTCCGTCTGTCTGTCTGTCTGTCCGCGGTTTAGCTCAAAAACTATTGGTAATAGAAAGTTGCAATTTGGCATGAGTATATACGTTAAAGACGCCAAAAAATTGGTAAAATAAAATTTTGAAAAAAACTATTATTTAGGGTACCTCCCCTACATGTAAACTGGGGATGATAATTTTTTTCTTCATCCTTCCCATAGTGTGGTATATCGTTGGATAGGTTTTAAAAATATTAGGGGATTGGAAAGACCGTTTTTTGATTAAGTAAACCGTTCGTGACTAATCAAGCTTTAAAGTACCAATTTTCGTTACAGTCAAGTGTCCCCCCCCCCTCTACCAACTAAACGGTTGTAGTTAGAAACACAAATGTCACGGCAGTAGTACCTATATATAACGAAGTTTAAGGGAAAACTATCGCACTTATGTGGGCTTTACAAGTTTACGAGTAATAGTCGACCAATTGTATTTGACTCGAAAATTTCGAACAACTCCATAGAAATGTCGATAGATGGCGGCAAGCGTCATATCAAGCGTTGTATCGCGCTAATGTTTCATTCTTAGATAAGTTTTATATAAAAAAACAGTTGTTGTTGTTTGTATAGGAAGTCAAATTAGGTAGGAAGTCATGTTTGGCTTTTAGTTAGAGCATGGTACGAAACCTTACTAGAAAAAAAGAACTTGCCAGAAAATGGGCAGCAGCGTTCTCTGTGCTTTTGTAACAACCCTACTGCGATCGCCAACCCGCCTGCCAAGCGTGGCGATTAGTGCCAAAACCCCCCCTATGTCAATGCGGCGTTGTGGGAGGCTTATGTCCAGCAGTGGACGTCTTTCGGCTGAAATGATGATGATGATGATGGTACGAAACTATCAGTCAGCGAATACGACCCGAACTTGGCAGTTATAAAAACTACGGAACCCTACATTGCGCGTGGCCCGACACGCACTTGACCGGTTTTTTTATATTTTAATTGTTGTGATACGATACTAACATAGTCTTAAGTAAATATTGTTACTTAGCCTATAAGAGTAAAAGTTACTTGAAATAAATAATTTATTTATTTTTTATTAATATAAGGATATACGTAGGAAATGACTCCCTGAAGTTTCTGCCAACCTCGACGGGAAATGAGCGTATACATGTATGTCAGCTTTGCTTTAGGTTACAAGCAAAAGATTTTGATATAAAAAAGAAATATAGTTTGGAAGAAAAATCGTCATTTTCAGTACTTACCTCATTCGGAACCATCTCTTCTGCTCATAGTATGAAAGACAGATTGCAAGATAAAGAAAGAAAAAAAAACTCATTCGAAACAATCAATTTCCTACAAAAGTTCAATACCTACATGGTCAATATGTATGGAACAGCAGATAAGCGATATAGCGTTTTTGTAAACTCTACTGACTATTTTTAGGGTTCCGTACCCAAAGGGTGAAATGGGACCCTATTACTGAGACATCGTTGTCCGTCTGTCCGTCTGCCACCAGGCTGTATCTCATGAGCCATGATAGTTAGCCAGTTGAAATTTCTACAGATTACGCATTTCTGTTGCCACTATAACAACAAATACTAAACACAGAATAAAATAAATATTTAAAGGGGGTCCCATTCAAAAACGTTATATTTGCTCGTTTTTATAAATAATGGTACGGAATCCTTCGTGCGCGAGTCCGACTCGCACTTGGCCGGTTTTATTTTATTTAAACCTAACCTACTTGATAGTTTAAATTATCAATTACCGACACAATCCTGTTACTTGACCTCAACAAATCAATACGCTTTAACGCATAAAGCCATCACCCTTACGACTTAAGCTACCGTGATCAAGCTTATATTCCCTCTTGTATGAGACTCCAGACTAACAAGGGCACCTCAGCCTTAAGTGGGCTCAAACACAAAAGATCTGCTATTCATCGTGAGGCAGCGATGTTTCTCCAAGATAAAGGCACGCGACAGTTAAAGAATTTAAGCTTTAAATGTATGTAAGGATTCGTAGCTTGTTCATCATCATCATCATCATCAGCCTATAATGTTCCCACTGCTGGGATATAGGCCTCCTGTCAATGAGAGGGAGTAGGCTGTAATCCACCACGCGGGCCCAGTGCGGGTTGGTAGATGTCACATTTCTTCGACTTTTAGTTCTAGGACATGCCGGTTTCCTCACGATGTTTTCTTCACCGTTTTTAGGGAAGAGGTGATGAAATAAATTACACAAAGTAATGCGCCTGCCTGGGTTCGAACCCACGGCTTACTGCCCGTAAGTCGGGGCTGCCACCACTAGGCCACCGCTGCTCTCTCCGTAGCGTGTTAGCGTGGTAGCATGTTACTGGTCTTTAAAGTAGGTTATACTCGCATCTTTGCACGAATTAGTCAAGTGCGATTTCTTCGTTGGTCGAGTGGTAGCAAGCGCGATTGCTGAGAATGAAGGCCTGGGTTCGAATCCTCCGTCGGGTAAAAAATATTTCTCAGTAGCAGCCACGGTCTGGTTTCGTGCCCAGTTAATATGGTAACGGGTAATATGGCTCGTCCAGTGGCGGATTTACCAGCAGGCTGAGTAGGCTGGAGCCTAGGGCGGCAAATTTGGGGACAGAATTTCTTTTTTTTTTTGCTACCTCGTAGGAATCAAAATGATTTCTACATGGTGGTTTTCTTATGTTTCACGGATAAAGTCCGCAACACAACAAATTTTGCGGGTGCGCCAAAGTTCACCTAAATTTTCAACTCCGATAATTGGAAATCCGAAAATGTTCTTCCTAACATTTTTCCTCCTAACAATCGCAATTCCTAACCACTCTGTTTCTAATGTTCATAATTCCGAAGCATTCAACTTCATAATGTCAGTAGCGATAAACATCTATTATACTTTTATTTGTTTTCCTATATTTTCTCAACATAACCATCTTTTACACTATTATTCAAAGTCATATCTTTTTTGTTTAGATTTCTTTTTATTCATAATAATGAGTATTATATACATTGATTTTGCGTAACTTTTACTTTTTTATTTATTGCGGTGTGTACCTGGAAAGATATCCATGGGTTAGGTTAGGTTACAACTGTGACCAACTACGCGCGAGCCGAGCGAGCGTAGCGAGCGGTGCCGCGGCAGCGGCCGGCGAGCGCTACCTCGAAATTGGTCGCAAAATTTTTCTAAGTATTTTGTTCATAGTGCTCCCAAGACGACACTCTGACCTAATCCCCACCCAAATTAAAACTATAAATATCATCTTCTATCCACATATATTTTTATTACACTTGGTAAATGTTTCTATCTGAGTATCAGTGAAAATATTATGGTAATTATGTTTAGGGATAAAAGCGTTATGATAAAAAACAGTAGGAGTTTAAATTATTTACATTAATGATATTATTAATTGCAATTTTCGGAAACATGACTGTTATGAACATCGCCGGTAGCACTACAAATAGTATGAATGAAAACTTTAGGATGAAAAATTTTAGGAAGAATGATCATTCGGATTACAAATCGTTAGGAAGAACAATTTCGGGTAAAGAACTTTAGGTGAGCCAATATGGACCCAAATTTTGCGGATGACTTTCCCCTCTCACTTTTCATTGTACATTCGGTGTAGCAAACTTCCATATTCTAGAGTAAAACAGCTAGTCCGCCCCCCTACCAGTAATCAGCCTCTGCGCCCCCAGCCCACACTTTGTATGAGTGAAAAGAGCGAAATAAAAAAGAAATGACCTTTGATTAGCTTAAAAATAAACCCAAAAACTATTTAACGCGCAATTTAAACGAAATTATTGGATAATAAAAATAATGTAGGACATGAAAATTGTAGAGGCAAGGGCGGCAACAACTTTACAGCCCATATCTTGAAAATTTGTAAATCCGCCACGGTGCTCGCCCCCTATTACATGGGGCTTAGACATAAATGGCGAAATGTTGCTGTATTAGCTATACCTCTGCCTGACCTTACGGGGATTACAAGCGTAATGTTATGTTATGTTGCACGCGTCATGGCGACATGCCAAAAGGTCAAAACATAGATCGACGGTACTATATCTAAGTTAAACGTTCTTCCCGCCCACACTGTCTTAGCCCATGTTTATGGTTACTAAAATAACCATTATGTTGACAATGGGGAATGAATTCGAGTCAACTGGCGGTTCGGTTTATTAATCTATACTAATCTATATTATATTATTATACTAATACTAATAATAAAGCTGATGAGTTTGTTTGTTTGTTTGCTTGAATGCGCTAATCTCAGTAACTACTGGTCCGATTGGAAAATTATATTTCAGTGTTATAGCCCATTCATCGAAAAAGGCTATAGGCTATATCATCGCGCTACGATCAATAGGAGCGGAGCAACAATGAAAAATGTTGCTAAAACGGGGAAAATTTGACGCAGACGAAGTTGCGCGGGACAGCTAGTAATAATATAACAATAATGACAATTTACAGATTCGTTATATTAGTGTACAAAGACTACAATCAAATGGCAGGTGAGGTCCTGTATTCGTAGCTAGGTTAATAGATAACCTGTGTTAAGGAGTACAATGCTGGTCCCCTTAGAAAGAAAACAATAAAATCGTACACAATGTACACTAAGTACATTTTATTGTTCAAGTACATACTAGTATATGACAATAACGTTATGCCATACTGTTATGACTGCCGACACACTATTTAGGAGCACACCCATTCGTTCCACCTACTAAAATATCCCACTTGAACATGAGTTGCCATGGGTAACCTGGAAGCACTTAAATAGACTCCAACCCCGGGTTGGCCGCAGCAAGGAAAACCGCTCAGACGGAGATTCATTGCCAACTCTTTACTGTAAATGCACTTGCCTACAAACGACAGGGCGCTTAATACCGTGCCAGTTGCGTGTCCAGTTGTTTGTTATTTTGGAACTGATGGATGCTGCTGAAGCCGCCAAAAATGTGGGTCGACGGAGCGCAGACGGTGGGCGCACGGCCTGACTCGCATGGTCCAGAAAGGAAACAATTACAACAAAAAAAATATGTTACGTGGGACCACGGCCGGCCACGAAGGAGATGGTGGGATGAATTGTACAGTTTCCCTTATAACTGGAAGGAGGACGTGCGGGTTTGCTAGTAACGAAAAGAGTGGAGGGAGGCCTTTGCCTAGGAGTGGAAGAGAGCCGGTCAGGAAAAAAATCTATATACATATATAAATTACGTGTCACATTGTTTGTCGGGGATGGACTCCTAAACTACTTAACCGATTTTAATCAAATTTGCACATCGTGTGCAGTTTGATAAAACTTAGAAGATAGGATAGCTTATATCTCAAAGCGCAGCAGCAATGAAAAATATTGCGAAAACGTGGAAAATGTGACGCAGACGAAGTTGCGCGGGACAGCTAGTAATAATATAAGTAATAGGCGCTAGCGAACCACTCCTGTTTCGGCAGCACCATGTTGTCAAAACATCAAAGTTTACTACTTTGTTTAAGATTATTTAATATGATACCTATGTACACATGCATCTTCTTGAATAAACGCTCTAAATGTTGATGAAAACCGTATCAAACTCCTTTGCGTCGTTTAGAAGATCTAAGCGGCAACACAATTTTCACACGACACTAAAAGCGACTTTGTTTAACCTATGTATACATAAAAAGCATGAATATTGTCGGTACGTGCATGGGATAGCAAAAAGAAGGTTAGCGCTACCTAGAATTTTAATAAAACCTAAATTTTATTACTTTCGGAAGGTCACATTTTTGTGGAGCACGGTAATAAAATATAACCCAAAAACGTCTGGTAGTAAACCCACTCCTAAACAAAAGAATTTATATGAGCTGGGAGGGTTAGCAATAAATACACATTTTTTTAAAAAATGTTGCTATAATTTCAAAAATAAAACCCGTTACTAACTAGTTGCTCGACTGGAAAAATAAAACTTGCTAAAACCAAAATGATATATGAGATTCTAAACAAAGTCACATTCTATCAACGATACCGATGACAGAAAGGTAACAAAATGTATTGGATTAACTTAGGCCCTCTACTCTACTCAACTGAAGCGGAAACAAGACGATAGCAACACAGATGTGCTTCAAGCCACTAATAGAATTTCGTTATTTACATATCTCATCTCCGCTTAGCTCTAGTCGAAACGGTTGAGCAGAGAGGAGATGAGATATCTCATTTTCTTTAGGCCAGTCTCCTCACTCGGCAGCAGCGCGTGAGTAACCTGTTCACAAATCTCTGCTCCGGTCTAGCCAGTACGCACCTCCGCACAGCATCGGTGGATACACCCTAGCTCCTAAGCATCTACTCTCCGCTTCGCACATCTCCGCACGCCTCCGCTTTGGTGGAGAATCACCATAAGGCCCAGCTTATGGTGATTCTTCCGTAGACAAAACTCAGCAAACAGTGGTCATGTCAGCCATGGCAACTCGTGTCCAGGCGGGAGATTTTCAGCAGATGGTACAAATGGGTTGGATAGAGAAACACTTTCTCGTCACAGCTTTAGTCTTTCTGTGGAGCGTTCGCCAGTGAGCGGAGGCACATACTTTAAAAGACTTTTGGACCTGAAATCAGTGATTGTGGAGAAGTTCTCAGAGTACGCAAATTAAATTCTGATCGCTGACCCACGTTTTTTTCTTCCATTCTCTCCTGTCATTCGTCATACTATCATTTACTCCTTTTCCCTTCATATCATTTCTCACGCAATCCATCTATCTTTTCTTTGGTCTTTTTTTTCCTCTCCATCCATCAAGCTTTATATTCATCAGTCTTTTAGTCACATGTATGATGAAAGTCGTTATCATCATCATCATCATCATTACAGCTCAAATTACGTCCACTGCTGGACATAGGCCTCCCCCAAGTCACATTGACATTTTGGGGGGTTTTGCCATAATCGCCACGCTTGGCAGGCGGGTTGGCGATCGCAGTACGGTTGTTACTAAGGCACAGAGAACGCTGCTGCCCATTCTCTGGCAAGTCCCTTAGTCGCCTCTTACGACACCCACGGGAAGATATGGGACTCCAAAAAGTCGTTATGCGACTCCAAAATTCTGTAAAAATGTGTCCTACTACATCAAAACACCTTTAAGTATCAGCATATTTATTTACGAGTTATAAAATCACAGACAAACAAACACATAAACCTAGCCTTTCTAGACAGACACAAACATGGAAATAAATCGTGTGTTTCTTGACCTCGTGTTACTTCTTAATTTCTACTAGTAAGTACGAGTAGGTAAACAGAATAGTAAATCAGCTGTGGTATGCGTCATGGAAGGTTATCCTGACTCGTGTGTTTCTTAGGAGGTGACTTGTGTTATCTAACATGTCTTGTGGGAATCCAAGAAATATTGATTTCACTTTGCAGGGTCGAATTAAATGAACTGACGAAACATATAAACATCATCGATGTGACGAATATTTATATCACATAATATCAAATAGTTTTTATAGTGTAAAAGACTTCTTAGACAATAAATGTCAAAAATATGATTGTGTAAATTTGTACGCTTATCACTGAGCAAAAACATGTTGCTCTAGTAATTTTTTGTATCTTTTTATACCATGTTTTTAAGCAAATAAATATTATTCTATTATATTCTATCATATCGCACCTGTATGAGTGATACTCAACAAACTCTATTAGTCACATGTTTTCCATCCATAAATTTTGATGGATGGAGAAGAAGAGGAAGACTAAAGAAAAGATGGATGGATTGTGTGAGGAATGATATGAAGGAAGAAGGAGTAAATGATAGCTTGACGAAGGACAGGGGAGAATGGAATTAAAAAAAACCGGCCAAGTGCGAGTCTTACTCGCACACAGGGTTCCATAGCCCCAAACAATATTTTGAACTGTCATTCATTAGTTAGGAGTATTAGTTAGTAAGCTTCCACTCAACCGCAAAACTAAATTGGTTTTTCATAGTATGTTAATGAAAAACAATGTTACTGCTGCAGTTTCATGAAAAAGTCCCATATATCAAAAACATCATAATTATTTTATTGAAACCAATTTTTGTTGATAGTTTTTTTTACGTTCTACAATGATAAATATTTTCAGAATTTTCCTCCTCTTACTTTAGAAATTAGAGGGGGGGGGACACATTTCACCACTTTGGAAGTGGCTCTAGCGCAAACTATTCAGTTCAGAAAAAAAATATATTAGAAACCTCAATATCATTTTTGAAGACCTATCCATAGATACCCCACACGTACGGGTTTGACGAAAAAAAAAATTTTTGGTTTTCAGTTCTAAGTATGGGGAACCCCAAAATTTATTGTTATTTTTTCTATATTTTGTGAAAATCTTCACAGAATACATCTACTTACCAAGTTTCAACAGTATAGTTCTAATAGTTTAGGAAAAAAGTGGCTGTGACATACGGACGGACAGACAGACAGACAGACATGACGAATCTATAAGGGTTCCGTTTTTTGCCATTCGGCTACGGAACCCTAAAAACCGTGATGCGCCGACTGCAAACAATATGGGACAAGGACAGGCAGATGATGATGATATCTCACCTGTCACTACAAACGTAGGCTTAGAAATTTCTGATGAAAAAACCCAATAAGTGTTTGTCCGACCTATAAATCGAACTAGGAACCAAGGTTACCCAGGTAACACTTGTTACTGCTGAGGACCCTTGACCAACGTGACAATCACTACTAGTATTAACATCAACCATTTTAAAACAAAAAAAAATAATTGTTTCAGCATTTAGAAAAAATAATTAAGAGCGTTTATACCCTACGGCATTTCATACAAACTTTCAAGTCGTTATTTTCCGAAATGACTGAACAGATTTTAATGAAACTTCCTACGCATAAGCAGTATACATAGGTCTAAAAAGTTACTAAAAATCATTTTCGAAAAATAATGTTACAGCTTAATTAGACCAATTTTTAAGTATCTATAGAAACAGAAATTTCCAAATATCTTCATTTTTAAAAGACATTTTGAAAATGTTTTTTAGTAACTTTTTAAACCTATGTATACTGCTTATGCGTAGGAAGTTTCATTAAAATCTGTTCTGTCATTTCGGAAAATAACGACTTGAAAGTTTGTATGAAATGCCGTAGGGTATAAACGCTCTTAAAGCTTTTGAGTAAATTATCGACTCAGGTATTTGTAGCATCTTTACTTAACTCTGTGGACATAAGTGGTTCGTATGTGTCTGTTTTATTCTTACACCCTCAAAGTTTTGTGCACTAGAATAATTCTAGACGGACGGAGAAGATTTCAATAAATATTTATATCTGTAAAGTCACCAAAGAAAAGCCTATTAAAAGTGTCAGCAGAAAAAGCAGCAAAATCCCGGACTCAAAATAAGTTGTCCACTTAAAGTGTATTGCCTGAAATAAAAAAGTTTCAGGATGAAAGGTCACATTGTTTCAGTGATCGGCAAAGTTTTACATTTCTGAGAAATAGTTACTATTTCTTATAAATGTTATAATCAGCCTTGAGTGTCAATGGACTGGGGACTGGATTTTTACGTAAAGGTCAAAATAAATACTTCGAAATACTATTTGGTTTCTCCTTTAGAAAGTTCCTAGCAGGAGCCTCACGGAATCCTGATTTAAACCCGGTGATAGGTTGGCGCCCTACATGGGACTTAAACATAACTTGCGAATTGTGGGTGTACATCTCAGACTAACCCTTCGAGATTACAGTCCCGATGTTATGTTATGTCTATTAGAAGTTTCTCAGTAGCAATTACGAAGTTAAGATTTGTGCCATGTATTTTTTATATTTAAAAAAAAAAACGTTGGCCCACATTAGGAATTTCTCCTGTATCATGGGTGCGTTTACAAACATTTAAACTCACATACATAACAGCCAGACCCGGAAAAACTATCTGTAAGCCATACAAATATTTGTTCCGTGCGGGGATCGAACCAGCCCAGTCGATCGCTCAACCACTGCGCCAACCGTGTCGTGTAGATGACATTAGGCTCGCCCCCTATTACATAGGACTTAAATCTAGCTTGCACAATGAGTGTATTCTGTTGTGTCCAACCCTTCAGGAATTGCAGGCCTGATGTTAAGTTAGTTTTTATTTGTATCATTCAAGTGAAATGAATAAAGTTACGATTTCAATCACGATTTGGAAATTAACTTGGAATAACATAATGTGATTTGCTTATGTTAAGGAACACGTGTCACGAAGTATAAAATTGTATTTCCTGTTATCCTAATTTCTTCTTTTATTATTACTGCTACCTGAAAAAGAAACAATACGATGATGAGCAGCGGCGGCCCAGTGGTGGGTGGCTGCCCCGACTTACGAGCAGTAAGCCGTGGGTTCGCACCCAGGCAGGCGCATTACTTTGTGTAATTTATTTCATCACCGGTGCTCTCAAAAACGGTGAAGGAAAACATCGTGAAGAAACCGGCATGTCCTAAAACTAAAAATTCGAAGACATGTGACATCTACCAACCCGCACTGGGCCCGCGTGGTGGATTACAGCCCACTCCCTTTAATAGAGAGGAGGCCTGTGTCTCAGCAGTAGGAACATTATAGGCTGATAATGATGATGATGATGATGATGATGAATAAAAAACTACGTTATAAGTAAATATAGTAATCTTTGTGGTAACTATATTTTCGAGCCGTTTGGGGTTGAAACTCTGGGGCCGTGGGGTCCGAGTGCTCAGAGCCTTTTTAAGGAAATTTCGAAACGCCTAGTTGACGCTTCCTGTGGCACAAGGGCAGGCTTTTACTTTGGCCAGAGGCGAAGTATTACAACGTGGCAATGCTGCCAGTCTCTTGGGCACAACTACACTACATTACTAGCTGACAACGTTGACGAGGAGTTTTTTGACGCCCTTTTATACCTAGTTTATAGTTTATTTTCGTTATTTAATTTATTAGTTTATTAATCATTGTTATGTATATCGTTAAGTCCATTTTATGAAATAAATTAAACATTATAAGTTAAGTTACACATAGGTTCAATGTAATAGGGGCGAATCCATTCCCATCAACTGGATACAAATCCTGGCTCCGAGCTGTTACTAAGAAAATTTTGATGCCAAATTCCACTATGCCCATCCTAGAAATTAAACCCAAAATCTCATGCTCAGGGCTGCGGACTGTTAGGACTGTGGGACTGTTCGAAAGAGATACCGTGGCCCTGGAACACAAAGGGCTAAGAAGGAACGTGGATGGGTTTTAGTCAGTACAAGTCTGACACTACCTTCCGCTCCGCCCAGAGTGGGAGGGGTCATTTATGATTTCCCATACGTAAAAAAAAAACTCACGCTTAGCAGTACCACTACCAACCATCAAGGCAGTCAAATATTATATCTGTAGGGTACAACACATGTTCCGCGCGACATCAATAAAGTTTATTGACAAAATAATTGCCGTACATTGATACCGTTGTAATCGTTTGTACTCGGAGCGTTTTAATAGCTAGCTTTATGTTTAATCACCATCAATTTTATGTGAAGAGATGAATAAAGGAAAATAATGGTTGTAGTATTAAACATAGAATAAAGATTTATGACGCGATATATCCATTGGTTTTTGCTTGCGAGAACGTCGTGTTGTATTTGGAACCATCAAAACTGTCTGGCGGCTTGGGAAACAGCTTCAAATAGTTGTCCTAATCATCATCTTTTCCCAAACTATGTTGGGGTCGGCTTCCAGTCTAACCGGATGCAGCTGAGTACCAGTATTTTACATGAAGCGACTGCCTATCTGACCTCCACAACCAAGTAACTGGGTAATACGATACCCCTTGGTATGTCTGGATGTCAGATTTTCGGCTTCTGAGTACTCGTAACGACTGTCAAAGTTCTACAAATGACAGCCGGGACCAACAGCTTAACGTGCTTTCCGAGACACGGAGGAAACTCGGTATGTAATTATGGTCACCCATCCACGGACCAACCTCGGCAAACATGACTTAACCTTAAAGATCGACCCGTACAGCTGTTATTATTTAGCAGAGTTGCCCTAATCACACATAAAATGACGTAAGTTCATTTACAATTATCATACTGGAACAAAGTGTAGGGTGTTCGGTATGGTGTCGGACGTAAAGAATAGCACCATCCCATATCTTCCCGTGGGTGTCGTAAGAGGCGACTAAGGGATTAGCCAGACAATGGGCAGCAGCGTTCTCTGTGCTTTTGTAACAACCGTACTGCGATCGCCAACCCGCCTGCCAAGCGTGGCGATTATGGCAAAACCCCCCAAAATGTCAATGTGGCGACACTTGGGGGAGGCCTATGTCCAGCACTGGACTCTTTTGGGCTGAAATGATGATGATGATGAAAGTGTAGGGCAGTGAACCAGAAAAAAAAAATGATTACGTAATACCAAAAACGCTTTATAGTATGACGTAACGTAGCAGCTATTTAGCTAACCTTTGTTACCTTATATCTGCTAAAGCTACCACGGCCAACTTTTCATAATATCCAATACTTCCACAGAAAAACTATCTCTAAGCTGTCCCGCGCAACTTCGTCTGCGTCACATTTTCCCCGTTTTCGCAACATTTTCATTGCTGCTCCGCTCCTATTAGTCATAGCATGATGAAATATAGATCTAAACCATCCAGGGCGCGACCCAAACGCATACAAATTAAATCATTCAAATCGGTCCAGCCGTTTAGGAGGAGTTCAGTGACATATGTGTAGGTGTACACACGTACAGTAGAATTATATATATAGAAAAGATGTAAGTCTGGCGTTCATGGGATCTTGGTCCATAATAATCGAACTTCTAACCTATCTATCATTTACAATATTTTCCGTTAAGGCTTTAACCTAATAATCTGATAGGAGCTCTTAACAGTATGTTGAAAAGTTTGGTACTTTGAAAGTTTTAATGAAAATTCGACTATAAATCACTTTCCTTGGGGCACCCGCTTACACAGAGTTTTGATTTATCTTTTGGTAAGAAATATTACTTAGAAGTTCTATTACTTTAGGGTTTTACCTTGCGTTTAATTAGGGAACCATCTGTAGATATTAATTGGTTTTTAATTGAAGCTACACTTTGTTACAAATTGTGTTTATGGTAATCATTTGAGAGTTCTTTTGTTTCATTGTAGAGGATCATCGATTGTTTGTTTTCGGGGTGAGAAAATAGGTATCTAAGCCAGCATATGCAGCTTTTTTACCCGTGAGTTTGCCTAGTGTCTGTACTCTGGATTAATTCCAAGCTCGAGTCGGTTTCCTCTGGGTAAGCGTGCTCCAGTCTACGCATCATCACTTCACACTAAGCGAGTGGCGAAATCTGCCCCTAAGACGACCCACTGACCGAGTTGCCGCCAAACGCTCGCGTATTTAGTATTTTTTTAAAACATGTTGAAAATCAGCTGTGTCTCTCTGACTGAAAACCAGTTACTAACTAGTTTCTCGACTGGAAAAATAAAACTTGCTAAAACCAAAATAATATATGAGATTCTAAACAAAGTCACATTATATCAACGATACCGATGACAGAAAGGTAACAAAATGTATTGGATTAACTTAGGCCCGGACCCAACTGAAGCACGGACGAGACTAGAGGAACGGAGATTTGCTTCAAGCCACTAATAGAATTTCTTTATTTACACATCTCATCTCTGCTTAGCTCTAGTGGAAACGGTTGAGCGGAGAGGAGCGGACATTTCTCATTTTCTTTAGGCCAGTCTCCTCACTCGGCAGCAGCGCGTAAGTGCCCTGTTCAGAAATCTCTGCTCCGGTCTAGCCAGTACGCACCTCCGCACAGCATCGGTGGATACACCCTAGCATCTACTCTCCGCTTCGCACATCTCCGCACGCCTCCGCTTTGGTGGAGTCTGGGCCTTATGGTGATTCTTCCGTAGACAAAACTCAGCAAACAGTGGTCATGTTACGCGTGCAGGTCAGCCATGGCAACTCGTGTCCAGGCGGGAGATTTTCAGCAGATGGTACAAATGGGTTGGATAGAGAAACACTTACTCGTCACAGCTTAAGTCTTTCTGTGGAGCTTTCACCAGTGAGCGGAGACACATACTTCAAAAAAATGTTGCGGTTTTTTTGAGCTCTCCAAAGACTTTTTTCTGAGAGAAGGTGGACCTGAAATCAGTGGTTGTGGAGAAGTTCTCGGAGTACGCAAATTAAATTCTGATCGCTGACCCACGTTTTTTTCTTCCAGTCTCTCCTGTCATTCGTCATGCTATCATTTACTCCTTTTCCCTTCATATCATTTCTCACGCAATCCATCTATCTTTTCTTTGGTCTTCCTCTTCCTCTCTATCCATCAACATTTAAATTTATCAGTCTTGTAGTCACATGTATGATGAAAGTCGTTATGCGACTCCAAAATTCTGTAAAAATGTGTCCTACTACATCAAAACACCTTTAAGTATCAGCATATTTATTTACGAGTTATAAAATCACAGACAAACAAACACATAAACCTAGCCTTTCTAGACAGACACAAACATGGAAATAAATCGTGTGTTTCTTGACCTCGTGTTACTTCTTAATTTCTACTAGTAAGTACGAGTAGGTAAACAGAATAGTAAATCAGCTGTGGTATGCGTCACTTGTGTTATCTAACATATCTTGTGGGAATCCGAGAAATATTGATTTCACTTTGCAGGGTCGAATTAAATGAACTGACGAAACATATAAACATCATCGATGTGACGGATATTGATACAACAACAACACCACAAATAATGAAAAAAAAAATTATAATAAAATAATAATAATAATGAAATAATAATGATAATAATAATAAATAATAATGAATAATATAATGGTGAAATGGTGGTGGTGGTGTGGTGGTGGTGTGGTGGTGTGGTGCGGGTGTGGTGGTGTGGTGGTGGTGGTGGTGGTGGTGTGGTGGTGGTGGTGGTGGTGTGGTAATAATGATGGTGATATGATGTTGTTATACTATAACAACATCATATCACCTGTTATCATGGGATGGAAAACATGTGACTAAAAGAGTGATGAGTATAAATGTAGATGGAGAGAGAGGAAGACCAAAGAAACGTTGAATGGATTGTGTGAGGAATGATATGAAGGAAGAAGGAGTAAATGATGGCGTAACGAATGACAGGGGAGAATGGAATAAAGAAAACGTGATACTGTCCTACCCCAAAACATAGGGGAAGGGCAGGAAGATGATTATGAAGGTATCGCACCTGTAATCCCCCAGACTACAAACGTAGCCTTAGAATTTTTTGATGAAAAAACCCAATAAGTGTATCGTCGTAGAAAGGTCAGGCAACGACCTAGAAATTGAACCAAGAACCAATGCTACCCAGGTATTCTTGTTACTGCTGCTTGTTACCCTTGACCCACGAGAAAATCAGTACTAGTATTAATATGAATCATTATAAAACAACAAAAAAAATCTGCTTCTGCATTAAAAAAATATTTAGAAAGGTTAAGCAAAATTATCAACTCAGGTATTTGTCCTGGTTTTGTTCTGACCGCGTCAGTTTCTATGGAAAGTCCAATATTTGTTTTGAGAATTTCAAGAACTCGTAGAACAAAAGTGGCTCAGTTTCATGGTCCGAGAGACCACACGGGAGGTCTTGCGTTTATTATGTTACACCTTGTATAGTTTAATAGGTATTGCAGCATTATCACGCTGTTTATTGATTCGGCTGAATAAAAACTATTCTGTTCGTGTAAGTCGACCTCATTTCTAATCATTTTACTTTTTCTTACTTCGGTTCAAATTTAAAAAGTATGACGATTCTTTTGGATGTCACGTAAAAAAAAATTCTGGGCATATTGGCGACGAATCTTTGGAAATAGACATGTTATTCCGTTTCGTAATTAAATACCTAAATTATTTGTAATTTAAAATCATCTACCTAAGGAAGATAATTTGAATTTTGTAGCGCCGTACTGAATAGTCGGTAGCTACAAAGAACCGGTATGTATTTGAAACATTTTAAATTTTTACTGCTTGAAAGATTCTTTCTGAGCATGGTGTTAATTTTTCTATTTTTCTCACCATAGATTCGCTCAGAATCGGTTCTAGGACTTTAGACCTAGCTGAGAACTAGTGACCCGAATACTTTCGACGCCACGTCAATATACCGACCAGGGGTCGGGAGACGCGTGCTAGCGGTTGACTCCGAGGCTTGCCACCTAAGACCCGGAGCAACAGTCAGGTTTTGAGCGAAGATCCAGACCTTCAGGGAGAAATATCACGGTGTCAAATTTCAAGAACAAATTTTGTTCTAATCCTTCTTTTTTATAATCTATAGCAATAGTGTAGTTTTTTGTACCATCATCTAACATATTTAAGCCCTTCGTGTCAAAAGGTCGCGCAATGTATTTTTCCGGTGTAGTAATTAAGCTCGGATACAATTTGATCGCGCCTAGGGCTAGGTATATAACATAGGTGTTGCAACCCCTTCTCACCTTCTGGTTTTAATTTTCAAAATCACAAATTTTATACAATTCTGAACAACCCATTTCGCTGTTTTACTTAAAATCACATTATATGTCGCCAATTATTTTTTTCTTTCTTTGATCCTTTTAAATTTTATATAAAAATTGTATAAGGTTTATTTTTAAAAATCGGAAAAATTATACGTATTAACATGTAGCAGTGACGACTTTTATTTTTATTTACGCTACAGTATGTAGTATCCCATTAAAATCATCATCATCACTTGCTACTGGATTTAGAATGACTTATATGTATTACTCATTTGTAAAAAAGGAAGGCACCATCATGGACACCAGAAACTTAAAATGGTTATGATTGCTGGGCAAGGGGTTCTGCATTCTAGCTCACCGTCCGTTCGTCTTTTGACGACAGGCCGTGATGATTTCCCATCCTACAAAAAAAAGGAGTAGTAGTAGAGAGATACTGTGGCCCTGGAACACAAAGGGCTAAGAAGGAACATGGATGGGTTTTAGTCAGTCAAGTCTGACACTCCCTTCCGCTCCGCCCAGAGCGGGAGACGTAACTTGATGATTTCCCATACTAAAAAAAAAAAAGGTATTTGTAGCACCTTTACGTTGACATAAATGGTTCGTATGTGTCTGTGTTATCCAAGCACTCTCAAAGTTTTGTGCACTAGAAAAATTCTAGACAGAACTTTCAAGACTTATTTTTATCTGTAAAGTCTCAAATATCTACCAAAGAAAAGCCTGTTAAAAGTGTCAGCAGAACAGGCAGCAAGATCCCGGACTCAAAATAAGTTGTCCACTTAAAGTGTATTGCCTGAAATGAAATAGTTTCAGGATGAAAGGTCACATTGTTTCAGTGATCGGCAAAGTTTTACATTTCGGAGAAATAGTTACTATTTCTTATAAATGTTATAATCAGCCTTGAGAGTCAATGGACTGGGGACTGGATTTTTACGTGAAGGTCAAAAGAAATACTTCGAAATACTATTGGGTTTTTCCTTTAGAAAGATCCTAGCAGGAGCCTCACGGAATCTGGATTTGTACACGGCGAATATTAACTATAAGACGACTCATCCGAACTTGCGGATGATTCGTCGCCTTACATTTTTAAAAGGGTGACGTTTCATCCGCAGATGAAATATTTTGCGGCTGAATTGTCACCTAAGTCGATAGGTTGGCGCCCTACATGGGACTTAAACATCACTGGCAAAATGTGGGTGTACGTCTCAGATTATCCTTTCGGAATTACAGTCGCGATGTTATGTTATTTCTATAAGAAGTTTCTCAGCGTTAAGATTCGTGCCATTTTGATGACAATAGGCTCGCCCCCTATTACATGGGACTTAAATCTAGCTTGCACAATGTGGGTATTCTAAAAACACCTGTGCCCAGCCCTTCAGGGATTACAGGCCTGTCTAAGGAACACGTGTCACGAAGTAAAAAAAAATGCATTTTCTGTTATTTTATTTTTTTCTTTTTTATTGTTACTGCTACCTGAATAAGAAACTACGTTATATGTTAATATAGTAATCTTTGTGGTAACTATATTTCGAGTCGTTTGGGGTTGAAACTCTGGGGCCGTGGGGTCCGAGTGCTCAGAGCCTTTTTAAGGAAATTTCGAAACGCCTAGTTGACGCTTCCCGTGATCCAAAGCCTGGCTTTTACTTTAGCCAGAGGCTAAGTATTGTCATACAACGTGGCAATGCTATATTTAGTTAGGTCCCTTTTATGAAATAAATTTAACATTATAAGTTAAATTATACATAAGTTCAATGCGGGGTGGGATACGCTGGATGCGAGTCGCACGGGACCGTTCAATGTGGCGACACTTGGGGGAGGCCTATGTCCAGCAGTGGACGTCTTTCGGCTGAGATGATGATGAAGTTCAATGTCATAGGGTGTGAATCTATTACCATCAACTGGACACAAATCCTGACAACGGGCTGTTACTAAGAAAATTTTAATGCCAAATTCCACTATGCCTAACCTGGAAATTAAACCCAAGATCTCATGCTCAGGGCTGCGGACTGTTATGGCTGCGGGACTGTTCGAAAGACATACCGTGGCCCTGGAACACAAAGGGCTAAGAAGGAACATGGATGGGTTTTAGTCAGTACAAGTCTGACACTCCCTTCCGCTCCGCCCGTAGTGGGAGTGGTCATTTGATGATTTCCCATACGCAAAAATAAAACCTAATGCTCTGCAGTACCAGTACCTACCAACCATCGAGGCAGTCAAATATTATATCTGTAGGGTACAACACATGTTCCGCGCGACATCAATAAAGTTTATTGACAAAATAATTGCCGTACATTGATACCGTTGTAATCGTTTGTACTCGGAGCGTTTTAATAGCTAGCTTTATGTTTAATAACCATCAATTTTATGTGAAGAGATGAATAAAGGAAAATAATGGTTGTAGTATTAAACATAGAATAAAGATTTATGACGCGATATATCCATTGGTTTTTGCTTGCGAGAACGTCGTGTTGTATTTGGAACCATCAAAACTGTCTGGCGGCTTGGGAAACAGCTTCAAATAGTTGTCCTAATCATCATCTTTTCCCAAACTATGTTGGGGTCGGCTTCCAGTCTAACCGGATGCAGCTGAGTACCAGTATTTTACATGAAGCGACTGCCTATCTGACCTCCACAACCAAGTAACTGGGTAATACGATACCCCTTGGTATGTCTGGATGTCAGATTTTCGGCTTCTGAGTACTCGTAACGACTGTCAAAGTTCTACAAATGACAGCCGGGACCAACAGCTTAACGTGCTTTCCGAGACACGGAGGAAACTCGGTATGTAATTATGGTCACCCATCCACGGACCAACCTCGGCAAACATGACTTAACCTTAAAGATCGACCCGTACAGCTGTTATTATTTAGCAGAGTTGCCCTAATCACACATAAAATGACGTAAGTTCATTTACAATTATCATACTGGAACAAAGTGTAGGGTGTTCGGTATGGTGTCGGACGTAAAGAATAGCACCATCCCATATCTTCCCGTGGGTGTCGTAAGAGGCGACTAAGGGATTAGCCAGACAATGGGCAGCAGCGTTCTCTGTGCTTTTGTAACAACCGTACTGCGATCGCCAACCCGCCTGCCAAGCGTGGCGATTATGGCAAAACCCCCCAAAATGTCAATGTGGCGACACTTGGGGGAGGCCTATGTCCAGCACTGGACTCTTTTGGGCTGAAATGATGATGATGATGAAAGTGTAGGGCAGTGAACCAGAAAAAAAAAATGATTACGTAATACCAAAAACGCTTTATAGTATGACGTAACGTAGCAGCTATTTAGCTAACCTTTGTTACCTTATATCTGCTAAAGCTACCACGGCCAACTTTTCATAATATCCAATACTTCCACAGAAAAACTATCTCTAAGCTGTCCCGCGCAACTTCGTCTGCGTCACATTTTCCCCGTTTTCGCAACATTTTCATTGCTGCTCCGCTCCTATTAGTCATAGCATGATGAAATATAGATCTAAACCATCCAGGGCGCGACCCAAACGCATACAAATTAAATCATTCAAATCGGTCCAGCCGTTTAGGAGGAGTTCAGTGACATATGTGTAGGTGTACACACGTACAGTAGAATTATATATATAGAAAAGATGTAAGTCTGGCGTTCATGGGATCTTGGTCCATAATAATCGAACTTCTAACCTATCTATCATTTACAATATTTTCCGTTAAGGCTTTAACCTAATAATCTGATAGGAGCTCTTAACAGTATGTTGAAAAGTTTGGTACTTTGAAAGTTTTAATGAAAATTCGACTATAAATCACTTTCCTTGGGGCACCCGCTTACACAGAGTTTTGATTTATCTTTTGGTAAGAAATATTACTTAGAAGTTCTATTACTTTAGGGTTTTACCTTGCGTTTAATTAGGGAACCATCTGTAGATATTAATTGGTTTTTAATTGAAGCTACACTTTGTTACAAATTGTGTTTATGGTAATCATTTGAGAGTTCTTTTGTTTCATTGTAGAGGATCATCGATTGTTTGTTTTCGGGGTGAGAAAATAGGTATCTAAGCCAGCATATGCAGCTTTTTTACCCGTGAGTTTGCCTAGTGTCTGTACTCTGGATTAATTCCAAGCTCGAGTCGGTTTCCTCTGGGTAAGCGTGCTCCAGTCTACGCATCATCACTTCACACTAAGCGAGTGGCGAAATCTGCCCCTAAGACGACCCACTGACCGAGTTGCCGCCAAACGCTCGCGTATTTAGTATTTTTTTAAAACATGTTGAAAATCAGCTGTGTCTCTCTGACTGACTTTATTTTATCAATATTATGAACGTGAACTATTGTGAACGTGATCTTATTATTTATTTAATTAATGTTTGAGTTGCATCATAAAGTAAAGAGCGAGCGTATTGCCATCTTCCCACAAATCCACCCCGGATTACGAACGCAATAATACGAAAATAAAGACGTTAAAGACGAAGAAAAAAAAAAAAATGACAAATTCTTGTGTGGATACCCAGTAAAATATAAAAGTGATTTTAATACAACGGTTTTAATTAGCGCTAGACATCCTGTAACATAGCTCCGTCAATCTCCTAAACTGGAATAAGAGTAAAGAACACTGCTTTAAGAAGTCATGGTAAGCCAGCTGACTTGTTTTGTAATACTGCGGCTTCTAAAATGCTATGTTTGTGGAAACGAAATACTTTGCTTAGTGTTTACATTGCATCGCTCATGATTGTACACATTTCAAACGTCAATAATAAATTTAACCATATAGTTCGGTACGGGCCCCCAAAGGGGCTCGACGAACAAACCTACGCTGGGTTGGTATCGGCCCCGAAAGGGGCTAGCAATTAAGTCATTCGTCATCCTCATAATTTATGCAAATATTTTATTTTCTGATTATCAAATACTATGAGTGTGCGTTAATTAAGAAAGTTGGATAAAAATTTCATATATCAACGCCATTAAAACGTCTGTAAATAGCGCGCAAGTATCATAGTTTACCCTTATAAAATTCAAGTGCATAAATACGGTCATCGCCATTTTAACGGCTGTGCTGGTCGAGGCTAAAAATCATAAAAATTGTGGTTTTCGATCATTCGAGCTCCACTATATGGACAATAATCAACTCGTCGTTTAATTATGCGGTTAATTCATCCATAGATCAATTTAAATAAGCAGTGGTAATGATAAATTTTGAAATCTAAATACGAAGTTTCGCGCCAATCGTGCGTGTTTACATTTTATTTTTCACATGTACCACACACACGCGTATAGATTCGGTAACAAACATGACAAATATCATTCCAAATATTATAAACCGCATGAAAATGCCCAGATCTTAGCGTTATTTACGAATACGGGACCAATAACACATAGTATTCATTACCACCGCTCAATAAGTATTTTGAAATAGACGACCATTTTTTTTTTTTAATTATTGTGATGTGTGAAAGCGATTATTCCAATCGATTATTTTTTTGTAATCTTCGATCAACTCGAGTAATTAAATTGAGAAATTTAAGAAATCGATTGATGAAAATTAAAATAAATTTATTTTATCCATAAAATACAGTAAATATTTTTATAATGTGTTTTAGGCTTTTATAATGGTAATCTTAATTGTTTTTCGTACATTCCGACCCAACAATAAACAGCACGGACTGATATTATGACTAAATTCGCGCCAATTTTATTCCCATCTCAAATTTAAATTTGGAATTCGTTCGCTGTTCCAATTTATATTGTAGGCATTCAAATTTACTATTATAGATAGTTTATTGTGAATTTTGTTTTGAACTATCTGAAGATTGGTAGAATGCACAGGATCTCGGTAGGAATAGTAAAAAAGAATTATGTAGTTTGATTATGGTTAGGACGTTGGGTTGGTTAATGGATATTTACTCTTTACTTTATTAATCAGCCTGTTCTGTCCCAATGCGGGTAAAGGCCTGCCCATGTCTTTCCAATTTAGTTTATCTTTTGCCTTCACCGTCCAATACTTTTAATCGAAAATATTTTTTTACACCTACTTAGATAGGCTAGGTTTTGGGATAGCTACCCCAAAAATGAAAAAGAAACCATTTTAAACAAAACTATCCAAAGTATACGGTAAGACTCTCGAGTAAGAGTCTTACTCGTATATTTTGTAGACTGTTGATGGTTCTGGTTCATATCTATTGCTGTTCATGGCTTCATTCAAGTAACTCGGCCCTCGGCCTTTGATGGATAACCTAAAAATGGTAGATTTAAAAAAAACGTGTGCGTCTCGGGACGCTCGACAGAAGTGATAACTTAAACTAATCTGAGCCTGCTGCCGTATGCGTGAGAGAAAGGGAAGCCACACAGAGTGGTGCCGTAACGCGTTACGTTACGAAGCGGTTAACCCTCCTATAAGAAGTTATCACTTCAAAAACCTTTTTACACTGGACAGTGAACCGCTTTGAAACAATAAACTAATGTTCCTTGAAAAGGCATATGAATTGCCGATTGTCAACCATCATCATCAACTGTTGGGGTCGGCTTCCAGTCTACCCAGATACAGCTGCATAACCGTATTTTAAATGGAGCGACCTGCGACTGCCTATCTGACCTCCTCAAACCAGTTAGTATCGGGTAGTAAGATACCCCTTGGTAAGACTGGCTGTCATACATTCGGGCCACTGACTAGCTGTAACATAACAATAACCCCATCATACGATACACAATCTTGGAAGAATAAATATAATCTTGTTAGATCATAATAATTATTTACTATGCCTTCCAAGATCCTGGGCATTCTTTAACCAACCTTCAGATATTACACAATAAAATTCTTAAAATGTTATCTAGTAAAATTAAAATACTTATTTTAAATAATGAGAATTGCGAGCGCATTCTTTATTTAAATTTTGAAATCGAAAGAAATCGGCGGGAATTAAGCCTAATCATTAAAATATTGACTTGTTTTTATTTGGGATTACTGTATCTGTCGTTCTTATTACTTAGTAATAAATCTCCTTCCCATGAAGTCAACGTTAATTAATTAATTATAAGATGCTTTTGATCTAATAATAACTTAATGAAATTATTAAAAAAAGATGGTTATTATGACTAATTTCAAAATTAAATAATTATTTAAAATTATACTTATGAGTTTTTATTCAGTGTCAACTTTTTTTTTTCAAACTCGATTTAATTGCGATTATCGATTAGGCTGAATGCAACTAATTAATCGTAAATAAAAAACCCGGGTTTTCGGTCAACACTAAAAAGTGTTATGTTACAATATAGTTTTCAGTAATATTTGTCTAGACTTTGATTGGGTTTTTTTAAGAAATTGTGTGTGAATAATGGCAAAACTAAGAATGCAGATAGAATGTTACTCTTTTTATTTTGCCCTTCCGAATTGTTTTAGCAAACGAGAAGCATGCCTATGTACATTATTTCCAGCGAATATAAGCTACCTACTTTTTGGAAGGGTGTAGTAATATGTATTTTACACATATTTGGCAATAGACTGACTCCGTTTTACCGACCTCAACACGATACTGAAGATATTAACCTCAAATTTATCGTATGTAACAGATCCCGTGACATATTTTTCACAATAAAATCGAACGCTGAAAGTTGATGAAAATTTCGTGAAATTCATGACAATTGGCATCACCCCGCCGATTCAGCTGATGTGTCATGTGTCAAAATCTTGTCGGGCATAGTGGATAAAACAATTTGATACGATGACAATCTGGACATCCCATGCACAATCGAAGTGTTTGCGTTCATTACTGCCTGTTTATAAATATCTGTTCATCATAAGAATCAGTATCAGAATTTATCAGAAGAATTTTATTGTTCTATTGTTTCATTCGCGGCCATTAAGTACTAAATAATTTATTAATCGCCAATATCGATTGGACGACCATAGACGGCTACCCCTCGTGCTTAAGTAAAGTTTCGTCAAATGCTGTAGGTACGTACTATGATATCATTTTCCCCAAAGACATTCAAGTATTTACTCTTTTAAATCAATCCTACTAATATTAAACTCGTAAATGCGAAAGTTTGAGGAGTTCATGACTAAATATTAACAGCCGCACGGGTCGATCTTTAAGGTTAAGCCGTGATAGCAGAGGTTGGTCCGTTACCATAATAACATACCGAGTTTCGTCCGTGCCTCGGAAAGCACGTTAAGCCGTTGGTCCCGGCTGTCATTTTTAGATCTTTGACAGTCGTTACGAGTAGTCAGAAGCCAAAAGTGTGACATCCAGTCTTACCAAGGGGTATCGTATTACCCAGTTACTGGGTTGTGGAGGTCACATAGGTAGTCGCTTTATGTAAAATACTGGTACTTAGCTGCATCCGGTTAGACTGGAATCCGACCCCAACATAGTTTGGGAAAAGGCTAGGCAGATGATGAGTTGCGAAAATTTGTGAGGCTGGATAACTGGATGTAAACAAAACTATCATAGTCACTCAATTACTGCAGTCTACTCTAGTTACCCACGGTAAAAAAAATGCCATATTTTGTTCAATATAGTCTCCCTTTATTTCAATATGGTGATTGTATTAAGGTTCACTATTGCTTGTGCAGGATTTGGATAAATGAAATACGTGTTGTCTGAATGCAAGTATATTGGCGACTAACTAAACACTACATTAAGCAATGCTTTAAAAGACGGCATGAGATAAACATATGTATAGCTAGGTATGTGAATATGTGACTTGCGTAGCTACAAAGACAGTTCTCAATCTAACACAATACATATTTGTAATTTAATTTAATAGTTGAAGCCCGAAATTTTTGGCCCTTACCGTGTATGGATGTTTGTTACTATTTCACGTAAAATATATTGAATGGATCTGGATGAAATTTGGCACAGGGATAGATAAGAGTCTGGAATAGCACATAAGATACTTTTTATCCCAGTAATATGATCCCGTGAAACAATTACCGAACTAAAATACGGGCGAAGCCGTGCGCGTAAGGTAGTCTAAAATAAAATTTAAAAACATCATTCTCTTACTTTATTTTGGAGTTAGCGTTGCATATCTTCTTAATTACTTCTCTTTGTGTCGTCCTTATTATTTAAAGTCACCTCTTTTGTACACATATCATTTTTCACGAAAACGGCCGGAGGGGAACACTTGGTCCGACTGCTTAGTCCGATTAATCGGCCCACGTGAACTTTTTTTTTCCTTTTGCGCCGATTCATCGGACAAACCGGAATCACAAATTCACGTAGTCCGATCGATCGGACAAGGCATAATTTTTTTTCGTTTTCGGCCGTTTCATCGGACAAAGAGGAATTATGATTCCTTCTAGTCCGTACAAATTAAAACCGTTTTACCAGTAACTCACATCCATCGTTTCTTTGCTCTTATCATAGCAATCTACTTTCATACTCCAACTTTACTCACAGAGTTTTCCTAATATCTTCAAAAAATTTGAAAAATATTATTAGAAAGTTAACCTTCTAATAATATTTTTCTACATTTTTGAAGACATTAAAAAGAGTTTATGTAACCTGTGGCTTTATGATATATCTAGTAAAATAGTACACGTGCTTAAATGTAGCTGAACCTCGGTATTATACGACTTTATGCGACAGCAAAAACCCAAAGAATTTAATTCAAAACCATATTTTATTTACATTGCGTCATTTGGGGCGTATAAGGACGAAAAATCTGCGAAATAAGTTATAAATCTTCAATGTACAGTAGAACAAGCGATTTGGTGTTATAGTATTGGTTTACTACAGACACTATAGACTCACACTTATCATCCATATCCATACTTTTACTGGTTTTATATTAGCATTTTACCAATCGTTTCAATTTTTATAAATATTTTCTTTGTTGTGACATTTTTTACTTCAAACTTGTCAGCTGTCATTTACTTTTAATTTTAATTGTTACAAGCCAAATTCGCTATGAAGGTTTTCTTTAGATTATATATTACTAAAATGATTATCATCAATACGTGAGTTCTATTGTTGTATTAGATAAATAATTACGAATATTTGCTGTGTGTAAAGATACTGTAAGTTATATTTATAAAAATATTATGCACAAGGTTTTTGACCTATTGTTATTGGCTATTTTAATTACTGAGAGGTTGCGTTTTGACGAGCGCAACAAATTTGAATCCGTGAAGAAATAAAGTCGAAAACATGAGGATCAGGGTATAAAAAGGCATTTCTGACGGATGCCAAGGAGAGTCAAGCTAGAGAGTCAAGCTAGAGAGTCAAGCTAGAGAGTCAAGCTGGAGAGTCAAGAAGACAGTCCTACAGAGTCAAGGGGACAGTCCTAGAGAGTCAAGGGGACAGTCCTAAAAAGTCAAGGGGACAGTCCTAGAGAGTCAAGAGGACAGTCCTGGGGAGTCAAGAGGCCAGTCAAGGAAGTCAAGAGGCCATTCCTCAAGTGTCAGTCACAACAGTTGGTCATCAAAAGTCAGTCTTCGAGAGTAAATCATGAAGAGTCAAGAGGTCAGTAAGAGAGGAAGTCAAGAGGCCAGTCCTGAAGAGTCAGTCACTCATGAAGAGTCAATCAGGGTCACTCATGAAGTGTCACTCCTGAAGAGTCAGTCAAGAGGAGTCAGAGTCACTCCGGAGGAGTCAGTCAAGACAGAGTCAAGAGAAGCTGATCTACGTACTTCATCACTGCCCAGGAGATCCCATTATTCTGATCTTCAGCAGCTGATCTTCATCATCTTCAGTGTGACATTTAGAGACCTTAATAGTGTATGATAAGCATGTTTTTGATAATTATTTGTATATTTCTAATAAGTTAATTTTCCCCTTTTAACTTATTTAATGTACAAGTTTGCTTATTTCCTCTTCATCACAAGGAATAGGCAAGTTTGTTACAGTGTATAAACAAAGATATTATTCATCATTCTACTACATTATGGATAGTTATTTTTCGTTGTATGGGTACTGTATTAAACATTTAAGAAAGAAAACTTGTTTTAATGTTACAGTAACACGTGCTTCTAAAAAAAATGTAGTTAGAGCGAATTATGATATCTTCTTGATAATATATATTACAAGCACAGAAAAAGCAGACCACTCCAAGTAGTGGATGTGGCAAAAAGTTTTCTACTGTCATCATCATTCATCATTTCAGCCCAAAAAACGTCCACTGCTGGACATAGGCCTCCCCCAAGTCACATTGACATTTTGGGGGTTTTACCATAATCGCCACGCTTGGCAGGCGGGTTGGCGATCGCAGTACGGTTGTTACAAAGGCACAGAGAACGCTGCTCCCCATTCTGACACCATACAGAGCCTGTTCGACTGTACTATGAAGGTATTATAGGGAACCCGAAGCATTGCGCCGATTTACAGTGGTAGGTAATCTATATACTTTGCAAACTTTTATCTCAGAACATAAGGTTGAAAAGAGATCGACCGCCAGTGAGCGCGGTAGTACGTACCGACACCTGACCTCCCTAGCGTACTCGGCCGGACTGTAGAGGGGTTAGCACATATTGACGCTGTCTGTACGAAAATTGGTAGTGAAAGTTTATGACATGCCTACTTAAAAACTCTTGATAAATAGAATTGTAAGAATTGACTACTCAACACACATACACACACACCTACAGCATTGTTCATACATAGTTGCAAGTATTAGTAAGCTGCCTGCATACCAAAGCGCTTGTTCGAGTGTACGTGGAATCCGCAACGAGCGCAGTTTGCACGTGCGAGTATTAAAACTGCAGTCAGGCATGTCTTTTGTTTTCATCGAGTGTACTTATCTACACGTAGGTTTTAGGTATCACCTTTTTATTGCAAGCAGTCGGTACCCAACTCGTCAATAATATTTGTTAACTCTTTTTATGTGGGGCTAAGTATTCCCATACAACGTGGCAATACCGCCAGTCTCTCGTGCACATTACCACCTGACAGCGGTCAAGAACAGTTTTTTGATGCCCTTCCTTTTTATGGTTTGTTTTTAACTTAGTTGACTTATTTTATTTCTTAGTTTTTAATTATTATAACGTGTATAGTTAGTTTACTGCGGTAAGTATATTTTCTTTCTTAAAAATCAATAATAATAATTTATTCAGTTCGCATAACACAGTACAAAATAAAAAAAGCTAGTAACTCAAGACAACGATCCTTAAGCGCTAGTTTTTTACATATTCCCTGGACTCCACACTAGGATACCCTGTGTCGTGGAGTCCAGTCTCTTCCCTAAGGGTAACATGTTAGACGTGCATGGCTGTGTGTTTTTTTTTGTTTCTTTCATTTTGCTATTTCATAAGTAACCATGATAGCCAACGTTAACAGTAAATTATCCATCGAGGGTAAAAAGCAGTTTATGTCACTGGCGCTATTTTGAATCCCGAGGGATTATAATGACTGCCTAGCGCAGCGAAAGAGAGCTCCCCAGGTCTAGGCTGATTTCTGAGCGGGAAAACAAGTGCAGTTCAAAGCAGGTGGGACCCACTGAAATTTCTTTTTTTCAAAATTGGAGTAGGTCCCGCCTGCCTCCAAGTGCTCTTGGTTTTTGCTTTTCATTCAGTCTTCAACTTTTTATTATATAACTTTTTTTTAATTGCTTTTTTATTCGTAGAAATCTTTTATTTTTATTTTGATCTTACTTATTAATTTCGTCATGAAAATATTATTTAAAAACAACTGAACACGCATGAATATTTTATTACAGTTAAAATCTATTACATAACTACACACCGTTACACTTTTGGCCACATTGAGACTAAGCCATATAAATTGGATCTGCGACGGATTTTCCACAACCGACAGAGTTAACCACACGTCATTAATTTACGCAAAACAGTTAGATTCTGTGCCAAAGCTTTTAACAAATACCATGTACTCCGACATATTCCTACACATTTGGGAATTGTGCATAATTGTGGTAATTACATCCAATTATTTCGCACGATCTGTTCAGCAGAAAAGGCCTTCTAATTATTCACTGCTTTAGTTCTAAATTACAATAAACGCAATATTATAACATAACATCACACCTGTAATCTCGCAAGGGTTAGGCAGGAATTAGGTTTCATCATTTCAGCCGAAAGTGGTTCACTTCTGGACATGGGCCTCCCCCAAGTGTCTCCACATTGACCGGTCCCGTGCGACTCGCATCCAGCGGATCCCCGCAACATTCACCAGGTTAGAATTAGGTTTAGTGCAACCATATTTCGACAATTACCTATATTTAAGTCTCCTGTAATACACCAATACGGGGCGAGATAATATTCTGTTTAGTAACTAAAGGATGACGCTGGTGATGTGATCCCAGCTGACTTTTAATACATTAGCATTAAGTTCAGTACATTGTTCTAGATAGGAGGAGCTCGTGGCTAAATAATAACAGCCGCATGGTTCGATCTTTAAGGTTAAGCCGTGCTTGCCGAGGTTGGTCCGTGGCTGGGTGACCATGTTGACATACCGAGTTGCCTTCGTGCCTTGAAAAGCACGTTAAGCCTTTGGTCCCGGCTGTCATTTGTAGATATCTGACAGTAGTTACGAGTAGTCAGAAGGCAAAAGTCAGACATCCAGTCTTACCAAGAGATATCGTGTCAGTTACTGGGTTGTGGAGGTCAGATAGGCAGTCGTTTCATGTAAAATACTGGTACTCAGCTACAACCGGTTGCACTGGAAGCCGACCCCGAAATAGTTTGGGAAAAGGCTAGGCAGATGATGACATTGTTCTAGACAGCCAAAATTTGCAATTGTTTCTCCGCTGGGAAGTCAAGAATGGGTATTTAGTCTGAACGGCCCAAAACGAATGGACCGCGTGCCATTCGACCGTAATCAAAAATTGTCTACGTTCGAAAGGACCGGTGATAGAATGATTTAAAAATTAATTTAAAGGGACAGTCGCACACATTGTGATAGCCGCATAGTTTATGAATGTTATCTATTTAATCATGTACACACGACAAAACAAGCGATGGTTAGAAATCTATGAATAGATTTCTAATACAATGACAAATACAATGAGACAATACAGTGAGACATCCGCATAAACTGGTTATGTTTATTTTGATTAGTTGCCGTGCGTACAAAGCTCATACTCGTAGTAACATATTTAATTAATGTCTCTTAAGAGCGTTTACACCTTACGGCATTTCATACAAACTTTCAAGGTCTTATTCTTTGAAATGACAGAACCGATTTTAATGAAACTTTTAGACCTATGTAAACATACATAGGTCTAAAAAGTTACTTAAGAACATTTTCGAAAGGTCTTTAAAAAAAGATAATTAGAAATTTCTGTTTCTACAGATAATTTGTAATCGGCCTTGTTTAGCTGTAACACAATTTTTCGAAAATGATTACAGTAACTTTTTGAACCTATATATCCTGCTTATGCGTATGCAGTTTCATTAAAATCAGTTCAGTCATTTCGGAAAATAAGGACTTGAAAGTTCGTATAAAATGTCGTAAGGAGGAAACGTTCTTAATGTCTCTTAAACCCTATAATTTTTGCGCCAGGTTCCTTCATGACGGATGGGTAACCGCCCCTATCATTACCGACTTTACCACGACCAACTGACAGTCACGAGGTGTATCTTTTAACTCATAGAATAAAATAATCAACCAATTATGCGTAGCAACCAAGGACTGGAAAGAGAAGTCTGATAGTCTGGCGGCGAGATTGGCAGACGTCATTGTTGCCATCTTGGGGATATCCTGGATGAGGCTGGCATAAGAATGTGGAGCTTGGCACAAGCAATGAGAGGCCTATACCCAGCAGTGGGTGAGGTCGGGCTGTGGATGCTGATGATAAACATATAAGTTTCCCACTTCTGAGAGACAATCCTCCTCTGTGTGCAAAGAAGTGGGCCGTTATCCACCACGCGGGTCCAGTGCGTGTCATTCACATTTTTAAACTCTTGTTTCACACCGCCTTTTTTATTGTTTTTTTTTTATTTACGGGTGGGAAATCATCAAATGACAGGGGTAATTTCAATCATTCAACCGCACTGGGCGGAGCGGAAGGGAGTGTCAGACTTGTACTCAGTAAAGCCCATACATATTCCTTCTTAGCCCTTTGTGTTCCAGGGCCACGGTATCTCTTTCGAACAGTCCCGCAACCCTGGCAGGCATTGGCTCTCTCGGACCCCTTCCGATTTGATCGCGTCGACGACGCTCGGGGCGTCTCCTGCGGTGGATGGGACGTGAGGCTCTCTCCATCTCACTTTCCGCCACCTCCTTCGCTAGCATGACTGCTTCGCAGAAGGAGGCGACGGCTTCCCATTCATATCGGCTTAGCTCATCATCATCATCATTGGCAGACTTGTACCATCCACTGCTGAGTATGGGCCTCGTCCATTTTGTGCTATTCTTCCCTGGTTAAAGTTATCATCACCATGAACTTTCCTGTTAAGCAGACGACAACCTCATAGGTTAAGCTGCGAGATGCCATACATAACAAAAACCATGAACTTCATATGATGTTGCAAAAAAAAAGAAGTTGCATTCTTTTGCTTACCGGTTCTGTGCGTCCCTAATCCAGGTATTTCCCGCGATTTTGATGAAATCGTTGAACCAACGAGCTTTGGACGGACCTGGTCTCTTTAGCCTATCCTTGGCCACTACTTGGTCAAAGCCTTGTTCCATCGGCCATCTCCGCGTCGAGTCAGATGTCCTGCCCAGGTCCAATTGAAGCAGATCGCCCGGTCCGCTCATCGGGGACCGGGGAATGTCATAGCAAGTAAATAAATTAAAAGCTACATAGCTAAACTTTATAAGTAACTCCTCTAAACTTTATAATTTTATTTCAAAGATTTTGCGCAAAGTTTCATTCAGTATTTCGCAAGTTGTCGCTAATTCGTTGGCCTGTTACATTAACCCTGTTTGAACTCTTTAGACTTTAAGTTGTGAGATAAGAAAAATCCTCTTTTAGTTAGCACCTAGAAGCTGAGAAGGAAAAATATACTTTATTTTCGTTTGCCGACTTCATTAAGCTTGTAGATTTTATGGTAATACAGATTTTTTTTTGTAAAGAAGCTGTGTTGGCCCGCTTGTAACGGATTTATGTGTCGTAATTCGTGGGTGCGAACCCAGGTTGACACTTCTCTTTGTGAAATTTATTTCATGACCGCAAAATGTTCTTGAATTTTTCGATTAAAAATTCTGAGCAATAGCACGTACCTACTGTGGTTTTGTGTACCGGGGTGACGGCATAGCCCAAAGGCTGACTGATAGAAAACGCCTATGGCATTAAGTCCGCCTCTGTACATTGTACTTGAAGTGTTAAATAGATAAATATGGCACATACCTGTTGGCGCAGTGGTTAAGTGATCGACTGCTGCGCTGCCTGTCGCGGGTTCGATCCTCGCACGGAACAAATATGTATTTGTATGGCCTACAGATAGTTATTTCAGGTCTGTCTGTTTGTGTATGTGAGTTTAAATGTTTGTAAACGCACCTCCGATATAGGAAAAAAACCTAGTGTGGGACAACTTTTTTAATAATAATGCTGAAAGAATTTTTAAAATCGGTCGAGAAGTTTTTGAGTTTAATCGTAGCAAGCAAACAATCAATCAAATCTTTCCTCTTTATATTCCGCCCGACAGTTGTAGTCGGGTTTTTCTATATACTCTTAAGTCGATGTAAACTTTGCATGTGAGATGAAGGAAACTGATGTTAGTTCTTCCGCCGTGTCATAGATGGCGCTGTAGTACTTTTTGTAGTAAGTTGCTTTTTGTAGGTCGCTACAATATTAGTTTAGATGTATGATATTTATTTTAAATAAGTATCTCAACGTCCCAGTCCTTGAAACGCACAATCCTTTCGTCCTTAAACTGAGATTAACAACAAAATAACACAATTAACTAAATCGTAAATCAGGTTTCCGGGAGGTCAAACGTCATGAAAAACGCAAATATAACAAGTAGTGACGGCCAAGGTTCAAAAGACACGCACTCTTGACATGCGAACATGCTTGAGCCGAGTTTACTGTTGAAGCTAGTAAAATTAAAACCTTGGTTTGAATCTCTGGGTACCACGCACTTGGCAAAGTCAGGGTTGTAATGTCACTAAGTCGAGTCCTGCGGTGTGGTAAATAATAATGCTAAGCATTCATGGTCAACAGCAACGTGGTCGCGCACAATGGGCCTCATCAGAAGGCTTCTCATTTGCATGTCCACTCATACAAATATAATATGAGTGGACATTTAACTACCAATTTTATTATTTAGTCACCCAAAGGGCAATGGAGAGGGCTATGCTCGAAGTTTCCTTGCGTGATTAAATAAGAAATGAGGACATACGCAAGAGAACCAAGGCAGTGGGCAGGGCACATTGCTCACAGAACGGATGGCCGATGAGCCCGAAAAGTTCTGGAATGACGACCTCGAACCAAAAGACTATGCGTTGGAAGGCCTCCCACTGGGTGGACCGATGATCTGGTGAAGGTTGCGGGGATTCGCTGAATGCGAGTGGCACGGGATTGGTCAATGTGGCGAAACTTGAAGGAAGCCTATGTTCAGCAGTGTACGTCTTTCGGCTGAAATGATGATGATGAAAAAGCATTCATTAAGAACATCATAGGGAGAAGGAACATTAAAAAGAGTTTTTATCAGAAATTTCAAAATAAGGATCATGAAGGTACCATGATTAAAGGAGGGCCGATTTCACCATTGGAACCGAACGCTTTCAGCACTTCTAAACACACAATAGTGATTACCTATGTTCAGTGATGATACAGACAAGTCTTGATCTCTTTCGCGTTTAAACGTTAACCGCGTTCAGTTTTATAGATGAAAGGAGATTGTTCTGCGCCCATACATTGTTCGCCCTGGAGCCAACAACATAGAAAAAATCATTTTCTATTAGTAAATTACCCTTAGTAGCCCATAAGAATAAAGACTTTTAACGGACACTTTAGAGAACAGATTTATTATAAAAAAAGGAACAAGTTTTGAGGTTATTTTTAATAGAAGAAAACTTAAGTAATTCCTTCTAAAATCGCTATTTTTGGTGTCTACGTAGCATTAAAGTTCAAATACAGTAAAACATTACTGTAATTACAGTTTTATTATGCCTTTTCGTACAGTTATTATTTGTTGGTTGTAGATTACTTACTAATTAGCGATTACATTATGATTAGTGCGTGAAACGAAGCGACTGACATAGTGACGTAGAGATGCTCTCTCGAAGATCGATCATTGTATATCGATTATCAATGACCACCTATTTAATCTGTGGTTTTAATTTAGTAGACCAAAATGACAGATCAATATATCAATTGTAAATTAATTTGTTCCGTTTCAAACATAAACACGTTGTTGCTATGATTCTATTTCACATTAAATTAATGCTAAAATAAAATATTTTTTTCCCAACTAACAATGTGAAACGTTTTAGTTTGCGACATTTAAAAATAGAGTTTAAGTACTTAAAAAGTAAAAATATGGCTATTGAAGTCGTGGAATCGATACAACGAATCGATACAATTGACTAGAGTTGCGTCGTAAATGACATTTCAATAGTTCAATGAGCGATTTTCTGACAAGTGAAAAAACATAGTTTAATAGATGGCTTGGGTAAAAAATACATCTTTGTTTTACTGGGTACTGATAACAAAAATAAGTTCCGTTAATGAGAAAGCTTATTTGATGTCAAAAACCAGAGACAGTGACGTATTTTTTATCAACGCCTCTTTTGAACTAATATTTTCTCACTTTTCAGAAAATCCCTCATTCGACTAGTAAGTACATTTTGTGAGTTGGTTTTGTTCATTATATTTTCATCATAATCGTGCTCGGCCATATTCATCATAAGTTCCATTAAAATGTTCATGGAACTGATTCCATGAAAAAAATATGCATGAAAAACTTTTATGTTGCACATTTTCAATGTTTTGGAAATGATAGATCGAACATCCATTATTTTTCACTAGATAATATGGACATCGTCGTCGATATCGATACTTATGTAATATGAGCGAGAGCGACACTATCAAATCTTTTGTGACTTTGACATTGACAATTAAATGGCGGGTTTGGTTGGTAATAAAATCAATGAGGTTACATTTAAAAATCCGTTAAGAATTAAACAGTGTCTGCTTGAATTTATTATTTTTAAAAATTAAAAAAAAAAAAAATTATATTAAAATATAATTAAAATTAACGTTCACGTCAAATGTTTGTTGGTTATAGGGCGGTCTAGAACAATCTCCTTTGTCCTAAGTACAAGGTAAAGTGTATTGATACATCCTACTTAGCTATATTAACCTGTAGAGTACCCATGCCGCATTTAAATCATAACACATTACGTATAAAGTAGGTACAAGTAATCTAGCTAAAAGCACTTTCTCGTATAGCTTATTTTCATAAAAAGCAAATAAACATACTTTTTCTTCATTCTCGGTATATTATGATAATAATGATAAAAATTTACAGTGAAGGTTGAAATTGAAAGTGTTGTTTGAGCGAGGTACCACGGTAAGATGAGTGAGAAATGAGCTAGGATATGCTAAGATGAGATGTTTTTCAGAAGCAATACGAAATCGCCAACATTAAGTAGATGACTGTTCAAAACGTTCTACTTAGAACTGATTAGAATCATTAAATTATATGTAACTGGACTTTAGTGCTAAGTATACCTAATGTAATTATTATGAAACTAGAAACTGAAAAAAATTAAACACGCACTTTCTAGCAAGCCCTTCTATTTTATAAAAGCTGTGTTGACTCATAAACCTGAATTGAAGATGAACTTTCTGGTCACGTAACAAGGGTTTATCTTTTAACATTGAACAAGTTCTTTTTTTACACTTAAAATTTATTTCACTTCCAATGTTTATTAAATTTAAATAACTACTATGTACATTACCAGGATTAACAAACTAATAAATTAAATATATAAAATAAGAATAAACTATAAAAGGGCGTCAAAAAACTCCTCCTCAACGCTGTCAGCTGGTAATGTGCCCAAGAGACTGGCAGCATTGCCACGTTGTATGGCAATACTTAGCCTCTGGCCAAAGTAAAACTCAGCCCTTGGGTCACGGGAAGCGGCAACTTGACATAGTTTGGGTTAGCAGATTGAATGCAGACAATTTTTAGCAAGGCAATCCTGTACATATTAATATTCCTAAATACGTTGGTTAGATATGTCGGAAGAAGCCATGTACCTGATAAAGACAGACTTCCATTAGAACTTTCAATCTCTTTAGGGATTCCCAATAACGCTCACTTTAGTCATACAAATTTAAGGCACAGACCCAACAGTTCAGGCTGTGTATTGCTGACAGTCATCATGTGCCTAGCCTTTTCCCCATTATGTTGATCTCGGCTTCCAGTCTAACCGGTTGCAGCTGAATACCAGTATTTTACATGGAGTGACTGCCAATCTGATCTCCACAACCCAGTTAGTACTGGCTAATACGATACCCTTTCCTAAGACTGGTTATCAGACTTTCGGGCAACTGACTACCTGTAACGACTGTTAAAGATCTACAAATGACAGCCGGGACCAACGGATTGACGTGCTTGTCGAAGTACGGAGGAAATCCGGTTTGTAATGGGTGGTCACTGGTCATCCATCCACGGACAAACCAGATCGACCCAAGTGGCTACTCGGGTCGATCTTTATGTTAAGCCATGCTAACCTTAAGATGGACCCAAGCGGCTGATATTATTAAACCGCGACCTCCCATAATTTCAAATGATGCGAGTATTTATCATAAAATTTTATGCACAGACCCAATAGTTCAGGTTGTACATTGCTGACAGTGAATCATCATCATTTCAGCCCAAAAGACGTCCACTGCTGGACATAGGCCTCCCCCAAGTGTCGCCACATTGACATTTTGGGGGGTTTTGCCATAATCGCCACGCTTGGCAGGTGGGTTGGCGATCGCAGTACGGTTGTTACAAAAGCACAGAGAATGCTGCTGCCCATTCTCTGGCAAATCCCTTAGTCGCCTCTTACGACACCCACGGGAAGATATGGGATGGTGCTATTATTTACGTCCGACACCATACAGAGCAACAGCCAGTGAATTAATTAATTCACTACTAAATATATTCGTAGCAATCAAGTGAAATGAGGATAGGTACTTCATTCTATTAGTCATCTAAGAAGCCTACAAAACACCCAGAAAGACACATCTAGCCTACGCTTCTACGCTGGCACCGCGCTGTGGGCCTCAGGCACCCCGCCGAAGGAATGAATACGTTCGAAACCTTCACAAAAGAAGTCATTAGCTGAGCAAACTGGGGCTCTTTGCACCCCAGGGATGTGGCGGTGCTGACGAATTATATACTTTATTTGTTATGTTAATATAAGGTAGGGTTTCATTTATTTTGCTAATTTGAAGGACGTTTTTGAGAGAGTGAAAAGGGAAATTTCCCTATTCACTCCTGTAAAAACGTCCTTCAAATTAAAGTACCTTCAACCACTAATTAAAACTGTTAAAATACACTCATTACGATTGTAATGAGTGTTAATTTTAACTTTTTCTCTCAATCTTGTGCTATTTGAGAGAGGTGAATTTTCATAATTCTGTTAGCAGTCTATTTTTTACTTTTTGCTAAGGTACAATTACGGAACCCGTAGGGCACACTCTACAGGTACCTTAGCTTTAAGCCCATAGTAAGATCATCACACATTACGGAATGCAAATAAAAGAAAATGCCTTTTTTGTTTTGTAGTAGTTTATGAATACTACTATAAAAGCTACAAATAAAGTTCATCATTCTCGTGCCTTAAATTCAATTTAATTGGGGTATCCAAAGTTTGGGTTGAACTACATTGGGCAAATCTGATATTCGTCAAATCGGCAATTCGTCAAATTTGAATTATGTCAAAGCTGTAGTTCGTCAAATCGTCTGTTCGTCCAATCACGAAATTTGCCAAATACGCTATTGGTCAAGTGTCTAGTTCCAAACGTAGATATATGTCAACCGTCAACTAATGCACCCTTTACAATATTCTCTTTCACACAGTCTATCCATCGGTTTTTTGGTCGCTAAAAGTTACTAACTGATAGTCGCTAGAACTTTAGTGATACCTGAGTAGGTATAAAATAAAAGCCAAATGCGTCAACCTATTTGAAACGTTTTCTTTTAAGAATTTTACTTGTATGGCGTACATAATGAAGAATATTCTATTAAATTCTAAATAAATGGAAATAATAAAACAGAGGAGAAACTATCGTTTCCTGTTATTTTAACTCAGTACGGTTAATTAACAAAGTAACCTTCGATTAATAAACAATTAGAAGTCCATGAAAGGTCCCGTTGGAAGGACAGAGGCTGACCTCACGGAGGTACCTAATAGTCCTTCAGTACTGTTGGGTACCCCCTTATGTCAATATGGCGTTGGGGGAGGCCTTTGTCCAGCAGTGGACGTCTTTCGGCTGATATGATGATGATGATGATGGCTGTTGGGTGTGCCACGCGCTTATAACTCGTCCGCCACACACCACTGAGTCGTTCACTACTAGATGTGACACTTATAATGGAGTGTAAGCCAAAGAGCATTAGTTCTCCCTATCAATGGTATTTTTTTTTTGTTTTGGAAGTGCCCAAACTTTACAGTTACTGAGATATTGGTGGTTAAAGTTTCAACTTTTTTATATTCAAGCTATTGTTTTGCATCCTCTTCAAATTTAAGGAAGTTACTATGCTAATGATTCTCGACCCCAATCAAGAATATAAAGGGGAAATATTTAATTTTATATGTCTACGGAAATCGGTAAGTTTTAAACGCGGCCCGTCTGATAACCGCGCTTTCACACATACAAACAATCCCAAACGTTTATTTGATAATTTCTTATTCCCTAAAACACGTTAAGAGGGTTATGCTGAAATATTGACAAACTTAAACAACAAAAAAAAGTAGCGTTTATTAATAACTAACTAGGCATCGTAATTAAAATTGATCATTTACTTTCTTTGTGACAACCTTCTGAATTTTCGACGTAATGGGTGGTCTCACATCAACGGACCAACCCAGGCAAGCGCGGCTTAACCTGGAGACTGCCCCGTGTGGCTGTTTTTTTTAGCCAAGAGCGCGAACGTCAACCTTACAGTAACAGCTATAAAGTTCACTGTGATGCTTAAGTAACAGTGAAAGGTCCGTCGGTAACTTCGGACTTTAGTCCGAACCGTGCACCTTTTGTAGACGCTTCAAAAGCGCCAAAGTGAAATAAAAAAAAAATGAAAAAAATCCGGTCTTGGCGATTCCTAGCTCTATGGTATTCGCTATCGACACGCATTGGATTCAAATATGCATGGTTGCGGAAAACGAAACGCTAAAGGTACAGTTAACGTTACGACTATGGCCTGACAATCTTATCTACTAAATATTTTATTTCTTTGTTTACAGATAGGACCCTAAGTACACAGAGAAAATAGAAATCTTCTGAGTCGATAATCATTGGCGGTCTAACAGGTTACGGAATAGGGTTCAGAATCAAAACGAGAACACAGAAAGAACGGCGTCACGCGGCTAACAGCTGATAGGTCACAGGCGCACGAGCGCGCGAATTTCATACGGCTGTTGTGTTTTTGTGATTTAAGTGAACGAGTATAAAAAAAATAAATTGGGAAAGTTGTTTGTCCAGTCACCCAATATAATTGAGATCAATTTTAATTATTAAAAACAATACATGTGACAACAGTTGGGGGGGTGAGGGGTAGCTTAAAACTTTTTCTTTATATTATATAAGAATGTAAACTTGTTGCCATGAATCTTCGGCCAAACGTACCTAACCTACTCGATAATGAAAACTATTCGATTTTTAATGTAGGAAAACTGTAGGCTTAACTTAACTCAAAATAATCTATCAACGTGTAATTTTATCAAGTCGTAACCTTTGAATAAGCGTTCGTTAACATTTAACCCATTTTTTTGTAATACGGATCATAAGTTCCATGTATGTCGTAATAAACTTGAAAGGTCACAAAACATAGAGTAGATATCGATAGAATAAGATATTTATTGTTGATTTGGATTTAAAGTATCGACTTCAATGGTAATTTTATGTTTTTATTATTTATAGTTTTCTCTTATATTTTATTTCACATTTTGAGTTAGTTTTAGGGTTTGCAGTCACGTTTCTATTTCGGTACTTTAACGGTACTGGTGGTACTTGAAAAATTCTTTCAGTTTTAGATAGCCCATTTATTGAGGAAGGCTAAAGGCTGAATGAATCATCACGCTAAGACTAATAAGAGCGGAGCAGCAATGAAAAATGTTGCCAAAACGGGGAAAATGTGACGCAGACGAAGTTACGCGGGACAGCTAGTACATAATAAATCTTAAAGTAATTTAGATAACACAAAGTTGGATGCCTATACGGTGAGTACACATGATGGAATTAAAATGGTTCTGTCTTCTGAATCGAAACCATTCAGAATCCAAATACCAAGGTGGAAGCAACAGGGTGGTCCGTGAAATTAAACATATTTAAACAAACAAATATTTAAAATTCACGTACGTGATGGTGGTACATAGGCGGACTTAATTTATTTCATCATCATCATTCATCATTTCAGCCGAAAGACATCCACCGCTGGACATAGGCCTCCCCCAAGTGTCGCCACATTGACCGGTCCCGTGCAACTCGCATCCAGCGGATCCCCGAAACCTTCACCAGGTCATCGGTCCACCTAGTGGGAGGCCTTGCAACGCATCGTCTCCCGGTTCGCGGTCGCCATTCCAGAACTTTTCGACTCCATCGGCCATCTGTTCTGCGAGCAATGTGCCCTGCCCACTGCCACTTAAGTTTGGCAATTCTTCGGGCTACGTCGGTAACCTTAGTTCTCTTCATAATTTATTTATGTTTTTTCAATTTACGGTCAGTGTCAGGTTTTATGTTGAATAAAATATCATACGATACTGTAAATCATTAATACAACCCGTCTAAGTTCAATTTAATCCCAGTGAATGACTATTTGATGAAAAAGTCATTCGATGGGGTTTTATGGCATTATAACTCAGTAAAGCCATATTAGTTACGGCCGCGTATCATATTTTATCTAAATATATATAACTCAAAGGTGACTGACTGACTGACATAGTAATCTATCAACGCACAGCCCAAACCACTGGACGGATCGGGGTGAAATTTGGCATGCAGGTAGATGTTATGACGTAAGCATCCGCTAAGAAAGGATTTTGATCAATTCTTAACGCGAGCGAAGCCGCGGGCAAAAGCTAGTTCAACATAAAAACTGACACTGACCGGCAAATTGCAAAAACGTAAGAAAATTTGAATTTCGCGCTCCACCTTAATGATCATCGCTTTATAAGTGTTACGTGATATCATCATCATCATCTGCACTCGTCTCATGTTACTTCGGGGCGACAGAACATGTTTTCATTCCCCCTTGTCAGCCGCTTACCGTCAGTCAGACTACCATTACTTACTCCTTTTTCTTTCAAATCATACCTCACACAATCCATACAACTTTTCTTCATTCTTCATCTCCCTGTCCGTTCATGAAAACTTTTATTTATCACTCTTGTCTAATCACGTAATTTATAAACATTATTTAATTCAGAATTAAGAAATACTAAAACCGCAACAACTGCAGATTATCAGTGATCATGGTGCTTGCAACAGCGCTAAAATCAGTCAATCAGTCACGCGCGCGCACCCAACAGTGTCGGGCCTATTTTGACGTACGGAGCGTTGATTCGTGTACCAATGTAATAAAATGACGAACATTGTAAAGTGCAATGTGTGTAATATCATCATTGATGAAATGTTGTCATATATTCAAAATAAAGTGTCAATTATGGATGAAGAATCACTAGTGCGTATCTGCAAGGCTTCATTTACAAGTGATGAAATCAAGAACTCGAAGTCACTCCTGTTTGAGTCCATCCCAACGGACATAAGAAAAATATTGCGTAAAAACAAAGGGAAGGAAGAGCGCGATGTTACAGATATCATAAATCTATTTAAATCGACAGAGCCCGACATTATTCCAATTTTTGTGGCAAGACAACTGGATAAATTACCGCCAATACTGATAGATCACTTGGATTGTTCTAAATTGTTAAAGGACATGCAAGTGTTGAAAGCTGAAATTGAAGGTATAAAGTCGACCTATGCTACACTGGAAAGTGTTAACAAATTAAAAACGGACGTTCTTCGCGTAAAAAACGATTCTCTGCCGCCGGCGTCGGTGTTCAAAGTAAACATGAGACGCGGTGCCTGGCTGGATAGTGGTCCTATAGGACTTTCGCATGATTGTCATAATCTGAGTGACGAGTTAGATGCGAACAACCAGAATACTGATTCTTTGAATATTCGATCACCAATGTGGCAATATAGAGAAATGAGGGTACTTGAGGAGAAACAAACCGATCATAACGCAAATGAGCAGCGACGGTCGGTAGAACGTGGGTTGGCGAACTCGGGCGGCGATCGCCGGTCGTCACTGCCGCGTCATAAGGCGAGCGCGGGCGCTGACAGCGGCGCGGGGGGGGTACGCCTGTCTGTTAGTCAAGAAGCGACAGCGCCGACCGGTTCTTTGCTTAGCGCTGCGGTGACGTCAGACGCACCTAGTATGCGTTTACAGATAACGGATCAGCTGACTGTCGCTGGTAATGACGGCAGTAGCTTTGCCACAGGACAGCATGTATCAGCAAACAATAATAATAACGAAGGATGGCAGAGAGTAGTGCATCGTAAAAGGTCAGCGAAATATCGTTTCTTAGGCAAGGCAGGTGTAGCCAAAGATTTGGAGTGTACATTTCGTGGGGCAGATAGACAAATTCCAATGTTTATTACAAATGTGCATAAGACGACATTAGAAAGTGACATAATAAAACGTATTTACAATAAGACAGGGGAGACTGTGTCTTTAGAGAAAATAAATATGAAATTTGAAAGAGGGCACAAAGCATACAAGTTTTTTATATCAGAGGCCAATCTACCAAGGTACATGGACGAAACTTTATGGCCTGCAGGTGTCTTATTTCGGCGGTTTGTGAACTTCAAACATAGGTCAAGAAGCGGTGCACATCGTACCGAAGCCGACGGTCCAAACAAACTAAACAATGGATAGTGGCTCTTACCGCTTTGCTACTTTTAATTGTAAAAATGTAAAACGCTCCATCAGTGACGTCAGAGACCTGTGTCGTACGTGCGACGTGGTTTGTCTCCAGGAAACTTGGTTGATGCCGCACTACATACCCATTATCAGCACGATCGACAGCGGTTTTGGATACACTGCGACGTCTGCGGTTGATACATCGGCGGGGGTACTGCGCGGGCGTCCCTATGGCGGCGTCGCGTTGCTATGGAGATTTAGTGCGTTTCAGCAAGTGTCAGTGTTACAATGCGACAACGCGCGTATTTGTGCCATTAATATCACAACGAGTGACAGACAAGTGATTGTAATGAGTGTTTACTTACCAACGAATTCTGTCGATAATTTGCAAGACTTTACTGATTGTTTGAGTGAGATAAGTGCCATTATTGACGAATATGGAATCGAATCTGTTTTTATTTTAGGCGACTTTAATGCGGATCCGGGTGAGTTGTTTTTCAGTGAACTTATGCATATTTGTAACGACCAACAATGGTCATGTATAGACATAGATATGCTAGGGTTAGACTCAGGTACTTTTACTTTTGTAAGTGATGTGCACGGGACTAGCAGCTGGCTGGACCACTGTTTAGCTACTCACTCGGCTCTGCAGGCTGTTGTTAATGTAGATGTTAAGTATGACACTCTGTGGTCTGATCATTTCCCACTTGTGGTTATTTGTAATTTAAAATTATTGTCCCCTAAGGTCACGTCTCAAGTTACGAATATAAATAAAGATGTTGTGTGGGGTATGAAAACTGAGGAACAAGTTTCTATGTATGCCAAAGAGTGTCATAAGCGACTTAAAGTAATTGACTTCCCTCCTGAGTGTGTAAGCTGTGCTGATTATTTTTGTAGTGACCATGGCCACAGGCTTGTTCTGGATACGCTTTACTCCGACATTGTGACTGCTCTCCGCGACGCTGCTGTGGCGAGTCGGGGAAGCACGGGGAAAAGCGTGGGCGGCTCGCGCATAGCCGGGTGGAACAAACATGTCAGCGAGGCTCACAGGGTGGCCAAATCTAAGTTCCTCGATTGGGTGTTATGTGGTAGGCCTAAGTCAGGATTTCTATATAAAGAAATGTGCGATAGCAGAAGAGTGTTCAAGTCCCGATTAAAATGGTGCCAAAATCATCAGGACCAAATAAGAATGGACGCTCTAGCTGTGAAACATAGCAAAGGGGATTTCCGCGGTTTCTGGAAGGGCACCAAAACGGAAAACTTACGCCCCGGCCTTCCTGTGAGCATCGATGGTGTGAATGACCCGAAGGAGATAGCGAATCTTTTTAAGAACCATTTCACGGTGAAGTCTCCATTGGGTACAGCGACGGAGGTGCTCAATGCTGACGTAAACAGTCGGACGGGGACTGCCTTCCAGGCGAAGGACATATCTAAAGCCATAAGGCTTATCTCGAGAGGTAAATCCCCAGGTCATGATGGGCTCAGCACTTCCAGCACGCCGGACCACACATTGCTAGGGTCTTGGCTATGTTGTACACCCTGTGCGTGAGCCATTCCTACCTGCCAGCCGACTTTATGAAAACAGTGGTAGTGCCTGTAGTGAAGAATAAAACGGGTGACCTTACGGATAAGAGTAACTACAGGCCTATTTCTCTTGCCACTGTAACTGCTAAAGTGTTTGACGGTTTGCTTAACGCACAATTAAATAAGTCGGTAACTCTGCACGATAACCAGTTCGGGTTTCGTCCCCGGCTGTCCACTGAAAGTGCTATATTGTGCCTTAAGCATACCGTCAAATACTACACAGATCGGAAGACACCCATATACGCGTGCTTCCTTGATTTGTCGAAGGCGTTTGACCTGCTGTGGAGCAAGCTGAAGAGCATAAATTTGCCGCCGGAGCTCATCAGGATGTTCCAGTACTGGTATTTGCACCAGTCTAATAGTGTTAGGTGGGCGGGGGCAATGTCGGATGCGTATCAGCTCGAATGCGGAGTCAGGCAGGGTGGCTTAACATCTCCTACCCTGTTTAATTTATATGTGAACGGGCTGATCGTGGCGCTTAGCAGTCAGCATGTCGGTTGTCACATTGACGGTACTTGTGTCAATAATCTAAGTTATGCTGACGACATGGTGCTGATGAGCGCTTCGGTCTGCGGCTTGAGGAAGCTGTTACAGATATGCGAGGAATATGCTTGTGGTCACGGTTTATTGTATAACGTTAAGAAGAGCCAGTGTATGATCTTTGAGACCGCCAGTGCGAAATGTCCTGGGAGCATACCACCTGTCAAGCTGTATGGTGTTCCTCTGGAAAGGGTAAGTCAGTTTAAATACCTGGGGCATATTTTAACTGTCGACCTCAAGGATCACGCAGACATGGAAAGGGAGCGGAGGGCGTTGTCTGTTAGAGCGAATATGGTCGCACGCAGATTTGCGCGGTGCTCAGTCGGGGTTAAAGTTACGCTCTTTAGAGCGTACTGTACCTCGCTATACTCGTGTAGTTTGTGGGCGCACTACACTAAAAGAGACTACAGCGCCCTCCGCGTCCAATACAATAATGCGTTCAGGGCGGTGATGGGGTTACCCCGATACTGCAGCGCGTCGGGTATGTTCGCAGAAGCGCACACCGATTGCTTTCACGCGACGATGCGTAAGCGAGCCGCTTCTCTGGTGCGCAGAGTACGGGCCAGCTCCAACACCGTTTTGACGATGATTGGGGAAAGGCTGGACTGCCCTTTCATCCGGCATTGTTCCAGCAGACATGTAGGTCCGCCAATGCTGGAGCGAAATTTGTAATTTTATTATTATATTTGTAATGTTTTTATTTTTGTAATTGAATTTAATTTGATTATTGTAATTTGAATTTTATTATTTATTTTATATAATTTATTTAGATTTAACTCTTATAATGAATTTATTGTATTTAATTGTAGTTTATTTGTATGGCTATGTTATTTCTGTATATGGGTTGTGCTTGCCTGAAATAAATGAAATTTAATTTAATTTAATTAAAATATCAGGAACTCAAAACAAATAGTACTTAATCATGGTAAATATCCTGTTCTTAGTGTTGATGATAGTTAAGAAAGACTATAGCAAAACGCCAATACGCAACGAGCAAGAATGTTTTAATCAATGCGTGTTTCCTCTGTTAATTTTTATGTCATTGCTTTGCTATGAATTTAACACAAGTAATAATAAATTGACAAGGGTGTCTGTGGTCATAGGCAGGGTACAGTCACGGGAATGTAAATTTATTGTCAGTAATCATAGGTCATAAATTATAAGGCCTTTAACACCATCGCAGTATACACGTAGCCAAATTCTGGGCCGTCTCAATTTAAATTGTCATCGGCAGGCTTTGAAGAATACTAAAAATAGAATGTAGTCAATAACAGACAAGTTTTATTAAAATTCTTGCTAATCATACAGGTGGTTCAGATAGTGACGTCATAAAAAATAGGTTCCTCAAGCCCAGGGGAAATACCAATGATTTCCTAAGGATCTCAGTAGCCCGTCACATAACAAAAAACACTACATACACTAACAACTAATTAAACAACGAAAAAAAAACGTATACAAAAAGGTTAATATGTTATGTAAAACTTGCTTACACTTGCTTGATTATGTATTTTTAGCTTGATCATACACTGGGTCTCCACTGGATCCACAGGCCCTTCATAAACCTCATAAAAGATCGAAAGAGCTGGATAAACTAATCCACATATAAGCCCTTTTTTTTGGTATCGAGAAATTGTCCTTCATCTGGGGACCACGAATGTTGGACTCTCACCGACTTAAGCCCCACTGTTCTTACTACTACCTTGAGTCGGAGGCCCGAGAGATATAAAAGATACCACGCACTTCTGACTGAGTCCACATTCGCCCTGAATCGAAAGAACTCAGGAGTTATGCCTGACTCGTCACTGTTCCGATTCGTCACCAAATTTCTTTTTCCGAAATGTTCTGATTTGGCATCATAGGAAAACAAATTATTGTTCCCGACTCGTCATCAGTATAAATTTCCGTGTCAAAAAGTACAGTTAGTAGGAAAAACATTGCATGTCTTTTAAATTCATTTTAAAAGATACACAATTTATTTACTACACAAAAACTAATCCTTACAAACAAAATATCTTCAATGTAAAAAAAGGAAAAGCTTTTCTTTTTTATATTTTTTTATATTGAAGATAAGATAAAGATAATCGTTGGTAAGGACTAGGGTGTCATTAGAGGAGGCCTTTGCACATTTGTGAATGTCATCATCTGCCTAGCCTTTTTCTGACTATGTTAGGGTCGGCTTTCAATCTGGAATGCAGCTGAATACCAGTATTTTACATGGAGCGACTGCCTATCTGACCTCCACAACCCAGTTCGAACTGGGTAAATACCATACCCATTGGTAAGACTGGTTGTCAAACTTTCAGGCTACTGACTACCTGTAACGACTGTCAAAGATCTACAAATGACAGCCGGGACCAACAGCTTAACCTCTAGGTCCCGGCCGTTCCATTTATGGAACGGACGGACATTTGCCTTGAGCCTCGCCGTTCCATTTATGGAACGGCGAGAACCAGCAAACTTAAACGCTAATATAAAAAAAAGTAAATTTCTAAATCGTTCTGTCAAAATTTACCTCTATGGTCAATTAGTAGTCGATTCAAACAAAATTAATCGTTAGTAATACTAAACGGCACAACATTATTAAAAAAAAAATAGAAACTCGTCTATGTCGAATGTCAAACGCAATGGCAACCCGTGTTATTATGTTCGGAAAAGTGTTGTTTTTGTGAGATATACGTTGTAAAACTTTGGTAAGTAAATGTATAGTATGTTATAAGTGTATAATGCAACTTTTTAGATAGTCATTTGCTTGAAAAAATAACAAAAAAAATATGATTTGAGCCAACAAAAAATTCTTTGTTGTGAAGTTTGTTAGTCGAAATAAAAAAAAAATATTTGACTCTTGAACCATGTAAAATGGTCTTGGAAACAATAGTAGCAAAGAAAAAATAGTGATAATTCATTATTTCATGTATTCGAGGCATATCTATTCATATTTATTGATATTTCAAGTATTTTCATGCTTTGAACAGCGGAATTCTAAAATGGCCGATTCTAACAAGAAGTTTGAGTTAGGATCTTATAAGAATAATGTATGTAGGACTCCTAAAAAACACTGTCATTAGATTACTTGTATATTTGTGATGTTAGATATAAATTTTCGTGTAAATTGAATGAGTAGTTTTACCAAACAAAAATAAGCAACGAAAACAGACGTATTTGCTGCGACCTCTCTCATATCTATGGGATTTGTATAATTCTCAAGTAGTTCTAAAAGAGTTGGTTATTATTAATAAATGGCCCCGTTCATCACGAACCCGACACTGTTTACCGTTTAAGATTAGAGCTAATATAACTCGAGTTATAAGTGTTTATCTTTACGATATCGGATGACTCACGCAATGGCGTAATCAAGGGCCCCCCGAAGGGTTCCACGCGGGGTTTTACTGTTACGCGCGAAAGGACAGTGAGGTTAACGTGTTATCCGAGGCACGGAGGAAACTCGGTATGTAATGGGTGGTCACCCAAGCGGCTCTTATTATTTAGCCACGAGCTCCTCCACATTTATAAATGTAGATAATGTTTTAAAAATGGAATATCGACCTTTATGTCAAGAGCGATCGTGTCCGGCCGACGTGACGCCGCCGCGCGCCGTGACACTGACGAGTTCTATTCCTCATTAATCTTTAAAGACAGCGCGACAGACAGACCGCTTTCGACACAAATAAACTATCTGTCTTTATTAAAGTGACACGCGACCTTTTGTTGCTAAGTGTTTACTTATTTATAATTTTTTTGTAAGAGTTGGCGTTGATGAGAAGTGTCTTTCAATTGAAACGAAGAAAAAATATTTTGATGTAATTTAAAAAGGAATAGGATGTTAGATGTAAGAACTTATAAATATAAAACATCCTCGGTTTCTATACATAGGTATGTACAAAGTAAAAATAAAAACATTTTCGACGCCAATTACTTATAGAGAAAATTTTATATCAATTAGTATTTCGCCAAAATCAAAATATTTTTATTTTACATAGGCCTACAGGGGCACTTATAAAACGTCGGCAAAAAGGTGCTCGGTTCGGGTTGGTCGTTTCCTATGGAGAAGAACCGGCAAGAAACTCCATGGTTACTCTTTTAAAATCATTTGGTTTTACAATATTTCTGTTACAGCATTAGTACTAAAGTATGGGAGGACATCGTAGGCCTGACAATAAGTCGTTGCTTACTACGAAACGTAGAACGAAATAAAAAGTTACCAAGGATCTAGGAATCTATAATCGCCAGGATATTAAACTGCTGATTATACTGCTGGTATTCGACAAAAACGTCAAAAACAAAAGATAAACAAAGAGGTGCGTTCCTAATATTATGAAAACATCGCACCCATTTTTTGGTCAGTAATAAATCACAGGAATGTCTAGATATTAACCTCACGAGTACACTCTCGCCTAACAATTTTGTCACAGGCTAAACCCGATGGAAAATTCCGAAACAGAACCAAAAGATACAGTATCATCAACCTGTTTTCAGAGACACGCGTTCACGAGAATAAACATGTCAACCGTTTTTAGAATCAAAACAATAAGTCAACGTGACCCAAAAATTATAAAGCACTTACCTATAATTAGGAGGAACCTCGGAATGGCGATCAACAATTGTTTATATTTTTACACGTAAACTCGCGCGCACTTTATCGTCACGACACCCGACGCGGGCAAGCCCCGATTGAGGAATGAATGAATTCAGGGGTTGCGACGGTGGGCGGGGCTGCTCTGTATCACCAGCACCCAGCTGAATTGAAAAGTCGCACCCGCCCCCCACATCAATACGAGAAAATGACCTTCTTAATTTCCCAAGTTCGTGGAGAGCTCGGCGTGATTCTGCGACCAACCTACTCATTTCAGAAGCTATTTGTCTTTTGAATGTTCGTTTTATGATCGTGAGCTTCTGAACTTGGTTGGTTGTTTTATATTTATTGTCAGGGAGTCGGCTATTGAAATAATTCACAGAATCATGTCGACATAAGCGCAATGTCTGTCATCTAGCGTTGTTTGGATTCTTGAGTTCTAAAATAATATTCACTGTTTTAATACTGAAATAATATGCTGAAGAGAAATTTGATTGTGAATGAAAAACACGTCTCTACTTTATATCTACCCAAAAGCATAGAACAACATTGTTACCTATTTATAGAGACAGGATCCATCAAGAAAATTATAGCCTTCGCATCATTTATCAAAAACTAGGTTTTCATGGCGGCCTCCGCTCTCGTTATGTATAGAAAATAATCCACGGGGATGTTTTAAACGTAGCTTATGAAACTCGGGGACAATGTAGCTTCCCGGTAGTAATAGTATATTTCATTGCGAGTGCGGAAAGCCTGTCATTGCAAAGAGTTCCGACAAATGTCTACCCGAGCCGAGGCGCAGCCGAAGGTGAGGGTTGACAGTCGGAACAAGTTTCAATGACGGTTCCGCACATGTACTGAACAACTATTTTTAATACAGTTGCGAAAAAATGAAGCAATTTAATGAAGAACATTTTTGGAAAATGGCGCCAACCGTAAAAGAATATAAGCAGAGTTTTTTTTGTTTTCTTCACCCATTCTGGGTAGGCAAAGGGAACTATGCCCATACAGCCAAGTCATCAGTAGAATTTTTTTATTGATATGAAATGAAATGAAACCTAACCTAACTCATTGAATCAAATCATTAAATCTGATATTGAAACAAATTAATAGCTTCTTTTTAGAAATATTTCCATGAATCATTAACATTAACTTCTATGATTTTTTTTTTTTGTAAAAACTCCGTAGTTGTTTTTTTCTTTTTAATAGACTTTATTTTGACAGTTGGGAAAGAGAACGCACGAGTTCGGTAAAGGTAAAGAAAAAGCTCGAGTGTGTAATAGCCCACATCCCGAACGCTATACGACCCTGCAATACGCCACTTTTTGAGCAACTGTATTAAAAAATAATTTTCGGATCTATAGTTTCGAAGATATTATTATCTATGGATCTCTGGTAGTGAATTTTTATTTGAAAAACTACTGCCTTTTGGAACAGCCATAACTCCATTTAGTACATTGACACTTCCAAGTTTCATAAAATCTACTGAAAGCGTTAAACACGCAGTAAACTTTTAACTTATCACGGCCCTTAACATTTATACCGCCCCCTGTGTAGTTAATGTATTAACAGCTGTTCGGAACGCGTTGGGCCAAACTTTGGCATGGCGTGAATCAATGGAATGAGGTTTTAATCCACCGATTTCTTTTCCTTTAAACAGTGATAACCTAGTGGTGTGACCGTTGGACTGCAAAGTGCATGGGTCTCAAGTTCTCACCCAAGACTCGCCTCTGATTTTCCAGATTTTTTAAGGTGCGTACTTTATATATATAATCAACCATAATGGGTTGGTGTTCACCGATACCGAGATCAGATTTACATGGAAACTGATCCCGCCGATATGTATCCACCGATCTTGGGATCCGTTTCCAACAAAATTTTTATTAATATTTGTATCTTCCGATCTCGGGATCCGTGCCTACAAGAAAAAAGGATATAATATTTCACCTGCTTCGGTGTGGAAACCAGCATGCCTGGGAGTTAATTCTCATCTGTTTTTTCTGGATGTAAAACCAAGTCAGAGACCCATGGGCCATGGGCAGCAAAAAACTCTGACACCAGGTTTGGCATTGACCACACGTTAAAAAAGAAGGAACGACTTACTGTGATATTTTTGTAGGTACTGATCAGTTATTTTCGCAAGCAATACTATAGATGGAAAGAGTCAAATAGATTCGTTAATATTTACATCGTATTGACATCATTATCGTTATCATCACCAGCCTTGCCTTTTCCAAAATATCTTTGGGTTGGCTTTCAGTCTTACCGGTTGTAATAAATACTATAGTATTTTACATGAAACTACTCCCTATCTGACCTCTACACCGTACATCTAAACTAATATTGTAAAGAGAAAAGATTTGATTGTTCGTTTGTTTGCATTGAATAGGCTCCGAAACTACTAATCCGATTTGAAAAATTATTTCAGTGTTAGATAGCCCATTTATCGAGGAAGGCTATATATCATCACGCTACGACCGAAAGGAGTGGAGCCGCAATGAAAAATGTTGCGAAAACGGGGAAAATGTGATGCAAACGAAGTTGCGCCGGACAGCTAGTAATTAATATTATCACAATAAATTTCTCTTACACACACATTTTTCCGACGCATCGAGAGAATAGTTAATTAAACAATTTAATAGAGAAATTGAGTGGTTTGGGCTTTGCGAGTTTTGTCTCTTCTAGACTTTTTCCAAAACATGTTGATTTTTCACCTCAGATCGATGATTAGGCGTGAACACTTTTAACACCATAATCATGAAGCAATACCTATAAAACTTGACTGTGCTACGCTGTCATCAATTGAAAGGATAAATTTAATATGATCGAAATACTTTTTCTCTAAACTCTCTAAAATTGGTGCTCAGCGTCCGTACCATGACGTCTTAAAACATTATTGTTTCATTCTTATTCCAGAGTGGAAAAGAGACGGAGCTATACAGGTCGTCTAACTCCATCTCTTTCCCACTCTGGAATAGGAATGGAACAATAATGTTATAAGCTTCATGGTATAGACACAGGTCTACACATCGCCGATAACATCGAGTTGCCGTGGCGCATTGCAGGGCAACGTGACGAGTTAGACAAGTAAACACCAGACTTCACGGTTTTCATTGCCGCCTACACATGCGAGCCCCACAACGGGTGTACCCGATTATCATAAAGTATGCCCAAAACAAAGTTTGGAAAACTGTACGGATTTTAGGGGAAGCTTGAATTTTAAATTTTAATTTAATAATTTGTTTACAGTGAAGCTTTTAACGGATTATGGCGTTGCCGAATTGGTTAATTTATTAAATGCATTGTAGGTGTCTTTTAGTTTTCCGGACAGGTATTTTAAGAGGAAACTGTACCTCCTCTCATCTGCGGATTGTGAAAACCTGGGTGGTTTTAATAACGGAAAATCCCATACTCCCTGGGGTGTTATCCCCAAAGACTGGTCGCCTTTGAAGATTTCCCCCCGAAAACAAAAAGAAAAGGTGTCCATAAGATTTTTCATACCTCGTAAAGCACATTAAGCGCGATGAGAATTAATGTTTGATTCGATTTGGTTGGTCCTTCGGTGTAGAAGAATATTATTATTTTCACCAACTTTCACATGCTTCGTTATCCCTAATTTAGTTGCTTTGTTCTAATCTTTTTCTTTCAAAACTGATAAAAATGCCCTTTTCAGCAGACTTTACGCAATTTGATTGAAGATCGCAAATCCACTCAGCTCGACGCAGATTAAATTCCTTTGATTGGGAAATGAAAGGCAATTTAGAAGGGACAATCTGTTTCTTATACGAATTAAATTGCTCCTATTTCCAAATTACCCTCATTAGGCCGGGTTCATACGATGCCGGTCGGTTTTGGTACACTTGGAGTAAGTCTTTTGTTCTCGTGACCCCAAAAATGTGCTGGAACTTTTCGCAGAATTCGAGATAAGATTTTTGCTTCACAGTGCTGTAGTAGCGACTACCTATTCCAATGGAAAATTTATTTTCTATTGCGACTTGGGGATGCTTTTGGTATCGTAGACTCGTAGTGGCTTAATGGGCTTTCCTCCGCTGAGTAGAGGTCTGCTCAATTTTATGCAATGATTTCCTCTTTTTGCTCTGTATTATTATAGTATTATGGTAGTTAGCGATTGCTTGTTCGAAAGTGCATCGAGATTTAAGTCCTATATCTACGTTGATATAAATGTTAAAACAATATGCTTCAAGAAGGAAATAAAGTCCCTAAATTATGGTCAAAACCACATTCGTTATAATGCGGTTTTAAATATAATATAGACAACAACTTTGACCTCTATATCTCCGTAATTAGAAGCTTTCACAGGTATGATGTAGAACAAAAAACGTATCCCAATGACATAAACGGGGGAACAGGGGGGTTACTCGTACTATGACGTCTTAAAGCAGTATTGTTTTAATCTTATTCCAGTGTGGGAAAGAGATGGAGCTATAGAGGACGTCTAGTGCCATCTCTTTCCCACTCTGGAATAAGAGTAAAACAATTCAGCTTTAAGGCGTCATGGTAGGCTACCAGGTGGTATTCATATTCGTTAAAGAGTCTTTTTACATCCATTAGATGACGTATCTATATGGTTCAATACAAAACAATACCAATATCCAGTTTGGCTGTTGAAAGCAAGCCTTGAATCCTACTGAATCTATTTTTGGCCGACCGCCTCTCACTTCCAAGAAAGCTTCTACAATATTAAACCATGAAAATTGGTTAAATTATAGCCGTTTGGCCAAATATCGATCATATACCGTGAACTTAAGATCTACAATGAAAGGGCATTCTAACAATATTAAACAACTACACCAAACACGTATTTCCCTTATATGATATACAGAGAAAGCCTTGTTGGTCTAATGGTCGCCATTTTTGAGCATGCGGTCTTAGGATCGATTCCCGGGTTTTATTTCGTCAGGAAATTCTCAGTAGCAGCCACGGGCTTAACCATACCTGGCGATATGTGGATGTACCATTAGGTACACCCCCGCCTAACCCTTCGGGGATTACAGGCGTGATGTTATGTTATGTGATATACATCATCATCATCATCATCATCATCATCATCATTTAAGCCGAAAGACGTCCACTGCTGTACATAGGCCTCCCCCAACGCCATATTGACATAAGGGGGGTTTTACCATAATCGCCACGCTTGGCAGGCGGGTTGGCGATCGCAGTACGGTTGTAACAAAAGCACAGAGAACGCTGCTGCCCATTCTCTGGCAAGTCCCTTAGTCGGTTCTTACGACACCCACGGGGAGATATGGGATGGTGCTATTATTTACGTCCGACACCATACAGAACTTAAACATACTCGTAGGTCCCTCATACAAGGTGTTGTTTTGCAACCTCGTCAAATTCTAGGAGGTAACTATGCTAATGATTCTCGACCCGAATCAATAATAAAATGAGTTGGTAATTTTCATTTTTTATTTATTTACTGAAATCGGTAACTGTGAACCACCTGTGTTTTGAACACGGGCCGTCTGATTCCCGCTTTATAACGTCGCTTACACACAAACAAAAAACCTCAAACGTTTTTTCGATAATTTTATAATCTCTAAACCACGTTAAGGGGGTTATTCTGAAATATTGACAAACTTAAACAACAAAAAAACGCAGTGTTTTTTAATAATTTACTAGGTACCGTAATTTATATTGATTATTTATGTCTTTTGTGACAACATCCTGAATTTTGACGAGGATGCAAAACAACACCTTGTATAGGGGGACCGCTAATTAGTGACCGATACTTAAACACGTAATTGTACTCAAGATAACAAATAATATTCCCAAAGATTTTTTTTATCACACTCGTTCACATTTACCACAATAACACAACAGTCATATGAAATTCGCGCGCGCGCGCGACTGTTACCTATCAGCTGTTAGCCGCCGTGCCACAGTGGGTAGGCAGAGCGACCGCACGGCTCGTAAGCCTGAATTTATATGGTTTTTGTGTTAATGTAATAAAAGAGAATGAGAAAAAAGAAATCTTTGGGAAAGTTTTTTGTTATCATGAGAACGATCACGTGTTTAAGTATCGGTCACTAATTACCAGTCACCCTATATAAGAAGAGAAGCTATTTTTAAGGCAAAAATCTTAGGTCCAGGTGGCTGCTAAAACAGTCGTTAGCCCAATTATAGTGCCATAGCCAGAGGACGAACTTAATAACCCACACTCAGCAGTTATCCTAGCGACCGAAACTCGGTAAATACACAATGATATATGCCGAGTTTTCTCAATGCCTCGAAAGCCATGAGCTCCTCTCACGGCATGGCATAATCAGCTTAATATTCTCACGACTAGGGCGACTAATCCACTACACGAGCCGCGTCGGTGGCACTTACAAAATAATATTTTCTTCTATACAAATAAATAAAATTGAGTGTCTTTTTATAATTTCAAAATAACAGGGTTTTACTTAATACATATGATAGCATATACAGTACCTATAACAAAAAAAAAAAAATTTTGTCTGTCTGTTTGTTTCGGCTAACACTTGAAACGGCTGGACCGATTTTCACGGGACTTTTACTGGCAGATTGCTGAAATTATAAGGAAATAACCTAGGCTACTTTTATTTTAGAAATAGGTTTTAAGGGTGCCGTGCAAAAAAATAAAAAACACCGAAATTGTTAAAAATAAACGATTCAAATAGGGAAGTATTAATTTTATAATAATTTCACGCGGGCGAATGTCGCGGGGCAAAATTAGTTGATATATAAAAGGTTCAATCCCAAACCGCTGAATCATTTTATTAGATTGGTGTATTATCTGAAATTGATTCAGTCTGTAAGTGAATTAGGAGTGCTTCATATAATCGTGATTAGATTTCTTTTCTCTTCTCAATAAATCTCGATTTGGTTTGTATTTGATACGGTTATTCTTGTTATTTGTAACTTTGTAATGGTTCTTCACTTTTTTCCATTAATAAAATTGACTAACCAAAACGCTTTTGTGGGACGGGAACAATTCTGACAAAGGTCAAATTGGTTATAAGAAAACAAATACAGTTCCACCAACTTATCTGTGCAGACAGGAAAACACAAAACTAAAATAAATGTAGCAAATTTCACATATCGATGCAAACTATAAACCTTGAACTGCACACTAAAAGCGGTCATATTATACTCTCTCTCTCTGGGGTCAGTTCCTCATGTCTGAGGATCGTGGTCAGCCTGAGGGTTCCATTTGGAGCGGATAATCTGCCTCCATCGGTTTCTGTCCATCGCGTCTCATAAGACCGTGCAGAATTTGGAGGACGACCAGTCTTTGACTTGATCGGTCCATCTTGTTGCTGAGCGACGGCGCGATCTCTTACCTTCGGTTTTTCCAACCACTATCAATTTCTCCAGATTTTCGTCGCTTCTACGCACCGTGTGGCCAGGATGTTTTGTTGGCAAATGGTGAACAAGCGAGTTTTAATTTGGATCTGGGCTAAAATGGATGCATTGGTGCGTTTCGCTGTCCAGGGTACACTCAGCATTCGTCTCCAGCACCACATCTCGAAAGCATCAATCCTATGCCTTTCTCGGGCCAGGATTGTCCACGACTTTACTCCATACAGAAAGATAGGGAATACCAGCGCTAATATTATACAGTAGTGAAATAACTACACAACCGAATTTTCTGCAAAACCTCATTTGTGCTTGACGTTCCGGGTAGGTACTGTGATATTGTTATGTTGTGTAAGAACCATTCCATGGTCAGTCAACAAGCGACAGATGGGCCCAGGGAAAGCGTTGTTCAAAAATCATCGGTCTTGGATACAGCCTCTTAGTACACCCACGGTCAGGGTTAATTTAAATGGCAAGGTAATACTCGTAGTTAAAAGATAGCCAATCAGTCCTCTGCCAAGTTTCGATTTTCAACTGTTCGCATCAGGATCTATTTTTTAAATAAACTTTTTGATTGAATGTCATCATCTTCCCAACCTTGTCCCAATGTACTAGAGGTCGGCGCAACACGTTTTTTTCTTCCATTCTCCTCTGTCAGACCATTGGCTCATGATTAAAACCACTAATTTTGAGTGTAGGTACAGTTGAAGTATCATCGCTAATAGCCACTACGAGACCTTTGAATGCACAAATAGACACCAACCAAAGGAGATTAGATTCAACATCATTCCCTTGCCCTTATCCCAATTTATTTGATGTCAGTGTAGCATTTCTTCTTCTTATATACTTCTCTATCACTCGCCATCTTATCAGAAACCTCCATGCTTGCCATATCATCCTTCACACAGTCCATACCTCGTTTCTTTGTTCTTCCTCTACTCTTATAACCATCCACATTCAAAACTTCCCTCACGACCTTTTCCTCATTGCTCCTTTTTTTGCCACTACTCCTACAAACATTATTCTATTTATTTTTATCAAGATTCATCTGCTCGCATTTCGTAGGGCGTCGATCGATGCAATCAATCTAACAGGACTACACATACGACTCACAGATGTCGGGTCTATAAATAGAGCTCTTTGATCCAATCACCTTTGATGTCTGTCGCTAGAAAAACAAATTGAAGGACAGCTTATATACATCGTTATGTTTTCACGTCAAAATGGTGTAAAGAGTGCTTAAAAGTTGTTTTGCTAGGTTTGCGAATTATGTGTCCTGAAATATTTCATAACAGTTTCTGTATATTTGAAGTTGTAACCATGCGTCAGAGCCTCCTTCATCAGAGCCTCCTTTATTAGTATCAGGCTTCACATACAACCTTTCTTTAATAATGTTCTTATAGTTAGTTTGACCACTTTAAGTGAGCAGTTCAAGGAGGCGCTGCTAGTCAAGCAAAAATGCATCGATATGTCAAACTCGGTACATTTACTTTAGTTCTGAGTTTTCTCGCCTGCATACGTAAGGTGGTTGAAGTATAATAAATATCTTACAGTGGCGGACAGACTGAGAAAAGGCACAGTCTACAAACTCGAAATTTTGTACAAGAGTTCATTGTGGACGATTTTTTTTAAATTCAATTCATGAATGGGAGATGAAACTATAAAAATCATCATTTGATGTTACTTCTTTGTATAAGTTATAAATTAAGATGCAGCCGCCCCCCCTGGGGATTCCCATGGTTACAAGCGACAAGATTATAAAATTGAAGTTGTTTAAATCCCTTCATCAACTAGAAAAGAGGGGATGATCTTCAAACGGCTGAACATATTTTCTCGAAATATAGCTAAGAACACTTTCGATTAAAACACCCTTCAAACTAAACCAATTTGATCAAAATCAGTTCATCCGTTTAGGAGCTACGATGTCACAGACAGACACACAGATACACACGTCAAACTTATAACACCCCTCTTTTTTGTCGGGGGTTAAAAATAAGAAGTTTCATCGTTTTAAGGAAACTCATCTTCTAATATTCCTTCAAAATGGCGGATGGGAAACGCCATCAGTCCCACGACTTGCTTTCTCATTAGTCTCATATACTTATCCAGTTCTACCAAGTCATACTAAATCGCCGTAAATCAACAAATTATTCAACTAAAACAAACACAGCAAATTAATTAAAGTAAATCATGTATTTAAGTAAATGGCAAGAGATTTTAATCAGAACTACAAGTTAATTTGCCCGCTCGGCAGGGGTTACCAATCACGGACCGCATGACCACAGGAGCGTTCTATAGTAATTGCTTTTCACTCGGCAGCTCGCCATTAGGAGCAGTGGTTTTGGGTTGTATTGGAAAATGGCGGCTGTTAAGTCATTTGGCTTCACCTTTACTCACAAAGCAAGCAGTGATAGTCTAGTATAGTGACAGTTGGACTGTCAACCCGAACTCGAGACCTATGTCTCGAGATCGAACCCAAGACACGCACCTCTGAGTTTTCGGATTTATACATATGCGTATTGTTTAATTATCACTTGCTTCGTTGAAGGAAAACATCGTGAGGAAACCAGCATGCTTAAGACATATTTCTCGACGGCGTGTAAAGCGAAGTCAGAGCCCCATGGGCGGCATAAAAACTCTGACACCTGATGGCATAACATGACAAAAGTATTGTTATTATTATTTATTATTCTTATTCCAGACTGCGAAAGAGAAGACGCTAGGCGCCTTCCATAGCTTCGTCTCTTTCACATACTGGAAAGACTTTAAAACAATTCTGGTCAGGTCAGGCATTAACCACACGATAGAGAAGAGTAACGGACTTACTCTAATGTCTCATAGACAACTTATCTTGTTGTTGTGTTGTGTATGTTTCCAAAATAATATATAATAAATATACTACTACTAATAACAAATGTTTCCAAATATATGGTTCCATTAAGAGCGTTTACACCTTACGGCATTTCAAACAAACTTTGAAGTCCTTATTTTCCGAAATGACTAACCTGATTTTCTTGAAACTTATAAGCAGGTTACATACGTCTATAAAGTTACTAAAAACATTTTCGAAATGAATGGTAATTTTTGTTTTAACAGATAATTTATAATTGGTCTAATTTAGCTGTAACACTATTTTTCGAAAATGTTTTTAGTAACTTTTTAGCCCTACGAGTATGTATCCTGCTTATGCGTATGAATTAAAATCGGTTCAGTCATTTTTGAAAATAAGGACTTGAAAGTTTGTGTGAGATGTCGTAATGTGTAAACGCTCTTAAAATAGACGGACAAATAACACAGCGTTCGATACGTCTAACCTCTATTTTAATAGTACCTTATACATATATCGTCATCAGTCCACTGTTTTAGCTCACATATACCCATCAAATTCCACTTGACCTCCTCAGATAGCAACACAATTACCTCCACAATTCCAAAGCTAACGGTTAACTACACTAACAACGTTAGTCTGAACTGCCGGCAACTTGCGACTAGAACGTAATTGAAATCTTTGTTGGCTAACTAGTTTTAGCGTGCTCCGGAAACAGTTGACGATGAGTTTTCTATGCTTAAAAAAGAAAGGAAAGATTGAAACAAAGATAAATTGAGATTGAAAGAAAAGAAGAAGTTTGTGTTGCAATTATGCAGTAATGAATGAAAGGCTGAATGGCAGATGGCAGAAGAAAGCGGTAAATGGAGAGCCGATAAAAATATTACATAACATCAAGCCTATAATCCCCGAAGGGTTAGGCAGAGCAGTGTACTAATAGTAAGTAGCAACCTTCAAAAATTACTACAGCAATATGAAACAAAAAGTACTTCAGTGCCATCTATGACACGACGGGAGAACTAACATCAATTTTCTACAAGTGGCAAGCAAAGCTTACATCGACTTAAGACTTTAACGGAAAATCCCGACAGCAACTGTCGGGCAGTTGCCCACCAGACATAACACCTGTCTGGTCGGAGGATCCTCCCTTTTTAATAGAGTATCGAGGAACTTTATACCCTGTTCCTCATACTCCTAAAAGTACACCCACATTTCGCTAGTTATATTTTTAAGTCCCACGTAAAAGGGGGCGCGCCTACTGAGCACGAGGTCCTGGTTTCGATTCCCGGGTTGGGCATAGTGTTATTGTGTTTTTCCATCAGGAATTTCTCAGTAGCAGGCACGGGGTTTGGATTGATAAAAATATTATTAAAGTCATAAACTGAGCTATTAAATGTTCGTGTTCTAAGTTTACCAAATTCAATGTTTCGAGAAGATTCTACTGTTTTGTGTGCTCAAGGATAAAGAACAATGTGGGTGCCGTAGATAGTTCCCATGATCAACCGCCATATCATACACCCAGAGCAAGTGATTTATCTTCATCCATCGTATGAAGCAAAAAGCTTTCTAAAAACTTTTCTTTTATTTTCCCCTTTTTTAAATTTTTAGATTTCAAAAAAAGAAGGAGGTGCTCATTTCAGTAGTTTTATTTTTTATTTTGTGTTTGTTACCTCATATCTCCGTCATTTATAAACTGATTAAAAAATATCTAAATAATAAATCTAAATAATAATATACATTATACTTTAACTTTCTAACGAAAATCTGACCAGTAATCACAGGTAAAATCATGACGTGTCCAGATGACGAAATAATAACTAATCCTATTTTTGAGTTTCACCCACTGGACACACGTGTGTCCAGTCTTTCGTGTCGAGTTGGACTAACACGAGAAATCGGTGTCAATCTAATACATGAAAAAATAAATGAACAAACAAGATGCTGGTGGAAAATGTAACCTCCTCATTTATAAGAAGTCTGTTAAAAATAGTGCATATTATTATAGTGGAAACATGTACCTAATTGTGACTTTAGTGGAATTTCCATTCAACCTATCATAGATAATCAACTAAGCAAGTATAGGCAAGTTCCGAAGCGATCCCACGTACTTCAAACATTAGCATTATCTAACAACATTACCAACTTGCGTCTAGCAGTTAATTGAAATCTTTGTTTTGTTAACTAGTTCCAACTAGCAGCACTGATGCTCCAACTTTATAGAACTAGTGTTTGTACAAGAATTTCAAATGTTCTAGTTGTTTTTGTTCAAGACTGTTTTCCTATTTTGTTGTCTAGAAAAACAGTGAAGTGCCTGAACAATGTGGTGAAAAGCTTGAGACATAACAGATATGTTTGTGTTTTTTAAATTGAAATTATAGAAATATGATTCAGGGTTGGGTTACATATACAGGGTGAAAGGTCACCGACGCGAAAACGCCTACTACGTTCTCAGTACAGTATTCGGAACGCCACGTCACCCTCAGCCTATAATGTTCCCACTACTGGAACATGAGAGGACATGAGTCTATGAGAGGGAGTGAGCTGTTATTCACCACGCGGGCCCAGTGCGGATTGGTAGATGTCACATGTCTTCGAATTTTTAGTTCTAGGACATGCCAGTTTCCTCACAATGTTTTCCTTCACCGCTATGAGAGCAGCGGTGTACAAATAAATTACACAAAGTAATGCGCCTGCCTGGGTTCGAACCTACAACTTACTGCTCGTAAGTCGGGGCTGATAGTACTGGGCTACCGCCGTTCTGACACATAGGTTAAAACAAAAAAAAATGCTGTTTCCTTCAAAGGGCAATACTAACACGGTCAAAATGTATAGACCAGCAGATTTTTTTTTAAATTATCAATGAAAAAGGACATGGTCCAAAATGTATGGACCAAAAACCCAAAAACAAAACGTAATCGATACGGTCAAACTGTGTGCACAAAAATTCCCTAGAACGATCTGAATAAACGTACCCAAGTTGCAATGTCCTAATCCGTGGGATATCGGAGCTATAGGCTGACAAAGTATGCAAAAAATTAACTTTTTGACTTGGCATTTTCACATCTGTGCGTGTTTTTTTCTCATATTATCATACCTATTGATAATTGCAACACAACGTATTTCTTCTATCAACATTTAACCTACTACCAATCGAGGTTTCTTGGAAGAGGTATTTTGAATTGCAAAATAGACAATCGAAATAAATATTCATTTAATACACACCTTAACACTGTCAATGACAATACAATACCATCAATGAGAACTATAACTACTTTTACTTACTATTATTATTATTTTGTCAACTGTACATCGATATTATTTTTAGTGTAATAACGCTAATAGCATCTATGACGTCGTTGGTACATAATACAATCGATAGCATGACTATTTTGGCACCACAGCTGTGAAAATCCCAAATCCAAAAATGAATTATTTGCATACTTTGACAGCCCATATCTCCGATATCCCACGGATTAGGATGTTGCAACTTAGGTACGTGATTAGATTTTTGGGTGAACTATGACACCATCTCCTTTATATGTGGAGGGTTCAGAATGATGTCCTGAGAACGTTTTAAGCGTTTTCGCGCTGGTGTCCCTTACGCCCCGTATATAAGCATGAAAAGACATTTTTCATGTTCCTATCCTTTGCTGTCGTTAAGAACTGTTCTTTGCTAGAGCTACGGATCCAGTTCCAGATCCCGACCAAGAAATTACGTAGTACCGACGTTGGTGAATAAGCTACCCCCAAAATTGATATCGCATGTCAAATCTAAACAGCAAATTAAAAATGTTCTTAAAAAACACTACCTACGCTTGTGCCCTTAGTTACCTTTGCATAGAATTATGGACAATGGCAATTGTACATGGGTGTAAAATGTGTAAATGTCCTTTTCAAACTCAAACTCAAACTCAAAGCGTTTATTTCAATTAGACCATTACAGGCACTTTTGAAAGTCAAAAAACAAAAAAAAACGCTAAGCTAAAGCTACAGTCCCAGTCACAAGGCATAATAACTTTACTTTACTTTTTACTTTTTCTGTAGGCTTACTTGTTTTTTTGCTTTCTTTTTCTTTTTTACAATAAAATTCAAATTTTGTTCGTATAATAATATTGTAAAAAAAAACAACTGCCGACAAACTGTTTTGCCGTTTGGCAGACTTTTTGTGTGTTATTGCTATGCAGATTTTGAAAAAACAAATAAAAAAAATAAAGTTTCGAGAAACACAGCGTGGTGCCGAGTGCGTCTTCGATGCTGTCCCATTTGGAGGAGCTCCTGGCTATATAATAACAGCCGCTCGGCTCGATCTTCAGGTTAAGGCGCTCTTCTAGGCGACTTTCATGCTTTTGAGGGGGTGAAGCAGATGAAGAGGGGCGTCGAGTAGTCCCTTTAGTCCCGCCTACTGGCGGGGTGCCCCGCTTGAATCACGTCGATGTGCGACGTCAATAAATGTATAGAAGCTTAATTTCAAAACTCATTATAAAAGTACGAATAGCGCAGCGCGCCGCTAGCCTACATCGCACATTGCTTCCGCGGTGATCTCTAGGTTCGAACCTCAATACACGCAATTCTTTTTTATCTTATTTTTTTTAATATAAGGTATGTACCTACATTTCAATATCGCATTTTTTTTTAAATATGTTTATATTTTTGTTTTCTTATTTTTTCCTAATAAGTTATAGGTTGATTGTTATTTTGGATTGTTTGGTTGTTTGGATTGTTATTTTATAGAAAAGGTTATCGAAATATTATCGAATAAGTAGATTCGTCAAACGAATAATAAATAATTCAAAGCAGCCTCATGGACAACCAAGGGCATTAAAGTCGGCAGTAAGAGGTTGACGAATCTCCGACTTGGCGACGACATGGTCCTTTTTGCCCACACAGCCCTGGAACTACAGACTATGCTCCAAAAACTGCACGCGTAGCATGACCGCCGTAGAAACGGGCTATGTCGACGGAAAAATCGACAAAGTGCCACATTGTCATTGTCTATCTGTCATTATGTCGATTATTCCGTAGACAAAACTCGTTTCTACAGTGGTCTTGCTACGCGTGCAGTTTTATTTTTTAATAAAGAAGTAAATTTAAAATTTATTGTTCGATTAAATTTTGAATTTGTCAATAGGACGTGGCGCCATTTATTGTGATAAGAAATTTATTGTTGTTTTCCTTCGGATCAGTACTTTTTGTCGGGATGAAAGGTATCCTATGGCCGTTTGTGTACACCTTACAACGTACATGCAGAATTTGAGGATGATCACTTCATTGGTTTAGGCGTGAAGAGGTAACAAACAAATTTTTAATATAAAAATTTTCGCATTTATAATATAATAACTAACTAACTGCGCGCGACTTCGTTCGCGCGGACTTTTTTTATGTGTATAAATAAAATAGATTTTGGACGATTCTCAGACCTACCCGATATGCACACTGACACGAGAATTTTATATAAGATATAAGTATAATATATAAATATATATTTAAAGAAATATTTATTTATATAAAAATATAAAATTAGGCTCAAGATAGAGAAATTAACTTGTAGCGGTTCGATATTAGTTCAATGCTAGCTCAGTGGATAAGACCGTGCGCCTCACACACGAGGAGTTGAAAGAATATTCACAGGAAAGAGACAGACGGAAAGTAGTCGCCGTCAAGAATTGGCAAGTTCCGAAAGACAGGACACAGGTCAGAGTATTTTTGGGTTTTTGCTCCTACTACCGACGGTTCGCAAAGAATTTTGCTGACATTGCGAAACCTCTACACAAACTCACTGAGGAAAAGCGACAATTCTGTTGGGACAAGAGCTGCGATGTCGCATTTCAGGAATTAAAGAAACGTCTGTGCAAAACACCTATTTTTAAACAAACCAAACCGGAAAGAAATCATTGCGTTACTCGACGGGTACTGCCGTTGTAAAGACATTGCAGCATTTCAGTAAATAAACTCTTTTGCAAAAAAAAAAAAACCGGCCAAGTGCGAGTCTTACTCGCACACAGGGTTCCATAGCTCCAAACAATATAATAACAATATTTTGAACTGTCATTCATTAGTTAGTAGTATTAGTTAGTAAACTTCCACACAACCGCAAAACTAAATTTGTTTTCATAGTATGTTTATGAAAAACAAAGTTACTGCTGCAGTTTGATGAAAAAGTCCCATATCTAAACAACTAAACATCATATCTTATTGAAACCAATTTTCGTTGATAGTTTTTTTTACCTTCTACAATCCTAAATATTTTCAGAATTTTCCTCCTCTTACTTTAGAAATTAGAGGGGGGGGGACACACATTTTACCACTTTGGAAGTGGCTCTAGCGCAAACTATTCAGTTTAGAAAAAAATGATATTAGAAACCTCAATATCATTTTTGAAGACCTATCCATAGATACCCCACACGTATGGGTGTGATGAAAAAAAAAATGTTGGTTTTCAGTTCTATGTATGGGGAACCCCAAAATTTATGTTTTTTTTCTATTTTTGTGTGAAAATCTTAATGCGGTTCACAGAATACATCTACTTACCAAGTTTCAACAGTATAGTTCTTATAGTTTCGGAAAAAAGTGGCTGTGACATACGGACGGACAGACAGACAGACAGACAGACAGACAGACAGACATGACGAATCTATAAGGGTTCCATTTTTTGCCATTCGGCTACGGAACCCTAAAAACGGGCACCATAGATTTTTTCTCTATTTCAATGAAAAATAACAAGAAAGAGGTTTTATTCATTTGACAATGTATTGGCATGTCATTTGAAGCATCCTGGCATGATTCTTTACGTTCCAAATTTAAATTTTGAAATGAGCAAAAGAAAAGTATTGATTATTGTAAAATTGCTCTACTAATGGCGCGAATTGCTGAAACGATATTTTTACTGATTACTAAAATTTTAAAACTCTTTGCAAATTAAACAATTTAATTTTTCTTTTTACATTAAATACCAGTTTTTGATATGAGTTAAAAGCGATAAGGGCCGGTAAAATTATAGCCCTACTTGAAGAAGGTCGTTCGCAAACTTACGTGTCTCAGCGGCTAAATGTGAGTCGTTCAACTGTCCAGAGGACTTGGCAACGGTATCAAGAGACCGCTTCGGTCAAAAGAAGATCTGGTTCGGGAAGAAAACGATGCACAGAACCAAGAGACCGCTTTTTGGTGAGTCAGGCGTTGCGGAATAGTAAAGCATCAAGTGTGGACCTGAAGAAGAGCCTTGAAGAAGAGGAGTAGAAGTTAGCTTGTGGACGTTCAGGAGGAGGCTTTGGCTGCCAATATCAGGAGTTACCGCCCGGCTCGGGGTCCTAATTTACTCCGTGAGCACCGTGTTGCTCGACTTTAGTTTACTCGAAACTGTGCTTCATGGACTCTGGAGGACCGGAATAAAGTATTGTTTTCTGATGAAGCTAGAATCTCTTTGTGCGGAGAGGACCGACGCCGACGAGTGCTACGAAGACCACGGGAACGCTATGCGGAAGTGTGTTTCGAAGAAATCACTCCTTATGGCTGAAGCTCCGTTTTGTTTTGGGCAACAATTAATTCGACGCAGCGTACGGAGTTAGTTTTCATAGAAAATGGAACATTAAAAGCACACCGGTACATAATGGAATTCCTAATTCCATATGCACAACCTGCATTGACTGTACTTGGGGAAGATTCCATTTTTATGGACGACAATGCTCGCCCACACCGTTCTGACGACGTGGAAGCGTACATGCAAGAAGTTGGGATCCGTCGTTTAGATTGGTCAGATCGAACTCCTGACCTCAATCCAATTGAGCATGTCTGGGATGTTCTAAAGAGACGGGTAAGATGAGTGCAACCTGCTCCACAAAACATCAGGGAGCTAAAACGAGTCATTGCAGAAGAGTGGGAACGTATTCCTCAAAACGTTATTAAAAACATCGTGGAAAGCATACCCAGAAGGATTCAAGTTGTGATTTTGGCAAGAGGAGGTCACACTCGTTATTAGGTTTTTACATTTGTAACTTTATTTAATCAAAAAAAGTAAAAAAATCTTCTTGTCTTTATGCCGACCACTTCTTATTGTTTGGCCGTGTACATCGGTTTGAAAGAATTGATCGACTTTTTAAAAAAAATATTGCCGAAGTTCACTTCACGCGTATTAATTTACACGATTATAAGTATACAGAGTACGTCAAATAATTAAATTTCATGGCAAGAGAACGATGATAACTCAAATCGTCCTTAGAACGTAATTTCCTTAGGTGCCCGTTTTTTTTTGCAAAAGAGTGTATTTGCTGGGACGAAAGTTCCAGCTGCGAACTGACCATGCTGCATTGAAGTGGCTATTACAGTTCAAAAATCCGGAGGGACAAGTGGCGACATGGATTGTGATGATGGTGGATTGAACTACTGCAAGAGTTCGACTGCATAACTGAACATCGCACTGGGAGAACTCACGGTAACGCAGACGCCTTGTCAAGAAGACCTTGTCCTGAAGATTTTAAGCACTGTGCCAGGCAAGAGACTAAGGAGGTAGCAACCGTGAGGGTGCTTAGAACGAATCTCAGTGATGAATGGAAGGAAACCCTACAGCAGGCTCAGCAAAATGACTCAGAGATCAAACCGATCTTCGAGTAGATCAAAGCTGGTGCTCCTAAACCCAAGTGGAGTGATGTGGCAGCGATGAGTTCCATCACGAAGAGTTATTGGGCCCAATGGAACAGCTTGGTTATCCAGGATGGAGTCTTGTGCCGTAAATGGGAAAACGCTCGAGGGGACAGGTGTCATCTACAAATGGTTGTCCCTAAAGCCAAAGTACCGGATGTTCTACGGCTCTACCATGATGTATGTTCAGGAGGACATATGGGGGTAAAAAGTACTCTAATGAAGATCCGAGAGCGATTTTACTGGATCCACTGTCGAGAAGATGTGGAGGACTGTTGTCGTAAATGTATCACTTGTGCGGCTGTGAAAAGACCCCAAACACGCAGCAGAGGTGCATTAAAAGTGTACAACGTTGGAGCCTCCTGGGAATGGTGAGCCATTCTCAGAGAGTGAAAGTGGGAACAAGTACTTAATGGTTGTCATGGATTATTTCCACAAAGTGGCCAAAAGTGTTCGATTCCTAACCAAGAAGCTACAACTGTCGCAGATAAATTGGTTCAGGAAGTTTGGAGTACCCTTAGAAATTCACAGTGATCAAGGAAGGAATTTTGAATCACAAGTATTTCAGGAGACTTGCCGAATGATGGGTACCCACAAAACAAGAACCACTTCTTACCACTCACAATCTGATGGAATGGTGGGACGCTTTAACCAAATGTTGTAGATAAATCTGCCAAAAGTCGTAGCAAGCAGGCAAAAGAATTGGGACAAGCACATACAGCCGTTTCTTCTGTCCTACCGTAGTGCAGTCCACGAAAGTACGGCTGTGACACCAGCCTTCGTGAACTTTGGAAAGGAATTACGGTTGCCCGCAGATTCAATCACTGGAACTGCCCCCGATGCACCACGCAGTGTTACAGATTATGCAAATGACTTGCGTAACAAGTTGAACGATGTCTATGAGCATATCTGACAATTCGGCCAAGATGTCTGAGAAGATGAAGACCCGTTATGACCAGAAGACGAACAGAAGAGGTTTCGACGAGAATTCACTGGTGTGGTTGCATAACCCAGTGCGTAGCAAAGGTAAGTCTCCGAAATTGCAAGCAAAACCATACCATATGGGATGGACCATACTGAGTCGTGACCAGGATTGTCCAGGGTCAACGATGTCACCTACCGAATACAGAAGGGTCCACGAGGTGCGCCTAAGATCGTACATGTAGATCGATTAGCGCGATACTACGGGACTAACGATGCTCGGGACGAGCATGTCTAAGGAGGGGCAGTGTTACGTTGCCTGCTTTACGAGAACATTCTAGGATTACGTTCGAGTCTAGAATGATCCAGTATGTCTAGAAGATTCGAGAATAATCCTAGAATGTTCCACAATGGAAATGTCTAGAAACTTTGAGAAAGTTCTGGACCTTTCTAGAACTTTCTAGAAGGATTGGTTCCACTATAAAGCTATTTGGAAGGTTCAAGAAGGTTGTAGAACTTTCTCGAAGGATGGGTTTCCCCTAAGGAACTACCTAGAGATTCACGGAAGTTGTGGAAGTTTCTCGAACATGAGTCGGCCATATAAATAAGCGACGAGTGCGGAAGTGAGTTAGTCATGCATTCTAACTCACGCGACGAAGGAGCGGCGCAGACCAGCTATTCATTCGCTTACATGGGCGGCGTTACACAGGCAAAACCACAGGGCCTCCCTGTGGTCTTGCCTAGCACTGGGTGACTTAGCTCAGACTATCACCCTATCTACAATAAACTTTAAAAGGTCTAAAGATAGCCACTCAGAAACTGTATCATTAATGGCTTTTAAGTGTCTTCGCAGTCTTGATATAACTAAAAGTTTTTCCGAATTATACTATAGCTGAGCTAGTGTTTGTGAGGGAATCCCCGAAAAAGACAGCTGTGCTAGCTACATATTATTATTTTTCTTAATGTTTGTATTTTGTTCTTGAAGTTGTGAGGCCCTCCTCTGCCCTCCCCCCCCCCCCTTTCTGCTAGGTTACTGGACAGACGGGTGCGTGGATAGACGAATGAAAGGGTGGACATACGGACGGGGTGGATGGAGATATGCATGAAGAGGTGAACGAACAGTAAAAATACACTAAATTAAAACAATCTAAGTCTAAATAAATTTTATTTCTTTTTTTGATGATTTTAGCAAAATCTAAATATATAAATTCTATACGACACAATTCTTCAAAATGTTGTCTTCTAACATAAGACGTTTTCATATATGGTATCTCTCGCGCTTTTTAGTTGCCTTATTTACATATGATAAATCACTTTTATTTTGTTTATGGTTCCTCTACATTTTATTCTTGACAATTTACAAAATAGATGAAGTTGGCGCTTACGAAATTTTTCGATATTTTTATCATTGGTGTCATTTTTGTAGTTTTAGGGGTCGCTGATAACGAAGATTTGGTAAAAAAAAAACTTCAAGATGGTGCGGATGAAATTTTCAGTTTTTTCGTCATGGGGGTCATTTTCTTGGTTTTCGGGATCGCTGAAAACGGGAATGACGAATAAACAAAATTACATTATTTAAGTTTTCGGATTCCCTTTGCAGAACTTTGACCCTTCGCCACTGAGGTTCCCCACCCACAATTTTGACTCTTCGCCACTGATGATCACTAATTTTTTATTTACACATTTTATGACTAAAATCGAACAAAAATTTACGCGAACGAAAAACTAATCATAAAATAAAATATAATAAACAGCTTTCAACAACAAACAGATCGAAATTTAATTGAAAAAATCTGAGCGGCGAGCGGAAAAAAGTGACATACGTCCATCTAGCAGCGCGCCTCAGCGGTCACTGTCACTCTGCGTAGAAATAAAAGAGATGCGACAAGACGCCGCGAATGGCGTGATGTTTCGTTCGACTTGTTCGAATAATTATCATTAAAAACATGAATCCTTACAAATATAGTAAATAAAACGAAAAAAAAAACCGACAGTTCCCTTTGTTATTTTATATTACATCACTGTTATTAATTTAGTCAAGATTAGTTGAGCAGTAATACAGTTACACTTGCTTGAAAATCAGAACTTCTCGATTTTTTTTTATCAGGATTTTTTTCCAAAAACGTGTTTTGGGCCCGAAGGTTCCCTCATAAATATGGTCAAGAGTAACATATATTTTTTTTGTTGCTCTAAAATGTATACATTTGGCTAAAAAACTGTTCAAAGTTGCCTATTTTGACGAGGCACAGCGTCTTAAGCCGCGCTTGCTTAGGTTGATCCTCAGATTAGTGAGCACCCATTACATACCAAACTTCCTCAGCGCCTCGGGAAGCACGTTAAGAGCATTTACACCTTACGACATTTCATATAAACTTTCAAGTCCTTTTTTCCGAAATGATTGAACCGATTTCAATGAAACTTAATACGCATAAGCAGGATACATAGGTCTAAAAAGTAACCAAACATTGTTTTCGAAATGTCTTTAAAAAAATGATAAATGGTAACTGTTTCTATAGATAATCGGTCTAATTTAGCAATAACACAATTTTTCGAAAATGTTTTTATTAACTTTTTAGACCTAGGTATCTTGCTTATGCTTATGAAGTTTCATTGAAATCGGCTCAGTCATTTCGGAAAATAAGTACTTGAAAGTTTGTATGAAATGTCGTAAGGCGTTAACGCTATTCGTACGTATTTGTCTTGCCCGTCCGATAATTTTGTTGTTCTGGACCAAACTTAGGGACCAACTAGTTACGGAGATATTAAAGGTCAAGAAATATTTGGAGTGCGTTACATTGAGCGCTACTCAACCAAAAAAACGTCGTTTCCCAGCAAGTATTTTTGAGCAAAGTTACTTAGTTAGTTGCACAGAATGCTTGGGTAACACAACTTTGGACAACTTCGTGAAAGGTCCGTTTACAACTTGTATTGATTGTATCCTCATTATTATAATAAAAAGACAATCGATTCCACACTAGAATCGTCCTCAATCAGTCATCCATGACCTTAACCGTCAGACGAAACACAATCGTAATAAAAGCAACGAAAAGAAGTCGTCAACATGAAAACAAACGTCTTTAATCACTAAGAAAACAACATTAGAAATTTCTTGTCAACAAATTAGTGATTATTGATTTTATACGAACCTATTTATTTTGAGGTCGTGGCTAAATAATAAAAGCAGCAGCACGGGTCGATCTTCAAGGTTAAGCCGCGCTTACCAAGGTTAGTCTGTAGATGGGTGACCATCATTACATACTAAGTATCCTCGGTGCCTCAGAGAACGCGGTAAGCCGTTGGTCTCGACTGTCATTTGTAGATCTTCGACAATCGTTATAGTTAGTCAGTGGCCCGAATGTCTGACAACCAGTCTTACCAAGAGGTATAATGTATTACCCAGTATTAGCTGGGTTCATCATCTGCCTAGCCTTTTCCCAAACTATCTTGGGGTCGGCTTCCAGTCTAACTGGATGCAGCTGAGTACCAGTATTTTACATGAAGCGACTGCCTATCTGACCTCTACAACCCAGTAACTGGGTAATACGATACCCTTTGGTAAGACTGGATGTCAGACTTTTGGCTTCTGTCTACTCGTAACGACTGTCAAAGATCTATAAATGACACCCGGGACCAACGGCTTAACGTGCTTTCCGAGGCACGGAGGAAACTCGGTATGTAATTTTGGTCACCCATCCAAGGACCAACCTCGGCAAGCACGGCTTTACCTTGAAGATCGACCCGTGTGACTGTTTTTATTTAGCCACGAGCTTCACAGTATTACCTGGGTTGTGGAGCACAAATAGGCAGTCGCTTCATGAAATACTGGTACTCAGCTGCAACTGATAAGACTAGAAGCCGACCGCAATACATTACATTTGGGAAAACGCCAAGCAGATGAAGTCTTACCAAGTTCTTGGGACGCTCATGAAAATGTATAAAAAAATCGTATAAAGTCCAAATTTTGTCACGATACTTAGTATTGGTGCCTTATTTGTTACATCGAGTCCCCGTGTCCAGCTGAATAAATAGATGAGATAGTGACGTACCGCTGTTTGTGGTATCGAAAGTTACCCGTAGCAGATTTGATAGCTGAAAAAAAAACTTAAAGAGCAGCTAAGTCATCATCAAGGCATCATCTGCCTAGCCTTTTCCCAACTATGTTGGGGTCAGCTTCCAGTCTTACAGGATGTAGTTGAATACCAGTATTTTACATAGATCGGCTGCCTACCTGACCTCCACAACCCAGTTAGTATTGGGTAATATGATACTCCTTGGTAAGACTGTATGTCAGACGTGCGGGCCACTGGCAACCTGTAAAGATTGGCAAAGATCTACAAATGATAGCAAGGACCATCAGTTTAAATTGCTTTCCAAAGCACGGAGTAAACTCGATATGTAATAGGTGGTCACCCTTCCTCGGCCCAACATAAAGCCAACATAAACAAGCGCGGCATAACCGGAACTTCTTGTCGGAACCTGTGCGGGAACGCGCCGGCAGGACCTGCATCCGGCAATACCCACGACGCAGCTCTTTGTGTCCCGGCTACATCACACCGCGACGGTTGAGGAGATCGTGGAGTATGTTCGAGTGAAGACCAGCTGGACCTTGAGGGTCGAGAAGTTGAAGTCGCGCCACAACACGAATTTCGTCTTTGTTATCTGAATTAAATGACTTGATTTATTGATAACCTGAAAATTGACCCCAGCAGCTGTTATTAATTAGCCACGAGCAGTTAAGTGATAAAATGAATATTAGTTTAAATTAAATAGATTATCAGAGCTGTCCAAATTGCCGCAATTTAGAATTTCCGGCAATCACACGTAAAACTTTTAGTTTTCTGAGAGTCAATTTCGGCAAATTCAAGAAAGTTTGGATGGCTACTGAGTAAATCGCAGTGAAAACTTAATTATTTCAAAATTGATGATGATTCTGCAATATGACTACTTGTGGACACTGGCGTGGAGAAGTCTATCCACATCGGCGTATGCCGATAGCACAGTGGTGACTAGTTCCTCGTAGCGTCGACGGACGTAGCCCAGCAACGGTACTTACCTAACAGCGAAGCATATTTTTCTGGGGGACTTCAACGCCCACCATAAAGAGTGGTTGTTCCCGTACCAAAAAATCGACCGGCTGGATTAGAGGCGCGCAAGTTTGCTTTAACGCTAGATCTAACGCAGTTGGCTTCTCAATACTCATGTTTCTGACAAATAAATGTACTCTGAACTCTTCGGTCCTTGGATGACTGTCCTTCCACAAAATGCCGAGATTTCTGCGCACCTCGGAAATCACGTTAAGCAAGTGTTCCCGGCTGAGGTCTGTCGTTCGTAGTTCTTTGACAGTCGTTACGGGTAGTAAGAAGAACAAAAGTCTGATATCAATTCTTTATAAAATACAAAAGTAATAAAAAAAAGAAGTTCGAGTTAAAGTTGAGGTGAGTTTAAGGAGTTCGAGTTGCCCATGTGTATTTTACTAAATAATGGTGTTGATACCCATCAACACCATTAACACCATCAACACCAAATAATGGTGTTGATACCCATCAACACCATTATATAGAAGAGGGAGCGACAGACCAAGAAAACAATGGATGGATCATGTGAGGGAGGAAATTAAAGAAAAAGGAGTAAATGATAGCGTGACAGAATAAAGAAGGAAAAAAAAACGTGTTGCGGCGTCCCCAAGTAACATGAGACAAGGGCAGGAAGATGATGGTGATGAGTATACTGTAACAGGCACTTATACTCTGCTGCAGCCGGCTCTACATAATAAGGAAAAGGTTAAGAAGAATATGATGACCGCCATGAAACGAAAAACCGGTACCCGATACCGGTATTAAATTCCCAAACTAAGCCACATCACTAGAGAGGACGTCCTACAATTCAGTGGCAATAATTTCTAGTCTAGCAGACAGGGCGACAATAAACGTGTTTACAGGAAAGAAACGGTTTTATTGGCACAATTTATTATTACTATAAACTATCGGTGATTGGTCTGGTCCACGAGTTATTTTTTTAGGACGAAATGGCTATTCTTGCCACAGACTTGTTATAACTATTATTCATTGTTGTATTAAAAGAGGTCTTGTAAATACAGAAATTGTTAAAGTATATTAATGTGTTACATAAACACTGATACGTTTATATAAAAAGGGTAAATAAAGGGCATTATTGTTCATCCGTGATCATGGCGTTTGCAACAGCGTCGAAATATAGGGAACTCAAATCAAATAGTAAAATGGTAAATATCCCGTTTCTAGTGTTATTGATAAGGAATTATTCTGTTTGTTTATCGCAGTGAGGGCCACAAGTTAGTGAAAACCAAACCAGTATAAGTTAGCCTCACATCCTATTGAATCTACGTAATCCACTGAGCCAAATCAAGATTAACTTGTCATAATTGAGGTGTGCTTAATTAAATGTTCTTTTATAATTTATGTTCGGAAAGCACGTTAAGCCGTTAGTCCCGGCTGTCATTTGTAGAACTTTGACAGTCGTTCCGAGTAGTCAGAAGCCAAAAGTCTGATATCCAGTATTACTAAGGGGTATCGTATTACCCAGTTACTGGGTTACGGAGGTACTGGGTTGTGGAGGTCAGATAGGCAGTCGCTTCATGTAAAATACTGGTACTCAGCTGCATCTGGTTAGACTGGAAGCCGACCCCAAGATAGTTTGGGAAAAGGCTAGGCAGATGATGATGATGAATTGATGTGTGGTCTACACAAGAACCGAGTTTTATTCCAAGGATAACTGTACAGTTTTACTCTTCACACGCCTGCACAGCTGACTGTACAGTCTAAACTGCACATGCATAACCTATCGAGTTTTGCCGACATGTATCCACACATGCTAGGTTAAGCATGACAGTTTCAAATGTGCATGCAAAACCGAGTTTAAATTCCAAGAATAACTGGATAGTATTTTCTCCTACAAACGATGCAAAACTTCACATGCATCGCCTGTCGTCTATAGCGGGTTTTAAACAGCTAGTAAATATTATGTACTATATCAAACTGTAGGTTGGAGATCATAACAAAGAAAAATGTACATTGACAGTAGTGTGTAGGTAGCTACCTACAAAAAGCAACCAACAAAGTACTACAGCACCATCTATGACACGACGGAAGAACTAACATCAATATACTAAAAGTCGCAAGCGAAGTTTACATCGACTTTAAGACTGTATAGGAAAACCCGACACAAACTGTGGGCCAGTTGCCCACCAGACATATCACCTGTCTGATCGGAGGATCCTCCCTTTTCTACAGGGGATGAAGAACTTTAAACCCTGTTCCTAATACCCCTAAAGTAGCACACAAGTCTCCAATTTTCAGCAGATGTTAAATGCATTATAAGCCTTTATTCTTCCCACTATTGGGACACTGGTCTTCTCTAGGGCCGATAAATTAGTACTTATAGATCTTCAAGTTATTCGTTCAAAACATAAAACACAAAACTCTACCAAAAGATTCCGCTTGATAGGGTCTAGGGGGGGGGGGGGGGGGGTTAGGGGGCTTTTTTATCTCTTCTCTACAGTATTCAGTTTAATCCTACAACGCTGTCCTATCTCAAACAAGTTTCAAGATCCTACATGATACTCACAGTAGACACTTGAGATCATCGGAGAATTTGAGACTTTTGATGCCTGCACATTCCACCAAATTTGATGACCAGTCCTTCACGGTCCAGGCTGTCCGTTTATGGAACAAATTGCCAGTGTCGGTAAGACAAGCACAGTCACTCGTTGCTTTTAAAAGCTTAGTTGCTAATCATTTTCAGTCTCTGTAATTTCATTCAGTCTTAGTTTGTCACCATTCTAGTTTTATTTTTGCCATTTATTATTAAAAACACAAATATCTAAATATGTATTTATTTATGTATTATATTTATATTATACATGTTTGTGTACATAACTTTACTTTTGTTATTTAAAATTTTTGTGTAGTACACCACTGACTACCCCCTTTTTTATTTTAATTCCCTATTGTCCATCCAAAGGTTGTCTGGAAGATATCGCTATCAGCGATAAGACCGCCGTTCTAACCATAAAATTGTTAGTTTTGTAAGCCCGTTATGTTTAATTTCTGCTGTACAATAAAGTTTTATTCTATTCTATTCTACGTATAAACCAAGAATTCGTGGGAAAATTGAGGTTTTCCCAGCCAGCTCATCCATTACGCCAATCCGATAATCATGTATTAAGACGCTCAGGTAACAAGTTTACCTCGACTTATCCTCAGATCAACGTCACCCCGATGAGATTAATTTCTCAGCAATAGGTATATATATATTTATAACAAGCTTGTTCCCGCGCCTTCGCTCGCGTAAATTTATTATTTGACAATAACCGTCTCGGACACGTGGCGCCATGGTTGGCGCAGTGGTTGAGTGAGCGACTGCTGCGCTGCGTGTCGCGGGTTCGATCCCCGCACGGAACAAATATTTGTACGGCCTACAGATAGCTGTTCCGGGTCTGGCTGTTTGTGTATGTGAGTTTAAATGTTTGTACACGCACCCATGATACAGGAGAAATTCCTAGTGAGGGGCAACGTTTTAAAAAAAATATCTATAAGAACTTTTATTATAGTTTTCCTCGTGAACATTACTTTTTTTCGGGATGAAAGGTTCCCTATATCGGTTTCTGTACACCTGACAACGTATACTCGGCTCAATTCGAGCCAGATGTGAGCCTACGTGCCGCCAAACCGAATACCTCGCATTACTTTTCACTTCCGGCATGCATTACATCACTAAAGCGAAGGACATCGTGGAGAACGTGCGCCAAAAGACGAGGTACACACCGAGGGTTCAGTTACTGGAGTTGCGCCGCAACGTCAACTTCAAGTCGTTCGTGGTGAAAGTACCGAATTTTTATCTGCCTATCGTGATGCAGGAAGACTTTTGGCAGCAGGACGTAGTGTTCCGTTGATTCTGCGGACAAGTGAACACGTGAAGCGATGATCCGTGAAGTGATGGTCCGGAGCGAGAGGGAATGGGAAGCCGTCGCCTCCTTCTGCGAAGCAGTCATGCTAGCGAAGGAGGTGGCGGAACGTGAGAGGGAGAGAACCTCACGTCCCAGCCGCCGCGGGAGACGCCCCGGGCGTCGGGGGGCAACCAGTGGCCCCCGGCCACCGTAGGCGCGGGCCTGTGGACGGTGACTAATGGGCTAGCTCACCGTCCGTCCGTCTTATGACGACAGACCGTGCCGACGGCGCGTTCGTGTTCCACGCGCGCCTCAAGGAGATGTCAGCAAATCGGAAGGGGTCCGAGAGGGCCGATGCCTGCCAGGGCTGCGGGTTGTTCGAAAGAGATACCGTGCCCCTGGAACGCAAAGGGCTAAGAAGGAACATGGATGGGTTTTAGTCAGTCAAGTCTGACTCTCCCTTCCGCTCCGCCCAGAGCGGAAGAAGTCATTTGATGATTTCCCATCCGAAAAAAAAAAAAAAAAAAAAAGCGCTACTAACATAGTTTTAAGTCATATTTATTAACATGAGTTTTGTAATTACTTTACATATGTTAGTTTTTATGATATATATCTATGGGCCATTGTAGCCTGAAATAAATGATGTTATGTAATGTGATGTTATGTACATGCAAAATTTCAGCATGTTAAGTTCAGTGGTTTAGACGTGAAGAGGTAACAAACAAACAAACTTACTTTCGCATTTGTATCATTAGTTAGGATGAACAGCTTGCAATGTTCCACGGGTTTGTGTTATACGCGGTTCAACATAGATAAGGGTGAAAAGTCAACCATGAACAGCTAGCCTACCATGACGTCTTGAAACATTATTGTTATACTCCTTTTCCAGTATGGGAAAGAGACGGCGCTAGACATCCTGTATAGCTCCGACCCTTTCCCACACTGGAATAAGAGTAAAACAATACTGCTAAGACGTCATGGTCGGCCAGCTGTGCAACATAATTTTGATTGCCTTTCGTATGTCCTGAGTTCGGTAATCATCCCACGATATCGTACTACCAGAACAAAAAGTATTCTATTCTTGATTCAGGTTATAGACTAGCTGTGTACCAAATTTCATCGAAATCCGTTCAGGGTTTTTTCGCGAAAGAGTAACAAACAACCATACGTGCAATTTGTATGTTTATTTTCTATTTTTTTGCATTCCATTCTCACAAACTTTCGTTTTGATATTATTGTTTTTTTTTGGAGTATTAAGAGCGTTTACACTTTACGGCATTTCATACAAACTTTCAAGTACTTATTTTCCGAAATAACTGAATCGGTTTTAATGAAACTTAATACGCATAAGCAGGATACATAGATCTAAAAAGTTATTAAACAACATTTTCGATATGTCTTTTAAAAAAAAAGATAATTGGAATTTTTTCTTTCTGTAGATCATTTATAATCGTTCTAATTTAGCTGTAAAACTATTTTTCGAAAAATGTTAGTAACTTTTTAGGCATAGCTAGGCTATGTATCCTGCTTATGCGTATGAAGTTACATTAAAATCGGTTCAGTCATTTCGGAAACAAAGGACTTGAAAGTTTGTATGAAATGTCGTAAGGCGTGAACGCTCTTAAGTTAAGATGATGGTTTTGTCCAACAGCGGACGTAAGTCAGGTCCTGAACATTCTGTATTGCTACATGACACTTTAGCAGTCAAAACAGTATGGCACAACGTTATTGTCAGATCCTGGTATTTGCTCAATAAACCGAACCGCCAGTTGACTCGAATTAATTCCCCGTTGCCAACATAATGGTTATTTTAGTAACCGTAAACATGGGACAGGGTTGTGTGGGCGAGTCTATTATGAGTACCCAGTTGGTTGGACACTCTAGGATTTATGATAGATACCGCAATGAGATGGATGTGTGTGTGCGATAAGAGAATGTAAGAAACGACTGCATTAGAGTTTTAGTTTTAGAGCGTGCGATGAGAAGGGATGAAATTCGTCGTAACTAAAAGAGAGGGAGAGGAAGACCACCAATATGTTGGACGAATTGTGTACAGCATGATAATATAAATGGAAAATGTGAATGATAGAGTGAAGGTGGACAGGAGAGAGTGACAGAAAAATACGCGTTACGCCGACCCCATGGGCAATAAGCAAAAACAGTAGAACTTACGCAGAGACCAAGAGTAATGTTTTGACCGAAGGGTTTACTGAAAACCCGTGACTTTTGATTTTCCTCTTATTTGTCAAAACACCAGGTATAAGTTTCTTGCGATATAAGATACTAGCACTTCGCCCGCGACTTCGTCCGCGAAAATTGTGATAAAATATAGCATATGTTACTCAGTAAAGATGTAGCTTCTTTCTAATGGTGAAAGAATTTTAAAAATCGGTCGAGTAGAGTTTGAGTCAAATCGTAACAAACATTTAAATTTTTCCTCTTTATAATATTAGTTTAGCTAGGTCTCTAGATATAGGAGATAAAGATATAGGTATCATAAGATAAATTCGCAGTATAAACTGGTTTACCCACATGTAAGACCCTTACCAGCCAAATATTGCTTAAACACAATGTAAATAAAACCTCTTCACGAATGAAACTGCACCAAGCGCAAACCAAACTTCCGACAATCATCCTAGTTACACAACGCTCTCCAAGGGAAATAAACACGAATTTACCGAGTAAACATCGATTAAAGCGAGTCCGAGGCATGAATCGATTTGTGCGAATCGATTACTTATATTTAGATTGTAGTGATTGGGCTACCGACTGTTAAAGTATAGAAACGACTTGTTTTTGGAATCGAGAAATTGGATTGCTAGTCATGCGACAGGTAAATAAACAACATGCAGTCAATATAGGCATCATCATCTGCCTAGCCTTTCCCAAACTATCTTGGGGTCGGCTTCCAGTCTAACCGGATGCAGCTGAGTACTAGTATTTTACATGAAGCGACTGCCTATCTGACCTTTACAACCAAGTAACTAGGTAATACTATACCCCTTGGTAAGACTGGATGTCAGACTTTTCAATAAAGACATATCGATACTTTTTCGATAACAGTTTAAATGACTGCCTCGCTGGTCTTGTGGTGCCAAGCGCGACTTCTGAGCATGAGGCTTGGGTTCGATTCCTAGGTCATGCAAAGTTTTTCCATCAGGATTTTTTCAGTAGCAGCCATGGAATCTGGGTTTTTGCCGGGTTAATGGCAATAGGCTCGCCTCTATTACATGGTACTAGGACATAATTGACGAAATGCGGTTTGTATTATAGGTACACCTCTACCTGCCCCTTCGGCGATTACAAGCTTGATGTTAACAGCAAGCTCTACAAATGATTTCTACCAAGAACAATAACAAAACAATTCTATTTCAATGTTTCCTGATAATTTCTCAGAGACAGGTAGTTTATGCAGTAACTCCTATCCACAATAATACAGCAGGTATTAATGACTTCAGGAACTATCGCAGTTCACCTGGTTTGTGTCTGACTATTATGAAGAGTAAACAAAGACTATTGACGTGCATTCCTAAATTAAATGGAAGGGCTATTCTTGAAAACATCACGCCTGCATCCTGTTGAGATAGTCAGAGCTGTTTAGTACTTCCACTTCTACATGGTTGCTCCCAAAACGGTGAAGAAAAACATCGTGAGGAAACGCCGTGCCCTAGAACTAAAAATTCGAAGACATGTAACATCTACCAACCCGCACTGTGCCCGCGTGGATTAAAGCCTACTCCCTCTCATAGAGAGGAGGCCTGTGTCCCAGCAGTGAGAACTTTATAGGCTGATGATGATGATGATGATAGTTATACAATGGGTTAATAGACCCTTCACGAAGCCGTCAGCCAAGCATTCTGTACATCAAAACTAAGTAACTGTACGTAAAAAATATTGCTGTGAATGGCTTTTTTTTGGTGAAGATTCGCAGTTTATGGTAGCACTCAATGTTACGCACTGAAAACATTGTGCTGATTGATGCATTGACTAGTACAGGGGTCATGCAGATAATTAAAGTAAAGTTAGGCGGGTAAAAAATTTATTTAAAAAAAGAACTTGTGAAAACGTTGGTACTTTGACGTCCAATATCTCAGTAACTAGAAGGTTCCCAGGTGTGGTCCAGAACCAAAAATAAAAACGCAATGACGTGGATAATAAGTATCTTTCGGGTTAAAATAAAGAATGGGTTTTCTCTGTGATATCGATTTCCTGAGATATAAATGTACTATTGTGCGTTGGATGGTAAGCAAGTGCGTAGAGAAGTACATTTAAGTGCTTGTAGGTACCGTACCTATTTTGGCAAATAGCCAGCATTATAAACTACGTAAACAACGAAATTCCACCACGTCGTTACAGTCCAATTGTAGATATTTTGGAAGCGTTACATAAACAGGTATTATTGTTTAGCGCAGAATCTGGTATAAGCACAACACTGAAATGAGATATACAAGTAAACAATAAACAGGTAAGGTTGAGAGCAGCGGTGGCCCAGTAGTGGCAGCCCCGACTTACGAGCAATAAGCTGTGGGTTCGAACCCAAGTAGGCGCATTACTTTGTGTAATTTATTTCATCACCGCTGCCCTCAAAAACGGTGAAGGAAAACATCGTGAGGAAACCGGCATGTCCTAGAACTAAAAATTCGAAGACATGTGATATGTGCCAAACCGCACTTGGCCCGCGTGGTGGATTACAGCCCACTCCCTCTCATAGAGAGGAGGCCTGTGTCCCAGAAATGGGAACATTATAGGCTGATGATGATGATGATGAACAGGTAAACTGATTAGGTACATCTCTGCCTAACCCTGGGGATTACAGACTTGATGTTATGTTGTGTGTAACAGGTAAAATAATTGAATTTTGGCACACATTGTCACTCTAAACTTTCAGAAATTTTTACTCAAAGGCCATGCCACTATGCCACTAACTCCACAAACCCTATTTAAAAAATGCTAAATTAGTCTTCCTGTAGTCGTCAGTGGGACCCAATTAAGCCAGTCTGAACTATGTGAACATTGGTATCAAATTGCTCTGTAGTTCTGCAACAATGGCTTGGCTTGATTGTTCCATTCCGAGGGAATATACTGTGAGTTTAATAAGCAATAGCAAAAAAATTAAATTCCTTTATTCATAACAATTATGTAATATTAAATTCGTTTAAATATAAGTAATCAATGTCACAAAATTAAAAAAAAATATCGAGTCGAATACAATAATAATCAAATACATTATGTCAATAAAATCAGATACAAATACGTTATGTCAATTAAATTAGAACAAAATACATTGTATCAAAAAAAAACAAATACATTTTTGTCAATAACATAATAGTAAAATACACATAAGCCCTGGGCATTATGCTAGTTATTATACAGGGTGATACATCGACGCAAAAACGAAAGGCAAACGCAAAAAAAGTTACATATATTATGACCGTGTAGATACTGCACTTTTATAGGAAACTGCTGTTTTTTTAATAACCTATTAAATTTTTGTATGTGGGGTTGAGAATGATGTACTAGCTAGAATGGGCCGCACAGCCCATCTGGCCACATCTTTAAGTTTTGAGGAACATACATGGTAAATGAGGAACATACATGGAAGAATGTAGTTGTTATCCCGTCGACACCTTTGTAGCGACCAACAAAAAGCAACTTACTACAAAAAGTACTACAGCGCCATCTATGACACGACGGAAGAACTAACATCAATTTCCTACATCTCACATGCAAAATTTACATCGACTTTAGAGTATATAGAAAAACCCGACTAGAACTGTTGGGCAGTTGCCCGCCAGACATAACACCTGTCTGGTAGGAGGATCCTCCCTTTTCAATGGAGTATTGAGGAACTTTACACCGTGTTCCTCATACCCCTAAACTTTAGTAATAAGGTATCGATATCGATACTATGTGTGAAATATATAGTTCACACATAGTATGCTACTATACTTTATAGAATTGTTGTACTCGACATGTGAACTAATTTATTTTAAAGATCTTGTAAAACACATGTGATATGCAATAAATGATTGAAAGGAATTGGCTTCGCCCGCGTGGAGTTCGGTAGGTAACTGGCCCACTGGACAGAAAACAGACAGTTATTGTGTCCCTGTAGGACACAATAACTGTCTGTGTGCCAAATTCCATTCAAATCTGTGCTGTAATTTTTGCTTGAAAGAGTAACAAACTTTCGCATTTATAACATTCGATTTCGATTGATTCAAAACTTGAAAGAAAGAAAGAAAAATTGTTTATTGGTACATGCCACAAGTACACGCAATCTAAAAAACCGGCCAAGTGCGAGTCTTACTCGCACACAGGTTTCCATAGCTCCAAACAATATAATAACAATATTTTGAACTGTCATTCATTAGTTAGTAGTATTAGTTAGTAAACATCCACTCAACCGCAAAACTAAATTGGTTTTTCATAGTGTGTTAATGAAAAACAAAGTTACTGCTGCAGTTTGATGAAAAAGTCCCATATCTCAAAAACTGAACATCATATCTTATTGAAACCAATTTTCGTTGATAGTTTTTTTTACCTTCTACAATCCTAAATATTTTCAGAATTTTCCTCCTCTTAATTTAGAAATTAGAGGGGGGGGACACACATTTTACCACTTTGGAAGCGGCTCTAGCGCAAACTATTCAGTTTAGAAAAACATGATATTAGTAACCTCAATATCATTTTTGAAGACCTATCCATAGATACCCCATAAGCATGGGTTTGATGAAAAAAAAAATTTTGGTTTTTAGTTCTATGTATGGAACCCCAAAATTTAGTGTCTTTTTTCTATTTTTGTGTGAAAATGTTAATGCGGTTCACAAAATACATCTACTCACCAAGGTTCAACAGTATAGTTCTTATAGTTTCGGAGATAAGTGGCTGTGACATACGGACGGACGGACAGACAGACAGACAGACAGACAGACAGACAGACAGACAGACATGACGAATCTATAAGGGTTCCGTTTTTTGCCATTCGGCTACGGAACCCTAAAATATATAAAAAAAAACTTAAATTTAAACAATAAATATTGTGTGACTCGCGGCTGCACCAATTAGGCCCAGTTCAGCAAAATGCCGGACAACTAGTGCCCGACGCTGGTGTTCAACTGAACCTAAATGATGAGTGTGCGGATGTCAGTAAGTAACAGTCTTTTTAAAATTATTGTGTACAATATGATTGTGCACGACAGTAACTAGCCTGCTTAAAATGCTTATACTTAGTTAATTTAGATACTATAGTTATATTTGTTTAGGGTTAGTTCTAAGAACTTTGAAATTGTATAAAGTCTCAAAAATATCTTTCTCTTTAAAATAAATCGCGATGTCATTCTATGCAGAAAAATCTTAACACCGCGATTCAGAAATGTGACGTCATGGCACAACGCCACCTGTTACTGAGTAGCAAAATTAATTTAACAAAAGATAGTAATAAGGTTTGTTATGCCTACCAAAATGTTTACAACCAATCGTGAGCTTGGACGCGAGTTTGCCCTTTATATGTGTGGGTAATTAGGGTCCGCTGGCCAGCAAAAATGTAATCTTAATAAAGGATTTGAAGGAGTGTGAGTCAAAATACCCGATATTGAGCCTGCACTTTTTTAAGTGTGTGTGAGCGCACGGTCCGCAACGGTCGGCCACCGAATGTTCCAGAAACAATAAGTTATAAAAGAGGACGCGCCAATCACGTAACCTACTGGTTACGTGATTGGCGCGTAATTGTAAAGTCTAGAAGATCACTATGTCCGTTTGGCTCCGTAAAATTAGGGTATTTTAATTCAGTCTCAATCGCTTACAGTAATTAAAGACTTGTTTTATTAAAGTACTTATTCCTAAAAAGAACCCCTCTCTTGGGAGTTCCCAGTGACCTGCTAGCTGCTACGTATGTATACAGTCCACTCGCTGCACATTCTGGTCCTTCGCAGCCAAATCTTTAAGTAAGTACATCCAGCAGGATGATGACACGCAGCCGTAGCAGAGACCCCAAGAGAGAACCGGCCCAGCAAGAGCCGTCAGCGACCGCCGAGCCGGGTGCCAGCGAGCCGGCGGCACCAGAGACCGGCACGGGCCTGGTCACTGAAATGGACACAGGCAGCAGATCTACGCAGAATACGACTACTGGTTCACATAGTACGCTCAAGCCTGGCGACACCAGGTCACGCCGCTCTACAGCATCAAAGCACAAGCGCCTCGCGGAGCTCAAGGCTACAGAGCGGCTGGCTGAAATGAAAGTGAAGCAGGCGCAGGCAGAGCGAGAGCTGCAAGAAATACAGTTGCAGCGAGTCAGAGCCGAAGCTGACTCAAGTGAGGAAGACGACGTGGTGGACGACCTCGCCTCCGTAAGGATTGGAACGTGGCTAGCGCAACCGGCGCCGCCACCCGGAGATGAGGCTCGACCGCCGCCACACGACGTCAGTGGCGAAAGGACAGGCAGGGACACAGCGAGGGACACCGGCGCCGCAGGCGCTCAACCGCTGTGGGACGACGGCCACGAACAAAGTGTACGTAAGCAATTAAGTGCGAAAATAAACAAGGGCAATATCGCGAGTGATAAAGTGTTACACGGTTACGAAGTGAGTGAGAAATTGATAGACGTGGGGACGCTCGCCGCGGCCCTAGCACAGGCCGCGCGCAGCTCAAGGGAGCCCCCCAAGTACATACAGCAGCTACCAATCTTCGATGGAAAACCCGGTGAGTGGACAGCTTTTAAGGCCGCGTATTGTGACTCACTAACATATTTTTCCTGTGTAGAAAATATTGCTAGAATTAGGACAAGCCTCAGAGGCGTCGCAAAGGAAGCTGTAGGTTGTCTATTATTTAGTCAGTCTGACCCTCAGGTCATTGTAGACGCATTGGAAAGACGTTTCGGTAGGCCCGAAGCCTTGATTATAGCCGAATTAGATAAAATAAAGTCATTACCTAAATTAAATGATAATCCTAGGGACATATGTATATTCGCTAGCCGTATAGCAAATACGGTGGGTACGGTAGAAGCATTGAAAAGAATACAGTATTTACATAGCCCTGAAATGTCGCGTTGTATAATTGAAAAACTAACGCCGATACTAAGAAACAAGTGGTATGATTATGCGGCAAATAAAAAGACTGAAGATATTCCTGAGTTGAAGCGCTTATCTATGTTTATGAATGAAGAGGCTGATAAGTGTTGCGCGTACGCACAGCCCGAACAAGACAATGGCGACGCTAACAGTACTCGACACCGGCGCAGAGTAGAGCGCTCGTTTAACGTAAATACGGAAACAACAAAAGAGCGATGCCCGGCGTGTACGCAACACGGGCACAAATTACCAGACTGTTATAAATATAAACAGCTAGACATAGACGCACGTTGGGAAATAGCAAAAAAATCCAACATGTGTTTTAGATGTCTACGAAACAAGCATAGAAGGTTTACGTGCAAAGCACCTATTTGTGAAATAAAAGAATGCAAAATGAAACATCACAAACTTTTACATAAAGAGCGTAAAGTGGAGGCGACACACAATAATGTAGTGACGTTATCGCCATCGCCACCGGCGCCGGCACCTGTTATCACACACGAAGCCGTTACGTCCACGCGGGAAACAGTATCTGCGATATCGCCTAAGAATCGCCGCGCTTATTTAAAAATTGTACCTGTCATACTGACCGGTCCACATACAAGTATAAACACATACGCTTTGTTAGATGATGGAAGTACAGTCACCTTGTTAGACGCGTCAATAGCAGACGTCCTAGGTGCAGATGGGCCAGCCAAACCTATGTGGATACAAGGCGTAGGCACGGAGGTCAAGCATGAGAATAGCCGAACCGTGAGCTTCCACATTCAAGGCAAGCACCATAGCGAGCCACATATAATAGAGGCGGCGCGCACCGTAAATAGGCTTGAAATTATGGCGCAAACTGTACATACCGAGGACATTATTAATTGTAGACATTTGAACGACATTCACAGCACTCTTGTATATGAACACGCGCAGCCAATGATTTTAATAGGCCAAGATAACTGGCATTTGTTGGTAGCCACAGAAACACGAACAGGCGCGCGTGATCAACCAGTAGCATCGTACACAAAGCTTGGATGGGTATTGCATGGATGTCAGTACTCTGTAAATAAAGTTATAGCTACTTTTTGCGGCAACATTAAAATAAAGGAAAATCTGGAACCAATCGAAGAAAGCATGAGAAACTTTTTCAAATTAGAATCACTATGCATAGAACCTAGGATACCTAGAGATGACCCGCAACAGAGAGCCTTAGACATACTAGAACAGAAGAGTCGACGATTACCCGATGGCAGCTTTGAGACCGGACTATTGTGGAAACAAGAGGTACCTAAAATACCAAACAACTACCTAGGTGCCCTAAAGCGGCTAGAAAATCTAGAACGGCGCCTAGATAAGGACGAGAACCTCAAGACCCAGTACTTGCAGCGCCTTGAAAATCTATTTAACTCTATTTAACTCAGGCTATGCAGAAAAGGCACCCGATACATCCACAATTAACAAAACCTGGTACCTACCTCACTTTCCAGTGGTTAACCCAGCCAAGCCACATAAGCCGCCACGTCTCGTACACGATGCAGCAGCAAAGACAGCGGGTCTATGCCTAAACGACCTACTTCTGTCGGGACCTGACTTGTTAAAATCGTTGCCCGGTATTTTAATGCGTTTCCGTCAAAATAAAATAGCTGTGTCAGCAGATATTAAGGAAATGTTTATGAGAATAAAGATAAGAGAAGATGATCGTGATGCATTGAGATTTTTATGGCGTGGTGAGCAACGGAATGGAGACCCAGACGAATATCGAATGACATCTGTTATTTTTGGCGCGACGTCATCCCCATGTACAGCGCTATATATAAAGGATCGCAATGCTAGCGACTTTGCCGACAGATACCCAGCCGCGGCGTCAGCAATAGTAAACAATCATTATATGGATGATTATCTTCAGAGTTTTCCCAGCGAAGAGGAAGCCAAGAAAATAACAACGCAAGTAGATAACATTCATAAAAAAGCCAACTTTGTTTTATGTGGTTGGATTTCAAACAACAAAAATGTGTTGAACAATAAACTCGCGCCTTCACAAGAAATAAAAGTACTAGGCGGGGACGACACCGAGAAAGCCCTAGGAATACGATGGGATACTAGGACAGATTGTTTTATATTTAGAATCGTAAAAACAGTAAACTTCAAACCAATACCCGCTACTTAAAATCTACGCGCCAAAGAACAATGGGTCAAGGGCTCACAAAGCGAGAGCTGCACAAAGAAAATTGCTGCCATAAAAACCAACAAAGCGGTGCCCGGCGACAGCCCATTATCCGTATTAAGTACATACCTAGACAACAGAGGTGTTTTACGTTTGCGCGGGAGAATCACAGCGGTACAAGACGTAAATGAAGAAATAAAAAACCCTATAATACTCGAGGGTAAGAACAGATATACGAAGCTATACATAGCTCATGTGCATGAAAGTTTACATCATGGCGGAACCGAGATAACGGTAAACGAGTTAAGACAGCGTGTTTGGATAACGAGACTGCGTCCGTCTGTAAAGAATGTTTTAAAGAGCTGTTTATATTGTAGAATAAAGAAGGCAAAGCCAGCCAATCCCTCTACGGGAAACTTACCGTACCCCCGTTTAGCTCATCATGTACGACCTTTTACTTTTACTGGTTTAGATTATTTCGGCCCCATATCTGTTACTGTAGGTAGACACAAAGAAAAAAGATATGGAGCTTTATTTACATGCCTTACTTGTAGAGCTATACATATAGAGATAGCAAATTCACTTAGTGCAGATTCAGCTATCGCCGCTCTCAGGCGATTTATAGGTAGGAGAGGTTGTCCAAAAGAAATATGGAGTGACAACGCTACTTGTTTCAAAGCGGCTGATAGGGAACTAGGATAAAGCACCTTAAGTGCTTAAGGTAGTGAGTCCAATGCGCGGTCCATAAGCTGGAGATACATACCTCCCGCGTCACCATTCATGGGCGGTGCATGGGAGAGGATGGTGAGGGCAGTCAAGGAAGCACTGTACGTCACACTAAAAGAAGTTCACCCATCAGACGAGACCCTCGCTACGCTGCTCGTAGAAGTAGAAAATACGGTGAACTCCAGGCCACTCACGCATGTCAACGTGGCACCTGATGAGCCCGAAGCCTTAACGCCTAACCACATACTGATCGGCCCTAACTCACATGTACCCTCACCGGGTAATTTCACCGATGCCGACGTCACAGCACGACAACAATGGCGACGCGCCCAGGCACTAGCAGACGTCTTCTGGCGAAGATGGGTACGTGAATACCTACCGCTCTTACAAAACCGGCGGGAGCCCTACGGTAGAGGCACACCACCCAAGGTCGGAGACGTCGTTGTAATCTGTGACCCCAACCTCCCACGTAACACGTGGCCCAAGGGAAGGGTAACGAAGGTGTTGCCAGGCGCAGACGGTGAGGTACGAGTAGTAGACGTGATGACCAAAGGTCACGTACTTCGAAGACCATCGAAGCGGATTGTCGTGCTCCCCACGGAGTCGCCTTACGGCGACGGCGGGAGAAATGTGCACGACAGTAACTAGCCTGCTTAAAATGCTTATACTTAGTTAATTTAGATACTATAGTTATATTTGTTTAGAGTTAGTTCTAAGAACTTTGAAATTGTATAAAGTCTCAAAAATATCTTTCTCTCGCGAGAAATCGCTACGCCCCCGTAGAGGGGCGCGGCTGGCGGGATATGGGTACTACCCTTTCCCCGCGGTATCATAACCTGTGCCCGTAAATACGGGCACCTCATTTGATGGCCTGTATAGGCATGGTTGGGGCGAGCGCGTGTAAAGTGCGCGACTCGCCATTGTGTAGTTGTCATTTTGTCCGGTAGGAGGCGCCAGCGGCGCTGGGCGCTGCGCGCTTAGCTACGGTGAAACTTTACCGTAGCGAGCGCCGCTTTCTTCACGCCACCTCGGCGGTCTGTCACCGCCAGGTGAGACCTCCGGTTGCCCGGAGGAGGCCCAGCGGATGACGACCAGCGACAGAGGTGACTTTGTTGGCGCATCCTACCGCTGAGGATGTTGGCCCCCGTCTGCCGACGCTTTCAGAGCTAGCCGATCGCGCTGCAGACTAGGGGCCGTAGTGAATGAGTTTGAGCGGCAATGTACTGTGTAACGCCGCTCATGTAAGCGAACGAATAGCTGGCCCGCGCCGCTCCTTCGTCGCGTGAGTTAGGATGAATGTTGAGTAATGGTTGTCTGTTCGTGCGCGTCGCGCCTATATTAACTTAGAACGCGACGTGCATCGAATGTATTTTATGTGTGTGGAGTCGTATTGTTTGGGTAGGTCGCGTGTAGACTGGTACGACCTACCCGGGGGAGTCAGTCCGGGGGGGGGGAAGTCACGTCCGCAGGCACTAGGTCGCGCGGGAGGCGACGTGTGCGCCCGGCGCGCCCCGCGTCCGGCGGGCGCGTGTGCCACGGCGCTATCTGTGACAGATGGGGCCAGGCAGAGGCGTCGGCACGCGAGAACATGTTGGACGCGAGGCGGCTACAAAAGTCGTCCAGGCTCTCAATCTTCATGTCCCGCTGTATGGTGGCGTTCCTCACGAAGCGAGGTGCGGCGACGATGGCCCGCAGCGCAAGGCTTTGTTGCGCGCGGAGAGATTTCTTAGTGGTCTCGCTCGTGAGGGCGAGCCACGCTGGGGCGGCGTACGTGATGAGAGGGCGGATGTACGTTTTGTACACGCCCAGCTTGGCACGCAGCGGGAGGCGAGACGAGAGCACTGGACGGAGCTGGAAGCGGGCATTCCGGCATTTCGCTATTGTGCTACGGACGTGACTTACCATAGATAGCCGACGGTCGATGGTGACACCCAGGTACTTGGCCCGGGGCGACCATGCGACGTCGACTCCTTGCAGTGTTAGGGGTGGTGGGAGCTTCTGCGTGCCGCCGGTTACCAGCGCCTGCGTCTTACCCACGTTCACCGACAACCTCCACTTGGACAACCAGTCTGGGAGTAGGTCGAGCACGCGCTGCATCTTGACGGCCGCGTGCCGCGCGTTAAGCGATGTCGCTATGTACGCGGCGTCGTCGGCGTACAGCGCGAGCGTGGTGTCAGTAGTAGTAGGGATGTCGTCGGTGTAACATGAGTAACAGTGCGGCGAGACGCAGCTGCCTTGCGGCACTCCTGCGGCTATCGAGCGGGCGCCCGATAGCGCTCCGTCGACCACCACCCTGAATGTCCTATTACACAGGAAGGAGGAAACCACCCTTACCAGGCGACGGGGCGTGCCGGCCTGTGCCATCTTGTACAACAAGCCGGCATGCCAGACCCGATCAAACGCCTTTTCCATGTCGAGGAATACTGCTACTGCTTGCTCTTTTTTATTGAGAGCCGCGGCGAGCAGATGCAGTACCCTCGACAACTGGAGCGTCGTGGAGTGTTCGGACCGAAACCCAAACTGCTCCGCACATGGTGTGAAATGTTGCCTCAGGTGTCGCAGCAGGAGTTGCTCAAACACCTTGGAGGTAGTGGAGAGAAGAGTAATGGGCCGATAGCTCTCCGGCTTCAGCACATTCTTGTTCGCCTTGGGCAGCATTATAACGCGCCCTTCCTTCCACGAGTTCGGGAAGGCGCCCGTGCGCAGTATGCCCGTGTACAGGCGCGCCAGCGCCGCTACCGTGCGGTAGGGCAGGTGGCGCAGCGCTGTGTTGGTCACACCGTCGGCCCCGGGCGCCTTCTTTAACTTCGTTTTAAGAATGGCGCGTCTGACCGCGCAAGGCGAGAAGAAGATTGGCTCCTCTTCGGAGGCTATCGGCGTCGAGAAGTACTCTCCAAGGTGCCTCTCGACTGCTGCGATGTGCTCGGTGTTGGCAGTCGGGTTCGGTACGAATTGACGCTCCAGGTGCTCGGCGAAGATCTCCGCGCGGTCTGGCGCGGTATATCTTGGTGCCCCGTCGCTGTGGAGTAGCGGACGTACCGGGGCTGGGGTATTCGTCAGCTGACGACACAGCTTGTGCAGTGACGCCCAGTCTCCTTCTGCGGCGTCAATACACTCCTCCCAGCCCTCGGCGTTGAACTCCTGAAGCTTGGCCCTTACCTTCTCCGCGTGGCGGTTGAGGTCGCGTTTGTCGCGCGGGCAGCCTGACGCTTGCCACCGCCTGCGGAGGCGCCGCCTATGGGCAACCATCTGCTGGAGGTGGATGGGCAGAGGCTTGTAAAGAGGCCCCTGCGGCTGCGTGATAGTAATAGTCGCCTCATCATAGGCGCGCCTAATGCAGGCGGTGATTTCGTCGGCTAGCCCGTCGACGTCCGCGGCGGTGGCGATGGGCCAAGCTGGAGTGGTGGTTTCCATCACTTCCACGAACTTTGTCCAGTCCGTTTTTCGACGTGGCGCTGGAGGAGATAGTCTCGTTGGCATTCCGGACAGGACGACGAGCACAGGTTGATGATCCGACTGAAACTCGTCGTCTATAACTTGTTGGGCGATCTGGCCTCCCAGGCCCCTGTGGATAATGATGTCCAGTACATCAGGTTGGTGATTCTGGCTTCCTGGATAGTGGGTGGGCGTTTGTGGGCCGGACACCATGTATCCACGGGCCTCTGCATCTGCGAAGAGCCGCCTCCCCCCGGTATTCGTGCACCGACTGTTCCAAGCCGGGTTTTTAAGATTCATGTCGCCGGCGAGGATTGTCGCGTGCGGCGATTGAAAGAGTAGCGCCCGGAGCTCCGCAACGTCAAGCTGGGCCCCGGGCGGGCAGTAGCACGAGTAGATGTCAATATCCTCGCCAGCGACGTGCAGCTGGGCACCTAGTGCGTAGAAAGTGCCCAGTGACGTCGGAGGGAGTGGCTGGTGCACGACTCTCCGTCTTATCAACACCGCCAGACCGCGGTAGATTATGCCAGACGGAGACTTCTCATCCTTCCTGTAAATGACGTATCCTGGGAACTTGGGCCTGTCAGCAGGCCCCAGGAGCGTTTCACTGATGAGCGCCACGTCGATGCGTTGTTCCCTGAGGAGGAGGCGGAGTGGGGCAACCTTATTCCTGAGGCCGCGGGCATTCCAATGCAATATCCTCAACGGGCTATCCATGGAATAGTTGTAAAAGCTGTGCGAGCCCGTCGAGGATAACTAGCTCCGCGTCCTCGCCCTGCCTTATGGCCTTGATGAGGTCCATTAGGAGGTTGATGGCGCAGGCGGTTATCTCCCTTGTTGGGACGGCGCGACGCTGTTGTCGGTCTCTATCTCGGGCGCCGGCTTGCGGCTGGGCAGTGCTAGTCGCCGCCGCTGTTTGAACGGCGGCTATAGCCGTGTCTGTGGGTGGGGCGGGTTTTCCCGCCCGCTTCCCCTTCTTCTTGCCGGCGCCTATAGCAGCGTCGGTTGGTACGGCGTTCTTGGCCGTCGTGGGCGCCTGAGTCGACGCCTGCGCCGGTACTGGGCCTGGATCTGGCCTGGGTTGCGGCGCGGGAGACTGAGGCTTTTTACCCCTCTTCTTCTTCTTCCCGCGCGGCCTCTTCCTCCGCCTCGAGGCGGGAGCGTCTTGATTGGTGTTGTTGGGCCCATTCGCTGTCGCCATGAGCGACACGCTAGGGGCCTCATGGTCCTCTGCGTTGGGTTCTTTGACGGCTCTATCTCGTCGTTGCTGCGACATGGCGACAGTGCCCGCTCTCTTGTTCCGGAGCTCTCTCCGGAACACGGGGCACCCGCTGCTGGACGCCGGATGGCCACCTGCACAATTCACGCAAGTGGCCGTCTCAGTCCGTGGGCGTGGGCAGTCTCGGGCTGCGTGGTCGAGTCCGCAACGCACGCATGCGAGCGGGCGGTGACATTGGTGCGAGCTATGACGGAATTGCTGGCACCGATGGCACTGGGCGGGCCCTTTCTTGCTCCGCCAGGCGTCAATACGGACACCACGCATGCACATGAGCACGGTGATGTCGTAAATGGTCCTTATTTCTGGCTGCCTCTTGAGGACTACGTAGAATAAACAACCGGGTCGTCCGCCGCGCGCTCTTATATTGCGGACGTACTCCGGTTCGTACCCTAGAGTCCTCAACTCCTCTTCAATGTCAGCAGGGTCGGTGTCGGCCGGCAGCCCCCGTATGGCTACCTTGAGGCTACGCTCCGCTGGTAACGAGTAAGAGAACCAGCTTAGGCCCTCCGACTTTTCCAGGTCAGAGAGGTACCTCTGTACCACCCTGTACTCGTCCTCCGTTTCAGGCATGAAACGGATTCCGCCCTGATAAGGACGAGCATTAGGAGGGTGGCCCAGTTTGGCCCTCACGGCCCTAAAGTGGAGCGCCCAATTTGGCATCTTCTCCACCACCAGCGGCGGGTAGCGCGGCCGGTCTCTTTCCCTCTTCCTGGCAGCTGCTTCCGCGCTCGCGCCTTGGGCAGGAGCTGCGGCGGCGGCTGTCGTACTCGGGGTTGCTGTAGCGTCGCTTGAGATGGGTACGCGTACGGTTGTTTGTCCGGTGGGCGAACGGCGGGCCGCCTCGGCGAACGTCGGTGACCCGACCCCGGCTCTACCACGCGGTTCACGCTGTGGGAGCGGGGAGTCGGGGCAGATGCGCTTCGCCTCTTCAGCGGCCTCGTCGTCGGAGCTGCGAGGGCGGCGTTGGGCACGGGTTTCTAAGGAAAACTCGTACCCGAACGCCACATCGTCGGGTGTCATAGTAAGTGAGGTAGGGGCACCTACCTCTGTATCATCTTCGTCCATGTCGCTTTCGTCTGCTGAGAAGCACGGCGACCTGGGCGCGGGCGAATCTTGTGCGGCGCTGCGCGGTGGGGGCGGCGACATCGGTCCCTGCACGCTCGACGCTGCGGCGGCTGAGCCTGCCAGCACACGGTGGGGTGCGGGTGATGCGGTGCGCCCTGCTCCGGGAGCGGCGGCGGCGGCGGTTGGTCGTGCGTGCGCGGACGAGCGCGCAGCGGGGCGCGACGCGGCGGGCATGACCGAGGTAGTAGCGGCGGTGGTGGGACGCGCGGGGCGCGTGTTTGCGGCGCGAGGTGCATGTGTCGCGGTCGCCCTATCCCCCTGCGCGTCGGGGCGCAGGGCGGGGGCGACAGCGCGAACAGCTGGTGCGCGGCTACTGGGGCCAGGAGGGCCTGGGGTCAGCGTCGGTACGGGACGGAACGCCGGCGGTCTAACTGGTACCGCCGGGGCACGTACGGATGGCGGAGTGGTTAGGCTTCCAGGGCTGCGTCGGGGTATTGGAGAAGGCGGCGAGGCCGGAAATGGTCTTCTTCCCTCAGTGCCTGCAACGGCAGTGGATGCAGCTTCGGGCGTCGGGCTCCTGATGGACGGTAGCGACGACGTCCGGTCCCCCATGGGGTTTGATGTAGGCGGCGACTTTTTCGGCATCGTATAGGAGTGGCCGACCGCAACCGCTACGGTGCAACTGCACCGGGCAGCTCGGGGGCACCCGCTGTGCACTCACAGGCACTAGGTACCCATGGGTACCCAACGGGCACCTTACCGTAAATAAAATAAAAAGTTCGGTTCGGGCGGTACCGCTGAAATAATTTTTAGGCTCCTACCCTCAGCTTTATTAATTTTTCTGGGACGTCGACCAATCACCGGCCTGCGCCAGAGGTGGCGCAGGGGACTTCGCTGGCGGCCTACGGAGGCCTGCTCGAGCGATGACGGTCAAAGATCGCGGCGCACTAAAAACTTTTTCGGCAGTGGAGAGGCCACTAGCCAATCCAATATCTTTCTCTTTAAAATAAATCGCGATGTCATTCTATGCAGAAAAATCTTAACACCGCGATTCAGAAATGTGACGTCATGGCACAACGCCACCTGTTACTGAGTAGCAAAATTAATTTAACAAAAGATAGTAATAAGGTTTGTTATGCCTACCAAAATGTTTACAACCAATCGTGAGCTTGGACGCGAGTTTGCCCTTTATATGTGTGGGTAATTAGGGTCCGCTGGCCAGCAAAAATGTAATCTTAATAAAGGATTTGAAGGAGTGTGAGTCAAAATACCCGATATTGAGCCTGCACTTTTTTAAGTGTGTGTGAGCGCACGGTCCGCAACGGTCGGCCACCGAATGTTCCAGAAACAATAAGTTATAAAAGAGGACGCGCCAATCACTAAGTAACCACTCGCCGCCTGACCGCCGTCGCGAACGGACGTGCCGCTACCTGCTCGCATTTCCGCTCGCTATCAGTGTGCGTCATCGGTTCGTCACTTCCCAGTGTCGTGACGTCATCAGTAGTCTCTCGACTACACCCCCGAACAATTGCTGTCTTTTTATTAAGACAACACTTGCTCATTTTGCTTCGGATATTATTCCGACTTAACTTCCTTTGCCCCATCAGGGAAAAGTCCTCAGTTTCGAGGTTCTTGGTGGAAACCTTACGGTGCCAACGAAACCAAGAGGGTGGTGACCCAATCCTACCCGCCAAACCCCTTCAGGGCCCGGCACTCCATTGGCATCGGGAGCCAGAATCTTGGCCTTGGGGGCTACCCTAGTCAAGCCTGGTCTAGAAACACTAGTTAAATCTGACTTCGTTCACAGCAGTCACCTAGTGTCGGTTGGGAGTGTCTACCCCTTCGCACTAGAGGCCCCTTGGGGCGTAGGGCCCTGTCGCACAATAAGACTGGCGTCAGGTTCACAAGCTTAGGGCACACCAGTAGGTACTCACCTCCCTGTCATTGCACACCCGACAGAGAGGCCACACACCCCCGGGCCCACCCACCCGGGGAGTTAGGTTGTTAGGCTGTTAGGCGCGGAGCTTCACTCAATGTTTGCTAAATTTTAAATTTTAACCGACATAATGTCGTCCTTAGACGAGAAGGAAAAAGCGCTGTTGAGTTTTTTCTTCCGCGTCTTCACGACCGACCCAAATTTTGAAAAATATGGGTCGGAAATTGCTGCCATTCAGCAAACCAGCGATACCGTCACTGACTTCAGTGACGCGCTCGACAGCCCTTTGTCGCCGCCGCCTGCCGACAGAGGCTTACCGCCAGCCGTTGCCGCCGCGATTAAGGCTACTCCAAGACCCAAAGTTGTGAAACCCATTGTTTCACAAACAAAGGTCCAGCCCGCACCTGCGTCCATTGTTCCCGTTTCTGGGAACATGGGCAAAAGCTCACCGCCAGTCGTCGCCGCCGCGATTCCGGCTAATCCCGAACCCATTGTTTCGCAAACAATGGATCAGTCCGCACCTGCGTCTATTGTTCCCATTTCGGAGAAAATGGACACAACCGTACCAATCTCCGACTCGGAATCGGTTATAGATTCCTGCTCTGCTTCCTCGTCCTCAGAAGACGACTACCAAGTCGTCGGAAAGGGCAAGAGGAAGAAGGGCAAAAACTCGCAGGCCGCCATGGCCAAAAAGTTAGTCGCGCTCCCTCTAATCCCCTCTCCCGAGGCGTCCCGTCCCACCTCCCCGGTCCCCGCACCAAAGTCCGCCGCTGCTCATACCAGCAGGCCAACAAGCCCTAAGGCTAACTCTTCAGCCGCTTCTTCAAAGAAGCTGAAGCCCCCTCCCCCGTTGTTCATTCAGGACAAAGGGAAATGGACAGATGTGTCCAAAATGTGTAATGAGCGCCGCATTCAATATACAAGCGCAAAAAGCACACAGCAGGGGATCAAAGTGGTGGTCCCTACAACCACCGACTTCAGGGAACTAACCCGTCAGTTAATCGGAAGGCGCATAGCCTTCCACACCTACTCTCTCCCAGAGGAGAAGCCCACCCGCGTGGTGATCAGGCGGATCCCGAAGGAAATCCCCACGGAGGACATCCTCAATGACCTCCTAGGCCAGGACATCCCGGTCGCAGCCGTCCACCGCCTTCATAAGGCGAGAGGCGGAGACCTTTACGATATGGTACTGGTCATCTGTGACCCAGTAGAAGGTCACCACCCGATCTTCAAAGTGAAGTCGGTTTGCTCCCTGTCAGGCATCTCAATAGAGAAGCCCTACCGCTCAAGCGTAGTCGGACAGTGTCATCGCTGTCAGATGTACGGTCACAGCCAAGCCAACTGCCATGCGCCACACAGATGCGTAAAGTGTCTAGGCGACCATGGCACGGCAGACTGCCCCCGTCCCAAAGACAAGTCGCTTTGCACGGAGCCACCGAGCTGTGTGCTTTGCGGCCAGTCGGGCCACACGGCCAACTACCGCGGCTGCTCAAAAGCCCCCAAAGGCTCCTCCTCTAACCTGGTGAAGCGTGCAAGCGCCCGCCAACAAAGAGAAAGCCCATCGGTGAGGCTACCCTCTGCCCAGATGCCGGAGAGACTCAGCCCTCAGAGGCCCTCTCCCTGGACCACGCTAAACCACCAGAAAGCCTTCCCGGCTCTCAGTAAAGTAAAGTCCAGCCCCATCCCCGGGCTTTCAGATGCCCCTGTCCCCACTCCCGCGGCCCGGGCAAGCGCACCGGCGCCCGCTCGTCCCACGCCACCCGGCCCCGCGGCCGTGGACCCCTCTCATAACGTAATTTTAGAATCGCTAGCAGAGTTAGTCACCCCCGAAGCAGACCGCATGGCGGCTGATCTCAGGGCGGCTAACACTGGTGGCGATAAACTTAAAATTATCCTCAAGTCCCTACTCAAGTTAGGCGACCTCCTCCGCAACCTTAACCTCGACTAACTCCAATGGATAATACGAGATTAACGTGCACCAAACCCCGATCCCTAAAATTAGGGTACTTTAATGCCAATGGCATTAGAGGCCAGCGTGATGAGATCGCCACCTTCCTCCGCGACCATCAAATTGATATACTCCTCGTACAGGAGACCTTCCTCAAGCCCAGTCACCGCGATCCGAGAATTGCCAACTATCGCATAGTTCGCAACGATCGGTCACGTTGCCACAAGGGCGGGACTCTAATCTATTATAGAAAAGAACTGCATTGCATCCCGTTAGATCCCCCTCCCATGGAGTCTCTACTCGAGACCTCAGTGTGTCGACTAGGCATGACCGGCCATCAACCGATCACTATCGCCTCTGCGTACATCCCTCCCGGCGGCACGTCCGAGGAGCACACTCTGTTCACCAAAGACCTTGCCGTCCTCTTCGGCTTGAGCGACTCCGTTATCATAGCGGGCGACCTCAACGCCAAACACCCCGCCTGGAACAGCACGACGACCTCTGCCAGAGGACGTCACTTGTATAACCTGGGCGAGTCCCTCAACTTCGATCCCATCGCTCCTATGGAGCACACTCACTATCCCCACGACCCCGACCAACGTTCGGACGTTCTCGACATAGCGCTTCTCAAGAATGTCAACCTTAAGTTGCATTCCATCGAGACTTTACATGAGCTTAACTCAGATCATCGACCAGTGCTCATGCACTTAGTTCCTCGCTCGGGTCCTTCTGACCCCACCGTCGCCTCACCTGGAGGCCATCCCCGACCACATAGTCTCAGTCGCAGACACGACGGCCGCCATCAACTCGTTTACAGAACACGTGCAATCCGTACTGAAGGACTGCTCACGGGAAGTCCCAGCAATGAGCGATCAACGCTGGATACTACCCGCTGACATACGTGAACTGATAAACGAAAAGAACGCGGCCATCCGTGCCTACAGCAGCTTTCCCTGCGAGGCAAACAAAGCCCACATGCGTAATTTACAGCGTGCTGTAAAGGATCGCACCAGTGAGTTTCGTAATAATCAATGGGAAAAAACGCTAAGCGAACTCGAGCCTACCCACCTAGCCTTCTGGCAGCTGCAACGCAAGATGCGCTCCACCGAAGAGGCTTCGATGCCTCCCCTCACCCGTCCCGATAAGAGCGTCGCATTCGACGACTCTGAGAAGGCCGAATGCCTAGCCGACAGCCTGGAGACCCAGTGCTCCCCCAGCTTGCAACCAGTAGACAAGCGACATCTCGATGAGGTGAACGCATTCGTCGAACGTAAAGCCGCCCTGCCCCCCGAAGAAGACCCTGATGATCCTCTGCCTCCGGTCACAGCTGACGAAGTGCAAGACATCATTAACAAACTTCAACCGCGGAAAGCACCCGGCTCCGACGGAATCACCAATAGGGTGTTCAAACTCCTCCCCGCTCAGCTCGTCGTGTTAATGGCGGCCATCTTCAATGGCGCCCTGAGCAACAACGCGTTTCCCCAAATATGGAAAGAGGCCACTGTCATCGGTTTCGCCAAACCAGGCAAACCCAAGTCTGAGCCTTCGAGCTACAGACCTATCAGTCTCCTGAATGCACTCGGTAAAATCTACGAGAGACTTATGTATAAGCGACTCAAAGACTTCGCCGAGGCTAAGAGTCTCATCCCCAACGAACAGTTCGGCTTCAGGACCGGACACTCTTGCATTCAACAGGCCCACCGCATCGTAGAACACTTAAGCGCTGGCTTCCAGCGTGGAGCGATGACGGGTGTGTTGTTTTTCGACATAGCAAAGGCATTCGACAAAGTCTGGCACAACGGCTTATTATATAAGCTGTACAAACTGGGAGTGCCGGACCGTCTCGTGCTCATCTTACGAGACTTTTTGTCGGATCGCACCTTCCGCTATCGCATCGGGAAGGCACTGTCTTCCCCCCACCCCATTAGAGCCGGAGTCCCTCAGGGCTCCCCGCTCTCTCCCCTTATCTTTACGCTGTTCACCAGTGACATCCCCAAGAGCAAGAAGGCACAGCTAGCCCTGTTCGCGGACGACACGGCCATCTATTACACTGGCTATAGTCACGACGCTATTTACAGCACCCTCCAAACCTCAGCCAACGTCCTAGGCGCTTGGTTCCGGAAATGGAGAATCGAGGTGAACCCCGACAAGAGTCAGGCAGTTCTTTTCTTTAAACCGCGTAAAAATAAGCCACTCGCGCTCAGCCCGATCACTATGTATGGTAAGCCTATCCCTTGGGAGAAGCAAGCCAAATACTTAGGAGTCTTACTTGACAACCACCTGTCTTTCGCGGCGCACATCAAAGCAGCTCGCGACCGAGCTGCCTTTGCTATGGGTAGGCTTCATTTCATGATCTCGGCAAAAAGCAAATTGTCACTCAAGTGCAAGTTGCGCCTTTATACCGCGGTGATCCGCCCCATTATGACGTACGCTTGCGTCGTGTACGCTCACACTAAGCCTAAATACATCCATAGGATGCAAACCTTGCAGAACCGGTTCTTACGTAGAGTCACGGGAGCCCCTTTTTATGTCCGTAACGACCGTCTACACGTAGACCTTAGAATGCCCACCGTCCTTCAGTTTATGAAACGTCTTTCGAAGCGTTTCTTCGATAACGCCAGTAAACACCGTAATCCCCTGATCGCAGCGGCCGCCCGTTACGAACCCTCGCGCATTAGTACAGTACGCCGTCCTCGGCATACTCTCGTCACTCCCGATGATGCTATCACCCTCCTCCAGGAGAGTAGCAAAGAGACTAGCACTCTTAAAAAATTCAGACACAAACCGCCGTCTTTCCGACCTCGCCGTCGAGGTCCGTCGCGACGTCCCGGTCCATGCCCTCCCCGACCCTCGCTCGAGCCAGCCCGCGATGCTGTGCCAGTAGTTTTAAATCAGCCCCTAAATAATGATATCACTCAGATCCAGCCTGTCCCCATGCAGTCCTCCCCCAGCGACGCCCTGAGCCGAGGCTCGTACCCCACAGGGGGTGCCCTCAGCGTATAGTCGCTTAGTTTGTAAGTTTTTATGCCCTGGCTGGAGGCCTTACTCTTAAGGCACCCACAGGATAGTCCGGTTAAGCAGACGACAACCTCCTAGGTTGAACTGCGAGATGCCATTCATAAAAAAAAAAAAAAAAACACTAAGTAACCAGTAATAATTGTAAAGTCTAGAAGATCACTATGTCCGTTTGGCTCCGTAAAATTAGGGTATTTTAATTCAGTCTCAATCGCTTACAGTAATTAAAGACTTGTTTTATTAAAGTACTTATTCCTAAAAAGAACCCCTCTCTTGGGAGTTCCCAGTGACCTGCTAGCTGCTACGTATGTATACAGTCCACTCGCTGCACAATGATGAAATGATGTAGTGTATTATGAAAATAAAATAAGGTATCGACGGGACAACATTACAACACACATGACAACATTCTTCTTCTTAACTTTTTTTTGAGATCATAATTCATCATCATTTTAGCCGAAAGACTAGGAGGACATAAGCCTCCCCCAAGTGTCGCCTCATTGACATAACGGGGGGTTTCGCCGTAATCGCCACGCTTGGCAGGCGGGTTGGCGATCGCATTACGGTTGTTACAAAAGCACAGAGAACGCTGCTGCCCATTCTCTGGAAAGTTCCTTAGTCGCCTCTTACGACACCCATGGGAAGATATGGGATGCTGCTATTCTTTATGTCCGACACCATACAGACTTTTAGACTTTTTGAGATACACAATAATATTATAACAACAAAACTTGAACCCTTAACACAATAAATATGAAACTTGCTAAGACATCTCGACCTAGTGATATAAACAAATGCTTTGAGCTCGACCCACAGTCAACCCCTGTTTACACAGAGTCAGAAATTCCAGCGAATTAAGAAGTTTTGTCGTTCCCAACTTTTTGCAGACTTCGTTCACTGTGTTAACAGCAAACAAAGCTTTCCTACAAATTAGGTTTCTCCTGAAAATGCGAGATCTACATGAGTACCTTGGCAAAGATACCCACGTCCACAAGTTTTCTTTGTTCTATGTTATCGTTCTTAGTGTTCTTACCCTTTGGGTACGAAACTCAGAAAGATTTAAAATGAATAAAGTGTTTTTTAAATCACTCTGTTAAGGTAATCGCAAGATAGTTGTGAAAATATTATCTTTGCGAAAATCGTGGGTATCTCCGAAAAATACTTACCACCTCTACTGACGCAGGAAACTACAACCTGGAACAAGGCGGCAAACAGTATGCGGCAAACATGTGTGAACCATTTTTTGTTTTTATTTATGTTATCTTAGATGCACGTTAATTATTGTATGAAAACACATGTTTAAGCAAATTAATATATCTTATATTATCTTAAGGCTATTCTTGCGATTGCTGTCAGAAAAACCATGAAAATAAAACAATTAAATCAATAATTTGAATACGGAAAACACCGCGAGTAAACCGGAAGTAGGTTCCAGCATATTTTTTTTTAATAATATTTGACTTTAAAAAAATTAACAAGCTTCTGTTAATCTGAAAAGAAAAAGAAAAGCTTATTTATCAACATTGAACTCATAAACATTTTTTTGTGCCCGTGCTATTAACCGTTGAGGAGTTCTCTCGTTCGCCTTTCCGTAACATACATATACCCAATTACCTACATCGAGACAGATAAACAGAGCCAATGTCCTTGACCCCGGTTTTCACACAATGAACAGAGTCTGGGCAATATTGCCCGCTGCCGGTACAGACGCTTTATTGCTCACCTAACATGTTTATTGCGTGCTGACGTCATGTTCTAGCTTGTTGGGCGGAATGCAAGGTAAATATTAGTGTGTTATGTAACGTTCCTATTGCTGAGCTAGGCAAGTCTTATACGTATAAGTACTTTGACTCGTATGTTCCGCTTCTGAAAGAGGAAGGAGCTCGCGCCAAATAAAAGCATCCGCTCGGGTCGACTTGCCTGGGTTGATCCGTGGATGGGTGACCGCCCATCACACAGACTTTATTCCGTCAAAGAACTACGAATGTCAGCCGGCTGACATTCGTAGTTCTTTGACAGTCGTTACAGGTACTCAGTGGCCCGAAAGTCTGACAACCAGTCTTACCAAAGGGTATTGTACTACCCAGTACAAACTGGGTTGTGGAGATCAGATATACAGTCGCTTCATCTAATATATTGGTATTTACCTGCATCCGGTTAGACTGGAAGCCTAGGCTACAAAAGATTAGGCAGATGACGATGTTCCGCTTTTAAAGGTATGGTTTCCAAAAAAAATGACAGCACATGAAATCAAAAAACCCTGGAAGGATATACATTGACCATGTTGATCATGCTCCTCAGATGCGTAAGTACCTAGTAGCTAGTACTCGCAATCGGCGGGTCAAAACAAAGCGAATAGCCCTGCCATGTCTGAACGTGGATGAAGCCAAAGAAGCCGAAGAAGACTGTCAGGATCTTAAACGGCGTTCTTTAGTTTCTGTTTGCCATATAATACTTAAACCCGTATAAAGTAACGATTATCCAAGAAAGAGATAGCAATTCTCCTTGCTGAGCTTTTTAGAGAATTATAATTTATATTGTACGTGGATGAGGCTTACTTGTCTTTTATGATAAAAGCGTCCAATAAAATATCAAATTCAAATTCAAACTTTTATTTCAGACCATGGATCCAAATAGTGTTACTATGAACTTATCCTATGTTAGTAAATTAAAAAAATCACAAGATCTTAAAAATACACTTATTGACTACATGAACATGTGCACGCATATGTCTGCCAGCCCAGAGTTTAATAAAAAGGTCCGTCAACCTTATCCGCCAGTGTAGCTAAAATACTGTTAGGGCTACCCCAGGAGGCCTACCATGACCGTTAACAAAACAATCTTGTTGCAGGAACGTTTTGTTTCAAGCTTAAATTAATATTACTTTGTTTCATACCATGAGCTCTACAAAACAATCTTGTTTTACTCCTGCTAAAAGAACGAATGATTTATAAGATTTGTGTTTTCCCTGCAACAAGATTGTTGATGGAAGACACAATAAGCAATATAAACTGTATAGCGCTGTCTCTTTCTTAAAACCCCTCTGCTAGGTTGAAGTAGTGCTGCCAACCTAGTGGATTTTCCACTAAAACTGGTAGTTTTGACACCCCTTTTAGAGACGATATATTTTAGTGATAAGTGGTTTAAAATAATTCAATTTCAATGACTGAAAGTGCGATCACTCAACCGCTAGACCACGTTTCGGTATACTATACGGGGTGTATGGGACACCGACGCGAAAACGCTTACGACGTACTCAGTAGGTACATCATTCAGAACCCCCCTATAGAAAATTTTCATAGGTAATTTAAAAAAAAACTGCTGGGCCCTACTAAGACCTCTTAGAGCAGTCTTATTTTAACCTTACTTTGCGTTTTCGCACCATCACCTCAAATCAAATCATCTCTGCCTCAAATCTTGCGGGCAACGGGGCGGCAGCGGCGGCGGCGCGGGAGCGGCAGGATCTAATGCGTAAAATCAAATGGACCGGCCGGCGGGCCTTGAAAACAGCGACGCGGCAACGGGCAACGAGCGGTGCACTCAAGCGGAGATCGCCCGCGCCGCGCCGCCGCCGCCCCGCAGACTGCAAGATTCGAGGCAGAGGCCTGCTAGAATTAGCAATTTTGATGACGTCACCTCAAATAGTTCATTCAATTGGTACCATGACGTGTCTTTTGACACCCAGCAAGAATGTTTTTACGTCAAATTGCAGGAATGTTTGACAGTTAAAAAAAGTTGTTCCGAGACGACTTATATATTATTGTTGTACAAATTATACTTAAAAAATGTATTGTCGTGATATATATTGCATTAAAAACGTATTTATTTACGTGTGAGGGGTGTACTACACACCTTTGCAGAATCCTTCGAGAGGTACAGGCGTGATGTTATGGTGTGGTAAACTTGTCGATCGGATAGTATTTCTAGCAATATCAGTGCATCTTTATCATTATGATATCAGCCAAAAAACTACTGCTGCTGGACGTGGGCATGTCCCATGCATCGCTACATCGACCGATCTTGTAAATCTCGCATTCAGTGAATTCCCGCCACGTTTGCCAGGTCGCGGTTTTCGGAAGTGAACACAGATGGCAAAGGTACGCGAAAGTCGCGTCACTTGAGGCTTGTATAATTCAAATAAGACGAAATGTACCTACGCAATGGATGGATATTCAAAGTTAGAGCACAAAGCAGCTCATCAGGCAGGACTATGCCAAATTGTGTGTGATAAACTGATACCTAATAATAGTTTGTATCTACGTCCTAAACAATGTTGTGAAAATTGTACTGTTGCTATAACTTGTATTGCTGGAGAATCAATAAACCTTTACTATTATACCTGTGTTTGTTTGCATGCTTGTACATAACGGTGCTGAATACTGTGATGATATATATGTTATGATGATAACTAATTAAACCATTAGCATCCACAAGATTAATGACGTGTGTCTGTATTACAACATAAAGAAGTCATGTGTTGTTGATATAGATTATAACCAGTGTTACTGATAATCAATATAGTTTTACCATTTAGGGCATCCACTCCACTAAAACTCGTTTGAACATTCTCAAGTCATCTACAAACTCTTACGCACAGTCATCCATTCTACTAGTCGGACAAATGCCTAGATCCAAGGATTAAATAAAACCAATAAAGCTACAATTAGTTTATAATCAGAATTCTTTATTATACAATTTAAAATATAGACTAATGCCTCGAAGATCAGTCCACAATTGATTTTCCTGGAATTATTTCAACGAGCTCATGCTTCCTCCATGGTGTGGTTTCTAAGAAGCATCGATGCAGCTTCAATGATTCTACATTGGTTGGTCTTTCCCTCTCAAAGGAAGATTCTCAATGTTTCACGTTAAGGTTTTTATTCCAAGCCAACTTTGCAAGCAAGTAAGGCTAACACGAATACAAATTTTGGATAATACCGCATCTTCTTATGGCGCGGTAGGTAGGTAGGTAGGTTTCAAAACCTGGTTGCGTAAATAAGTCCCATCCCTAGAAAAGCATTCTCTCTGGTTGTCAAAAGGCACGTAGTGAATGAACTATTTGAGGTGACGTCATCAAAATTGCTAATTCTAGCAGGAATATAACAAGCTTGTTTTAAGGACTTGATGGTACGAAAACGCAAAGTAAGGTTAAAATAAGACTGTTTTAAGAGGTCATAGTAAGGCCCCTGAACCGCCGCAACATCGATGCACATCGTTTGCGTATGATGGTATGAAAGTCATCTATTCGCGCTTCCGCGAACATGCCCGATGCACTGCAAAACCGAGGCAGCCTCAACAATATCCTCAGTGCATTATTATACTGCACGCGCAGAGCGTTATAAGCCTTCTGCGTATACCTAACCCACAAGCTACACGAGTAAAACGACTGGCAGTAGGCTCTGAAGAGCGTCAGTTTTACCTCGCCAGTGCACCGCAAAAATATAAGAACAGAAAAATTAAAAAAACCAGATAGCCACGAAGCCCTAAAAACCCAATATTGGTGATTAAATAATCCTGGAACCCGCAAGAAGATTATTCATAAAAGTAATCGAATGTGAAGCATACATCCAAGTTTCTATTTCCCAACGTATAAGAAAGAAAGAAAGAAAACCCAATAGAACCTAAAAAAATAAAACAATATATCACCAAAAGGGTATCATCGTAAAACCATCACGACAAATTACTGGGTCCCTAAATAAAGGGAAATAGCCCGAAATAATAGCGTGAATTGTGACTGTGATTCCGTTACAGCCCATAGCCCGTACCTCGGCGAAGCCTGCCACGCAGCACTTTCACAGTCCATTAAAATTTACAGGCTATTACCACGTGGAGAATTTTTTATTGTTTATTAAAAAAATTCATTTGCAAATTACTTTATGTTTTTTAATCTAGCTGTACCTTATGCTACGTATTAATAATTTATGCACAAGACTAAAAAAAATGGGATAGCCACAAAAGTTCGCTTTTACTTATTCATGCATTTATTTAGGTTTTGCTTAGTGTTCATGGAAACGGGCTTAGATTATCATTAAATTAATTAATTAACTGAACTTAGGTTATATAAAAGCACAATCTGTTACTAAACACTAATAACTTTTGGACTGCTATAGGTCTGAAATAAGGATATTTTTTTATCACAGTTTTCCATAAAAACACTTTACTTACGAAAGCGGAGAAAAGACGTGCAAGATTCAACTAATCACAGGAGACACGAGATGCGCGATTGGGTTTTCAAGCAAGTGTGATTGTTTGATTCCCTTGCGTCTAGTTTTTGAGCGTATTGTGGTATTGCCAATTAATTCTGCCACTGACGCTTAGTAACCTAAATACAAAACAAAAATCTATTATAGAAGAAAACAAACAATACCGACTAATTTATAAATCCCCCCATCAATTCTTAGAAAGTGAAACTATCAAACAGCAGTTTATATGCGCATATAGATAGAACCCTGAGAAACAATAAATAACACGACGGGTTCAAGCCAAAATAATGAAGGGTCCAATGTAAAGCCAGGTGGCCTACCATGACGTCTTGAAACCTTGTTTTACTCCTTTTCCACTGTGGGAAAGAGATGGCGCTAGACATCCTGTATAGCTCCGTCTCTTTCCCACACTGGAACAGATTAAAATAATACTGCTTTAAGACGTCATGGTAGGCCAGCAGGATACAAAATATGTACCTTATCTAACCTACCGAAAGTCAAGTTCAACCAACGATTGAAAATGCGGGCATACATGAGGTCTTGGGGTTGATTCTTAGGTGAGGAAAAGTGAGAATGAAGTGCTTTTTCATAATTTCTTGCTAGCACCCCACCACCTATCTGCCGAGCACACCACTCCTGCCGGTCTCCTTACTCATCAGTCTTTAAAAGTTACCTTCAACCTAAATTGTTTTCATAACCAGGAAGAACCATTTCATCTTCATGTTTTACGCACATAACTGACATACATCCCTCCCCATTCTTTCTCCAGATCTAGCAAGCCAGTATAGGTGCTTTGGCCTACTGGACTATCAAATGTTTCATAAAACTTGTCCTGGGCTTTTGCTATGGAAACAGCTTTATTTTTTCTTTTGAGCATCATAGTCACATCTATCTTCTTATCAGCTTTCAAACCAACACATTAAACGACACTCTGCCATTCCTTGAATTTCGTTTTTTTTCCTTCAACGCATTCTGAATTTCTGTCGATCACCACCATGTTTCCCTATCTATCGTAATACTTTCCTCTCTCCTAAAACATGCACTTAAAATTTCTCTTAGTTTCTCAGTTGCCATCTGGGCAGAATTATAATTTCCGGAATCTGTAATTGTGCCCAGAAGGCAACATATTCGCCAAATTAAATTTTACTGACGATATGCAGTTGGCGTCTCTCCTAAAACATGCTCTTAAAAATTTCTCAGTAGCAGCTTCTTAATTTCTCAATTGCCATCTGGGCACAATTACAGTTTTCGGAATCTGTAATTGTGCCGAGATGGCAACAAGTTCGTCAACAACAACAAACAACAAACTTAATGACGATATGCCCCTGATAGCACAGCATAATGCTGAGTGGTAACCTGCTTGTCGCAGTCGTGCTACTTGTTACCTTTTTTTGTTCTGTCCTGTTGTACTTATAAATATCTAATAGGCCTTGTACGTTTATTGTTTTTTTTTGACATTTTGTGCGCACGTCATGTCACTGCGACAAATAAATATATTGTCTTTCTTTCTCTGGATGTGTTTGTGAACCTGTTGTCCCGTTTCGCCCGCATACGGGGCAGACCTTCTGGCCCTTTCTATTTTGTGGCCTCGCGGCCTCGCTCCAAGCCCTGACGGTTCACAGGCCATTAAAATTTATAGCCTATCCGGCAAGAGCAATGTTTATTTGTTACTGCTATTCAATTGTCGGAATGGGTGATTATCGAAGAGATTCAAAACGAATTAAGTTTTATTTGATAATGTGTACAAGCATTAATCGTATCCGTTTCGCATTTTGATAAATATCGAAGGGGCTTAAGGCGCTGTTTTTTTTTACTACCGATAGATTTGTAGACGGCACAAAAATAGACTTGCCGGATCCGGATCATTCTTTTGGTATAAGTACTCTTTGCTTTGAACGAAATAAGCGGGCTGGCAACGTCAGTCAGCCGTGTTTTTTTTTTAATGTTGTCAATATTGCAAAGGAACAACATTAAACAATCTAGATCAAAATTCTCTTGCCTTTATCCCTACTTATTTGGGGTCGCCGCAGCATTGCTTCTTCTTTAAACAATCTATATGTCGTAATTTAAATTTCGTAAAGACAAGAACATTCATAGAATCCATTAATAGCTTTTTGGATTATTTAAAAAAAAAAAACCGGCAACCACAACGAAGGCTTTTATGGCCCAAAAATATCCGAACGTGTTATCCAATTGACATTATAAAAAACTAACAGAATTCCAGGTGACATTTTTGGTATAAAATAGTACTCTTTGGACTATTTTATGGTTCCTGGAATAATTTAACTTTAGAAAATTTTATTTTTAAAAAGATTTTACCATGAAAAAGGCACCAAAACTTGCAAATTTTAAAGAAAGCGAAGATGTCTTAAAAAATCAAACACATTTGTTTATGAATGAGAAGGGTTTAACTAAAATTGTAAGTTTCAATCATATTATCTTATTGAGTTATGGCTATTGTATTCAATTGGCCACAGGCTCATCCTCCAAACTTTCTGATAAAGTAGACGGTTCCATGTAGTTGTTTATTAATTGCATAATGTTATTTGAACTTTTTTTGCCAAAGAATCAGCATTGCCATCCAACGAGGCACTGCTGCCAGCCGTCTGGGCACTTTTCCTGTTGACAAGGACGCGATGTGGAAGAATTTTTGACGCCCTATAATTCTTTTGCCATTCATGTAATTGAGTTTTGTAATCAACACTTTCATGACTTATTGTATGGAAGCCGGGTTGGTTTCCGCAACTCCACGTCTACAACGCGTATTTTGCGTACGGGTGGGATCATTATTCGATCCACCCCAGTTCCCCGAGAAAGGCCAGCAGGTTTTGTTGACGATCTCGCGGAGAGTACCTGGGTTACCGAAGTACTTTGCCCTGTATGTTGCAACCTCTGGGCAGTGTAGAAGCACGTGGGCTGCTATCTCGTCCTACTCCATGCAGGTTCTGCACAGTGACTCCTAGGACTATCTGTGACTCCTAGGACAAAGAGGTGTTTATTAAAAGAGCCGTGCCCAGAGATGGCGGCTGTGACTGTGCGGAGCTGTAGTTTGATCAGCCAAAGCGCCCGTTTGGTGAACCGGCCGTATATAGTATGAAGTGCTTCCTTGGCCTGCCTACAATCACCATGGTCTAGCTACAGTTTATGGTGTTGTTCCCTGGTGCGTTTCCTTGAGTTCGTAGATACCCGAAGGGGAGTGGCACGATGGGTTCTGCTCCCACTGGTGCCATGCTCGATCCCTTGACTCATGACTTAAAAATGTTGTTCTTACTTAAATATTTTTAAAACCTTTTACAGCCTGCCCCTAAAGATCCAAACCACGTTCTATACGCCTACTATCAAAACAACGAACTATCCAAAATCGAAAACCTGGAACATTTTTATAACGTCACCCATTTACAACTTCAACGGAACAAAATTACCAAACTGGAAGGTTTAGACGAGCTGTATTGTTTAAAAAAGCTTTACTTGGGAAACAATATGATCAGCGTAGTAGAAAATTTGGAAGGGTTGAAGTATCTGGAAGAATTGCATATAGAAAAGCAGAATTTGGACAGTCCGGACTCCCTATGCTTTGATCCAAGGACCCTTGCTTATATTGGTGTAAGTATGACTTGGTGTGAGTATTGGTTGTCCGGTGGCGAGACAGATATCGTCTGACATTGTTGCCATCTTGGATAAAACCTGGATGAGGCTGGCACAGAAGCGTGAAGATTGGCACAAACAAAGAGAGGCCTACACCTAGGAGTCGTTGAAATCGGGCTGCGGATGATGTTGATGACTTGCGAAACTAAACTGCCATGCGATTTCTTTTGCCAATTATTTAAGTAAAACTGCTTTGCTGCCTTGTTGGTCTAGTGCTCACAAATGCTAATGCTGGCTGAGCATGACAGTCCAGGGTTCTATTTCCCGGACACTTAATGTAAGTGTTTTTGGGTTTTGCCATCACATTGGAATGTCTCAGTAGCAGCTCGGAGCTTGACCTGAAACCTGGTTGGGCAATAGGCTCGCCCCCTTTTACATGGAATTTAAACATAACGGGCGAAATGTGGGCAGGTCCACCCATTTCACCGTTTAAGTCCCCAAAGTATAGCACACCTCTGTCTATGGTTTGATTTCCAGGTTTCCCTAAGAATCATAAATGTTTCCGAGAATAAACTCTCGGACTTGTCATGGGTGAAGCCTCTGAGACGACTAGAGGTGCTCGAGGCAAAAAAGAATATGCTTCATGACTACCAAGTAAGTATCTGACTCCATGAGAACTTGGGACCAGAATTTCTAGCATGTGCATTAACTGCATCACATTAGCAGACATGTTCCTATCATTAGCTGGTACATACTCGTAAGAAATTTATAATTTGACGCCGCGCCGTCCGTTGCGCCAGCGCACGTACTCGGCTAACACCGTTTTGGCGCAGTTTTCTTGAGTAAATGCAATGGAAGAGTTTGATAATGTGCTGTAAATTGTTATGCGGGCCGCATTAGGAACCTGTTATTTTTGGGAGATTGTGATCATATTGTCAATTGTCATGAACAAACAACGATGATGCGGCAATGCGTGGTTTCTTGTATCTTCAAAGTTGACCTACCAGATCCACTCACTGCTCTGTATTTACAGGTTCACAGTCAGGGCCTTAACGACTAGGTTACGGAGCTGGCTTTGGCGATCCAACTGAGCCCATGTGGTGGTTTGCAGCCTCTCCTAGAGAAGAAGCCTGTGTGGCAGCAATGGGAACATTATCATTTGTGTTATAACAAACATTTTCGCAAATTATGCTTAATTTACGAAACCTGAAGTATCTACATATTATTATTATGCTTGTATGCACTTCAGACCGTTGCTGATAACCTGAGCACGCTGATGAGTTTAGTGAACATCAACTTTTTGGGCAACCCCATGTGTAAGAACGATCGCTATAAAGAGACAATCATCGCGAAGTGTTTACTACTACGTATGTAAACTTCATTAATTATTACGTTTTGGCCTCTTGTTTTTACAGCTCCGTAACATAAAATTATATAACTCCTGCAACCCTCGAAGTATTAAGCAGAGATATTTGTCAGTAGCTACTTCCCATGTTATAGGGCGTGAGCCTTTTGCCAGCTACCAGGCAAAAGTCCACACCCCTGGCCGAAACCCGGGCCTAAACTCCAATAACGCTTTGACTGACCTTGGAAACAAGCCCATTGGACCCCATGCTCAGCAGTAGCGCGCCGCGCTTGCTCCTACTAGGGTCCGTTTAAACAGACCGGCTCTGAGAGCATCGGCCGGCGCTCTTCTTTTCACACAGACCGACGCGAGTTATACGCTTGGAATATTGGGTGGCTTAATACGCGGCTGTCAGTGTATGAGGGTCACGTAGCGAGAGAGGACGCAATCGGAGCCGGTCGGCTCCTCCTATTATTTCACACTATGCGCGTTAGATTTGCTCTCAAGCATTCTCAATAATAAAAGAAGTGACATGTAAAAATAAACCGTATCACAATGTTTCAAAGCTCTGTTTTAATCGTGATAAAAATGTGCTCTCCTCTCCGACCCGGTCTGTGTGAACGGAAGTTAGCTACAGTTCACTAGACCATAAGTCGACAGTTTTGTTTTTGTACATTTCAATGCACAGGTAGTGTCATCCACACGGACCTCTATCTTATTTATTGCAGGTGTACTGGATTCCATTGTCATTCACGACACGTCGAAAAACTTCATGCAGAACTTTGACAAGGTAGTCCGCCTGCGTCAACTTCTTGAGAAGAACAAAATGGAGTCCCGCAAAGGAGACGAGCTCTTCAATCTCAATATCCCGCCGGGACTGAGGGCTCGCAGCGCCGTCTATATCACTGAACCGTCTGGCCAAAAGCCTAAAAGTAGTAAGTAACACGCCTTTTAACCATAAAACGGGAACTAATATAGTTTTCTGCTAAACAATAATCCAAGGTTGTAACATTTAGCATAACTTGTAATGCGATGCTCTTTGGGTATGGTGTCATTGACACTTTAATAAAAGCTACGGGATCTGAGAAATTTTGATTGAATGCTGTATTACTAGATTCTTCCTATTGTAATTAATTACTATTTTTTGTTGCAGGCACTGCTATCGATACTACATATACGTTTATGCCACGTACTTTCTGGAGAAATCGAACTGAGCCTTCATCCCGCGAGCGCGTTGCGCCACCATTGCAGCCCCCGCCGCCACCGAAACAGCCGCTTGAAGGCGCTCCCATCAAGGGCATATTGAAGAAAACCATGTCTATGAAATAAACAAATTATGTTATTGTAACTAGTATTTATTTGACAAAATCACGTGTGTGCCTGATTAAAATATTTCTTGGTACAAATGCTAGATTGTGACTGTACAAATACAGGTAATTTCCTTCTTTTACCAGATTTTTATCATGGTTTAATCGTGTGTTGATGATGCCAGATCCTAATAGATAACAGGCCTTGTCTTTGCTGATTGATAATAATTCATCATCATGTTCATGCCCTCTTCCAATCTTCTATTATTTAGACCTCTACTGAGTACAGCTTGTGATCAGCGGAGTACAGAATCGCCGGCAGTGAGTATTAGTAATAATATTGTGTGTATCAGGTTGACGGGTGTTTATGACTACAAATGGCCTTGCGATATTCGTGAGGGCAATGTGCGAGCAATGTTCGAATGGACATATAGACAAAGTCATTAAGTAGTTACCCCCCTGGCGTACTCGGCCGGACTGTAGAGGGGTTAGCACATACGAACGCTGTCTATAAAAATACAGTTTTTTTTTTAATACAATATTATTTTTACAGCTTGGCAAAAAAGAGTCTGACGCGGTGACAGTTGGAACTAAAAATCGTACTGGACATTGAAGCCTTCCATGGTGTTTGCGTAGCGTCCGAGGGACTGAACCACCCACTTGGAATTAGGATCATATACCTAAAAATAAGTAGTATCAAAACCTGTTGATTCGTAGTATTACGGGTTGCCACAGTTGCGATACTGGCGACATCATTTATTCCACACTCTTTTTTGCCAAGCTGTACCTACTCGTGTTGCTCCAAAACTTCGTTCGAGCTGGTTGAGCCACTGCGTGGCACAGAACAAATATACCCTTAAGCGGGCTGCGTGGAGTGCAGATATTCCTAATCCAGGATATGACTAGAAACCGCTTCCAAATTGAAAATAGAAACTTTTTTTTTTTTTTTTGGTGTGGCACTAGTTGTACTTTGTGCCATTTTCAGGTAAAAATTTGGGAAACAGGGAAATAAAAAGCGGAACGGAAAGGATTACAATGATAGGAAATATGGATCAGGCAAGTCATTAATATTATATATTATGTACAATATAATAAATAAACTAAAGTTTAATATCATTTTTATGCAGAAAAGAGGCAATTATATCATAATAAATATTTGGGTTATGTAATAAACAAATCATACGAGTGGGGAAGGGGGTTTTTTAACCGACTTCTAAAAAAGGAGGAGGTTCTCAATTCGGATGTTTGTATTTTTTTTTTTTTTTATGTTTGTTCGCGCATAACTCCGTCGTTTGCCAACCGATTTGAAAAATTCTTTTTTTTTTGAAAGCGTATACTTTCCAAATGGTCCCATGAAAATTTTATCGAAATCAGATAGCCGTTTCTGAAAAAATCAACAAACATTAAATATTTCTAACTTTTAGTTTACTCTGCATTGCGTTTTTTGTTCGCGCATAACTCAGTCATTTACGAACCGATTTGGAAAATTATTGTTTTATTCCAAAGCCTATGCTTTCCATTTGGTCCCATAGTCACCAAATCGGGATCTGATGATGGAATCTTGGCGAAATCGAGGGAACTCTTCAAGTTTTATAGGAAACGTACAGCGATTTTGGTATTTTCTACAACAAGTGAAGCATTTGCGTTCAATAAGAACCATTCTACCATCAGATCTGATGATGAAGCCAAGAGACAGGCACTGGAACTCCATAATAAGACAATGTATCTTAGCTGTGTTTGGGCTTGTTGGAATTGTAACGGTATGCACTTTCCACGTGTACCACAGACTAAATTTTTGACTTTCCTTATTCAACCTAAGTAACATGTGGGTCCTCTGCTTTGATAGTCTGTTTTCGCGATGATCAGGATTCTTATTCAAAATGCGTTGATCGTTTCTTTCCCTTATTTCTTTAAATCGTTTTCCTTTTCCTCAGTTTCAGTTCGACGCCTTTTCTCACACGAGAATCATCTTTACTAGGCCTACCCATATTTTATTATTAGATTAAAAATATGTCACTAAAAATTAACAAATAAAAATATTTTTTACAAAAACAGAAACCGACTTCAAAAAACACTTAACGCACTAAAAAGTTAAAAATAATACTATAACCTACCTAAATTAATAAACCTAACCTAACCTACGATTAACCTATAATAAAATTTAATAATTCTTTGGAGTCGGTGCCAAGCAATATACGATACCTAAATGACTATATACAGACTAAGGCCAGAAAAAAGCAAAACATAAATCTTACAGCTTCTAAATATTAATTCATTCATTAATTCTAATTATATTGCTTGGCACCGACTCCAAAGAATTATTAAATTTTATTATAGGTTAATCGTAGGTTAGGTTAGGTTTATTAATTTAGGTAGGTTATAGTATTATTTTTAACTTTTTAGTGCGTTAAGTGTTTTTTGAAGTCGGTTTCTGTTTTTGTAAAAAATATTTTTTAAACTAATAAGGGAATCAAGAAAATCAGAACGGTCATGACGAGAACATGAAAAGAATATATGGTCCAAGGTACCAACATCTTCCCCACATTCACACATGTTATCCTCTACAATACGGAGCTTGGCAATAATATTTTCCTTTTGTTTGAGCACTCTCTCCCCATGAGACACTCCAGGCATCGCGAAGGTATGACTTGGGTAAATTCATGATATCATGGGAAAAGTTTATATAAGGAAAAGTGTCTCCATCATTGACAGCCTCCTTGGCTAAATCATCCGCCTTGTCATTTCCCTTTATGCCACAGTGGCTAGGAATCCAAACAAAATGTACAGATTGCCCCTTCAACCTTAGATCATATAATACATTCCTAATATCAAATACAACAGGATAGAAAGCCTTCATTCTAAAAGGGAACTTCTCAATTGCCTGTAACGCACTCTTAGAGTCACAAAATATAACAGTATTTTGTAACTTAGCTAACAAAACATATTCTAGTGCCTTAAATAGGCCAAAGCACTCCCCTGTAAAAACGGAAGACTCCGGAGGAAGTTTTATTTTTTGAATAAGCTTATACTGTGCATGATAAATTCCTACACCTACACAACTATCCAGCGTTTTAGAAGAATCAGTAAATATTAGGTGCCAGTCTTTCCATTTATCATCAATATTACTGATAAATTTACAATTCGCTCCAGAATCAGTTTTGGCGATACCCATATCATATGTTATTTCAGGCTCTAAAAGTAGAGAGTCAAAAATGTTATCATTAAATATTGCTAGCTTTGGTGCATTATGCACAGGCGATTCAAGTAACTTAAACTTCCTGTAACTAGTGATTAAACAAGGAACAGATTTGCATCTCCAATAGTTGGAGCTTTCAATCAGAGAATTTAGATTATCTAACCTAATGATCAATGGATGGTTGGAAAATTGCATGATTTTAAACAGAAACCTATCAGCTAACAGCTGTCTTCTCAAACATAAAGGAGGTTCACCACACTCTACTTGCAACGCATTTAAAGGACTCGAACGCATTGCACCCGAAATGATTCTGAGAGCTTTAGATTGAATATTATCTAACTTTTTGAACCATTTTTTATTACCACCTTCTAATAAAAAGGTACCATAATCCAAAATACTACGAATTATTGCATTGTATAACAATTTCTGGTTAAAAGGGTGGGCACCCCACCACACACCCGAGAGACATCTCATCATATTCAACTGCTTTTCACATCTATCCACTATGTAACTTAAATGAGATTTACCTGTCATTTTCTTATCCAAAATTAAACCCAAGAATTTAGCTTCCTCCCCAATATTTAGAATATGATTGCAATAGAAAACTTTAGGTGGCGGAAAATCCCGTTTTCTAGAAAAAACTACTACAGAACTTTTGTTAGGTGATAAATCCATCCCATTATTATCAAGCCAAACCTTTAGTAACGCGAGGGATTCTGTTAATGAATTACATGCAGTTGGAATAGACATGTTTATTGAATAAATAAGTAGGTCGTCAGCGTATTGTAAAACACTAACGATACCATTTAAGGACGCCTCAAGATCATATGTATAAATGTTGTAAAGTAACGGGCTAAGTACAGACCCTTGAGGTAATCCCTTATAAACAGTTCGTGAAATCCTTGTACCTTGGTTTGTTATTACAAATATAAAGCGAACAGATAAGATATTAATAATAAAATTAACTAAAATTAACGGCACCTGCAATTTCATTAGTTTATTTTTGAGCACTGCTATGATTACATTGTCATAAGCTGCCGAAACGTCTAAAAAAGCAGCAACCACCGATAAATTATTAGAAAAGGCCAAATTGATGTCTGTGGTAAAGATACTTAAACTGTCGATGGTACTTTTAGATTTACGAAAGCCGTATTGAGAAATCGAAAGCAAATTATTTCTTTCGATATGCCATTCAAGACGATTTTTGACCAGGTGTTCTGCAATTTTAACAATAACCAAAGATAAGGCTATAGGTCGATAAACATCCGGATCATCTGGAGAATTTTTAGGCTTTAGTATAGGGACTATTTCTTGAGTTCGCCAAGAGGTGGGAATGTTCCCAGAAATCATTATAGAATTAATTATTTCTAAATAATATAAAAGTGAGGAATCTCCCATATTTGAAAAGAAAGCATAAGGTATTCCATCTTCTCCAGGACAAGAATCTTTAACACTCGACAATACCCCTTTAAGCTCGTATAAAGAAAAAGGTAAGTTTAAACTATTCGATTCTTTTATTCCAGGATATAATGCGCAACAAGGCATCAAATAATTTTTTTCAGGAGCTGTTGCAGGGGCCAATTTATCAAGAAAATCGTCAGCTAAAGTAGGAGACAACTGAACACCACAACGGTTTTGATTAAAAGCATTCCTAAAACGCTTAATGTTACTCCAGACCTCCGAAGGACAAGTTCTAGGAGAAAGGGAGGCGCAAAATGATCTCCATCCCTCAAATTTCCTTTTCCTCAAAAAATCTCTAGTCTCATTAATTATACCAGTAAGTTTATTTAAATTTTCTTCCGACATATCTTCACCATACTCTCTTTCCGCTTCCTTTCTTTTTCGTACTGCATATGAACATTCAGAATTCCACCAAGGAGGCATAGGTAAATTGTTTGTGCGAGAACTTTTTACAGGGAAAATCTCATCCGCTACTTCAAGCATGCAAAGAGCTAAGGCTCGAGAGCAATCATCTTCCCCTCCATAAAGTATTTCAGGTAACTGTGACACTTTGACTTCAAGGACCTGTTTAAATTTTTCCCAATCAGCTCTACCCAATCTGTACTTTAATCGAGGAGGACGCTTTTCACTGATGGGATATTTGTCAGGGGATGCTATTACTAGGGGAAAATGATCACTGCCTAGTGTAGAAGAAGAGAAGACAGACCAAGTGAGTGATAAGGCCAAACTAGGGGAACAAATCGACAAGTCCACAGCACTCGGCAATTCATTGGGCTTGGTACGTCTAGTCGGTGTCCCAGTATTTAATACACATAGATTATTGTCATCTAATATTTGTAGCAAACGTACACCATCACTTTTATTTTCACCACATCCCCACGTCTGATGATGACAATTAAAATCTCCCATTATCAAGACAGGGCTTTTCAATGAACAAAAAATATCACTCATCTCTTGTAGAGCAGCGGAGGAAGGCTTTGGAATATATACAGAGGCATAAGATACATTATTTACACGTACAGCAAGGAAATCAACTAAACAATACTGATTGGGTAATGCAATTTGAGAAAATGCAACATTGCTTTTGATCAAGATGGCAACACCACCGTAGCCATCAGTTCTGTCATTACGAATGCAAACATAACCTGGAATACCAAATATTCGACCTGTTTAAGCCATGTTTCACTCAATGCAACAATAAGCGGTTTATACTTGTTAACTAAATATAAAAGATCAGTTTTTTTATTAGTCACTGACCTGGCGTTCCATTGAATAATCAAATCCATTATCGTTTTTGTCTGTCAGTAATTTACAAATCAGGTCAGCGTTGTTCGGTTTAATGTATTTTTTATTTTGTAACATCTTAATAAGACTGTTAATTAAATCCATAATCTGTTCATGATCTTCTTTTTGTTCGGGTTTATTCTGTAGTGCACACCCATTACTGGGACTTGGAAAACTGAACTCATTTATTAATGCATTGTGTGCTGCTCTGTCATATCCAGACGCATGTTTAGGAGGCGAACGAGGTTTTTTAAATACTGTTTTTTTGTATGAAGTTGTCCTAGGACCATTATTTACATTATCATTAGTGTGGAAGTATGCGGATTTGGAATCTGATCGAGAAACTTTACTACTTAAAACAACTTTATCTGCATATGACATAGAGGAAAATGGATGCAACTTACTAGCCTCCAAATAAGAAATACATGAATGAGCCATAGTGTTTTTGATGTCTCTTTGTCTCTTAAACTCAGGGCATGCTTTATTTATGGCAAAGTGAAAACCAGAACAATTTACACAAGATGCACAATCCTCCTCTATGCTACAAGGTTCAGCTGAATGATTTTGTCCACATTTAAAACATCTTGGCTCTGCAGCCCTACATTGTAATTTTGTATGTCCATACCTACAGCATCTGAAACACTGAATGGTGGGGTACACATATGTATCAACATTTAATGCATTATAACACATGAATATTCTCTTTGGAAGAATTTGTCCATCAAAGGTTATAACAATGGATTCTGAAGGTTTCCAAACTGGATTACCGTTAATCTGCACTTTATAATTTAACCTCCGAATTTTAATGACCTTTCCACACCCAACGGGTGTAGAAATATTTGCTTCAATTTCATCTAATGACCATTCTGAAGGAACACCACGCACCATACCCATTCTTGTTACATTGAATGTCGGAATAAAGGCTTTGAATCCATTAGTACTTAATAAGTTAGATTTTAAAAAATCATTTGCATCATGGAAAGTTGAAAATGCAACTGCACACTTATTGCGGCCTATCCTTTTAATGCTTCCATTAATTATACTTTTAAATCCTCCTCGTTTCATAAAGTTTCCAAACGCAATGGGGTGTAATACAGTTCCACTATTAGGTAAGTCGGTGATGCGCTGTACATGTATCAAATAAGGAGATACATCGGTATGTATGTACTCCTTCCTACCAACCGGCTCAAAACTTGCCTGACTAGGCTTTGACTGTGACTCAAATTGGAACGACGCTTGGTTACCATGGTTATTTTCAAGAACCGTCTCTTGGGGATTACAATTACAATCCGTAATACTGAGTTCATTCTGGCCATGACCTTTTCTGGTGCGTTTGCGTATTTTACAAGTTTTACAGATTCTCCTGCGCTTTCGAGAAGATTTTTCGCTACTGTCAGTGGCCACTGAACCATCAGTGTCCATGCCACTTTTATCTAAAACATTATCATGCTGTGACATGATAGTCACATAGTTTGCGACATCCTCGGGGGGATTTAGGCCGCCGCCTAAATCCCCCTGCAAGTTATTAGGGGGGTCGTTCATACGACCCGGACTTACGGACTAATCATACAATATAGAAAACTTACCAAATATTCACCTACGAACACTACTACAAATATATACAATTAATATACAAAATTATATACAAAGATAAGACTCAACTGATCCGTTTTACAATAAAAATTAAATTTCAAGAATTTGAAACAACCGCGCGCAACCGAAGTTTCCCGCCTTTTTTTCAAATAGAAACTTTCGAATTTAGTTTTTCAGCTTAGGCTTTATGGTCGGAACATTTTTTTTTTTACAATGTTTGTTGGTAATGTCGTACAACCTAGTACAAAATGGGTTGTGGAGTTCAGATAGGCAGTCGCTCCATGTAAAATATTGATAAACTCAGCTGCTCAACTATGTTGGGGTCGGCATCCAGTCTAACCGGATGGTTAGACTGGATGCCGACCCCAACGTAGTTGGGAAAAAGCTAGGCAGATGATGATGGTAGGGTTGTTGGTGAAAATTTCTGTGAAATTGTTTTGAGAACTGCAATGTAGTTTCCGAATAAGAGCTTGCACTGAAAGATGGTTTAGAAAAGAAACCAAAAAGCGAAATCCTAGTAACCAAAAAGAGTATTATCTATTTTTTTTACAAACCTTTTTGTTCAATGCCTGCTAATCCATCAAACTGAAGTGACGTTTTTGACAGTTACCAACCATATGATTTTGATTTTGCTAAAATAATTTTTGTACGGAAACTATGCGATACTAACTTAAATTACATTTAGAATTTATTCGAATCCTGCTTTTTTGTGGCCATATAAGTATTTTCGGGACTTTATTTTTGAGTTGTGAAATATCGTTACGGTTTGGATTTATTTTGAAGAAAATCATATTTAAATTCGTTTTTGACGCAGAGAGTGCATTTATTGAGAGAGGAGTCACTTAATAGAATATATTCATTGACTGAGCGAACTAGAAAAGCCGTTCCTAGCTCCACCGTCTAGAAACTTGCAAAGCAGGAAAGGATTCTGCGACAAAATCTAAGTAACCCTTCTACAATCTGGGCTGAAGGCTGCACTATCTAGGTGCAGTCGAAAGTAGCAAAAATTGCTGACCAACTGGCGGGTGCTAAAAAGCACCGACCACTACCGATGATGAATGTGCTAAGGACCATGTTTGGGGTCTGCAGTGGCTCCACACAGAAGGAAGAGGTCCACGACATGATCCGAAGGGTCTTCGGGAATGAGATGGTGATAAAAGACAATACGGATAGGCATAATCAGTTAGTATTTGCATTGTTTATTCAAACTATATTAAAGTATTTGTTCTGTATGGTCTCGGACATTAAGAATAGCACCATCTTCCCGTGGGTGTCGTAAGAGGCGACTAAGGGACTTGCCAGAGAATGGGTAGCAGCGTTCTCTGTGCTTTTTGCAACAACCGTACTGCGATCGCCAACCCGTCTGCCAAGCGTTGCGATTATGGCAAAACCCCCCTTATGAGCGCAAAAAAGAAATGGCCCCTAGTACCCGGCAGCCCGTCTACCCTCGACTATGGTAGCAGTGGAGGTTACGGCGTGGCAAGGAGTGCGAAGAATCTCCGGAAGGGATCCGGCTGCCTATACCGACGACTGGACCTGGCAACATATAACACGCGAACACTCCGGACCGACGAGAAGATAACGGAACTCGAGGAGGAATTGAGCAGGTTGCGATGGAGTATTGTAGGATTATCTGAAGTCCGAAGAGAGGGGGAGGACACGATGATCCTGAAATCCGGCAACCTACTCTATTTCCGAGAGGGTGACCGGCAGGTGGTGTTAGGTTTATCGTCCACAAGTCCCTTGTGAATAACGTAGTGAAGATCGAGAGTGTGTCGACCAGGGTGGCGTACCTGATACTCAGAATATCCTCAAGATATTCGCTGAAGGTCATACAGATCTACGCCCCGACCTCGGCACACCCCGACGACGAAGTGGAGACCATGTATGAGGATATCTCCAAAGCCATGCATGGTTTCAAAACTCACTTTACCGTTGTCATGGGGGACTTCAACGCGAAACTGGGCAAGCGAGACGGAGATGAGCTGCAGGTGGGGCAATTTGGGTTTGGATGTCGGAACCACCGGGGACACCAACTGGCTAGTTTTATGGAGAAGGAGGGCCTCTATATGATGAACTCCGTCTTCAGAAAGCGTGAGCACAGGAAGTGGACCTGGCAAGGCCCCGATGGTGCAACTAAAAATGAGATTGACTTCATCATGTCAACCAAGAAGCAAATGTTCAATGATGTCTCTGTGATCAAATCGGTGAAAACTGGGAGCGATCACCGCATGGTAAGAGGCACATTGAACATCAATATTAAGCTAGAAAGGTCTCGACTGATGAAGTCTATGCTCCGACCAGCACAGATTCAGATCCAAAACCTCGAGAGCTTTCAGCTTGAACTCCAGAATCGTTTCGAGTGCCTAGGAAGCTCAGTGGACGAATGCAACGATGAATTCGTGGAAACTGTCCATACGACAGGGTCTAAGTTCTTCAAGACGCGTCGTACACAGAAGAACAAAAAACTCTCTGATCATACTCTCAAGCTCATGAAGGAACGGCGTGAGATGATCCTGCAGTCTTCAGAAGACGCGTGGAAATACCGGCAGCTCAATAGACAGATCTCTAAATCCTTGAAGAGCGACCTCCGCCGCTTTAATACCGAGCGTATTAAAGACGCCATTGAGCGGAATAAAGGCTCAAAGGTATTTGCAAGAGATCTGGCTATTGGGCAGAGCCAGCTCACGAAACTGAAGACCGACGATGGCAGAATCGTATCCGCCAAACCGGAGCTACTGAGGGAGATCGAGAGTTTTTATGGGCAGTTGTACACGTCAACCAGGAAACCCGTTGTAAATCTAGCGAATGACCCAAGAGCTAGACTGACCCGACACTACACCGAAGCCATCTCGGACATCAGCCTGTACGAGATTAGGATGGCTCTGAAACAGCTTAAAAACAACAAGGCACCGGGTGATGATGGAATTACGGCCGAACTTCTGAAGGCGGGTGGAAAACCGGTACTTAAGGCCCTTCAGAAGCTGTTTGATTCCGTCATACTCGAGGGCAAAACGCCTCAGGCATGGTGCAGGGGTGTGGTGGTACTCTTCTTCAAAAAGGGCGACAATGCCCGGTTGAAGAACTATAGGCCCATCTCACTTCTAAGCCATGTCTACAAGTTGTTTTCAAGAGTCATCACGAATCGTCTCGCGCGCGGGTTTGACGATTTCCGAACAGGCCGGATTCCGAAAAGGCTTTAGCACCATAGACCACGGCGCGCTGATTATACATACGCTGCGACAGGTTATACAGAAGACCGAAGAGTACAACCTGCCTCTCTGTTTAGCGTTTGTGGACTACGAGAAAGCCTTCGAATCGATCGAGACTTGGGCTGTACTGCAGTCTCTCCAACGGTGCCAAATTGATTATCGGTACATCGAGGTGTTGAAGTGTTTGTACAAAAACGCCACCATGTCAGTCCGACTTCAGGACCAGACCTCGGAACCTATCCTTCTGCAGCGAGGTGTGAGACAGGGAGACGTCATATCTCCGAAACTGTTCACCGCTACACTGGAAGATATCTTCAAGGTTCTGGACTGGAGAGGGCTAGGCATCAACATCAATGGCGAGTACATCTTTCACCTTCGATTTGCCGACGATATAGTGGTCATGGCTGAGACAGATGGTGATGGTGATGGTGATGGTGATGGTGGTGGTGGCTGTGGTGATGGAGGACCTCAGTACAATGCTCGATGACCTCAGTAGAGCTTCCGAAAGAGTGGGTCTTAAAATGAACATGGACAAAACCAAGGTCATGTTGAATGCCCATGTAACACCCACTTCTATCAAGACGACGATTATGTCTACCTGGGACAAACGGTCCAGTTGGGTAGGTCTAACTTCGAGAAAGAGGTCAATCGTCGAATCCGACTCGGCTGGGCAGCGTTTGGGGCAGTGTCTCAAGACGAAAGTTTATGACCAGTGTGTGTTGCCAGTGATTACATACGGGACCGAAACGTGGCCGCTCACAATGGGCCTCATCAGAAGGCTCAAAGTCACCCAAAGGGCAATGGAGAGAGCTATGCTCGGAGTTTCCTTGCGTGATCAAATCAGAAATGAGGACATCCAATGGCGACCGCGAACCGGGAGACGATGCGTTGGAAGGCGTTAGGTGGACCGATGACCTGGTGAAGGTTTCGGGGATCCGCTGTATGCGAGTCGCACGGGACCGATCAATGTGGCGACACTTGGCCTATGTCCAGCAGTGGACGTCTTTCGGCTGAAATGATGATGATGATATTAAAGTAAGACTCGACTGACTGCCTCTTTGGTCGAGAGGTTGCAAGCGCGACTGCTGAGTATGAGGTCTTTGGATCGATTCCCGGGTCGGGCAAAATTGGTTTTTCCATAAAGAGTTTCTGAGTAGCAGCCACGGCGTCTATATTGTCCGGTTTTGTCCGGTTGATGGCAATAGACTCAACCGCCTATTGCACGGCACTATCTGGTGAAATATGGGTGTTCCATTAAGTACACCTCTACCTAATCCTACGGAGATTACCGGCTTGAAGTTATTAAATTAAGAAACAACTGCATGAGATCCAGGAGTAGCTTAGAACGCAATGCATTTTGTTTAATTTTCCTAATGAATAGCGCTGAAAACAACCGTATCGTATAAGTATAAGAAAATAGTCAATAATAAAATATATTTATTGATCGAATATAAAATACGAGGCAATGTGAACTACGTGCTCCTAATGATCTATTTCCTGGTCGTCAGTGCCTGAGAACGAAATAACTAGAGTCAGCTGACAGCTGTCACTTTGACATAACTGCGGGGAAATAACACACCGTAAACATAATGCAGGAAATTCATTGAGGCTCTGGCTTGCAAGTTAGTGGCAGTGGGGCGATCGGGGTGAAGGGGCGCAGAGATGTCTTTAGAGACCTTTTGTATAATATTGGTATTTTTATAACAAGTAGAACTTGAATGCGGTTAGAACATGCGCAAAGAGATTGGCAAAACCAAAGAGGTTTATTGAATTGTGATTCCCTGCATGTTTTATGAGGCTAAATTAATTTCTAATAGTTACTGTATGGGAGTAAAAGCTTACCCATATAACCCTACTTTTGGCCTTCACTGCTGTCGGGTAAAACATCGCGTCTCTCTTCTTGTCTGTAATTGGCTGGGTCTCTGTCCCTTTAGCAAGGCACTCTATGGCAGAGAAAAAATGCTGTTTAAGAAAGAGGATGACCACTTACGTTTTACTTTTTCAGAAGGAGTAAATACGTGACGCATGTTCGTGAGAACCTGCCCAAGATGTTGGAAGCTAAGATAGTGAACCAGAAGCCCAAGTCCAAGAAACACCAAGCTGCACCTGTGCCAGAAGTAAGACTATCTAATAAATCGGTCTTGTAAGATCATCTGAAAGACTATCTTTAAGATCATCTAAAATTTCGGTCTGTAAGACCAGCTTATAATTCTTTCTGTAAGAACATCTGAAAGACTGTCTGTAAGATCTTCTGACAGACTGTCTGTAATACCACTTGAAAGACTGTCTGTAAGACCATCTGAAAAACTGCCTATAAGGCCTTCCGTAAGATCTTTTGCGAGACTGTCTGTAAGACCATCTGTAAGTCCATCTGTTAGACCATCTGAAAGACCATCTGTAAGTCCATCTGTTAGACCATCTGAAAGACCATCTATTAAACCATCTATAAGACCACCTGAAAGACGTTCTGTAGTGTTCTCTTACCGTCCCTTTGAGAAGGTAGTGGTGTCGCATAATCAGCCTATTATGTTTCCACTGCTGGGACACGCGTTTATTCCGTTACGTCTCAGTTTATTCTAGGGTATTTTTCTTTCCATCATTTGCAACTGGTCTTCAACTTCTGGTGTATTTATTACATCGTGTTTCTTCACGTGTTCCTTATTTTCATGATCTACGTGCCTTCTTATAATTATGATATCGCTACTCTTAAAACATAAACAAAATCAACAAACTTAGCTCTGAGTTTGAGCGAACTACGCACACAGTTGAATGCCTATCTATACTTTATCCTTCCTCTAGTAAGACCATATATTTTAACGTCGTTCTTTTCTTGTCAGCGTAGGTCCTGACCTGCTGCTCTATCCCTTTTATTTTTAATCTTTATTTTACTTAATCTCCCATTCCTCTTTTTATTCTCTTGCAGTTCGTGCCCTACAAAGAGCAAAACCTGTATCTTTGCTTCCACAACGCCCGATGTTAACAAATACATATTGAGACTTCTTTTCTATTGTTCCTATATAATGGCAACTGAAGGCTCGTCCTCTATTACATGTGACTTGAACATAACTGGTGGAATGTGGGTGTACTATTAGGTATACATCAGCCCAACCCTTCAGGGATTATGTTGTGTATGGACTACAAGGTGTTGTTTTGCATTCTCGTCAAATCTCAGTTTGATCCAACTTGAAAGACATGATAGCTTACAACTCAATTTATAGTCGCAATATTATTTTATTGCAAATTAAGTCACAATTATCTGTTAGCTCCAAACGATTCTAACAGATGACGGTATCTGTTGACTGGATTGGGTAAGTATTCAATAGATGGCGCTGTTAAGGAGCGCAGCAGCATAGAAAAATATTGCGAAAGCGGGGAAAATGTGACGCAGACGAAGTTGCGCGCCTGCGCGAGACAGCTAGCAATCAATATAAATAACGGTTCCCAGTTAATTATTAACAAATGCTGTTTTTTTTTATTATTATTTTGTCAGTATTTCAGAATAACCTCCTTAACTTGTTTAGGGAATAAGAAATGATCGAATAAAGATTTGCGATTGTTTGTATACAGTGTGAAAGCTCAGTTATAGAGCGAGGATCGGACGGGCCGCGTTTGAAACACGGGTGGTTCACACTTACCGATTTCCGAAAATAAGAAAAAAAAAATACCTACCTATTTTTTATTGATTCGGGTCGAGAATCATTAGCATAGTTACCTCCTAGAATTTGACGAGATTGCAAAACAACTGGTTGTATATTAGAATACCCAATTTCAGTTAATTTATGCTACTCAACCAAACTGTCTTCTTCAGCATTTTGTCGTCTTAGTTAATTTTTATTCGAAATAAAGAAAATATCCTTTCTTGGTATTACTATTTATTACTTTGGGTACCTAACTCAATTTATGATGCAGAGCAATTTGGCTCTTAATTAGGAATTTCTTTACGTAATATGGGATGCCTCAATTTATTGAAAGTGTTCACAATTGATTTCCCGTGTCCATAACACAGAATACCACGATATCATGTGGAAATGCCGTGTTTATGCAGCATTTGCTGTACGGAAATATAATACTAGAGAAATTAAAAAAAAAAAATCGTTGGTCTAGTTAGTGGACCACTCACCCAACGTTCATCCATCATTATTCATTATCATTTCAGCCCACAAGACGTCCACTGCTGGACATAGGCCTCCCCCAAGTGTCGCCACATTGACATTTTGGAGGGTTTTGCCATAATCGCCACGCTTGGCAGGCGGGTTGGCGATCGCAGTACGGTTGTTACAAAAGCATAGGAACGCTGCTGCCCATTCTCTGACATATCCCTTAGTCGCCTCTTACGACACCCACGGGAAGATAGGGGATGGTGCTATTCTTTACGTCCGACACCATACAGAGTTCATCCATGGTGCTAGGCAATTGGGCTTATCCCAGTTGTAAACGTCTCTTTGTGACTATTGGCTTCGTTTCGTTCTGTATCCTGCTGCTATGGGGGGAAGCGTAAATTATGTTTTTCCTACGCCTCCACTATTCTTTTCTGATTAATTTCGTTGCGGTATCCAAGATAGTTCATTGTTTCTCTGGGACTTCGTCAAGCTTTATAGTCTTTGCGCTTTTCTAGTAGACGCCTCTATTGATTCTATCATTCAAAGGTTGCAGCGGTTTTTATAATAGTGTGGCAGAATAGTTCCAAAAAAAAGAAAAATTAAGGCCGTTCTTCTCCTGGACCCCTTGGAGAAAGAACGGCTCTTTATATCTGATTCGATTGATTAGGTTAAGTAGGTTGAAAAATTATTGACTCAAACGGTTTAATACAAAAGTTGGTTGTTCGTTTATTAATCATTTTAAAGATCTATTTACTGCGCTTAAATACAAGGTAATCGCACTCTTCTTTCTTTGCTTAAAAGGTAACTCCAAACCTAACATAGTTATATCCTTAAGTGAAGAAATAAACATTTTTATTTTTTTTATTTATCTTCTTGAAACCTTCAACTAAGCATTCTGAACATCAAATTAAGTAACTCTAAGTAAATTAAGTAACTTCGGGGAAACGACTTCTTTTTTAACCCCCGACCAAAAAAGAGGGGTGTTATAAGTTTGACGTATGTATCTGTGTATCTGTGTGTCTGTCTGTGGTATCGTAGCTCATAAACGGATGAACAGATTTTGATAAAAGTGGTTTTGTTTGAAAGGTATTTTAATCGAAAGTATTCTTAGCTATGTTTCGAGTAAATCTGCTAAGCCGTTTGAAGAGTATCACCTCTTTTCTAGTTGATGAAGGGATATAAACAACTTCCACAGGTCTAGTCGATTTGAAATTTAAAATCTTGTCACTTGTCCCCATGGGCATTGTCGAGGGGGGGTGGGGTTGCTGCACCCCCCCTCCCCCAATTTTAAGTACCGAGAAGAAGCGCTACCCCGAGAAAATTGAAAGGAATGGGGGAGGCCTATGCCCAGGAGTGGTACAATCAAGGCTAAGGAAAATAATATAAGTTTAAAAAGAATGAAAAAAATAATTAAATTTAACATTTAAAAAACCCCCGACACTAAAAACCTCTAAAAAGACAAAAATAAATTAATCAAAGCGCCGTAGCGTCGGGGGACCGCTAAGAAGACCGCTTAGTACAAGCACAGAACAAAGCGAACCCCCGATGCTACTACCCTTGGATTAATTTATTTTTGTCTTTTTAGAGGTTTTTTAGTGTCGGTTTTTTATTTTTTTTTGGGTAAAAACGTGTCACGTTTTACGGTAGGACTCGATGTAACACTCAAAACATTTTGCTTATAGATGCATTGAATAGTAGGTACGGGGGTGATGGAGGTATTTAAAGTAAGGTTGTAATATTTAAAACTTGAATTTAAAAAAAAAATACTTATGATGAACTTGAAAATGTGACTCCCTTTATCTCCGTAACTAGAAGGTTCCCAAGAGTGGTCAAATACGAAAAAAAAACGTAGTAATGCGGTGAACAAGTGCCTTGCAGCTTCGTTAAGGGTATCTTTAACCCCCGACCAAAAAAGAGGGGTGTTATAAGTTTGACGTGGGTATCTGTGTATCTGTGGTGTCGTTTAAAAGGTATTTTAATCGAGAGTGTTCTTAGCTATGTTTCGAGAAAATCTCCTCAGCCGTTTGAAGAGCATTACCTCTTTTCTAGTTGATGAAGGGATATGAACAACTTTCACAGGTCTAGTCGATTTAAAATTTGAAATCGGATAATATTTTTGTGTTCACCAAAAATCTAAAGGTACATCTATGTATGCATTTCTAAAATATTGATCTTAAACCCGTTTAATTGTTTTACTATAATTAAACTACTCGGCCAACAAAATATGTTACATCAAACAAATTCCAAATTAACACCAAGATAAAACGCTTTTTTATTGTAGTGCGCTGCAAATATTCTATTGTAACAATAACTATTTTATTCTTCCCCGAAAAATACTGATCGTGCACCAAATATTCCTGAATGTTACACAAAATATTAGGTTAGGTTAAGTTAGGTTATTTTAGGTTAGGTTAGGTTTTTTTATTAATAAAGCTACATTGGACATTAATTGGTGTTTGATTCAAATACATTTTGCAGTGCATTATCTGAAGTAAAACTAAAAAAATAAATGCTTGTTTTTAAAATTAGGTGTATTACTATTTTTACAAATTTGCAACAGTTGTTAAATAGATGCTCGTTATGACATATTTTAATGAACATATTTTGGTGCACATTCAGAATATTTGGTGGAACACAGGCAAAATTAGGTAAATGAAATGGGAATAAATTGAAGTACTTTTAAATACCATCCTTTGAAATCTTGTCGCTTGTCACCATGAACATAGCCCTCCCCACCTCCCCTTGACTGTCCCAGGAGTGGGACAGTCAAGGCTAAGAAAAAATAATACTCGTATAAGCTTAAAAAGCATAAAAAAATTCAATTAAAAATTTAAAAACCCCCAACACAAAAAACCTCTAAAAAGCCAAAAAAAATATCCAAGCGTCGTAGCGTCGGAGGACCGCTAAAAAGACCGCTTAGTACAAGCACACAACAAAGCGGACCCCCGACGCTATGACGCTTGGATTAATTTATTTTTGGCTTTTTAGAGGATTTATGTGTCGTCTTTTTAATTTTTTTATTTAATTTTTTATACCTGTAATGCTATTTTCAGACACAATTCTTTGTTCCAATTACAGGCAGCAGCAGAAACGGGTGATGACAGATCGGGAAGAATAGGACCGAAAATTGTTGTATTCGACGCATCTACAGGTAAGTTTACACCGAAGGTTATGAGACTGTGACTGTAGTAGATATGTGTTAAAGACCTACTATATGTCTTCAGTTTGGTGGCAGAGGAGCTCGTGGCTAAATAATAACAGCCACGCCGATCAATCGTCAAGTTTAAGCCGTGCTTGCCGAGGTCGGCCCGTGGAGGGGTGGCCATAAATACATACAGAATTTCCTCCGTGCCTCAAAAAGCACGTTAAACCGTTGGTCCCGGCTGTCATTTGTAGATCTTTGACAGTCGTTACGAGTAGTCAGAAGTTGAAAGTCTGACATCCAGTCTTACCAAGATCAACATATGTCAAAGATCTACATATGACAGCCGGGACCAAGGCCTAACGTGCTTTCAAAGGCACGGAGGAAACTCTGTATGTAATTATGGTCACCCATCCACGGACCAACCTCGGCAAGCACGGCTTAACCATAAAGATTTTTTCGTGCGGCTGTTATTATTTAGTCACAAGCTCCTCATGAACCCTGCCTGTCCAACCGGATACAGTTGAATACCAGTATTTTACATGGAGCGACTGCCTATAGGACCTCCACAATCCAGTTAGTATTAGGTAATATGATATCTTTTGGTAAGACTGGTTAGCGTTATCCACCGTATCGTCTTTTCATTGTATAAAATAAAGTCTCTTCCTCTGTCTGTACGCTTAGATCTTTTAAACTACGCAACCGATTTTGATGCGGTTTTCATCAATAGACGGAATGATTCAAGAAGGTTTATTTGTAAAATTTATCCCTGAGAAACACATATACACGCAGATGAAGTCGCAGGCGCAGCTATTTCGTAAATAAATCTGAAAAGATTTGGCTCAACTTTTCAAGGTGTCTCCAGGTACGGGCCGCTTGGTACTGGTTGGTGACGAGAGAGTGAGTGTGCAGGGCCTCTCCAGCTTCGCGACCATTCGGGCCACAGCCTGCGTCTTCGGAAACAAGTGGATGTACGAGGTGCAGCTCGGGACTAAGGGGATCATGCAGGTAACATTCAATTTCAGTTTGATGTATTCCTTAGGTGCAGCTCAAGCAGCCTATATCCACTTTTGACACCGGCCACCTTACAACCATTAAACGTTAAGAGCGTTTACGCCTTACGACATTTCATACAAACTTTCAAGTCCTTATTTTCCGAAATCACTGAATCGATTTTAATGAAAATTCGTACGCTTAAGCAGGATACATAGATCTAAAAATCTACTATAAAACGTTTTGGAAAAATCGTGTAACAGCTAAATTAGAACGATTATAAATTATCTATAAAAACAGAAACTTCCAATTAACTTTTTTTTGTAAAAGATATTTCGAAAGTGTTTTTAGTAACTTTTTAGACCTATCTTGTTTAAATACGTATTAATTTTCATTAAAATCGGTTCAGTCATTTCGGAAAATAAGGACTTGAAAGTTTGTATGAAATGCCGTAAGGTGTAAACGCTCTTAATTCGATTTTGACAATTCGGCAAGATTTCGAATTAACGATTGTAAGTATGAACAAATACCGGTATTAAGTCATTAAGTCTTGTTTTGTAAAATTGTAAGTGCGTAACTCTGTACAATTTCTACAAATACTTTAGGAAGAACTGCGAATTAATCTTACGTAAATTTAAGATACTTAACTGCTATACTAGTTTATACTCGTGCTTATATATCAACAGACTCAAAATACGTATGATTTCACCAGGTATCAGATGCATGCAGACATAAACATCATATTAATCCTCTCTTTATCATCATCAAAATGTTTGTCTTGTCCCATTCTATTTAGGGTCTTCTACCGGTCTTCTTCCATTCTCTCATATCAGATGTCAGGGCATCATTTACTCCTTTCTCTTTCATATCATTCTTCACAAAGGAACTCGTGGCTAAATAACAACAGCCGCACGGTCCGATCTTAAAGGTTAAGCCTGGGTGGCCCCCGGCCTTGGGCGGGGATGCGACGGCTTCCCATTCCCTCTCACTCCGGACCATGGATTGAATCAGGGCCAGATGCGAGAGGTCGCCACCCCCAATCGCCGCAACGAGGACAAGGCGGTGCTCAGACCAAGCGGAACAGAGCTCCACGGTGTGATCCAACGTGTCCTCCAGACGATCCTAGCAGCGGTAACACCCGGGCGTTTGCTCCCGCCGATTCGGAGCAGGAACCTCTCGAAACAACCATGTCCGGTGAGGACCTGCGTCAGGTGGAAGGTGAGGGCGCGTGGCGCCTCTCCAGCCACTCCACAAAGAGGGGACTTATCGCCACTATTGTGGCGTGCCCTGCACGTGGTTGCGACAGTCGCTCTCTCCATGTCGCCATGAGATCGCGCCGGAGGTCTGTCCGCTGAGCGGTGATTTGCCGCGGTAGCAGAGTTTCCCCCGGCGTAGTGCTTCCGCGCGCTATCCGTGCAAGCGCGCGAGGACTATCGCCTCCAGATCCCATGGCGGCAATTCGGTCAAGAGGCTCGCCGCCTTATCCCGCCGTTTTATCCCTCCTTATTTTTCTTTCTTCATACAACACAAATCCGTTTAGTAGTCAAGACTAGTTTTTATTGGCGAGTCCAGGTCAATACCAAGAAAGAATATGTCCGTAAGACCTTTCAGTATGATCCATCCTGTAGTCCTACTCAACAAAATATACCCAATCTGTCTCCACCAGATCGGCTGGTGCACAGCTTCGTGCACATTCTCCATGGACACTGGCGTGGGGGACACAGCGCATTCCTACGCCTACGATGGAGGAAGAGTGAGGAAGTGGAACGTGGCCACCTCGCCTTACGGCCAGGCCTGGCTTCCCGGTGACGTCATCGGGACCTGTATCGACCTGGATAAAGGAACTTTAGAGTATTATAGGTAAGATCTCTGGAAGTAAGGCAAATGAGTCTGGCCTCACCGTGTTGGCAAGCGAATAATTTGAAACTAAATACGTCTGAGACTGAGAGACTGCCCGTTGGTGTAGTGGTCGACTTCTGGGCATAAGGTCCTGGCTTCGATTTCCATGTCAACCAAAGTACTATTAAGTTTTTCCAACAGAAATTCTCAGTAGCAGCCTAGGAATCTGTATTTTTGCCCGCCCGGCTGATGGCAATAGGCTCGCCCCCTATTACTTGGGACTTAAATATAACTGGCGAAATGTGGGTGTACTATTAGGTACAGCTCTGCCGTACCCTTTGGGGAGTACAGGCGTGATGTGATGTTATGTTAAAACTAGACTTTTAGAAACTAAAACGACAGCAAAACACCAAAACACCCGAAAAGATGGTAACTGAAAAATAATAGAACCTAAAAGCCATCGTATTGGCAATCTGCGATGCTTCGTTTCACCTGTTAGGGCAATTTCCTACGATAAATCATTCCCTCAGTCACTCAATAAGAGGATAAATCAATCAGGAAATTCATGTTCGCTCCAACGATGCAGTGTCGAATATGGGAATCGATTAGGTCTATTTTTACCAACTCGAATACAAGGGGCCTAGATGAACTGTGTGCGCGATTTGTTTCCAAACATGTCAACAAAAAATCGGTATTAAGCTAGACTTTGAACTGACACCAACATAGTTTGGGCGGATGATGATTAAGTTAATATTCCTTCGAGTGGAAATAAAGCCATTTAGCAACAAAGATTTGATTCTACTTTAGATATAAATATTGCCGGTACTGACTAAATTTTAGGGCGAAGGCTTTTTGTTCGGAATAGATTTTCAGATCTTGATTTTGCATTATTAATGTTTGGTATTTGGAAGTTTGTAGTTGTGAGGCATTACTTCGTTCAGATTGGTTTTATTTTCAGTTCAAGTTCCAAGGGCATTGCTAAGGCCTATCCTTGGTATCCGTGGTTGGGGTTTCCAATCCGGCTATTTTTAGGTGATTAATCCTCCATTTAACATTATAACAAGTATGATATTCACATTAGTAATAAACTCAAGCTAGGTAAAATGCTGAAACAAATTAAGATTTATGTCAATTTGTGTGCTAGAAGCTTGAGCTGGCATTCAGCAATGGCTTCTAGCACTAGCCTGCAGCACTGGCTTCCAGCATATATTTGAAAACCATTATGATATTGATCTGTATTGTGTCGGACGTAAAGAGTAGCACCATCCCATATTGTCCCGTGGGTGTCGTCAGAGGCGACTAAGGGATTTGCCAGAGAATGGGCAGCAGCGTTCTCTGTGCCTTTGAAACAACCGTACTGCGATCGCCAACCCGCCTGCCAAGTGGCGATTATGGCAAAACCCCCCAAAATGTCAATGTGGCGACACTTGGGGGAGGTCTATGTCCAGCAGTGGACGTATTTTGGGCTGAAATGATGATGATGATTATGATATTTTGGTATTCACAAACAAGTGACAACACTACAACGAGATCAGCTGGAACTGATCATGTATCACCACATTTAGTTTCCACAATCAAGGCTTTTTCTCCTCCACAGGAACGGCATATCAATGGGTGTAGCTTTCGACAAAGTGACCCATGGAGCTGGCCTGGCATACTTCCCCGCAGTGTCGCTGGCAATGCAGGAGCACCTGTATGCTAACTTCGGACATGTGCCGTTTGTGTCAGTAAATTCTGGTTAACAATTTTGTTTTCATAATATAACTTGCTGTCCCTCGTACTTGGCATGTTTAGCACAATAGGGTATAATACTGGGTAAAGAAAACAAAATTCTAATTTGTTTGTCAGACAGGTAATAAATTAAATAAATAATTTTTTAATATATTAGACACGTATTTTTTGTTTTATCAAAATATCAAAAAATTACTTAGTTAAAACTCATTAAAGTTGGAGAGTGGGGGCTCACTACGTCACAAGTAGGTATAAAAATTACCTACATGTGACGTCATGCGCCATTTCAACTCAATATTTCTCCGTAATTTTATGATTACGTGAAAAAAGAAAAAATACGTGTCCAATACTTTTCAATAATCTACCCGACAGACAAAGAAAAATAGTGATCATCCCCTATTATAGCGACTCGATTTAATATTTATAACTATTTGACAACGCCATGCATTGAGCTTTGGCAGTATCAAAGTTTCGTCCATGATAGATTTTGAACGGCTTCCTGTTCAATATCTAGTATGGACGAAGCCTTCTTTTTATTATCAGACTAACGGTTTTAAACTAGGCTTTTACGAAATAAGCATTTTCAGTCATGTAAATCTATGTTTACACAAACACGCAAATAAATGCTCGCACCAGTCTGAAATTACAATTAGGGAGCATTTTACAAAATGCTTGTTTCCCTTGTCTTGTGAAGATTTTAACTTAATTCTATTACCACAGTTTCCCAGTGGAAGGCTACGCAGCTCTCCAAGCGCCTCCTAGCCGCCAGTGTGTGCGCGCTGCGCTGCTTTTCAAGTCTCTAGATGCCCTTCTGGATGAACTGGCGCAACCTGCAGACATAAAGTCACTCACTGCTAAGAGTAGTAAGGTATAGTAGGTTTTTCAGGGATAAATTATACATATAAACCTTCCTCTTGAATGAAAATGTCTATTGATGAAAACCGTATCGAAATCCGTTGCGTGATTTAAAACATCTAAGCGTACAGACGGCGGAGAGAGACTTTGTTTTATACTATGTAAAGATTAATTAATTATTAGAAGTGCGGTGAAGGAAAACATCGTAAGGAAACCGGCATGTCCTAGAACTAAAAATTCGAAGACATGTGACATCTACCAACCCGCACTGGGCCTGCGTGGTGGATTACAGTCCACTCCCTCTCATAGATAGGAGGCCTGTGTCCCAGCAGTGCAAACATTATAGGCTGATGATGATGATGTAAAGATTATTGATGGCTAACTGGATACATGTAGAACTGTTGGTCATCAAGCGGCGATGGGTGTACGACCTTATAGTCTCACCGGGTAGAAGCTAGACGAGATTGACACAGAACAGTGGGAACAGCACAAGCAAATACTTTGTTTTTACAGCAGAAAATTAACTGCCAGTTTCTGATTTGACTATCAAACTTTACTCTTGAGGTGATTCCTGCAATGTAGTGAAGTTGTGTCACTCAAAATTAAAACGTCACTAAAGTTATACAAATACTAAATTTGAATTACTTTATTCAGAAACTGGCAATAAGTCTAGTTGTGGACCGATGATAACCAGGGTGATTGGTAATTGGGTGCATTTCTTAAAATGGGTAATACGAGAACCGATTTGCAACAATTTTGTCTCTGATAACTTGTGGTCCAAACTGGGGTTTTTGAAAGTTTAGTACCCATTTCAAAGAATACACCACATCACCTGAAGGAAACACACACTGAGTCTTTGATACACAGTTTAATTTAAATGTACAAATAGAACATAATACTCAAGAGACTGTACTGCTCGACGGTTACAAGAAGACTGCCTCAGCCATCCCTATTCGATTTACTCGACAGTTCTGTGTCTACGTTATCAAAGACCGGGAAATCGCGCCTTTTTTAGCCAATGGGTCGACGAAATTAATTCTTACTCGAAAATATTTTCTAAACATAATTTTTATGGTTCTAAATTTAACTTAATTTAATTTGTAAGTATTTTATCATAACATAATATTAAGGCAATTTATTAAGTCTAATTGAACTCAATTACTTACTAAGACAGTGCCTGAAGTAGCAGTTCGGCGTGTTCGAAGGATGTTGGCACCCGTTTGAAAACAATTAACTGCGCTTAATGACTCGTCACATCCAGACACATTCATAGTTAAGTGATAGGTCTGCAGTAGATGGTCTAACGTATAAGTTTCTCAACCAGGCAAAATCAGAGACTTCGAAAGTAGGTGAGGAGGAGGTGGCGATCCGTATCCACAGCTCAGGGTCCGTGTACAGTCCGCGGGCTTCCCCGCATGCCATGGGCAATGTGCAGAGTACGGAGCTGAAGAAGATGTCCAAAAAGGTATCCTGCTTAAAAATAATAACTAACTGTACCATTTCCAATACCGTATACTACGTTAGGGATGTCTACTAAAAAGCTTGTCCTGTAGATGTTACGGTTAAGGTAGCTGTCCTGACGTCACATCTCACTACCCCCCCCCCCCCCGTGTGGTTTAAGTTAGTACGAGTCTGCCGGACCCCTACACTCTCCTCAAGACGGAGGACATTTATTGAGGATTTGCACAAAAACAAAAAAATGCTGTGATTTAAGAAGTACATCCTTAGTTCTTAAATCATCCTGAACCTTCTACGTCATAAGGCGGGTCGATATGACAACTCTGTCATCGCCTTTTCTCTTTACCTCTGACAAGCCTACGATGTCACAGTTGATATCTATACTTTATTACTTACTTATAATATTATAAAGCTGAAGAGTTTGTTTGCTTGAACGCGCTAATCTCGGTAACTAATGGTCCGATTCGACAGCTAGTAAAATATATAGGCTTAGAGCATTGTCAAATTCAATTAAGCCAGAAACATATTCATATATTTACGAACGATAGACAGGACAAGACGAAGATAATCGTAATCCAATACTTGTTACTGCTTAGTAACAAATCGTTCTGTCAATTGTTGTACGCCCGCGTGTCAGGTGGCATTCTGGAAATCTCAAAATCGAAAATGTTTAGAATCAAAATTTTTGTATGAAAATATTTCCAATGTCCACTCTTTATGGATTTTAAATCAGGTCTGGTTTGAAAAATTAAATTATTTTCTCTTTATCTCTTCCAGGCTTTCCTCATGTCTCTATCCCGGCTGGTCGTAATTGAACTGGGGGGTACACTCCGGCTTTCATACGTGGTGGTGTCAGAACTGCTTCCACGTCTGCGAGGACTCCTCGGCCTGAAGTCTAGGAGTATTCGAACAGACCAGGAAGCTGCAGACTTCTTTATGAAGGCCAGAGATGAGAATTTTGTTAGTAGACCTTTCAGCGTTTTTATAGCCGTTCATGTTAAAGTTGGCGGTATTTGAGCTTGTAAGTTTGAACCATCCATCTTGTCTTTAACCCCCGACTAAAAAACATAGGTCTTATAACTTTGAAGTGTTTGTCTGTGTGTCTGTTTGTGGCACCATAAGTTCTGAACGGATTAACCGCTTATGAAAAAGTTCAATATTTCAATACAATTGCACAATGTTTTACCAACATCACCCTCCAGGAATGTCGTTCAAGCACTGGAGAATCCCGGTAGCACTGTATACAAGGTGTTGATTTGCATACTCGTTAAATTCAAGGACGTGACTATGCTAATGATTTTCCTCCCGAATCAATAATAAAATGGGTATGTATTTTTTTTTTATTATTTACTGGTATCGGAAAGTGTGAACCACCCGTGATTTAAACGCGGCCTGTCTGATCCTCGCCCTATAACCGCGCTTTCACACATACAAACAATCTCAAAGGAGATTCGATAATTTCTTATTCCCTAAACCACGTTAAAGGGGTTATTCTGAAATACTGACAAACTTAAGCAGCCAAAAAAATCTGCGTTTATTATTAATTAACTAGGTACCGTAATTTTAATTGATTATTTATGTCTTTTCTGACAATCTCCTGAATTTTTACGAGGATGCAAAACAACACCTTGTATGTATGTGGCTTAATGCTAAAATGTTCAAAGAAATTGATGAGATCAGATTTGAAAAACAATGTAACAAGTTTCCATTTATTCTAATTCAATTTTGCACTGGAACTAAATATATCTAGGTTTGACTTTTAGATCGAAAAGTATTATTAGCTCTACCAGAAAATTCTTGGTTCGATTCGCAATTGGGTCAATAAACACCGAAAAGGCTCGATCACTTTAAGATCGGAATTCCTTATTTATAGCTCTATTTTTCCTTGCGTGAACTTCCTAGAAGGTCAACCTCCTACGTAGATATATTAAAACGCAATGTACGAGCAACAAGGGACAGTCCCAACGTCCTGGGGAAATAGGACCTCATTATAAATGATATATTTCGTTCATGTAGTCAACGGTCTAGCCGTAAACTAGAAACATGATATTACATTAAACATCATCTGTCTAGCCTTTTCCCAATTATCTTGGGGTGGGCTTCCAGTCTGACCGGATGCAGCTGAATACCAGTATTTTACATGCAACGGTTGCTTATCTGACCTCCACAACCCTGTTCGTACTGGGCAATACCCCTCAGTATGACTGCAGTCAGACTTTCGGGCCTCTGACTACCTGTAACGACTGTTAAGGATCTACGAATGACAGCCGGGGCCATCGGCTTAGCGGGCTTTCCGAGGCACTCAGAAAACTATATGTGGTGGTCAGCCATCCACGGACCAAGCTACATGATACTATCCATCCTTAATAAAACAAATGAACGAATGAACTACAGAGATCTCATAAATTTGTACATTGGCTTGTCAATAGGAGTTTTGAGAGCCCGCAAATACTGGCGGGGACATAGATTGTATTTTAACAACAGGGTAACCTATATTTATTTTTTAAGACGGCACTGTTGGCGCAGTGGCTAAGCGATTGACTGCTGCGCTGCGTGTCGCGGTTCGATCCCCGCACGGAGCCAATATTTGCATGGCCTACAGATAGTTGTTCCGGGTTTGGCTGTGTGTATGCGAGTTTAAATGTTTGTAAACGCACCCACGATACAGGAGAAATTTCAAGTGTGGGGAAATAATTACAACAAAAAAAACTGTGTCACAAACTGAGAAGCTTTGCTTCAAACCTCATCATTAGGTGCGATGCTTTTCTGACAATACAACTATTATAAGATCATTGCTACTAATACCATGGGCGTAGCCCGAAATAAATCCAAATAATTTTATTTATTTAACATCCATTTCGTCATCATATTCTGAACGACTGACTGCAAGATTAAATTGGAAAAAAAAATATCCATATCGCACGCTATTCTCCGTTAGCCCGTTAGCCTTACAAAAAAAATGCCAATAAAAAAACGATTTAAAAAAAAAAAGTATTTAAAATCAGAATATACTAGCCTCCAAAAGTAAACAATCGATTCTAAATCTGTCTGTGCCCTTTGCGTTGTGCTGACCTTTCGACGCGGGTTAAAAATATTTCAGAAATTGGGACAGCTTCGTAAAGTAGCACTTTTCAATGAAAATTAACCAGTGTACTTGCTGAGTGGTTCGTGGTAAACTTTGAGTGCCTCTGAGAGCATGTTAATTAAATTTTGTAGGCGGCAGTAGCCCAATGCCCAACGGTTAATGTGTAAATTCATACTTTAAGTATGAGTGACATGGTTTTGGTTTGTACACGTACTACGTTTGATTTTATAACTCTCACCTACCACAAGCATATAACATAATGTCATATCACATCACGGTAGAATTCACCGAATGGTTAGGCAGAGACGGCTGCGGTACTGTTTGAAAGAGATACCGTGGCCCTGGAACACAAAGGGCTAAGAAGGAACATGGATGGATTTAGTCAGTACAAGTCTGACACTCCCTTCCGCTCCGCCCAGAACGGGAAGGGTCATTTAATGATTTCCCATTCGTAAAAAAAAAAGTTTTATGCAGAGATGTGGCTTATAATACACCCACATTTCGCCACTAAAGTTCAAGTCTGATATGAAGCGATAGAGATGTATACATTCTCTGCCCAGCCTTTTCCCAATTATGTTGGGGTCGGCTTCCAGTCTAACCGGATACAGCTGAGTACCTACCAGTATTTTACATAAAGCGACTGCCTATCTGACCTCCACAACCCAGTAACTGGGTAACACGATACCCCTTGGCAAGACTGGATGTCAGACTTTTAACTTCTGACTACTCGTAACGACTGTCAAAGATCTACAAATGAGCCGGGACCAACGGCCAACGTGATTTCCGAGGCACGGAGAAAACTCGGTATGTAATTTTAGGGATATGATTGTCAGTGTGTGACTTTATTTATCCCCATTATATGAGCACTGCGTTACCAGGTTATCGGCCTCTGGGACTCGTTAAATAAACGACAGTTTACTACTGAATATGTTTAATTCCGATCAAACCCCAAGGAGAACCTCTCGGCCGGGCTAGTGCGCAGTAACTGCCCGCCGTTCATACGTCGCGCTCACAAATGCATTTCTGCTTACCTTGCGTTCTGATTAACGTGCATGCTTACATGTGTCCCTACATAATTATGGTCACCCAGCCAAGGACCAACCTCGGCAAGAACGGTTTAACGTTAAAGATCGATCCGTGCGGATGGAGCTTCTCTTCAAGCTTATCAAGTTTAATTAAATTAAGGAATATTGATTATGTGATACACCTCATCGAGTTTTAGACACAAATTGTCGCACAATTATGAGCGACAGAGATGACTCGATATGCCCTAATGCCATGATGTTTTTCTACGTAAAATGATCAAGTATTACTCTTATTGTTATGTACCATAATGAGTCATACTCAATCACAGCACGATCATCGTATAAGGGTTGGGTTGGTAAGGGTCACCTCATATAGCAGAGCGTGCTGCCGACCGCATCGCCAATGCTGCTGAGTTCGATAGCACTCCCGCACTGTTTCTCGATCTAGCAAATGACGGTGCTGAATGACGAAAAAGGAAAGGAGCATGGTAAAATTAAATTCCGTGCAGAATAGAATAGCCATAGAATAGAATGCATTTATTTGTCAGAATATTGTACAAAGCTGTTATGTGAATTATGTATTACGATCGTAAGATTCTGCCGTTTCCGGCGCACAAATAAGGTTTGTAAAATTATGGTTCATCATTGCATTAAAATTGAGTTATTTATCATTAGAATTAAAATTTCATATAATTTAAATAAATTGAACAATATTTGTGTAAGAGAAAATCAAAAGTGAAAGTCAAAATTCAATGAAATCAAGGAGATGAAAAATGATTTATAGCCAATAATGTCAAATATTTAGTAGTAAATTTTTCAGTCATAAAATCTGCAGTGGTGTTTTCACTGCCAGTGGAATCATTATTCCACAGTGGAACAGCCATCCTGTCTACGTGTTCTCTATAAAGGCAGTGGGTCGTTAAGGGCCGCTTCTTCTGTTTCCAGGTAGGCCTGGCCTCCAAGCTTCTGTCCCAGCCGTCACCTCGTCTGTGTACCATGCTGGACTTACTATGGACCTTCCTGGACGAATCCGCGTTGTGCGATGTCTTAGAACATTCTGTGGTGCGAGAATGTCTACTATTTGATTTGGTGTCACAGGTATTTATCATTGAAATATAAAGAGTAGCGAGCCGCCCCTGGCAGCAAAACACATCGAAAAATACATCATCATCATCAGCTTATAATGTTCCCACTGCTGTGACACAGGCCTCCTCTCAATGAGAGGGAGTGGGCTTTAATCCACCACGCGGGCCCAGTGCTGGTTGGTAGATGTCACATGTCTTCGAATTTTCGTTCTAGGACATGCCGTTTCCCTCACCGTTTACAAAGCAGCGGTGATGAAATAAATTACACAAAGTAATGCGCCTGCCTGGGTTCGAACCTACGACTTACTGCTCGTAAGTCGGGGCTGCCACAACTGGGCCACCGCTGCTCTACAAGCTGGTGCTCTCTCTAAAAATGCAATACAAAACTAATGGTCTAAACGAACTTTACCTTTGTAAATATTAAACAAATCAAATAGGTAAACAAACACGAAAAGCATAGATGATTGATGATGATCTTTCAAAAGACCCATACGCTGGTCAGTATTCGTGTTTAACTGAAAACCTTTTAATAGATATTTATTACATTCCTAAGTCCCTGTAAATAAGTCCCTTAGCTCGTTAAAATGGGGTTATGAATTCATCCTAAAGTGCTTATAATATAATAAACACTAATTACAACGTAAAAGACAGGACCAATTAAAAGTACGTTCAGCGAAACTTTGGTACGCACGACCACCAAGCAAGCTATACAAAATCAGTTTATGCGGATCTCTCATCGGACGGGAAATCGAAAAACGAGGCCGTGTAATACTCTCGAGCCTGTGGACGGTGAGTAATGGGCTAGCTCACCGTCCGTCCGTCTTATGACGACAGGCCGTGCCGACGACGCGTTCGTGTTCCACGCGCGCCTCAAGGAGATGTCAGCAAATCGGAAGAGGTCCGAGAGGGCCGATGCCTGCCAGGGCTGCGAGACTGTGAAAGAGATACCGTGGCCCTGGAATACAACGGGCTAAGAAGGTACATAACCTCACATTTTGTTTTCCCAGGACATGTTTTTCAACCAGCAAATAGAAGGTGTGTACGTGCTCTGTGGACTCATGCAGCATCGGGAGACCAGGCATCATCTCGTCAAATACGTGTTCTTCAATAAAATAACGTTAGTAGTGGAGAACTACGCCTATGTTTTTTTTTTAAACACTTTGCCTACACTAGGAATTTCTCCTGTATCGTAGGTGCATTTACAAACATTTATACTCATATACACAAACAGCCAGACCCGTAACAACTACCTGTAGGGGCTGTAGGTCATACAAATATTAGTTCCGTGCGGGGATTGAACCCGCGACACGCAGCGCAGCAGCCGATCGATCAGCCACTGCACCAATCATGCCGTCATTGTTTGAATACAAATAATTGTCTACGGGTACAACGTGACCATTAATGTGGAACTTTGAAGTTTAAATTCTTTACAATTAGTGAAGCGGACATATTTTTCCGGCTTGAAAAGCGAATATCTCATTAACCTTAAGAAATAAGGTTTTTGAAGATTTATTTTTCATTTTCAAGAGATTTCGAAACCCCACAGGGTTACGTATATTTTTGTTTAGTACCTTAGTTACTTAATTGGGGGGGCGCCCCTATTTTTTGTTCCATAATTTCACATCATGTTTGTGTAGCTGTCTATAGAAGACACCTACTCTCCAAATATCAACTGTGTGGCGCCAACAGACTTAGAGTAAAATAGCTAGCCAGCTAATTAATAGCTAGATAATCTCCTCTCCTTTCTGTTCAATCATTTCCACTAAAAGAAACGAGGAGTGTTAATAACAAAAGTCTATTGTTTGTTTACAACACATCTTTCCTCACCGCTCATGTCGTGTCATCTTTGTTGGAGTCCAGGCGCACTATTCACAAACGCTCGGATTCGTTTTCGATTCGATAAGTCGTATGTCTATCTTTTTTGGCATTACGAAAGCGAGCGTGATAGACATACGAATTTCCGAATCGAAATCGAATCCGAGCGTTTGTGAATACGGGGGCTGGTCTTAAGCTGCAAAACTACTTTCAGGTTCGACAATTTCTTGAACATAAAGTGTCCTGATGACAAAGTATTACGGACGGTGGTAAGGAAACCTTGGTGGCAGCGACCGACCTCGGTGGTGGGAGAAACTGACCCCAGGGTAGCTGGTAGGTATACACAAGCCATAAGGTCAAGGAGCACTTCGGGGATAGTATGCTTACGCCTGGAACAACAAACTGCGTTACCGTGCTTTGTGGGTTATACGCTACTGAAAACGCCAAACTAGTGGCTCAGTTCTGGGCCGATACAATTTAGACTACTATGGGCATGCGAAGATGACTATGGTCAAAGAAACCAGGGCCGTCCAAAAGCGCATTTAACTTTCAGTAACGACGTGGTATCTGGGTTGTGGAGATCAGCTAGGCTGTCGCTCCATGTAAAATATTGGTATTTAGCTGTATTCCTTAACCTAACGTAGTTTGGTAAAAGTCTAGGCAGATGATGATGGATGAGGGACACAGGGTTCCGTATGCTCTGCAGTGGATGGACGAAGGACACACGGTTCCGTATGCTTTGCAGTGGATTGGAATGACAATAATGCTGATGATGATCGTAAATGAAATAATATGGTTTCTGATTCACACATATGTGTTTCGTCCAGTGTATTGTGTCCACGATGTGGAATAGGCATTACGTACACACGCCAAATATATTAGTGTATGTAAGATAAGAATATGTGTAATTTGCGATTGTAAATATCAGCTGAAATCGAAATTTTCCCTAGTGGATGCATTCAACTAGTTTTTAGGGTTCCGTACTTCAAAAGGAAAAACGGAACCCTTATAGGATCACTTTGTTGTTCGTCTGTCTGTCTGTCAAGACCCTTAATCTCGGGAACGCGTAGAGCTATCGAGTTGAAATTAAAACTGTGTATAAAGATCTACATTCCCCTCAAGCTGTCAAAAATCAAACTACGTACCAAGTTAACGTAAAAAAAATACGGCCGTTTATGCCGCAAAAAGTATATTTCGACACTCTCAAGAGAATCAAAATGTATAGGGTGCTTCCCGTTGACCGACAACCATGAAATTTGTCAAGTAATATCGTCTTATACTACAAGTACATGGAAAAATATGAAAACCAACCAACATTTGTAATTAATGCATTAAAAAAATATATATATGTGGGAATGTGGGCTCAGAGAGAAACAAATGGAAATAAACTTGTAAAATTGTATATTTTAAATAAAGCGTCTTAGCACGTCTTCGTCTTATATTCATTTACGCCATCTTCTTTTCGTTCTCTCTCTTCCGATACATTCATCCCTTTCACTCACTCTTACGTTCCGTTTCCTACATTCGGCCGTCCTGCTCTCTTGTCTGTCCTCAGACACTGCTTACCTCATTCATTCGACTTAAATACACAAATTTAACTTATACTTAGACTACATAACATCATCCTAAACACTGTCATACCATTCATCACCATTACATACCTACGTCTTTGAGCCAACTGTGTAATTATTCTGAAGTACTTCCGTCTGGCCACCTCTTCATTTGATCAGCTGAGCTTGAAGTGCGGTTGGGACCTTCAGTCGCACTATCAGCTTTTACCATATCGTAGCGGTCATTTGGATGAACCTTGGTAATTTGGTACGGTCCTAGATACTTAGCCTTCAGTTTGAGCCCTGCACCAAATTGGGTTCTCTTTATAGCCACTAGGTCACGTACTTGGTACTTATGACTCGGTTTCCTTCTCTTATTATAATATCTTCGGTTCTCTTCTTGCACAGCCAGTATTTGTTCTTTCGCTTTTTGACGTAACTCCTCTCTATTACTCTCATACTGTCTTGCAGTTTCGTCTTCAAGTAATTTAAAAACTTCAATATCTTCTTTATACCTCATCTTGGTACCAATTAATAAATTATAGGGTGAGGTATTGATGCTCCTCTGAAATGTGCTGTTCAATGCTCTTTGAACTCTGCTCACATGTTTATACCACATGCCTTCGTTTTCAATACATAGTTTAGTCAACATAGGGATTATTATTCGATGGACTCTTTCAACTTGACCATTTCCTCTTGGTATCCCTGTGGTGATTGTAACATGCTGAACATTTTCTTCATTACAATAATCCTGGAACTCATGACTTGTGAATGCTGTTCCACGATCTGTTATAATTCTTCTGGGATTTCCAAATATTTGCTGGTGTATTCTTAATTTACTCAATGTCTCTGCACTGGATGTGCTCTTTGTAGGGAACAACCATACAAATTTAGTGAAAGCATCGATTACCGTTAAAATATAATTATACTGCTTTCTGGTCGCCGTCAATGGTCCTACATGATCTAAGTGCATAGTATCTAATGGGATACTTTCCTTTCCAATGGGGTTGAGAAATCCTTCCTGCTTACCTTCTTTTCTTGTAGCCAACAGACATGGTATGCAAGCTATTACAAATTCATCCAACTTCTTGTCCAAGTCTTTTATGTAGTAGTCCTTACATATTAAATCCTTCATTTTTCTCTTTGAAAAATGTCCATTACCATGGATTCGCACTATAATCTCCTTTTCTAAATTTTTAGGTATAACCAACAGTTTGCCAGGACCCTTGTAAAGTATGTCACCGTCCATAAAATAATCTTTGTAAGACTTTTCTTTCAGTACCTCTTTAATTGCTTTTACGCCGTCGTCCAAATCCTGCGCCTGCTTAACCTGATCGATTAAGGATGTAACTGTGGCCACGTAGGGGTTACGGCTGAGAGCATCTGCATGCCGCATCTTTTCTCCAGCTCTATGCTCCACTTCGAAATCATACTCATTCAGCATTATTACCCATCTTGCTACTTTTGCTGTGAGGTCCTTCTTCATCAAGGTTTGCTGAAAAGCTTGACAATCGGTTACTAATTTGAAGTGTTTTCCGTATAGATAATGGCGGAATTTCTTAACACCTTCTATTATCGCTAATGCTTCTAGTTCGTAACTTGAGTACCTACTTTGTGCTTCATTAGTCCTAACACTCATATATTGAACTGGGTGCAAGCCAGTATCAGGGTGATACTGCATAGGGATAGCTGCTATAGCTATGCTGGAGGCATCTGTATGCAACTCAGTTATAAGGTTAGGGTCGAATATTTTTAATACCGGGCTGGTAGACAACCTTTCCTTCAAAATATGAAAAGCCTCTTGTTGCTTCTTATCGAACACAAAGTCCACATCTTTCTTTAACAAATCATTTAGAGGCTTGGCAATAACTGCATACTGCTCTATGTACTTCCGGAAGTAGGAAGTCAATCCTAGAAAACTTTTAAGTTGCTTACTTGTCTTTGGTTCTGGAAATCTTGCTACAGCATCCGTCTTGTCTGTATTCGGGCGTATTTCACCATCTTTAATCACATGACCCAAGTACTCTATTTCACGCTGTATCAACTTTACCTTCTTCCAATTAATCTGCAGCCCATACTGTGCAGCCGTGTCCAGAACTAGCTTCAGTCGTTGCAATGCTTGCTCTTCATCAACAGCTGGAATTATAATGTCGTCAATGAAAATCATCATAATCTTCTGCTAGTAGCTCACGAAAAACTATGTCAACAAACCGCATACAATATTTTGGACAGATCGAAAGCCCAAACGGTGCTCGCATGAATTCGAATTGGCCGTGATGCGTAACAAATGAAGTATACGGTATGGACTCTTCGCTTACTTTTAAATGAAAAAATCCGTTCTTCAAATCAAGAACACTGAACACCTTCGCTTGAGATAACCTATCAATTAGATCATCAATAATAGGGAGGGGATACTCGTCTTTCACAATCTTTGCGTTAAGCTGCGGTAGTCAATGCATACACGAGTTGTCCCATTCTTCTTCTTCACCAATACAAGTGGGCTAGAGTATTCAGAAAAACTTACCCTTATTATGCCGTCTTTCAACCACTCGTCAACTTGTTTTTCTACAATACCCTGCTCCATGTATGACAATCGCCGGGGCCGCTGTGCTACAGGCACATCGTCTTTTAAAACAATCTTGAGCTCCAATGGCGCTTCCTTGACTTGGACTGGACGGTACTTATCTACACACCGATAAGCCTCCTGTTTTACTGATGGACTGCTGACATGTTCTAAAAGAGATTCTTTTCCAGCTGTAATACAATTTACTTTATTTAACCACTCACTTTCATCTCTGAATATAGCCACACATCCATCGCTCATTAACACAGTCACACTTTTCAAAAACTCGTGACCTATTATTATATCGTAAGGCATACAGTCTCTAGGTATAATGTGAAACGTAACATCGTTGTAGCACTGTCCATCGATCATGATTACCGTCGTAATTTTACCTAACGACCGCACTTGCGAACGGCCTAGTCCCGTAAGCGTTAGCCCACCGGCGTTGAACTCAACATTAAATAGTTCAGCACACAGCTCCGCCGATATGAGATTAACATCACTTCCAGAGTCGATCAATGCTCTAGAACTGTGATTGTCCGCCACAACTATAGTTTTCACCGGTTTTCGTACGTCTTTGTTTTGACTTATTTGCAAAACTTCATTACATGACACATTTGACAGATGGTCGCCCTGATTGGTCGGAATTGTTCCAAACATAGCCGATCCTTCAGCCGAACGCTGTTTTACCGACTGTACCGCGCCCGCTGCTCCTCGGCTATTTCCGTCCGCACGATGATGCACTGCCGGCTGTTTTACCGACGTGTTGTCTCCGCCAATGCTAGGGCACTGTTTTCCAATATGGCCATATTCGTTACAATGAAAACATTTGATCCCCTTGGCACACTGATTGGACAAATGGCTCTTCTCTCCACAGTTGTAACAACGACGCCTGGAACTGGGATACGTGGATGCCTCTTTTTTTCTTTCAGTGGCTGGGTCAACTCGTCCTTCCTTCTTCTTCGTGTCACCTTTCATCTTTTCGTAAATAGATATTTTTTCCTTGAGCGCGCCGTACGTCGTAACGCCGTAGAGTACCGTCTTGTTTATTGGATGGTCTTCGATACCGTCGATGATATACTGAATAGCAACATAATCGGGAAATTTTGCCCTCTTACCCAACTCTTTCATTGTGAGCATGTATTGGTAGTAGCTCTCATCTCGCCGTTTTTTACGCGCTGCCATCAGTTCGTGCATCTCCTTACAATTAACAGCTTCAGGAAATTCCTTCACTAAGGCCGCTCGGAGGTCTTCATACGTCTTAAACACTTTTTCGGATTTGAGCCACAGCCCCGCCGTGCCGATGAGGGACCGCCGCGCGATAATCAACTTTTGCTGCGACGTCCAGTTGAAAATTTCCGCATTATCCTCAATGTCTTGGGCCCATTTGGTGGAGGAATAAAATTTATCCTCGCCGTCAAATTGGGCGACACCGCTCTCAAAATTGCCAAACATGGCTGCCTCCTGTGAGCTCGCTTCACCTCTTTTTCTACCGTCATCCGTCATTGCCGTCTTTGTCTGGGTAGGCAGGTGATCCGCCGCCGTGTCGTAGAAAATATCGTCTTCGTCTTCCGTCTTATTTATGTTCGTCGAACACCGTATGTCCAGCACACCACGTGCACAACAGCGCCCGTCGTCGTCGTCGTCGTTCGTAGTTTTACTTCCTTGTGACTCTGGACCGCACAAATCCCGGACGAGCCCCCAAAATTTGTGGGAATGTGGGCTCAGAGAGAAACAAATGGAAATAAACTTGTAAAATTGTATATTTTAAATAAAGCGTCTTAGCACGTCTTCGTCTTATATTCATTTACGCCATCTTCTTTTCGTTCTCTCTCTTCCGATACATTCATCCCTTTCACTCACTCTTACGTTCCGTTTCCTACATATATATAATTTATGATTTAATTAATTAACGCGCATAACAAAAGTGAATTTGTACCGAACCCTCGGGGAGCAAGTCTGACACAGACGGTTTTTTTTACCAAATCAAAAACATATCTCATACACATAGAAAGCTAACGCCATTCGCAGAATAGCTAAGGTAGAACGAAAATTATTTATTTACAGAAATGGCTGAGAAGGGGACCATTAACCGTTCACCCTTCGCACCTACTGGGACAGGTATTATTATAATAGGTATCAATTATTTACCGTCTATACTAGGTCTTACGTACGGCTCCGTATCGAAACATCCTATTAGCAAAACGACACTTTAGCTAAATGTCCTAGTAACAAATGGTCCTGAAAACAAATAATGGGAAATTGTAGTCATACCACACACAAATTTTAGATTTTATAGAATTAAATATCAATTTGATCTGTGAGAGACGATAAACTAAACCAAATAAAATAGGGGGTGGGGGGTTGGCGGATGTCAAATATCTTCAAATATTTGGTTCTGAGGACAGTCAAACGTTTCCATTTCTTTTTTGGGAGCAATGGTGATGAAATAGTTTACGCTAAGGGCTTGTTCCAACTATGTCGTGACGATTAATTTATAGTTGTACGGCTGTCGTATCTAGCTGTTCCCATTATATCGACTCAATTCACAATCTGTCGTCACGGCAAAAAAAAAGTCATGGACAACAGTTAATCGTGAGTACCTTTATTTAAATATTCAAGCCACGACACTCTATCTATCTCTATACGACACGATAATCTGTCGTCACTATACAAGGTGTTGTTTTGCATCCTCGTCAAAATTCAGGATGTTGTCACAAAAGACATAAATAATCAATATAAATTACGGTACCTAGTATATTATTAAAAAACACTGCGTTTTTTTGTTGTTTAAATTTGTCAATATTTCAGAATAACCCCCTTAACGTGGTTTAGGGATTATAAAATTATCGAAAAAACGTATGAGGTTTTTTGTTTGAGTGTAAACGACGTTATAAGGCGGGGATCAGACGGCCCGTGTTCAAAACACGGGTGGTTCACAGTTACCGATTTCAGTAAATAAATAAAAAAAAGAAAATTACCTACTCATTTTATTATTGATTCGGGTCGAGAATCATTAGCATAGTTACCTCCTAGAATTTGACGAGGTTGCAAAACAACACCTTGTATATTGGGAACGCGGACTCAGTATGACTATAATTCCCATTGTTTGCTTATAGGACGATTTGCTAATAGAACATTTTGCTAAAGTGTCCTTTTGCTGATAGGACGTTTCGATGCGGAGCCGTACGTACAATTAATGTTTAGAATATATTACATCTTTTTAACTTCGAAATTAATAATGTAAAAAGTTGCCCCCTATTAAATTTAATAGGGGGTGGAACTATTGCCTCCAACCAGGCACAAATTCATACTCAGAGCTGCTACTGAGTTTGGGAGTTCGCCATTGTTTTTTCTGATGAAAAATCCCAAAAATATTTGGCCCTAGCTTCGTGCTTAGCAGTAGCGATTGCGTGAGTGGTGGGCAATGTTTCGGTGCATTCAAGCGCTTGTGTACCACTACCATTTTGTGAAACCAAACCATTATTAAAGAGTAACCATGGAGTTTCTTGCCAGTTCTTCTCCATAGGAAACGAATAACCCGAACCGTGCACCTTTTGTCGACGTTTTATAAGTGCCCATGTAGCCCAATGGGAAATAAAATATTTTGAGTTTTGATTGCTGTACCCGAAGTTTTGATAATTACAGACAAGATAATGAAATTAATGCTGACAGCGGAAACGGACGCGGCAGTCGAGGCTCAGTACAGGGAGGACTGCGCTAAGATCACGAAAGCAATTGCGCCCTTGGAGCAAGTTCAGGTGAGTTCGTAGTTTTAATAGCTCTCCATTTTATCGTTCGTAAATATACGTCTGTATTTCATAAATATTTTGCAACATCATAAATATTGATGAGAATTTTGAGATGTGATAAGAATGTATGAAGTAAGGGATGAGTATATTAGAGGAACTTTGAAAGCTGTTGTGCCAGTCCTAGAAAAGTTAAAAGGGGACTGTCATGGTATGGGCATGGGATGTGGAGGGACAAATTGTATGTGACTAAAACAGTGATGAATATAAATGTTGATGGATGGAGAAGGAGAGGAAGACAAAAGAAACGTTGGATGGATTTTGTGAGAAATGATATGAAAGAAAAAGTAGTATTAGATAGCGTGACGGATGACAGAGGAGTACTTATGGATGAAAAACACGTGTTGCGCCGAACCCAAGTAATATGGGACATGGGCAGGAAAATAATGATTATAATGATGCCCTCATAATTAAATGTCAATCACTATAGAAGATATTGAAAACGAAAACTTGAAACGGTGTTCTTCTTCTTCTTTTTCAACCCTTGGCCACCCAATGCTGAGTGTAGGTCTCTTCCAAATCTCTACACTTTTAGCGGTTATGTGTCATGGTTATCCAGTTTCTTCCGGCCACTTTATTGAGATCGTCTGTCCACCTAATCGGTTGTCTTCCCACATTCCTCAACGGTGTTCACTTGAAGTCAAAAGTTCTTGTAAAATGTTTCCTTTCCCATAGCAACAGCCATAGTTATGTAAAAAAAGCAACCCAAAATAAACAGAAATGGAATTAACAAGTGTAGCCCAAATACTTGGAACAAGGCCAGTCGATGACTTAGTTTAATGAAGTCCCAAACTTCGGTCACTACATTGTCAGTGATAAATGTTTTGCGAAACTGTTTCATGTTTTGCGATCAAGGTTTTTTTGAGGTTGTTTAAATTTTTAGACATCACAAATTGAAAGATACTCGCCACTTTCCGATCAAAAGTGGTAAAAGCTTAATTATTAGAAGACTAGCTGTCCCGCGCAACTTCGTCTGCGTCACATTTTCCCTGTTTTGCTCCGCTCCTATTGGTCGTAGCGTGATATATAGCTTATAGCCTTCCTCGATAAATGGGCTCTAAAACACTGAGATAATTTTTCAAATCGAACCAGTAGTTCCTGAGATTAGCGCGTTCAAGCAGACAAACAAACAAACTCTTCAGCTTTATTATTAGTATATCGATATAGATAGGTAACTTTTTTTGTCCATTTCATAATGTCTGGGTACCTTTACGTACGTAAACATACACAAACACAGAAGTGTACTTACTCATTATATTCACAATTCGCGAGTTATGTTTAAGTCTCATGTATAATAGAATAGATAACCCATAGTAGAGAGCGCAGAGCAGTGGTGGCCTAGTGATAGCAGCCCCGAATTACGAGCAGTAAATCGTGGGTTCGAACCCAGGTAGGCGCATAACTTTGTGTAATTTATTTCATCACCGCTGCTCTCAAAACGGTGAAGGAAAACATCGTGAGGAAACTGGCATGTCCTAGAACTAAAAATTCGAAGACATGTGACATATACTAACCCGCACTGGGCCCGCGTGGTGGTTTAAAGCACACTAGGTAGTGTGCTTTAAACCACATTGAGAGGAAGCCTGTGTCCCAGCAGTGGGAACATTATAGGCTGATTATGATGATGATGATGAAACCATAGTAGGGATGTGCCGTTTGAGTATCCGGGGGTTAGAGTGGATCTGGAAAATCTATACTTATTACTTTGCTTAAGACTGTCACTTACGGGTAATATTCATAATATTGATTAGGTATTGTGAGTTCCCAATATTTCGCTTAAGCTGTTGCAAACGCCATGATCACGGGATGGCAGCATAATCACGGACTATATTTGAGTAAGTGGCAGTGTAAGCTTAAAACAGTTTATAAAGCCGAAAAACAAATTTATTTACAAAAAAAATATTAACCAGCTGCCAGTAACCAGCCTCAAGCGTGTAGGCACGTGTATGCCAAACGGTTGACCCTGAGCAAAGCCTGGAGCACAGTTCACGGCTCAATACCTTGGCCACGAGGAACGCCTGTTTTTTGGCAACATGCCCACTGTACCCGCGTTATTAAGCAAAATAACTGACAGAAGTGCCTATTGCACCGATAACTTATTTTGCCTTTGGGGGTCTTTGGGATGCACGCGCGGTGAATAAGGTGCTGGCTATCATGGTAGCGGGCGCGATTTTTTGGCCACGATTCTTCGCAAGTTATTGTAGTAGGAAGTAGAAGCTCCGCTGGGTTGATTGTGGAGAATACAATTGTGTCCCCGCACTCAGAGGTAACGATGTGGAATACCTACTGCTAATTCCACCACAACTAATTTCATCAATTTAAATTCAAAATTTCATAACCAATTTAACCTACATAATACTTTAGAAGTTTGTTTATTAAACACGTGACATTATGCATGATAATTTTATCTGAGATCATGAATTAAAGAACTGGGCACTCAGACCCTTCGCACTAGGCGCTTTCCAAATTCGCTACAATATTGGGCGAAAATGCATATTTTATCATTGTTTAATAGAACGTCCGCCTCAGCACCCGCGCCATCTCCTTACCCTGGGCGAAGCCTTAAAGTGGACTGTTGCTCACGGAACTGGCGACGGCATTATGTCGACATTTTCAAACTAATTTGGCAACAAAAATATAGATCTAGTCTAGAATAACATGTGGAAGAGATTTATGAGGAAGTTATTTCGAGGATAGAAAATTATGAATGTTATATGACTTCCGTAGTAGAGGCAGACCAAAGAAACGATGGATGGACTGTTAGAAGGATGATATGGCAAGAAAAGAGGTGTCTGATAAGATGACGAGTAATAAAGAAGTATGGTATACTAGCTGTCCCGCGCAACTTCGTCTGCGTCCCATTTTCCCCGTTTTCGCAACATTTTACGCGTAATGATATATAGCCCATGACCTTCCCCAGGTTGAAATCTATCTTCTTGCCAAATTTCATTAAGATCCAATCAGCCGTTTAGTCGTGAAAAGGTTACAAACAAACAGAGTGAATTTCGAATTTATAATATTAGTATGGATATGCTGCGCTGACCCCAAATAAATTGGGATAAGGAAACGAGAATTATGATATATGGCTTTGGTTACTACCACTATCACTGGTTTATTCCACTAGATTGGGATTTTTGTTAAGACCTGCTAAGGTAGATTGAATTCAAATATTGCTGCCTTGTCGTTTTAACAATGAAATAAATATTTGCGAAACCAGATATGACTATTGGAGCGATATGTACGAATATTGGAGTTGATACTCGTATTAATAATGCAGGACACAGCCTTTTTTTTTAGGGTGGGAATTGATCAAATGACTTTTCCGCTCTGGGCGGAGCGGAAGGGAGTGTCAGACTTGACTGACTAAAATCTATCCATGTTCCTTCTTAGCCCTTTGCGTTCCAGGGGCACGGTATCTCTTTCGAACAACCCGCAGCCCTGATGCAGGACACTGCCTTACATGCAATCTATAGAATATAGACAATAATAAAAATATAAAAAAAAATAAAAAAGATGCTGGTACGTAACCACTTCATGTTTTAGAAAGCATCGGGACCTTATTGTAACAAGTGAATACTTTTCCCACAGCTCGAGTTCCTTCTTCTACTTCTGGACAACACAGATGGCACGAATATGGTGCCCTCGACACGAAAGATCTTTCTCGAAAAGTTCAGAAGATACATCATGGATAACTGCATACTGGACATGGTAAATACCAACACTTTCTTCTTTATTAGAAGGGACAAAAGCATTTTATAGTTTTCACACCATCATAATCAGATGACCAGAATGACGTCCATAGCTAGAAATACAAGGTATATACGGACCCCTTATGAAGCTATCAACCAAGCATTCTTTGTATCAGACTAAAACCTCTATGCAATAAGATCGTTTTTTTTTTTGTGTTTGTCTAGTAGACAGAATTTAAGACTTGAAATTTAATATTTTAAAAATCGAATGGGAGCAGAATTACAATCATTGATGACAACTATTGCTGGTAAACGACTTTTTTGTGGGGAGAAATATCACGTTTTATGGTAAAACTCAATGTAACGCACTCAAAATAATATGCTGATAGATGCATTTAGTACGCGAGTCGTAGAGGTATTTAAAGTAAAGAAAGAACATTAAAAACTTGCTTAAAAAAAATGTGAAAAAGTTGTATCTTTGACCTAGAGTAACTAGAAAGTTCAGAAATAGTAGGAAGGTGTCCAGGTAAGCTCCGGAACAAGAAAATGGTCACAATGACGGGGAGAACAAGTGTCTTTCAGCATCGTTACGGGTACTTTTACAATTATTAATTATCTAGGCCTCTCCTAAATGGCACAAGCCAGCTCCTGTTCTTCTCGCATCCAACGGTTCCCTACATCCATCGGCTCGTTTTGACAGAAAAACATCCTTCCTTTAACAGTGTTGATTATTTAGAAGATTCTGTAAATAAATATTTCTCACTCTGAACTGCGAATGATAAAATTGGTCGAGGTTAAAATTAAGCTCTTGCTCGGCATCGCATGCACAGTCGGTAAGGGTTCTGTGATAGATAACCATCTTGAATAGGAATAATTTACCAAAAAGAAAATGACTTAATGTGTACTTATCCAACCAACTCACTAATCAACAAACTAAAAATTGCATGCAAACCAACTTGTTATTCTGGTTGATTGATAGTCCGAATTGCGCGATAAAAAAGTGTCAGGAGGCCATATTTCAGAGGCTGTTCAACATCTCGCGGACGTCCCCGGCCATCTCGTGGTGCTGTCACGCCAGGCTGCTCACCGCAGTGCTCAGGCTCTGGAACGAGAACCCTATCGGACAGCCGTGAGTATTGCATAAAGAACGGAACAGTCTATTATGGGTGTGTAATATATGCCATAATAACAGAATAAAATATTATCACTTGAAATAACGTTCACATAATATAATTTTCATATGCTATAAAAACAAATAACCTAATTTCATGTGATCTAATGTTACATTTCATATAAAATTCTTTTGCTCTAATAACATTTAGTATAACGTTCAGTTGACCTAATTTTCATTTGACTTAATTTTCATATTTACTCATTTTCTGCCCAAATTCTGAAGTGAATAAGTAAATATCGGAAAACATCATACTGTTATAACCTCATCTAACCCAAATGATTCACCAACAATAGAAGATGGATGTGGCGCAGGTATATATGAGGTGAATATGAAAGAACAAAAAACATATTTGAATATTATATTAACTAAATATTATACTAACTGAATATTAGTTCAAATGTGCCTTATAGAAAATGTTTATTAAACCATATAAAATTAGGTAAACTGAAATTATATCAATAATTCATTATATCATTTCATCGTTATACTAATTAAAAAGTTATATCAAATGAAAATAGGTCAAATGATGATTAGAACTTTTGTTATTATATCAAAAGGTACGCACCCGTCTATGATATGTGAGTGAGGAAGAAGAGACAATACCTGTTTGTGCACACACTTGTGCAATATGATATCTCCCGCCCCGACCGTATAGCTATTTTTAATTTATTCCGTTCTAATACAAAAAAAAACAAATACAACTGGTACTTATTTGTTCCAAACACTGGTAGTTGAACCAAATAACAGTGGTATTAGTTTTTAGTATTAGAAGGGAATAAATACTATTTTTGAATACAGAAAGTTTCAAAGAGGGATGTGAAATTATGTACCAGTCAGTTTTACAATTCAATGGTAATTTAGATGACCTAGTAACTATGTCGTTTGACTTATTTAATTCTTGGTTTATGTTACTATTAGTTGATTTGATAGTTTTGTATCGGCACAACAAAAAGTACCACAGCAACATAATAACAAAAAGTACTACCGCGCCATCGACGTTAGTTAATTTGACAGTAGTTCTTCATTTGATGACAAAAATTAAGAACTGACGTCAAATTCCGAAACTGCGCTTATAAAGTTATCCTTTACATATCGAAAACCCCGACAACAACTGTCGGTCAGTTGCCCACCAGACAAAACACCCGTCTTGTCGGAGGTTTCTTCCTTTTTCTATGGGAATGAAGAACTTTACACCCTGTTCTTCATACCCCTTTTTTTACGGATGGGAAATCATCAAATGGGGGTCGTTTCTGTGCGGAGCAGAAGGGAGTATCAGACTTGTACTGATTAAAACCCATCCATGTTCCTTCTTAGCCCTTTGTGTTTCAGGGCCACAATATCTCTTTCGAACAGTCCCGCAGCCCTGGTAGGCATGAGCCCTCTCGGACTTCTTCATACCCCTAAACTTTAAGTTACGCATAGCTCGTCTCAACTTGAGAACCCACTCATAACCATTTATGGGGAATCAAAAATACCAAGACGTATCCTTAATACAAGCAGAGAAATCGACTAAGTTGAGTTGCTTGCTCTATTTCAAATAACAAAAAAATAATTTACTTAACTCAAAATTTGACTGTGCCCCTTAAGCGTTTCTAACTTCAAGATAAAAATATTTCACCAATAGGAAATACAACATACTTTCCGAAAATTCAATTTTATACCCGCTAAGAAGACAGGCATGCAATAAACATAATCTAGCAATATATTTGAATAAAATGCACCCTCGTATATCAAGTCCTGTCTGATAAGGGTAGCGCATTTATCTTTAAATAGGAATTCACACGTCGGCGTCGCCTCCGAACCAACAATAATGTCGCATTCATAAGCGTTTTCTAAAACATGTTTTATGCGGTTATTTCGAGGGTGTAATAAAAGTGTTCACAATTTTGAGGATGTCAAGTAAAATGTCATTAACACAAAAAAAAACGGAGACAGTAAAAGGACTGTTGGCAGAAGTGAAAACTCGAAACAATAGAATTACTGTGTTCTTTTTTTTGAATTTTTAAACGCGTTGCGAGTCTGGCGCAATACGTTACGAGCATGCCTCGCGAACCCAGACATTTTTCCCCTACCGAAAATCTCTTAGCGCGGCTAAAGAAGTTTTCTCTTCAAAAATACACCAAACTGACTCAAAAACCTAAAAACAACTTACTACCGTTCGATAGTACGTAAATAAACATTGTTTTATTTATTGTAAACTCAAATGGATTAAGTAAAACCCTACTGATAAATATTCTAAAACTGAGCTCATCTATCTACTAAATATAGATGTGTCGAAACTTTTAATTTATTTAATATCAATGGCACATACAGTCAGCCCCAAAAAGATGTAAACACGGGCAAAGAACCATTTCCGGTGTCTACAACCATTAAATTTCCATTTACAAACAATAAAGGAGATGGCTAAATAGAAGTATGGACGACTGCCCCAGCAACGTATAAATATGGAACCTTGCAATATGTAAAGCTAAATAGGTGAAAATTAGTATTTCATATGAAAAAAGTTTCAGGAACTTCTCATATCTTTACAATCCTGAAAATATATTCGCGGAACTCCTACATCAATAGGTATAAAAACTGTTAACAAATGACATATTGCTATGAACTTTTACCTAGGCGTTTGGGTATTTCTGTAATGATTTACGATATTTTTAACTAGCGAGTAGCGACACAAGCCGATTTCACATGGTGGTACTTGAGTATATATCTACAAAGAGGTAATTACGGGCTTTCTACAACCTTCGCAAAAATCTCTCCTGCCCGCGTGTATATTTATTACTGTAGGTACTACCTAGCAGTATTCTTTATCTATCTCAAATACAAAACTCTAGTTGTTTGGGCCAGTTTGCTAATATTAATCGCTATTTTCTAATACGTTCATCATTTCAACCACTTATTTATATATTGTCTGTGAAAACTGCCTTTATTTCAACTCATTATATGCCATAACCTGTCAGTATGCCTAAACCTTACTAAAGAACCAATCTACCTACTAGTGACAACCCCATAAAAATCTGTTTGTTGATAGATCCGTAGGCAGACAGGCTTGACAGACAAACGCGCCAGGGGGACTTAGTTTAGTAAGTAGGTACCTATATGGTAATTGATAAATCCTGCCTAAACTACGTTATCTAGTTTAGGCACCGAGTACTCAATGACATAAAAGATATTAAAATAAAACAACAAAAATACGATTTATTTATTATTTGTTTTTTTTTTCTGTGATTCTTACTAGAACATTATCTAAAAATGAAGCCGGGGCTGATAATGTATTCTGGTGTCTCATCCACCCCAGATACCAGATTACTGTCATAACATGACAGCAACAGTCCACAGTTTATGCATCGCATGATGATTTTGTTTCAAGTCCGTGTCGAGTAGCGAGAGGTCAGTGGATAGGCGAACACACACAATAAGTCCAATAAACAAGCGTCGATGAAATCTAAAATAAAAAAAATAGCACAACGAAGAAGAAAACGAAAAAGCGTTGCGGCGTCTGTTGTCTGTTGCTGTTGTATGACATGAGTTGACATGACATCTGACCATAGATAATAAACTAGCATAGAGATGTTTCATAGAGAAGGGATTGAACTTCAAGTGTTACAGAATCATTAGAATAATCGAATAGGTTGAAAGAAAAAATAAGAATTAGTTTTAATCGACCACTCTGTTTATATTTTTCGACACAAAATAGGTAGTAAGATTAAACGAAGAAGCACAGTCCGAAGCTTTCAGTTAGTTTTATTTGTTTGATTTTGATTAGAACAAAGTGGAATTGAGTAAAGTCGAATAAGATTTTAAAAACAACCCCATTTTCCGAATCAAAACCCTGTGAAAACATAATAACAAGCAACTAAAGGACACCGAATTGAACGCCTTAGTTTCGGAAAATAAATCGTTTTGATACCTGTTGTCAAAAATCGATATTTAAGTAGTTTCATTTGACATTCTGGAAAAGTGATAAGACCCCTCCCTAGCTTGCTGTAGTGTTATTTCCCCTTGTCATGTTTAATCAAAAAAGCAATTAATATACTTTTTTATGTTTTACAATTTACGAAAGTTCTAGGAAATTATTGAACACTAAACAATTCATGAATGATTTTTTAAATATTACGAGTTATTGTGAGATTCTTAGACATGCTTGGGGCAGTCATTTAGCCATCGCCTTTCACCAAAACCTGGGACTGACTGTACACATCAATCTTACAGAATAGTCAAATAGAGTAAGTAAATGTATAGACATTTACCTGTACGGTTCCGAAAAAATGGTCTTTTTACCCTAAAGTTCTTTATTGTATGATATTTTTATTTCAGTCACGGAACCCCTCACCTGCCAGCCAGGACGTTCATCGACGGAGAACTGGACTTCTACAACGTAGATCGTCTTGGTGGAGTACTGCCGTTTCTAGTCAGGACATTGAGGTGAGTTTTTTCTTTATACCATCATCATTCTCTTGCCCTTATCCCAATTTATTTAGGGTCGGCGCAGCGTGTCTTCTTCCATATTTCTCGTGCGTTACATTGCGACACAGTAAAACGTGTTTTATCATAAATTTTGACGTGACAAGCAACGTCTAATAAATCGATTAACGCCGGCTGCACGCATGAAAAAGGATGACTCATTGTAACTTTACGATCTGAGTGAGAGCGCTGCACGAGTGAGCGAAAGGCACGATCGGCTTGCGCGTTCGGCTTGCTATTCATAAAAATATGCAATGATTTCATCAATGTTTTGTTGTGACGTTGTCACGTTGAACTATCGTCCGTAAACCGACTTTACAGACAACCAATATTTTTTTGTTGTTCCCGTCAAGCTATTACTTAATTTGATGTACAGAATGCTAAGATCTACGGGTTCTTTAAGAATCCATTTACACCTCTATTAAAAGATACAAAGTCCTTTAATAGACCCCTTTTGGCCATATTTTATTGTAAATATTGCTCACAGACAAGACCTAGTCGGCGTTTTGGGAGAAGACAACCCGTTCATACAAAGCTTTGAACCCAACTATAATCGCGCTGGAGGAATCGACACAGGTACTGGTAAAATACAGAATTTCACAGTAAAATCTTCATACTTTGGAGTACCATACAATTCACAGATGAAAATCCCAAAAAGAATGACTAGAAAAATCTGGTCTTTGTTGATGAAACCCTGGTATTTTGGGAATATTCATGTCTAAAATGATTATTTACTTCTTTCAAATTTTCTTACGTTTTTTTGTTATTTGCAGGTAAGTTTCGGGTTGGATTTAAAGAGTAATAATCATTAAAATCATCAATACTACCCTCATCTGCCTAGCCTTTTTCCCAAGCTATCTTGGGGTCGGCTTCCAGTCTAACGGGATGCAGCTGCTTACCAGTATTTTACATGAAGCGACTGCCTATCTGACCTCCACAACCCAGTAACTGGGTAATACGATACCACCCATCAACATCAATACAGCCGTTTAAGTTCATTTAATCCTATTGAATTACATTGCATGACTGTGCTTACGTGTCCTAAACTTCAGACGTGTTACGGTCACAAAACATATTTTGTTTAACGAACAGTCTGAAACTGTCCTGCAAATTGCAAAAGAACCTAAGATAAGTTTGAATTTCGCTAACGCATAGTATAATGGATAGATTTGGCCTAAGACGAAAGTTAAAAGTTGGTTGCAAAAATAATCCTTGTGTGTTCATGTGTCCTTAAATATTACCTATTTTATATATTTCTTAGCAGTTTGTTTTTTTTAATTTGCTATAAAGGCGTGCCCAGACTGGCCGATCAGGCTCGCTTGGTTGGCGAGCGCCGGTCGCGGTCAGTCCATCTCAACTCGCCTCGCGGTTGGTCTTTCCTCGCATGATACTACTGTTCAGGATCTCTGATTTAGATAAAGTGTGTCAGCGACACACAGGCCAAGATAACGCAACAAAAGTGCATGTTATGTTTTTTTTTTAAGTTAAAACTTCTTTAGCCGCCTTGAGCGATTTTTGGTAGCGAACAATCTTTGGTTTCGCATCACCGATGACCTCGACGTGCTTGTGACGTATTTCGCCATACAAGCGACGCTTAGTGGCATAATTGATTTTAAAATTCAAAAAAGAACACAGTAATTCCATTGTTTTGAGTTTTCACTTTAGCCGGCAGTCCTTACGACTGCCTCTGTTTTTTTTTTAAACCAGCAGCTTGTCTGCATTATATATTTTTATTTATAACCGTCATTTTCGCATGTGTGTCGCTTTACTCAGCCACAACATTTTTTTTAATAGGAAACTGTTAAAGTAGTGTTCACAACGAATAAAGCCATCTCTTGTTTCCAACATCACAATGATGACTGAGACTTGCTTCCTACAAAAACCGCAGTCGGCCGTGTGCGATCCCAAATACGATCGAACGATCTTGCCCGCTCAACTTGGTCTGAGAGCGGGCGCTCCTAGGAGAACCAATGAAAATATCTGATATTAAAGTACATTTGTTACGTAGCTGTCGCTGCACTATTGAAGCGGTTAGACTGTACAGTAGCGTTCACCCTTGAGCTGAAAAGCTAACATCCTGTAATACTCTTCCAAGCCACGGTGAGTGACTACACTTGGAACTTGCCAGGTGTGAGCGACATGGCGGCCGGGTCGCCTGGGCTGGCTACCTTGCCGCAGGTCATATCCTCGATGGCCAGGTTCATGCATCCACCCATGCCGCCCGTGCCTAACAGGTAATTTATCTTTTTTGAGGGTTCTGTCACCATTGACAAGATCCTTGTAATTTTGTCATATACTTCAGTTCGTCTCACTGTCTGTCTTTATGTCAAACAGCCATTCTCCTAACGATAAGATAACTACTTTTGAAATTGTTTTGCTATTTAATTCCAGAGTGACACCCCTAATTATTTTTTCCAGTATTTCATTTTACTATTTCTTTTTTTACATTTATACAGTGTGGCTTTGTGAATCTTGAATATAGAATCATTTTTAACAGTAATAAAAGTCCATATGGTTGGCCCTCCTCATGTCTCGTCTTGTCCACATTCAGGACTACAGGAGAAACGGCCCTGGCTCTCAAAGGCGCCAGGTCAATGATGCCGGGAGCGGGGTCCATCGACATCAGGTCTTCATACCTTCGGCTGGTAGACGGACTCCTTGCGTTGTACCACGGCGCTGCCATCAAGCATGCTGAAAAGGTAGGTTAAGTCCTTGTTTTATATATAGACTAGGGCGTGGACTTCACCAAAGGGGAGACGAACGAGAGGAGATGTGCAGGATTCGACCAATCACAGGAGAGACGAAAGACGTGATGTAGATTTCAATTAATGTGATTGGTTGGTTTCTGTACGTCTCCTCTGTTGGCAAAACATTGAGATTTATTTTAATGTGCAAGTTTCATACGAATGTATTGTACCTTCCAGAATATTATTTTCTATAAAATAAACTAGCTGTCCGGCGCAACTTCGTTTGCGTCACAATTTCCTCGTTTTCGCAACATTTTTCATTGCTGCGCCACTCCTATTAGTCGTAGCGTGATGATATATAGCCTACAGCCTTCCTCGATAAATGTGCTATCTAGCACTGAAAGAATTTTTCAAATCGAACGAGTAGTTTCGGAGCCTATTCAATGCAAACAAACAAACAAACAATCAAATCTTTCCTCTTTATAATATTAGTTTAGATTATTCCGCATTAAAATGCGTTGCGTAGTCTAGAATGACAACGCAACGACACACTGCCGTCTGTGCGTCTGAATAGTAAGGTAAATCGCTTTTCCTTACTTTTCAGGAAAAAGCGATTTTAATTTAAATAAATAAAAACGAATGTTTGTACCTATGTTAACTACTGATTCAATTGTGATGAAACTTTGGTGGATTCTTCTGTGTACGCCTGCGAAGGATCATAAAATCTCATACTAACATTGCAACGCATGGGTACAACTAGTTTATAATAATAGCCATACTGTAAAAGCAGCTTTAGTCCATAAAATTGCAGGAAATGTATTTTTGCAATGTAGCGTGACCTGTTCAAATAAACATGGTTTTCATGTCTCAACTGCATGCAATGCAATATAAATCATACGAACTCATAACTTCTGCATCGATACATTTCTTTCAAAGTTACATTCGATTACATCATTCGTTCTGTATGGTGTCGGACGTAAAGAATAGCACCATCCCATATCTTCCCGTGGGTGTCGTAAGAGGCGACTAAGGGACTTACCAGAGAATGGGCAGCAGCGTTCTCTGGCTTCAACTTCACTAACAACCGTACTGCGATCGCCAACCCGCCTGCCAAGCGTGGCGATTATGGCGAAACCCCCCTTATGTCAATGTGGCGTTGGGGGAGGCCTATGTCCAGCAGTGGACGTCTTTCGGCTGAAATGATGAATGATGATGATGACATCATTCGTATACTGCCTTATTGGTGTAGTGGTCTCAAGTGCTACTATTAAGCATGATATCCTGCGTTCGATTACTGGGTTATGAAAAGTGTTGTTGGATTGTTCCATCAATAATTTCATCATCGGCCTGGAGTCTGGATTTGCGACCGGTTGATAGCAAAAAGTTCGCCCCTCACACTTAAACATAACACTTGACATATTTTCTTGCTCTTTGGCGGAATTCCAGAGGGTGACACTTAGTATGTTATCCACTGTATAACTTGTGCTTCTACCCAGACCCGTTACTTGGGCCTGGACAATTATCAATGTATACAACGTGTAACGTCAATGCGCAAAACCTGAAAATAGTTTGATCAGAATAACGAGCAGAATCAATTGAACCACTTTCTAATATAGGTCACATTTTTTCAAAAAATCTTCATTAAAAATGTTGCCCTGTCTATTTGTTCATATGTCAAGCCATAACGTGCGCAAACCCGCCAAAATAGGTAAACAAACACAAATGTTTGTCGTCCTATTTAAATTTTCTCATACGCGGGAAAAAAAGAAAGAAAGAAAGAAACGATCAGAATTGCCAGTAAAACTAAAACAGCACAGAATCTCAGAATTAGGTTACTGATACTGATACTGATTAGCCTGTGTCATCCCACTGCTGGGCAAAGGCCTCAAAGGCAAAGAATTAGGTTAATTGAATTAAAAATCATTTGGGGTGTCTGAGGTTTTGCGCATTTAACGTTACACGTTGTATATATCGCACCTTGAAAACAAAAGTGGCGTTATACAAAAATTGAATTTTTTCAGTATGACCATTTAAAGTTTTTAACGCGGCATTTGGGTCAATATCTTAACAATTAACTGGAATAAAAGACTGCAATTAATTTTACATAACAGTTTGACTATCTTATGTAAGTTATGTACTGAAAATATGCCAGTAAATTATGTAGATATTTAGAAAACATGGTTTTAAAAAAAAGTTCCGCATAGTGCCACTTTTGTTTTACGTAAACCTACTCGTTTTTGAATAATTACCAAAGATGGGAACATGGGAGTAACAAAAAATAAATAGAAATAAAACGAAATTAACTCATAGAAAAAATAAACAGTATTTATTTGGCAAAAACAATTAACTTAAAATCAGTTCAATCAAGATACACTATAATTATGTAACATTTTTATTAAAATGCAGTTAGGTATAAATCACAATTCATGGGGGTATCAATTAAACCTTACAACTAATAACATTGAAACAAACATTAAACTTAAACATAAAATTAACTTTAAAAAGTCTTTGTATCAAAATAAAAAATAAACTCTTCTAGAAAATAAACTGATTTAGGTATACTTATACCAATTATTTTTAATGAGATCATCAAAAATACGTAGGTAGGTCTTAATTATCGGTTGTTATCTATACATACTACAGGAATATACTTTCATAGTAGGAGGTATAATAACTGAGAATCAAACCAGCATTAATCAGGCTCCTTACGTCAGTTTTCTTTCTTTCGGATATTTCCAATTTACGCTGATAAAGCGGTTTGAGTTCTGTAGGACGATTATTTCTGTTGGTTCTTTTATTCAAATCAAGCTCTTTATAATCAGCAAAATACGATGTTTTATACTGTATTTTAATCTTACTGTGTTAATTTTTCTCAATTTTGATCACTTTTATATCGGACAACTTCACAACTTGGCCATCTACATCTTTATTTAGTCTAGGAACTGGTAGTTGCTTTATATCAATGAAATCGCCGTAACCCATTTCATTTACAATGAAAGGTGTTCTTCGTTTTTTAGCACTTCGAATAGCAGAAATATATTGCGAAGGCACGTATATGGGTCCGGATCTAAGACATCGTTGCCGTAAATAATGGCTTTCAATTCTAGGGATACTACTAATGTGACATTTAACTCCTTTAATCAAATCTTCAGGTATTTTTTATGCTTTCCATACTTACCTCTTTGTTCTCCTTTTAATATACCAGTTACATTATTCTTCTTTCTATTACAGTTCTAATACATCTGTCTGTTATATCTAATGTATTCTTGAAAACTGTTTTACATACTTGAGTTCTAGTACCGTTTAAATCAAAATAAAAAGCATTCTTCAACTTTCTCAATGTTTTAGAAATATAGGCAACCCTTTGGTTCTTTTTCTTTTTCTTCGGTTTTGCAATATTACCTGCAGCTGGTGGAATATCCACTGCAATATCGATATCTTCGTTCCGAACACTTTGGTTATTAGAATCAACAGCTGGTGCAATATCTGCTGCAATATTATTATCTACATTCCCGGAACTTTGGTTATTCGAAGTCATTTCCGTAGTCATTTACAAATTCTAAATTATTGTCATTTACATTGGTACATTGAGTGGTGGCTTGACGAATAATTGGTGGATCGGGTGCTATAGAAGTTGAAGATGAAACAGATGATTTGCTGGAAGATGAAGATAAGAGCTTGAAGTCGACGATGAAGTTGAGCTGGATCTACGGCATGTTTTCTTTGAAGGTGTGTATGTTGTATCATCGTCAGAAGCGGGTGAAAAGTCACCTTTATCGTCGTTGCAGAGGTTTTCTTTGTCAGCTGGATATGTATGATTGCTAGTTGTTGACAAATCGTTTAAATTGGATGATAAGTCTTCAGGTTCTGAACAGTTTTCTTTGTTTTGAATAGCTAGTAGAAGTATTTTTCTACCCCTAGTTCTTGACGGGTTCATTGTGATAACCTTAAATAAGGAAAGAAAAAACGTATCACATGCAAAGCATGACATCGAAAATATAACTAAAAAAATTGGAAAACTCTTTAAGTACTAAACAAACATCATTTCAGGCTATAATTCGCTATAGTAATGTCATTTAAACAAAATTGTAGAGGTTATAATTTTCAAAACAGTGTCACTATACTCTAAATGACGCTTATTTAACTAAATGAAACATAATCATCCTCTTAACTTTATAGTATAACTAGCACTGAGAACAAAATGACACTTAAACAATAACTTAAACAATCAACATTCTACGAATTTTGTTTAAAAACTGACACTAAAAAGAAAATGCCATTTTTTTATATCACTCTAAAATGCCGATTTGTAATAAATTTAAACAAAAAATGGCACTACGGTTATAAAGCCGTTTATGCTTTTATTAATTCAGAAAATTATTACAAACAATAACACTAAAAAAGGCACTAAACTAAAAATGCCATTTTTAAAGTCATCAAAAATTATATTGTAATGTAACATTAACTAAATAAGCGACACTATACATATAATGCCATTTTTTTATTCATCAGAAAATTTGCATTAGTATTACTTTAACTAAATAAGCGACACTAAACATAAAATGCCACTTTTTTACTCACCGCAGCGTGCGTCCACTCCGAATGCTTGTCTTCAATTGATTTAGTGTCACCTTTTGAATTACTACTTTGTCATTTTACCCGAAAGTATAAACTGACACTAGCGGCCTCTAGGGAAAAGTATTGAAACTATGATAGTGCCAGTTTTTGCATTATGAGCGCTTTCTTTCAAGGAATCCAGATGTCGTTATAACTCCATTTTGCCATTTTTGGTATAATGCCACTTTTGTTATCAAGGTGCGTATGACTACCTTTGTTGGCTTGGGTTTTACTTGTCAAAACAAATGTAAGCGCTAATGAATAAATAAATAAAATAAAATAACTGCTGAAATCAGTTGGCATCAGAAGTCGGTTTACACTTATCAATATAACTCCAAGTTTTGTGCTGATCAGTGTGATCTGATGTAATAATTGTTTTGTATATTTGTGTAACCATTGATGAAAATATTGTCATGTCTTTTACTCCAGTCTTTTAATATAGAACGTTCTAAAACTAAGAAGTCTTATATTTTGTTTGGATATGTATAGCGACTTTCGTTGCTAACCGTACCTACTATAGGATACGATACTACTCTGTCCTAACCTCTAGAAGTTACAGACGTGATCTTCTTCTTCTTGTCGTATCGAAGAAATGGAATGTTATTTTTTTATAGTTATGCGAGCTGACGGATAATCAGGTGGACATGGCCGACTGTCTGCACGATATTGAGTATCGGATATTCACCGTCACCGCGGAGTTGCTGGCTGTGAGAGGTTGGTTATTCATTATTTTGTTTTCTTCTTAGCGTGTCGATGATAAATGAAATTGAGTCAGCACTTTGGCGACGAGTTTGGCACTTACAGTAGAGTCCATCAGCTCATGTAATGTGTAGGAAAAGGACAGGCAGAACATGATATCTAGTGTCCCATCGTTTGTGAGGTTTGTGAAACTCTCCAGAGCAGAGTCATCCATGAATCTCCTTCTGAACAAGTTTTCCTTATTTTGGCCAACCCGCACTCTATTCAAGGAATTAGTTATCAAAAAGGTCTTTAGTTTTATTAATTCTATTACATCTTGCATATGTAGTTGGAGAGGCGTATGTCTAGAATGTTAACAGGAAACTAAATTAATCAGAAACATTAAAAAATTAGAAGCAAAACCAAAAAAATAAGTGAGCCTCAGTTTTTTTTTAAAGTACCCTGAATATCTGAGCACTATACACACTGTTCCACCTTTCGAGTATTTTTTGTCTAATTGCACTCAGCTGTAATATTTACGTGTAAACTTTGATCAGATGTAGATGAACCAGAAACAGAACAAGACAAGACTAAGAAACAACTTATGGAGTCCATACTTAAAGAACTAGAGAGGTCCAAATTAGTATATGAGGTTAGTATGTTCATGATCTTGTTATATAAGCAAGAGCAGTAACAGGGATCTTTTGACACTCATATGACATGTCAGGGGTCGCTGTTGGTTAAACAATCGCGAAATTGTTTTGAAAATAAAAACTTATTACAAAAACAAATAACCGACTGCCAAAATAAATACCAAAGAGTGAAAAATAACTTAACTTTCAGAAGTCGGTGACTTTTATTTATTTCTTTGATTATTTTTGCCGAAAAAGAGTTTTTGAAGTGATAACTTCTTACGGGAGGGTTAATCGCTTTGTAACGTCATGCGGCGCCACTCTGTCTGGCTTCCCTTTCTCTCACGCATACGCAGCAGGCTTAGATTAGTTTAAGTTATCACTTCTGTCGAGGGTCCCGAGACGCACACGTTTTTATTTTACCCTTTTTAGTTGTGGTATCTCGTACAAATCCTTATCAAGTAACAATTTTACATTGTAATTGGAAGTTATTAGCATATTATGTGGATCATCCACATAAATGAAGAAAACATGCAAATTATAAAGGATAACTCATTAGGTACCCAGGCAAAGTAAATTATATGGGACCATCGCCCAGGCTTTCTCTACCAAATGGAAGATAATGGAGGAGTACATAACCTCTTCCTTTTTTAGAAGTCGGTTAAAAAGCAAGATAGATCACGCGCCAAAAGATACCCAGTAGGAACCCTGTGAAAGATTTTTGTCCTCATGATATTTCAATGTTCATACAATTCCTTTTCAGGAGAAATTAGAAGCAGGTTCATTGCAAATGGCATGGGTTATTGGTGCTATCTGGACCAAGCAGAGGCAGACTGAGCTCGCGAAACATTTCTCAGGAACATTGCACTCATTGAGGTTGGCCTCCGACCCTGACTATGCCACACATGTTCAAGTAAGCTCATTCTTTTTACTGGCTTTTATTTAACTTACATTGTTGGTATGTTTAGTTGTTTAGGTCAAATCTTACAACTGAAATATAAAACCAATCGATTGCGCTAAAATTTTGAATACATATATTTTGGATGACAATGCATGGTTAGCTAAGTGATGCCATTATAAATCCAATATGGAGGACTTTCAAAGATGGCGGCGTAGTTACTTTTTATGCTCCCCCATGATATGGGTATCAATTAAATGGGTTTGCTGAGAAGAATACGAAAAAAAAATGACGAAGGCTTCCAGTCTAATCGGATGCAGCTGAATACCAGTATTTTACATGCAGCGACTGGCTATCTGACCTCCACAACCCAGTAACTGGGTAACATTGTACCCCTTGGTAAAACTGGATTTCAGACTTTTGGCTTCCGACTACTCGTAACGACTGTCAAAGATCTAAAAATGACAGCCGGGACCAATGGCTATACGTGCTTTTCGAGGCACGGTGGAAACTCGGTATGTAATTATGGTCACCCATCCACGGACCAACCTCGGCAAGCATGACTTAACCATAAAGATCGACCAGTTACTGTTATTATTTAGCCACGAGCTCCTATGGGCATCCTATCTATAGGCAAAAGTTGCCTGAAAATAAATGAATGTTGCTGTTGTTATGTTGACCGCGGTATTACTGTTTATATATTTTTATATCCGCGCAAAAATATAAATCCTACTAATATTATAATAGCGAAAGTTTGTTTGGATATATGCACACAAAAATTACTGAACGGAATTGAATGAAATTTTACGCACGGGTCGTTTATAACCTGAATTTACACATAGGATACTTTTCCTCCCGTTAGTACGATTACGTGGGACAATTACTGACCAAACTCGGGCGAAGCCGTAGGTATAACCTAGCTACGGTATAAAACTTATTATATCCGCGTAGGAATATAAATGAGTTATCTACATGTGAACGTATATTAATAGAACAGTGTACAGTACGCGCAGGTGGCGAGTAAGGAGATCCTACCCGGGAAGAGCTCCATACTGGGAGGGACGAGCTATGCGTCGCTGCAGTTAGAATATACGTCAAGTTCGGATCAGAGGTTGGTAGTCTTAGTGCTTGTTTTCACTAACATTAGGCGACACACAACATAAATTTGTACTAATTATTAATATTATAAAACTGAAGAGCTTGTTAGGTTGAACACGCTAATCTCGGGAACTACTGGTTCGAATTGAAAATATATTTTAGTGTGAATGGCTCATTTATCGAAGAAGGCTATAACTTCACGCTATGACCAATAATAAGCACGGAGCATCAATGAAAAATGTTGCAAAAACGGGGAAAATGTGACACAGCAGAAACAACAATCAAGCAGAATCAGCGCTGAAACTTGAAAGTTCAATAGCGTGCTTTTAAAAGACCGGCTGTTAGGGTCAGTGCAGACAAAGCTGCAAAATTTTTGAGCAATTTTGCGTTAGTACATTAATCTTCTTAGCGTATCCACATTTTCACTCCAGAGTCATCAATGAATCTCCGACGAGGAGTACCTCGAATATCGCTAGCCCATCATTGGACACATTGTATAAATATTTACTAATTTTGCTATGAAAAACTTGAAAGCAAAAAAATTGTGCAATCTGCGCTCACCCTTACAAAATCACTTCATTTACAATTAGGTACGTTTCTTGGAAGGCATTGTTATTTTTTTCGTAAAATCATGGTTTACCAACTTCTTACTTTTTTAGTCCTATGAGTCCAACTTCCAGAGCGACAACACCGCGGACGGGATCCAACTCACAAATTGGAGCATCCAATCGTAAGTGAGATACAAATGATATCAACGATATATTGTCTTAGGTACTAAATCTTTCCAAATGCAAAATTACAATGCAATAGTAAAATATTTGATATTATATAAAAGCTGTTGTTTTGCATCCTCGTCAAATTCAAGGAGGTAACTAAGCTCATGATTCTCGGCCCGAATCAATAATAAAATGGGTAGGTATTTTTTAATTTTATTTATTTACGGAAATCGGTAAGTGTGAACCACGCGTGTTTTACAAATCACAATCCAAAATCAGCAACCACATACAAACAATCGCAAACGTTTATTCGATCATTTCTTCCATAATCTACGTTAAGGGGGCTTTTCTGAAATACTGACAAACTTAAACAACGAAAAAAAACAGCGTTTATTAATAATTAACTAGGTACCGTCATTTAAATTAATTATTTATGTCTGTTGTGACAACCTCCTGAATTTTGACGAGGATGCAAAACAACACCTTGTATATAAATGTATGTAATATCATTGCGTATAATGACTGACTTTGGATTCCACATCATGGTAAGGTTCAAAAGTTTCCCGCTTTAATTATAAAATTAAGGATTCATATCCAAACAAAAATGGATTGAAATAAAGTGAGACCAAAAATATTACTTTTTTCTGTAAATATCTAGAAAAAATTTCAGAAAATTAGTGACATGATATTTTTGTATCTCTGATTAATATAATGTATAGGCCGGAAACTTTTGAGCCTACGTGACATAACTATACCTCCTGCCCCCGTATTCACAAACGCTCGGATTCGATTTCGATTCGGAAAATGCCAAAACAAGGTAGACATACGACTTATCGAATCGAAATCGAAACCGAGCGTTTGTGAATAGGGGCCTGATCTTCATGCCCTGATATCCCCGGTTTGTAAAATCACTCCTCTTGCGCCCGTCAAGTTGGAACAGATGTCACCTTAGATGACTTAAAACTTAATTTATTTCCGATATTTGGTACATACTGGACCATCGAGTAGCCACACAAACCTTTCTGAAAATCTGATGAGCAAATCATATGGCCAAAGACGAATTTTCAAGAATTCTAATCTCAGTGGTCATGTAACAAAATCTATTCTAACTTACGTACCGCATATCCTTAACTTGCCAGAATTAGTAATGGAATTAAACATTTAAAAACTTTATCCTATAAGATTTTTGATGAGGCAAAAGAGCTACGTCTTTTGCGAACGGAGGACAACAGGGCTACTTAAATACATCGCCATTACGGCGTAGATCGTACAGGTGGCACAGAATTTGCAGAGTCTCTATTCGCGTTCGTTCCGGAGTACCACGTGGATGCGATGTTGGAGTTGTGCAACACGCTGAGACTGTACATGCATCCCACCATACCCGTACACCAGATACCAGGTGACAACTGCAATTATTTGTACTCTCCCTCTCTCTCTTTAAATACAACATCATCATCATCTGCCTTTCCCAACCACGTTATGGTCGGCTTCAAGTCTGCTCGGATGCAGCTGAATACCTGTTTCCTCCACAACGCAGATAGTACTGGGTAATACGATACCCCCTGTTAAGACTGGTTGTCAGACTTTCGGGACATGACTACCTGTAACGACTATCAAGGATCTACAATTGACTACAGTATCTTTTACACAGCATACATAAAAAATAAAACCTTTTTTCTCATGCCAAAAAGTATAGAACGCCACCACAACACAACATAATTTCACGAAAACATCGTGAAGGAAGCGGTGTTTCCTAGAGCCAAAAATTGTAGACATTTTATCATCTAACAATCTGCACTGGGTCCGCGTGGTGGACTATGTCTCGCAGAGAGTAGGCCTGTGTTCCAGTTCATCTTCATCCACAGCTTGTCTTTACCCACTGCTGGTAGGCCCCTCTTTGCGTGTGCCAAGCTCCACGTTCTTGTGCCAGCCTCATCTAGGATATTCCGGCGATGGAAAAAATAATGGCAAAATAATAACGTCTGCCCATGTGTCATGGGTCCCTGTTGCGAGAACGCTACACGCTGATTTTGCTGTTTTACGCATACCTCATTACCTCATTATCATTTGGTAAAAAAAGATATATTATTACTGTTATCCTGATAAAATATCTTCCAACGTCAGAATGGGAAGACCTAGTGGTGTCTTGCGCCGCGTTCCTATGCTCAGAGTTTGCAGACCAGCGGATAGTGCTGGCCAGCACGAGGGAGTCCCTGGTCCAGACCCTGGCATCGTTCGCCACGCAGCCAGCCACCATGAGAGCTATCGAGAGAGTGCCCATCAAACAGTGAGTACGCTACGCAATTAGACGATTTGTCCGTAAGAACTAATTCTACCCGTGGAAACTAACCCTGGTGACCTGTGAGTTGTGACACAGGTTTGTCCCAAAAATCTATATCAGGCATCAGTCTCTCACAAAACCGTAGAATCCAGCTGAGACATTTTTTGTACACATTACCTTTAAGTCAGCTTTGTGAAGAGAGAATAAATTATAAATTAATTGTTATATTATTATTTCTATCATAACAATCCTCTAATTATAAATCTCAAGGCATTGTACAAAGATGTACCTGTATGCTCAAGATGATGAGATGTACTTGTATACTTTATGTTCAAGTCTAACAGGAGGCGACCTTATTGCCGTCAACCAGTCAAAAGTCCACACTCCTGGCTGCTTCTGAAAAAGTTAAGATAAAATAAAACCATTGCACTTGGACTGAACTTAGGTAGCTTAGGACTGACTGAAAGTAGGGTCTTGAACCCTACCACCAGTATCGCCTACCACCACTTAGATCACTTGTGATAAGCAATAATAAATACTCAGTTTTAATTATCTATCTTCCATTTCTTCCCGGGATCAATTATTTATTTATTATAATACCAACATCCAAAACCATAATGTTGTTTCAGACAGATGAGCATGATAGAGGAGCTGGTGCGTCCGTATCAGAACCGCGCGTGGGCGCAATCTAACTGGGTGCTCGTGCGCTTCTGGCACGGCTCGGGCTTCGGCTTTCGGCACCGACAGTGGCCGCATTTGGCTGCCAGGTGAGAACATAAACACGCTCCTTTATTCAATGCTACCACCGATATGATGAGTACAAGAAAATGTTGAAATAGCGTTTTGAAAGCTATTTCAACATTTTCTTGTTCTTATCATTATTCATTCAGTCGCGCGCGCGCATCCCTGGGTGACGTGCGTGTTTACGATTGCCGGGCAGTGAGTGTTCTGCAAACTAAGAAAATGACGGATACAGTTAAATGTGTGTCGTGTAATATCGTGATTGATGAGTTGTTGGCTTACGTACAAAATAAGCTATCGCTCATTGATGAGGAGAGTTTAGTTAAAATATGTGTGTCGACGTTTGACAGCGAACAAATTCAAAAGTCGAAGACGTTATTATTTGAATCGATTCCAAGTGATTTAAAACGTAAACCTACACGTAAGGGGCAAGGCAAAGAAGATCGTACTATGTACGATATAATTAGTGTTTTTAAGGTCATGGACAGTGATGTGATGCCGATATTTGTGGCTCGTAATCTGGAGAAACTACCTCCAATAACCTTTGACCATCTGGACGTTTCTGACCTATTGAAAAAGATAGTGATACTGCAAGAGGAGGTAAAGAACTTAAAGAGTACTTGTGTCACAGTAAGTCAATTAGATGACCTTAAAAATGCATTGCTTGAGTCAAAGTCGCAATCTCCACCCACCCACCATAATGTAAATACAAGAAAAGGTGCATGCAATTTGGATGAAAGTGACTCTAATCAATCTGGAACTCCACGTTGTGAGAGTTTGATGGTCTCGGAATTACCAAATGCGACGAATATTTCAAGCATAAATATGGTTAATGCTTTGTCAGCTGATATCCACAGTAGCAGCAACATATTGCACGAAGTGACAACGGTGAGTCAAACTAGTAAACGTAGTCCGCGCTCGGTGGCGACGAAGTTCGTTCCTAACGAGATAACAAACCGGTTTGCCGGTCAGCTGTTAAGTGAGCAGCCGCGTAAACAAACTGCGGCTGATGTTGTCAAACTGAGTTTCGGAGAAAATCGAGTTGATAACGAAGGATGGACAGAAGTTCAAAAGAAAAAACGTTACAATTTGAAGAACCGTTTAACGGGAATGAGGGGAGTTGCGAATGATTCTGTGGATAGCTTTCGAGCTGCGGAAAGGAATGTTCCTATATTTATAACGAACGTGCACAAAAGCGCGACAGAGGCTGATATAGTAAATTATATTATGAGGAAAACGCAAATGTCTGTTAAATTAGAGAAGATAAACGCCAAAAGACAGTCTGAACACTATGCCTACAAATTCTTTGTGGCACAATCGAAAGTACGCACATTCCTTGATGATAAGTTGTGGCCCCAGGGCATAATATTTCGGGAATTTGTACACTTTAAGCCGAAGTCGGCAGCGCAAGCTAGTTGTACTGGAAACGGCTCAATAAACACGATAATTAATGGATAGTAAGACATGCAAGTTTGTCACATTTAATTGTAAAAGTGTAAAACGTTCGGCAGATTACATCAGAGACTTGTGTAGCAGCGCAGACATAATTGCACTTCAAGAAACCTGGTTGCTGAATGAGGAGCAGTCTTATTTGGACACCATTAGCTTTGAGTTTAGTTCGACGGGTACGTCAGGCATGGATTCAGCGTCACGACTAATACGTGGGAGGCCCTACGGTGGTGTCGCTATTCTATGGCGTAAAGTAATGTTCAGTAATGTGTCGGTTATTGAGTGTCATAATCCACGCGTCTGTGCTGTGAAGATTGCGCTAAGTAATAAGTCTATACTAGTGGTGAATGTGTATATGCCGACTAATGACGTTTCTAGCCTGGCGGAGTTCGCGGACTGTCTTGGCTCGGTGAGTGCGATTATTGACAGTTGTAACTTGGAATGTTGTTATGTCTTAGGTGATTTCAATTCACATCCAACGGAATTATTTTATACGGAACTCTCAAGTTTTTGTGTTGAACAACAATGGACATGCATTGACACTGAATTGTTAGGTATTGGTTCGAATACCCACACTTTTATTAGTGATGCTCATGGATCGCAAAGGTGGCTTGATCATTGTTTAGTCACAAAGGCGGCTGTGCGTACTGTTCTTCATTCTTATGTAAAATATGACGTGCACTGGTCTGACCACTTTCCGTTGATTATTATGTGTGACCTTAGCTTTGTTCAGATTCATCAACCGAATGTTAGCATTAAAGTGAATAGGGTTATCTGGGGAGAAAGAAGTCAAGAACAGATTCGTGCTTATAGCTTAAAATGTCATGAAAAATTGCGACTTATTGACTTCCCGGATGACTTTAGAGAGTGTAGTGGTCAGACTTGTATTGACCCTCGCCACCATCGTGTAATAGATGCAATGTATGATAAAATTGTTAGTGCATTGTGCGAGTCGGCTACCGAGACAATAACTTACAGGGTAAGTCCTAGAAAGCGAGGAACAGTCATGGGCTGGAACATGCATGTGAGTGGCGCTCATAGGGAGGCTAGGTGTAAATTTTTATGCTGGCTCAATAGTGGTATGCCGACGTCGGGACTTATTTTTGAAGAAATGCGTGAAGCTAGAAGAATATTTAAGTCTCGGTTGAAGTGGTGTCAAAACCATGAGGCTCAAATTAAAATGGATATTCTGGCTTCACAGCATTCTAAAAGCGATTTTCAATCATTTTGGAAGCATACAAACAGACTTAAGGGCAAGCCTGGCCTTCCTGTTTGCGTCGATGGCGTGAGTGATGCTAGACAAATAGCTGACCTTTTTGTCGACCATTTCAGTGTGCAGTCATCATTAGGCCCATCTAGGTCGATGCTCAATGTTGAGCCAGGGAAAGACCTAGGAGTTAATATAACAGCTAAAATGCTCTTGAACAAAATTAACGCAATGCGTCGAGGAAAATCTCCTGGTCATGACGGTCTCAGCATTGAGCATCTCCGATTTGCTGGTCCGCATTTGCCAAGAGTGTTGGCTATGCTTTTTACATTTTGTCTGGGTCATGCTTATATGCCGAGTGACATGATTAAAACAACAGTGGTGCCCATTGTCAAAAATAAGACTGGTGACATGGGCGATAAGAACAATTACAGGCCAATATCTCTTGCCACAGTCATCTCAAAAGTGTTTGACAGTGTGCTTAACGCTCAGCTTAAAACTAATATACGTGTTCACGATAACCAATTTGGTTTCAGCTCTGGGTTATCCACTGACAGCGCTATATTGAGTGTGAAGCACACTGTTAAGTACTACACGGATCGCCACACTCCAGTTTACGCATGTTTCCTGGATTTGAGCAAGGCTTTTGACTTGGTTTCCTACGACATTTTATGGAAAAAGATGGAAGATGTAAATTTGCCACCAGAGGTGACAAACACTCTAAAATACTGGTATGGAAATCAAGTCAATAGTGTGAGGTGGGCTGGTGCCCTGTCTAGGCCGTATGGGTTGGAGTGCGGGGTGAGGCAGGGGGGATTATGCTCGCCTACGTTATTCAACCTATACGTGAATGACCTGATTGGCGCGCTTAGCAGCATGCGTGTCGGGTGTCATATTGACGGCGTGTGTTGTAATAACATTAGCTACGCCGACGACATGGTGCTGCTGAGCGCGTCAATCTGCGGGCTAAGGACACTCGTTGCCACTTGCGAGCAATATGCCAGACTACATGGTTTGACATATAATGTGAAGAAAAGTGTAGTCATGGTCTTTGAAGCCAGTGGTAGATACACAGAAGCAGTACCTTCCGTTAAAATAAACGGTATACCCCTTGTGAGGGTAGACCGATTTAAATATCTGGGTCACTTATTGACCACTGACCTCAAAGACGATGAGGATATTGATAGGGAGCGGAGGGCGCTGTGTGTGAGAGCTAACATGATTGCCTGCAGATTTAGGCGTGCCTCTAAGGAGGTCAAGCGCACTATATTTAGTGCGTACTGCACGTCTTTTTACGCGTGTAGTCTGTGGGTTAATTATACTCAAAAATCATACAGCGCCCTTCGCGTCCAATACAATAACGCATTCAGGGTGCTGATGGGGTTGCCCCGATACTGCAGCGCATCAGGGATGTTTGCTGAAGCTCACGTAGACTGTTTCTACTCGGTGATGCGGAAACGGTGCGCATCCTTGGTTCGCAGGGTGCGGGGCAGCGCCAACAGCATCCTATCTATGATAGCGAGCAGGCTTGACTGCGAATTTGTGAACCAATGCTGCAAGGTTTCGGCTGGGCCTGTCACCTTGCAGCAGTGATGTCACAATCTGCTTTTGTCTTGTTTTAATTCTTGTAAGTGTATTTCTAACATAGTTTGTAAGTACATTGTTACTAACACTATGAGTCTTGTTACTTGAAATAAATGAATAATAATAATAATTATTCATAAACATCTTTTATGATGAAACCAAAACTAAAACCGCGAAAAAGGCAGCTGTCCAATACAGTTATTTGATATAGGTGAACAAAAAGCCAAAAAAAAATCTGCTGTAAGTATACGGGATACTTACAGCAGCTTTTTTTGGTGCCGCCGTGAAAGTTTTTCTTATTGGTTGTTCTAATTTTGAACTATTGGCTACTATGCTAGTCATCATATTATGAAGTACGATTAATACATATTACGATTACGCTTTGCAAAAAAAAACCCCACATAATGCCAGTTATTTCGCTTCAGGGCCAGTTATTTCTCCAGGGGAGATACCGTGCCCCTGGAACGCAAAGGGCTAAGAAGGAACATGGATGGGTTTTAGTCAGTACAAGTCTGACACTCCCTTCCGCTCCGCCCAGAGCGGAAGAAGTCATTTGATGATTTCCCATCCGAAAAAAAAAAAAAAAAAAAAAAAGGGCCAATGTAGAACTAACTAGCTGTCCCGCGCAACTTCGTCTGCGTCAAATTTTCCCCGTTTTCGCAACATTTTTCATTGCTGCTCCGCTCCTATTGGTCGTAACGTGATGATATATAGCCTTTAGCCTTGTCGCGCTGTGATAACGCATGATCGCGCCATTAGCGCGTCGGGTCTGGAGGGTCGCGCTATGGCGCGTAGGGTTCTAGTACCTATGATACGTGGTTGGAGAATAAGGAGAAACACGTAGCAGACTTGAAACTATTATTATAATCACCAGAAGTTTACATGGTTTGAAGACCGGTTTAAAATTAAAAGGTGTAGGCCGTTTGGCAGTTCAATTCAGACTCCCCTCTCAAGTGAAAAATCGTCGCAAACGGAATAGTTTTTTTTTTAATTTTGTATTTAAAAGTAACTTGGTAAATCTAAACAGAGGTCCAAAAATTAACAAGGCGTTACTCCGCCTTCCACCGTAAATGGGCTATCTAACACTTTAAAAAATTTTCAAATCGGACCAGTAATTCCTAAAATTAGCGCGTTCAAGCAAACAAACAAACTCTTCAGCTTTATAATATTATATATAGTATAGAAGTATAGATTTAATAAGACTTTTGACTTTCGACATTCTATATAAAAATATTAAGTATCTGTGAACTGGATTCTGCTTTGCGTCAAGCAACTACGAGTGATATTATCATGAGCAAGACAATCCCGTGTTTTAAAACGCAAAGAAAACACCTTGGTATTTCTAGAAAAGTTTTCAAACTAGCAAGTGCTCCCGAAACAATAGCACTTTAACTTGAACTCTTGATAAAACACTTTCAACTACCCTCCTTTAAACAGGGCGACGTGTTTCTCTGTAGAAACACAATGGCCGCTCACAACTTTACTGTACTTAATTGGCTTGAATCAGGATTGATGTGAGAAAAAGGTTTTTGGAAGAAAAAGGATTGTTTTAGTTCGATGTAATGGGTTAATTCTACACTTTTCCACGAAAAAACCTTTCGCTGTCCCATAAATCATCATCACTATTAAAGTCGTCCAGAGCGAATTTCGGCCTTGGCGGCTAATCTTAGCGGAGAATAGCAAGCGACGCGATTGATATTAAGACGCACAAGAGCTAAATAAAAAAAAAACAAAGGCTTTGAAATATTTACGAGCGATAGACGGGACAAGACGAAGATAATCGTAATTCCAATACTTGTTACTACTTCTAAACAAATCGGTTTGTCTAATGTCATATGCCCGCCCGCTGGTTTCAAAATCAAAAATCTTCGGGATCAACATTATTGCAATAAAATATTCATAATGTCCGCTCTTTGATCACTGGCGGTTTCAGATTAACGCATTTTCGGCGCTTTTTAGAAACCACGTGTAGGTGCGTATAGGCGTGCATTTTGCCGCACGGGCAACTCGTACGAGCGTTGACGCTCTTATAAGCTTATATAAGCGTGACCCCCAAAGAGATACTAACTTATTGCTAGTGACAGAACCCACAGGTTCGAGCAAAAACGGCGCTATGGACGCGAATACGTGCGCTAGATTTTTTGAAGTGAAAGATGTCGCACGCGTGTGAGCGCGTAAGCCGATACGAGCTTATAGGCGCCGAAAAATACGCTAGCTTAAAACCACTCTAAATTATGTTTTATGTAGATGTAGTTACATTTCCTAGTCAACGTGCGCATTGCTGCTACTGTTTACTTACAAAAATGCTAAAGTGAATAATGTTGTTGACAACATTATTCACTTTAGCATTTTTGTAAGTTGTATACAAGGTGTTGTTTTGCATCCTCGTCAAAATTCAGGATGTTGTCACAAAAGACATAAATAATCAATATAAATTACGGTACCTAGTAAATTATTAAAAAACACTGCGTTTTTTTATTGTTTAAATTTGTCAATATTTCAGAATGACCCCCTTAACGTGGTTTACCGATTATAAAATTATCGAAAAAACGTTTGAGGTTTTTTGTTTGTGTGTAAGCGACGTCGGATCAGACGGCCCGTGTTTAAAACACGGGTGGTTCACAGTTACCGATTTCAGTAAATAAATAAAAAAAAGAAAATTACCTACTCATTTTATTATTGATTTGGGTCGAGATTCATTAGCATAGTTACCTCCTAGAATTTGACGAGGTTGCAAAACAACACCTTGTATATTGTGGCGGTAAATTAGCCGTACAATGTGTTTATTTGTAATTATAATAATACGATCACAGTAAACTTACTGTGATCGTAAATTCCTTTATCTATAACTATAGATAAAGGAATTTAATCGAATACAGTACATCAGTACCTATCCCCAAGGTCACAGATCCTAAAGCTCTTGTTTTTGTTTGTCTTGTTTTCCAACACTTTCATTGTTTTAAATGCCAAATGCCTTTCCTATTTTGGAGTCATAATTGTATTTAAATATCAATCCCCATTTGAATAGAAATCACCTCACGGATAATATCAAGCAAACTTATCAGCCATTCATGGTCAGATAAATAGCTTCTCCATCATTGAGATTTATCGACGCAATATGCAAATGGAACATCTTGCACTGAGACGACATAGATACATTACAGAAAGCAAGATTAAAATCTAGTTGTTCCTTACACTAGTCAGATATTCATTGGTCCAAATGGTTGATAAACCATACTTGAAATTAAAAAACTGCAAAATTGAATGGGAATTAGTGAACTGAGTCATGTAGCTCTTCCTGCGTGTAATATTGACCATTTACTTGTTCTTATATCTAGCCGTAGTGTCCCACCGTTGGACAATAGCATCCCCAGTCCTTTCATCGTACGTACATCGTTCTGCGCTACTTCTTTTGAACTCTCGTCGCCATCTCCATCTTGGACAGCCAGTGTTTTACGGGTTAAAGCTCATTCGGCATGCGGCAGATATACCTCTCCTAGGTTTAATCTTTCTTTTTTTTTGATTTCTCATGAGTAAGAAAGGATGTTGATAGCTCAGGAAAGGCCAGATCTGCTATGCCTACGCATCTAGATATCTTTCATACTTTGGCACACCAGTCTATACCATTCGCCATCCTTAAATCTTTAGTTAAGCCGCAAGCTGCTTAGAATGAGATTTCTTACCGACTAATTCCGATTTGTCTACTGCCCATTCGTAATTGCCCATTTAGTTATTTCCCTGCTCAGCTATTTATTAAATGATACGTTTTTATTTTTTTTATGATTCTCATCTTCTTAACTCTCTTTACTGCTAAGTTTTCACTGTCGAACTTGTTAATAAATATGCATTTTGTAATTTATTGACTTACCAAAACTACTTTATACAACTGCCGCTTTAAATCAGTGCCAATCTTTAGTGGGGAAGTTGCTTTTCTAGCCTTCTGCCTATCGTTTCATATCGTAGTGATCCCACGAAACAAATCAGATAGCTGATGATATTGATTGTGTTATGTACATTTTACACCACGCAGGTATGGTGATAGGGAGCCGACAGTCAACAACCTCGGGGCCAAAGTTGATGCAGGACTTATGAGCCAGTGTTTCGGTAAGTGAGGTCCTCTCTGTATCCAAAAAAGAATTTATTTTAATTAAACAGTTGGTTTTGTTGACGAAAGAAGTAGAAGAAACACTGTCTATTACATTTGTGGGCTTTAATAAATTAATTGGTTTCTATCTATAATTTTTTTCCGGTAACTTGTCTAGTTTGTCCATGAGCGGTTTCATGATTAAGGGTGTTACCACAGCATTCGATCGATCGTCGATCGATGCCATAGATCGAATCGACCGATAGGTTTACCTAGTAGAAACTATCGCTCGACGTCGACTAATCCATTATCATTGATCGATGGCATCGATCGTCGATCGATGCCATCGATCAATGGTAGCATTGATCGATGGCATCGATCGACGATCGATCGATTGGTATGGTAACACCCTAAGAATTCATGATAACGTTAAGGCGTTTTCTATTTCAAACCCCACCTTTAAAATCAACGTTTAACTTGTCATTTGAAAATCATTCGGTGTTGTGAAATGTTTCCTTCAATTTTAAATTGGTGGTGATGCCTTGATGAGTGGATACGTTTTAATTTTGTCAGCTGTTATAGGCATAAGTTTACCGAACAATCTTCAGATGCGTTTACCAAAACAACCTTTATCTGGTCTAGGTCCATGCCCCTCGGAGGTGATCCAGAATCGTATTCGAGACTACCTGGCAGCACACCCGACCAACGCGGCTGCCTACCTGAACTCCTTGCTCAGTCAGCTTAACTGGGCATTCTCAGAGTTCATCACGATGATGCAGGAGGTAATAAATTATAATCAAAACATTTTGTTTGCAATAAGTATTCGTACATATTGGTATAAGAGCGTTTATACCCTACGGCATTTCATACAAACTTTCAAGTCGTTATTTTCCGAAATGACTGAACAGATTTTAATGAAACTTCCTACGCATAAGCAGCATACATAGGTCTAAAAAGTTACTAAAAAACATTTTCGAAAAATAATGTTACAGCTAAATTAGACCGATTTTCAATTATCTATAGAAACAGAAATTTCCAATTTACTTCATTTTTAAAAGACATTTCGAAAATGTTTTTTAGTAACTTTTTAGACCTATGTATACTGCTTATGCGTAGGAAGTTTCATTAAAATCTGTTCAGTCTTTTCGGAAAATAACGACTTGACAGTTTGTATGAAATGCCGTAGGGTATAAACGCTCTTAAAGTCAGTTGTTGTTCTTAGGAGCGTTTACACCTACAAAGTTTCAAGTCCTTATTTTCCGAAATTACACCTAAGTACCACCACCACTATAGTAATTTTTTTAAGCCTATGTATCCTGCTTATGCGTATTAAGCTTCATTAAAATCGGTTCAGTAATTTTGTTTATTATTATTCAGTTTTTATTACTGCGTTTGCATTGGATATTCAGCTAAGGTCGAGGTGCACAAAATACTGTACCTTGAACATGCCAACTGTTACTAGAAGTGACGAAATGGTAAACTTCTAAGGGTTGGAAATCAGGTGGAACCTGATTCCCGGGTGCTAAGTATTGCAAATCAGGCGGAACATTGGCCTGATTCCCGGTCTTATTTTTTCATATCATTTAATTTATTTTGTAAACAATTATTATATTGTATCGATTTGTTTTCACTATAACCTAACACAACTGTGTTTTTGTTTGCTTTACTGTCGCTTGTCCCACTGCTGCGCAAAGGCCTCCCCTTAATCCTTCCAAACGAAATTTTACTAACCATTATTCTATGATACTAAATTTTTCTTTTCACAAGTACATGACAGAAATATTCTATGTTTTTAGATGGATCGTGTCAGCGTAGACTCCCACCTAGAATTGCGTCAGATCAAGTTGTGTGCGACGTGCTTCGACCTGTACCACGGGTTAGCCCGGGCGCTGGAGATGACCCTACACCTGGTGCCAGTACTGCTCACCAAACCTGAGGCCTGCGACAATCAGAATGAACTGCTACTCGGCAGGACGTGTCAGGTAATGCGCGTGAGAGGTTCGTCAGACAGGACAATAACTCGAATATCGCAAAACACGTAGTATCCACAGCATCAAAAATATGCACCTAACTTTGTGTTTGTACCGACTTTGATTCACTCAACGATAACTAGCAACAAGAAACGACTTCACTGTGTCTCTGTCATGTCTAAACTAGACTAGAGTCAAGAGCAAACAAATCGCAAAAAAAAATGAGTTATCAAGAAACGTATAACTTACATTTGACACACTATTCTCATGATGAATTCACCAAAATGTATATACGGCTCATTAACATGGTAAAATTACATCCTGGTTTCCATTTTTTTTATTTAATGCCAACCTTGGAAACTTAAAAAACTGCTCTGCTATTTACTACAAATCTTCTTATTTTTCAATGGGGAAAGTAACTGTTAAGCAAGTGGTTCTAGCATAGCTAGTTCCACACATCGTATTTGGCTGAAAATCCGTTTGTCATTTCATATTTCTAAAAAGCTAAACCTCAAATTGGAACTTAGCTATGGAAACACCATCTGCACATTTGACCGATCTTCCCCATTGATATGAAAATGCTCCTTAAATTTATCAGATGTTCTATTCTAGATCCTAATGGCAGTAGTATCCCGGGTGTGCATCCGCGGCGGTGGTGGCGCTAGTTTCGCTCGACTCGTCGCCCGGGGTCTACCGGACACTGATCGGGTACACTACTACGTGGCACTGGCCCCCGTGGCTGGGTGTCTCATCGGAATGCTAGACCCTAAACTGTCTCCTGAAGTAAGTCTAAATTATGCGATTCCAGGCGTATCTTAGACTGCTTGTTAACTTATTAGTTAAACATGCAACCAATAAATGACCCAAAGACGCAATGCTTACTTTTGTCTAAAATACACACATCAAAAAAGTCTAAGCAACACAGATATTTTTGTTTGTTTTGCCGTAAGTGTCATATATCAATAGAAGAGTAATTTATTGCATAATTTAATTGTGCAGATTCGATAGGAAACTTTAAAGTGAAAAATATAAAAAAAATGAAACGAGGCGAAAACTGGCTGACCCGAGACGGCGCGCGGGTGCGAATTATTTCACGCGCGCCTCTCAAAGACGTTACAGGGGGTGTACAACTCACTTACCCCAGGGACGAGGCCCGCACAGGTCAAGCGGGCCAGCACTAGTCCGGGGCAGTGGAATTCGCATTCGTTCCCGCTGCCCCTAGACGTAAGTGTGCAAGGGAACACCGGTGTGGTTTGAGTCAGTACGAGTCTGACAGACCCCTCCGCTCTCCCCAAGGCGGGGACATCCATCGAAGATTTCCACATAGTTAAGAAAAAAAGTTGATTAAGTTAAGTTAGTAAATTAGGTTACAATTATAAGTTTGGTTAGTACGTTTAGGTAGGACCACAATGTATGCGCGTTACGTTCTGCTATATAAGACTTCCCTTTCAGAGATGTACTCAGACTTGATCCCAATATCCTCAAGAAACTCAACACAAATGTCACTCTTTTGTTTTAGCATTTAGACAAAGTGACAAAAGCGTTGGTGACAGAACCACTGTTCAGAATGGATGGCCTGGAGCTCATGCTGGGCAAGGCGAAGAACAACAAAGTATTCTCATTTTACAAGTGTAAGTTGCTACTTATTTTTTTTAAATAAAATTTGCTGTCCACGACCTTCGTCTGTGTGAAATGATTACAAAAATATTACTTCCCTATTTGAATCGGATTTTGTAACAATTTCAAGGGTTTTAATGTTTTTTCAAGGATCCCTAACCCTTTTTCTAAAATAAAAGTAGCCTAAATTACTCCTTATAACTTCAGTAATCTGCCAGTAAAAGTCCTCTATATTATTCTCTGTATGGTGTCGGTAGTAAAAAGTAGCACCATCCCATTTCTTCCCGTGGGTGTCGTAAGACGCGACTAAGGGATTTTTATCAGAATGGGCAGCAGCGTTCTCTGTGCTTTTGTAACAACCGTACTGCGATCGCCAACCCGCCTGCCAAGCGTGGTGATTATGGCAAAACCCCCCAAAATGTCAATATGGCGACACTTGGGGTAGGCCCATGTCCAGCAGTGGACGTCTTTTGGGCTGAAATGATGATAATGATGAAAAGTCCTCTCTTTTTTGTTATTAGTACAGTTTATACTTTCATTACAAAGACACTTCAATTTTACATATTTAATCATCCGGTGTAAATCTGAGTACCCAAATTTCCAATAGCTCTAAAACACAACATTCTTGTCTACTGCAGATCCAGACGACGTCACAATGGAAGAATTAAAAGCTTTAGAGTTAGTAGCAGACCGTCTGCGCGTAGCCCGAGAGGCTATCGTGAGGGTAATGTCCCCGGGCTCGAGTGGGGGGCAGTCCGATCTGCTGTGCACCATCTGCTACGCTAGGCCTGCGGACACTGCCTTCACACCTTGTGGTCATCATTCTTGCAGGTTTGTTATAAAAATAAAAACGCCACCAACTTTTTTAAAAGTACTGCATCACGGTTGAATTGATAATAAGTATGCACACAGCATGTATCAGAATGATCTGAGGGATTACCATGACGTCTCAAAGCAGTATTGTTGTTAATGTCACTCCAGTGTGTGAAAGAGACGGAGCTATAGAAGACGTGTGCCGCCATCTCTTTCCTACTCTTGAATAGGATTACAGCAATACTGATTTAAGACGTCATGGTAGACCACCTGGTCAAGCTTAAGGATGTGGTGCCTTCATAGAGGAAGTTGTTCAGTTTGATGGTTTATAATAATAATTAACGAGTGTCACAAACTCGGACTAGGTCACGGAGCACGGAATCACCTATTCCTAATCACCCCGATGTCGAAAATAGTTTATTTCCACAACTTCCATCACGGACCACCTGCTAAATTCATCATCATCATCATTTCAGCCGAAAGACGTCCGCTGCTGGACATAGGCCTCCCCCTACGCCACAGTGACATAAGGGGGGCTTTGCCATAATCGCCACGCTTGGCAGGCGGGTTGGCGATCGCAGCACGGTTGTTACAAAAGCACAGAGAACTCTGCTGCCCATTCTCTGGCAAGTCCCTTAGTCGCCTCTTACGACACCCACGAGATGATATGGGGTGGTGCTATTCTTTACGTTCGACACCATACGGAACTTAAACCCTTTAACCTGCTAAATTATTAGATTATTATAGTGAACAGTGATCGCTTAGTTTTTCTAGAAAGGTTGACGATACTGTCTGTTGATCATGATCTGCCTAGCCTTTTCCCAACTATGTTGGGGGGCCGGCTTCCAATCTAACCGGATGGAACTGAATACTAGAATTGTCCAAGTATTTCACGTGGAACGACCGCTTATCTGACCACACCCCGTTTGCTGAGTAATACGATACCGTTCTGACGTCTTGATTAAAACTTACATCAAACATCTTTGTCCTAGGGCGTGTATAATGCAGCACCTACTAAACAGCAAGCAATGTTTCTTCTGCAAAGCAGACATCGACTCAGTACACGAAATAGAACCCACAAACGTCTGACGCCATCTTGTGACGTCATCAATAGAAATGGCGGCTGTACTTCAAGTAACATTTTGTAAATCTATGGAAATCATAGCGATCCTACATTGTTTTTATAAAATAAAGTATGGAGACAATTTCTTGTATTTAGAGACGATATATTTTTACGTTTTGGTATATTTTTATTAAATTATTTTTTATTTATTATTGAAGTTTTTTTTTCCTCTGCTGCTTAAACCAAAAAAAAGAAAATTAAAGTAAAGGGAAAGAAATTTAAAGTAAAGGAGAATGCCAAAAGTTTCGTGCTTTATCTACAATTAAAAGAAACAATTAAGTTTTCATCGTTTTATTAAGTACACTTGTTTTTCTAGTGGTATTGTTCAGGGCCCCTTGCTAAGTCCTTGCGGGGAGTAGGCGTAGTATGTTAGAGGACACTCGCAGGTCCCTCGCAATCCTGGGTGGCCGCGGGGCCCCATCGGTCCTGAAAATAAAAATTTGTCTAAAAAAACAAGAATATAAGAATTATTTGAAAATTGTAAGATGGATTGATTTTGTATCTTATTAAGAGCGTTTACACCTTACGACATTTCATACAAACTTTCAAGACCTTATTTTCCGAAATGACTGAACCGATTTTAATGAAACTTCATACGCATAAGCAGGAAACATAGGTCTAAAAAGTTACTACAAACATCTTCGAAAAATAGTGTTACAGCTAAATTAGACCGATTATAAATTATCTAGAGAAACAATTTTTTTTAAAAGACATTTCGACATTTCATTTTCGGTGTTTTATTTTATATATGTTTATTACCTTCTCGTCCTGGGTCACCTCTGTCCCCGGTTCTGCCTGGATGACCCGATGGACCCATTGGACCTGAAAACAGGGTAAAACGCATGAGTTCGTAATGATATAACAATCTTTGCAACCGGGCCTTAACCTGAAAATCGACCCGAGTTGCTGTTATTATTTACCCACGAGCTTATAACAAAACAACCCACTTCATCTTTAGGTTTAAGAACAACTTTATTTCTCATAAGAATTACATAGCTAATTCACTTACTGAGAAACATACTAAAATTAAGATTTATAATTCGAGCGCACAGATTATGTGGGTACACAGATAAAAAATAACTTAACTCGATCTTATACATATTTAACAAAACACAACATGGATGTAGGTTGATTTTTACTAGATGTGGCATTGAGGGCATAGTCTGTAATGAGCAGGTTTGTTACCATTTTTTTTTCATTGCTTATAAAAACCAGTGATATTGCTACTTTACCTATTTGTCCCCTAGGACCCTCAGGCCCCTGCACCCCGACGCCCTCCGGTCCCCTGTCGCCCTTGTCCCCCTTCTCCCCTGGCGGGCCTGGGCTGCCGCTCTTGCCTGTGTCCCCTGTCTCCCCAGGGTATCCTCGCGGTCCTTGTTCTCCGGAGTCACCTTGTATCCCTGGATATAAATATTCAATAAAAATAACTAGAAAAGAACCAGAAATCGGTTCAGTCATTTCGGAAAATAAGGACTTGAAAGTTTATATGAAATGCCGTAAGGTGTAAACGCTCTAAGAAAGAAGCTTCTAAGTTTGGATTTAAATGTTAAAGATATAATTCTTAATCATGGCTGAGTTTGGTTTCGGGTCACAAGAAACATTTCATCTTGTACTCTGGTAAAAGAATCCTTACGGAGTAGGTAAAGGTCAATTCAGATAGAATGGAAAAATCCTCGCGCATGCCCAAGGTTCCTCTCGTTGGCTTTGCCCGTTGATTCACCCGCGTGGAGGATGAAAATGACCATAAGGATACTTATTACCATGATAAAAAATGTCTTAACCTAGGTCATGCATGGTCACTTTCGTTTTTATAGACAGGTAGAACACTTTTTAATATGGACACTACAGAAATTAAAGTTAAAAAAACTATATTATTAGAGTAGGTAGATAGCCTGGATGATTCTTACCTGGTGGCCCAGGCGGCCCCGGTCTGCCCGGATGTCCTCGCTTGCCAACTACAGTGCTGGTCTGCACTATGTTTAAAGCCAGCTCTCCTAGACGAACTATGAACAAAAATGTTGTGTATACAAGGTGCAGTTTTGCATCCTCGTCAACATCCAGGAGGTTGCCACAAAAGAAATAAAAATATTCGATTTAAATTACGGTAACCGGTCAATAATTAATAAACGCTGCTTTTTGAAGTGAAACTTCTTATGCGACTTCCAAGAAGGTTGCGTTAGACTTTTTACGCTACCATGGAGAGGGATGAAAGCACTGTTGCGTTAAGTTTCACTTCTTCCGCGCAGAGGGACTCCACGCACATTATTTTTAAAACGGTTTTTCAGTGTAACGCTCTCAAAACACATGAGAAACTCGTGAAAAAGCCAATTTCTCCGTAAGTAGAAGGTTCCCAGATACAATTCAAAATAATGAAGATATAAAGAAAATGATCGCAAAGACAGGAACCCCCCCCCCCTCTTCGGATTCGTTAATGGTCTTATTACAAAAAAAAAAGAACACATACCTTTAATAATGTCTTCGCAAATATTCCTTATTTCAGCTTCAGAGATTGAAGGCGCCTGAAAATGTATAAATTAGAACATAAACGTTTGTCATATTTGCTAGTCTGCCCCAAGCCCAATGAGCTGTGGGCCAAAATAACTTTTTGGCACCCTGACACAGCCAGAAGTTGTTGCGGCAGACCTCGTAGAAGAAAGCGGGACGAGCTGGACAAGACCAGAGACCAGTGGTTCATATTGGGCCTAGAAACAACTGGATCTCATGGAGAGATAAGGCCTGTCCCCAAAGAGAGAGAGAGAGTTTCAACAATGGAGTTCCGTGGCATAATCAGCCAATAGCGATCCCACTGCTGAGACACAGACCTTCTCTTTGTGACGAGTGAGCTGTAACGCACCACGTAGGTATATATTGTGTGTTGGTGAATATTATAAATGTTTCTGAATTTTGGGTAATACAACTTGCCGGTTTCCTCACGATGTTTTACTTCACCATTTTGAGAGCAGTGGTGATGAAATACATGGTAAGGTCCAGAAGTTTCCGGCTCGAACAATAAAATTAATAAAATATTATAATCCAAAAGACTATGTTGAACAAAAGTATTACCTTTTTACTGAGGGTAAACTTACTTACTGAGGGTAACTAGAAAAACCTTCAGTAATTTAGCGGCACGATAGTATTGTATATCTCTGATTAATCTATACTTAATATTATAAAGCTGAAGAGTTTGTTTGTTTGTTTGCTTGAACGCGCTATTCTCAGGAACTACTGATCCGATTTGAAAAATTATTTCAGTGTTAGGTAGTCCATTTATTGAGGAAGGCTATATATCATCACGCTACAACAAAAAGGAGCGGAGCAGCAATGAAAAATGTTGCGAAAACGGGGAAAATGTGACGCAGACGAAGTTGCGTGGGACAGCTAGTCTAAAATGTGTAGGATGGAAACTTCTACAGCCGTATCTAAAACAAATTAAAGTTGGAACCGCAAAAGTTAGAATTCTTAGCTTTGCTTTCATTGTCGGTTCTTACTTAGTTTAAATTCCTGTCCATTTCATTTTAAAAAATTGTAACTCCACGCCATGTGTTCAGCCTACGCCTAGCCAAGCCAAGCCAAGCCTAGCCAAGCCAAGGCAAGCCAACGCCATCTTACGACACTTTGGAGCCAAAGTTATTGTCAGCTAAGCCAGCCAATGACTGGAGTGACATTAGATCTGACGGCCAGAGAATGCGTGCGTGTAAAATTATATTACCATTTAATAAACCTTACCCGTAATAAAACTTACCCGTTTCAAAATGCATATGTAATTACTTAAGTTAAAGTAATTACTTCAACTTCTATAGATACCAGGGTTAGACCCATGTGATAGTCACAAAGTAGTCCACGACCTGCTAGTCTACCATGACGTCTTAAAGCAGTATTGTTTTAATCTTATTCCAGAGTGGGGAAGAGATATCGCTTGACGTCCTTTATAGCTCCGTCTCTGTCTCACACTAGAATGGCATTAAAACAATATTGCTTTAAGACGTCATGGTAGGCCAGCTGAAACTCGTACCACCCACTACATCTGGGTCACCACCACCGTCCACTCACTGTTCTATTCCCAATCCTCGATACGCTGAACCACACCTACCTCTTGTACATAGCTGTGGGTAGGTGCCGGCAGACCAGGCAGCCCTGGGGATCCTCTCTCTCCCGGCGTTCCAGGCAGACCGTCCACGCCGGGCCTACCAGGCAGACCGGGGAAGCCTGCCTCTCCTTTCTGGAAACACATAGACCTATGTATTTTGAGATAATACTACCATTATCATATTACCAGCAGAGTTCCAGATGTACCGACGATTATGCCGACATTAGGCGCTTCCCTCGAGTAAGACCCGGACTCCACCGAAGCGGAGAAGAGCGGGCGGAAAAAAGATGCGTGGAAACCAAACAATCGCATTGGTTGAAATATACATCTCGCCTTAAACTCTCCTGTAATTGGTCTTCCACATCTTTTCTCCGCTCCGCTCGTCTTCGCGTTGGTGGAGTACGGGCTTTAAACATTCATTATAGTGACAGTTCACTTTTGTTTGCATTTATTCTTCACTTTTGGTTCGAGTGAAAGATGCCAAATGAAAGCCGAAAATTACAAAAAAAGTGAAACCATACCTGTCATGATATCCGACAAGTCGCATGATGAGTATACGATTCTATTTCTTTTTATTAATAATACAGACTATCAGATCAAAACTACAAAAAGGCTCGCAAATATTTATAATAACTGGTACTTGATACGACGCGCATGGTTAGGAGGTTCTCTCTCTGGAACCCGGACCGTACCAGTGGACTACTATTTTTTTTATTTTTTTTTTAAAAAACGTAAAGCTAAAATGTGTATGTGATATTAAGAGCGTTTATACCCTACGGCATTTCATACAAACTTTCAGTTGTTATTTTCTGAAATGACTGAACAGATTTTAATGAAACTTCCTACGCATAAGCAGTATACATAGGTCTAAAAAGTTACCAAAAAAACATTTTTGAAATGTCTTTTAAAAATGAAGATAATTGGAAATTTCTGTTTCTATAGATAATTAAAAACCGGCCAAGTGCGAGTCTTACTCGCACACAGGGTTCCATAGCCCCAAACAATATTTTGAACTGTCATTCATTAGTTAGTAGTATTAGTTGGTAAACTTCCACTCAACCGCAAAACTAAATTGGTTTTTCATAGTATGTTAATGTAAAACAAAGTTACTGCTGCAGTTTGATGAAAAAGTCCCATATCTCAAAAACTAAACATCATATCTTATTGAATTAATTTTCGTTGATAGTTTTTTTTACGTTCTACGATCCTAAATATTTTCAGAATTTTCCTCCTCTTACTTTAGAAATTAGAGGGACACACATTTTACCACTTTGGAAGTGGCTCTAGCGCAAACTATTCAGTTTAGAAAAAAATGATTTTGGAAACCTCAATATCATTTTTGAAGACCTATCCATAGAAACCCCAAACGTAGGGGCATGATTAAAAAAAAAAATTGTTTTCAATTCTATGCATGGGGAACCCCAAAATTTATGTTTTTTTTCTGGTTTTGTGTGAAAATCTGAATGCGGTTCACAAAATACATCTACTTACCAAGTTTCAACAGTATAGTTCTTATAGTTTCGGAAAAAAGTGGCTGTGACATACGGACGGACGGACAGACAGACAGACAGACAGACAGACATGACGAATCTATAAGGGTTCCGTTTTTGCCCTTTGGCTACGGAACCCTAAAAATCGGTCTAATTTAGCTGTAACATTATTTTTCGAAAATGTTTTTTAGTAACTTTTTCACATTTCGTAGTAATAGTGACGCGCAGTTATCCGTACAGACCTACAAAAAGATCTTAGCATGGCGATTACCTGTCCGAATGGTCCCTGAGGCCCCGGCGGTCCCGGGACGTGTTGTGAGGACGCAGCTACAGATCCAGGAGGACCGGGAGGACCTGGCAGACCCGGGGGGCCTTCTGGACCCTGAAGTCATTAAGTAGATTAAAGTGAATGACGATGAATATAGGACCGGATTATACATACAGCAATCGTAAATTTTAGCTTAACTTTTGCATCATAAATGCTCAAAAGTGTCAAAAGTGCCGAAGTATGTGTAATACAAAATTAAAAAAGAACATATATATTTTTTTTACAAACCACATTTAAATTGATTGATAATATTATCATTTATTTCTTGAAAAACGAGTACTGTTTCATTAGTCCGATTGGGCCAACGTTTAAATAAAGTATTTTTATTTAACGATCGTTCTACATCAACTAAATCAGTGAGCACCATTTGAATTTAGATGTTTTTTGCGAGATCACCTCTGGCATATTTTTATATTTTGTCTGTCAGATACAGTCAAAATTAAAGGAAATATGCCCAAAAAATGAATAATATTAGCTAAAATATGCATTATCTTCAAAATATAATATGTACCGGTGGTCCATCGAAGCCCCTCTTCCCCTCTGGGCCGGGTAAGCCCGGCGGACCCATGTTGCCCGGCAAGCCTTGCAGTCCTGTGAACCCTTGCGGCCCTGATTGACCCTGTAAAGTATACACAAAATAAATATACATATATGTGAATGGGAACTCCTTTCTTTATGGCCCTGGCCTGGCCTGGGTCTTTTTTTTTTTGGAGGTCCTGGGTTCGATTTCCGGGTCGGGCAAATTGCCATTGGGTTTTTCCATCAAGAGACTTACACACTACGTACTTACACAGTTATTATGTCTTGTGACTGGGACTAGCTTTATTTTTATTGTTGTTCGACCATTTAAGAGTGCCTCTAACTGGCTTATTTGAAATAAATGATTTGATTAGATTTGAAGAATTACTCTGTAGCAGCTAGGGCATACGAAATGGGTTTTCAGTCCCATGGCAAGACCGGTAAAAACCGGGTTTTACTATGGGACCGAAAGCCCGTTTCGTATGCCCTAGTCGCAGCCATGGAGTCTGGATTAGTGCCCGTTTGATGGCAATAGGCTAATAAATGTGGGACTTAAAAACACAACTGGCGAAGTTAACACCGGTGTACTATTAGGAACACGTCTGGCGTGATGTTATAAACTCCTTTTTCTCCTCCTACTACTCCTTTTTCTACTCCTTTTTTTGTAACTGCTTGAACGTCCATACATACTAATATAGTATGGATGGACGTTCAAGCCTGTAATGATGACCAAAAATTTTCGTATTCATATAATCTAACAACTTGTTTGACTACCCTGAGAGGTTGGGAATCCAAGGCCAAGACAAGACAAGACCTCCGTTTTACCACCAGCTATGTTACACGAAGTAACACGGGATTAGCATTAAGGCCTACAAAAAATCAGGCTTTTTCACAACAACATTTAAATAATGTGGGTGTACCTTACACCCACATTTCGTTAGTTGTGTTTAATTTCCATGAATTTGGGGACGAGCTTATTGCCATCAACCGGGCACAAATCTAGACTCCGTGGCTGCTACAGAGAAAATCAAAGAAAAGAAAGGACAGAACAGTTTTTCACCTTGATGGAAAATTTAACAATACTTTGCCCGGTCTAGGAACCGGGCACATAATACGTGTATGCATTCATCGAGTTCGATTCAAATGATAGAGCGTTTGTAAGAACGGGTAACCTTACCACAGCACCATCGCGTCCCGGCTCGCCTCGTAACCCGACGTCCCCGGGCCGCCCGTCTCGCCCCGGAGCACCCGGAGCACCTTTAGCTCCTACAACATAGAAGTCAGCGTGAGAGCACATCTTCTTCTTAGATTCAAAAATCAAGTGTCACTATGTTCGTAAACGCTAATCTCCGAAACCACTCACCGGATTGAATAAAATTTTGTGGCGTTGTTGTAGCATATAAATCACTCGTAAATTATAAATAATACAGGCCTAATCTCTATTCATGAAATCAACTGTTACGTATTTTTTTTTTTTTCATATAATCTAAACAGGGTGGAGAGGACACCGACGCACAAACAAAACAACTAGAAATTTTATGGCGGTTATTTTAATAAAAATCTCTTGTTTCCTACAAAAGTGCAAAATTGTACCTACTGTATTGTAAAAATTATGACAAACAGCTGTATTTTTTTAGCCTTTTGTGTATCGATGGGATATCGACCACCCTGTATAGATTACACGCAATCGTAAGTCTTAGACAGAATTTTGTTAATTTTTAGATTATTCAATTATTTACCCCTTTTTGGGGTTTTTAGTGATAATTATACCGTGTACAAGAAATCGCGCAAGAATTTTTCCCTAAATCAGTAGGCAAAGTAAATAAATACAATATAATAGAATAAGGCATTGCTGACACGACACCGCTAGTCCGCACGGACGGGCGGTGTACCTGTGTTACACATCAACGGTTTTCATACAAGCCAATACGACGACTTTCACGCGATGGTTAGAAATTAGTGTGCGTCGTTGCTCTGCAGATTTCATGCTAGTTCCAACTCCATCCTAAAGATTATAGCAGGAAGGTACGACCCCGAAATTTAGACTCTGTAGATGCATTTCGAACAATAACATTGGGTCTAAATGAATAATAAGTTGTTACTAACATCCTAACTGGGTTCAAGCAGTGTGTCCTCCCAGTCATGACGAACGGGGCTGAAACTTGGACGCTCACCAAACACACTATCCACCGCATGCAGGTCACTCAGAGAGCTATGGAACGAGCCATGTTAGGCATCTCCCTCTATGACCGGGTGAGAAATACCGAAATACGGAGACGAATGAGACTCACGGACATAGCGGAAGTGATAGCAAAAAGACAGTGTAAGTGTGCGGGCCGTATATGCCGTAGACTGGATGGAAGGTAGGGGAAGAAAATGCTGGCTTGGAGACCACGGACGGGACGGAGGAATGTGGGAAGACAACCGACTAGGTGGACAGACGATCTCATTAAGGTGGCCGGAAGAAACTGGATAGCCATGACACATAACCGCCAAAAGTGGAGAGATTTGGAAGAGACCTTCACTCAGCATTGGGTGGCAAGGGGTTGAAGAAGAGAGAGAGAGGACAGAACATCCTAACTAATCCTAAATTCCTAACTAATTATAAATGCGAAAGTAGGTTTGTTTGTTTGTTACCTCTTCACGCCTAAACCACTGAACCCTGAAATCATCCTGAAATTTTGCATTTACGTTGTCAGGTGTACGTACAGAAACGGACATACTTTTACTAACCTTCTATGGATGTTGCTTGTCGGACAAGCCATAGAAGGTTATATGAGGAAAGTATATTTTTAATAAAGCGACGTGAGATCCGCTTCACCGCCCAACCGCGCGGACTAGCGGTGTCGTCTTAGAATCCCCTCAGAGACCATAAATAAACTTACCATGTATGAGCGAGGCGTTAATGTTACTGGCAGGTCCGGGAGGCCCTGGGAACCCGCGTTCGCCGGGGGGTCCCACAGGCCCTGGTGGGCCAGGCAAACCCTGAACATAATATTAAATATAACTATGTATAACCACTTTAACTAGCGCCATCATTACTTCTCTCTCGCCTGTAATAATGTGTGATTAAAATAGCATGATAATCTCTCTTCTATGGCCGCCATTTTAGATTATAGTTTTTAATGCTGCGTTATTGCTAAAAGTCGAAGAAGGATTGTCAAAACTAAGAATCTTATTACTGGGATACCTAAAGCTGAAAATGTTAACCACATGACACTTTATAGGGCTATTACATAGCAACAGTTTGAATGCACGAATGGGTGATTCATGCATTCAAACTTTTCATCATAAATATTATTTAAACTAATATAGCATTTGTATATATTTCAACTCACATCTTCTCCATTATATCCTAATAATCCAGGCAAGCCAGCTTCTCCTTGATCACCTGAATACAAAAATTACAAAATTTTTGAAGGCACGTTTGTATCACAAATCTCACAAATACAAAATATTTACCTACTCGATGATGTTTTAATGATGGTCAACTACCAGGCCCCTCAGAAAGTATTGCGAAAAAAAGTTTTTATATATGGGAGACTGGCCAGTTATTATGTTTTTCGAAAATATGATTATTTATAAGTAAAAATAAGTAAGTTCCAATTTCAAAATTTCCCTCCACATTTTTTGCGAGTTAATTCAAAGTATTGTGTCTCACTGAAATATGGATCTGCGCCGGGAACATTTTAGAGCTATGATTTTATACGATTTCAAGTGTCGCCTGAAACCGGATGAATCGTACGATAGACTTCAAATGGCATTCATGGATGAAGGCCCTTCCAAGGCAACCGTGTATCGTTGGTATAACGAATTCAAGCGCGGTCGACCAACTTTGGGGGATGACGAAAGAAGCGGTCGCCCTTTGACGGCTGTTACCGAAGAAAACGTGCTAGCAGTGAAAAATTTAATCCAAGACAATAGGCGAATTACATATCAGGAGATTCAACACATATTGAAGATTGGATCGGGAAGCGTTCACGAGATTCTACACAGCCATCTTCGCGTGAGGAGGATAGTATCACGCTGGGTGCCGCACAACCTCACCGATGCTCAGAAGCAGGCCCGGGTGGAATGGTGCCGTGATATGCTTAACAAATTTGAAGCAGGCTCGTCTCGGCGTGTTTACGACATCGTTACAGGTGATGAGTCCTGGATTTATCAATACGACCCAGAAACCAAGCGCCAGTCGACTGTTTAGGTGTTTCAAAATGAGCCAACGCCTACCAAAGTGAAGCGATCTAGAAGCGGGGGTAAGATTTTGATCGCTAGCTTTTTTAATTTGACTGGCCACTTGGTATCAATTCCCTTACGGGATCAAAGAAGCATTAATGCCGAATGGTATACTTCCAAATGTTTGCCAGAAGTTTTCTCTGTTATAAGCAACAAGCGACCAAACACAGGGCTCCGCGGGCTACTGCTCCACCACGACAATGCACCTGCGCACACCGCACTCAAAACGAGGGACTTCCTGGACAGCACGCCAGTCAAACTCCTGGGTCACCCTCCTTACAGCCCTGATCTAGCACCGTGTGACTTCTTTTTATTCCCAAAAATAAAAAATCAGCTCAAAGGGATACAATTTTCGTCGCCGGAAGATGCGCTGGCTGGGTTCGAGCAGGCTGTAAACGAGGTGTCTGCGGCGGACTGGAAAAAGTGTTTTGAAAACTGGTTTAGGCGCATGAATCTTTGTATAGAGGCTGGTGGAAAGTACTTTGAAAAGATTTAATAAAAATATATGTACGTATAGAACAATTTTTTTTAGTTTCGCAAAACTTTCTGAGTGTCCCACGTATTACCACAAACCTTCTATACAAGCTTAATTTTCAATTACTAGCAACATTATGTTCAGAATTGTTTTATATCCATAATTATATAAATTATTATTAATTATTTTTTATTAATAAAATAAAATTAATTAGGAAAACACATTTTCGGCACAGCCTTTTTTTAAATCATAAATATCTTTATGATAAATTTTCTACTACTCCTTATAGTATTAGGGATTTGTGATCCAAGCGAGCCTAAATAATTTCGACTTTTATAATTGCTCCTAGATTAATTTACCTTTTTGCCCAATGTCCCCTATGTCTCCTTTCTCCCCCTTCGGGCCGCGGTGCCCACGCTCCCCTGGGGGTCCAACTTGCCCTGGACCAGATGCCTTTAAAAATAATGAAAATAAAATAAATTCTTATTAATATCATTTTTTCTTGTTTGCATTTTGAATTTCTTTCTTTTTCTCAGGGCGGTTTTAGATTAACGTATTTTTGGCGCGTATGAGCTCGTATTTTGAAGCGCGTATAGGTGCGTGTACGCGCGTAAAAAGTGTTAGTGTATTTTTGATATTTTTGGAATAAAAAACGATGGATCAATTTTTAATCAACCCGCTTACTTCCTTATGGAAAAGGAATAGAATACTGAATAATACTGATACAAAATAATATAGATAAAAAAACCACGGAGTTGATACGCATTTTACGTAGACAGTATTCTATAGATAATTACTAATTCATCGGTGCGCGATTTGTTGCAACGCTTCGATAGATGGCGTTAGGTGTAGCAACAAAAGCTACTTTTTAAATCAAATACATACATACATAAATTTACGCCTTTTTCCATGGGGGTAGGCCGAAAACACAGAACGCCACATTCTACGACCTTTTTTTTTTTGGATGGGAAATCATCAAATGACTTCTCCCGCTCTGGGTGGAGCAGAAGGGAGTGTCAGACTTGACTGACTAAAACCCATCCATGTTCCTTCTTAGCCCTTTGTGTTCCAGGGCCACGGTATCTCTTTCGAACAACCCGCAGCCCTGGCAGGCATCGGCCCTCTCGGACCCCTTCCGATTTGCTGACATCTCCGTGAGGCGCGCGTGGAACAAGAACGCGCCGCCGGCCTGGGTCTCCTGCGGCGGCTGGGACGTGAGGCCTCTCCCTACCTTCTACGACCCTTACATACTCCTTTTGCGTCGTCCACGTTCATACATCAGCCTCCGTATTCACAAACGCTCGGATTCGATTTCGATTCTATAAGTCGTATGTCTATCTTGTTTTGGCATTACGAAAGCGAGCGAGATAAACATACGACTTTCCGAATCGAAATCGAATCCGAGCGTTTGTGAATAAGGGGGCAGGCCCTACACGCACGCCGGTTGCCAGTATTACGCAGCTGACCTTCCTGAGGAACCTTACCAATAAGGTCAGTGTATTTCAATCAAATATGAGTTAAATAAAAACGTAACATACATTGACGACAGTCCCCGGAAGGCCCTGCTCGCCCTTGGCCCCTTTGAAGCCAGGGACACCTGGGATTCCTATGCTCCCCTTCTCACCTCGTACACCCTGAAAGAAATCAGTTTCTATGGTCAGCCGGAAATAATCATACGATGCACTCGATAAATGAGATAAGTCATAACATCTTATCTTGTTACTTCTTTACATAGTATAAAAAAATCGCTTTCTGCTGTCTATGCGCTTTGATCTTTTAAACTACGGATGTTATGCGTTTTTGTAAGAAAATTTAAAAGTGTTTTTTCTACAGCGTTATTGGTAAAACACCAACAACCTCTTAAGAGGTCGTTGTACTCATCATTATGAACAACATTTACTATGGGACCAAACCTGAAATCGCGAAAAAAAATCTGCTGTTCCGTACTTTATGTGCACTTAACTCGCCAAAATGTAGGGAACAGCTGATTTTTTTTCACGATTTCGGGTTTGGGCTCATATTAAAAGTTGTTCATACTGATGAGTAGAATGACATCCTAAGAGGTTGTTGGTGTTTTACCAATAACCCTGTATATTACTTACCGGTATACCTGTATATCCTCTCTCTCCTAGTTCTCCTTTAAAACCACGAGGTCCTCTGGGACCCTGAAACATAAATATATTTTTACAAAGAGGTTTTAATGTCCTATTGCGAAATTTTGCGGAAAATACTGATAGACAATGATCTTTCTAAATAAATTAAATAATAATATAACCACATTTCAGCAGTTATGATAAAGGTCCATGCAATACGGGGCGAGTTCATAACCATCATCATCAATCCATCAGCATCAACCGGGCCCAAATCTAGAATTCGTGGCTGCTACTGAGAAATACCTGATGGAAAAATCCGTAACCGCGTATGCCGGGCGGATATGCCCAGAACTTAAATGTTGTACCAACCTTATACCTACTATATTCTGCGAATAAACATCTTTGTCTTTGTCAAGACCTGGGAATCCATCCGAGTACCTGATGTTCATAAGTCGTGCTTGCGACCACCAGAAAAATAAATCATAATCAAGTCATTTATTCAAATTAGGCTGATAATCAGCACTTTTTGAACGTCAAAATTACATGAGACAGTCCCCCAAAACGCTCGCCCTTCGCTACTTCCTAGTATTCTAGCTGGGAAAAAGAAGTGGCGGAACAAACTCCCCAGTAAGTATAAATATTATCATTAAATAGCTTACTTCCGGGCATGTGGTGTTACAGACGGAACCCACCAGCGGATCCGCTAATAGCGACGGGTCCACCTCATACTGCAAACAAATAAAATCACACAGGCCACCATGACCATACCATACCATGACGTCTTAAAACATTATTGTTTGACTCCTTTTCCAGTTTGTGAAAGAGATGGCGCTAGACATTCTGTATAGCTCCGTCTCTTTCCCACACTGGAATAAGAGTTAAACAATACTGCTTTAAGGCGTCATGGTAGGCCAGCAGATCACCCTCGCTATACACACATATACTAGGTGACGATTTAGTAACCTGTATAATAATCATAATCTAATATTTAAAATTCGAAAATTTGCGGATGGATGGATGGATGTTTTTACTCATTCACGCGAAAACTTCTGAATGAATTTGAATGAAATTTGGCACACGGGCAGTTTATAACCTGGATTAACACATAGGATAGTTTTTATCCCAGTGCAGCAGTGCAATCCCGTGGGACAATTACTGAAATATACGCGTGCGAAGCCGCCCTGTGTAGTATGCAGATATTGATTCAGGCACTTCGGTTATAAAGCAAAAACAGACAGACAAACACACCCTTAACGTATTTTATTCAAAACAAAGATATGGTATGTATTTTTATATTTATACCAAAATCGGGTCAGTTGACCTTGATTCCTGTAGACTCATATTTCTAAGGTTTTTCCACCGGGTCTATAATTTAATAATAATTGATTTCAAGTACACTTACCGTTGGAGGCGACGTAGCTACTATATATTGAGGATTGACCTGTAAATTTTCAAAATTCACTATTTTAGTTTTATTTGCTATCATCAAAGATATCACCTGGAATGTGAAGTGTAATTTTATCTTACGATTTCTTCACAGCTGTCCCGACTCAAGTTGTACCGGTCGCAGCTTAACGACAGCCATTGGAGATCAATCTGAATACATAAAGAAAATAATATAACATAACATGACGCTTGTAATACCCGCAGGTTTAGGCAGAGGAGTACCTATTTTTTTATTTAGCCTTATTTTTTCCACTCCTGCGCAAAGGCGGGAGGCCTCTATTCCTTCCACTTTTCTCTGTTTGTTGCCTCTTCTCGCCAATTAACAAGAAATACATAGTGCTCCCAAATTTCGGCAGTTATTTTTAAGGCCCATGTAAAAGGGGGCGAGCCTATTGCGATCAACCGAGCAAGTCTGACAAGCAGTCTTACGACATGGTGTTAGCCAGAAACTATGTTGTGGAGATTGGCAATTGCTCCATCTAAACTAATCTATACTTTAATATTTTTATCTACCATCTACCTCTACTAAAATTACAAAGCTGAAGAGTATGTTTGTTTGCTTGAACGTGCTAATCTCAGGAACTACTCTTCCGATTTGTGAATTCTTTCAGTGTTAGATAGCCCAATTATCGGGGTTTATAATTAGGTATATCATCACGGTACGACCAATAGGAGCGGAGCAGCAATGAAAAATGTTACGAAAACGGGGAAAATGTGACGCAGACGAAGTTGTGTCGCATTTTCGCCAACAACTATTTATTGTATAAAGAGGAAACATTTGAGTGTTTGTTAATTGATTTTATTGTAAAAAACTACTAGACCGATTTAAAAAAAGAGCTTTCACCGTTTGAGAGCTACATCTAGTAACATAAGCTATATTATATCACAATTTTCGCGGACTAAGTCGCCAGCAAAGTGCTAGTGTAAAATATTGGTATTAAGCTGCATCCTGTTAGACTGGAAGCCGACGCCAAGATAGTCTAGTTTCAGCCAGAAAACCATACTGTAACCACTATCAATAACACTGGAAACGGATTTTTTACCATGTTTCATCATTTCAGCCGAAAGACGTCCACTGCTGACCATAGGCCTCACTCAAGTTTTTGTCGCCACGCTTGGCAGGCGGGTTGGCGATCGCAGTACGGTTGGTACAAAAGCACAGAGAACGCTGCTGCCCATTCTCTGGCAAATCCCTTAGTCGCCTCTTACGACACCCACGGGAAGATATGGGATGGTGCTATTCTTTACGTCCGACACCATACAGAGCCATGTTACCATGTTATTTATCTTATTACTATTTGTTTAATTCCCGATATTTCGGCGCTGTTACAAGCGCCATGATCACGGAAAAATTATTTACTAAACAAATAGTAAACATAGTAAATAACCCGTTTCCAGTGACAATTTAAAAACGTACTGTAACCGTCCCCAAAATGAAGTTAAATACAAATTTTCATTCATATAATGTAATATCGGTTTCAAAATTGTCAGACGTCAACCAAAGCAGGTAATACCCGGGTAGCCACATCCGACCGATGCCCCGGATATGACATATTAGCCGGATTTCCGCGAATCCAAATTAACCGTAGCGAGTTACATGATTGTTCTGTGTGGCGCAAATTAAAAGCACAGTGGTATGGAGGTACTGACTACTGATGATAATGTTATTTATAAGTGAGTCATTATTTAAATCAATAAAATTATATTATAATTAGTGTTCATAAAGGTAATCTATGTCAATGATACCGTGACATCTCACAGGGGAGAATGGAAGAAGAAAACGTGTTCTTCCCCATTCTTCTCTATAGAGATCTACATTTTGGAATGGGCAACTACAGTACTTGCACAAGTTATTATGTCTTATGACTGGGACTGTAGCTCTGCGTTTTCTTTTTTGTTTTTAGACTTTCAAAAGTGCCTGTAATGGTCTTATTGAAATAAATGCTTTGAGTTTGAGTTTGAGTTTGTTGCGCCGACCCCAATTAGAATGAGACAAGAGCAGGATGATGATGATGATAAAGTTAATCTATGCATCTATTCATATAGTTGGGAGGCATGACAGCCCGTTGGTGAGGTGTCTAGTCAGTCACCTGTACAATGTCTGTGTTTTCAATTAAGTACTAACATCTCTTCTCTCTTCTTCTTAGTCGAAACACTCTTGTCAGAGTGGTCGTGGTTACGCAGACGAGGTACACGGAGAGATGTTCTGTGGGTCGTTGACTTTCCCGAGGATTGCTTTTTCAGCGATGTGCTTCCATTTCTGCCGGTTGGAGACGTTGCGAGTACACTGGACCATGGTGGACTCAGTAGCTTTTTTGATCAGGTCAGTCCAGCGAGTTGGTGATAGGCCGCGTGATCTCTTGCCTTCCACCTGGTCCTGAACCACCAGTCTTTCCATCGAATTCTCATTTCTTGTGATGTGACCAAAGAACTTTAATATTCGTAGTTGCACAGTAGACGAAAGCCGGTCTTTAATATGAAGTTCCTTGAGGATAGAAACATTGGTGCGAAACGACGTCCACGGAATCTTTAGGAGCCGTCTCCAGCACCACATCTGCAATGCGTCGACTTTACGGTGATCCTGCACTCGCAGAGACCAGGTTTCGGCACCATAAAGAAAGATCGGAAAGACCAGGCTTTTCATCAATCTGACCAAGTACTAACATAGGTTCAGAATATTGTTACTAACCCAATGGATCTTTGTTATCTGATTAAAATGTATACAAGGTGTTGTTTTGCATCCTCGTCAAAATTCAGGATGTTGTCACAAAAGACATAAATATTCAATATAAATTACGGTACCTAGTAAATTATTAAAAAACACTGCATTTTTTTGTTGTTTAAATTTGTCAATATTTCAGAATAACCCCCATAGCGTGGTTTAGGGATTATAAAATTATCGAAAAAACGTTTGAGGTTTTTTGTTTGTCTGTAAGCGACGTTATAAGGCAGGGATCAGACGGCCCGTGTTTAAAACACGGGTGGTTCACAGTTACCGATTTCAGTAAATAAATAAAAAAATGAAAATTACCTACTCATTTTATTATTGATTCGGGTCGAGAATCATTAGCATAGTTACCTCCTAGAATTTGACGAGGTTGCAAAACAACACCTTGTATATATATATATATATATATATCTATCTTTAGCAGGGATGCGTCTGTTTTAACCCCCGACCAAAAAAGAGTGGTGTTATAAGTTAGACGTGTGTATCTGTCTGTCTGTGGCATCGTAGCTCCTGAACGGATGAACCGATTTCGATAAAGTTGGTTTCGTTTGAAAGGTGTCTCAATCGAGAGTGTTTTTAGCTATGTTTCAAGACAATCTGCTCAGCCGTTCGAAGACCATCACCTCTTTTCTAGTTGATGAAGGGATTTAAACAACTTCCACAGGTCTCGTCGATTCGAAATTTGAAATCTTGACACTTTTCACCATGGGTATCGCCAGGATGGGGGGTAGCTGCCTCCAGCCTCCCCCCCACTCCCCCTTAAAGGCTCAGGTTTGTTTTTAAGTTATAACTTTCCCTGTGTTCGTTAATTAGTGAGCAGAGGCGCAACACCGAGAAAAGTAAAAGGACTGGAGGGGATTTTGCCCAGGAGTGGGACAATCGAGGCTAAGAAAAAATAATATAAGTTTAAAAAGCCTGAAGCAAGTTGCATTAAACTTAAACATATCAAAAGTGTCGTTTCTTGTCTGTGTGACCACATCTTTCTCCTATGGATTTTGATAAGATCTTCACCATTATTTAAAGATTTATTTTCGCGTTTAAATCATTAATGTTTACCTTTCTTAAAATAAATAAATCTCCTATGTTCTGTGAAGTTGCGAAAAATCGTGAAAGGCAAGAATTTTACTCCCTTTCCAGTGTGGGAAAGAGATGGCGCTAGACATCCTGTATGGCTCCGTCTCTTTCCCACTCTGGAGTAAGAGTAAAACAATACTGCTTTAGACGTCATGGTAGGCCAGCAGGCCGTTAAAGTTAAATAATTTGGCCTCAGATCCCGCCATACAAGGACCTTCACCGAGCTGGTTAATGGATGACTTATTTTATATTAAATTTAATATGTCAATAAATATATTCCATATGGGTTGTCTAAAAAAATTCAGTCCAGGATATGATTAATAAATACTAAAAAAAAAAAAAAAAAACATTTCACGGGTTTGGTTAATAAACAAATTCCATACCAATCGAAAGTGTAAAGCCCATAAAATGCCTTTTTTAATTCATTAACCAGACCGGTGCAAGTTACTAGTATCGATTTACCTGTTTATACCTGCCTACCCGAGAGTTGTGACGGGAAAAGAAAAGGCAACCTAACGTTTGCATATTCTATGGGCTTTATACTTTCGATTGGTATGGAATTTGTCTATTAATAAATAAATGTATGCAATATATTTATTGACATATTAAATTTAATATAAAATAAGTTTCATCCATTAACCAGTTCGGTGAAGGTCGTTATATATCGGGATCCTATACTAATTGAAATGTCAGTCAACTTACAGGTGCAGACGTGCCGTCATCATTGGACACGATGGTGACTGTGGTAGCGTTGGTGAAGTCGTGAGAACTTATCTTCTCTGGCATTAACTGAAACATGATAGTATAATACACACATATCTATGAAATACGATGAGGACCTATAACTTTTACGGGATGATTGTGTAACACACGCACATAATATAACATAACATAGCACTAGCATTTGCAAAATGGTTGACAGAGGTGTACCTTTTTCTTTTTTTTTTCGGATGTAAAATCATCAAATGACTCCTCCCGCTCTGGGCGGAGCGGAAGGGAGTGCCAGACTTGACTGACTAAAACCCATCCATGTTTCTTCTTAGCCCTTTGTGTTCCAGGGCCACGGTATCTCTTTCGAACAACCCGCAGCCCTCACAGAGGTGTACCTAACATTAACATTTCACCAGTTCAGTTTAAGGCCCATGTAATATGGGGCGAGCCTATTGCCATCAACCGGTCACAAATCCAAACTCCGTATTCACTATAAATCCGATGCCTGATGGAAAAACCCAATAACAATTTGCCTGACATGATGGGAATCAAACCCCTTATTCTCAGCAGTCGCGCTTACCATTACTAGACCATCGAGGCAGACTCGCTACACGCGCATTATCGCACTGTATTGAGTCAGTTCGGTGTTAAGCAAACAAATTTTCCAAGACATGGAACAGAAGATTATGAATTTGTTTGAAAATCTTTCAGATTGTGGTTAAAAGTTTGTTACACAATTATTGAGGTCTGTAAAATTTTGATTACAGGGTAATAACGTATGTTTCTTTCGTTGTTTTCAGTCGCAATGAAAAGCAACAACCGTAAACGATAAATGAGATTCTATGTTCTAGGCAGAGCTTTTTTTTTAAAAAAAACGTCTCACACTAGGAATTTCTCCTGTATCGTGAGTAGAGGATTCGATCCCGGTCGATTTTTATAATCCCGGGATTACGGGATTACCTACTCTTAATCCCGGGATCCCGGGATAGTCCCGGGATTGTATTGGTAATGGAAAGCGGTAACAAAAACAGTAAAACATATCAAAATCAATTTTTATTTAATTTTTAGTTTTGTGAGGACATAGAATATTTTTTATTTGTAAGTATTTGCTGTGAATATTTGGTTTGGCGTGGAAGGCACGCACGTGCGTTTATGCTCTGGCATTCAAAAGGTTAAAAAAATTATCAATCCCGAAAATCCCGGGTTTCAATAAATTGAATCTTCGGGACTAAAATTTGGACGGGATCATGGGATCCCGAGTTTCGGGATCCCAGGATCGAATCCTCTGATCGTGAGTGCGTAATTACAAACATTTAACTACTGTACAACAAACTGTAGGCCATACAAATATCCGTGCGGGAATCGACCCCGCGACATTCAGCGCAGCAGTGGATCCCTCAGCCTCTGCGCCAACGGTGCTTATATTTCCTTACCTCAACGCAGTCGACAGCAACGTGCACCGTCCGGTTAGAAATCGATGTGTGTATCTTGTGCCAACCTGGAGTGAATATCTGGGAACGAAATCCAAGTTTAAGTTAGAAAATTTAGTACCAACTTCAGCAGGAAATACACCTCGACTACGAATTTATGCGAACTGCGGCAAACTTTTGCCGTTCTAAAAAAGATTATGCCTTAACTATAGCGGTGCTAATGCATCTTTGAAAAAAAAACAGAAGCTTAAATTGGATCAGTCTTTTATAATTTAGTTAGCACTTTCACAAAACCAAAAACCCTGCAAAGATAAGATAAGATAAGATAAGATTTATTTATTTGTTTAAACATTGTATACATACAAGAGCATGCAAGATATTACATCGTTTGAGTCCAATCATGTTTAGCCGTAAGTATCGGCGTACAAATATTTCGCATAGCATTGTTAATAATTATCAATGAAAATAATCAAAAAAAATCTTAAAATAGGCACTTAAAAAGTTTACAATTTAGGAACTCTGTATCTCTCTATTAAAAATTATTATTATGTTCGTCAGTAAAAAAAGTCAGTAAAAAAAGATAAAAATAAAATATATATATAAAAAACAGTATTAATGTCGATATCAATTAGTATTAATGTCAGGGAAAATATAGAATTATTCAATCACAACATTAATGTCAGGGGAACAAAAATAAAATTATTAAATCACAATATTAATGTCAGGGAAAAGATACATTATTCAATCACAATATTAATAAATTAAATCACAATATTAATGTCAGGGAAAAGATATAATTATTCAATCACACAAAAAAAATCTTTTTCCGCTAGATATTCGGAGACACTATAATATGCTTTTTGCAAAAGAAACATTTTCAATTGACGCTTGAATGCCTCACCACCCAGCTCCTTCCAAAGTTTAGGCAATCTATTAAATATAGTAGGTGCCATGCAGACGATACTTTTGCGCATGAGTGCCGTTTTTGCTGGATAGACTTGAAGAATAGTCATATCCCGTCTGTTACGCGGTACCAAGTCCTGTAGACGTGGAAACAAATTTGGGTTTGTTTTAACAAACATTGCGGTTTCGAGGATATAGATACAAGGAAAAGTTAATAGTTTGTATTTTTTAAAATAAGGTTTACACGTATCAACCGTTTTTAGCCCAAACATAGATCTAATGCATCTCTTTTGGGCTTTAAATGTCGTGTCAGCGTCGGTAGAATTTCCCCAAAATATAATGCCGTATCTTAGGTGAGACGCAGCTAGGCCATGGTATGCCGCAATTAAAGTATCAACGTTCACGACTGCAGCTAGAGAGTGCAATGCAAAAGCAGAACTACTGATTTTTTTGCAAAGGTTCTCGATTTGTAATTTCCAGTCAAGCCTTTTATCAATTATTAGTCCAAGGAATTTAGTAGTATTTACAATTTCAACAATTTTATTATATATATTTATGTCCATATTTTCTAAAGTCAAACGTTGGCTGAAATGTATGATTTTAGTTTTATCTAAATTAATCTTTAAATTATTATTGTTTAACCATTCTATTATAGATGTCAAGGTATCGTGAATGTCAAGTTTATATTGGATCATGTCATTGCTAGTATTGGAAATTGTCACCGTGCTATCATCTGCAAATAAGGTCATAGGGTGTGAAATTGATTTTGACAAGTCATTAATATATAGTGTAAAAAGTGGAGGTCCCAATACACTACCTTGTGGAACCCCAAAAGTAGTATGACGTTCAACTGATAAGTGTATCTCTTCCTTTTTAGAGATTGTATTAATTCTAGTGATTTCTGTCTTTTGTTTCCTATGGTATAAATAGGATTTAATTAAATTAAGCACATTGCCTCTTATACCATATGCTTCAAGTTTTTTTATTAAAATGTCTTGATTTACGTAGTCAAATGCTTGAGTCATATCGCAGAATATAGCACATACCGGTGTTTTTTTGTCCACTTTTATCAATACAGTGTATAAGAAGTCGTAGATCGCCATATTTATAGTTTTATTTTCGCGAAACCCCTTTTGCTCATTACATAATATATTAGTTTTTGTTGTTTACGATGGGTCGTGTAGTTTTGTAACTGGACTGGGTGGGTTGTATTTTATTAATAAAGTAGTCATTAAATTGATTAGCAATTTGTTTCGCATCAGTAATTGTGTCATTCTTCATTTTAATTTTCGAAATATAATTTTTGGGTACATTAAATTTACCTTGATTTATAATTTGCCAGGCGGTTTTACATTTATTGTGTGATGTTTTGATTTTAAAGTTATTTTGTGAGCGCTGTGTAAGAGTTATAATTTTTCTAAAACGTTTAGAGTATTCTTTAAAGCCAGTTCTATTTAATTCATTCGATTTTAATCTGTAAGTCCACAGAAGTTGCCGTTTTTTTTTACTACAGGATTTAATACCTTTAGATATCCACTTTGGCTTTGTTATTACATTAACTGTAACCTTAGTCTCAGGAAAACAGAGGTTATAGAAAAAAGAGAATATTTCATGAAATTTGTTATATGCAATGTTCGGGTCGTCAGTTTCATATATTTCGGAGAAATACATTTTGCTCATACAATATTTAAATTTAGATATATTTTCCTTGCTGTAATTGCGTCTAAAAGCACTGTATTTGTCGATCGTACATATTTTATTTACCGGGCATTTCAATATCTGGGCAGTGTGGTCTGAAAGGGCTAACTCTATGACTTCTGATTTACAACGTTTGTTATAATTATGCGCAAAGTTATCGATACATGTTTTACTTTCCATTCGAGTAGGTTGATTTATTGCTAGTTTTAGATTGAAGCTAAGTAGAAGGCACTCAAATTCCCTCGACTGATAATTCCTTTTTAATATGTCTATATTGAAATCGCCTGCTATGACAACATTAGTATAGGCATTTTTCGATAATTCATGTAAGACTATTTCAAATTGATTAAAGAAACTATTGAGATTGTTCATATTTGGAATTCGGTACACACATACAAAAGCAGTCTTGTACTTGGTGAGCTCAATGGCACAGCATTCAAATGTCCCTGTTATTGACATTTTTGCGATTTTTAATAGCTCTTTCCATTCGTGTCCACATGATCCACCTCTCTTAACTTCTTTTCTACTATAGTGAGCGGCTAAGGAGTAGTTTGGTAGGCTCAGCTGGTTTTCGTAGCCTTCCATCATAAAGTGTTCTGTAACGCATATTACATCCACTTGTACTTTTTTTTCAGTCAGTTCAGTCAGACACACTGTGAGTGCATCCGCCTTGTTTAACAAACCTGCTATGTTTTGGTGCATTACATGGAGATGTTTAGTGACGAAAAAGTTCACCGTGTGACATTACATTTCATGCCAGTCGAAATAATCTGGTTATTATATTTTATGTCATCAATTAAATTCATTATATCCTTAAAAATTATTTTGATTCCATTATTATTAATTGCGCCAGTCCGTCTATTATACTCACTATAGTCGTAGGTGAGATTTTTATTGCTGTCCATTAGATATGCGTATTCGTGAGTCAAAATGTCCAAGAAAAGTAAGTTATTAAATGTCTCCACTCTTGAATTGTATAAATTAGTGTAATTCTCGCATTTATAAGTTGGAGCGCACAGAATAAAGTTAGTATTGTTGATTTCCTGTAGTACTTGTCTGATATGCAAAATTATGTCAAAGTAGCTATTTGTTGTTCTGAAGTCTTCTTCACCTAACATGATTATGCAGTAGTCCTCTAACGTAAAGTCGGATACTTTGTCTTTAAGTCCTTTTAGCAATACGCTTACATTTCCATGAGGTGTTATGTGGTGATAGATTTCCGATCGAATAATAGAATCTTCTGCAATGCTCAGAACTTTATTAATGTTATCTGTACTCAAAATACATATTTTGCAGCTTTTCTTAGAATTTGGGTTAGGACTTGTTTGGTTATTTTGAATATTAGGACATTTTTTGTTTACTTTTGAAAAGACCTCATTAAAAACGAGTTACCCACCTCCCAACTATTAAACATAACCCTGGAGCCACCGATAAAAACCGCAATCTTCTTGGTGACAGGCAGAAAGGTGAGTGAGAACTGCAGGCTGGACGCTGACCGCGCCCGGACCAGGCTCCAAGGGCGGCGCTGGCCGCGCGCGTTGAACGTGCCCACTACCGTGAAGTGGGGCGGCAGGCCAGTTGGGAATACGTCACTGGGGTAGAAGAGGTTTAGCACTTGAAACACACAACCTTCTTTAAGGTGATTCTCACACGACACCACTTCGTCGGCGCGCTCGGGTAGAGGCGGCGAAACAAATTGTTGTGTTGTACTACAGTATTTTCACAAGTTATTATGCCTTGTGTCTGGGACCGTAGCTTTGTTGTTCTGTTTTTGACTTTCAAAAGTGCCTGTAATGGTCTAATTGAAATAAACGCTTTGAGTTTGAGTTTATTGGCGTTGCGCCGCACGAAGTGGCGGTGAGAGGCGCTGTATACGCGTTAGGCATCAACAAATTTCAAACAAGCCTGTGCGACGTGAGGTCCGCGCGGACGAGCGGTGTCGCGGGAGAATCGCCTAGGGCGCTGCGCAAAAGTGTGTCTTGTATCGGATACAAGCTACCAATGAATATTTGATTTCTATATAACCAGTTTGAAATCAGCCACTCCCTGCGCAGACGTAGGTAAACATTTTTTTGGTCCAGTTGCTTCCACTTGACAAATACTTGTTGCCGATCACAAAGTGTTCGGTGTCGGTAACTGGAAACTAAAGGTCGTCAGTTGAAGACACAAGCAACATTAACAAATTTCTTTAACAGTTGTACTGAGCTGCGCCAACGGATGATTTGCAATCCAGTATCAGTACCCTGTGTGCGACACAAGTCACGCACACCGAGCGGGTGTTCTTCACTGTTGGAAAACAAGCAACGAATTGTACCAGTGACCAGCGCGTGTGTGTACCAGTGACCAGTAGCGACCGGCGACTGTGTCCTATCGGCGCCATGGGCGGAGATATAAGACTTTTTCATACCAGCTCCATACAAACTTTTAAAGATAAAATTCTGTATGCGTTGTTTGCGATGCTATTCCATAATGTTCATACTTTTAGGCATGTATTTAGTCTCCTAAAACATATTCAAGTCATAAAAGTGGACATTTAAGAAAATGTTTTATAAGTCTATGAAAGTCGATTTTCAGCCCACTGCTGCACAGCGCGCCACCGGGCACAGCAACTATGGTTTCCTGTCATGGTGTGCGTGTCGGTAACAAAAAGCGTCTACGTTTGCGCAGCCCCTAAGGAAGACGTTACGACGTTCCTACCACACTTTCTCAAACCCACATTGGTCATCAGGAGCCATAAAGAAAAAAAATTACGGGTTAATTTTTTGATTCGTGCCAAAGGTTATAAAAAGAAATGGTTAAGATTTAATTAAATACCTCTTTGTGAATTAAATACACTAGCATTTTTGAAGTTCAATATTTTAACTTAAAACAAAAAATAATTAAGTAATAATAGTAGTAGTGTGTAGTGTAGTAGTGTAGTAGTGGTAGTATTAATTTTTTTTATTATTATTTTATTTTCTTATTATTATTAAGATCTCATGTAAAATGTACCAAAAATCACACCAATAAATGAATTGAATTGAACATGGTTTTCATTTCTTAGTTGTTTCACCATATCATATCAGTGGCGTGTCTAGGAGCCAACATTACGGCAAGCCCATAAGGCAAGCAGACTGTTCCGAAACCCTAACATCATGACGAGTAGTAGGTTATAATACCTATAAGGGCAAGCCAATCTCTCAGGCTTGTATGAAAGTACCACTATTATAAACAAAAAACACTTACTGCAAAGGCAGCGTCAAGTTAACATCGATCCCGATTCTGTAAGCTCTTTGCAGGTCCTGCGAACCCTGTACCAGAGTGATGCCTTTAGTGTCGCGCAAGTCCATCTTGTACACCCCTATCAGGTCCACGGTCTGGAAGTCCACGTCCCCGGGCATGTTGGAGGAGCAGGAGGTTGCAATGTCTGCAAGGGCACGCTCAGTAGTGGTGGTTTCTGAAATAATAACCGATTACCTGCTGATAAGGTTGGTTGGGTGCAATTTGCGAGGCGACTTGCGTCTAGTGACAGGCACAAGGTGCGTCTAAACTGGCAATATTTTTTAAAGCAATATAATTGACGACAATATTTGGCATTAGACCACAATAGATTACAAAAATATTTTAATCCCGATACTGCCTAATAAATATGTTATTGGCAGTATGTCTGAGTTAGTATGTTTGTTTAGTAAACGCACAAATAATAATCATCGGTCATACTAAAAATAGGTACCTATATGGCCGGACCACATTAAAAATGTTGTCGTATATTGTACAGTGTGGCTGTTATTACTCTCAATGTTCCCGGCGAAATGAAGATGTGAATAAACGGGCAATATTACAATTGGACAACGCATACGTTGCAGCATAAATATTGCCCGTTTAGACCACACCTTCACTTGTTTCTCGCAAGTAAACAATATAGAGATAAAGCTAAAATGTTTCTTGTGACTGAAATAACACCAATAATCAGCACAATATTTTCTACTTAACTTCAAATTGAAAAAAATCTAAAGTTGCTTATCATAGAAATATGTAAGTTATTAAGCACTTGGGGAGTCCCCATAAGTAGTATTTAGTACCTAATCTGACACCTTCCAACCAGGACAAAGAAATACTTCTAAGAAGTTGAAATTGGTATGCTTTGCCATTTAGGTATCTATGAACAAACGTTGCCATAAAATGATATCAAATCAATGCATCAAAAGATGAATTAGAAATCAGTTGATATTGACAGAATTGGTCCAGACCAATTTGGTCAATTCTGACAAGTACTTGGGTTTTGAATGGTGATTTAGATGTTATAAAGACTAGAAACTAATATAGACTGATAAATATTTTTCAATTATTATCTTAAAGTAAACTGGCGCCGTCACCGGCGACTGAAAAGTTGTGTGGTAATCGGTTATTCTGTATGGTGTCGGACGTAAAGAATAGCACCATCCCATATCTTCCCGTGGGTGTCGTAAGAGGCGAATAAGGGATTTGCCAGAGAATGGGCAGCAGCGTTCTCTGTGCTTTTGTAACAACTGTACTGCGACCGCCAACCCGCCTGCCAAGCGTGGCTATTATGGCTGAACCCCCAAAACGTCAATGTGGCAATACACGGGGAAGGCCTATGTCCAGCATTGGACACCTTTTGGGCTGAAATGATGATGATGAATCGGTTATTGTGGTATGGACATGTGATGCGGAGGAATGAGGAAATTGTCGTGAGGAAAGTTCTGAGTATGAATGTCAATGGATGGCTATAAGAGTAGAGGAAGACCAAAGCAACGATGGATGGAAAGTGTGAAGTATGATATGCTGGAAAGGAGTTGACAGCTGAGATGACGAGTAATAGAGAATTATGGAAAAACAAAACCATGCTCCTACAACCCCAAATAAATTGGGATAAAGAATGATGAACTCTCACCTGTTTGTCCATTGCTGGTTGGATATGATGATATCACAATTATGAAAATAGTAAACCTGAAAAACAAAAAAAAAAACCGGTTAACATTTTGGTTTGAAGTTTAACAGAAGGTGGCAACAGGCTCTCCTCTTATTTCATGGGATTAGAACATAACTGGCGAAATGTAGATGCAGGTATACACTTCATCCGTCGTTGTTGTGTTGTTGAATTTCATAAAATTGCTAGAAGTAAATCAAGACTAACTTCTTTGTTTTGAAGTCTTTTTAAGCCGGAAATCCTCAAGTTACGTCTCCCAACACTCTCTGACCACTTATGGCTTTTACGATGTGATTAAACGTTTATTTACAAACAACGCAAAGTACAAAACAGATTTGAATTAAGTAATTAGAAGATTTCCTTGGTTTCACCCTGAAATCGCTAGATTAGGAATAATCTAAGTACTTCTATCATCTTCCCGACCTTAACCTACCACCCTGCCACCAGAGCGTCGAAGCATCATATAAATAAAACCATCAGCCGTGTCCTACTTTGGGCATCGAATCTCGATACACTCAGGTCAACAAATAATTGAACTGCGTCCCGACTGCTTGATTGACCTTCAATGAGAGGCCAGAAGCCAATTTGATGGGTTCTTTAGTGGTATTGTGACGTAAAATCTTGAGTGGGTCAATGTAACGAAGCATATTGATTCCTTGTGGATGTTAAGCAAATATTTGCAATATTTTTGGCATCTTCAGCAATAAGTAGGATTGGTTTCGTAATTATTTGACTGATAGCCAACGCATTATTATATGTAGACAAGCCTATTACGCTATTTAATTAGTATTGTGCATTTGAGGAACATGTAGGATTGTTTTGTTTTCCTTTGGTATTAACGATTGTCTGGCAGTTTGAGTACTACGAGTATAAGCGACCTACCCGAATGTTCTTTCTTTGGTATTGTTCGTCGTGTCATTGAGCTCCTTGAATAATGAGAAGCGATTACTGACAAATATAAAAATCGCAACATAAAACTCTCGCGTCTACAACTTGTCCGTTCTGGTTTCTAGTTTATTTTAGTTCACAATCAGCCCTTGTAGAGCACCTGCTCGGCTCCGAGCGCATCCGTCCGGCTCCTAGTGTATTCGCTAAAAAACAGTGCTCTTCCAGCCAGTCTATGCGAAACGGCTGTCGGCTCCGGCCAGATCTAAACGTATTACTCGCGCCGGTCTGTGTGAAGAGAAGAGCACCGGCCGATGCTCTCCGAGCCGGTCTGTCTGAATGGACCCTTACTAACCCTGCTCTGAATTACAAACTTTTTGCTACTTCCCTACATAATAAAAAGCTACAGTCGTTGACCTAAGGTATTGAAAACAAATGAAAACTTGTGGTTCTCCATTTCTCGTTCATTGCATCTTGGTAGAAAAATAAAGAATAGAATTGTTAGAAATAAGGTTCTTAGACCTTCTTGGGCAGGGTTATTTTATATTATTCGTCTGGATTTGTCCGTACATGTTCGGTTTTTGGCCCTCCGCCGGAGTTTACAATAAAAGGGAATTTTAACAATTACAAAAGTTAACCAAGACTGCCAAAAATGACCCCTTCCGCTCCGCCCAGAGCGGGAGGGGTCATCCCACGACGACGACTTCCCATCCGAAAAAGAAAAGAAAAATTAAAAAGAAAAATGTTCGGAATTTTCTGCAAATGGCCTTTATTAGGACTTCTCAAATTTGTAATGGTAGTGGTAGGTATCTCTATCCGTGGGTAGGTGCAATCGGCGGGATCAGTTTCCAATTCAATCCGATCTCGGTATCGATGGAGACAAACCCGCTGAAGAGATGCAAAGTAAAAAGCAAAGCCGCAAGCAGTGACAGCCTAGTGGTGTGACCGTGCGAAGTCATAGGTCTCGAGTTCGAATCCAAAACACGCACCTCTGTTTTTCGGATTCATGTGCGTTTTGTATAATTATCACTTGCTTCGGTGAAGGTAAACATCGTGATGGTTTCCACTTGCATGCCCGAGACAAATCAAATGTCTCCACGGCATGTCATCATCATCATCATCATTTCAGCCGAAAGACGTCCACTGCTGGACATAGGCCTCCCCCAAGAAGGGGGGGTTTTGCCATAATCGCCACGCTTGGCAGGCGGGTTGGCGATCGCAGTACGGTTGTTACAAAAGCACAGAGAACGCTGCTGCCCATTCTCTGCTAAGTCCCTTAGTCGCCTCTTACGACACCCACGGAAAGACATGGGCATGGCACCACGGCATGTACATAAGAGGAATTATGAAAATGGCGCCGGGGTCTGAAAAGATGTGTGGTAATCGGTTGTCGTGGTATTATCACGCGTGGTATTATTATTATTAGTTATGCGGAGGAATGACGAAAAATCTTGAGGAAAGTTTTGAGTATGAATTTGGATGGGTATAAGAGTGGAGAAAGACCAAAGAAACGATGAGTGGACTGTGTGAAGTAATATGGCAACTTGGCAAGTAATAGAGAAGTATGGAAAGAAGAAGACATGCTGCGCCGACCCCAAATAAATTGGGACAAGGGCAAGAGAATGATGATGTAAAGCCAAGTCAGAGGCCTATTGGCGGCATAAATCTCGTACACCATGTTAGGAACTACCCACACGATAAAGAAAGAGATGATTGTTTTGTCACCGATGGCAGTAGGTACCTACAATGAATTCAGAAAATAAACTTGAATCAAAGTTTCTCTGGAAGATAATCGCTATCAGCGATAAGACCGCCATTGTAACCATAAAATTAGCAGTTTGGTAAAACTAACGGCTTTACAAAGTTGCTAATTTACCTGTTTAATTTTTAGTGTACAATAAAGTTTTATTCCATTCTAATCATAGACAACAAATACATGTTTTTAGTTTCATTTATAAAAGAACAGGTTATTAAGAGAATATGGACCAACAAAACCAACATTGTAGTGAATGAAGTACTAAAATTAATGAATTTATGTCTGCACTGAATTACTGAAGCTTGTCTAGAGATTTATTAACATCGTAAATTCGTAACAGTCAGAACAAGCGACATAAACGTTACTATTTGTCTGTACCTTCTGTTGGACTTCTGAATCCTGGTAAACGTTGTTAAAGAACGGGGGGTGATAACAGTGGTATTCTATCAGATCCGATTTTTATTATTTGGCATCACATGGTTTTAGTGTATCCGTGTGGCTGGTACAGACAACGTCAGTATGTGCTAACCCCTCTACAGTCTGGCCGAATACGCCAGGGGGGTTACTACTTAATGACGCTGTCTGTACGACCTCAACAGCCAGAATAACAGCCACATTTCAACAGTTATGTTTAAGTCCCAAGTAATAGAGAAGGCGAGCCTATTACCATCAAGTGGGCTCAAATCCAGACTTCTGGTACTGAGAAATTCCCAATAGAAAAACCCAATACCGCTTTGCCCGGGGTTGATTGATGTTACATGTCATTTGGGAATATTCAGTTCTAAAAAATGCGATCTTTTTTTTTTCGTGTGGGAAATCATCAAATTACTCCTCCCGCTCTGGGCGGAGCCGAAGGGAGTGTCAGACTTCACTGACTAAAACCTATCCATGTTCCTTCTTAGCCCTTTGTGTTCCAGGGCCACGGTATCTCTTTCGAACAGTGCCGCAGCAGCCTGGCAGGGATCGGCCCTCTCGGACCCATTCCGATTTGCTGACATCTCCTTGAGGCGCGCGTGGAACACAAACGCAAGTAGCGTTTGTGTTCCACGCGCGCAGCAGAATCATAATAGGATAATTATATGAATCACGTTAAAATTATTGAATCATTGACAGATTAGAAAGGATAGCACACACAATATGTATGCTATCGTTTCGTGCTAGTCTGGTCGATCTGCACCAGGTCCGTTTGCTCTCTCCATCCTTTGGTCCTATCAACTCAACCATCAACATCTGTATTCGGTATGATAGATGTGGGAACAGTCCCCATAAAACACAAATCATGATGACATACTACATTTAGAGTAGGTAATTGGACCTACATGACATACTGATCACACGTCTATCAAAGGCGAATTAATTACTCACCCAAATGATGAAATGCAAACGTAACGATAATTTGTATGCATGTGTTTTTAGAATTTTACGAGCGCATGATTCGGCGATGTGATACGATCATTTAAGGTTACAGATCTATATCAAGTAACTAACTTTTTTTTTTTTGTGAATCCTAATGACTTTTATTTATTAAAATACTAATTTGGAAAATCTAAATTAATTCCTAAACATAAAACTAGATAATTAAAACTAAAATAACAACAAATTATAAAAGGGCGTCAAAAAACTCCTCCTCAACGCTGTCAGCTGGTAACGTGCCCAAGAGACTGGCGGCGTTGCCACGTTGAATGGCAACACTTAGCCTCTGGCCAAAGTAAAAGCCAGCCCTTGGGTCACGTGAAGCGTCAACTAAGCGTTTGGAGATTTCCTTAAAAAGGCTGTGAGCACTCGGACCCCACGGCCCCAGAGTTTCAACCCCAAACGGCTCGAAAATATAGTTACCACAAAGGTTACTATATTTACGCCGCTTGAGGTTCTCCGCAGCCGCAGCGGCAGCGCCAGCACAGCACGATGAGCTTGGAAGATGTGATGGCGCAAGAGTATCGACGCATGTTGCGTCCCACACTAAAGGCCTACCCATCTTCCAAGGAAACAACGACATGCCGTCCGGTCTTTTGCCATCGTCGCGTGCCAAGCCATTGGGCTCTAAGATAGCTGGAACGCCGACGGTAACAAGAGCTCGACGGATGATGTCATTTATGTTCGCGTGCCGCGCAAAACGGCCCGCACTTCGGCTGCATGACAGGCCGTGGTGTCCGAGGCTGTTGACAGCTTCACCACAGTGACAGCGATGAGGAGTGCAGCAGGCGGCACCAAGACAATCATTTAATGTATTTGTTTCGTTTAGCGAGTGTGCCGCTAACGATAACGACATTCGTCATCGTGGTTCCTTGTATGTTTGTCTAAAGAAGGAGTTATGTTATGTGTGTTTACGAAATGCATTTTTTATTGAAACTATATTTCTGCACTGATGTTTAGCTATAATTAGCCACATCTTGAGAGAAGATCATCGATTTTAACTTAAAGAATTGAGGATACATTATTTTTTTGCAGTGTTTTAATGTGGTACCTTAGTTTGGATCAATGATACTTTTGTCGGCCACAACTTAGTCTGCATACTTATAAAGATAAAATTCATTTTGTTCTGAAATTCAGTTCTATATGGTTTTCTTACACGCATAAGCTGTAGAATACAAGTCATAATAAGCACAAAATGAAACATTGACCCCAAAAATAAAAAAAATATGAAATAAAAAATGAACACAATTTAAATAAATATTGTAAGAAAAAGCTTTGGGAATTTTCAGTATGCACCAATCTAAGCTATTGGTGCATACTAAAAATTCAATTCAAGAATAATCATTTAACATTGTTAGCTGCCTTAAGACGATTTAAACACAAAACATGTAGGTACTGTTTTGTATGTTTAATTTAGTAAAAAGTTAAAAACAATTCAAAAGCTTACCTAAAAACCGCCATATTACTCATAACTACAAACTCTCGCGCATAACGAGCGCCCGCGCAGCCTCGCGCGACCCAACCGCTGCGTCTTATCGCACTTCTACTGACTACCGACGCTCACCACCGCTGAGATTTGACAGCCAACGCTGATATATATCAATTAATAAGCTCCTGACAGCAAGCAACCGCAATTGACTATAAAGTGAAGTGCATAACTTCACGTGTCTACGGTGTCTACAAAGTCCAGGTTCAAATTCCTCATAGCAACTGCACCCCCATTAGCCGAAAAGCAAATAGAAGAATATTTCGAGAAAACAGGGAATATGTGAAAATATGTTTCTCTTGTTTAGTTTACCAAAATGAGATTTGCAAATTTTTGTATAAAAAATATTTAAACATCTCGATAACGATTCGAAGAGATGGGATGGACATTAATGTTAATGACTTAAACATCCATAAAATTACTGCTTTATTATGCCTAAGTACTTACCTAGGTACCAAATCGGCACACTGCATAGCCCAACTTCATAGAATAATTATAATCCAATTAACAGAAAAACTGGGGCAACATTATATTTCCAAACCTTTACTTATAATTATAATAAATTTAACTTTTATTATAACGTTCCCGCCAATTTTATTCAGCTGTCAAAATATTGTGTTTATAATGTTTTCTTCTAAATATTTTATCGATGGCCAGTGCTAACACGCTTACACAGTTTTAGGCTTTATTTGAAAAACTTTCCTCAAAAACTTCGATCAAGAGTATTATCAAGAGATTGTTTTTGATTGATGCGGAAAAAACACAAAGTATTAATGAACAATGGTATAATAGCCATTTTCATTCCATGATCTTCTAAACTCCAGAGCTGAAATACAAAAATTCTGAAAGGACCTACGAATAAAAATGTGGAATCCGTCATCATATTCTTATTTTTGATTCGATAACGTTGACGTAGCACTAGCAACTGCAACAAGTCAATTGTCTTCTTAGCTCAATCGATTAGCATTAATTAAAATTTCGTAAATAAAACTGCATCAGCTGGTCAGACAAAACGTCCCTGCTGACCTCAACGGCAAGCTTTAATGAAGAATTAGGTACCCATGGCGACTGATACTCGATCCTTTCTTTGTTTCCGTGCGATTTTAAGAGCTCATAACTTTATTAAAGTAATGAGCTACTGTATATTCCAATCAGTGCAGTCAGGGCGACGAATTCTAAATAGGAGCTAACAAATCAAAGGCACACCGCCAGTTGCATGTGTCTGCAAACTAGACTTTAGAGATTGAACAGTGTGATTCTTCCGCACCCGTATGGAGTTTCAATTCTTTTGAGAATCACAGAATTGCAACTGATAGAAGCCTTGTAGGAACATTTTTAGGGTTCCGTAGCCGAATGGCAAAAAATGGAACCCTTATAGATTCGTCATGTCTGTCTGTCTGTCCGTCCGTATGTCACAGGCAGTTTTTTCCTAAACTATAAGAACTATACTGTTGAAACTTGGTAAGTAGATGTATTCTGTGAACCGCATTAAGATTTTCACACAAAAATAGAAAAAAAACAATAAATTTTGGGGGTTCCCCATACTTAGAACTGAAAACCAAAAATTTTTTTTTTCATCTAACCCATATCTGTGGGGTATCTATGGATAGGTCTTCAAAAATGATATTGAGGTTTCCTAATTTTTTCTTTTCTAAACTGAATAGTTTGCGCTAGGGCCACTTCCAAAGTGGTAAAATGTGTGTCCCCCCCCCCTCTAATTACTAAAGTAAGAGGAGGAAAATTCTGAAAATATTTAGGATTGTAGAACGTAAAAAAAACTACCAACAAAAATTGGTTTCAATAAGATATGATTTTCAGTTTTTGAGATATGGGACTTTTTCATCAAACTGCAGCAGTAACTTTGTTTTTCATAAACATACTATGAAAAACAAATTTAGTCTTGCGGTTGAATGAAAGTTTACTAACTAATACTACTAACTAATGAATGACAGTTCAAAATGTTGTTATTATATTGTTTGGGGCTATGGAACCCTGTGTGCGAGTAAGACTCGCCCTTGGCCGGTTTAGCGTATGTACTGCCGAAGCAATTACGTACACTAATGTTCATGCGGTGTAAGCAGACAATGAGAGATATAAAAGAATAATTTAAATACGAAGAGCTTTTCTAAGTCGAATATATTTTTCTTAACTGACAAACGTGTTATTTTAAATCTTCTGTTTCTAAGCAACTACTTTAAGCATAGAGTAAATATTTACATTATAAACTTAAGTTATTAACCTACACCACATCACCCCCCTCCAGAGACCGTCACTACTGGCGATAATAGTCTGGAAAATGCACTTTACGACCAGATATTGTCGTTCTGACATTAGTTCCTGTGTTTCCAGGTAATTCGGTGGTTGGTGCTGTTTTATGTAGTGTGGGTGATGGTGTGTTTGGGTGTATTTTTGTGTTGTCGTTTGTGTGAGTGTTTGGATCGTGTAGTATATAGGCCGGTTTAAGCCTGTCGATAGTAACTGTAACTGGTTTGCCATTAACGAGGAGCTTGAAGGTCTTGTCCCCGTGTTGCAGGACTTTGTGCGGTCCCGTGTATGGTGATTTTAGGGAGCCTGATGTTTCGTCTCTGAGGAAAACGTGACTGGATGTACCTAAATCTTTGAACACGAATGTTGATCTACTACCGTGTCGGGATGCTGGTGACGGTTGCAATTTTCTTGCGAATGCCCTTAACCGTGCCACATAGTCTGACATTATCAATTGTGTCATCTACCTGTGGCTGAAATAATTCCCCTGGCAGCCTGAGTGTTTCACCATACAAAAGTTCTGCTGATGTAGAACCTAGGTCTTCTTTATACGCGTTCCTAATACCTAGTAGAACTAGTGGCAAAGACTCGACCCAGTTTTCTGCGGAGTGGCAGGTTATAGCAGCTTTCAATTGCCTGTGGAATCTCTCTATAAGGCCGTTACAGGCAGGATGATAAGCCGTGGTACGCTTATGGTGAAATCCAGTCATCTTCGATAGTTGCCTGAAGAGTGCAGACTCGAATTGTCGACCGCGGTCCGTTACGATATCGACGGGGCAGCCAAATCGAGAAATCCAGCCAGTTACTAGGGCCTTTGCTACTGTCTCTGCAGTTATGTCGGGTGTAGGTATCACCTCAGGCCAACGCGTGAAACGATCGATGGCTGTGAGGCAATAACGATAACCTTGTGATAGCGGCAGTGGGCCTATGAGGTCGATGTGGATGTAGTTGAATCTAGCCCTCGGCAGCTTGAAGGTTCCCATTGGTGATGAGACGTGACGGGTTACCTTAGATCGCTGGCATGCTAGGCATGAACGGCTCCATTCTCTGCAGTCTTTTTTAACTGCTGGCCAAACGTACCGTTCAGTAACCATTTTGGTTGTTGCGTTTGCACCTGGGTGGCTCCACGAGTGTACGCTCTCGAAAACTCTGCGACGGTGTTCTTTTGTGACATAAGGTCGAGGGATCTTGCTTCTCTCATCGCAGTACAGTTCGGTCTCTGATCCTGGCAGTTTTACTTTAGTGAGGCATAAGGACGTGCTGCTGTTGAGCAGTTGTTCCAGTTCAGTGTCGTGCTTCTGTGATTCGGCTAGTTTGTAAAGGTCTACCGGCTGAGTTATCTCCTCGATTCTTGAGAGACTGTCAGCAACGACGTTGTTCTTGCCTGATATATGTCTTATATCTGTCGTAAACTGTGAGATGTAATCCAGGTGCCTGAACTGTCTTGGTGAGCAATTTTCCTTCCGGGAGTGGAACGCGAAACATATGGGTTTGTGATCTGTGTAGATGACAAAGTTTCGTGCTTCGACCATATGCCTGAAGTACTTTATCGCTTCGTAGATTGCTAGCAATTCCCTGTCGTATGGTGAGTATTTCTTCTGTGCCGGACTTAGCTTGCGGGAGAAGAATGCTAGCGGTTGCCATGGTTCTCCGTCCTTGCACTGCTGTAACACTGCACCTATTGCTATGTCTGAGGCGTCCGTCACCATTGCCAATTTGGCATCGCAGTCGGGATGGGCGAGCAACGCTGCTTTGCATAGGCCTTCCTTGCAGGCATTGAAGGCTTCCGTTTCCGGAGTGGTGAAATGCACAGGGTGAGAGCCTTTTACTGACCCTACCAATAGAGCATTTAAGGGGGCCTGGTGTTGAGCTGCGTCGGGTATGAATCGTCTGTAGAAATTAAGCATCCCTAAAAATCTGCGAAGTTCCCGGACAGTTTTGGGTGCCGGGTATTTTGTGATGGCTTCTACCTTCTCGGGTAGCGGGCTGGTGCCATCGGCCGAGATCCGATAACCCAAGAAAGTCACTTCCTTTACTCCGAATACGCACTTAGCAGTATTGATCACCATACCATACTCCTGTAGGCGGGTGAAAAGTTGATGCAGGTGGTCTTCGTGAGTCTTCTGGTCTTTGGAGAAGATCAGGAAATCGTCAAGGTAAGGGTAGCAGAAGTCGAGTCCTCGTAGCATCTCATCGACGAAACGCTGAAAAGTCTGTCCAGCATTGCGAAGGCCGAAAGTCATGAAAGGAAATTCATAAAGTCCGAACGGCGTAGTGATAGCGGTCTTGGGAATATCCTCTGGGCTTACGGGTATCTGATTATATGCTTTGACAAGATCAATTGTGCTGAAAATTGTACATCCTGACAGACTATGTGTAAAATCTTGAATATGAGGAATTGGATAATTGTCAGGTACCGTCCTGGAATTTAGCGCGCGGTAGTCACCACAGGGTCGCCATCCACTGTTCTTCTTAGGAGCCAGGTGTAATGGTGATGACCATGGTGAACTTGAGGGTCTGGCGGTGCCGTCTTTCAGCATCGCTTCAAACTCGTCTTTGGCTATTTTTAATTTGTCGGGGGCAAGGCGTCGTGGTGTACATGAAACTGGTGGTCCAGGTGTAGTCTGTATGTGGTGGACTGTATTGTGTGTTGATGTACGGTGTATGCCATGTGGCCGGGTAATATTAGGATATTTCCGTAGTATGTTGTGGTATGTGGTGTCACCAATAATTACCTTAACCGAGGAAATAATGTCTGACGAACGGGTAAGTAAAGCCGGGGTCGCAAGCATTGTATAGTTGTCTAAAAGACGCTGGTTCCTGCAATCAACAATTAAATTGTAAAATGACAAAAAATCCACTCCTATTATTGCTTTCGTAACGTCGGCTACAATAAATGACCAAGCAAAGTCACGGCGCAACCCCAAGTTTAAACTTAATTTAATATACCCGTATGTTTTGATGGGTGTACCGTTAGCTGCACACAGTTGATAATCTGTAGATTCACGTCGCCCCGGTAATAGCGATCGTGGGTAAACACAAAGGTCGCTACCGGTGTCAACCAAAAATTGTGTTTTTGATCGTCGATCGGTGACAAATAAGCGACCGGTGTTTAGACAATCGTCGGCCGCCATTACAGATTGCCCTTCGAGTTTTCCGCCGCTTTATAGTCGCACGGTTTCTGACATTTCTTCGCACGTTCTCTAAACCGTTGGTGGTACCAGCATTGTGGGAACTTGCTGTAACTCGACTGTGATCTCGACGAACTGGAACGATGACTTGAACGGCTGGTAGAACGTTGCCGCGGTCGTGAGTATCGTGACACACGGTCGAACTTTGCGGTCAGCTTTTCCACTTGCCTGGCCAGTGCGGCTATCTCAGGATTCACACTGCTCGTAGGTGTTGTCTTGGTAATGGCGGATGTAGATGATACCTGGGGTCCGACGACGTCGTTGATTCGGTCTGCTAGCTCTGCCAATTCCTCCATCTCAGCCTTGGACTGCGAGGCGATGATGGCCTGCGTCCCGCTTGGTAGACGGCTCGTCCAAATGGTGCGGAGAAATTCCTCGGGGACACCCGGTCCCGCAAGGTTTAATAAGTGGCGGTAGAATTGCGATGGTTTACGATCGCCAAGTTCTTCGTGCATGAGCAGCTGTTTAACTTTCTTTTCGCGTGAAGCGGACATTCTTTTAATCAATTCTGCCTTGAGCTTCTCGTATTTGTTGGTGGCTGGAGGGTTTTCAATAATTTCTTGAACCTCGGAGGCGTATTGTGGGTCCAAGTGGCCTGTGACGTAATAAAACTTCGTTTCATCTGCTTTTATGTTCGAAAGCGCAAATTGTGCTTCCATTTGCGAAAACCAAAGTGATGGTTTTTCCGGATAAAACGGTGGTACCCTCACGCCCACGCGGAATGATTCTAGGTGTTTCGCACCATCTTGGCCTGCTGCGATCACATTTTGCTCACTTTTGTCTGTCATTGTAGTGTTCTTACTCGGGGTCACCAATTTAGCGTATGTACTGCCGAAGCAATTACGTACACTAATGTTCATGCGGTGTAAGCAGACAATGAGAGATATAAAAGAATAATTTAAATACGAAGAGCTTTTCTAAGTCGAATATATTTTTCTTAACTGACAAACGTGTTATTTTAAATCTTCTGTTTCTAAGCAATAAAAAAAATAAACTACTTTAAGCATAGAGTAAATATTTACATTATAAACTTAAGTTATAAACCTACACCACACCGGTTTTTTTTGTAGAGAAGTTTGTCCATCGTGAGTTTGATTGATGAAAGTCAAACAAGCTACTATCTATCTTTTTCTTGAAAGTCAAACAAGACACAATATACAATATTTTTAATCGTTCAAGACTTAAACCTACTTTACAAAAGTTTTAACCTTGAATTTAATTTAAGAGGCTACATACAAAACATGTACAACTGGGCTTAAACTAGGAAGATTCCTGTGCTATAAGCACCAGTTGCTTTCGTCAACACCGTGTTCGAGCAGCCATTTTACAAATTGTGGTGCGGTGCAAGGTAAGTATTGCAATTTAGACAAGCTCATACCTATTTTTTCTTTTCTTCGGGATGAATACTCAAATATTGTGCGAGCAGTAGCATACTTACTACCAGTTAACTCTTACGTAATTGGGCACGATAGGCAGGATAGAAGGAGCTGCATATCTTGTGACAGGGCTCCACACTCTCTCTAAGTTTAGGATGGGTCATTGATACCTTATTTCTCCAGCTTGAACCAGCAGCAGCCAACTTGTGCCTTTGGGCTTTCCTAATCCCCCACAATGTTTTCACTGCTGCGACAGAGACCATGAGGTCATTTTCTCTATGAGAGAAAATAGGCTGTAGGTAATCCACCACGCGGGCCAGTGCGAGGTAGATGTCACAATCATGATCCTCGATAGTTTATTCTAAGAAATATCTGTTTCGTCACCGTTTTGAGAGCAGTCGTGATGAAATAAATTAGACAAAGTAATGCGCCTGGTTCTGTTCGGACCTACGACATACAATTAAATACAACACCTAAATTCGAGCTGATTTGGCTGTCGCTATTCAAGAAATTTAAATTCAGGATACCTCTACATCAAGCAGGACTCATTCAGAAACCTATGTCTATGACAAAGCGATGACACAATAATGCATTAATTATTTCAATTAAATCACACTGTCAAGGCTCTGAGAATCTTTAAATAGGCCATCTTCCTAGAACGAGTGCATGCCAACAAGGAATGCGATAGATTTCATTCGTTAATAGGTTTTAATGGGCGAAGAGATAAACGCACACAACCCGTGTTTAATTAACAATTAAATAAGATGCCAACAAATCAGTAGGACTATAAGGAAGTATGATGTTAAGTTTTATTAACTAGTTATAAATGATTAATTTTATATTGATATCCAAACTTAAGAAAAATAGGGAACGGTTAGAGCTTCTTTCTTACTCATAACGATAATTTGTATTTCGAATACAAAATAGAAATATTGTCGGACATGACTATTTTAAAGCAAAGGCATTTTTATTATGGTCATATAGAACTTTGTGCCGGGAGCATAAAATTAAAAGACAATGAATATTTATCGCCAACAAAACCTTAGAATGCAAAAGATACAAGGACGTGGCGAACAACAGCACATGTGTGCATTTATGCAATCCCCTTTTAAGATAATAGTCGTAAGGGCTTCATGAGTCAAGAAGCAAACAGTTTGATTTTTGTCAAATAAGAACTAATGCGACCAACTGGGAACACATCTTCGACACATGGCGTCACTGCGTAATGTACCTGTCTGTATGCCCCTTCACGAATTACAGTCGTGAAAGGTCCATGTCTAAGGAACCTAGAATATTGGTAGTTGACTTTTTATCTCGTAAAAGCTAATGTGTGACTTGAACTGTAAACTTTGGCGCACTACAGCGTAATTCTGCCTATATCTTTAGATATTAGTCGGGAAGACCTAAGTATGTTAGTTAATCACGAATAAAGTGATGAGGGCCTAGCACCTAATGTCTCCCGGTTTTAAAGCGATTTCTATGAGATAAGCACTATTCACATTGAATAACTGTAATGACGCGCGATCTCCTTTTGTCTTTGGGACGTAATTCGGCAAAGAAGTTTTTACTTCCCGAAATTAAAAATGAAAATACGGGCTGACAGATTCGAAATTTTTTGAAAAGACAAAAAATAAATAAAAAATAAACGCTAATGGCATTTTGAAAATTTTTGGTCGCACAGTATGCAGCCAGTTTCTTAGTCAAGTCAACGTAGAAGCTTTTACTTCTACCCTAAAATTCTACCTCGTTTGAAGTATGAACTAAGATAAACCAAACCACTAATTCGTATTGTTGCTTCTAGACTGGAGTTGGTACCAGAGTGGTGCCCTGGCTGACACTGACACCCGGTGGTCTGAGATGAAAATCAACAAGAAAAAAGCTAAGCTAATATTGTAAAGCGTGCGTAAACTGCTGTGATTGGTGAAAAATCACCAGCCGATCGCATTGGAATCAAATTGAATTTTGACACGTTGGTTGATGATTTTCGTTCCAGAAATGGGTTGGGAATCAATCAGAGTTAAAGCGCAAGATAAATAGCTATAAACGAAGGTATAGAGATCAGCCTAAGTCCAAGGAAGTGCCGAAAACGTTGCTGATAAGAAGTCCACATAAATTCCAAAGGGCAAAGTTACAGGTCACGGCAGCATGCGGTCTGAATTGTTAACTTAATTGTCCGCCCTCTTTATGGTTGATTACAGAATCGACCCAGTTTGATTATTATAACGTCAACGGTAACAAAACACTCTTATGGATGGGGTTACTCATATCGAATACATGGTAGCGAATAGCATATTATAACAAATTACATCTATACAAACATACATCATACATACAATATATACATAATAGGTACATAGAAATAAATAAATTGAAGTGTCTTTTTGTAATATTAAAATAACCGCTTTTTACGACATGTATAATTATGAATGTACCTGATTTAAGGTACATATACCAAAATAACATTTTTAATTTTTGTCTGTCTGTCTATCTGTCTGTCTGTCTGTTTGTTCCGGCTAATGTCTGGAAAGGCTGGACTGATTTTGACGGGACTTTCACTGGCAGATTGCTGATAATTATATCAGCAATCTGCCAGTGAAAGTAAAGGAGTAACATAAGTTAGTTTTATTTTAGAAAAATTATAAAATTATTAAAAAGAAAAACAAAATAACTTTTTTGTTAAATTCCACGCGGACAAAGTCGCGGGCACAGCTAGTAATAAAAAAAGCTCGTCCGTTTTTTTTTGGAAAATCATTACGAGTCACCCGTTCTATGACTTATTTGTTACCGATGAATCACATCGAATTTCCACTTTTTGATTTAATTAGCAGTTTATCTCAGTATTCGGCTTTTTACCCAATACATAGTTATAGGATCATCCCGAAACATTTCCTGCCATCTAGCGGTGGTTACTGCTAGTTAAACTATTCTCGTTTATTCATTTTTTTTTAACTTGGTTACTCATTACATTTTTAAATATTCCTATGTTATTATTAGCTGGTATTAATTATTATTTTACTAAACCTAATATGGCTCAATAAAGAGGCTAAGTGCGGAAACAGCCCGGCTAACCTAACCTAACCTAACAATAAATCTGCAACACTATCAGTTATTGGGTTTTCCAAATCTAAATAATGCTTCGTGTTATTTATCAAAAATATTTGTTTTTATTAATTTTATTTCGGATGAAAATAAATTAAACATCTATATCATGACTGGCAACATTGACTACATTCCATTACACATAAAGAAACATTTAAGAAAATTAAATAAGAAATCACTCAAATCACTGCTTATATTTTATCCTAATTATAAGTTAATACAGATCCAATTTAAAAAAAGACCATATTTTTATGTAAACTAAAAAACATTTTTTATAGTTGACACTATTTGTAATTTAGCAAAGCTGGAATTTGTCATCAAACCGAAAAAGTCTTTAGCTTGTCAAAACGGAACGTAAAAGCTGTCTTCAACGTGAACAAGTGCTGTATTTCATCATTCTTTTAGTTATTTCCCAAAATTATTAGAAAAATAACAAGAAAAACACAAACAAGGTATTAAAATAAGCCGGCTGACACTTTAATGTCGTAACAATCCCTAAAAATTGTAATGTATAGGTTATGAATATAAAAATTGTTTCAGATGCCACTTTCGTGTCGATTTTACCAAGAAAAGTATCCGGAGGTGGAAGATGTAGTGATGGTGAACGTAAGGTCCATCGCGGAGATGGGTGCTTACGTCCACCTGCTGGAATACAACAACATTGAGGGCATGATCTTGTTGTCTGAGTTGTCCAGACGTCGTATCAGGTCCATCAACAAGTTGATCAGAGTGGGCAAGACTGAGCCCGTTGTCGTCATCAGAGTGGACAAAGAAAAAGGTACCGCTTTATTTTTAGTTGTAATTTTAGTATGGACAAAAATTGGCAGAAAAGTTTGGCAAGTTAGGTTATTTAGGACAAGTTTCTTCTCAAGTTAGTAATGTTCTAGGGGCACTATAATTCTATAGTGCCCCTAGTTGAGACATACATACCTACATAGGTATTCACCTATGTTGTAATTTTTAACTAAATTAATTGACTAAATTAATTACATAATTATGTTATGTTTGATCACATAATAATGCACTTGTTTGTAAACTTGCAAAACATTACAACGCTGTTTAATTGTATGAATATGAACCTCCTTCTTTCATAATTTTGTTTATTTGATAAAGAAATTTTATGGCCTGCTTTGAAAAACATCAGTCTTTTTTAGGGTTCCATACCCAAAGGGTCAAAGGGGACCCTATTACTGAGACTTCGCTTTCCATCCATCCGTCTTTCCCAGGCTCTATCTCATGAACCGTGATAGTTAGTCAGTTGAAATTTTTACAGATTATGTACTTATTTCTGTTGCCGCAATAACAACAAATACTAAAAACAGAATAAAATAAATATTTTCTCTCATACAAAAATGTGATATTTTTGCTTGTTTTTATAAATAATGGTACTGAAAGGCCGGTTTTTTTACATTCAGGATGTAAAATCAATAATTTTTATTCAATTAATAATTCATTAAAATTAATTCACAAACAAACTCACGTTCCAGGTTACATAGACTTGTCAAAACGTCGTGTATCCGCCGAGGACATAGACAAATGTACTGAGAGGTATGCTAAAGCGAAAGCAGTTAACTCTATCCTGCGTCACGTAGCTGAACTCCTGCACTACGAGAGCTCGGAACAGTTGGAGGAGCTGTACAAGAGGACCGCATGGCTGTTTGAGGAGAAATACAAGAAGAAAGCTTCAGCCTATGACTTCTTTAAACAGGCTGCAGTGTGAGTATCAAATAAGTTAAATGGTTTCCTTAATATTTTCCTTTTACTTGGGTATTGACTAAGAACAAATATTTTATATACTTAGGACAATTTCAGAACAGCTTATTTTCGGCGCTTATTACCTCGGTTTTTGTGTCACGTATACGCGCGCCTTTTGCCACACGCGCAACTTGTACGAGCGTTCACACGTAACTCGTACGATCGTTTACGCACTTATAAGCGCGAACTGTTTGAGCTACTGACAGATCTCACCGGTTCGAGCGAACACGCCCTAATGTGCGCGTTAGACTTTTTGGAGCGCAAAATGTTGCGCGCGTTATGCGCGTAAGCTAATGCGAGCCTTAAACCGCTCAATTAGTCACCAAGAATGGCAGGGTATAGTAAATATCGTCTAAGGTTATATCAAAACTGGTGACTGAGTAGGACTGGCTGCATGTGGACGCTAGGAGAAGCCTATTTCCTGCAGTTGTCTAAAATTTTCGGAGTTGATTGATGATTTGATTGAAACAGCGGCCATTGGCTCCCATACCATAGCACAGATAATACTAACTGCGGCATACAGAATGTTGTTTTACTGTGCAAACAAAAACATGTCTTGAGAGATAGATTTCAACTAAGAGAAGAGAGGGAGAAATAGGAATTTCAAGTGATTTCTATTAAAATATTTCTTAGTTCCCAATAATCTGATTCTAAGCAAAAACTCTAGGTGTATATCAAATAACGATTATTATCAATTATTCGTGACATACTTACACATATATTTTTATCGGTAATTTAAAAAAAAGCCCCAGTTTTCATTTTGACTGTGTAGTTTGCACTTTTGTAGAAAACAGCAGTTTTTTTTTTCTCAATGTTATTTTGAACGCACCTGTGGAAACCATTTGTACGACTATAATATCACTTACAACCTGTATAAAATAATCATTCCTAAACCAATTTTCCAGCGACCCCTCAGTCCTGAACGAATGTGGTCTGGACGAGAACACGAAAGAGGTCCTGCTAGCCAACATCAAGAGAAAGCTAACGTCACAAGCAGTGAAGATCCGCGCCGACATAGAATGTGCCTGCTATGGTTATGAGGGCATCGACGCTGTACGCGCTGCCTTGAAAGCTGGGCTTGCGTTGTCCACTGTGGACTTGCCTATCAAGATTAACCTAATTGCGCCACCTTTGTATGGTAAGTGAAAATCGTTCATTTGTTTAAATATGTAGTCTATTTGCAAATTCATACCCACTCATAGAGAAGAGACTTGTGTCCACACAGAGGACACAGTATAGACTGATTGATTCTTTTTTTTACACTACATCGTCTTGCGTTTGGTCAAAACTTGCCTGATGTGAAGCAATGATTAATTGTCTCAACAATTATCATATTTCAACTAATTTACACAAAAATTAACGAATTATACACATTACCTTCCTCATGAATCACTCCAATCATTGGTGAAAACCATATGAAAATCCTTTCGGTATTTTTTGAGTTGATCGTGTACAGACGGATAAATCTGGCGGGGGAGATTTGGTTTTAAACCATATAGGATATGACAATAGCCGCTTTTTCATAGCCAGCATATAGTATTCTAAGAGGCTGACTTATATTCCATATAAGTCATTAATTCATCATTTATGGTAGTGTAGCTTAGACAGATTCATCTTCTTTCGTGTTGTTGGCACAACTTGTTTAAACTTCTTGGCCATGTTAATCGCAGCGTCCGTGGCTTAGACAGATGGATTAATTTTACTTATGTTTATAACTGTGTTATGTTTTCAGTAATGACCACATCAACGCCTGAGAAAGCAGACGGACTCAAAGCCTTGCAAGATGCCATCGACAAAATTAAGGAGACCATAGACACCGCGGGAGGAGTATTTAATGTCCAGATGGCGGTAAGTAGAATGCATAATACTGAAAGTTACTATACAACTTGGATAACAGTAAAAATGTATGATCCCTTGCTAGGCCATACATTACTTTTAGATGATAGGTGAATGGAATGAAAAAAGGTAAATTATTAAAACACTACTGTATTGTTCCAAAGGTAATTAAAGTAAAATTAGCTTAATGGACTGATGGTGTGGAAATGAAATGAGTGACGCGGCCCTTGTTGGCTGTAACGAGAATGCCTGGCTGACTTGATAGCACAACGCGAACTGAAGTAATTAGTATGAGTTGAAATGAATGCGGCGTAAACTGCAGAATGTGCGGTTGCACCGTACAAACAATATACAAAGTGGAGACGACGCTACGACAATAAATGAAAACACTGGCAATACTTGTTCATTTTTAAACTATAATCCAAACTTACCTAACAACATTTACGACGACATCGTTTAGAACACGGTTAAGGTTTACTTTAGAGACAAACAAAAAAAAAAACAGGTGTGCTTTTTTTTTGTTTGTTTGTTTGTAACCCAAAGGTTGACTGGTAGAAAATGCCTATGGCAAGTCCCTTTTGTATTATGTGCTAGAAGTGTTAAATAAATAAATAAACACGGTTATATTGGCCAAAACCAAAAGTCCCGCTGAATGCTATAGGATTGATGGACTTACAAAACACTACTTTTTATGACATTATAACATAAATAACTGTTTTTATTTCCTTTTTAACCGTCCGAACGTCTTTGATACACGGAAACATGCACACTGCCATCTTCGAACTTCCTTTTTTTCACTTTGACACATAAATAATGGTTGTTGTTTGTTACAGCCTAAGGTAGTGACCGCGACGGACGAGGCCGAGCTCGCGCGGCAAATGGAGCGCGCGGAGGCCGAGAACGCGGAGGTGGCCGGAGACTCCGCCGAGGAGGACGAGGACCAGGGTATGTAGCTGGACCAACTGGTTATTATGGCCAAAGCAAGCATAAATACTGGGATGACGACTGATAGAAAAAGAAGATATACAGTGCCAGGCTCAAGTATCAAGCTCGTAGCTAAACAAGAACAGCCACTCGGGTTGATCTTCAGGTAAAGCCGCGCTTGCCTGGGTTGGTCCGTGGATGGGTGACTATCTATTATACAGGGTGTAACGGAAAGGGTATAAACATCCTTAAGGGTGTGCTACGGACCATCAAACTGAACATGATTCTCCATCGGACAAACATCGTAATAGCGAAAAAATTATAAGCTGCCCCGTACAAAATTTCAATACCTATTTGACCCAAATGTGGCAGTTGATATTTTTTTTGCTATTACCATGTTTGTCCAATGGAGAAACATGTTCAGTTTGATGGTCTGTAGCACACTCTTAAGTATGTATATACCCTTTCCGTTTCGCCCTGTATACCAATTTTCCTCCGTGCCTCGAAAAGCACGTTAAGCCGTTGGTCTCGGCTGTCATTTGTAGATCTTTGACAGTCGTTACAGGCAGTCAGTGGCCCGAAAGTCTTATGAAGGGATATCTTACTACCCAGTACTAACTGGGTCGTGGAGGTCAGATAGACAGTCTCTCCATGTAAAATACTACTATTATTTACTATTCATACTACTATTTATGATGCATCAGGTTAGCCAATCCCAACATAGTTGGGAAAAGGCTAGGCAGATGATGTAAATAAATTGTGCACTTAATTTTACCAGTGTTATTATTTTTTACTTTTTATTGTGTCTTTATGTATTTAAGTAACAACATAATTCGATTGGAATTTGTGCAGAAAAAAAGACCTTAAATATGTGTATGTTTATGTTTGCGAGCGTATGGCACTCGTGGGCTGCAGCTGAAAATCAGCGTCAGGTGGTACACCTTGTGTTGCCATCTCGCATTATGCTGAGCTGTGGTCCTTTTGGCATTATTAGTCTTATTTGTTTATTTATTTTGTATAATTTCTAAGGTGTTATTAATACCAAATAAAAACAATTTTCTTTATTTCTTTCTTTTCACTGACTGAAGAAAGGTTGATTTTTGTTTCTTTAATTATTTATTTTTCTTAGCCTATTTCCCACTGCTAGGCAAACTTTAATATTACTTAACTTTTTCCCAGGTATGGGCGACGTTCGCATGGACGATGAACCGCAACAAAACGGCGCGTCGGACGAAGAAGAAGACTAAGCTCGCGAGATATATGTCACTCTATACATACTACGATAGTACCGTCATGTTACTATATTATAATATACACACGTTTTATACATACAACCCTTTTACTTGGATACAACCTACATTTACCCCATCTATTAATTTTTGAAGATTTGTGTCTATTTCGGTTTTGGTGACAAGATTGTGAAAGGGATGATTGTGCAAGAATCTGCTACTAAATGATCTCCCGAAGATGATTGTGCAAGAATCTGCTACTAAATGATCTCCCGAACCTTTTCCTACCTTGGAGTCTGCTTACAGTGTAACCGGCTACAGGTAAATACCAGTATTTCCCTCCACAACCCAGTTAGCACTGCGTAATACGATACACCTTGGGTAAGTCAGACGTTTGCTTGTCAGTTATTTGGGCTACTAACTACCCGTAACGACTGTCAAAGATCTACAAATGAAATTCGGGCGGGACGTTCGTTTTTATTACGCGAAAAATATCCGGGCTTGGATACAAGATGCAGCATCGCCCTCCCGCCCGCAAATATATGCAGTTCACTAAACAACTGAACCCTTCCCTTGCAATTGTCCCTTGTCAGGCCTACGATGTCCTCCCATACTTTAGTACTAACGCTGTAACAGAAATATTGTAAAACCAAATGATTTTAAAAGAGTAACCATGGAGTTTCTTGCCGGTTCTTCTCCATAGGAAACGACCAACCAGAACCGAGCACCTTTTTGTCGACGTTTTATAAGTGCCCCTGTAGGCCTATGTAAAATAAAAATATTTTGATTTGATAATGAGTTGTTTTCCAAACCCTTTTTTAGCCTTTATCCCAATGCTGGGCTAAGGCGTCCCCTAATGCTGCTTCCATGTGCTCTTTTCCCGTGCCTCCTCGAACAAGCCCTCGCGGTACGCGTCCAGATCGTCTCGCCACCTCTTTCTGGGCCGGCCTGGGCGGCGCCGTCCGTCTTCCGGATACCATCGTATGGAGACTTTTGCCCAGTGGTCATCGTGCAGGCGGCAGACGTGACACGCTCAATTCCATTTTAGCTTAGCAGCCTTCTTTTCAACAACCACTATGCCTGTTTTGGAATGCTATCCTTACTAATTCATAAATTAAAACCACAAAATATCAAACATAGTATAACATTATATAATTTATTTACAAATAACAACTATTTACAATACAGGAGGTAACATTTCCGAAATCACATATGTGTAAAACAAAATCATAAAATAATATTCTATTACAAAATAACTTTATAACAAAACAATATAATTTTTTATACTTTTTTACCATTTATTCTATTCAGTTTACTTCTATGTACCTTGTCAAAGAATAAAAGACCGGCTGCCTTTTCTATTGACTCGGGTGGTACCTGTAACAAACAGAATAAGAATACGTAAATAAAAACATACAACCGAATTAGAAACCTGCTCCTTTTTTTGAAGTTACAAATAATAATAACAGCCGCACGGATCCATCTTCAAGGTTAAGCCGCGTTTGCTAAGGTCGGTCTGTAGATGGGGACCATCCATTATATACAGAGTCTCCCGTACCTCTGAAAGCAAGCTAAGCCATTGGTCCCTGCTGTCATTTGTAGATCAGATCTTTGACAGTCTGACAAAGAGACTTACCAAGAGGTATTGTATTACCCAGTACTTAACTGGAGGTCATATAGGCTGTCGCTTTATGTAAAATACGCCGACCCCAATATAGTTGGGAAAAGGGCTACTTGTAACATCCGCAAAGATCTACAAATGACAGCCGGGACCAACGGAATTACGAGCTTTCCGAGACACGGGGGAAACTCGGTATGTAATGGGTGAAGTCTCATTACTGAGTATTTCTGAAAATACTATAGATTTTTAGGGCCTCTTCATGTCTCTGCGGTCTGCCATAACGATGGTCTGCGCGGTACCCTTCTAGGCCCTGCAGACTCACACGAGAAGGCTCGCCGGGACAAAGTGCGAGAACCGAGAAGGCCTCTATTTTTATTGTTGTTCCACTTTTCAAAGTGCCTGTAACTGGCCTACTTGAAATAAATGATTTTGATTGATCTACACTCATGCGACTTTGTGATACCTTTCTCTTTTCTCACCCAAGAAACCCTCAAGAAGATAGATCTGAGAACAGACAAACGCGAGAAGGAGATGGCGAGAAACCAATCACATTCACGCTTCTCGGATTTTCTAGGCGTAAGTCTATTTTCCATTTTAGAAATAGTACAGTGAGTTACCATGAACGCTGCCGAAGGCGTCTCACTAGGTATCTTCTGGTTGGGCATGACGTAGGCCTCCATGTCGAGCGAGCCGTCCTTCGCCTCGGCCACCACTACCTTGTAGAAGTGAGTGGGCACTGCCACCGTGTTGGCACCGATCACTTGGTAGCGGACATACGACTTGCCATCCGATTCTTTCCTGAAAACGCAATAGGAACACTGTTTAAAAAACCTGAACTAGGCTTATTTTCCCTATACTTAGTTTATTAAGGATAAATAGTTACGTAATAGCTCGTAGCTAAGCGTGGCGTGAATGCGTGTTTTAACTTTGCTTGTGAGGTGTCACTGACTCTGGCAGGCCTTGAAAACACAAAAAAAAATCGTCGAAATTTGTTGCCAAATATTAGAATTTGTCGGCCACTGGTCCAAAAGATATAAGGGTTTATAGGTGGCCGATCTGGAGAGGATCTCCCCAGCAGGGCCACATTTATATCCCAAAAACTAGGGCACCTAGCGAATATCTGTTTTCTTCCATATTTTGTCGCCAATTAGTCGGAATCAGTCGCCAAATATTAGAATTTGTTGGCCACTGGTTCAAAAGATAGAAGGGTTTATAGGTGGCCGATCTGGAGAGAGTCTCCCCAGCAGGGCCACATTTTATATCTCTAAAACTAGGGCACCTAGCGAAGATGTGTTTTCTCCCATTATTTGTCGCCAATTGGTCGCAATTTGTCGCCAAGTCACAGATTTAATCGGGTCTTAGTTTAGGAGATATAATGAGTTCAATTAGTAAGGTATAGTCCAAGAGCTAGATCGAAGAGTGAATTCACGAAAAATTACCAAGAAAAAATATTTCTATTATTAATATGTGTAATATACTTCTAGTTTTATCGGTCTAAAGTCTTTAGAAATGTCCGAGAGAGATAAATTCTCAATTAATTTGAATGAAATGAGAAGAAATAAATTCTCAATAAATTTGATTTTGAATGAAATGAGTCAGAGCCGCCGTGAATCCATAAAACGCAACTACGCGAGTGAGTGCGTAAAAAACACGCACGATGATGCAGATCTGCACTCCCGCAAGTACCAGCGTAGGTGCGTTGACACGCAACATGCAGCGTGAACCGTGGCAGTGTGACAATCACCTTAGTGTAGTGCGTTGATGAAACGCAACACACCAATGAGGCCTCAGTTTTTAAAAACCCAGCGCACGCTAACTTAGCGTTGCTTAAACTATTTTACTATACAGACACGCAAGCATGCATCCGCACACGCGCTTATTTTACCGTAAGCGAATGCAACAGACTAGACTACAATAGAATGACTACATTACCTGGGTAAGTACAGCGGTCCGGTGCAGCAGTACACATTGGTATAAACTTTGGTAAGGTTACGCACGTGTCTCTCCAAATCATTCCACGCATGTCTGTTAAAGCCTTCTCCTACCTGAAAACATTTATTTTTTTTAAATGATGAAAAACATTCGTCATCCTGTATTAGCCATGATTTGTTCCTGAATCGTGGGTGTAAAATTTTAACACAAACAGCCAGACCCGGAATAACTACCTGCAGGTCTTACAAATTGTTGTTCCTTGCGGGAATCGAACCCGCTACCAATCAGCCAATTGCTCAGTCATTGCGCCAACCGTGCCGTCATGTTACTACTGTATATTTACACAATTACCGAATAGTTACGTAATTAAGGTACAAGCAGATATAAGGTGGCTACAATTGTAAAAGTCTTCCTAATCCTTTTCATACCTTTTGTATAAACGATCATCGCACGCACACTACAGTTGGTTCCGGACTGTTTTGTATTAAAAGCTCTCCGCCTCTCCGGCCCATTGCAGTTGTAATTTGTGATTAGGTTTAGTAGGAAACCAATTAAATAACCCTCCCTTAAATTAACCCTCCTTTTAATGCAGTCAGCTGATGAAAAGGTATGAGTGCTGGTGGTGTGTAGGGCAGTCGGCACACCTGCTAACCCTTGGGGATAACAAGTATGATATTATTATGTTTACCTGAGGAGCCATATTGGTGAGGAAGAATGTCTGATCCACATGCTTCTGGGAGAGGCGGTGGTTGCCAGCAGCCGCCATGTGGCCACGGTCGAATCCTGACCCTTTGTAGTCTGTGTTCTGTGACCTGGAATTAAGTCATCACAAAGCAACGTAGAATAAGAGTGTATGCTAAAGCTTGTGCGGGTGCCCACTGTCAAAACCTCCTAACATGATTGTTCCACTAGCAAATCGTCACGCCACGGTGGGCTGAGCGATAAATCACGAGTGCAGCATCCTAGGCATATTTTCTATTCAAATTGAGATACTTGCTTACAATGTTCAAATCTCCAGCCCCACACTACACAATGGAGTGCGGTGCAGTGTGATAAACACCAAAGAACCCCTAAAGTATTTCTTGTACTTAGTTTAGTTTATAAATGTTTTTGTTTGCGTTCTTTTTTTATAAAAAAGCTAGCTAGTTAGCTTTAAAAAGCATCTACAAAGGTGAACTATTATTAGTTCACCTTTGTAGATGCTTTTTAAATATTTATGTTATGTGGGTAACATAAAAACTAGAATAACAAAGTTACACTAGTTAATTTATTCACCCTGTGTATGATAGTCCCCCAGTTGTAACTTAAATGTATTATTAAATAATAAGAAAGTTTCCCACCTAAAGAATGGGTGTATGCTTTCATCGGGTTTGAATTCACATTTGCTTCGGTCCACCTGGTCGTTCTTAGCAATGTGTGCTTGCGTGATGTGCTCAAACACCCAATTTGGCACTCGGTTGCGGCGGTCATAGGATAGTATGAAGTCATCATAGGAACGCACATTGTCCAAACTAGGGAAGCCATATTTCATTATTTGTGAGACCTGAAATTTTTAACTCACAATTTATTAATGTAATAAGAACGTCTGATGGAAAATGATTATTGTGAGCTTGTTGATTAGAAACTTAAGCAATGGCTCAGTGTAAACGTCAGAAATCGAGTAGTATCTGGTTTAACCTGGTTAACTGTAAGATCACGTTAACATACCCTGGCTATGCACTTCTACACATGACACAATTCAAAAGCGTTTTTCTCGAGGAATAACCATTTAAATGTTTACATAACTATACGTGTGTATTTTAGTGTTAAAATGACACACGTAAAGCTTGCACAATACGATCCTTACCCGATCTTTGGTGCCACCGGTTTCCGTGTATGGAGTAGCTGCCGACACCGTGCCGAAGACTGGCAGGCCCGGCATGCTCTTCAGACGTTTACCATCAACAATAATTGAGTCATTCCAAAGAAAATGATGGAATATATCTTTATTTTGTCCCACACAAAATCCAGTCAGGCCAACAGCACTCAACTGAGCGATATGCATAAGCCGCTTACTAATCATTCTGTATTTAGGTTGATATTAATAAATTAAAGTGATTCGGTGCTTTTGAAATACGTATTTAAGTCAATATTCATAAAATTATCGTGTTTCAAAGCACGTAACAAATCAAGATATAGGTTATTCAAAATGACACTGACAGGTTGTCATTAATTATCCGCTGCTTATATTTTTCAGAAGGCTGCCAGTGCCAGTGGTCTAAGGACACATCGTTTGACCAAACGATTTCAATCCGAAATAAATCTATCTTCTAACTAAAAATATAAAAATGAAATGACGTTTGTAGTCTCACAAAAACTCGAAAACGGTTGGACCGATTTGGGGTAAATATTTCAAATATTTGTAGTAGTCCAAGGAAGGTTTAAAAGGTACGGCTTGGCAAAAAAGAGTTTGGAATAAATGAGGTCGCCAGTATCGCAACTGTGGCAACCTTTAATACTACGACTCAACAGATTTTCATACTTGTTATTTTTAGGGATATGATCCTAATTCCAAGTGGGTGGTTCAGTCCCTCGGACGCTACGCAAACACCATGGAAGGCTTCAATGTCCAGTACGATTTTTAGTTCCAACTGTCACCGCGTCAGACTCTTTTTTGCCAAGCTGTAAGTGGGGTAGGTCGGTACTGTAGGTAAGTACGTAGGGTAGGTAGAGTAGGGTAGGGTAGTAGGAAGCTAGGGTAGGTAGGTAGGTAGGTGGTGTAGGGTAGAGTAGGGTAGGAGGTAAGTGGGAAAAAGTGCATTGCATGCATGCCGGATGTACAGCTAGTTAGTGATAAAATCCAGTAGTAGGTAGCATTCAGGTTTATGAAGTATTCTAGTTCTATTTCTAATTCTATTCTCTTCGGTAGTATTGACACAATATTTTTTGGTCATCTGCTGTCAAAACGGTTTGGTTCTAAAAAAGCCTGTCTAGTTTACCATATGTTTATTGCTTTCTCCTTTTAATTACTAGCAAAAGAGCAAGCGCGCATTACAAACAAAAAACTCATATACCTGGAACACGACCGATTCTGATTCTAAAAAAAAAACTTATAATTTCTCGTAATTATTATAACTTAAAAACAGTGATAAATGAAAACAGTAACACGACTTCCATAGTTGAAGAGTTATTTTTTTTGGCCATCAAGAAGAAGAACTCAAGCATCATGAGGAATTTACTTATAAAAACAAACCGCACTCTTGCCTCTGTTGTGTCGAAATATAAATATAGTACTGCTGCAAAATCTGTAGCTTCAGTGCAAATAAAAGACAAAGAATTCATAACAGACGATTACACTAATATTACACCTAAAATTATATCATATTTGGGTAAGAATCTGCACTTGCAGAAAAATAACCCATTATCAATCGTGAGGCAAAGAATTGTTAACTATTTTTACTCTTCGTTCACCCACAGAGGGCACCCAGCGTTTAGCATTTACGATAACTTGTCTCCTATAGTCACAACGAAGCAGAACTTTGATGATTTGCTGATTCCTTCTGATCACCCGAGCAGGGCTAAGTCTGACTGCTATTATGTAAATAGAGGGAATCTCCTGAGGGCTCACATGACTGCGCATCAGAGTGAACTGTTGCGGTCTGGTCTGGACAACTTCCTGATGATTGGAGATGTGTATAGGAGGGATGAAATAGATTCTACACATTTTCCTATATTCCACCAAGTAAGTAATGCTGTGTGTTAATTTTTTCATTAATTTCAAGCAATACTATTTCCCACATATTGGCGGAAAGAAGCACCACACTGAAAGAACAAGGATTGGGGAGAGGCCATTGCTGTTATCCCAATATATCTGGTTGCGTTTTCTTTCTTGATGGTAATTATAATAACTTTAAAAATTGGGCACAATAGGTACAACATAACTACTAACAAACTATTGTATCATGCAGGGTGATTGCACTGGCACATCAGGGCTTAATCTGAAAACCCAGCTTTTGTTCAGAGGCTCAGACTTTCTGACTATTGTGGCCTCTCAGTTGTAACTGTTACTGCTGACAACAAATCTTCTACTTGAGTATTTTCATGAGCAGTCAGATTTATAGAGGCTAAAATATGTTTTTACCAAACATTTTCTTAATGAAAACCTTATTCTATTTCAGGTAGATGCAGTACGATCACAGCGTAAAGAGGAACTGTTCCCTGGGCAACCAGATCTAGAAATATTTGAGCCAAACTATGACAAGAAGAATCCTCATTCGTTTATAAACTCCATTGATGACCCAATGAAACAGAGCTGCCACACTTTAGAAGCTACGAAATTAATGGAGACACAACTTAAAACACACCTCATTGGTCTAACAAAAGTGTTATTTGGTGAAAGTATAAAATACCGATGGGTTGAAGAGTATTTCCCTTTCACTCACCCATCATGGGAGCTTGAAATATTCTATGAAAACAAATGGATGGAAGTCTTAGGCTGCGGAATAGTTAGAAACGAGATTCTAGTCAACGCAGGGCCTTCAAACACCATAGCATATGCATTTGGTCTAGGCTTAGAGAGACTTGCAATGGCTTTGTATAAAATTCCCGATATTCGGTTAATGTGGAGTACTGATTCAGGGTTTCTGACACAGTTTGAGAATGTTGACATAAACGCAAGGATTACATATAAGCCTGTATCGTCGTATCCTCAGTGTACAAATGATATCTCATTTTGGTTGCCTGCAAACTTGACAATAGATACATTTATGAGCAATGACTTCTACGATCTAGTCAGAGATATTGGAGGTGATATTATTGAACAGGTCCGTTATTATATTTATCTTATCCTTGTATATATACTTAATATTACAAAAGCTGAAGAGTTTATTTGTTTGTTTGTTTGCTTGAACGCGCTAATCTCAGGAACTACTGATCCGATTTGAAAAATTATTTCAGTGTTAGATAGCCCATTTATCGAAGAAGGCTATATATCATTAGGCTACGACAAATAGGAGCGGAGCAGCAATTAATAATGTTTCAAAATGGGGGAAAATGTGACGCATACGAAGTTGCGCGGGACAGCTAGTTTATTATAAATGGGTATTAGAAATTTAGAACTAGCATTGACATGATTCTTAAATCAAAATAATGTCACTATGTTTATACACGATAATCTATGAAATCACCCCACCAATTACAATGACATTTTGTAAATGTGTGTGGTTCCAGCTTGAAAGATAGGATAGTTTTGGACCCGATAAGTTGCGCCGAGAGACGCAGGGGCAGGTCGCTAGTTTTCCTATAAAACCATGAGAGACCTCAAATAACAGCTTGCCCAAAAACACAAGAATGAAATAATTATGGCAATTCCCGTTGTGTTGAATTGTTGCTGATTTCCGCAACTCAACGTTCAAGACCTCGTATGGGTGGGAAAATTGTTTATTCGATGCAACTCAGCGGGTTTTCGGTCCGAAAACCCGTTTCATATGCATTAACCTCAGGCCTAGCTCCTTATGAAACTATGAAAAGCCATTATCTTACGACATATAATTTTTTCAGGTGCGACTCAAGGACAAGTTCGTTCACCCGAAGTCGAAGAAGCATAGCCTGTGTTACAGCATAGTGTACAGACATCTAGAGCGCACGCTTACACAGGCAGAGGTCAATCAAGTCCACAAGGAGATTGAGAAGGCGGTGGTCGACGCCTTCGGTGTAGCCATTAGATAAAATATTATTTATTTATTAATATAGTATGTAGAATTTCATGTGACTTGTTTTATTTGTGACAGCAGTGTTTTCAAGGTGGTTTTACGAGGAATCTCATTCTTTTATGACGTCATTATTTGGACCATCAGTGTGTATAATTCTAGGAAACTAACTGAAACACAGACATAGTTTCTATGATTATTTATTAACACATAAAATTGACACCAACTTCCCAAAATCAAATACATTGGTGGATTAAATTGTGATGTGATTCACATCGCATGTGATGTTAAGATCAGGCCTGCCTGTTCTACTTAATTTATTTTATCTTATAGTATCATGTGCAAGTAAAAAATTATCCTTATGCAGCAGCTTGGTAACTTCTATACTTAAACATTAAATGGAAAAATAACTTGATCTCTCGAAAAAATTCTGCCGGATCAAAGGTCGAATATCGCATTACAGTTAATATTTAGAAGATACTGCTGTCTACTAATTTATGCACCTAGTAACCGCATTTACACCAATGTCCAAAATAAAGAAAATTCGACGGGTTGATGCGTTTCGCCTCTTTTGTAGCAACATTCAAGAGTATTTTTATAGCAAACTATTGCTACAACAGCAAACTATTGCTATAACACACCGCACTTACACGGGTATTATGAACGTTCTACAACAATATTTTACAATATTTTTGATTGTTGATGAACCACAATTACCATCATTAGTTAAATCATTCAATAGCCCGTGTAAGCCCAACTAATATGTAATCCCTACTGATCACACTCGGCAATCAACACGAATATTTATTTCGAACTCTTACACCTTAATTATAAACGTGGAGTAGTTACACCCTGGAGTAATTTCAGTTTTACGGTTTTACCATACTTTCATAGTTTTAGTTTGGCGTACTTTTACGCCACGCAGAAAGAACGCTCTTGAAGTTCAAAACTATTATTATTTTACTTTTATGGAGTAATTGAAAAACGTAAAACCTCATAAGTCATTATTATGAACAACTTCTTCTAGGCAAGCATGCTCCACCATAGGCATCATCGCTTCACATCGTGCGAGTTGCGCCCAAACGCAAGCCTAATATTAGAAGATTAAAAAAAAAACTTTTACTCTAAAGTCAGTGAAATTATTGCTAACAAATTAATTACAACATTACCTGTCCCCCCTTTTTTTTGAAACCACAACTGTCACTCTTTTTTGACAGGTGTATGAATTTACCATACGGTTACTTTATGTGAGGTGGCAATTTGCTTATCAATTAATCTCCCTGACGGTAAAATGACTGTACATATAAGAGGTTTTCAGTAATTTCAATTACACCCTGTATAACATTCGTAAAAAAGCCTAACCTAAAATAATATCACAGAAATCCATGGATTAAATCACACAGATTAAACATCAGGATAAAATAGTTATCTACACAATTATTCTTCTAAATACACATATTCAATACTGTTTTATCATTCATAACTTTATACACTATCTACAAAAATGCATCTCATTCTATGGAACTAAAGATTAAAAGCACGGTACATGTACAGGACGCCATCATATCAAGCTACAAGAAACTGTCAAATTTTCCCAATCAATCTTGAACCAAATTTGGTAACAATAAAGTTCAAAATATATTAAAGAAATTTGAAAGATTGTTGTAGCTTGATATGCTGGCCCCTCTACATGAAAACACTTTAATATTAATATCTTATCCCGGATTCTAGAACTTACGTCAACCCAAGAAATAGCAAACAAAATTATCAAATTCAATGCTGCGATTGGCTGTCTGAATTATCAATAGGCAATCAAAATCAAAATATTTTATTTTACATAGGCCTACATGGGCACTTATAAAACGTCAACAAAAGAGGCACAATGTAAATTAACTCTCGTTTTAGAAACCGGGTTTTAGTGAATCATTAATTAAACATGAAATTGTACAGCTGTTTATGGTCTATTGGTTGAAAATGCATCAACCATTAAAGAAGTTTTGCATTTCACAGCCAGCACAAGTTAGCATTAGCATAAAATTAGTATTATACTAAAACTTCTCTTCACATACAGCATGAGAAAAATTCGGCGCTGGTCACAAAAAAAAAACTTCAGAAAAGTTTGCGATCATATATCACATTTGACATTATAGACTTAGTACGTTTTTAAATACGAAAGCATATCTATTCTAGATGAAATATATGATAGAAGCAGTTATTTTTCTCTTCAAAAAGAAGTCAATATAACATTTTCATGGAAAATATGCACAGGTAGAAATAGTACTATTGTAAAATAACATAGTTATTGTACCGAAAACCTTATAACGACACCCCATCAGTGTTAATCTTATCTGAATCTTACTTTATTTTTTATGAAAATTAACATGAATATAAAAAAAATAAATGAAATAACACGAATATAGCGATAAAGTGTTGCTAGAGTTTAATGAATTAAGTAAGAGTACTGCATTAACTACATAATAGAAATATGGTAGATAAAAAAGCTATGCTCATACGGCTTATTTCGTGAAATTATATGTAAACTAGCTGTTCCCCGCATGCGTTGCAATGCACTTATTCCTACCCACTACTTACCTACCTACCGCCTACGCCTGCTCTACCTACCTATATACCTCCGTAAGAACCTGCTTCTAAGTATAAGAAATAATTAAAAAAAAGATGAATTAAATCGGTCAAGTCGTTCTGAAGTTATAGCGTAACCAAGGGAAATAGGGATTCATTTATATATAATTATATTTTATATAAATTAATCCCTATACATATATATATTGGATTAAATAACAAGTCCAATTTTAAAATAAATTAAAACTTTGAACTGAAGTAAATGTTTCTTGGAATGGAATGTGAAACTAATGGCGCTAGTATACCTAATTTCAAGCATAGTTATTGAAATTCTGTTAATGTTATTTTAAATTTTTAAATAGTTTGACTTCATTGGCTAAATTAGGACTTACCCATGGTCAAGCCATCAATCAATTTCAATAAGATTTGACCGTCATTAAAATAGTTTTAGATATACTAACTTTTAAAATAGTCTCATTGAGATGAATTTGATGAAAACAAACACTATCTAGACATATAGTAAAATCACAAACTAAATAAATACGCCAGGTTATTTAATCACTAAATACATAAAGATTCATTTTGTCTAAGTCCAGATAAATCACTCCTGTCAAAGTTGCGAATGTCAAACACAATTGCCCTCACAGAAAACTCCATCGCGCCAGCAATATTTAACCTCTCACTCCTCTCAGAATATTGAGTTAACAGTCCAAATTGATCAAGGCAAACCGCCCCAGGCAAGCCGCGGGTTATTGTGTAGCGGGCTGGTTTCCGCAACCCCACGTCTAAAGCGCGTATTTTGCATCCGGAAACTGAAGCCGCGGGTTAAGAAATATTTCGCCCTGTTTAGGTCGTAACGTCTACCAATTACACGCCTAAAATACAGTGATCTTCATCCTCTTCATTACTGTCATTTGCATCAAACCCAAATGGTGCATCTGGGTCTAAGAAACCATTTTCGCCATCACTCATGCAAAAAAGTTCAGTGTCAGCGGCAGTGTTAGCAGGTGGTAATTCATTCGTTTGCGAGTCACTGTCACAGCCACTAGCATAATAATATTCTACGTCATCTGCTGGTAATTTTGATTCATTTGGCTTGTCAACAGGCGCTTGATTGTTTATGTTGTCATTGTCATTCATAGTCTCATTTTCAATGTCAGCGACTGGTAATTCTGATTCAATTTGCTCGGCAACTGGCGCTTCTTCCCGTCCTATTAAATCTTTGTCACTGTCAGCCAGTGGTAAATCTGATTCGATTTCCTTTGTAACCAACTTGGGTCCATTCATATTTTCATTCTTCCTTTTCGCTATCTTAGCTAGCGGTTCATCGTCAGAGGAATCATCGGATGATATAGTAGTTGCAAACTCTTTGTTAGGTTCCGTACGAGATGTCGTTGCAGTTGGCTTGTTACCCATCAAATCTCGCTTCCTAATTTTCTTCAAGTATGGCCGCATAAGCACAGGGCTATTGACTTTTTCGGAGTTCAGACCATCGTCTGAGTCAGCGTTCAAGTTAATTTTTCTTAAAAATTGCTTCCGCTTTCTTGTGTGGTCTAAGGCAGAACTATTATTTTTTTTACTTTTTTGAATAATTTTATTTAGGTTTAATCGTTGTAGAACACTGGGTTTCAGGGCTTTGAACATTTTCACCGGTCTAGCTGGGCCAGTAAATCCTGACGGATTTGGCTCTGGCACAGCAGCTAAATCTGGCGATTTTGACACGGGTCCAGCAGCAGAATCGACAGCAGGTAAATTATTAACGAGTAAAAGCGACCTTACGCTCTGTGAAGTGCCTGGTGATGTATCTTGCTGTTCTGATATATCGTCATCTTCAGTTAGATCGATCACTGATTTCGGTGCAAGGTTTCGTAGTACCGGCATCGTTGGTGGTTGCACTTGTTTTATTGTTCCTTTCATGCAAACATTTATAGGTACAAGGTATCCGTTTTCCATATCTAATTTAAAGAATATTCCTTTATTCGCGCACGCGTATTTAAGTTCGTACAAGGAAGTAATTGCCGTTAGCTCGCCAATTGCGGTTTGTATTTTCGGAGGTCCAGGATTAAGACGGTTGACCCCTGTGGGTATCAACATTGGCCGTGATATAGTTGTCCCCTGGCAGACGGGTAGATTAGCTGTTGCCTGAGCAGTAGCTTCAACTTCAACCTCGGGTGCAGGAACTGCAGTTTGTTCATTTTCAGGAGTCATGTCTTCATCAAATATACCTGACATTTCCATCAAATCCGAAAGAATATTTTTAGGTTTAGTTTTATTGGGCTCACTCGTGCTTTTTTCGGGTACCTCGGTACTTATTATCTGTGATGTTGGTTCAGGAAGGTCTCGTACTTGAATAGTAGTGTTCTGAGCTGAGGTCTCAGATTGCCCCTCAGCTTGTTCTGTTAATATTTCGCGTACACTTTCAACCTGGTTTGACGTTTTAGCCAGATCTAATTCAGCACTTACACGCTGACTTGATGGGTAAGACTGATGTTGTGATTGTTCAGCTAATACTTCCTGTACTTCAGTACTTTCGATCTGGCTTGATGGTGTGGGTTGATGGTCTATGTCAGCAGTCACTTTATTTGATGAATCAGGTTGACCTTGTAATTGTCCTGTTGATGCTGAAAGCATATCATTTTGAGTGGACTTTTGGATATTCTCTTGAATGTCAGTAACTATATTTTGGTTGACGTTTTGATTACTTTCTGTAGCTATGACATTAGTGCTAATGTTAGAAGAATCAATGCGATTTTCTTCTATTTCATTAGACGTATCCATTTGTGAATTATGACTTCGATCATGGGAGCCGTCAATATTTATTGTTACATTTTTTTCAGTAGTTTGAACGTTGGCCCCTAAAGGAGTTTCGTTTTCATTTTCGTTTACATTAGGCGCAGACTCATCGTCATCGTCAACAAGATCAACAACTTCGGTTAGTTTATTCAACGCTAGCTCCTGCGCGGCGGCTTTGTCCATGTGAGCGCGTATAGCTGCAATTTTCTCAGGCATCTCCTTCATGTCTGTCGCGTTCACCTCCACATTCGGGTCTATTTTGTACGAAACTGTACCATCCGCCAACAAAATTATATGCACACCTCTCGGTAAATTAAGAGATGGATGTATAGCCTTTTTTGCATCATGGAATAATTTCAGATTAAACGGAAACTTGATCGTGGTAAGCAATATTTTGTTCTTCCCCAAATGTAATGGACAAGCTGTAGGTTGTTCAGAAATTTGTTTACTGCTTAAGAACATCATTTTTTCTCTGATATGTTTTGGTGCTTCAAACGGTTTAATGAGGGGTGGCGTATTTAGCGCCTTACACTTTTTAACCGCCAATAATTTTGTTAAACTAGGTGGAGAAATTATATTCGGGGTTATCGTTGTATTGGGACTCTTTATCGCATTGATTATCATTCCTTTAGATTGATTGTCAGAACTAGGACATGTGTATTGATTTACAGGTGTAACTGCCTCTGCAGTCACGCCAGATATAAAGTTTTGTTTTTTCAAAATTGGTACAGCCACAATTTTACGCGTAGCTTTGATAGGAATTACTGGGTCCCGCGCCGCGAGAGGTGGCACCACTGCAGTAGTTGTAACGGACACTTCGCTACCCAGCGAAGGAACATCATCTTCTGCATGCAAAGCATGTTCGATAAACACATTTTTATTAGTATTCACTTTAGTATTAGGGGCTTCTACATCTATAACTGGTATCGCTACAGACACGACCGTGTCCTCACCAGAAACTTGGACTGCTGCTACACCAGTATCTTGACCTGGAATTTCTATAGGAGGTTGAGGAACGACGTCGCTGAGATCCATCCGTTCCCTTACAAGAGTTACGTTACCAGCATTTCCTTTTGGTACTTTAATAATTTGCAATTCGTTGCGTTTCATTTTCTCGTCTTGCAAAACATAATCTTTCAACAAATGGCGACAGCAACATCGACACAGTTTCCGACATCCGTGACGCGGTATACGTTCCCTACGAAATAATATCTGTAACATTCTCTGTCGCGCCCAACAACAATATTGAATTTTCTTTTGAGCCTGTTCGCTCTCTGTATCTAAATTTTTATTATTTTTAGCCTGTTCGCTTCCTGTCTCTAAAATTTTATCTTTATCAGGTGGATAGTTTGTCGCAGATTTTATATTAATTCTGGGCTTCTGGCACTTGGAATTTAGGTCTTCAGAAGCAACATGCTCTTTTTCATCTGCTACTATGTTAGGAGGTTCATCATATCGAAACAGCTTCGGCCGTCCACGTTGCGGACTCGTCTGTTGAGCGAAGTTTTTGCGTTTTACTTTCTTTGGATTTTTGGGCGGAACTGCTGTCGATTCTTTTTCATCAGTTAATATAAATAACATTTTGTTTAGAGCATCTAAAGTTAGGAGTGTCTCGTCCAACATTCTAGAAGTGACGGTTGCGTCGTAGCTTTTAGATAGCCAAGGTATTTGAGGTCTAAATTGCCTCGGCTTCCATGCCGTGCTTTTTGGCGGATTAGCTCTTTTCCCATTTATAAATCTCGGTGGTCGCCCAGTAATCACTGATTGCCGAGGTCTGAAGCCATCAATAAATCTTAAATCAGTAACTCTTCCACTTGACGGAGTATGTTCAGTACTCGTTTTGGCTGGGGAATCGTCTATAATTTCAACTAATTTAGGTGGACTTGTAATGTCTGTCGCTTCTGTTATTGTCGGTCGTGAATCTTGGACTGTTTCTGCGTTTGTTATAGATTGTTGAAGAGAGCAAGTAATAGGAGACGTGACAATAGTTACTGGTACTTGCGGCTGATTATTTTGAATTTGGATAGGTGTTACTTCCGCAGTAAGGAGTCGTTGGTTGATGCGACGTATCTCAGTAATATCTGGTAGGTTTATTACTTTATTTCTCTCACTCGTTGGAGCTACGGCTACAGTCTGTTTCGAGGCTTCCAAACATTGGTGTAACATAGGAAGAATGTCTGCTACTTTCGAGTTATCTATTAGACTCTGAGCAGGCATGGCCGAGGGCACTACTGAAACGCTATGGCTTTCAGTATCATCAATAACTTCCATTTTAACGTTATGATCAGCGGGTTTAAGATATAGTGTTCCGGATATAAGTTTAGATTCGAAAGTTTTACTTAGGTCAATAGTCAAGGGTTTGCACGATTTGATCAGTACCCGGTTACGCGGGGAGCTAAAGAATCCCACGCTTAACCTCTTTAGCCTAGTGTTAAAATCAGGGTTTTTACACAACTGTATAGGATTGTATCTGCGACTTCGCGGTTTTTGTAGTAAAACGCTAGTTGGTTTTACTTTAAGGCTTTCATCGATACTATCATCACCGTCACTGTCATCAGGTGTTACATTAGGTGTAACATTATAATCATCTTCTGGTTGAAATTCAATAGGTACAATCTGATCTTTTGGGGCAATATTTTCACTGACACTTAGCGGTTCTTCTTTAACTAGTATACTATTATCATCAATACTATTAGTATTTGTTGGGACACATTCAATCGTTTTTTTATTATCATTTACTGTTACATTTTCAATTTTTTCATCACCATCGTTAATTACAATGTCTTTTTCGATTAGTGCCTTTTGAATTGGTTTGCTTTTTTTCGCAATGGCGTCTAATAAGTGTTTGTCATTAATGTGATTGAAGGGCTGTGTGTGAAACAGGCCCATGTTATCTAACCTGGTTGTGTATACTATAGGGCACAGTAGTAGTTTCTGATCGAACTTCGGAGTATCTTCATCTTCTTCTTTACATTCGTTATCTGTTTCTGTAACAATGGTAGGAGTTTATTAAAATGTAAAATGATTTTTATTCAAGGCACAACACAGAAAGAGTCCACAACAGCCACCTGACTTGCGAGATGGAAAGAGTATAGGGAGGTTTCTCGTAACAGTGTGACAGTATCACAGTATGGGATGATTTAATCTAAACTAATATTATAAAGAGGAAAGATTTGATTGTTTGTTTGTTTGCATTGAATAGGATCCGATACTACTGGTCCGATTTGAAAAATTCTTTCAGTTTTAGATAGCCCATTTATCGAGGAAGGCTATAGGCTATATATCATCAAACTACGACTAATAGGAGTTGAGCAGCAATAAAAAATGTAGCGAAAACGTGACGTGATGTGACGCAAACGAAGTTGCGCCGGACAGTAATAAATAAGGCACAATGTCCATTACATACTAATGTATTTATCTATTATTTCACTAGCACTGTAAGTCGTCATTGATCGTGAAAACACGAAACGAACGAAGATAAAGATATCTTTATTTTGTAAAAACATGAGTAAACAGAATATACGAGACCTTTTTTTATTATATTAAAATTTTGTTTAAATAAATTCTCAGGCTCTGTGATTGATCACAGCCTTTTTTGACCAATAGGTATGAAATAAAGGACCAAGGAAGAGAAAAACAGTGTTTATTACGGCCGGGCGTTGCAAGCAGGCATAGTCCTTACGGTGGTCAGACGCAAGTTTGGATGACTGTACATGAAGACTTTGATGATCTACATATGTATAGTATGTATTACGTTTATTATATTGTATGTATTAGTTAGTTTAGTTTATAAAATAAGTTGATTTGAATTTTAAAATTACTGTTCATGCACAAAGCTGTACCCTCTTTGGCAAATATTCCTGTTAAAATAAGGTTTGCTGTAAGAAAACACAATTCTGGGTTAAGCTTGCCGTTGTACATAAGCTATATATTATTTGTGTGTATATCTTTTAATTTAATGTGCAATAAAGAATAAGAATGAACTTATTTGAGGAGCTCGTGGGTAGTTAATAACAGCCGCTCCGGTAGATCTTTAGGTTAAGCCGCCCTTGCCTAGCTTGGTCCGTAGCTGGATGACCACCCATTACATACCGTTTCCTCCGTGCCTCAGAAAGCACGTTAAGCCGTTGGTCCCGGCTGTCATTTGTAGATCTTTGACAGTCGTAACAGGTAGTCAGTGGCCTTAAAGTCTGACAATCAGTCTTACCAAGGGGTATCGTATTACCCAGCACTAACTGGGTTTTAGAGGTCAAATAGGCAATCGATCCATACTGGCATCCGGTTAGATTGGAAGGCGACCTCAACCTCGTTAGGAAAAGGTTATGCAGATGATGATGATGTAATGAAGTTAATTTAAGTTTAAATAATATAAAAAAGCCACTCACCATCCTGACTATCTTCATCGAAATAAGCCATGCCCTCGTCCTTGATCTCGATTCCTTCGTCCGCGAAAATAATACCAGGTGGCAGCTCCCCGAACTTGAAAATATTTACTTCCGTTTTTACAGCCATCTCTATTTGCTTCTCAGCATTACCTTCACTTACTTTTAACGGCTCAGTTAAGGGAGCTTCTAGATTCTCAGGTGTTTTTCGTACGGTTGTACTTTCTGTAGTAGTTTTATGTAGGTCTTTGGTAATGGTAAGGTCATCTACAATGTCATCTTCTTCATCTGAATCTATGACAACGACAGGCTGTGAAGGATTGTCTATGATTTCTACATCCTTAGTTACTTCTGCTGTTTTGGTAACTTTAGAGTTACTGGTTTGAGCATTTATAGCGTCTATATTTTCATTTATGACCGGTTGTCTTTCGTCTTCGATGTTACCGGTTCGACTAGTTTCATCTCCACTACCAATAACATTGGTAACATTTACGCCACCAATTACATTGGTAACATTTACGCTATCAATTACATTGGCAACATCTACGCTACCAATTAAATTGATAGGTTCACCACTACCAATTACATTGGTAACTTCAACGCTACCGAAAACTCCAGCTTTGTCCACGTTACCGCTTACACTGGTCTCAACTACATTACCAACAATGCTTGTTTCGTCAATTCGCCCCAAAATATTACTAGAATCAACATTACCAGAGATATCATAATCATCATCACTGATTTCGTTTATTTCATCTGGTATATTATCACCAGCGTCTGGACTAGGATCTCTAACAGTATCCTGAATAACTCCGATATCGCAAACATCGTCTTTATCGTCACTGCTGACTTCGATAACTTGACCATTATTTCGGGCACTATTTTGATCCATATTTTCACAATTATCTTTGTCTTTTTCGCTACCGTCGACAGTATTATCGCGATCACCTGCGTTTTCATCGTTACCGCAGACATTCTGTTCAGCATCCTCAAGCGTAATCATCTCACGAGTACCGGTATTTATATCGTTACAGATATTAGTATCGTCAGCGTTAACTACACTTCCACCGCCAACATTACTACTACTGTCTCCTGTATGTTCAATGGTAGAATAGAGTCGATCTTCGTCTATGTTAGCGAGTACACTGGTATCAGTCACATTACCGAACACGCTACCAATTTGAGGCAAGACAGATTCTTCTTCATCTCTGACTATAGTTTCTTCAATTTCTTCAGTTTGTTTTTCATTGTTTTCATGGTCAAATTCTTCAGCATCCATACTGTCAATTTGTAAGTTTTCTAAATCTGTTGATTCTAGAACTACTTCGAACATGGATTTCTTTGGGGGTTCTAGGGGTGTTTCGTCTTCTTCCATGTCATCTCGAGGTTCTTGTTTGATCCTTACTAATGGTGTAGCAGGTATTCCTTCTTCTTCTTGCTTATCCCCTTCTGTCGCGTTATCATCTGGTTCTAGTCTGAGATCTATTGTGTCTATTCTTGGTTCTATCATCACCAAATCTGGTACATCTGAGGATAAAAGTGTTGAGTTGAGGTGTGACAAATTTTAAAATACAGAGGCAAAAGAATAGATGTATGATACAAAAAAGTGTAATTAATTAAAAACAACGCTATGTCGCCACAAGGACGACCATCCAGCCTTTTCATTTTGCTGGACTTTTCATGCCTTTTACAAAATATAGGCACTTCTTTTCTTTGCTAAATGAAAATATCGTCAAAATATCGGAGTTTAAAGGCTGTTTTGACGATGATTTGATTCCACTGACCTATAGATGGTTTCCGTACAGCTGGTTTCTTCCTTGCAGCTCTTTCTTTCATTTTCTGTTCCTGAAAAATGTTAACATTGGTTAACAGTGCATAACAAGTTTCACAATATACGTGGTGAAAAAAAACGAAAGCAAATAGGGGAGTTACCACAATTATAAGCCTGTTATAGGACCCAGTGTACGATCAATATAGGACCAGTATAGAATAATTTTAAGATCCATTATATGTCCATTATAGAACCCAGTGTACGATCAAAGATCTACAAATGACAGCTTAACGTGCTTTCCGAGGCACGGAGGAAACTCTGTATGTAATTATGGTCACCCATCCACGGACCAACCTCAGCAAGCATGGCTTAACCTTAAAGATCGACCCGTGCGGCTGTTATTATTTAGCCACGAGCTCCACAAATAACAACATTAATTGTTACTTACAAATTCCTCAGGCATCGTGACCAGTCTTCGTTCTATCATTTCTTCCCACTCGAGAAATGGTTGAGTTATTAGTGATTTAAAACTGGAAAGTAATTAATTACAATATTAACTTAGCATCATCATCATCATCATCATCATCCTATAATGTTCCCACTGCTGGGACACAGGCCTCCTGTCTATAAAAGGGAGTGGGCTGTAATCCACCACACGGGCCCAGTGCGGGTTAACGGATGTCACAACATACAGTCTTCGAATTTTTAGTTCTAGGACATGCCGGTTACCTCACGATGTTTTCCTTCACCGTTTTTGAGGGCAGCGGTGATGAAATAAATTACACAAAGTAATACGCATGCCTGGGTTCGAACCCACGGCTTACTGCTCTAAAGTCAGGACTGCCACCACCAGGCCACCGCTGCTCTAGTATTAAATTAACTTAGTATTAAATTAATATTCATGTTTTAGCATCATTGTAGATATACGGATTATACAACTTGACTTACACCAACATTCTGAAAGGTTTTTTTTAATGATTACCTATGCAAAGATGCCTAAGGCTATGCATGCACTGATAAGTGCCTTGCTTAGCACCTAGAGACTTAACATCAGGTTATTTTCATAATAACATTTCATAGCAACCCGCACTGGGCACATATGGTTAGTTACAACCTCATGCAGAGGAGGCCTGTATTCCAGAGGAAACATTACAGCCTGATTATGCATTCCTGAAATCATCCATCTTTTCTTTTTCTCTCCCTTTTCATCAGTCAACATATTTCATCACAGATGAACAGTAAAAAAAATACATACTTCTTAGCAATTTCAGTTTGCAAGGGTGTCGGCCTAAACGGCTCTGCATGGCTGATTCTGGTGGTATTACCTCGGTAGGCGTACCAGTAGTCATAGAATTTGAACCTGGTAACCTCTCGCAGCTGGTACCAACGTCGCTGTAGCAGCATCGGGGAGCACTGGTGACCTCTGCAAAGGAAACAGAAAAAAATTAAGTGTTTCTCTCTCTACAAACTTAAAGTGACACCATTTTCCCATCGGGTCAGAATTAACATTACACCACCAGATACAAGCCAGTTTCAAATACTTTGCACTTGAAGTTTTTGAAGAATATCAAATTCTTTATTGCGAACTAAGTGTAGTCTTGAAGATGTTGACAATAGGTAAGTTCTTATAACTTAGTTGCCTTAGTTAGTAACACTGCAATTTAAATGGTTTTTAAATATAAAAAAATTAAAAAGATACATACACACTCTAAAAGTTGTTCCAGTTTACATATCTTATATTAAATTATCACTGTTCATACATATATCTCTAATGAGGTCAGTGTATGTATGTTCTTCTAGTGGGACCCTACCAGGGTTTTAAATCCACCTGCCTTGTCATTTTATCTTTTGTCATAAAACCATCAGAGCAATACTGCTTTCAATATATTAGAAGAAGAAGCATAGAAGCTTTAAACCACAATATTGCTGTATCACATAATCATTCCTTTCAGTTACACCGCACATGAGGATCCAACTTAAGCGCGTTTATACCCTAAGGCATTTCATACAAACTTTCAAGTTGTTATTTTCCGAAATGACTGAACAGATTTTAATGAAACTTCCTACGCATAAGCAGTATACATGGGTCTAAAAAGTTACTAAAAAACATTTTATATAATTGGTAATTTCTGTTTCTATAGATAATTCAAAATCGGTCTAATTTAGCTGTAACATTATTTTTCGAAAATGTTTTTTAGTAACTTTTTAGACCTATGTATACTGCTTATGCGTAGGAAGTTTCATTAAAATCTGTTCAGTCATTTCGGAAAATAACGACTTGAAAGTTTGTATGAAATGCCGTTGGGTATAAACGCTCTTAATGTGATCAAAAAGTTTTTAGTGCTGATTTTCCTTGCTAATCCCATGTTTAAATGGAGATTAATTTAATGATCCGTGGGGAAGTGGATTTGTGCCCGGTTGATGGCAGTAGGATCGCCCTCTATTACATGGGACTTAAACATAACAGGTGAAACGTGGGTGTACTATTAACTATTGTAGGATGACTTCTTCTTTGGCTGTTTGTGTATGTGAGTTTAAATGTTTGTGAACGCACTCACGATACAGGAGAAATTCATAGTGTGGGGCAAAGTATTTTTTAAATAATGAATAGAAATGACAGGCATGATGTGAGAAATGTCCAAAATTTTAAAGTAACTGAGAAAGTACACTGTGTTATTATTACTTACGAGTTATTATAAAACAAAGTAGCCAATGACCATGCTTCAGCCAGGTTGTTTCCACTGAGATTCTCGATGTTGAATAACTTAACCACCTCCAGCAGTTCCACTAAAACTGGGGGATCTTCTTTGTTATCTTTCAAGTTGTTCTGAAATTTAACAAATTATTCGTCATTCCAGTAATGAATATAAATATTGATAATGGGGAGATAGAGGAACCCAAAAGATGGATAGGTTGTGTGTCAATTACATTTACAGAATGGAAGAAACGAACCTGTTGCGCCAACCCCAAGTAACATGGGGTAGGAAGATGATAATGATTTGTTAGTCTTCCTCCAGATTAAGTACTGTTATACAAACCTTTTACTATACAATATTATTCATCAAACATGTTAAATAACCAAGTTTTATAACATGTTATGTTATAAGCAGTGATCGGAGTAGGTAGATTTTTGGTACTTGTATTATAAATGCACACAGAAAGAATAACATAATATAAATACATATGGAATAACAATATAAAAAAACAATGACATACAAATACATATGAATAACATAATATACATGTATTTCCGGATTCAATTAAATATTTTTAATGTTGGTAGTGATATTATTACTACTCAATTCAAAATTTAAAGGAAGGTATCACAACTAAATTTATTTATTATTCATCTTTTGAAATGTTTTTTTAATAATCAACCAATTCCAGAGGAATGGCCATATTAATATATATGTTTCGGATCAATGACCCTATTAGGGGATGATCACCATTTTTTTTTCTTTGTCTGTCGGGTAGATTATTGAAAAGTATTGGACACGTATTTTTTCTTTTTTCACGTGGACGTGGTCTTTATGACCACGTCCACGTGAAAAAAGAATGAATCATGGAGATATATTGAGTTGAAATGGCGCATGACCTCACTTGTAGGTAATTTTATACCTACTTGTGACGTAGTGAGCCCCCACTCTCCATCTTTAATGAGTTTTAACCAAATGATTTATTGATATTTTGATAAAACAAAAAATACGTGTCTAATATTTTTGTATTACCTGTCTGACGGACAAAATAGAATTTCGTTTTCTTTAACCAGTATTATCCCCTATTCAATCTACCTATTCCGATCACTGTTTATAAGTTAGAAAACTTAAATATAATTGATGTCAGTAGTCTTTGTTCATAATTTGAATACTTTTAGGTGCATTTGCCACTGCCAAACAATGATTCTGTGCTGGTTGAAAAAAAGTTGAAAATGCTCTACCTCGACAAGAACTTCCTGTTTCACTTTGATTATAAACAATAATAAACATATTTTTTTGCCATGCACACTTGTTTTTCTCATTCACTCGACATTGGCAGAATAGTCGACATCGGCTTCAATTGCCATCAAACAAAAATAGAATAGAATAGAATAATAAACATAGTTACCTGGCCAATAAGGTCGATTTTCTGGTGGACGAGCACCAGGTCGAACATTAGCCAGTCTGTAAGCGACATCCTGGCTGGTGCCGGGACGGCATCCGTGCGGTCGTTGGCTAAGAAGAGGCGGTTCAGTTTCTTCACCGTCAAGGCTCGCATTCGCGCCCTGGGTACAAAATATGTACATATTATAGGTACATAGGGTGGAAGGGCCGTCAACACACAAACGATTGCACGTATTCAGTACATCATTACAAACCCCAGATATCAACATTTAAAAAAACCGGTCAAGTCAAGTCGGACTTGCGCACGAAGGGTTCCGAACCATTATTTATAAAAACGAACAAAAAAATCACTTTTTTGGATGGGATCTCTTAAATATTTATTTTATTCTGTTTTTAGTATTTGTTGTTATAGCAGCAACACGAATACATAATCTGTAGAAATTTCAACGGGCTAACTATCACGGTTCATGAGATACAGCCTGGGGTGACAGACGGACGGACGGACGAACAGCGAAGTCTCAGTAATAGGGTCCCGTTTGACCCTTTGGGTACGGAACCCTAAAACTGCCATTCCATACATTTTGACCCTGTAGAAACATTACAATTTTTTTTTTTATTAATGAGATAAAATAAATAAAATGAGATAAATACGCACTCATGTAGTTTAGTAATAATAATGTCTTATTTATGCAACGTTTTTTATGGTGTCGGACGTAAAGAATAGCACCATCCCATATCTTCCTGTGGGTGTCGTAAGAGGCGACTAAGGGACTTGCCAGAGAATGGGCAGCAGCGTTCTCTTTGTTTTTGTAACAACCGTACTGCGATCGCCAACCCGCCTGCCAAGCTTGGCGATTAGGGCAAAACCCCCCAAAATGTCAATGTGGCGACACTTGGGGGAGGCCTATGTCCAGCAGTGGACGTCTTTTGGGCTGAAATGATGATGATGATGATTTATGCAACTGGGCACAAGTCCAGCCTCAGGGCTTCTACTGCTATTATATCTGACTGTATCTTACCACAGCAATTCGCAGTCGCACCCAGTTTCCTTCTTTAACTCCTTCCATATTTCCTCTTCTGGTTTCTTCTCATTCACCAACAGACGAGCAACGGCCCGGATCAGACGTCTCTTGAACTTGTCTAGCTCTATTGCAGCTTTCTTAACCTGTTCAGGCTTCTCTGGAAAGAAAAACAAGCATGAATTATTTAGTTTCAGTCAAAGATAATATCATATGAGAATATGAGGAGATGCCATCTTTAGAATCATTGATTATATGACTGTTAGTGATCTGAATTATCAATGGTTGTGGTATGATAATAATGAGGCCTTTTTTTTAGAAATAGAGACCGCCCGACTAGCCAACTGGCCGACTATCGTCAACATTCCTTTGACCTTATCCTATATTCATTCATTGGTGTTGGTTCAGCATGTCTTCTTCTTCCATACTATTCTATTATTCATCATCTCATCAGACATGTCAGTTGAAAAAAAGGCCCTCTAGCTGGCCAAGGCGATCATTGCTTTTGGTAGAGTTCAGGGGTCATTAGTAATTTCCACAGTTTTCATATACAGAAAGAAAGCAAAAACGTTTATTGGTACATGCCATAAGTACACACAATATAAAAAACGGAAATATTAAAATAAAATAACTTGAAACTAGACAATAAATATTGTATGACTCACGGCTGCACCAAATAGGCCCAGTTCAGCAAAATGTCGGACACTAATGCCCGACGCTGGTTTTCAACTGAACCTAAATGATGAGTGAACGGATGTCACAGCTGAGTCACTCACATTGAGTACTGCATACAACTCACTCACTCGCATCTGGTTTTTGGTCATGGAAATATTCTTTTATTGGGCAAAATAAGAAATAATATTAATCTTGCTTCAACCCACACTGGGCACGCGTGGTGGATGATAGGCCACTCCTTCTCATAGAGAGGAGAGGCCTCCTCTCCTGTCCCAGTGTTGGGAACATTATAAGCTGATTATGCTCATGCTATGCTTATTAAATTCTTTATTACCAAAAGAAGACTTCAGATTCTTAGATTACATACATAATTACAAACTCTAAGGCTGCTCTTAGAGAAAAAAATGTTCTATAAAGGTCAGTATTTAATTTCAATTACTTTAGCCAATTAGTAGGCACTTTTCATAGACTATGTATATGGCTGGATATTCAGCTTACCTGACTATTTGGGATGTATTTCTAGAAACCATGCATGGCATGGCAATAGCATGACAGTATTTTTAATTAATAGATTTACAGAAATATCTTTTAGAAAATTACAATAATTTATTAATCATTAGACATAGTTACATAGGAGATACCTATTTAGGTCACAAGTTAGAAACAACAAGTTTTATAGAGAAGTTCAGAGATTATTATTTTCAACTCTTCTATCACTAAAGTATTTTATTAAATACTCTCTGTCCAGAGAAAGATGCATAAAATTGAGCTAAATAGTATCCACTGGGCTGGTGAATTTTGCGGGGTAATAATTAGTCCTATAATGTAAGAAAATAATGTATTTTTTGTTTAGTCATGGGGTATCAACGAGTATTTGAACTCGCAACTTGATCGGAGAAGAGCTTACGAGATTCCATGATCTATCATTCCATCCATCCATACTAACATATGAATAAACTAACAGTTTTAAACACCAACAAGGGCACAACTTTGAACAGTTACGACAACTTTCTATTTCTAATACCTAGTTAAAATAGTTTTGAAATTTTGCTCGAAGTTTTGACAGCTCGGACTTGTGAAGTGTTGCCAGATGTGGGCATTTTTTTTTTACAAAACAAATTACTTATTGTTTTTTACTGAATTAAAATATGAATGAAGCATAGCTTAGTTGGCATTTTGAGTATGATCACAATCAGTTGCATGTTAAAAAAAACAATGAGAATATAAATATAAACAATGGGATACAGGTGAGAAGTAATGTTTGATATGACGTGGTGATTTTTTGACTATAAAATTTACTCGTGTCTCAATTTCGGGCCGACACATATTAGATTGGCCTCGCTGCTGCCCGCGACTTCGTTCGAGGGCTTTTTTTATGGATATGAAAAATAGATGTTGGCCTATTCTCAGACCTACCCGATATGCACACAAAATTTCATACAAATCAGTTCAGACGTTTCGGAGGAGTATGGTAACTAACATTGAGTCACGAGAATTTTATATATAAGATACATTTCCAGTATAACATGGCGTCGCTTTGTACAGATTTCCCGTACAATGAGAGATCCGCATAAACTGGTTTTTTATAGCTTGGATTGGTCTCCGTGCGTACTGTATGGTTTTATAAGAACAATAAAATTGAGGGCGGTTCGTATTGGATGGTAGCCACAAACCGTAACGACCTTTCAGACCTGCAAGGCTAATATCGTTATACCATAAAGCTAACGTATCCGGGTAATCACTTCAGCTAACGGCACTGTGCTAATGCAGTATTACCGGCTCATTAGGGGCTCATTTACGAAGATACGGTGCGTCGCGCGGATCCGTACGGTATTTTCTTTTTGCCGATGGTATTTTGTTTGCTAGAGGCTAAGTATCCTTACAACGTGGCAACACCGCCGCCGCCGTCAGTCTCTCGCCAGTAATTTGTTGTTATTTTAGTTATTTAATTATCTAGTTTTTAATTGTTGTAATGTAATAAGTTACCTAGTTGATCAAGATAACTTATCTAAAAAAATAGGGAAGAAACATTATTATAATAATTTAATGCAGACGAAAGTCGCGGGCTACAGCTAGTCGATAATTAACTTACTAACCCTAAATTACCTTCCGATCAAGCTTGCGATAAATTTAAATAAATTCGCCGATTTAATTAGGCCGCAAAACTGTTTTTTTACATTCATGCCATTTTGTCATTTTAATGATGTTTGACGTCGCCGAGTGATTGAAGTAAAATAGAATTTCAGATAACATAATTATCTTTGATAAGTTAATTTAGACGTATTTTTATTATTTGACTAGCTTTTATGCGCGGTTAAGTTCGCGTGGAGGTCGGTTTAGTTCTTAAAATTTGACTTGATTAAAATGACAGCTGTCAGGATTTACATACATATTAAATTAATGTATATAGCTGATAAATTAAGACTGTTTTTATAGTTTAATTGAATAGTCTCTCATGAATACCCAAATATACATAGTAAAATACGAACTGCAATATGCATTTTTATTTATTTATTAATGCATGTTTATGCAATCAGTATTTTACGCTATGACAAATTTTGTAATTATTTATTTCGATATGACCAAAAGCTCCTAGTCCATGTATTTTGGCAGCTGTCATTTTATTAGAGTTAAATCAAAGAGTAAAATTTTAAGAACTAAACCGACCTCCACATGAGTGAAGCCGCGCGCAGAAGCTAGTCGAAAATTATTATATTATTATTCTCCATTATGTCGAAGTATCATAAATCTACATAGAATTTAAATATATTTTGTTTCAGATTCATGTTATTAAATAACCTTTTTTTTTAAGTCGGTAAAAGTATTCAAGGTATGTCTAAAAAATGTTCATTGATTTTATTGTATGATATGTTTGTAAGTATATTTTTATATTGCTTTAAAAAGATAAAGTGGGTCTATTTTAGTTTTAAAATAGTATTCTGCTTGAAACGGAATCCTGCACTAGGCGTCAAACACGCCTCGCGTTGGTTAGGCAAAGTATAATATTTAAAACAGCGCCATCTATTGCGATTACAATATCAAACAACTAAACGTTTATTTAATTAAATTTTTATCTTTTACGGAACCATAGAGAAGCTTATATAAATGCCTCTTTCATAAATAATTAAAAAAAAATACAAAAGGTGTTTTAATTTCAAGGAACTGTGTTTGTTTCATTCAGGTTCATTCATATTCCATGCCGATCCCTTGCTGATCACACGTGTTTTTATTATTTATAATACAAACGCGATTTAACAATTTAAAAAAAAAATTGGCGGACCGCGACCAGGTACGCGTTATAAATGCGCGATTATAGTGTGATTGTTTAATGAATAACATTGAGACGATGAATGTGTCCCATAACAAACAAAAATCAGACAAAAAGTAATGTTTTACTGGAAGCACACACCCACGTCCGTGCTACTTCACTAAACCTGACATACTCAAAATAATTTTTAATTATATATTTTTTTGTGAATTTATTTATTGTCTTGAAAATTGTACTTAACTAATAATAATAATCCCTCTGATCTTAAGTTTACGATAATATAGATGGTAAATTATATTGACCGGAAACCACCCACAAATAAAATACGTTTTTTTACTTGTTTATAACTCACTGGAATTTTTTAAGTTTTATATTTTTATTCTTATTCATCTAACTACACAATAAAACGTACCTAACTAATTCATTATCGTATAATTATCTAGAATGCCAGCAGAATACAAAGCAGAAGTACAGTAAAACGAGTTCAAAATATAACTAAGCGGCTGACACGTCTGCGTACTTCTAATGCGACCTCACAAATGAACACTTCTCGAGTTTTCTTGACCTAACTAGACGTAAGTTAATATCAATATATAAATACCCATTGAGTACAGGAAACCCGGAACTCGAGATTATTATCACATTTAAATCTACAATCACATTCACTAATACAATAACAATCTAAAGTTTCCTTTCACAGTTTACATTTTCTTTACACTTGCGAACACGTCAACGTTTGAAAACAAAATGGCGAAATCGTGCATCGCTCAATGAAGACCGACAGAACAGCGTCGACTCCACACCACAGGACGTGCGCGGCGCGACACGAACACGAATAGATTGTCGTTCTATCCTTGTCGCGCATCATAGCGGGATTTTAGATAGGGGAGTTGCGTAAGCGAGACACCAACATTTCGAAATAGTAAGCCATTTTGAATGTAGTCTTCACACAGGTCGGACGCATGTTTAGCCGCGAAGTGCCGGAAAATGATATGGTGAACCGCGAAAAACCAGCATTTTTAATTTATTGTTGCACTATACACAGTGGACTTTAATTCTATCTCGGATTTTACAAGTGTATGTCTACTTATTTCGTCAGTAAAATAATACGAGCGTGAAGAGTTTACTAACAAAGTAGGTTACCGCAGCGCCTTATGTCATCAATGGAATAGAAATCGATTCGAGGAGAGAAAAATGTCTGCTGGCGAGTGTTTAGTACATTTAACATTGTTGTTATTCAGGGCGATTGAGAGGGAACTTCACTAGTAACAAATTTAGCTATAGTTAGATCACAGAAATTCAGAAGTTAAACCTGAATTGCCCAAGTAGGCGTGTATTTTTCTTCAAGCGTTTCAAAAGGCTTCGAATGTCAACACGAAACTCGTTATCATACTCAGATAAGAGCTCCTACTATTTATTTTCATTTATAGTGACTTGGTGAGAACTGCTCACTCAAAATAAAAGGGCTTACGCTACTGATAGTTCTAACTCTTATTGAAGACCCTAATTTTAAAACAGGAAAATCAAAATGATACTTTTGTCGACCATCAGTTCAGGGAAAATATGTACCTGTACTATTATAATAAGTAGGTATATGTAATTAAACTTAGGTAATTATATTAATTATTCGAAGGGATATTTACAATTATCGTACGAATACAATACAACATAAACAAACATAGGCACGTAATCGGTGATTGGCTAGAGCAGTAATTATTGGTATCTGATTAACACTCGATTGACTTTACTATCGAGTACCGGTCGATTTGTCGTAACTCGAAAATATTTGCGCACATGGTAGGAACGAAACGAGCACACGGCGGGCATGGTGGTTTGTTTCCATTGTCAAGTCAGCCAACAAAATTAGTTAGTGAAACTGGAAAGTATATTTTTAATGGTTTTCATTAAAACTTGAGTTTAAAATTGAACGTGACGTACCTAGTTAGATAAAGGCTTTATTTTAATGACGCGAAAGGCTCGTAAAATTAAAGCAGAGAAAAATAGAGATGATCAGATGAGGGATTTTTAGCTCTATGCATATAATTAATTACTTAGAATGGTTATCATCATCATCATTTCAGCCCAAAAGATGTCCTCTGGACATAGGCCTCCCCCAAGTGTCGCCACATTGACATTTTAGAGGGTTTCGCAATAATCGCCTCGCTTGGCAGGCGGGTTGGCGATCGCAGTACGGTTGTTACAAAAGCACAGAGAACGCTGCTGCCCATTCTCTGGCAAATCCCTTAGTCGGCTCTTACGACACCCACGGGAAGATATGGGATGGTGCTATTCTTTACGTCCGACACCATACAGAACCACACCATGCAGAATGGTTATACCTCGTAAATATAAATGTCACCTATGTGGTATTATGTCTGGTGGTCTACCATGACGTCTCAAAGCAGTATTGTTTTAATCTTATTCCAGAGTGGGAAACAGATGGCGCTAGATATCCATTACAGCTCCGTATCTTTCCCGCACTGGGGTAAGATTAAAACAATGCAACAACAAACGTCATAGTAAACCCCTTGGCCAAAAGTAAGTTCTTGAAAAAAAAAACGGGTAACTATAACAAAAAAAAACAACACAGGTATAAACGAGCGAACTCTCCTTTTTCCGGAGAATGGGCAGCAGCGTTATCTGTGCTTTTGTAACAACCGTACTGCGATCGCCAACCCGCCTGCCAAGCGTGGCGATTATGGCAAAACCCCCAAAATGTCAATGTGACTTGGGGGAAGCCTATGTCCAGCGGTGGACGTCTTTTGAGCTGAAATCATGATGATGATGATGACTCTCCTTTTGTTGTCCTAATTAACCCAAAGGTTAAATAATGAGTAACTGGTAGAGAATGCTCTGTGCTTCGATCAATATTGATCGAAGGCTCTGTGGCATTTAGTGCGCGTATGTACCTACCACTAAGTATTATACTGTTGAACGTATAATATGAAGTTTAAATAAAATACATTCTGGATACACAAAGGTTCTTTGACAGTAAGCTGCTGTTTTTAGGGTTCCGTACCCAAAGGGTCAAACGGGACCCTATTACTGAGACTTCGCTGTCCGTCCGTCCGTCCGTTCGTCCGTCCGTCTGTCACCAGGCTGTATCTCATGAACCGTGATAGTTAGCCAGTTGAAATTTCTACAGATTATGTATTACTGTTGCTGCTATAACAACAAATACTAAAAACAGAATAAAATAAATATTTAAGGGGGCTCCCATACAATTGAAGTGATTTTGTTGCTCGTGTTTATAAATATTGGTACGGAACCCTCCGTGCGCGAGTCTGACTCGCACTTGGCCGGTTTTTTTTAATTCGATAACGATAATCGTATCGCCCGAGTCTTGTTTATGAAACCGTACCACACAGCTGCTGGTAACCTGTTTATAGGTAGTGTAGATAGCGAGTTAATATGCATACGATTATAAGCTTAGTTGTCTTTGAGATAAAGTTTACTTTCGTGTGTATGAATGCTTTGGTACTTATGTCTTTGACCTTTCTTGTAGTAAATTAAACAACGTGTTTGTGACGTAACTGTATATATAAATATTTATGTATCTTCATTCTGCAAGCACATTTTTGTTACTGTTTGTTGCCAAGGCAAACTTGGAAGACAACAACACATTAACAACAAAAATACACCGGTTTCCGGCAGCGGTAGTGTAGGTTACTCCTAGGTAACTAAGCTAGGTAGGTACGCAAGCTACCAAACAAGCTATGCAAAACCAGTATAAGCGGATCTGTCATGGTATTAGAAAACTATACAAAGTGAGACCATGTTTTACTGGAAATTTGACATGTCGCCGTGTGTACCTATTGTCCAACTCGAAATGTTCTGACTCAAAATGTTCTGACTCTGAAAATGTTATGCAGGCGATTCGCACACTGCCCCGCGCTACGCTGCGGGGTGCGTGGCGACGGAGCCACGCGTGCGGGGAGTGCGGGAGTGCAGATCTGCATCATCATTTAGATTTCTCTTCTCCGCACCATTGCGCGGAGCTGCAGTAGGTAAAGTCCGCATGACTTTACCTACTGTGTGGCCTAGACGAGGTCTCATTTCACAGCAGCTTGCGGTGGTGAAAATACATTGCAGAGCATTGTTTTTATTATACTAAAATAGTTAGGTATTCATTTAGAACTCATTCAGGATGCTGAAGTTATTTATTATCTGTTTAGTTTTTTCTTAATCAAATAAGAAGAAATCGTGCCTATAGAAGATATTGGGTACCTTTTTACGAACAAGACCGATAAATGGGTTATTCGTTCAGAATTACCTAGATATAAGAAAATATGAAGATAAATATTTCAATTACACGCGTATGTCAACTGCATCTTTTGATTTTCAAAATCACGCACGAAACTGCAGAACTCGGTGTGCCATACCTTGAGTCTTGTCCGGCCCGCACCCACAAGCGGGGTTGTGTGTATCTCCGCATGAAGCGCGTGATCTGCAACTATTACTATACTCTTTTTCTGCAACACTGAACACTGCGCGTGAATGCGTTTTCTGTTAGTTGTACTTAGGGTTGCCATCCTTCCGGGTTTCCCCGGATTTGTCCTAGTTTAGAGGGCATCCGGGGAGCGTCCGGGCGAGGCTTCATTTGTAGTCCGGGTTTAAAAAAATTAAGTCTTGGGCCACCCGCGACACAGTTTTTTATTACACTGACTATGTTTAAAAAAACCTGTTGACAAGTCCGGGTTCTGGGCTCTAAAATCCGGGGTTTTCCCGCGTCATGTCTTGGTTGCCAAATTTTACAGTAGGCAACCCTAGTTGTACTACGCGCGTGTTTTCTATACAAACACAGGTACGACTTGCATTGCAAACAACGTTACACGCACTCCCGCGCTACGCTGCGTGATGCGGTGCAGTGTGCGAATCGCCTTAAAGTAGATGAAAGGTTCAACAACCCTTCATCCTGTATCTGTCATGCGCCTGCAGTCTCGACATAGATAGCGATCGCTTTGCGACAAAAATCGGTCGCTACGTCCTAACGATCCGATAATAACGATTTTCGGTAGTCTCAACTGCCAAAGCTACCGACTGTCATCGCAAACTTATCGAATATTTTCGCTAAGATAACGATTTATCGTAATGTTAGCGAATTTACTTGCGGCATTTTTGACAGCCCGATAAGTGATTCGGTAGCATCGTAAGCTAATTTATTGGGTTTTTTAGAGGATTATTAACTAAATTGAGCCGGACGAAAGAAAAAATACATAGGTACTCGAAAGTCTATTGTCTGTAGCGAAGTATGATGTACGGCCATAAAGATTACGCAAGTATGTGAGAATAGGCGTCGTTGATATTCATTAGTAGGAAGAGGATTCATTTAAATAAAAATAAGGCATGAAATCGATTCTTATTTTCGACTTTATTAATCTTCATCACAATCATCTTGTTTCTTATTCATCATCATCATCATCATTTCAGCCCTTTTAACGTCCACTGCTGGACATAGGCCTCCCCCAAGTGTCGCCACATTGACATAACATGGGGGGTTTTGCCATAATCGCCACGCTTGGCAGGCGGGTTGGCGATCGCAGTACGGTTGTTACAAAAGCACAGAGAACGCTGCTGCCCATTCTCTGGAAAGTCCCTTAGTCGCCTCTTACGACACCCACGGGAAGATATGGGATGATGCTATTCTTTACGTCCGACACCATACAGTTTCTTATTAGGTACATATATATATAAGTTCACTCACACATTTTTAAATTTAGATCCTACTAAAAAGTAAATGTATAAAACATGAAATGAAACTCGTAAGTATGTACCTAAGTATCTTTATTTGCATTAAATGTGAAATAAATAGGACAATCCAGTTATTTCTGTGCTTCGCCTTAATCTAACGGCATGAAAATTACTAATCACAACACACCAAACTCAAACTCCAAGTATTTATTTTCCAACCTACTAGGAGGACAGATATCTCCTTTAGGGCCTGCAGTGTCGGTAATCGTTAAGACGCTGTGCAATGAAAAGCTTCGAATTTGCTTATCTCTGTAATGTAAGGGACTAACAAGACAATTGTTCACGGAGGTCCTAGATGAATTTCAGCCATCTCTTTAAACACAACGGCGTTACAGGTCTTTTTGTCGAATTCCAGTATCACTTTATAGCTACATTAAACTTGAATGAGGAAGAATGAGGAAGTAGGTATATCCGGTGGGGTCGCAACTTTAGCCAGAAACAGGTTAGCAGAGTTACTGTAGTCTTGGCTATATTAAAGAAAATCCTTGAGAAAATACCATTTCAAATAAAAGGACAACAAGTATTGGTTTCCAATGACAACCAATAAACAAGACAATAATATTCACTTGACACATTGACAAGTTTGGCACTTAGTCAATGTTGCAAGGAGACAAATTCTAATCTCCTTAAATATTTGTTCATCTATTTCAATTATTTAAAATTTTTTGAGCTCTAATTACGAGTTTCCATGAAAAATAGTGTTTTCACTATAAGGTCTATATAGTCTCAGTTTAAGTTTCAAGAAAAAAAGGGTTTTGACTGAACCATGTTTTTCGATTTTCCCCATACTCAAGGAGATTTTATAAAGGCAAATGAAAAACCCGAACTATGAATACGTTTTTCGCAAGCGTACCGACATTGTTATGTCAATATAATTAACGAATTTGCTCGCTATCTTGTAAGTAGAGACTTGCGTTTCTCGCAAGCATCGTTACGGCAACCGAATTTTTTCGTTAATATTTAGCGATCGGTAGTTTGCGATCGCATCGCTATCTCTGTCGAGACTGCAGGCCATGGTCAGACTTTCCTTTTCGTTAATTATAATGACCCGGCGCCATATTGTGTCATGGCTGTCAAGTCAAATAGCTAGATTTAGATAGGATCAGCAAAACAGATAGGTAGGTAAATATTACTAAAAAAAGTTTACCGACTTCAAAAACACAAAAATGTGAAATAGTTATTTGTGCAACAAGAGAGCAAAGTTGGTTTTTGCCGCGAGTGTTGATTTTGAATCCCGAGTATGCGAAGGATTCTATATTTGAATCACGAGCGTAGCAAGTGATTCTAGGTTAGAATCCTGAGTGCAGCGAGGGATTCAAAGACACGAGATGCAAATAACTTTGGTCTCGTGTAGCACATACAACTTTTCACTTCAGCAGCGAGAACACTTGAGATAAAATAATAAACAGGAATAGATTGAAATAACTATTTATCGTGAATCAAAATAATTAACATTGTAGGTAGAGGTACTGTTCTCGTCGCTAGTTTCACTCATATTTTACGATTATTTTAATATTTTTCTAACTTATTCAACTCTTTACGCCAGCCACGAAATTTTATTCCTGCTCTTTTATTTAAATTATGGCGTGTTCCGAAATAGCACCCATGATATTTTATTATTCAAAATATATTACGTAACATTATTTGAACTAGAAATAAATATTTACAGGTTAAGTATTAGTTTTATATGCAGTAAAAACTTATTTTCGTTTAAATACAACAATAAGTTAAAAATTCAATAAATTACATTAAAATACATAATTATCTTTTTGCAAAATTTCTTTAGTTAGAACGAAATTCCGAACGTGTTTGTCTTTGAGGTCGAATTCAAAATAGGAACTTCGACAGGGCTGGTCTTTGTCTCTCTCTCTCTCTCTTTCTAATGGCGGGAAAGAGATAGAGTGTAAATGTTTCGAATTGTATGATTAATCCAAGGCTGAATAAGATATACGCGGCTTTCTAAAAAAATAATTAAAAAGTTACTTTGTCTCACTCAGTGAGCAAAATCGCATTTTGCTCACTGATTTTAGGCAACAAAACCTACATGTTTGAGCTACTGAAGTGAAAAATAAGTTTAGCTTCAGAAGTCGGTGACTTTTTTTCATTGATTGAGTTTTGCCTAGTTTGAAGCCAATGTAAAACCTTTAGCTAAGCAGAGCGAGAAGCTACATAACACCACAAAAACTGGGTTTAAAAACCCAGTTGTGTGATTTCATCATCATAATCATCAGCCATCATGTTCCCACTGCTGGGATACAGGCCTACTCTCTCAGAGAGGGAGTGGGTTGTATTCCACCACGCGGGCCCAGAGCGGGTTGGTAGATGTCACATGTCTTCGAATTTTTAGTTCTACTTAGGACATGCCGGTTTCCACGATGTTTTCCTTCACCGTTTTTGAGGGCAGCGGTGTTGAAATAAATTACACAAAGTAATGCGCCCGCCTGGGTTCGAACGTACGGGTTACGCTCGTAAGTCGGGCCTGCCACCACTGGGCCACCGCTGCTCTCTCGTTGTGTGATTTACCTGTGTATTATTGCTAATACATATTGCTTTAGCTCAAAGGACGCTTCGCTGCGCGTTTTGTCGCTATCTCGCTCTGACGCTCTTGAATAATCAATAAAACTGCGTCGATTCCGCTACGCAGCCTTTAGTCTACCTACGCTGCTATTTCTGTGTCCCTACACATTCGGAAATCCTATCCTGCTAATTAACTGAAATATTGAAATCCGTACCTACTACAAGCTGATGACCGCGACCTTCGTGCGTGTAAAATTATTATGAAAATATTACTTCCCTATTTTAAATTGGATTTTGTTAACAATTTCAAGGATTTTTTTAAAACGCAACACTTATTCGTTTTCTAAAATAAAACCTTTTTCTTGTCTAAGTTACTCCCTAAAACATCAGCTATCTGCCAGTAAAATGCCCGTAAAAATCGGTCCAGCCGTTTCGGAGATAAGATTTAACAAAAAGACAGACAAAAAAAAACGTGTTTTTGTCTTAAGTACTTATATCTTCCTAAGCATTAAGTAAAAGCTGTTATTTTGAAATTACATTACTTCGATTTTATTTATTTGTTTTCTAGATTTATAAAGCAGCCCCAGCAGAACATTTTATTGGTGCTTTTTAGGCTTATGTACGGTAGGTATACTTACACCGTTAAATTTTGATCGTTTTAATCCCTTGGACGGGTGATTCCACTTTCGAAATACTATTTAAAAACAACTTACACAACATCATATAACTTAAAAAAAAAAACTAAAGGTTTTGGATTTTGCCATTCGGCTACGGAACCCTAAAAATAGCAAGTAGTAACGTAATATTCGCAAAATGTGTGTGTGATACATCATAGGGTACGAAATGAGTTTCAAATGGTACTACTAATGGTTTGTATTGCTTTTTCACTAATGCGAAAATTGGTTTGAGGTTAAAAAAGGTTATTATTTTTAATTTTATCACTACAAATCGATAGTGTTTCATGCACCGAATCGACCCCCCACGGGATTAAAACGATTAAAATGTAACGGTGTATAGTACAATAAAGTTGCACTCCCTATAATTATTTCTATCGTCGATGGCTTGATCGCCGCCATCACCGAAAATTGTTAGGTCTATCGTGTAATAGACAGCAATGTTTATTTGGTTTAGCAAGAGGTACCAATAGATTTTTTGATTTTTACGCGTTGCTGGTTCTGGAGAGTTCTCTTCCATTCTACAAACTGCTGATCCAATAGCAGGAGAGTCTTCGTCCTTTAAATGAATTGGTGGTGCGGTATATCAGTAGTGTCCCCTTCTTGAATAACTGATTATATCATGAAGGACCCCTTCTTTTATATGAATTGGTAGAGTCGTTCTTTCCGGGTTTTACTGATACTGTATTATGAGAGTTCTTTTGCATTCTACGTCTTACTGGTCCTGAATTAGCGTTGTAGTGTATATTATTTGTAATATTATCTGAAAAGTAACATAATTATTACCACAGTGCCAAACAAAACTAACTCTCCGTTATAGATACGGTACGATGCGATGACACGCAAACCAACGTGTCACCTCACTATTCCACGAGTTCACAAACAGCGCCAGTGTTGTGCCACTATCCGAAATCCCGAATCGAAAACACGGCTGAGGATTTTTGTCCCAAGATCGAAGGTTTTTTGAAAGCTACAGCTAGTTTTGCCAACTACAGCGTTAAAACATTACTATAAGCCTGTTATCCCCGAAAGGTTAGCTAGAGTTGTACGTAGGGATTTTTAGTACACCCACTTTTCGCCAGTTGTGTTATAAGTCCCGTGTATTCGGGGCGAGCCAATTGTCATCAACCGGGCACACGACTCCGTCGCTGCTACTGAGAGACTCCTGATGGTAGAACCCAATTACACTTTTACCGACCCAGGGAATCGAAACCAGCGTCCGTAACACGACGCTTGAAACATTATTGTTCCATTCCTATTCCAGAGTGGGAAAGAGATGGATCTAGACGACCTGTATAGCTCCGTCTCTTTTTCACTCTGGAATAGGAATGGAACAATTATGGTTAAAGACGTCATGGTACGGACGCAGGACCTCACGCATTGCAGTCACGCTTGCAACCACTCTCGACCAACGAGCCAGTTAAACAGAGGGAGCGTTACAACAGTAGATATTATATTGCCTATCCCCTCTTGTTGTTGTTCACAAATAATCCCAACAAACCTTGTCAATAAAGGCACCTACGTTGGTCAATAAAATAAAGTAGGCTCAAAGATGTTTCTTGTCTACCTTCCCTAAATTTTAAATTAATTAATTCAAAACTAACTTCACTGTAACGCTAATTGAAAAAAAAAACAGTGACAATCGAGATTCTAGACGAAGCTTATTTTTGGTACCTTAAATTATTTAAAGTTTAAAAAAAAAAAAAATTATGATAGTTTCTAATGAACCGTCTTCACTGAGAGGTCGCATAGCACTGCCAGTGCTCTATGACCGAGAACCTCACCTACCTGGTACTTGCAGTCCTAAATAAAACAATACCAGCTAAAAAAACCGAAAACCAATGAGAATAAAACTACCACCACGATTTTGACAGTGATGCAAACTCCCCGGGACTGTAACCGCTGTATTCTAGAAAGGATGGCAACCCGCTTGATAGAGCAGCAAAAAAAAATTCTTTTTTATATTAATTCGATTTTGTTGTTGTGATGATAAACAAATTAAAAAGGTTGTATTATCAATTCGGCACCATGCGGCCATGGAGGTAGAAGTAAATAGGTTTTGTGATGATTAAAGAATACAGGTGCGGGGGCAGGTACGCGCGGGTAGATGTGTCACTGGGAGCTGTCACTCGAACCGGGCGGACGTGCACCCGTTTCTTAAAGACACCAAACTATTGTTTTATTAAACCATCTGTGCTTACCCCTGTGACGAGTGGACGTCACAAGTGGCGACGAGTTTGTGGGTTAGTACACCAATAAGTATACAAAAACCAATACAAGAAAAGGAGTGAACCAACGGAAATGTTATCCCTTACTTGACCATAGATTACAAAGTAGTATAAAGATGTTTTGACGGATCCAATTTCTGTCATACATGTCGGATTAAACAAAATAAAGAAAAGCTCGTTGTGGTTGTATCAGACTTTATATAATTACTGCAACGTAAACAAAGTATAAAGTAAAAGTGGGTTATTATTTTTCATACCTACATAATATTCTAGGCAAGTGGTGATTTGTCATTTTATTCAAATTCGGTATTGAATTTTATTAGTGGAGCACGTACTGCATCGAGCGATGTGAAATCACTCTTAATGAGTCGAGTAGTAAGTCTATTTTAGACTGGTACTAAAAACGCCAAAGTAGTAAACTGCACAATGCAGTTGGTACTAACAAAATAAAATAAAAAGTTTTAAATGGCGTAAGTGGAAAAGGTGTTTCCATCACAAGTAGTAAGTCGAATGATCGGCTGGTACTAATGAAAAAAAAAAACAAGTTTCTATGAGTAGTAAACTGACGCGTCTCGTTGTCGGTTGGTACTAACAATAACAAATTGTTGTAGATCGCCCCAAAATGTCCCATATACCACCCTTGGATGCTTTTGACTGCGAAGGCGATCCAGCGTCCGTGGGATTGCGATGGGAAAAATGGAAGAGGGGGTTCGAATTGTTTTTAATTGCATTAAATATATCGGACCCCGAGAAAAAAAAGGCCACACTACTACATGTGGGTGGTTTGACACTTCAGGAGATATACTATAATATCCCTGATGAAGTGATAGACGTAGCAGTGGGAATTAATGTAGATGTCTACAAGTCAGCTCTTAAGAAACTTGACGACTACTTTTTACCTCGTCAGAGTAAAATATACGAAAGACATTTGTTCAGACTTTTAAAACAAGAACAAGGTGAAAAATTCGAAAAGTTTCTAGTACGGCTTCGTCACCAAAGTAGAAAATGCAAGTTCTCTTGCGAAGAAGACAACTTAATTGATCAAATTGTCGAAAAATGTTGTTCCAAAGATCTCAGAAAAAAAGTTCTCACTTTAGGTGACTCGGTTAGTCTCGTTAAAATTATTTCAGAAGCAAATGCTTTAGAAGCAGTAGAGAGACAACTCAACGATTATGGTCAGGACCCACAGGCTTCTAGTATCAATAAAATAGACACAAAACAGCAAGCCTCTGAAAACATAGGATGTGTAAGGTGTGGTAGTGTGAGTCATAATGGAGACAGTAACCATTGCCCCGCAAAACTAAAACAATGTCTAAAATGTGGTTTCATCGGACACTTTAGAAATCAATGCAAAACTCGAGCGTCTAAAAGGAAAAATCCTAACACACACAAGTTTCCTAACAAAAAGCCTAACTTGACAAAGAAAGACAGCGATAAGCCAAACGTCAAGGTGAATCCAATCAAAACTAATATTGACTATATTTTTCACTTTGATGATGACACGACGCTAAGCTGTCATATTGGAGGTATCAAAGTTGATTTGATTATTGATTCTGGCAGCAAGTGTAACATTTTAAGCGAAACAACTTGGGATTATCTTAAAAAATGCGGAATTACTGTCAGTAATCAAATTGCCAACCCAGATAAAACATTTGTTGCTTATGGCAGCAGCACACCGTTGACAGTAATTGGAGCATTTAATGCAGATATTCAAGTAGCCGACAAACAGCAGACTGGAACATTCTATGTCGTTAAGAATGGTACTCGAGATCTTTTAGGAAAGGACACCGCTATCTCCATGCAAGTACTCAAACTCGGTGTAGGAGTCAATTCGGTAAGCGATCCAAGTTTTCCTAAAATTAAAGACGTGCAACTTGAGATTTCAATAGACAAAACAATCAAACCGGTAGCCCAGCCATGTCGACGAGTACCTATTCCCCTGGAAGAAAAGATTAACAAAAAGATTGACCAATTGGTCAAATTAGATATAATAGAACCTATTACTAAGCCCTCGGGATGGGTCTCACCAATAGTGCCCGTCCTCAAACCGGACGGAGATGTAAGAGTGTGCATAGACATGCGATGCGCCAACAAGGCTATCGTGAGAGAAAACCATCCATTGCCGACAATGGATCAGCTACTAACAAAATTTAATAAAGCAAGGGTCTTTTCCAAGCTCGACATTAAAGACGCATTTCACCAAGTCGAAATCAGCGAGGACTCAAGAGATATTACAACTTTTATAACGAGTCAAGGTTTGTACCGATATAAGCGGCTCATGTTTGGCATATCGTGTGCGCCAGAACATTTTCAAAAAATTGTAGAGAGAATACTTCTTCCCTGTGATGGCGTCGTCAACTTTATTGATGACATTGTCGTATATGGCAAGGATGCCGCAGAACACAATGCTAGGCTCAAACATGTCCTGGATAGATTGAAAGAAAAAAACATTCTACTAAATCAGGAAAAATGTGTATTTAATGTCAAGAGCATAAAATTTTTGGGACATGAATTATCGTGTGAAGGAGTTAAACCCCTTGACAAATACGTTAAGGTTGTAGATAGTTTTAGGGAGCCAAAAACTGTAGAAGAAATACAAAGTTTCTTAGGACTAATAAACTATGTCAACAAATGGATCCCGGATATGGCGACTAAATCGGAACCCCTAAGGAGGCTTTTAACGCTAAAATTAGGAAAAAATGCCGATATTAGTCAACATTGGGGTCCTGAACAAATAGAATCGTTCCTTGTGTTAAAAAACTCCTTGAGTAATATCCATACACTTGGATATTATGATCCAAAAGATAAAACCACAGTAATGGCAGATGCTAGTCCGGTTGGTTTAGGAGCGGTGCTCATTCAGTCTGATAGTAACGGACCACGGGTGATTGCTTATGGCAATAAGAGCCTTACAGACGTTGAAAAACGTTATTGTCAGACTGAAAAAGAAGCTCTCGCTCTGGTTTGGGCTGTAGAGCACTTTAGAATGTACTTATACGGAAAAGAAACTTTTGATTTGGTGACTGATCACAAACCGCTGGAAGTTATATTTGGTAATAGATCAAAATCGTGTGCCAGGATCGAGCGCTGGGTGTTGCGACTCCAGGCATACAATTTCAAGGTAGTTTACAAACCTGGAAAAACAAACATCGCTGATTGTCTATCGCGGTTATGTACAACAAATAAAATCCAGCCGTTTGATGATGAGCAGCACATTCACCAAATCATTCAGTATGCAAGGCCTTGTGCAATAGGGATGGATGTTATTACGGAGGAGTCATTACAAGATAAAGAAATACAACTTGTAATAGAAGCCTTGCAATCTGATGTTTGGGATCCTAGGATTAACATATATAGGATTTTTCAAACAGAGCTATGGACTCATGATAACCTTTTGTTGAGGGGAAATAAGATCGTCATTCCACTTAAATTACGCCAACAAGTTTTGGATGCAGCTCACGAAGGGCATCCTGGCATTGGAGCGATGAAAGGACGGCTGCGTACCAAAGTATGGTGGCCCAAAATAGATTCTGATGCTGAAAAAAAGGTAAAAAGCTGCAAAGGGTGTACTTTGGTATCTACTCCAAATCGCCCAATGCCACTGACCCGTCGAGAGTTACCAACCGAAGCTTGGATAGATGTTGCGATTGATTTTTTGGGTCCACTTCCTAGTGGCCATTATTTGTTTGTCATAGTAGATTTGTAAGGAATGCAGGCCGCAGGGTTGAAATAACAACACACTTGATGAGCGATTATTTAAAACTCTATATTAACAACACTCCAAACTATATTTACATCAATTAACACTTATACTAACACGGAAAACACAATTTGAAGCTACTAATTTAACATAAACACAATACAGAGAAAAACTTTAGGCACACAAATACAATAACTATACGACAAACGAGATACAGAGTAAGCGCGATGCTTATCAGAGGAATTTTGGATGAAGACTGCTCGTTAATACTCTGGGCCGCCATATTTATACTTGCGTACAAAAGCACAAGTGCTGGTGGGGCTATGGCGGACTCCCACCTATTATCCAATCACCTGTGCGAGAGAGCGTAAACAAGGTCATAAAACCTCTCCCCGCGACACCCCGCCTCTTACCCCTGTGTCCTAATTTCTAATGGACTCGCCCAACGAACCCGGATCTATAATACAATGGGGCCTTTTAGCCAATCAGGCGGTTTGTTATGATTGCCTTGTGGGACTTTATCATATTAACTTTTCTTATGTGGCTCTACATTTTGCAAGTAAATAGCTGTTTTTACTTGTTTCCACATTATATGTTACTGTTATTATTTACAATTATGTTGCCCTAGGTCTTAGTGTACCTATTAATAACATTTAAGCCTATGTTAGGGTCTTATTCTAGGAGCTATTAACAAAAAGGTGTATATTTTCTATATACTAATAGCTTGGTGTATAAAAATTACTTAGTTATTCTACTGTGGTCTTAACAGATCGACCGATCATAAATTTACATAATATACTGTTTCCTTATCATGATATAAACTAGATTTGAGATAGCTGTACTCCCTTACATTTCCACCCCCTGTAGAAGGGTTCAACCGACTACACTTCCGTCAGTAGGGAGTACAACTATCTTTACCACTGGCCGACGTAGAACTCCATGCTTTGTTCTTACGTCGACTACTCTTATTATAGAGTCCGCACCAGGATAAACACTTTTAATGACCCCTTTGGTCCACTGGTTTCGTGGTTTACTTGAATCCGTCACTACAACCACGTCACCCACTTTCACATTTGGAACGTCACTTGTCCACTTGTTGCGACGTTGCAGCGTCGGCAGGTACTCGCGCAGCCAACGCCTCCAAAAGAGGTCGGCCAGCGCGTTCACCCGTCGCCACATGCGGCGGGAGTCCAGGTCGGCGGCATGCCGACGTGTGCACGGCGCATCTCCCGCGGCAGTGCCCAGCAGGAGATGGTTGGGGGTCAGCACCACTGAATGCTCGACGTCACTGCTCACGTATGTGAGAGGGCGGCTGTTGACTATAAGTTCGGCCTCGGCGAGGAGGGTGTAAAGGACCTCCTCGCGGGGGGCACGCTCTCGAAGCGTCGCCTTGAGCGCATTTTTTATAGAGCGCACTAGTCTTTCCCAGCACCCGCCCATGTGTGGGGATGCCGGGGGGTTGAAATGCCAGGCAATTCCGCGGCCTGACACCTCGCTGCTCAGCTTCTCTGCTTGTGCCAGGCGCAAGAGGCGCAACTCAGCCTCGTGCAGGTCATCCGCCGACACCACCGTTGTAAGACGTCGCTTGCGGCATCTGTCTAGAAACACTAATACACGCGCCATGACGTGTAATGCGCGCGTCCAAGTGGGTAGTCGCTCGTAGTGCAGCAGTGGTTCTGTCTGTGCCACAACTGTGTGCACCCGCTGCACTCTTTCCAAGTCCTGCTCCGCCACCACGTCGAGGTCGGTGTCAGCCGGCCACTGCTCCTGTGGACAGCGAAGAAAAGGGGGACCCGACAACCACTCATTACTATTATTGGGCCAGTCCAATCTGGTGGCCTTGTCAGCGGGGTTCATCGCCGACGGAACCCAGCGCCAGTTAGCCCTCTCTGACCTCCTGTCTATTTCGGCTAATCGATGTGACACGAACCTTTGGAATTCTAACGCGTCCGAGTTAATCCATTTTAGGACGGTTTTACTGTCCGTCCACAAATGCACGCTATTTACTTTCGTACCCAAATCTCTTATGATTGTGTCCGCTATTCTACAGGCTAAAACAGCAGCTTGTAATTCTAGCCTAGGGACTGAGGTAACCTTTTGTGGCGCTACTCTCGCCTTACCTAACACTATAGCGACGTCCCTATTTCCCTCTACGTTATGACCCGCTAAATAAGCTACTGCCGCGTAAGCGGATTCGCTCGCGTCACCGAACACGTGTAATTCAAGGTGTTCTAATTTTAGGCCGTACCACCTAGGTATAGTTATTTGGTTAAGGTGGTAAAGGTTGTGCAACCATTCGAACCACATTTTGGCCTCCGCATCTTTTAATTTTTCATCCCATTGTATACCCGTGTGCCATATCCTTTTCATGAGGATGCGCGATTGTATGACACACGGATACAAAAAACCTAACGGGTCAAAGATTGACATAATAAATCTTAAAAACTCTCTTTTCGTCGGAACAACAAGACCCTCTATTATGGGTTTAGGTAATCTCTTGAATGATAGGTCAAAGGCCAGCTCGTCTTTGTTTGGTGACCAAATCATTCCTAGGGTGCGTTCCGTAGCACTTTCGCCCTTGTCTAAAGACACTCGGTCAGGCATCTCAGCACTTAGTTTGTCGCGCAGCTCTGGAGAGTTCGTGACCCACCCCCGTATATTAAACCCGCCTTTGGCGTGGACGTGGGTCACATCCTCTATTAAACTGTTGGCCTGCGCGGCAGACCAAGTACTGTCTAGGTAGTCGTCCATATAGTGTTTTGTGTGTATGGCGGCTACCGCTTCGGGGTACATATCTACATATCTACTCGAATTCTTGTTGAGAATATAAATTGCCGATGTTGGCGATGACACGGCCCCGAAAATCATAGAATTCATGACGTAAACTTCAGGTTCTTTGTTGGCATCAGACGACCACAAAAACAATTGAGCCCCTCTATCTTGTTCTCTTATAAATACGCGTAGGAACATATCCGCTATGTCCCCAGTGAACGCGACAGGCCCTAATCTAAATTTAAACAACACGCCTAGCAGGGAGTTGAGTAAATGAGGCCCGGTCAACAAGTTGTCATTCAACGAGGTTCCGTTGTAGCTAGCTGCGGCGTCAAATACTAATCTCAACTTTCCCGGCTTGTTTGGATTCGTTACCCCGAAGTGGGGTAAATACCACACCGAATTAGATTTGACACCGCCTTCTACCTTGCTTGCGTACCCCTCAGTTATCAACCTATCTATTTGTGCTGTATAGGCTGAGGCGTACACAGCGTCTTTACTCAATCGACGCTCAATCCCCGCTAGACGTTGACGCGCATATTTATAATTGTTGGGCAACTGAGGGTCGTCCCGACGCCATAATAACCCTACCTCCCACGAGCCGCTCTCTGTCTGACGGCTAGTGGAGTCTAGAATAGCTTTAGCTCTCTCTACGTCTTTATGCTTTCTAGGCACTTCTACTATTCCTATAGCTTCTAGCTCAAACTGTTTTTTAACCAATTCGTGTAGAACATTAGATGGCTCTATTACACAATTTAATGAGTGCTCGCTAGTGTCTCTATAGCTACCTACAGGTCCGTGCACAACCCACCCTAAACTGGTCAAAGAGGCAACTGGCTTACCGGATTTCCCTCGGCGAGTCTCCTGGCTGGTCAGCAGCTCCCAGTTGTCCTGACCCAGCAACAGTAGTGGTCTGGCTCCTCGCATTTCCTCACAACCCAAGTCGCGAAGGTGGGCGTGGTCTTGTATTACTGTGGCAGGCACTGTTTGCGCGGGTAAGTCCAGGCTTTTTAATGTACGACACTTCACTTTATGTGTTTGCCCGTTTGGTCCACGCACTGACACACTGATTACTTTCGACGTTTCATCGACAATCTCTTGACCGCGCGCACTATGCAATGTTATAGGTACCGTTTTTCCACTGGCGTTTTCAGCTATCGAGTCATCTATCAGTGATACGGTTGCCCCGTCATCTAGTAGGGCATAACAATGGTTTTCTCTGCCGTTCACTGTCACACACACTGGCATTATCTTCAGTAGCGCCTTGCCTGTGTAATCACTGACATTTGTGACGCTCTCACCCTTCCTGTCGGCATGTAACAATGTGTGGTGTGCGTAATTACAAGACGTGCACTTACTTGCTCGACAGAAATTCTTGCCATGTTTCTTTATCATGCACTTAAAACATAATCTATTTTTCTTTACGTGTTGCCATCTCTCTTCGACGCTCAACCCAGTAAATTTCTCACACTTGGGTAACTTGTGATTCTCCCCACATAGCGTGCATGGCTCTTCAGCCTCTTTCGCTGGCTGCTCATTGTTGGAATTGACGTGCAAGTACTGGATGTTCTTAGTAGGCCTCGCTGTCTGTACATTAGACCTATTCTTAGCGGCGCCTGTTGACGGTGTAGTCATTTCAATTTGCAAATAATAGGACGTAGCTCGGGCTAGATGACTTAGAAATTCTGCGAGTATTTCTAGGCTTGGTGCCACTCGCACATCTATGCCCTGGGTTGCTGCCATGCCCATCGCAAAATCACCGTATTGAGCACGTTGTACAGAGGTAAGTTTATTAAGTATTTCACTTACCAGCTGTGGATTATTCAGATATCCGTTCGCTTTCACGCTTTTCAGCAGTGATACACAATTCCTCACTGTCGTCGAGAACTTTCTGAGCTCACGGCCACTCTCAGTTACCTTAGGCAACGCACGCACTTTTTTAAGGGCACACTCGAGCACTAGATTTGGGTGCCCGAACTCTTCATCGAGCGTCTTCATTATTTCAGCAGGATTTGTAGAGGTACGCAATAAATCCTCCACTGCTAGCTTTGCGTCTCCTTGCAACGACGTTTTCAGGCGCGCTAGGTTCTCATGCGGCTTGAATTCGTACATCACCGTCGTGTCGTGGTACATATTTTTGTATGATAGCCACTCAGCTGGGTCGCCTCTAAAAAATGGCAACTCATAGGCCTGTCTTGGCACCGGTCGCGGACGCGCTAAGCTAGTTATAGCGTCGGCCAGCTGGTCTATCTTCCTGTCACGTGACCTGCTCCTGTCTGCGTCTTCGGCGAACGTGTTTCCCCACTCAGGCACTTCTCTAGCCTGCTCTCTCGATCGCGGGGCACTGACCGTGGCCTGGGGAGTGTCGTTCCCTAGGTACGGATGTTCGCGAAACTGTACTGACGCGGGCGCACACTGAGGGAGCGCAGGTATACGGTCGGACTTTGGCGCGGGCGCTGAGACCTCACGGGAGGGCGCTGTCACCTCACGGGAGGGCGCGGGCACTCGACGCGGCGATGGGTCGCGACACGCTGCGGGCGTGTTTATCTCTCTTACTACGGGAGTCATCTCCGAGACCCATTCCTCTACTCGTCGCGTCGTCCCCTCTTCGTCTGAGTCTTCTTCCACTGCGGCGTCTATCTCTGCGAGATCAGCTTCTAGCTTCTTCTTCACCAATTGCTCCTTCATGCGCACTATTTCCCTCTCAGCCTCGTATTCTACCCTCCTCCGAAGGTGATCGGCACTTCTGTGGCCGCTCCTCGAGGAGACGTGGCTTGTATCGGATCTCGCCCTGTGGGTTCTCTCCGATCTCGCAGGCGGAGTCATTCCTCTGTAGTCGATGACACGACCACCGGGACCCGCCAACGGGATCACAGGAACGGGAAACGATGTCGACGTATGTGCGACAGAAGGCGAGCCTGGTGGCCTTTCTGATGGCACACCTGAGTCAGCTTCTAGCTCTCGCCGCCTGTTCATATCTGCCTCTAGCTTGCGCAACTTACTCCTTGTCGTGATGGTGCTTTTCTCGCTCATCTTGCGTGCTCAGCAGATCCGGCTCGAAGGACCAAAAATTGTAAGGAATGCAGGCCGCAGGGTTGAAATAACAACACACTTGATGAGCGATTATTTAAAACTCTATATTAACAACACTCCAAACTATATTTACATCAATTAACACTTATACTAACACGGAAAACACAATTTGAAGCTACTAATTTAACATAAACACAATACAGAGAAAAACTTTAGGCACACAAATACAATAACTATACGACAAACGAGATACAGAGTAAGCGCGATGCTTATCAGAGGAATTTTGGATGAAGACTGCTCGTTAATACTCTGGGCCGCCATATTTATACTTGCGTACAAAAGCACAAGTGCTGGTGGGGCTATGGCGGACTCCCACCTATTATCCAATCACCTGTGCGAGAGAGCGTAAACAAGGTCATAAAACCTCTCCCCGCGACACCCCGCCTCTTACCCCTGTGTCCTAATTTCTAATGGACTCGCCCAACGAACCCGGATCTATAATACAATGGGGCCTTTTAGCCAATCAGGCGGTTTGTTATGATTGCCTTGTGGGACTTTATCATATTAACTTTTCTTATGTGGCTCTACATTTTGCAAGTAAATAGCTGTTTTTACTTGTTTCCACATTATATGTTACTGTTATTATTTACAATTATGTTGCCCTAGGTCTTAGTGTACCTATTAATAACATTTAAGCCTATGTTAGGGTCTTATTCTAGGAGCTATTAACAAAAAGGTGTATATTTTCTATATACTAATAGCTTGGTGTATAAAAATTACTTAGTTATTCTACTGTGGTCTTAACAGATCGACCGATCATAAATTTACATAATATACTGTTTCCTTATCATGATATAAACTAGATTTGAGATAGCTGTACTCCCTTACAAGATTATTATAGTAGATATAAAGAAGTGAAGCCAATGAAGATCATAACATCTACAGAAACAATAAAAGTACTTAAAGAAATATTTTCACGGTTAGGTTTTCCCCACAACATAACTGCTGATAATGGGAAACAATTCACGAGCGATGAATTTAAAACGTATTGTCGCGAATCAAATATCAAGATTAATTTTACTACACCCTACTCGCCTCAACAAAATGGCGAAGTCGAGCGCCAAAATCGCGATATTCTCAAGAGGTTACGGATAAGCCAAGGTCAAAAATCAGACTGGTATGATGATTTGCTACAATATCTAATTATGTACAATAGTACGCCACACTCGACTACCGGAAAAACACCGTCCGAATTATTTTATAATAGGCAGTTTAGGGATAAGATACCATCAATTACTGATATTGACCAACCATGTATTTCAGAGTTCAGAGATAGGGACAGAATAATGAAAGAAAAAGGAAAGGATTATGCGGACAGGAAACGGAAAGCGGAGAGCACAGAAATAGATATCGGCGAGAAAGTATATACAAAAAACTTAATCAAAGAAAACAAATTGACACCAAATTTTAACCCCACACCACATACGGTTGTAAATTCTAGAGGTTCTGAATATTACATAAAGAATGATAATACCGGACAAGAGTTGAGGAGGAATATAGTCCATCTTAAAAGAGTAGAAGGTAAATGGCAAGTGTGTGGAGAAAACTCACCAGATTCTGATGATACCAGCGATTGCGAGTCAGACAACGAATAGTATTATTATTTATTAATTCTGTTTGTAAACTTGTAATTGTAATTAACAATGTATAATCTTCTTTTGTTTGAAACCTGTTTAAACTATTTCATTAGCGTTAAGTTGAAAGTTAACTAATTAATTTATATTAAAAAAAATCATACTTACGTTAGCGTATAGTACTTAAATTAATAAGTCTAATTCCAATTGAGTTTTATATGAGTTTAAGTTCTGAGTTTTCACTTATATATATGAATATGAAATTTGAAATATTTATATTTGTAAAAAAGGAAGAGGTGTGATGATAAACAAATTAAAAAGGTTGTATTATCAATTCGGCACCATGCGGCCATGGAGGTAGAAGTAAATAGGTTTTGTGATGATTAAAGAATACAGGTGCGGGGGCAGGTACGCGCGGGTAGATGTGTCACTGGGAGCTGTCACTCGAACCGGGCGGACGTGCACCCGTTTCTTAAAGACACCAAACTATTGTTTTATTAAACCATCTGTGCTTACCCCTGTGACGAGTGGACGTCACAGTTGTCACGAAATAGTTGCGCAATTATCGCGTTTCTGCTTAGATCTTTTTAAGTGGGGTACGGCCGGTGTTCTGTATGGTGTCGGACGTAAAGAATAGCACCATCCCATGTCTTCCCGTGGGTGTCGTAAGAGGCGACTAAGGGACTTGTCAGAGAATGGGCAGCAGCGTTCTCTGTACTTTTGTAACAACCGTACTGCGATCGCCAACCTGCCTGCCAAGCGTGGCGATTATGGCAAAATCCCCCCTTCTTGGGGGAGGCCTATGTCCAGCAGTGGACGTCATTCGGCTGAAATGATGATGATGATGATGACGGCCCTGTCAGGAAACTTTTTTGGCCTGTACCTCGTGGCTAAATGTTAACAGATGCTCGGATTAATCTTTAGGTTAAGTTAGGTAAGCCGCACTTGACTTGGTTGGTCTGTGGATGGGTGACCACTCAAAAACTACCGAATTTCTTACGTGACTAGGAAAGCGCCTTAAGCCGTTGGCGCTGATGGCTATCATTTGTAGATCTTTGACATTCGTTACAGGTTGTCAGTGGCCCGAAAGTCTGACAAGCAGTCTTACCATAGGGTATTGTATTACCTAATAGTTCCTGGGTTATGGAGGTCAGATAGGCAGTCGTTCTATGTAAGTTACGGTATTTATCTGCATCCGGTTAGACTGGCAGCCGACCCCAACATGAATGGGAAAAGGCTAGGCAGGATGACCACCCGTTCCACAGGTGAACATAGCTCTACCTCAAATCTTTTCAAGAGCTCTCGTCCCGCGCCACCTCGAACAAATAAATCCTCGCGATGTGTCGTACGTTTTCCTATCATGGACAAAATAGACGACTAAATTAATACCTAATTAAAAATGTTGTGTTAAGCAGTGATAGCCTAGTGGTAACGTGTGACCGTTCGACACTGCTAAGTCAAATGGTTTAGGCGCAGAATGCCTAATTCTCAAAATGGCAACTGAGTCGCAAAAGGACTAGTTCTCAAAATGGCCAATTCTCTAAAAGCCTAATTCTCAAAATGGCCAATTCTCTAAAAGCCTAATTCTCAGAATGGCCAATTCTCTAAAAGCCTAATTCTCTGATTGGCCAATTCTCTAAATGGCTAATTATCAAAATGGCATATTATCTATAAATGGTAGTAATCTTATAAATGAAAGATTTGTAATATAATTATGATTTATAATATTATTATATATTATAATATATGTATTTCTTTAATCAGTGAGTTGAAATTGTAAGATTTTATAAAGCATAAGAAAAAAAAATGCAAAAAAAAATATAACGGACTTCATAAAATCCTAAAAGCACTAAAAAGTTAAAAATAAAACTTAAACCTACCTATATTAATAAACCTAACCTAACTTAACCTATAATAAAATTAAACATTTTTTTGGAGTCGGTGCCAAGCCAAGCAATACAATTTGAATTAATTAATGAATTATCTGGCCTAGTCTGTATATAGTCATTTAGGAACCGTACGTGGGACACTCAGAAAGTTTTGCGAAACTAAAAAAAATTGTTCTATACGTACATATATTTTTATTAAATCTTTTCAAAGTACTTTCCACCAGCCTCTATACAAAGATTCATGCGCCTAAACCAGTTTTCAAAACACTTTTTCCAGTCCGCCGCAGACACCTCGTTTACAGCCTGCTCGAACCCAGCCAGCGCATCTTCCGGCGACGAAAATTGTATCCCTTTGAGCTGATTTTTTATTTTTGGGAATAAAAAGAAGTCACACGGTGCTAGATCAGGGCTGTAAGGAGGGTGACCCAGGAGTTTGACTGGCGTGCTGTCCAGGAAGTCCCTCGTTTTGAGTGCGGTGTGCGCAGGTGCATTGTCGTGGTGGAGCAGTAGCCCGCGGAGCCCTGTGTTTGGTCGCTTGTTGCTTATAACAGAGAAAACTTCTGGCAAACATTTGGAAGTATACCATTCGGCATTAATGCTTCTTTGATCCCGTAAGGGAATTGATACCAAGTGGCCAGTCAAATTAAAAAAGCTAGCGATCAAAATCTTACCCCCGCTTCTAGATCGCTTCACTTTGGTAGGCGTTGGCTCATTTTGAAACACCCAAACAGTCGACTGGCGCTTGGTTTCTGGGTCGTATTGATAAATCCAGGACTCATCACCTGTAACGATGTCGTAAACACGCCGAGACGAGCCTGCTTCAAATTTGTTAAGCATATCACGGCACCATTCCACCCGGGCCTGCTTCTGAGCATCGGTGAGGTTGTGCGGCACCCAGCGTGATACTATCCTCCTCACGCGAAGATGGCTGTGTAGAATCTCGTGAACGCTTCCCGATCCAATCTTCAATATGTGTTGAATCTCCTGATATGTAATTCGCCTATTGTCTTGGATTAAATTTTTCACTGCTAGCACGTTTTCTTCGGTAACAGCCGTCAAAGGGCGACCGCTTCTTTCGTCATCCCCCAAAGTTGGTCGACCGCGCTTGAATTCGTTATACCAACGATACACGGTTGCCTTGGAAGGGCCTTCATCCATGAATGCCATTTGAAGTCTATCGTACGATTCATCCGGTTTCAGGCGACACTTGAAATCGTATAAAATCATAGCTCTAAAATGTTCCCGGCGCAGATCCATATTTCAGTGAGACACAATACTTTGAATTAACTCGCAAAAAATGTGGAGGGAAATTTTGAAATTGGAACTTACTTATTTTTACTTATAAATAATCATATTTTCGAAAAACATAATAACTGGCCAGTCTCCCATATATAAAAACTTTTTTTCGCAATACTTTCTGAGGGGCCTGGTATATAGCAAAAAAAAAAATTGTTATTTTTAGTGACATATTTTTTTTTCATCTAACAATATAAAATATGGGTAGGCCTGGTAAAGATGCTTCTCGTATGAGAAAACGGCGTCGAACTGAAACTGAGAATGAAAAAGGAAAACGATTAAAATAAATTAGGCAAAGATATGCTCAATGCATTTCGAATGAGAACCCTGACCAGCGCAAAAACAGACTGTCAAAGCAGAGGACGTTTTACGTAGGTTGAATAAGGAAAGTCAAGAAGTTAGTGGTACACCTGGAAAGTGCATACCGTTACAATTCCAACAAGCCCAAACACAGCTAAGGTACATTGTCTTATTATGGAGTTCCGGTGCCTGTCTCTTGGATTCATCATCAGATCTGATAGTAAAATGGTTCTTATTGAACGCAAATGCTTCACTTGTTGTAGAAAATACCAAAATCACTGTACGTTTTCCAATAAAATTTGAAGAGTTCTCTCGATTTCGCCAAGATTCCATCATCAGATTCCAACTTTGTGACTAAGGGACCTATTGGAAAGCATTGGCTTTGGAATAAAAATATAATTTTTCAAATCAGTTCGTAAGTAACGGAGTTATGCGCGAACAAAAAACGCAATGTAAACGAAAAGATCGTTAATGTAGATAAATTTTTGTTGATTTTTCAAAAACCGCTTGTCCGATTTCCACAAAATTTTCATGGGACCATTTGGAAAGTATACCCTTTCCAACAAAACAAGAATTTTTCTAATCGGTTTGGCAAACGTCGGAGTTATGCGCGAACAAACCTACTCCTTTTTTAGAAGTCGGTTAAAAATACTAAGTGTTGGTTCGGACAAAATCAAGCCAATTTTAAGTGATACTTTTGTTTAATCTCAGAATTAAAGAAATTAAGACTTATCAAAACCAGTATTTTATCATTGTTTCCATCTTCTGCTACTAAAAAATGTCTGCTTAAAGCTTCCGGTATAGATACCTGCTCCCCAACTCTTGAAAAACCAGTCGATCACTATTTAAATATTTTTTTCTCGCTCGATACAAAGTGTCTTTTTTACTTTCAAAAAATTGTAAGTAATATTTGAGACTTATGCCGTTTGTTAGAAACTAAGTTCAAATTATCGAATCTATTATTAATATGCCATTTTGATAATTAGCCATTAAGAGAATTGGCCATTCAGAGAATTTGGCTTTTAGAGAATTGGCCATTCTGAGAATTAGGCTTTTAGAGAATTGGCCATTTTGAGAATTAGGCTTTTAGAGAATTGGCCATTTTGAGAACTAGTCCTTTTGCGACTCAGTTGCCATTTTGAGAATTAGGCATTCTGCGCCTAAACCAGTCAAATGTGTCTAGTTCGTACCCAAAAACAACGCACCTCTGACTTTTCGGATTCATGTTAATACTAATAATACCTAATCATTTAATAACAGATCATACAATCCAATTGGTTAGTAGGTAATACAAATACAACTTAAACACTACAGTAAGTAATAAATAATTATAAATTGATTGAAATTTTGGTAATAAGTACTTATTAACAATGTCAAAATAATCAATATTAAAAATGTCAAAATCATAAAAACAACAATGTCAAAATCACCACTAATTATGTCAACATCATTAATAATAAAGTTCATAATAATCAGGAAAAGAAATAAATACAGGACAATAACAAAAAAAAAGCACGAATTAAAAGACACATTATTTCAAGGCACGAGTTGAAGGAAATACTTGTGTTGTGGTCGAGTGCCTGAGTATTATACCTTCCGCCCTATCAGCCACAGTGGTCAAGAGGCTATTGGAGCTGCCCCGCACCCGCCGCATCAGGGAGGCCACACGCTTTTTTGTATACTTACCATAATGTCAGTTGTGCTGGTCGTCTCTTAGCACGGCTCATTTCGAACTAATTATTTTATCTTTTAATTTTTCTTTTTGTTTTTACTTTTTACTATGGACACTTTTAACGTGCAAGTCTTGCTACATCGTTCTCACATAATGTACCATCTCAACATAAATGATAAAACCAAGTTTTTGTAACAAGATTCTGATTTCAAAGAGTGTCCATGGAGTTTCTTGCCCATTCTTCTCCACTCTACGCTCCAGATCTATGCTTTGGAATGGGCAACTACAGTACTTTCACAGTTATTATGTCTTGTGACTGGGACTGTAGCTTATTTTTTATTGATTTTCGTCCATTCAAAAGTGCCTGTAACTGGACTATTTGAAATAAAAGATTTTGATTTGATTAATCCCTGCTTCGGTGAAAGAACATAACCTACATCGTGAGGAAACCATGCATGCGTGAGAGATATTTTTGGACGGCATGTAAAGCCAAGTCAGGTCCATGGGCGGCATAAAAAAACTCTGACACTAGGTTAGGCACTATCCACACGTAACACGATAAAGAATGTTGTGCTGTTGGAATTTTAACTTTTAGTTGTAAGTTGAGCCTCAAAATCCAACGGGGGTTTTTCATACCAAGTCAATTTCATTGAAAAACTAGCTGTCCCGCGCAACTTCGTGTGCGTCACATTTTCCCCGGTTTACAACATTTTTCATTGCTGCTCCGCTCCTATTGGTCGTAGCGTGATGATATATAGCCTATAGCCTTCAACGTCACCAAGGGCGGATCCAGCTTTGGCGCCAGGAGGGGGTCACATAGTCGTGGTCCAGTCAAGAACTTTAATTTAATTTTGATAATAATAGATACAAGTAAAAAGTAGGTATTTTATTAATGTACGTAAGTAACTGTAGTTAAAAATATTTATTCTTTATTGACTTAACACATAATAACTTGTACATATACACATACATATTGCCATCTTCTCTTGAAGACATCCAGAGAAGCACTATCACGCACGGAATAAGGCAGCCTATTTATATTCCATAACCATGGTGAATGATTTGTCATAACAGCTAGAGGTATGTCGAGGGGTATGACGCAAAACTCAGCAAAAGTGAAGAGGTGGTACGACAAGGGTTTCCAACAAACAAAATAGAAACAGACAAAATACATATACAGGGTGTTTGGTGCATCGTGTGCCAAATTGAAATGGTCTACTGGGGGGGTCATCTGCTATCCTTTCAGACCCCTAAACGGTTCTCATGCCCTCTGGATCTTTTTCATCGACTTTTTATTGTTTTATTTAAAAAATACCCAAATTGTACATTCAAATACAAATTATAAAAAAAAAGTATAAGTCTAAGACTCTACATTTTAATTTAATTTAGATGTGTATTGTATCCCATATCCTCCCGTGGGTGTCGTAAGAGGCGACTAAGGGACTTGCCAGAGAATGGGCAGCAGCGTTCTCCGTGTTTTTGTAACAACCGTACTGCGATCGCCAACCCGCCTGCCAAGCGTGGCGATTATGGCAAAACCCCCCTAAAATGTCAATGTGACGACACTTAGGGGAGGCCTATGTCCAGCAGTGGACGTCTTTTGGGCTGAAATGATGATGATGATGAATGATGTGTATTGTATTCCAGTACTTTAAATTCAAAATTAGTGACATTAACCATCTAGTTTTTTTTTTAATTTACTCGCAAAGTTTCGGACTTCAATTAAAGCTGTCCATGTTACAGCTATTTACATGGCTATAAAAAAAACCAAGAGCGACCGGGATCTTCCAACTCTCTCAAAAACTCTATAGTCTATCCTCTTGCTAGTGATGTGCCACATGCCATAAAAATCTTTTTATAACTTAGTGAATTCGCTAGAATTGTGAATCGAGTCACAAAATATTAAATTCAAAATTATGATTTAAAAAAATATTTATGCTTAAATGATACCTGAAAAACTTATTAAATCTGTTGGGGAGAAGGAGGGTTCAAGAAATAAAAAATATGCATTTTTAACATTTTGTGTGACGATGTGTTCCCCAAATGCGTGGATTGGTCGCGATGGCCCTATTGCATGGCCGGAAAAATAAATGTTAAAAATGCATTTTTTTTATTTGTTGAACCCCCCTTCCCCCCAACAGATTTAATAAGTTTTTCAGGTATCATTTAAGCATAAATATTTTTTTTAAATCATCATTTGGAATTTAATATTTTGTGACTCGATACACAATTCTTAGTCCGGGGAATTTACGCCGAAAATTAGGCTAACTTTGCATTAATTAAAAACAGCGATTTTTTTCATTGAATGTGTAGGGTATGGACAGGAGAGTATATTTAGCTGTATCCCGCGAAAAGTTCACCTCCGCGTATATGTTTTTTTTAAGACAACTCTAATATGTATATAACTTGGTGGAAAAAAATATAAACAGGTATGTTTATTTGGAGTATTTGTAGAAGAGATTGAGTACTACAAGTACGTCAGAAAATTAAACATTTTCGTCCAAGGAACACTCGTTTTTTTTTAAAAATCTTATAATTTGACTTCGTACTTAAGGTGGTCCCGTTGATCATCCCGCCGCCGTTTTTTCAATAGATGGCGCTGTAGTCTTGCATTTGGGTATTATTTATGATTACGCATAACTAAAACATATTTGATGGACAATATTCTATTTGCGTAAACTAGCCTTTTGTCTTGATTTTTCCACATATACAGCTTACTTGTTAACTCTTCTCAAACGGAGATTTTCAAAATTTCCACCAGCCGTCTCAACTTCATATCCTTACACACCATGCACACACACACATGCACACGTAAATGGTTAATTTCTGAACCGCTAGATGGCATTGTCATCAAAAACGTTTAATTAGGAAACATGCAGATATCATATTTATCAATATTTTGTGACAAACATGTTTAAAAAAAAACATACAAGAAGGGCCACTGCAACGTTTTTATTTTAGTTACTATTTTTTTTACAATAATTACCATTCTAAAGTACCTACCTAACTTGAAACGGAATGTCTCTCGTTTGATTGACGTTTTCTCTGTTGGGAACAATAAACATTCAATGTGCGAAAATCTTTTGTATTTTCTCTACTCGAATCTACCGAAAGTTAGCAGACATGGTTGTAGGGACTAAACTTCTAGGTACGGTATGTAAACATCACAGGGAGATTATATTTTATACATCAGCTTCTACACATCAACAAGAGAATCTTATGTTCTGGTTCTGGAATCTCAAATTAGTTGTCATAAATGTGTTGTGTAAGTGTACCATTTGATAAAAGCATTGTGTCCGTTTTCAATGCCGCAATGAAGTTCTGTTCAAACAAAATATGAATGTGGTTATGTTGTGTTTACACAAATTATATAACTATTGTAAGTAATGCTTTTTATTCAAGTAGTATTAGTATTCATTAACCCAAAGTAAAGAGCCTGTCAGGGTTCGAACATACAACCTACAATTCATTAGTCAAGGCCATTTCCACTAGGCTGTCACTGCCCCCCTTTTCAACTAGGTACATAATACAATAAATTGTTTATAAAAACAATCAAAGTCAAATCATATAAGCACTTATAAGGCAAAAAAATACAATTGATACAAACTCAAAGCATTTATTTAAATACCATTTACAGGCAGTTTTGAATTGTCAAAGACTCATGGAGAAGAATGTACGGTCAGTGGGTCGTCTTAGGGGTGCAAGAAACTCCATGGACACTCTTTTTAAAAACAAGTTGTTACAAAATCCTGGTTACATTATTTTTTTTGCTTCTACATGCGAGAACAATGTATAACAATTTAATACCTACAAAGATTAACTAGGTGACCTAGCAGTTAAGAGATGACCAGTCTCGAATAACGGTGGCCATTCTGCTCAAACAGTTGTAAAGAAGCTGTATGATGCAAGTGCAACACACGTGCCAACATTAGCGACCCATACCATGACAAATTCTCAACTGCCATGCTCGTTAGTGTCACCTAAGAAAAAACTAAAACTATTTGCAAAAAAAAACTGTCTTCAAAAAGCAAAAATGTGAAAAATAACTTTAGCTTCAGAAGTCGGTGACATGTTTGTTTTCAGTTTTTTTGCCACCAACTTCTCTGAAACTAAAGTTATTTTTCACTTTTTTGAAGTTGCTTTTTTTCTATTTTTTTTTATCCATATTTAGTTGTAATATCCTAATAAATTATTTGCTATGAATGTAAATACATTGTTAACAATACATAATGATGGTAATATGCTTATCACCATAGATAGGAGTAGGTAGAATGATTTTTGGTACTTGTATCATAAATGCACACAGAAAGAATAACATGGATAAGCCATTTTTCCGGAAAGTAATTCCGGTAATTCCAGACTCAATTAAATATTGTTAATGTTGGTAGTGATATTATTACTACTCAATTCAAAATTTAAAGGAAGGTATCAAAACTAAATTAATTTATTATTTATCTGTTGAATAATAAAAACAATCGAATTCCGATCGAAGCATTAATATTAGTAACCATGGATCAGCTGGTTCGTACCAAGATCAGGGGTTATGACCTGGCCAGCTGATGAGTACTGAGGTCAGGGGTCTAGGTCTCTATCTAGGTCAGCTGATAGGTATATCGGTCGGAGGTCATGACCTGGTCAGCTGAAGGGCTCTGTAGATACCTAATATGGATTGCTTATTTTATTAAATAAGTATGTTTACTTTTCCCCGGGTTATGCAGCGGTCGCTCAAGAGATTCAAGACTTCACGCCGCCGCGCGCCGTGCCGTCGCATGCTTACTTGAAAATTCATCGCAGTTTTTTGTCCGATCAATTATATTCCGCAGCAGCGTAATCAGCCTATAATGTTCCCACTGCTAGGACACAGGCCTGTAATCCACCACGCGGGCCTAGTGCGGGTTTGTCTTATGTCCGAGTGGATACCTAATATAAAAATTTTAAATTAGTTCTACCAACATATTTATTTCTTCTAAATTACTTACCTACCTGTTTTCTTAAATTTTTGAGGTAATAATGGTACTATCGATACTCAATATCACAAAATGTAATCACTGTTTTTATCAAAACAAGTTTGTTTTCTTATTACCTTACTACGTACGTACCTAATAGTACATTACTGCCGCGGTCTATAATGACTACTTTGCTGGTCGCGCTGATTATGACTGACAGCGCAGCGTAGCACAGCGCAGCGTAGCGCAGCTCCAGGCCGACACAGCGCGGTCAGCGTGCAGCACTTGATGGACGAGCTGAGATAATGGCCTCGACCTACGGGGTCGAGGACATTACAGCGGGGACAGCAAGGGCTGCAATGATGGCCAAGCTGAAAGGCCTAGAGCGTAGCTAGGCTAGCTCGAGGCAATCATAGCGTGACCAGCGAAGCAGTCATTGTGGGCCAAGGTTTGTATAGTGCTTTACTCAAAAATGCAAGTACCTAATCCTAATAAAACCAGCAAGTAATTTAAATAAAAAATATATTAATAAACTAGAATTTTAATTAAAATGACAACAGTACAGTTACTAAAATTCAACACCGTCTTTCCGGGTTTGATATCTAAATCAGGCCTCCGTCACTCCATGTACTTGCGCGCTATAAGTGCCTACCGCCCAGCCGAGCGGTCTCGGTCCGCCGGCTTATCAAATTCAGTGCGGTTTTCGCCTCGCAAGCGAAGCGCGCGTACGCCTTTTAATTTTAATAGTGCTGTTCGTTCGTACGCGTATTACGATGCCGTGTGGTGCCTATAATTATGTTTTATCTAGGTTTCTTCCACAGTCAGCACCAATATATAAAACAAAACAAACTTACAAATATAATAAAACAAACTTTAAAAAAGAGTACCGACTTCAAAACACTAAACCGTAAGAAATAATTTTTTCTTTGATGTCGGTGCTTTTTCGATTCGTAATTACCAGCTGCTAGCACTACCATAAAAAAAAAAATATTTCTTACGGCTTAGTGCTTTATTTGAAGTCGGTTCTCTTTTTAGGGTTCCGTAGCCAAATGGCAAAAAACGGAACCCTTATAGATTCGTCATGTCTGTCTGTCTGTCTGTCTGTCTGTCTGTCTGTCTGTCTGTCCGTCCGTATGTCACAGCCACTTTTTTCCGAAACTATAAGAACTATATTGTTGAAACTTGGTAAGTAGATGTATTCTCTGAACCGCATTCAGATTTTCACACAAAAATAGAAAAAAAACCATAAATTTTGGGGTTCCCCATACATAGAACTGAAAACCACAAATTTTTTTTTAATCATTCCCCTACGTGTGGGGTATCTATGGATAGGTCTTCAAAAATGATATTGAGGTTTCTAATATAATTTTTTTCTAAACTGAATAGTTTGCGCTAGAGCGACTTCCAAAGTGGTAAAATGAGTGTCCCCCCCCCTCTAATTTCTAAAGTAAGGGGAGGAAAATTCTGAAAATATTTAGGATTGTAGAACGTAAACAAAACTATCAACGAAAATTGGTTTCAATAAGATATGATGTTTAGTTTTTGAGATATGGGACTTTTTCATCAAACTGCAGCAGTAACTTTGTTTTTCATTAACATACTATGAAAAACCAATTTAGTTTTGCGGTTGAGTGGAAGTTTACCAACTAATACTACTAACTAATGAATGACAGTTCAAAATATTGTTTGGGGCTATGGAACCCTGTGTGCGAGTAAGACTTGCACTTGGCCGGTTTTTTTAAGGCTTTTTTTTTCATTTCTAGTGAACATCTCCGAAGATCATCATCAAACTAAGAAGTATTTTTTTTTTGTATTTTTTTTTTGTTTTTTTTTGTGTTTTTAGTGTTTTTTTATTTTTGTTTTGTCAGAACATATTCACAGTTCTCAATAACATAGATAAAAAGTTATGTTAATTTAATTTTATCGAAGAGGCAGCCCTGCGATTACTGTGGAATCGCGCGGTGCGAAGCAATCACTGCTGTACGCTTGAGCATTTAGGCGCATTTTAGCATACAGTGGTTGTTGACGCGAGGGAGTAGGCAATTATCGTAATAGGTATTGGATGTTTTCTACTGAGTGAAGTATCTGTCCTAATCTGTGTCTAAATCTAAACTAATATAATAAAGAGGAAAGATTTGATTGTTTGTTTGTTTGTTTGCATTGAATAGGCTCCGAAAGTACTGAACCGATTTGAAAAATTCTTTCACTGTTGGGAAGCTACACTATCCGCGGGTGACATAGGCTATATTATATTTTCAAAAAAATTAGGGATCCTTACTAAAACTGCAATTATGTAACCCAAGGTGTATAAAAATTACCTAAAATATTCTTTACATCGCGTGCGCTGCGAAAACTATTGATGATAGAATAAAATAATGTATTACGACTTTGCAGAACACATCATTATTTACAAAAAGTGTCGCGACAGCATATGTCTAACTATTATATTTATGCCACAATAAGTGTTCTTTTATTTAAAAAAATATATTTTAATGCCGCCGTTAGAAAAGGCTCTGTATTTGTATCTTGGTATTAATCCTTATCGAAATAAATTACTTCATATTCAAGACTGTTTCAATACCTTTATAGAACTGTTTGAATTATTCAATTCGAACATTCCATTCGAAAGATATCACGAGTTTAAAAATGTAAGTATTAGAAAAAAGTTGCGTGGTCGCCGCTCACCCTGCTCAGCTCGCTAGGCATCACCTAATACGATGTAGGCGTCACTGGAGTACGGGCCGTTCGGGAGGGGAATATTCAAACTTTGTTTATAATTATTATTTTTTAGTTCATCATCATTCAACATTTCAGCCAAAAGACATCCACTGCAGGACATAGACCTCCCCCAAGTGTCGCCATTGACATAAGTAAGGGGGGTTTTGACATAATCGCCACGCTTGGCAGGCGGGTTGGCGATCGCAGAACAGTTGTTACAAAAGCCCACAGAACCCTGCTGCCCATTCTCTGGCAAGTCCCTTAGTCGCCTCTTACGACACCCACGGGAAGATATGGAATGGTGCTATTCTTTACGTCCGACACCATACAGAACCAAAAAAATTATCTGTGGTGTGAAATTCTGTATGGTGTCCATACAGATTTTCACACCACAGAGACTTTTTTTAGTTACCTGACGCAAATAGAAGGGTTTATTTATGTTTGTGTATTGTTAAATACCCGTGCGAAGCCGGGGCGGGGTGCTAGTTACTAATAGTTTGCGATTTAGTTAGTTTGAGTTGACGGCAAGGTCGACTTTGCTCGAACAAGGTTGTCAAAATAATGACCACAATACATGCATTCTTGAGTAATGTTACTTTTTAGTGTCCACGACGCTGCGACGGTTTGTGACATTTTCGTTGTATTGTAGGTACATATGTAATTATAACAGTAGGTACGCACGACCGCTGATCAAGGTATGAAAAAACCAGTTTATGCACGGCACGGCTTCGCACAGGTATAACACAACAATTTCAAAATTAAATACCTACATAATCATTTCTTGACATTGATTCCTCTCCCGTACGGCGGTACGGCCCGTGCCCGCCAACATCGCTTTATTTATAACTAGCGACCCGCCCCGGCTTCGCGCGGGTGCAATGCAGATACTAAATATACTACAGAATGTCTGTCGACATCACATTGGAAACCTCTAACATTATCTGTGTTTCTCTACTATATTATGCATATATTATACTTATAAACCTTCCTCTTGAATCACTCTATCTATTAAAAAAAAACCGCATCAAAATCCGTTGCGTAGTTTTAAAGATCTAAGCATACATAGGGACAGACAGCGGGAAGCGACTTTGTTTTATACTATGTAGTGATACGTCATTGACTGTAGGTAATGAAACAAACTTTTTGTTTTTAGATCATTTGTTACTCTGAGCAATTTTTAACATAGGAGGTCGACGGCTGCTTATTTTTTTTTTACCTAATATTTTCGTCTGCAATCATAATGTATAATTTTGTATACCTAATCAAATATAAATCAAATTGACACAGAGACTGGAAAAAAATCTTTGTTTTATTTATTTAACGCTAATTTTGTCTGCGCTTATATGCAGTTTAATTTAGAAAATCGATTCGTATAGATTTCTCAAACTTGAAGATCTGATTCTAATAATCTACCTATCCGAACCAAACGCTAACGATCTACCACCAACCGAATCGACAATCAAATCCATCACCAAATGAAATCCAAACGAAAACTCGGCAGTTTGCGCTTGGTTGGATTTCGTTAGAAATCCGCTTTCTCTCTTTCTAACTAAGGGTAACATAGCGGAGTAAAAAGGATAGCGCGAATTTTGTGATTTAGATTTCGGTTCTCGGAAATCTAACAGACATTATAATGCGATCAATATAATCTTTACTGTCAAGCATTTAAAGACTACATTTTCGAGATTAAACGTTGATGTATTTTGTTTTATGCTTCAATGTTTCTTGGAAATAGAAAGAATGTATATACCTAATGTTTGTAAGTTTACGTAGTTTCAACCAAATTAAATACTAATGCATATTTGGAAACTTTTCTGCTAGTCCTAAGCCTAGATTAAAGCATGATGGAAAATCTCACAATAACACGAATAGCTCTAGTTCAGTTACCACTTCGCCTTTTTTACAGTCCGGTCAACCGACTTTGACTTCTATTCCGTAGACATAAGAATGAAATTAAAAGCAAAAACGACAGTTAGATTTGTGTTTTTCACTGTGATCATTATTATTAGAAACAGTTACGACGCTTAATTTTCTCCCAACATAACCTTGACTGCGTCGGTATGTTTTAGTAGGTAAGCAGGTAGTACTTACCTACATTCATGAATGTAAATAGTGTGATGAATGAATGTAATGTTATATAATGTAAGTACATTATTAGTTTATTAGATAAACCGCGAAAAGTCCACGTACAAAAAGCTGTGGCTTCATAACGAATGTTTGGTATGTCTGAATACCTACTTGTTAATAACTAATAAGTTTTAGCTATCACGCAATAAAATTAGCCAACCATTAACCAACTCCGAATTACACATTTCATCCCTAATAGACGTACTTTCAAACATTGGTTTGGGTGAACAACTTGACATAGTTTAAGAATATTTAACTTCATTCTTATGAAATGATAAATCTAATTCACCCAAACAAAAACGCCGCAACCAGTACCTACCTACCTACTTGTTTGACGAATGAAATGTGAAATATTCGCGAGTCCACGCAGTTACTGGCACCAACTTACAATGACAACGCCACGCCATCTAGTATCAACAGATAATTATTTCGAGTTTTGTTATGCAAGGGGCTCGATTGTTCTTTAGAAGTTCTTTAGATATCCGGTAGATGGTGTGACTCCAAGCACGCACACTAGCAAAGATTTTTCGTTTTTTTTCGGCCCTGGAAATCCTATAAACCTTGTTATTTCTTTATGTTTGAAGAGTTTTGCGACAACATTAATTCGTAATAACATCATGTTGTTTCATTACTTCTACAAAAAGCATATAAGTATCGAGAATTTGGAAAAAAAAACAATGTATGGGAAAGCGCGATTAAACTTCCACCTTAAGGCAAAAATATTAACAGGACAAAAATAGTGCTAATATGATTTATATCACCATGTCTAACTATTATTATGAAAATTAAACAAATTCTGCTCCGGACTTCACAGAAAATCAAGAAAATCAAAAAATGTTACATACTACTTACGGCAAAAATGTAACAGGATTTCAATTCATTTAATAATGAGAAATATATAAATCCAAACCTTAATCCCCCAAAATTAAACAAATTAGAGCGATAATTAATATTGTCAGAGTAAAAATTAAATTACGATGCACGGTGTCAGCGCTAAGCAGCGTGCGGCGTACGGCGTGTGCTAGTGTGCGTAAACAAGATAAGCGCTGCGTTCATTGTGTGCGTATGACTGTGTTGTTGTTTGAGTTGGTGTTTTATTGAGTTACGCGATTGTACACCTTATTTCTATTACGGAAAGATCAAATTTCTATGAAAGTGCTGCGCCAAATACAAGAATAAAGCTTGCAGACGTATTTTACGTAAACATTAATTGATTTTTTTTTCACGATTTGCTATAGCAGATGACCCGGGCCCAGTCGATCATTTCAATTTGGCACACGATGCACCAAACACCATGTACTTAAATAACAAAATCAATTTTTCTCGTCTTCTCCCGAAACGCGTTATTACGTCATTTACGCCAATGGGTACTTTTTTTGAACGTGGAGAAGTGCCAGTCCGGTTAAAATAATTAAATATCCAAGGTACCTATGTAGTTACATAAAATCTGTATGGTGGCAAGATATACAAGGTGTTGTTTTGCATCCTCGTCAAAATTCAGGAGGTTGTCACACAAGACATAAATAATCAATTAAAATTACGGTACCTTGTTAAATACTAATAAACGCGGATTTTTTTGGATGTTTATGTTTGTCAGTATTTCAGAATAACCCCCTTAACGTGGTTTAGGGAATAAGAAATGATCGAATAAACGTTTGAGATTGTTTGTATTTGTGGAGGCGCGGTTATAAGGCGAGAATCAGACGGCCCTAGTTTAAAACACGGGTTTTTCACACTAACCGATTTCCGTAAATGAGATTAAAAACAAAAATTACCTACCAATTTTATTATTGATTCGGGACGAGAATCATTAGCATAGTTACCTCCTTAAATTTGACGAGGTTGCAAAACAACACGTTGTATAAATAAAATCATTATGTTCAATTAGTGGTCCACCTAAGTCCTGGAACCAGCTCAGGGGGGGGGTCATGACCCCCATGACCACCCCCCTGGATCCGCCGTTGAACGTCACTCAATTGTTTTGCCTTCTTTATGATATAGTATTAAAGTTCAAATTGACTTTTAAGTATTATTACGAATCTTTTATAAGGGAATAGTTATGGTGTTGTTTTTAGACTCTAGACGGCAATTTTTTTAATTTTTCTCCGTAGGAGCCATCCTCGTACTTCAAGGAATATTAAAAATAGAATTAGTGAAATTGGTTCAGCTGCTCTCGAGATTTGCGCTTAGCAACACATTCAGCGATTCACTTTTATATTATAGATAATAGCGTAGCGTTACAACATATTAGGTCTTTACCTATGAAATTGCCGTTTTGTTTGAAAAAAGTTAAAGTATTTTTTTTTCGAACTTATTTGTTTCTTTTATTCAAAGTAATCACCCTAGCAATCAATGCATCTTTGCCAACGCTGTGGCAGTTTATGGATGCCCTTCTTGAAAAAATCAGCTGGACGGGAGACAACAAACTCTTCAAAGGCGTTTTGTACTGCCTCTCGGGAATTGAATTTTTTTCCCGCTAAAAAGTTGTCCAAATTTTGGAAAAAGTAATAGTCGGAAGGCGCAAGATCTGGTGAGTATGGCGGATGAGGGAGAGCTTCCAAACCCAACTCATGCAGCTTAGAGACGGTCTGTTGTGCAGTATGGGGCCGCGCGTTGTCGTGAAGTAGCAGTGGAGACGACCGATTGACCAAAGCTGGTTGCAGACGTGCGAGTTTCGCCATCATTGTGGTCAGTTCTTCAATGTACACATCTGCAGTAATGCTCTCGCCGTTTTGTAAAAAGCTATGATGAATCACACCAGCACTAGACCACCAAACTGTGACCATCACCTTTCTAGGGGTCATTTTTCGTTTTGCACATTGCTTTGGTACCGAACCAGGATCTAACCAACTTGCTGAGCGCTTTCGATTGTCAAAAAGAGTCCATTTTTCGTCGCACGTAACAATTCGGTACAAAATTCCTTCATTTCTGTGCCTGTTAAGCAGCGCAAGGCAAGTCTCGACGCGTACGTTGCGCTGGCGATCGTTAAGTTCGTGGGGCACCCATCTATCAAGCTTTTTTATCTTGCCAATCTGTCGCAAATGGACCAATATTGTTTTAATGCTAACATCAAAAGCTGCTGCCAGCTCAGCTGTAGATTGAGTTTCATCAGCTTCAACAATCACCTTTAATTCATTATTGTTGACCAAAGTTTCCGGACGACCACGAGGTTCATTTTTCAAGTCAAAATTCCCAGAACCGAACCGAGCAAACCAATAACGGGTTGTGCGTTCGTTTGTACAGTTCTCTCCGTAAACGTCGTTGATGTTACGGGTCGTTTGTGCCGCGTTGGTGCCACGACGGAACTCATATTCCATAATTACACGAAATTTCAAAGTATCCATTATGAGGAAAAATGTTGAAATGTAATGAAAATACAACGCTAATCAATAAACAAAAGACTGATTTTGTAAATAGAATGTCATATTTTTAAAACAAAATTAATTTGAATTTAGAACTCATAGCCAATCAAAACTTTTTTTTGTTTGAAAAAGTCTGTACTGCAATACGGCAATTTCACAGGTAAAGACCTATTATTAACACTAAGCACAAAAAATGAAGTAAACTTACCGAGGCGGTGCAAACAACTGCACTTAGGACTCACGTAGATGTACAGGGTGTTTGGTGCATCGTGTGCCAAATTGAAATGATCGACTGGGGGGGTCATCTGCTATCCTCTCAGACCCCTAAACAATTCTCATGCCCTGTGGATTTTTTTTCATCGACTTTTTATTGTTTTATTAACAAAATACCCAAATTTTACATTCAAATACAAATTTAAAAAAAAGTATAAGTCGTAGACACAGAATTTTAATTTTATTTAGATGTGTATTGTATTCCAGTACTTTAGAATTCAAAATTAGTGACATTAGCCACCTAGATTTTTTTTAAATTAACTCGCAAAGTTTCGGACTTCAATTAACGCTGTCCATGTTACAGCTAGTTACATGGCTTTAAAAAAAACTAAAAGCGACCGGTATCTTCCAACTCCCTCAAAAATTGTCTAGTCTATCCTCTTGCTAGTGATGTGTCACATGCCATAAAAATCTTTTTACAACTTTGTGAATTCGCTAGAATTGTGAATCAAGTCACAAATAATTAAATTCCAAATTATGATTTAGAAAAATATTTTTGCTTAAATGATACCTGAAAAACTTATTAAATCTGTTATCCCACTCTTATAAAGTAAAATCTGTCTCGTATCTCTCTTTTGGGGGAGAAAGGGGGGTTTTAGAAATAAAAAAAAAATGCATTTTAAACATTTAATAATTTTGCCCATGCGTGGATTGGTTGCGATGGTCCTATTGCATGGCCGGCACGTTACCCAGACCTAACTCCGCTAGACTTTTGTCTGGAGACGTGCCAAAGAGCTGGTATATGCCACGGAGGTTCCGACTAGGGAGGTACGACTTCAATAGGGCCATCGCAACCAATCCATGCATTGGGGAACACAACGTCAAACAAAATTATTAAATAAATTTAAAAAAATGCATTTTTTTCGTTTCTTAAACCCCCCTTTTCCCCCAAATGAGAGATACGAGACAGATTTTACCTTACAAGAGTGAGATAACAGATTTAATAAGTTTTTCAGGTATCATTTAAGCAAAAATATTTTTCTAAATCATAATTTGGAATTTAATTATTTGTGACTTGATTCACAATTCTAGCGAATTCACAAAGTTGTAAAAAGATTTTTATGGCATGTGGCACATCACTAGCAAGAGGATAGACTAGAGAATTTTTGAGGGAGTTGGAAGATACCGGTCGCTTTTAGTTTTTTTTTTAAAGCCATGTAACTAGCTGTAACATGGACAGCGTTAATTGAAGTCCGAAACATTGCGAGTTAATTTAAAAAAATCTAGGTGGCTAATGTCACTAATTTTGAATTCTAAAGTACTGGAATACAATACACATCTAAATAAAATTAAAATTCTGTGTCTACGACTTATACTTTTTTTAAAATTTGTATTTGAATGTAAAATTTGGGTATTTTGTTAATAAAACAATAAAAAGTCGATGAAAAAAAATCCACAGAGCATGAGAATTGTTTAGGGGTCTGAGAGGATAGCCTGCACGGCACCGTAGAACCCATAAGCACAAATGGCACCAAATTTCGAGTTCTGTCCTGTAATGTCAGTTAACGTAGAGGACACGTTACATATTTTCAAAATTGAAAATTCAGGAAAAAAACAATCAACACGTTTTTGTACCCTTTTTTTTCGGATGGGAAACCATGAAATGACTCGTCCCGCTCTGGGCGGAGTGGAAGGGCGTGTCAGACTTGTACTGACTAAAACCCATCCATGTTCCTTCTTAGCCTTTTGTGTTCCAGGGCAACGGTATCTACGTTTTTCTACCCTTGTGGTTTTATTGTGGATTTTATTTTTTAATTTTAAATGGGACCAAGTAACATGGGACAAGGGCAGGAAGATGAAATGGGACCAACATTGAGATATACTATTGTTGCCAAATTGAGAACCTTTTTTTTTATTTCGTCGGTTAAATATTAACTCACATTATAAGGAAATACATAGATTGAGACATGTTGTGGTTTTGCTTATAAATGAAACACAAATTCAGCGTTCAAGTGTATTCGAAGATACATCATTTCTATTCTACTGCAGCATACGGTTTTTCATAAAATGACTAGAAACAATACAAAACAATATAAAGTATTTTCTTATGATTAACTTAAGAAACTAAATGGTAAAGGAATGTTTTCATGGTAATAAAATACAATACATATCAATCTTTAAGTCCCCAGTCTATGAATTCTCCCTGTAATTTTGTTGTAATCACTTCATTTCCTTTTTTTTTTTGTAGAGGTGTTAGAACTCCCGTTTTCTGCAATACTGAGATAAGAAATGGATAGAACCCGCAATTCTGTTGTCTAAAGGACTCTAAACTTCTCCAACAGTTTTGCTCCCACTCCGTTGACTAAACATATCACACTACCCTCTTAACTTTCAAATACATACTTATATTTAATACTAATAAATAGTAAATAGGCGGCACAAAAAAGCAGTTCATATTGAGATTACACAGTGGCCCTACAGAAGGTAACTGCTAGAACAGTTGTAAAACTAACATTGATGGTTAAATATTGACATTACAATATTATTTTGGTGATAATGGTAATGTCTTGAAATTGATGTTTTCGTCAATTATTCGTGAATTTGATTGTAGCACAACTCCTCTGCAGGTATAGAATCATCTGAAACAAGAATAGTCAAGTGTTAGTATAATCAGCAAGGAAATGGTCACTGAATGGGAAAATAACTAGGATAACTGGCCAACGGAAGGAATTGGGGGAGGTCTTTACCTACTACCCAGCAGTGGGACATGGAAAAGAACAGGGCTAGTAAAAAAAAAAACTGTCCACTAACAATTTTTTTTTCTAAAAAAGGTCTATGTATTGTGACAAGAGGTTTTATTGTTACTTTTCCAGAACTATCCTAATTGAGTATTATAGGTTGCAAATATTTATGTAGAAGCTAGCCTTTGTGGTGGTCCTTTCTGCTGAGGTTCAGGATGACATCCAGGATTTCACAAACTACTTATACCGGGAGGATGAGGCGAAGGGATATAGGCGCACTGTTACCACAAATTCAGAAAATAATTTGAGACCCCCCAGAATACATATTTTTACATACTTTGAAATAAAAAAAAACAGTTGTTCTATACATTTTGGCCATCTCAAGTATTGCACATTTTTATGAAACAGCTCTTTTGTTACGACAAAAAATAAGTACCTTTCTTGTCGTTACCATTCTTCTTGTCCATTGCTTTTTCGAGGTTCACAGTGGTTTCAGCCAAGTTATTATTCACCAGTCCAGTCCACAGGACGATGTGGCTGGCGCTGACTAGGAGAGAAAAAAGGAGATTGGAGATATCAAGAGGTACACAACACGCCTATAATAATTTACACAGTTATGCAGAGGAATAGCTCATAACATAATCGTACAGCAAAATTTCCCCAATCATGTTTGTTCCATGTAATAAGTGGCACACCTATTGCCATCGACCATACAAATAAGGGCCCTTGCTTGCTACTGAGTAATTTCTGATTGATAATAGCACTTTGTGCACGACCTCATGTTCAAGAATAGAGCTTGCAACCAAAAGACCAATAAGTTGCTTATTTTTCCTAAACATAGACAAGGTTGATCTGTAGATAAGTTTCTCTTTTTGCTCTGCAGTGTAATAATGATTGCCCATGTTGAATAAAATTATTGTATCTTACAGAGGCATCCTAAATAAGAATGGGCTAGTTTTACTACCTCACTCCCTTACCTAATATACACCTAACTTTATCTAAAATATTTTTTTTACCAAATACTCCAGAACTTAACTTTCAAAGTCTGTGTGTATGAACTTGTGAGAACAATAGGGAAGCTATTCTAAACAATCAAGAAATTAGGCACAAAAATTAGAGTTTATTAGCGCGGGCAATAGCAATAAACTAACATAACGCACAGCTATATAATAATATTTGAAATGAAACGAGTCAACATTTTACTTACGCTCTTCAAAATTAAATAGATGTTTATAATAATTGGATGTCAACAGAGGATTAAGGAGTTTCATTTTCTCTTTTAGGGGTACGTCATCTTCTCTTTCCTTCACAGTCATTTTTATTGAAGTAGGTACGTTATTCGTCACAATAAAGATGAAATCGCACAATAACAACAACTCGCGAATCGACTGACTGCGACGCACAAATCAAATCGCAAACAATGGCAAAAATTGACATTGACAATGACAATGATCGAGTTTAGTGTTGCCAGTCACTTCGAATATGTATTGATTTTCTGTTTTCAGCCTCTTAGGAAACTGTTTTCTTTTTTCTTGTAAACCAATCCATAATAATATTATTTACATGTGTTCGATAGCTGCTGCTTCTTAGTTCAGTGACTGGGCAACTAAGGTATTAGGATAAGTAGGGAGCGATTGTTTGAGTTGTACGGCCTTACATCAACTCTGAAACTTTTATTATGTTGAAACTTATTCAAAAATCTTTAAAAACACTTGCAAGGTAGCTAAAGCCTTATTTATTAGCATCTGCCTAGCCTTTTCCCAAACTATCTTGGGGTCGGCTTCCACTCTAACCGGATGCAGCTTAGTACCAGTATTTTACATAAAGCGACTGCCTATCTGACCTCCACAACCCATTAACTGGGTAATACAATACCCCTTGGTAAGACTGGATGTCAGACTTTTAGCTTCTGACTACTCGTAACGACTGTCAAAGATCTACAAATGACAGCCGGGACCAACGGCTTAACGTGCTTTCCGAGGCACGGAGGAAACTCAATATGTAATTATGGTCACCCATCCACAGACCAACCTCGGCAAGCACGGCTTAACCTTAAAGATCGACCTGGGCGGCTGTTATTATTTAGCCACGAGCTCCTCCTGCCTTATTTATTAGCAACAAGGTTAAGTCGCCGATAACAAAATAAAGACAGTTTGGAAAATTATCAATAGTGAAACAAATAGAAATAAAAATTTAATTATGATATCAGACTAGAGACTTCACATGGTCTTCTAAGTTCTAAAAACGAAGTAGCTCAAGAATTTGTAGATTTCTTTACCAATATCCCGCTTAAAACTACCGAAACCTTAAATTCCTCACCCTTGCTTTCCATTGACTTATTAAAAGATAACGTTTCAGGTTTCAGCATGTCCGGTTGAGTTTCAATTCAAGCATATAAACCCCATAGCTGGAAATCAAAATCAAATTAACCGAAGATCTATGGGGAATGTCTGTTAAAGTTTGTCAAGCCATTATCGACATTATAACACCGCACTTAGCCTTCATTTTCAATTTGTGTGTGGACCAGGGAGTCTCCCCAGACCTTATGAAATACAGCAACGTAATAATACCACTTTTCAAATCTGGGGACAGTAAAGAGACCAATAACTAAAGACCCGTTTCCGTGTTGCCGGTTTTCAGCAAGGTGTTTGAAAAAATAATGCTTAATCAAATGCTCACCCACTTTAACATCAATAAAATCTTACATGACAAACAGTATGGTTTCACCAAAGGACGTTGTACGACTGACGCCGGCGCCGGTGTCACTTTATTAAAACATATACAGGGTGTAACGGAAAGGGTATATACATACTTAACGGTGTGCTACTGACCATCAAACTGAACATGTTTCTCCACAAAGAAACATAGTCATAGCGAAAAAAATATCAGCTGCCCCATACATTTGGGTCGAATAGGTATTGAAATTTTGTATGGGGCAGCAGATTTTTTTTTGTTATTACGATGTTTGCTTGTGGAGAAACATGTTCATATTGATGGTCTGTAGCACACCCTTAAGTATGTATATACCCTTTCCGTTACACCCTGTATACACTGCGTGGGCAGAGGCACAAGACGCCATAGGAATCTTCTGTGACCTCTCGAAGGCATTTGATTGCGTAATTCACGAAACCCTGCTCTTGAAACTTGAGCATTACGGTTTAGGTAAACTTGCGCTCAGTCTAGTAAAATCGTGTTTGAATGATAGACAGCAGCAAGTACAAGTTAATGGTGTAAATTCAGTGGGTTTCAAAGTAAAAATGGGTGTACCCCAAGGTTCAATATTGGGTCCTTTCCTCTTTTTAGTATATATATGACCTACCCCATTTGTTTAAAAACCAAAGACAAATGGTGTTGTTTGCTGACGACACTTCTTTATTATTTAGAATAAACAGACGTGCCACAAACCTCGATACCTCGACGTAAATAACGCTCTAATGCAAGTCCATAACTGGTTTACCGCTAATAATTTAGTATTAAATGGGAAAAAACTAAGTACATAAGATTTACTCTACCAAATGTCAAATGTCCTGATTGTGACATAGTATTGAATCAAGAGAAACTTGAATTTGTCGATGAAACTGTTTTCTTGGGGATCACGCTCGACTTAAGGCTACAATGGGGTTCTCATTTAACATCTCTTGCAGGACGGCTGAGTTCAGCAGCATATGCTGTCAGTAAAATCCGTCAATTTACTGATGTAGATACCGCGAGACTAGTGTATTTTAGTTATTTTCATAGCATTATGTCATACGGTATTTTACTATGGGGACGGGCTGCAGACATCGAGTCTATATTTATTCTGCAGAAAAGAGCTATCAAAGCCATATTTTATCTACGTAGGCGCGATTCTCTAAGAGAACTGTTTAAGGAAATTAACATCATGACGGTACCTTGTCAATACATCTATGAAAATATCATGTACGTTAGGAAAAATCTGTTTTTATTTAGTAAAAGAAGTGACCAGCACCAATATAATACTAGAAACAGGGACCAACTAGTTCAGCCAGGTTTCAGGTTAGCTAAAGTAGACTCATCTTTCATGGGGTACTGTTTAAAATGTTACAGTAAAATACTTCCCCGCATTCTATAACGGAATGAAACGAAATTTAAATCTTGCATAAAGCGCACACTATGTAGGCAAGCATATTATAAGTTGGGGGATTACATTGATGATAAAAATGCTTGGCTCAATGCTGGTCCTGCTCCACAACCATAGGGGCTATCAAATTAACATGTGTAGTTATTGTGGAAGCTGCAGAAGATTGTATAAATATCTTTGCTTTGTATAGATTCAATCTCCTAGTATTATATAATTGCATAGCACATGTGTGAAAACTATGTACTGTAAAGCCACCATTTACTGAGTACGTACATCTTACACTGACGCGAATTTACCCTGGCGGTTGAGTGAATGTCATGCTCACTTAAATGTCACGCTGATGGTGGCGGGTGTGTCGGGTCATTTAGTTCCCTTCAATATGGTTGAGTTTAATGATGGCTGATACATACGTGATGTTCGTGAACGGGCGCTGTCAGTTGTGAGTGGTCATCTCTTAGCTGCCACGGTTTATTTTAATTATTTTATTTTAAAACTTTATTTTAGAACTATTGATTTCGTCTTTTACTCTGGACGCTCTTAACTTGCCCGTATTTCTACATCGTTCTCACATACCAGTAATTCTCAACATGAATGATGTAACCAAGATTTTGTAACATATTTTGATTTAAAAGAGTGTCCATGGAGTTTCTTGCCCATTCTTCTCCATAGAGATCTACGCTTTGGAATGGGCAACTACAGTACTTTCACAAGTTATTATGTCTTGTGACTGGGACTGTAGCTTCGCGTTTTTTTTTTGGTTTTTGGCTTTCAAAAGTGCCTGTAATGGTCTAATTGAAATAAATGCTTTGAGTTTGAGTTTGTCGTTATGGGTATCATAATGAAACCGCTGTCAATTTTGTAATTCGAATATAACGAAACCGAAGTAGATAAATGTTTTTTTAGAGTTTGTACATACCTACTACTACCGTCTCTCGTCTACCGAAATAGGGCACGAAGGTAGACAGACCTAGCCAAACAGAGAAAAGGGTATATAAAAAAAATACACTGTTGCATGGAGCTATATATTTTTTTAATCATTTACCATTATCTGCAGCTATCGTACCAACTGAGTTGCTACGAGCATACATACATACATGCATACATAATACTCTTAATAACATAACTGCATAACGTAACACAACAAATAAAATAACAAAACCATGATCTCTTTCCTTATTTGGCTTTTAAATCTTGTAATTCATATCATCTTTGAGACGTGGTCGGGGAAAGCGCAGTCTGGCTATGTCCCCTGACCTGGTCAAGGTGATCATGGTTAGTGGATGCCAGAAGCGCAAGACTGGTTGCTGAGGCCATTCATTGAAAAAGTTTCGGTAACCTCCTACATCTTTGCTTTGCCGATGTCACCGATAACTTCACTTTGTGGACGCGCGTAGACAGACAACAGCAGGATGCAGTATAAATACTATCTCGTCGGATTTGATCAGGTATGATAAATGCTATGCATATAAACTCGAACTTATATTCTCCAGCAGGGGCACATTATACTTTTCAAGGTGGGCTTTTAAAGGAGGCAAGAAACGTTTGTGCCTCAAATCTGAAGCAATACTTAATTGTTGATTTAATGATAATGGATATATTGTGTTGCATTTGGTCTTTCGTGGACCTTTATAATATTTTTTAATTGGATTCATGTCCTCTGTTTTTATTGTTATGAACGCGTTCTTCACAGCACGAAAAATCATATCTAACATTCTTAGTTCTTTTGTAGTATAATTGTGTAGTGATTCAGTACATTCAATAACAGTTCTATTTTTTTGTTTTCTTGATTTTTGTATAAGTACCCGCACAGAGCGGTTTGGGTCGTCTTCTGTGGTTAGTAAGGGAATGGATGTTTTTTTGCCTTTTGATATCATGTCTAATGCCGAAAGGGAAACATTAAACGAAACCATATCATTTATCTTTGTGTCAACGGTTGGATTAGCATTGCAAGGCCTGGCATTGGCAAGCTTGGCATTGGCAGGCTTGGCATGGGCAGGCTTGGCATTGGCAGGCTTGGCATTGGCAAGCTTGGCATTGGCAGGCTTGGCATTGGCAGGCTTGGCATGTGCAAGCTTGGCATTGGCTGGCTTGGCATTGGCAGGCTTGGCATTGGCAAGCTTGGCATTGGCAGGGTTAACAGGTTTCTTAAAGACATCTGAAAATTTCACTTGGATATTGACTTTTTTGCTGACCAAATCATTTGTGTGCCTTGCAGCTTTGCGTAAACATGTAATGTCAGTTTTCTCAGTATTTGAAGGTATGCAACAGCAACTGCAAAATGTTGGAGAACATTGGTGGACACCCCTTATATAGTTTACAGTATTGGGTAAAGCGCGCAGTGCTAACAGACGGTTTGCATATTCTTCGCGTTTATACCAACAACAAATAATACCTACGATATTGTTTTCCGATTTCGATAAAAAGCTTAGTTCGTCTTTACAATGTTTTAAATGAAACTTAATCTGACCATCTGCTCCGATTACATAATATTCCTCTCCAAAATCAATACTTGTTGAATGTAAAAACGACAATTCTTCTTCTTGCACAGGGTGATCTATTTTTTCTGAAACCACACTTAACGATTTTAAAGGCAGTGTATTTTTTGGCTTAGCTGAAATTGGCTGCCATTCACGTTTTTTTGGCGTTTTGTTCACGCTGGGCGATTCTGACGGCTTCATTAAACTGAGACTTGTTGATGTTGTGACATCCGATTTGCCTTTAAGTTCGCTTCTACAGCAGCAACGGCAAAGATTAACTGGACATTTGTGTGGCTTCGTCATGAACTTCACTGTTTTTTCAGGAGAGAGTAACGACTTTAAAAACATTTCTCTGTTATACCAGCAACAGCTTGAAACAAAGGAAACTTCATACAATTTTTTATCTATTTTCAATGAATGGAAAATATCATCATGAATATTATCAATACGAAACTTGTTATATCTCTGAACGAGATGGTGTTTATCTAGAAAATAAATGTCAGCTTCTTCATGTTGCAGATCATATACCATTTTTACTACAAGCTTAGGTGGTATTTTGTTTGTTAGTATTTGTTCATTATTTTTGGAATTGTTGCTTGTGTCAATTTGTGTACGTAAAATATATTTCATGTCTTCAAGTACAACTCTCACAGGTTTGCACATGGATAAGAGATGGTTGTTATTTTCAGATATTCGGGCTACTTTTCTATTGAAAGTTTTTATATAACAAGATAAATCTTCGTAGGAAGATTCAGAAATAATTGTTTGAGTCCATTTTCGTTTCAAATTAAATTTTGGTTTACTCTCTTTGATGATGGAATTGATGATAGTGTCGGCTGTATCCCACATGTCGGCTGTATTTTTCTTGAAAATATTCATTTCATCTAATTTAGTTGTATACACAATCGAAACTGGTATTGTATACTCATATTCTATCACAGATTCCTCTTTGTCGCAGTTTCCCGTGGTGCCATCGCTAAAGTCCATCATTACCTATAGAAAACAAAACAGATAATATGTTAGAATATATTATAGGCACAAAAAATAAACATATAATTTTTTAAACATATGTTTTTCTCGATATAAATAAGTTTATGATATGCCATAAAGGTATCGGTAACAGTTAACCAAACACTGTGTAAACTGAGGCACTTGTTAAGTACTTGCGTCGGAGCTGTCTCGCTCTTCCCATAAATTATAAGACTAGTAAATAAAAAAACCGGCCAAGTGCGAGTCTTACTCGCACACAGGGTTCCATAGCTCCAAACTATATAATAACAATATTTTGAACTGTCATTCATTAGTTAGTAGGATTAGTTAGTAAACTTCCACCCAACCGCAAAACTAAATTTGTTTTTCATAGTATGTTTATGAAAAACAAAGTTACTGCTGCAGTTTGACGAAAAAGTCCCATATCTCAAAAACTAAACATCATATCTTATTGAAACCAATTTTCGTTGATAGTTTTTTTTACGTTCTACAATCCTAAATATTTTCTGAATTTTCCTCCTCTTACTTTAGAAATTAGAGGGGGGGGGACACACATTTTACCACTTTGGAAGTGGCTCTAGCGCAAACTATTCAGTTTAGAAAAAAATGACATTAGAAACATCAATATCATTTTTGAAGACCTATCCATAGATATCCCACACGTGTGGGTTTGATGAAATTTTTTTTTTTGGTTTTCAGGTTTAAGTATGTGGACCCCCTTAATTTATTGTTTTTTTTTTCTATTTTTGTGTGAAAATCCTAATGCAGTTTACAGAATACATCTACTTACCAAGTTTCAACAGTATAGTTCTTATAGTTTCGGAAATAAGTGGCTGTGACATACAGACGGACGGACAGACAGACAGACATGACGAATCTATAAGGGTTCCGTTTTTTGCCATTCGGCTACGGAACACTAAAAAAGTAAGCCGTCAAACATCATTCTTAACTTTAGAATTCATAATAAAAATAATAATATGTTATTAATCAATAACACCGTTAGATGTTTTCAGGGCAGTTCGTCCGTAACCGAATTGGAAATCTCCGGACCGGACGGACTGCACAACTTCTGGCTCAAATGGCTAAGTATTTCACACACTCGCCTGGCATCTCAATTCCAGTCATGCTTAGAGTCTGGGTCGCTACCAGAGTTTCTTACAACGGGTGTTACCCACCTGCTCCATCAGTCAGGTAGTCCTGCGGAACCCAAGAATTATAGACCGATCACGTGTTTGTCGACGGTCTATAAACTTCTTACATCCATTTTGAGAGAGAAAATTAACAAACACATCGATAGTCATTCTATTATGTCGGCCTCTCAGAATGAATGTAGGAACGGGTCCCGTGGTACTAAGGAGCTACTCCTCATCGACATAGCCATTAGCCAACAGGTTCGTCGATCCCGCAAGGATCTGTCGACATGTTGGATAGATTACAAGAAGGCCTACGACTCTGTGCCACATACATGGCTCATGAGGGTGCTGGAGTTCTACAAGATTGATGCAACTCTATACATCTTTCTTTAGTCGTGTATGGGGCAATGGAGGACGGTGCTTCGATATCCAGGATGTCGACAGATCCAGAGGAACGATGAGCCTGTATGGATTAAACGCGGAATATGTCAGGGCGACAGTCTGAGTCCACTTTGGTTATGTCTGGCCATGAATCCTCTAAGCACATTGCTTGAGGTTTCAGGCCTAGGCTACCGGTTGAGGAGAGGTGGTCAGGTCATATCTCACCTTCTTTATATGGATGATCTGAAACTCTTTGCCCCTAACAAATTGCAACTGATGAAGCTACTGAAGGTATCTGAAACTTTTAGTAGGGCCATCAGAATGGAATTTGGTGTGGATAAATGTGCAGTCATGTATGTAAAGCGAGGAGAGATTATGGAATCCGAGGGAATCCAACTCTCGGATTCCATACACCTCAGGTCTCTCTCCTCATCCGAAAATTATAATTATTTGGGTATGTCGGAAGCGTTAGGCATTAACGTAGCTGACATGAAGCAGTCGTTGAGAGAGCGCTTCTTCGGTCGCCTGAAGAAGAGGTATTAAAGAGCCTTCTTTCAGGCGGAAACAAGGTGCGCGCCTTCATCGGTTGGGTCATGCCGGTTTTAATGTACTCTTTCGGCTTACTCAAATGGACTCAGACCGAACTGGACGCCCTAGATAGGAGAGTCCGTACATTGCTGACTGCAAACCGGATGCATCACCCACGATCATCGGTGATGAGACTGTACATCCCGCGGAAGTGCGGGGGTCGAGGCTTTTTAAACGACCCTCCACAACCACGAGGTGTGCAGCCTCAGAGAATATTTTAGCCGAGGTGGGTATGCATCGAGATGTGGTCGCAGTGGACAAGGTACCCCGCTGTCTTTGGCTAAAGAGAACTGGCGCAAACCCGTCGTACTTACTACTGATGACCGTAAGGAAGTATGGCAAGGCAAGGTGCTTCACGGTCGCTTCTACCAGGCTATCCATGGGCCCGATGTAGATTTTCTAGCGTCCGTGTCCTGGCTACGATCCGGCGACCTCTTTGGCGAAACTGAAGGTATAGTCTGTGCGATTATGGACGAAGTTATGCTGACGAACAACTATCGGAAACATATTATGAAGGACGGGACGGTGGACGAGTGTCGGGCATGTCACCGTCCGGGTGAGTCCATCAGACATATTATTTCAGGTTGTTTGTTCTTGTCTGGCTAACGGCGAGTACTTACACAGGCACAACCAAGTAGCCAGGATTATTCACCAGCAATTTGTCTTGAAATATGAACTTGTGGAATCTGAGGTACCGTACTACAAGTACGCTGTACTCAGATCGGCCTATCATTACTGACAGGACTATTGTTGCCAATAAGCCTGACATAGTGGTGATAGACCGATCAGCGCGCCGCGTAATGATAGTCGATGTTACCATCCCGCATGACGAGAACCTCGTGAAAGCTGAGAAAGGGAAACAAATAAAATATCTCGATTTGGCTCACGAGGTTGTCGATATGTAGAATGTGGACTCGGCTACCGTTGTTTCGATTGTTGTAACGGCCAATGGCCTCGAAGAACATCTGTCGAAGCTCTCACTTGGCACTTGGATCAAGAGCCAGATTCAGAAGGCAGTACTCTTCGATACGGCCCGCATTGTGAGGAGGTTCCTGTGGCTGCAGCCCTAACCACCGGTAGCGAGGACACTGCTCCCGATACCGGCGGAAAGCTATTTTTTATATTTTTAAATATTTTTTAAATTTATTTTTTATAAGAAATTTGTAAAAATATAAAAAATGAGGAGAAAAATTAATAAAGGACATAATAATAAAAATAAAAAATATCAATATAATTTAATGTATACATATATATTATCAAATATCATAATAAAAAACCGGTCAAGTGCGTGTCGGGCCACGCGCATTGTTGGGTTCCGTAGTTTTTATAACAGCCAAATGCGGGTCGTATTCGCTGACTGATAGTTTCGTACCAAGCTGTAACTAAAAGCCAAACATGACTACCTACCTAATTTGACTTCCTATACAAACATCAACAACTGTTTTTTTTTTTTTTTAACTTATTTAGTAATGAAACAGCGCGATACAACTGACGCTTAGCGCCATCTATCGACATTTCTATGCAGTTGTTCGAAATTTTCGAGTCAAATACAATTGGTCGGCTATTACTCGTAAACTTGTAAAGCCCACTTAAGTGTGATAGTTTTCCTTTACACTTCGTTATATATAGGTACAACTGCTGTGACATATGTATTTCTAACTACGACCATTTAGTTTGTAGAGGGGGGGGGGGGGGACACTTGACACTAACGAAAATTGGTACTTTAAAGCTTGATAATTCACGAACGGTTTACTTAATCAAAAAACGGTCTTCCCGAACCCCTAATATTTTTCTTTTAAAAGGCCTATCCAACGATATCCCACACTAAAGGAAGGACGAAAAAAAAAATATCCCCACTTTACATGTAGGGGAGGTACCCTAAGTAATTGTTTTTTTTCAACATTTTATTTTACCTCTTTTTCGGCGTCGTTAATGTGTATACTCATACCAAATTACAACTTTGTAGTGCCAATAGTTTTTGAGTTAAACCGCGGACAGACAGACACACAGACAGACGGACATGGCGAAACTATACGGGTTCCTTGTTGACTACGGAACCCTAAAAATGAAAACCTACATATTACGAAATAGGCAGTCAAATAAAGAAAAAATAGTTTCGATAAAAACCCGAAAACTTTCTTCGGTGCCATCTTGGAATTTCATTTTGAGCTCATTTTCGTTATCATCGACCCCGAAAACCATGAAGGAAAAGCCGGGCATTTTCGTCGGCGCTATTTCGGATATTCATTTCGACCTCATTGTCGTTATCACCGACCCCAAAAATCAACAAAACAACAACACAAAGTTCCCAACTAAGTTTATTGATGTGAAACATCTATATGCGCGAATAAGCAGTAAAACCGACTCGTATGCCGTGACGGGAAATAGTGTTGCGCCTTCTCTATGCCAAGTCAAATCAAGCTTTTCCCATTAAAATAAAGATTGTTTTGGGTCGATTGTTGATCTTTTTTTGTATTGAGACTTTGAAAGTCCCACGTTCAAAATTTTAATGTTTATAATTTTATAAATAGAGACTAGCTGTCCCGCGCAACTTCGTCTGCATCATATTTTCCCCGTTTTCGCAATATTTTTCAGTGCTGCTCCGCTCCTATACAGCGCCATCTATTGAATACTTACTCAATCCAGTCAACAGATACCGCCATCTGTTGGAATCGTTTTGAGCTAACAGATAATTGTGCCTTAATTTGCAATAAAATAATTTTGCGACTATAAATTGAGATGTAAGCTATCCTCTCTTTCAAGTTGGATCAAACTGCACACGGTGTGCAAATTTGATTAAAATCGGTTAAGTACCTAGTTTAAGAGTTCATCCCGGACAACAACGTGACACGTAATTTATATATACATTTATATAGAAGATGTTTCATTTTACGTCACGGCATAAGAGTCAGTTTTACTGCCAAGTCGCGCTTAGAGATGTTTCACATCAAAAAAGTGATGGAACATTGATTTAGAAGCTCTTGGTGTGTTTGGTAGATGGTATATTTTATTCTTTGTGGTATTATAAAAACATCGAAATATTTAACAACAATATTTTTTTTATTCAGAAAAAAAATACGATAGAATAAAAAAATAAGTTACTGAACCTCCAAAACACTAGATGTTGGCAACATTTTAACGGACGACTACAGCGCCACCTGCGTCTTTAAGGTGGAAGCAACAAAGTGGCCCGCGAAATTCCAATTTTCTAACATTTCCACCGCATTTTCAGGGTGCATGTTAATTAAAATATCTTTCACGGCCGTAAAAATATAGCTTTACATAATTGTAAATATAATCATCAATATAACACTAGTTCTTTTAAACCCCATTGAATGATTATTTTATGAAAAAGTCAATAAATGGGATTAAATAAACTTGGAGAGTTGCATTGATGATTTTGGTGTATATAATTTTGGAAATACATGCGTAATACGACCGCAAATAATATTTTGTTAAACATACAGCTTGATACTGACCAGCAAACTGCAATAAACCTAAGAAAAATTGAATTTCGCGGGCTACCCTGTCGCTTCCACCTAAAAAACACAGACTGACACGATAAGTACCCCTCCCCCCCTCCCCAGGACACGACGTTCCACGTTCCTCCCCCCGCCCCCCCACGACGCATTCGTTCGCTACGTTCCGCCACCGCCAAATAGGTACCAAGCAGACAGCAAGCAGTTTTGTTTTCATTGTCCTACATTACGTGATGGCTTTTTTAAACATCATAGGGTTTTATTTAATTAAACTTACCCCAGGTTTAATTAAGTCTTAGCTAGTCAAGTTATTTAAATGAATGAATGTGAAAAAATGGACCATTACCTGCCGTATTATTACCAGATGTTTAGTTTTCGGACACTTCTAGAAACACATTGGGTATAATACTGGTTACTAACGCTATTAAGTTTTTATCAGAACAATTATTAGAGTCAGGAACGATTATCTTGCCAAAATTCTACACTACATCAAAGCACGACATTCACAATCATTTCACATCACACAACTGGCGGGGAGCGGGGCGGGGTCTGCGCTGTGTGTGCCGTTGCGTCATTCATGAGCGTCATCGGTGTTCGTAATTCCGAGTAAATCCGACCCGATGCGATGCTCGTCGCTTAGTAGAGGGGTAAGAAGAGGAGGAGGGGCTTCCTCGCCATGCCAGAGCGAGATGGCTAGATAAGATGTGAAGGCAACATGGCTGCTGCCCGCGAATTCGTTCGTGTGGAAATTTTGATGTGTTTTTCAGGGATAAATTACACATATAAACCTTTCTCTTGAATAATTCCGTCTTTTCATGAAAACCGCATCAAAATAAATTAAAAATATAAGCGTACAAACACAGGAAGCGACTTTGTTTTATTACAGTGTAAAATAAAATTGAGACAAGGTGCGCAGGAGAGCGGACGTAAATCCATGGCGTCGCGTCGTGACTTGGTGATGCTTCACGCCCGAACGCCAAAGGATCATTTTCGCAATTCAAAATAAATAATCTACTTTCTAACTAGCTGTTTCTTTTACTTCTATAAATATTATACAATTATTATAATTTATTAAACTCATACCTATTTGCTTACCTATTGATTAGAAAACTCATAACATCAGTAATTCTCATATAAACTTTTCTATAGGTAAGAACTCATTTCCTTTGATAAATCCTAATGACAGTATATTTTTGAAGCAAGCAGCCATACTGGCGTTGCCTTGACAACGGTGGTTGTTTATTTCCTAGAAATTAATGTCCATGGGGATCTCGTACAAAATAAGTTGTTTTTGAAGTGTGTGTCTTTTGGAAAATAATTAAGACAGCAAATAAAGAACCTTAAACCTAGCAAATGATCAGATCGTATTTTAGTGACAAAAAGTGGATAAATTGAATAAAAACACTTGTGATTGTGGTTAACTGTGTCGTGTTGCATTTGTCTTTTGTTATTATTAAGACAAATGACAAATTCTTATTCTTAACCTTAATTCATTTGTTTCCAAATAAAAACTACTATTGGAACGCTATAGAAACTTCTTACAGGAAGCATTATTTATTACAAATAGTTTTATGTAAAACTTTAAAAGTATTTCATTTGACCTAATTATGCTGACCCCGCGGCCTCGCGCGACCATAAATAGGGGCAAATTCGAAATGAGATAGTAGCTAAGAAATTATCGTTGTAAAGGCTAGGCCATGTTGAAGCGTTCATTTAGGTAAATAAAATAATGTGGTTCCTTTGAGGAATTATAATTATTATTGAAAGAAGGTGTTCGATGACTTCAATACATAACTGAACTATGGTGAATTTATGGTCAGCAAATGTTAAAATGTTCAACTTTCAAGTTATGAAGAAATTGAGTAGAATATCCTCCTTGTATTTTCTATCAAGTAAGTACCTATTTATTTCATACTTAGCCTGACCATACATAACTAAATCTTTTTTTCATGCCTTTAGTTTTTCACAGCCGTTTTCCAACATGTCAATATTAACTAAAGGATATAAGTAGAATGGGGGAAAAGCTCAGTAAACTGATATCAGCGGGAGGGGTGCAGGCGGGGGGTTCGGTGCTCGACAGAGTAATATCCCAGCCCAGCAGTGAAGATCATACTGTGCTTTATAAACTTGCAGATTACAAAAAGGGTAAGTTTGAAACTTTGAATCATACTTATTTAAATACAGGATGTAAGAAGATAGACCCAAGCACAAAAAAAAACACGGTTGTGTGAAAAATCACGGTTTACGACTTTACGGTAGCGCTCAAAATGTGCTGATGGATGCATTTGCATAATACACGGGTCATGGAGGTTGTAATGTAACATTTTAAAAACGTTGATACTTTGACCTTCAATATCTCCGTAACTAGAAGGTATGGTACGAAACTAAGAAATCATCACGATGACGCATGGGAAGAACTAGTGCCTCTTGCTTAATGTGTCTGTATTTACACCCTTATGTATAAAGTTGCGTGCATTAAACATGCGAAAATACTGCTGCCTTTTAACCGACTTCTAAGAAAGGAGGCGGTTATGTATTCCATAAGCATCTTATATGCAAAATAAAGTAATTTGATGTGATAATGTACCATCTCAACATGAATGATGTAACCAAGGTTTTTGTAACAAGATTCTGATTTAAAAGAGTGTCCATGGAGTTTCTTGCCCATTCTTTTCCATAGAGATCTACGCCTTGGAATGGGCAACTACAGTACTTTCACAGTTATTATGTCTTGTGACTGGGACTGTAGCTTCATTTTTATTGTTGTTCGACCATTCAAAAGTGCCTGTAACTGGCTTATTTGAAATAAATGATTTGATTTGATTGATTTTGATTTGATGAAGAGAGGCAGTATACACCGACCAACATATCTGTGCAGGCGGCAAAACACAGAACTAAAATAAATGTACCTACCAAGTTTGATAATCGATGTTTTCTTTTTTGACCAGCAGCGCCACCCCGAACTAAACAAGTCATGCTTGTTGATTTTGATGACAAGTTTAGTATAAAAATCCGGCTGATAATAAATAAATAGACACGCGAACACGTGACAGGCATGCGACATTACGTAAAAACTGCAACCCGAAAAAAGATCAACCCGTTCTACGAGTATCAAACTATTGAATTTTAATTGTCCACTTTATTCCATTGAATTGTTCTACAGCATGATTGCGCGTCCGTCAAGTAAAAAATAGTTATTTGTTATACAAGAGTGCAAAGTTGCTTTTTAACCGCGTGTTCAATTTTGATGACCGAGCAAGCGAAGGATTCTAAATTAGAATCCTGAGCGTTAGCGAGGGAATCAAAAGAGCACGAGGTGAAAAATCTTTGCACTCGAGTGCAACATGTAACTTTTCATTCCACCTCAGCGAGGAAATGACTAAATGCAAAAAAAAAACGTTTACAATCACAAGATAGGTACACTTTTATTTCAGTTTAGGTATTAATTACTACATTATGACTGGTAAGTATTACAGAATAATCTTTAAATTATAACAAAATAATATTAAGGTATAATTAACAATGACGTGAAAAAATGCCGCGTAAAGAACCGCGTACAAAGCAAATTGAAAAAAGAACACCAAGAAGGTTCCCGAGTCTGAGTTTTTAACAAGTTAAAAAAAAGTTGTATGATACATTCGGCACCATAGCAGTAAATAAGTTTAATGTTTTTTTTAATTCACAAACTTAGTGCACACGATGTTCTAAATTCAATTTACTTTATCCTCTAGAGAATAAAAACGGCTTTTGCACTCAGATATCGAAGAGTAAAAATACTCTTTCCGAGATGGTGGGATGAAAAAAAAGTTTTCGTAACTTATTTTTTTGTTTTTTCTTTTCACGCTTTTCATTATCAGCATTCTGCTGCCCTCCTCTCCCAATTCATTTTCGAGTTGGCCCGGTATACAAATTACCAAGCGAAACTAGTGTGTAGTGTTGTAGTGACGTGTATCGATAAAAAATATTGTTGGGGCCACAGACCTCAAAATAGCCGGGCGTCGGCGACAGAGAAGGAGGGGTGCGGGGACAGCGGCTCGTCGCACAGCCCACAGCCAAGAGCGGGCCCCGCGCCAACCAGTCAGCTGTGTTCCGCTGCGCTCGCGCATTTTAAATCTACATATTTTCATATTTTCTTTTTATCGTTTTGTTATTTCATATTTTATCTTATCCTATTACATGTTATACAGTCCACTCGCTTTCATTTATTTCACCAAGACCTATCGTCGCAATGAAATATAAACACGATAAAAGGAACTGATTTTTCTTCATGTGATGACATGATCCTCCAAAAAATTGACATTCGGCGTGGCATATTTCCCGTTGACAGCGATGCGGATGTTTTTTTTTTAAATGCACTTATAATTTTTCTTTGATACTTCTACATAATATGAAGTTGTTTATTTAGAATGCTTTAATTTAATTAAAACAGTTTAATCCTTTCCTATCTAGGCGGTCTGCTCCTCGAGGCGTACACGAAAGGCGGAATGATGGCGGCCGAGAAGCTGATCAGGGACGAGTTCGCGGCATACATGTACGCGAGAGGGAGGGGCAGGGTCATCAATCGCGCTGAGTACCTACGGTGGAAGTTCAGGGATCAGGAACAGGTTAGAGGGCTAGAGGAACGGATCGCCTTGATCCTAATTTCCGATAATCTGTTACTATGTAGATACAGGATGACTGGAATAAAAACCTGTCTTTAAAAAAAACGTATTTCTACTTTCGTCGCCTCGGATATTTTTAACGTGAGACGAAGCATTAGCACCTGCTTCTTTCATTTTAGTCAAGTAAAACTGCATCCTGTAGATGGCTTAGTGTAATGAGTATGACATCGTGAAAACAGTGATTATTATACCTATAACAAATTGAGAATGATAATAATAACAAAGCAATCTTATCAGCATTTTATCATTTTCAATTGAAACTTCAGGCTACAACAAAATATTATGGGGAAATAGTAACTTTTGCTAACTGCAATTAAAGTACACTTGGCTTTAAACACACGGCCAAAACAGACGACATTTTATAACGCCATTATTTTATCTCTGCACGATGATGGATGGAATTATGGTAAGTAAGGATATAGTACGAAAGGAGGAGTCGAATCTGTTAAATAATAATAACGAATGTATTTCTGCAACTTCAAGAAAGATTACATCATTGTGGTTTCAACCCCTGTCTATGGGGCACAGAGAAGTATTGAAAAAGTAGATATGTTGCGCCGACCTCAAATAAATTGGGATTAGGGTTGGAGAATGATGACAATGATGATGGTTTCAGCCTGCACGTTACATACGATCATCTGTTCTCTGATCAACAAACACTTATCGACGCACTGGCTGACGCGCTGGCTTGAGCTGATCACGTATCGCCACATTTGTAACATTTAGTGCGGTACGGCTTAGAGATGCGCATTTGAACTAAAATTAGGTGTATGCTGTGTCTTTGCTTTTATTGCATGCACTTGAACTTTTTTCTTGACTTGACTCCACAATCCACACCAAAATCACATAAGTAACACTTTTTTTGTCATGTAATATCGAACTACTTTAGAGTGCCCAGTAACTCCACAGGTGGTGTTACCAATAGAAGCGTCGTTGTCCCCCCACGATCCGCTCGCTAAGTGGGAGGATCACACCGCGTGCTGGCAGATGTGCTACCGAGGCGCTCTGGGGGAGTCGCTACTTCATGTGCTCATCATTTGTGATACGAAGGTGAGAGCTTTACCACTTTACCTTTGAAGTAGACACAATAGCTAAACAATCGGAATGGGTTCATCTCTTAAAGTGTTTTAAGTTCGTAAAGGAAGCCAAGCAACACAACCTATTCCGGTTTTTGTTTTGCTTCCTTTTTTTGTATCGCCATGACATATATAGGGCCGTGTTTCCACAGCGGAGTGAAGAGTTGACATGCGGGAATCAGCCAATAAGTTGAAATCCACATCGCTTCTCTTGTCTCTCCTGTGATCGATCGAATCTTGCATACAGTATCCTCTCTGCTTTGCTCGTTTCTGCTTTCGTGGAAACCTTAGTTTAGGTCGTGTCACGACGTAGCCATGCGGCTCTATGGGTAAGTGGGACTGAAGGCTACGCTACGGTGCGATAATTTTTTAATGTAAAGTTGAGCATTGAACATTGTTGTCCAATTCCAGATTCACACAAGATTAGCAAGAACGCTAGTGAAATGCTTTCCGAAACTGTCACTGGATGTCGTTGAAGGAGAGGAGTATTTAGGTAAGTGGATTACCATTGTTGGAAAGCGTCTTTTAAAATTGCGTTGGATATGATTAATGAAGGTTAATGCACTAGGTACCTAAGCGTTTATATAAGTAGTTTCAAATTATATTAAGAGGATCGCCCATACTGGTTTTGTTAACTCTCACGCGCGGCGCATTGTAACTAAGACAAATTGCCGACATGTTCCCCATTAACACGTATTCCAATGACAAAGCTTATAATTATCAAAGTTAATATGCGCGCAAACATGTCCTTCCATGACAACAATTATGCGACTTCTGCCTTCTGCAAAGCATTCTCTATTTCTAGAAAGAGTTTTTGGTTGTAACCTGCAGTAGAATATTGTTGATCTCTATGTTGCAGGAGCTAGTTCTCTGCACTTGGCTATAGCGTATAGCAACAACGAGCTCGTTCAAGACTTAGTGGAAGCAGGCGCTGATGTCAACCAGAGAGCCATTGGTAAGATCCAATAGGTACCTGAATAGTTTAACTTCGCTATGTCTGCCTGTCCGTCTGTCACCAGGCTGTATCTCAAGAACCGTGATAGTTATAGCCAGTTGAAATTTCTACAGATTATGTATTACTGTTGCCGCTATAACAACAAATACTAAAACAGAATAAAATAAATATTTAAGGGGGGCTCCCATATAAATAAGTGATGTTTTTGCTTGTTTTTATAAATAATGGTACGGAACCCTTCGTGCGCGAGTCCGACTCGCACTTGGCCGGTTTTTCTTTAAAACAAAACTTGAGGATTTTTGTTCAAAATGATACTGGTACTGAATACGTGGTATACGTTTTAGCATTGGTGTCCCTTGCACCCTGTATAATTTTATTATCTTGAGATTAAAAAGTTTAAATGTGGGGGACAGCTAGTTGTTTATATGAACGATTATGTTTAGCTAGCCAATCATTCATCAACAGGCAGTTTCTTCCTTCCCCGTGACCAACAACGCGTGCCTCCCGCCCGTCAGACAAACTACGAAGGTCTAGCGTACCTAGGCGAGTCTCCCTTAGCATGGGCGGCTTGCTGCGCTAACGAGGGGGTGTACAACCTCCTTTGTGACTCTGGAGCTGATCCGGACGCACAGGACTCGTTTGGGAACATGATACTGCATATGGTGGTGGTTTGTGATAAACTGGTGAGTATGGGTTCATTACGGTAGCGAACGAGGAAATTTTACGCAGTTTGCTTATTTTAGGCGTGTATTTTACTTACTTGCTGCCTAAAAACTGTCTTGATGGATTTCGAAACGAGTCCTCCAAAGCAAGATCGTTGAAATGTTATTATACAAGCTCAAATTGAATTCACGGGCGCTAAACTAATATTTCAAGTAAAGGAACTGTCTGCGGTACTTGACCGCAAGAAAAAACATTTTCGATACCCATTATTGATGATACCCATGATTATACTCACCGTGTCCTCGAACCAGGATATGTTTGGCTACGCGCTTCGGCACCCGAAGGTCCCTGCCAGCAACGGTCGCATGAACCTGGCAGGATTCACGCCACTAACGCTGGCCTGCCAGTTGGGCCGAGCATCCGTTTTCAGGGAGATGTTGGAACTGTCCGCCAAGGAGTTCTGGCGGTACTCCAATATCACCTGCTCTGCTTACCCGCTGAATGCTCTGGATACCTTGCTGCCTGATGGAAGGACCAGTAAGTTTTTAATTACTATTATAATGCAAATTAGACCTTTAGTAGGAACATTGAATGAATGTTCCAGTAACGATATTTTCCATGGATGTTATGACGCGTGACCGAATTTAAAACTAAATCCACCGTCTTGTTTTCTAAATCAATTTCATGAAAAACTTCACAAATGTTCACAAACAACGCTATGTCAATGTCATTCAAGCACCAAAAGATGTTTGTAACACTGTTCTTAATTTTTAAATTCTTTGCACGTAAAAAGTTTAATGGGAATATGGCAGTTTTAGACTTAAAGGGAAGCGACAGGGTAGCAGCTTTTTTTTTTTTGGTTTTTTGCTATTCACAGGACAGTGTCAAGCGGATATAAATATGATTTGCGACCGTAACATTTATGTGGTTACATAATTTTTATAATTAAAATCAGCATAATAATTAATAACATATTAATAAAAACATATTTATTGCGTCCGCGAATCATATTGTAATCAACATACAACCTGCAAATTGCAAAAAACCTAAGAAAATATTCATGAAAAAGTTATTGTATGGTATTAAATGAACTTAAAGGGGTTCTATTGATGACTTTATTTATTATTACTCAGTAAAGCCATATTAGTTACGGCCGCGTAACATATTTTATTCAACATAAAAGCAGACACTGACCGGCAAATTACAAAACCACGTAAGAACGTTTGAATTTCGTGGGCTACCCTGTCGCTTTCACCTTAAGCTACGCCCATTTCCCCCCGCAGCCCTTCTTACCCCCTATTGCGTTACGAAAATGCTCGCGTTGACCGACCGAAATGTACAGGCCTGTGTCAGCTTTAGTTCCGATAAATGCGTTATGGCACCACTTTCGCGGTAGCCATGTTGGCTGTTGTGTCCGTGTGTGTAAATTCACTAGGTCAGCAGCCATGCCAATTTTCAAATGCTGTGTTGTCGGTTGCGCTTTATAATTTACCAAAGAACGATAAGTTTAGGGCTTTGTTACTGTCGTTTTGGTGCCAGAGAATTCCTAACTTCTTGGTCTATCAAAAGAACAGTTAGTGAATAAACGTGTGTGCCAAAAACATTTCGACAAATACCAACTGAATAACAAGGGAGATCGTTTCAAAGATGGCTATCCATGACTACTACTGTTTTATTTTGTAATAACACAGTCGAGCTTAGAGTGCCATTATTTGGTAAGTGTTCAAGCTCTGCATGTTAATAGGTGTATACTTGTAAATTACAGCTGTGCCGGTGGTTCAGTTTTTTTTAATTAAATCCTTCCTAAAGTTAAATTATTGTGGGTTATATCCACCAAGTGGAATATGAATGTCTCATTTCATTTTTTTCTGTTTGCAGATGTTACTATTTAGCTGTTAGGACAAAAGTTGAGTGTGGTGTATGATCCCTCGCACCTACTAACGGGCCTTAGGAACAGCCTTCTTACAAAAGACATGCTTTTTAAAGGCAATTTTGCCACTTATATATATTTTATATTAGAACATACATATACGTACGATACTATTATATTATTACTCGGAAGCATATACAGACTGTGGTTGACGCCAATTGCCAACTAGGTCATACAAGAATGCATAAAAAACTAGATTCAGAAACTGGACCCTCGGGTCAAAACGTCAGCGAGACAATGGTTACAAATGGCGAAGCATGGAATTTATGGAAAAGCTATTTGATAGTGTGGTTGAATATTGAGGAAACAATTTTTAATTTTTTGGACAGAAATCAAACATAAATTAAGAAATATTAATTTCATTGATAACAGCTAGTTGCAAGAAAGCCCGTAAATATAAGAAAATCCATATGATCCGAGTTCCTTCTCTTAATAGATGTGTATGGCAATAACTATAGAAAGTTTTGAAAGGTTGTTTAGACTGCTGTTCGATATTAAATATAAAGCTCATAAGTTAAGGGGAATAAAATAAAATAAGTAAAATCTGAAATCTGATAATTCAAATAATAAAACGAACCCGTAAGAACAAAAATTACCCATGGCACATCACTATTTTATCCCATATTCTATGCCATAGACATTATTTTAGTCTATGTCATCGACACACCAATTTTATTAATTTTACGCGATGGGTCAACACTAGGTGACATTACGACGCCAGCTAGCGACAAAACACATTTTTTGGAACTAATCACCGTCCCATCTATCTCCGAATAATAAACGTAGGTATATAATTATGATTGCTAACGTATCTAGCCTGTGGTAATAACCTAATTATAAAACTAAACTACTTAAGTAGGTATTAAAGTAAGGTATGTACAGGTATTAAAGTAGGTAGTGAAGATAAACAATAGGTAGGTAGGTAAAGAGAATAACAGACTCACCAAGGGTTCAAAGTACCTAAGTCAAAGCAATTTGTTCTCAAAAAAACAACGTATTTTTAGGTGTGTGTGACGCGTGACGCCGCGCCGCGCCGCCTGGCTTGTGCCTCACAGTAACAGATGCAGCGCGAACTGAGTGCGGTGAAGATCGGGGGCGGGGGGAAGCACTCACTAAAGCCAAATGTCAGACGACCACGTAGGGGTAACGCAGAGAGCGGGGAGCTGCACGATTTCCAAGGCTACTAACCTAACCGTTTCGTTTTGGTGCCCGCTTTCCGCTATATACTCCGTGTTCTCTCCCCGCGAGTATCACATGTTTTCACTAGTACTTACTTACACGGTTACACCCACTCTCACTCGATCCTAACTGCTAATAATGGAGGCACGGTTGGCGCAATGGTTTAGCGATCGACTGCTGCTTTAATTTTTTTTTATTTTATTTGGCCACTCGCCGATCAACCTGCTAAGGTTATTTCTGCTCAACCGGACTATGCTGCGTGCCACGGGTTCGATCCCCGCACGAAACAAATATTTGTACCCGAATGCAGGATCCATTAGAGCTTGAAAATATAAAAAAATATGGATCGCGCCTGCTTCCAACTTTTATTTAATTTAAAATGTGCTTGTTTTTAGCTTTTCAGTGGAAAATTTTTAACTTAAGTTTTTTTACCGCAGTCAGGTTTTTTATTTTTTTTTTTAATTTATTTTTTTTATATTCACCAGTTGTATATATTTTTGTAATCACCCTTTAAAACCCTTTGATATCCCACTCGAGGTTACAGGAAGCAAAAAAAAATCGAACTTCACGATATGGCGCATTTATTTTTTTATTTTTTCATGTGGCCAGTGACGCTCGCACCACTAAGACGACCCTAACGACGTATAATTTATCGAAATCCGTTATCCGTTTAGGAGTAACGAGGGAACATAGAAACGGACATGCATACATACAGGTCAAACACATTACCCTCCTTTTGGGCTTCACGGCAATCGGGTAAAAATACAACGCATCGTTTTATTACGAAGTATGGCAGCTGCAGTACGCCACGCCACCCTGTCTGACCCACCCTTCACCTTACCTGCGTCACAGGGCCGGGTTTGCAAGCATTATCTATAGACTGTATAATAGACGTACTAACAAGCCCCAGATTAAATCAATATTTTGTTGAATACTTGGCTGAGCTCGGGTGATATTTTTATACAACCAAGTTACGCGTAATGGATTTTTTTACTTTATAGAAACAACATTGTTGATTGGCTTATTTGTTAGACTTCAGTATGTAGGATGACCTATGTGTGCTCAATACCCTATAGTTTATTATAACATTCCACAATATTAGGCGGTTGATAACTTAACATTTAATTTTGAGATCACTATGGTCCCTGTTCCCTGTCGGCCATAGGAGGAATATACATATATGAGCACCGTACCTTCTTCTTTAAAATATTAACGCAATTAAGTATTGGTTTGGATAATTTGCGTACATACACAGAGCATGCACAGACTATGTTTATTCCCAACAAACATTGCGTAGAGCCGAAATGCCCTCTTTTGTTCGCCAAAAAGGCCAGGTGCGTAGCGGCACGTGTACAAGGAAATAATCAAGAATGCATGGTACCTACTTTGAAAAGAAATCTTTTGGATGGGTCGAACACGTGACTACGCTAATATCTAGTAGCTTTTTGTCCGTGAATTTTTGGAATTGTTTATTGCACTCACGTTATAATGTTAGTTGGTAAGAGGCAGACATAATGATTTCCTCATTCAAATATATCATCATCATAATTCTCTTGCCCTTATCTCAAAACATTTGGGGTCGGCGCAGCATATCTTCTTTTCTTCACTTCTTCTATAATAGTCGTTATCTCATCAGACACCCCGTTTCTTGCCATATTACCCTTCACACAGTCCATCCATCGTTTGTTTATTCCTCATTCTAATATAATCCCTTTATTATCCAATTTTCCCTACTGCAGAATCTAAATAAGTGACTGATTACTTTTTAGATTGGAACTCCGCATTGTTCATTATCTTGAATGGTACGAAACAAGAGCATCTCAACATGTTGGACGGTGGCATCATTCAGAGGCTCCTCGAAGAAAAGTGGAAGACGTTTGCACGAGTACGTATCTTTTGTCCTTTTTGAAGTTCAATGAACAATTTATAATACCTACTGATGCTGTTAGCCTGCGCTATCCCACAGCTGGGCAAAGGGCTTTCCCTATGAATTCCAGTTTTTTTTTCGATCCAGGGATTAAGTGGACCACTGGTGGGCATAAAAACCATTTTAAAATAGAAGCTTTGATACTGCGAATTTTTATTTCTTTTGAAACTACGACAAAAAAAAACTCCCTACTCCCATACGCAATATTTTGATGCGCAACGGCGGTCAATAGAAAGATGGGCAGTCTCCTTTAGAGCGCGATTAATAAGGGACATTATCTAAATACCCTACGAATAAAAACTCTCTATGAATAAAAACTAGACCTATTGCTCTTGTCATTACAGAACAAATTCCTTAAACGCCTCCTAATTCTGATGCTCCACCTCCTTCTCCTGTCTCTCTCCGTCTACCTGCGTCATAGCAGTGCCGAGGCGGATGCCCATCCAGACTGGGGACTCGAGATTGCTGATGCAAGGAGTGGCATCCGGTTGGCAAGTGAACTTGGGACTCTGGCCAGTACCCTGTGTTATATTATATTGCAGCAGGGAGATGAGTTGAAGAATCAGGGCCTAGTGGCTTATTTTAAGCAATTGGTAAGTCTTCTCAATTAATTGTTTGTGAGTGTCCATGGATTTTCTTGCCCATTCTTCTCCATAGAGATCTACGCTTTGGAATGGGCAACTACAGTACTTTCACAGTTATTATGTCTTATTTTTGTTCGACCATTCAAAAGTGCCTGTAACTGGACTATTTGAAATAAATGATATTGATTTGATTTGTTAAAGCCTCATGCATGACCTCAGGCAATGCGACTGCGTTAAGCGACACGTGCATGCGTCTCTTGTTACCTTCGCGTGGTACCGAGGCTCCGCAAATCGCGTCACAGTTACTCTGCAAGCTTTATGGAACTTGATTAATTTGTTCTCTCTGTAATAGCAGTCTCACAATACATATATGCGTGATGCTCGTGTCTACACGGTTAAACGGCCTCAATTTTAGGGAGATTTATGTTTCCCTTGTCTCAGATCCACGAACCAGCGAAGTTCATCTTCTTGATTTCGAATCTGCTGCTGTTAGCATGCATACCAGCGCGGCTGATGCGACAGCCGATGTTAGAAGAAGCTCTATTGATATTCCTACTGCCAGGCTTCTGGTTCCTACTTATGTTCTTCGCTGGGTAAGTCCTTACGTAAAGTTAGAACTTTGACCTCTAATATCTACCCAGGCCCACTATGTACAAAAGCTCGGATTGAATTTCGATTCGATAAGTTGTACGTTTATCTTGTTTTGGCATTACGAAAGCGAGCGAGATAGACATACGAGTTTTCGAATCGAAATCGAATCCGAGCGTTTGTGAATACGGGGGCAGGTATGGTCCAGCAAAAAAAAAAATGCAATACCGCGAAGAACAAGTACCTTCGGGGTATTTTTACACCCATTTGATTACCTCTGCCTACGCCGTAAGCAGTGGCGTAGCTAGTCTAACATTTTTCATAAACAGCTCGATTAAGCTGTGTATCAAAAATGTTTTGGGGGCCAAAAAAAAAGGATTATGAAATAACGATTTGAACTTTCTGGGCAAGCTCGAAAAAAATATAGCTTTGAGGTTCGCGATATATGCAGTTCCTACTTATTCACTAAAGAGCGAGTTCCAAAAATTGGGAGCTTTTTTCGGGTATATGATAAATGAGAACTTAGATAAGGCGGACGAAGCGAGCTCGAAAATTTTGAGTTTTTGGGCAGCGGTAAGTAAAATTTTCTTAATTAATCATAACGAACGAACAGCTTATCAATTAGAATTTGAGGTTAAAGGAAGATGTTGTGGTTATTTTCCTACACATCAAGGGCCCTTATGCCTCGGGGGCCCGGATCTTTGATACTGCTGATATAGCGGTAGTTACGCCCCTGGCCTTTAGAGAAGATGTGGTCAATGTTGTATTTTTGTCCGCAGTGCGGTAAAACTGACGGGTCCCTTCGTGACGATGATATACAGCATGATCACGGGAGATATGTTCACCTTTGGCATTATCTACTCCATTGTACTGTTTGGGTTCTCACAGTCTTTCTATTTCTTATACAAAGGTAAGGTTTTATTTATTACCTTGTTGTTATTAAAGGGATTCACCACAATTCTCTGCGCTAATCGGCTGAAGTCGGTCAGAAATACCTTTAGGTTCGTATGATAAAGGCGAAACAGACGTCATTCATCGCATTTCGACACCGCACCGAACTGAATGCGATAAGTGAAGGTGTGCTTCAACCTAGGCCGTATTATCGCTTCACATCAAGCATCCAAAAAAGATAAAATTGTGGTGATCCGTGATCAGCTCAAGCTGATACGATTAGAGTGATGGTTATTCTCACATCCCGAAAATTCCTGTGATATCTATTTCTAGAAGGTTTTTACAACCCACAACTTGGCATGATCCTTTATTGTTTTTTTTTTCCTTTTATGCAACTTAAGTTTGTTCACTACTCAAGTACTTATTTGCTTTTGTCCTTTATTAATCACATTAATAGTCTTAAGCTACGTACGCGGCAAGTGGCTTGTTTATCGCCTTATACTTGCTAACGAAGGCGCCAAGCTCGCAATGCGGCCAGAAGCGAAAATTCTAGAACGTTCGTTTCACTTTGCTATTTGCTGGGGTCTAAGCAAGCCATCTATCAGTGCATATGTAACATTAAACTTTCAATTTGTTTGCAGGGTTCCCAAACGTGCAGTCCACATTGTTTTCAAGCTATCCTAGTACTTGGATGGCACTGTTCCAGATTACGTTAGGAGATTACAGTGTGAGTCAACAATTATAGAGTACATATCATAATCAAGCATCAAGCAGTATTGTTTTAGTCTTATTCCAGTGTGGGAAAGAGACGGAGCTATACAGGCTGTCTAGCGCTGTCTCTTTCCCACACTGGATAAGGAGTAAAACAATAATGTTTTAAGACGTCATGAATTCATGATAGGCCACCGGTATTCAAAAACGCTGGGATTCGATATCGATTCGGAAAGTCGTATGTCTATCTCGCTCGCTTTCGTAATTCCAAAACAAGATAGACATACGACTTATCGAATCGAAATTGAATCCGAGCGTTTGTGAATAGGGGGCGTGGCCCTACTGCATCTCTCAAAATTGAAATAGGTAGTCAGAAGCTCGAAACTCCTACAAGAGTGTGGGCAAGCGGTATTGTATAACCCTTACCCTGCAGTCACTCGGTTGTGGAGGTCAGATAGAATGTCGCTCCATGTTGATTTAATTTGACGGCACGTTGGTACAGTGACTGAGCGATTTGCTGCTGCGCTGCGTGTCGCGGGTTCAATCCCCGCACGGTACAATTATTTGTATGACCTAGACGTAGTTGCTCCGGGTCTGGCTGTCTGTGCATGTGAGTTTAATTAATATTCTTCAAACGGATGATACAAAATAAATTCTCAGAGTTAAAAAGAAAATATATGTAAAATACTGGTATTTAAGCATTTAGCTGCATCCGGTTAGACTAAAATCACGGTAAAACCGACTCCAATATATTTGAAAAAAGGCTAGGTAGATGATAATGGAACTATAACCTGCGTGTGTAGTGTAGCAACCCCCTTATCTTTTGGGGGAAACAACGTGATCTTTTACAACTACCTATGTTTTTGATTTGGTAATTACCCCGCCGTTTGGTGCTAACGTATAACAACAACACCATTCTTCCAGTACACAGACCTCAGTATGACAACGTACCCTAATCTGTCGAAGACTGTGTTCGCCATATTCATGGTGTTTGTGCCTATTCTCCTGCTCAACATGTTAATCGCTATGATGGGCAACACTTACGCACATGTCATCGAACAGTCGGAAAAGGAATGGGTGAAACAGGTGAGTAGGTTTCTCACTTTGAAAAGTAGGTTAGTACTTAGACACGGCGATCATCATCATCATCATTTCAGCCGAAAGACGTCCACTGCTGGACATAGGCCTCCCCCAAGTGTCACTATATTGACATAAGGGGGGGTTTTGCCATAATCGCCACGCTTGGCAGGCGGGTTGGCGATCGCAGTACGGTTGTTACAAAAGCACAGAGAACGCTGCTGCCCATTCTCTGGTAACTCCCTTAGTCGCCTCTTACGACACCCACGGGGAGAAATGGGATAGTGCTATTCTTTACGTTCGAAACTATACAGAGCCACTGCGATCAACCAAGCTATAAAAAATCAGTTTATGTAGGTCTCTCATTGTATTAGGAATCTATAAAAAGCGAGGCCATTATATACTGGATATGTATTGCTTGAGGAGTCGCGGTGTGTCTATCCTAGATGATCATCTTCCTGCCCTTGTCCCATGTTACTTGGGGTCGGCATACCATTTTTTTTCTTCCACTTCCCCTGTCAATCCTCAAGGTATTATTTAGGTATCTACTCCTTTTTCTTTCATATCGACACACAACTCATGGATCCCTGTTTTGCATCCTCGTCAAAACTCAGGAAGTTGTCACAAAAGACATAAATAATAATCAATTAAAATTACGGTACCTAGTTAATTATTAGACGCCGATTTTTTTAGATTTCAGAATAACCCCCTTAACGTGGTTTAGGGAATAACATATTATCGAATTTGAGATTGTTTGTATGTGTGGAAGCGCGGTTATAGGGCGACATTCAGACGGGCCGCGTTTAAAACTCTTCAAACTTACCGACTTCCGTAAATAAGAAAAAAAAAATAACTTCCCATTTTATTATTGATTCGGGCCGAAAATCATTAGCGTAGTTACCTCCTTGAATTTGACGAGGAAGCAAAACGACACCTTGTCTAAACTAAACCTAACTCTGTCGCTCCTTACCTACTCCAGTACGTACAATGGCCCAATATAGAGGCTAAGTGCGGAAACAGCTCAGCTAACATACTACTCCATATGTAGAAGAACTAAAATATCACTGTATTTTTTATAATAAAAGTGAAAAAATATTCTAAAAGGGCATCCTTTTCATTAAATATTGTCCTTTATAAAAGTCCCTATGGATTTTCATAATTACTAGGCACAAATCTGCGGTCTGTGCACTCTGCCTATATTTCAGCTGGCCATGCAGGTGTGCTATTATTTATAAGTTTATGCCTATATTGTCCAACTGCAGGGCAAACACCTCCCTTCCCTCCTTCCACTTTCATTAAATATTGTCCTTTATAAAAGTCCCTATGGATTTTCATAATTACTAGGCACAAATCTGCGGTCTGTGCACTCTGCCTATATTTCAGCTGGCCATGCAGGTGTGCTATTATTTATAAGTTTATGCCTATATTGTCCAACTGCAGGGCAAACACCTCCCTTCCCTCCTTCCACTTTTCATCTAGTGCGTTTGTAGGCTATAACCCTTTGAAAACGAGTCCAACTCCTCCCGCTATCCATTATGAAACCTTAATTATTTCCTTTCAGTGGGCAAAGATAGTGGTATCACTCGAACGATCAGTGGCCCAAGAGGACGCACACAAGTACTTGCAAGAGTACTCGATCGGTCTGGGACCTTCTGACGACCCTAGGTACGAGGTGAGAGCGGTAATGGTCATCAAGAGTGCGGCTAAGACCAGGGCTAAGCAGAGGAAGGGCGCGTTGACTAATTGGAAGGTGAGGAATAATTAGAGGGTATATTTTAATTGGTGTCTCTTATTAATAGGGACGTACGGCGATCAATCAAGCTATACAAAACTAGTTTATGCGGATGTCACTTTGTACGGGAAACCAATACTTTAGTTTGCCGTATGTCATTCCTTCCCAGAATTTGATCCTTAGCAGCGACACTATCGAATGGTATACTAACATAGTGAGCTTTTTTTTCAAAATCAACGTGTTCGATTCCTGGCTAGAAATCTTACTGATTTTTCAAAAATCTATTCAGTTTTAATTTTCATCAACATCGGGCTGTTCGCCTGTTCTCCGCTCCAATCTGTTTTCCGCTGTTCCTCATAGTGTCGGATTTGGCCATCCACACCCACTTGAAAAATTCACCCTGCATGTACTACTTATATTAAATAAATATTTGTCGAAACATATGAAATCTTTTAGGCCCGGCAGATTACAATCTTCTATTTATAGTTTGGGAGACCATCATTATTTAACATTATTATAATTCTTTTCCTGCTTACGTCAGCGCGTCGGCAAGGTGACCATAGCTGAACTGCGTCGCCGCGGCATCAGCGGGGAAGAGTTGCGACGTCTGATGTGGGGCAGAGTGTCCATATCCACACCTACCAAGGCACCATTAGGGTGAGCACTATCATAACAATTTAGGTTTCTATCTGTGAACAACGCCTTTCTCAATTTTTTCTTTCAATAAGTATAGGTAAACTAAAAAGGATTGCCCCATTGACAGTTGGACCTTAAACCCACGATTAAATAGGTAGTCACCAAATTGATTGTTCTGAAGATAGCTTCCACTTGCATCTGACGAAGACATGTCTATAATTCCCTGAATTCATAATCTTACGCCTTTATGGTTGTGTTCCAATCCAACAGTCGCCGTCCCGCTGCGCCACCTCCGGACTGCGTGACATCAGCAAGTGGTGCTTTACTACCGCAGGCAGGAGGCGAGGGAGGGGGAGTGGCTCCCGCGTTATCTTCAGCCCTCAACGTCATGGCATTCACACAGGAAATGAACCTGGGTACTACAGGAACCACCGGTACGTAAACATTTGAACTGATGTCAATAAAAAGATTGTATTGTTTCAAAATACCCATAAAATATAAGACGCTCTTGTCTAATCAACAGGTCAAGAACATAAGCAACCGACTCCAGATTTGCTGGTCAACGGAAAGTCGCAACATATGCCACCCTCCACGATTTCAACTCAGTCAATGATCCAAACACCTAACCAGCTCAGTGTGCCTTCATCTTTTCCTCCAAACAAGAACAGCTTAGAGACTTCAATGGTTGGCACAATGCCGGCAATGCCAATCAGTGCTGTGCCAACGACTGCCCAGGTGCCCGTTACTGGTTCCCAAATGGTTTTGGGAACTCAAATGTCTGGCGTACAATCGCATCTACCCGGTTCTCAATTGCCACTACCAGGAGGCCAAATGCCATACGCAGGGAGCCAAGTATCACCCCCAAGAGGCCAAATTCCTTTCTCAGGTCCTCAAATACCACTTCCAGGTGGCCAGATGCCATACCCAGGTTCTCAAATACCACTATCAGGTGGCCAAATGCCATACACAGGTTCGCAAATTCCACTACCAGGTGGCCAAACGCCATACACAGGTTCTCAAATTCCACTACCAGGTGGCCAAACGCCATACACAGGTTCTCAAATGCCACTGCCAGGTGGCCAAATGCCATACCCAGGTTCTCAAATGCCATTGCCAGGTGGCCAAATGCCATACCCAGGTTCTCAAATGCCCCTGCCAGGTGGCCCAGTCCCATACACTGGTGTTCAGATGCCACTAATGGGTACACAAATGTCCAGTGGCCAAATGCAGCAATTTGGTGGACAAATGCAAGTTCCTGGTGGTCAAATGCCAGTAAATTCAATGCAAGGACCGATGGCATACGGTCAGCCGGTAGCAATGTATCCAATGTATGCACAGATGTACGGCCCAGGAATGCAGCAGATTGAAATCCAAATTCAGAAGCCAGGTAAATAACACACGTTATGCTATCTTGAATAGGGGACTAAAACATCAAATAAATCGCTAATATATTGTGCCTTTAGTTTCCGATGAGGTGTTCCGTGACTATTTGTACGAGCTGATCAAGCTGGCTGAAGACGGGACGCCTGACAAGTCGGAAATCATGGCTCTTGCTGAAAAAGCTGCTGATCTGGACGACGTGCCCGAGATAGACATTAATATTTCTGTAAGTTTGTGAATCTGTTTTATGTTGCCGTCAATCAAATTACGACACGATTGCCGCAGTGGCTGAGCGATCGACTGCTGCGCTGCGTGTCGCGTGTTCGATCCCCGTACGGATCAAATATTTATATGGCTTACAGATAGTTGTTCCGGGTCTGGCTGTTTGTGTATGTGAGTTTAAATGTTTGTAAACGCACCCACGATACAGGAGAAATTCCTAGTGTGGGGCTACTTTTTTTTATTATTGAAAATAATAGTAGGATTTGTACCTACGCCCAACAACTGCGACTGAGATAAAATACTGATATTCAGCTGCATCCGCTGAGACTGGAAGCCGACCTCAACATAGTTGGGAATGGCTAAGCTGAAAAGGTGTTTTCACTTGCAGATGTTACTCGTATAGGTGTTGTATCAGTAACTTCCATCAGTGAGTGACCTCTGGCAGTCCGTTTCAGTTCAGACTTAGGTAAATGACTGACGGTGGTTACATGATATTACCAACTCTCACACAGCCCGCGTCGTCGTTTACGGTCCACTCTTTCTCACAGAAAGGCGGCAGGTGACCAAGCAAGCAGTAACATTATAGGCTGATTATGCTACTTGTTGTCAGACGGCCGCTAGATCAGCGCGCCGCGTGGTCGCCGGTGCGGTGTCGGGGCTGTTCGGAGTGGCCGCCGACGCGCCAGCTAACGCCGATACTACGTGGAAACGTGAGAGGAACGAGAACAGCGACAGCGATCCTATATCAGGTAGGTACAACTCAAATCACCAAACGATGACTTGTGTAGGTGCCGAAAAAATGCAAGTCAAATGAAATTGACACATCCGTTTTAGAAAAATATTTATATAAAAATATCTACTGAAACAACAAGATGCGTTAGTTTCGATTACTGCCACGTGCTTTTTTTAAAGACGATTTGTCTCGACGCCAACATTCGAAAAAAAACCGGCCAAGTATGAGTCTTATTCGCACACAGGGTTCCATAGCTCCAAACAATATAATAACAATATTTTGAACTGTCATTCATTAGTTAGTAGTATTAATTAGTAAACTTCCACACAACCGCAAAACTAAATTTGTTTTTCATAGTATGTTTATGAAAAACAAAGTTACTGCTGCAGTTTGATGAAAAAGTCCCAAATCTCAAAAACTAAACATCATATCTTATTGAAACCAATTTTCGTTGATAGTTTTTTTTACGTTCTACAATCCTAAATATTTTCAGAATTTTCCTCCTCTTACTTTAGAAATTAGAGGGGGGGGACACACATTTTACCACTTTGGAAGTGGCTCTAGCGCAAACTATTAAGTTTAGAAAAAAATGAAATTAGAAACATCAATATCATTTTTGAAGACCTATCCATAGATACCCCACACGTATGGGTTTGATGAAAAATTTTTTTTTGGTTTTCAGTTCTAAGTATGGGGACCCCCTTAATTTATAGTTTTTTTTCTATTTTTGTGTGAAAATCCTAATGCGGTTTACAGAATACATCTACTTACCAAGTTTCAACAGTATAGTTCTTATAGTTTCGGAAATAAGTGGCTGTGACATACAGACGGACAGATGGACAGACAGACAGACAGACAGACATGACGAATCTATAAGGGTTCCGTTTTTTGCCATTCGGCTACGGAACCCTAACAAATGAGTTAATGTTCATTCCTTTGTGTTGTTACAGAATCAGTGCTGCTGGGTCGTGCGTCGCGCGCCCGCCGCGCGCGATCTGCATCACGCCGCGCCGCTCCACCACCACCTCATCTTTACGTACCTGCCAGGTACACATGACTTATACTCCTAGCCCTCACGCTCAAGCTGGCAAATGACACCCATGCGCACCTGCGGTGGAACCTACGTGTTTCGATGAACGTATGTACGTTGCGCAAACTCGATGCTATAGCTGCGTCTACGGTAGTCAATGCTGAGAACTAAAAATCCAGTGCCCGGAAATAAAGTTGCATTAAAAATTTCAAAAGTGAGCTCATCTGAAACTATAGTGCAGTATCCTGCTGTATGTCTTCACGACATCTATCAATGACAGATTCGAAGGCACCCGGAAATATCCAGCTAATTAGTAACTACATAACATTCGACCCCAACATTTCTGAATTTTATGTGTATCAAAGCTATGTTTTGTAGGTCTATGTACCTGGTGGCCTCAGAGAGCAGTGCCGTGGAGAGTGATGTGCCCATGGAAGAACAACCTAGCTCTGGGAATAACTCGTAAGTTTTTGCCACCATTCAGGCAGTAAGTCTAATCTGAAATCAGTAATCATATTAAAAGTTACTAAACAGAACCTACTACTCAGTCTGATTAAGAATTAAATAGGTATGTATAGGTAGGTTGAAGTTTGTTTACATTTGTGTTAATAATACTGCCTAATGAAAAAAAAACTATTTATAACATGATTAATAAATTTGCTCATTAAACTAATAAATTAATTTTATAACAATATCATGGTTACAAATCAGTGATCAGTCAAGTCTGTTTCTTCAGACAAATTGTTCTTCAAGCCATTTATTAAAACTTTGTTTATCAACAGTTCTGCATGGTATCTTTGCAGTGGATCCATTCTCTTTAGTTTACAAATAACATTGGCTCCAATAGCTTCCATTTCCCTGTTAAACACATTATTGTTTTGTCCATAAGAATCATCTAATTTATCCTTCACTAATTTCTTCCTTATTTCAGTTTGATTTCTTTTTCTTGGTGGTTCATCTTCTGACATGGATGCTAGTACATCACTAGTGTCAGATAAAGGCTCGCCATTTTCTGATGCCGATCCGCCACTGCCTTCTTCCTGTAATAATTAAACAAGTTTTCATATATCAGTTGTTGCTGACATCAAGTCATAATAAAGTTTGTCCAATTATTAACCAAACTATATCAAGGCCAATTATCATAATGTGTGCAATGGACAGAAACAAACTTACATCAAAGTTATTTTCATCCATATAGATTTCACTGATTTCAGGTAGTTTTTTGATGTTTTTCCAATTCTTATCAAGGAATGACAGTGCGTAAAACTTCCAATTTTTAGGTTCATATAGAAAAATTTCCTCATCCTTCAGCCCGAGTAATTTACCATCTGAATATTTTTTCATGTCTTTCCTGTATGTGGATCTTAGTATGTTTATTTTCTGTCGCACGTGCGTACGTGTTGCGGCCGGATCCCATCTTTTTATTATTTTTAACAGGACGTCTAGCGCCTCATTTCGTTTGTATTTATTTGTGTAATATTTATGGTCGGTGTCCCAAAGTAAAGGTAAATTCTTATAAGTTTCTATAAAGTCTTCTTCTATGGCTCGGGTCTCACGGCTGAGGGATACACTAGCCGTCGATGTTGAGCTATCTTCCTTCATTATCACTTCATCGGTTTTGCAAAAGTATTAACATTTAACTGAACAGAAAACTCTGATTTGATAAACGTGAAATACTGTTTGTATCGCTTGAAAAATTGACATGAACGACTTGATGTTTTGTTGACCGAATTTGACAATTTCGGTTTCATTTATAAGAGTTGCTAGTTGCAATATAAATTAGGAGTAGATGTAGAGTAGAAGTAGTTAGGAGTAAAGCTACATTACTCTTTTAGTGTTTTTTTGGAAGTTGGTTTACTTGATTGCAAAAAGTTTTTCATTATCTACATTAAAGAAGAAGTTAGAGATTTTTTATTTCTTCAAACGCGGTAACCTTTACTACCAGTCGGATTGTAAAACATGTTTCTGCATTTAAAGTACATTGTGTATTAGGGCGGTAAGTTAATTAAGGAATTAACATCGAGGCTCTAGTAGAAGCCCGAAGTCGAAGACTGAGGGCTTTCTGAGTCGAGGTTCGTAAATCCCGTACCGCCCGTGAAACATACAATGTTTTTCAATACATTTGTGAGTAAACAATTATGAATTATAGTTTTAATACACAAGTCAGCACAACTATTATTATGAAATACGTGAACTTTTTTTTCAGCGGATGGCGGGCTTTTTGTCCACATTAAATGTACAAATGTTTCGTTCAGAAACGTTACGGGCAACAAATACATACCTACGTACAACTTGGCAAAAAAGAGTCTGACGCGGTGACAGTTGGAACTAAAAATCGTACTGGACATTGAAGCCTTCCATGGTGTTTGCGTAGCGTCCGAGGGACTGAACCACACACTTGGAGTTAGGATCATTTCCATAAAATTAATAAGTATCAAAATCTGTTGAGTCTTAGTATTACGGGTTGCCACAGTTGCGATACTGGCGACCTCATTTAGTCCACACTCTTTTTTGCCAAGCAGTGAAAAAAAATTAAATAATTTCGACCAGACTACACAATATACTGAGCAAATTTCGTTTTTTTTTTTTGATTTTTCAGTAGTTTTTTGTAAAAACTATCGATTAATAAGAACATTAGTTGAGTATTTAAGTAACATGTAGCGAGATTGCAATTAAATTCCTGTTTAGATAACATTATAAGACCATTTTTCAATTGCGTGTAAACTCCTTGCTTGAACATGCATGACCGCTGTGCTATAAATTAAAAAAAAATTACTTACCGACCTTGAGTTTCATGACAAAAAAAGCTCGAGGGTTTTATATGGGGCATTACGGCCAAGTTAACCTGTATGTTTAGATACTGTTTACGTGTAAGTGTGATGAAAAAAAATTAAAACAATTTATAGTCAATCACCATTAGTTATTCCTTAGTACACAATAGAACATATTTTTTAAGGTGGCTGGTCTTGAATATTGAGCTGTTCATCGGGCTAGACAACTATCTAGGGCCAGGGGTTCATAAGAGCTCGTCATCTTCGTCGTTATCATCAACTCTATGCATAAGATTCCAATAATAGCTAGCTTTGGCTGCTCTGTCTATAGTTAATCTGTTTCTTTTGTGTCCAATTTGTTACTTTACCGTACCGTCTAAAACTCTCGTACAAAATTTTTCGCTTTGTCACTATTTACTGAGTTAATTGATTACTCATTTAAATAAATTCGTTAGCTTTGCCTGTGCACAAATAGTGGCTGGCATAGGGGGCGTAGGAAATTCTTTATTAAGTACGCTAATTACCTTATCCAATAGATCGTGTGAGAGCACGGGGGGATCAAGGGACGCTTAAAATAATGAGAGACATTAGGTTTCGTTTCCACTGAGACGGAGACATGACTGGTCGACATCCGAAACTGTCCTCCTCGTTATACTCGTATTTCTGCCACCCAATTTTTTTATGTAGGTAGATACTTGCCAATCTAGGTATTGATATTTTCAACAACGAAACGACGATTTTGTGATTTCTCGTTGTCCTCACTGGTGGGGATAGCCGGATTACACCAGCCTAACAAGTTCTCTTTTGGTCACCAGAGCGCTAGGAGACATTGCTCGAATCAGAGCGGCACGGCCTCTATGCATCCTATCTGCCACCGGGTTACCGGCGCCAGGCCACGTGGAGCACTCAATGTTGGTAGTTGGTACGTACACCTGCCTTCATCAGACCACAGTAGCTTTGCAGATAAATCGAGTAGTTAGGTACCTAGAGGTGTCAGGGCCGGCACGAACGCGGTAGAGATGAGATATACCTGCCATTCTCCATACCCGGCCTTTAAGGTATGGGTATCACTAAATACCTGGTACAAATACAAGGTATCAAAATACTTCTAAGTATTTGGGTGTGGTAGGATTTCGATAAGTAAACGTATGCGATAAGTATGGTATGCCTCCAATATAATGTAGGTACGATGTTTCAAGTACCTATACGTAATTATGCATTATGAGATATGAAATCTTTCCTTCCTACTTTACCAGGCTTAGGACTGTCGGCTAAGATCGGTATGACGATGGTTATTAATGAATTCTAGTTATTTCTATATATAACTAAATTAAATCAACCGAATGTTCATAAAGCACGAATGACGTTTCGGGTCCCTTCGTAAGCTGTCGGGTAGCTTCGGGTTGCTTCGGCGTACCGAACTACCGATAAAACTGGGCGCTACCTTGTGGTAGCGGTTCGTATCGTACTATGCGTCTGACGTCATACCTTCAAGGTATTTACCCAGTATTTCGGTCCGTACCCGGTCTATGTACTGGGAAGCACATACTTGGTATATATACCTCTACCAGTATATACGTCTCATCTCTAGAACGCGGTGGCTTTAGAAGTTGCGAGTCAAACAATTTGCCGAAAGCACGAGTCCTGACATATGAAGCGTTCACAATTAGTGCGAATATTCCCAGTCGCCTCCGATGGGTTACCCCCGGGTGGCAATCGGTAAGTTATTCCCCAACTTCAAATCGCTGTACACTGCGGCGTGGAACCACACTGGAAAAGTCTGACTGTCAACCAACAATTGCGGCTGTGAGACAGGATAGACAGCGATACTGGCGATCTACGCCGCAATGTAGGTACGATTTAAAGTGGGGGCAATAACTACCCAGTCGCCACTCGGGAATTCTATTCCCGATTGCCACCCGCGGGCAATTAATTTGACATGAATGTGAACGATAATAATGATCTAATATTGGCAGCTATTGCAGTACTAAAGGTAAATCCTCCAAAATGAAAAATAGCGGAGAGGCGTGCCACCGGGTAATACGCGCGGGCGCAAGCAGCTGCAAGGTCGTTACAAAAAAAGGACGCCCCGTGGTGGCGGGTTGGGTTGCCAGGCGGCTTAGGTGTGTAGCTCCTTTATGCGCGATCGGTCCAATTCGCAGTTAGTCCATTTCGCGGTTCGTCAAAGTCTCGTTTAGTCCATTTCTCGGTGTGTCCGTTTCTACCGCGCGGCCAAGGCGTTTTATTTTAAAAACTATGCCATGGTTTTGTAATAATTGGTAAAGTAGATCCACAAAACCATAAATATGTCAAAGTTATGGTTAAAAAGTTATAAGGGTTTGAACGTGGCCGCGCGCCATTGAAACGCGGATAACCGCGCGGCCACGGAAATCTTCAAAACAACGCGTTGCAGAGACCTGAAATTTAGGTATAATAACAAATTGAATTTGTAAAAATATATAAAAAAAATTCCCGATTTAAATTTCAGGAGCTGAAAGACTAAAACTCCATGGCCGCGGCATCGAAACGGTGAAAAACACATTATCGATATCTTGCTGAAAAAACGAATCGCAGAGGTCTGATTTTTTGTTAAACCGAGATTTCAATTTGTCAAACTATCTTGAAATACCCAAAATAATCATATTACAAATAATATATTCAATATTCATATAACAAATCACAGCTTGTTTGTACGAAAGTACATAACTATTAATTATTGGTAGGATCAAATGTTATATATTTTTTAGTAGTATTTATTTAAAAAAAAAGAATATTTTTTTTGGGTAGACTGTCTTAAATCCACCTAAAGTTCTAGGTTCACGGTAAACATCAATATTTTGTGATAGGCTTAGTCCACATCGACTAAGCCCCGCTGCGCGGGACTTCTATGTCGGCAGGCCTTTAATTAAAGTAACCTAACACGAAATGGATGGTCGGGTATTATTTCGCTCGCTCGCTAGACCCCGCCATCCTCTTCGAACCTAACCTGTTCGAGTCAGGGTTCCGCAGGTCCCGAGCTCGCTCTTGCATCATGTTCTTCCTCCTGCTGCAAAATGTCAATCTTGGACCAACCGCGAATTGAATCTTGTTTTAAACATTGGACCCATCGCGCCTAAACGGTGTAGCAATAGCTTTATATTTAATTTTGTGGCAAGTTCGGCAATGTGCGCTAATAGCGCAGTCCTTATATTGAACACTTAGTTTTTCTGTTAGACTTGAATGAATAATAAAACTTATTATCCGGTAAGCTAGACCTTCTGTGGCTGTCATCACGTGCGGATCCGCGCATTGTGGCGGGCAATTTCCAGACACCTCTTCAGCCTAATCTACTCTATTCGATATATCTGCTTCGACGCTTAGTATTACACCTAATTGTTATTGAGAGCTCATTTCTTGAATAGGGGCCGGCAGTGGAGTTGACGTTGAAAGTGCTGCTCCAGCTCAAGCAACAAACAAGCACGTGAAGATTCGCAGACCGAAAACTGCACGCCACAGACGAAATAGGTAAGTTATCATCCGAATAAAGTACCTAGTTACGACTCGGATTTTGGGTCGTAAGGTCCGATTCCCACACAACTTTTCATCAGTCACCGGCGGCGGCGCCACTTTCAGACTTACTCTTATGTAGGTACTGATTTCCTCTCCTTCCCTTCCACATTTTGTCCATTTGCATAAAACACCACTCGTCCCCCTTAGCATTCTTACTAACTCTTTTATAACGCCTATAAACTCTTTTTTATGTTTGGGAATAATTTTCGTAAAAGCTGAAGCAAACGAAGCTTTCTAGATGTGTTCTCAAAGCCAAATTTTTCGCAGGATATCTCCTTCGCCAGTCATCGAGGCAGGTAGTCCACTCCAGCCCTGGGCCACAGCGCCGCTGTCCCGTCTCTCGCAGCTCATCAGGACGTCGAGTGCGTCAACGGCATCGCTCAACTCGCGTACTTCAGGCGATGATACTGACAGCAATCAGCAGCAGAGGTACTGACGGTTTTTATTGATATTTATACTGCCATCTTCAAGATTTTAGCATCGTATATTATAGGTAATATAGTTGAAAAAATATTGTAGGCATAGGTAAATTTTAACGGACAAAGCTGCGTTCATGAAGCAATTTTGCGCGAAGTTCACTTTTATCTAAGTATAGAATTGATGACGTGAGGTGTTTCTACTTGAAATCTATCTAAGTCAAATTGCACTATTAATTGCCTAAGTAATGTGATGTAATTATGTGTATTCGTAATTAACAGTGATAATAAGTACAAATAAAAGATTATTTATCATCTAGGAAGAGTCGGTGTTCTAGTTACTATACAAGGCAGGTCCTAATCATAACTATGTTCTCTCATACTTATTGTGAAATAAAACAAAACATAGTTTAAATATAATTTATTGTATCGCCCCTAACTCGCCGCTGTGAAAACCAATATAACGTAATCAAATTCAAAAATACGTATGTTAAGATGTAACATGAAAATAAAAGTAATTTGGACTAACTGTTGTTTTTTTACGAAATGTCTACGAAACTAAAATGCAAAATAAAATGGTTGAACATAGATACAACTAATATAAAATTAAAAATTCATCGAGTATGACTAGACATGATTTGTCCAAAACGTAAAAGGGTGAACGCACTTAATCATATCAACCAATAAAACTACTGTTTTTAATTTATATGGTAATCGTCTTTGGATTGTTTTTTTTTTTTTATAAAATGGCTAATTTGTAGTCGCATTGATAAGTGCGTTCAAACTAACTTTATTAATAATTCAACTACACACTATATGCCCGGTTTTTGAGGTCTTCACTCAGATCAACTCATGTAACAACAATAGCTATTGATTCAAACATTTCAATGCGATCTAAGTGAATTTCTGTGTTCAGAAACGCGATATTCTTTATCGCGTTTCCAATATCGAATCCATTTAAAACTGCAGTTAAAATACCTCAAAAAGCGAGCAGTGTCCGCAGTTTCATCAATTAATACACATAATTGCATGTATGAATACACCGTGTTCAAATGTTTATGTAGAAAGAAATTCTAAGCCCATTAGAAAATTTTGACAAAGATTTTTTTATAGCCGAAAGTGACCCTAAGCCAATTTTTGATGTTACTTTGTACTTTCCTTAGAAATCGCATTACCCAGACAGAACTAACCGTTTCAATGTAACCGAGATCATTGATATTTGTTAATAAGAGACTAAAACACGAATCAAAATACTTATGCAGTTTTCATAGTGGGGTTACCCTCAGTACGTGATACTATAACATGGACCATGCGTAGCCCTCATATATTTGCTGTGTATTATTTTCAATACTTTGGTCTACTCTAACTGTGCTTGGCATGACGTTTGAGAGTAACCAGATAATCAAGAGTTAATTTCATCCTTTCATCTAGAGTAAAACTTACCAAGACAATCTCAGTAATACCACCTTTATCTCAGCATTCGTGCTCGTTCCGCCATATTCCAACATTATTTGTATCATTTTTGTGTCAGTTTCAATGATATTAACGAGTGGCAGTACTTCTCCCACCTTTAACAGATCGACAACAATGAGGGTAGTGAGACAATCACACGATGAGATGCAAATATAGCATACACACAAGATAATAATCAAATCAAAATAGCAAGTACACAGCGATGTAAAAAAATACAAGTAAAAGGTAAAGGGCATATAGACAAAACATGGAAATGTTACAATATGTAACGTAAAAACATTGTCAATGTTTAAAAATATTAGTTAGCATGTCAAAGATGTCTCGCCTTTGTGGTGAAGTATGCTCGTCAGTATTGGTAAGAAAAGTGATGTCATATCTCTGGATATGCGATTCTGTGAAAAGCACATTTAAAATATGCAAACATCATAAAACGAATACGGTATAACAGTGAACCATGAGATTAGTATCTACGAGATGTCAACGTAAGATCTACACCTAATAAAATAGGAAATAATAACATGATAAATTGATAGCTTAAATACACGACTGGAATTCATTCTGCGATTTTCGACGTGTGGCAAAAATTCGCCAAGGCCAATTCTACTATATTGAAACGACATGCAAGTATGTATTATAAATACAATTAGCTTCAACATAAATTGGAAATTCATCTGACCTATGCTAAATTTTCACCGCACGACAAATATCGACTAATAACGACTGCAAGAATAGTAAATCAGGGATCCTACTATAAATACAAAACACCATCACGTAAAATATGTCAGAAATGATAAGATTCACCAAATAAAATCATGTCAATCGACACATAAAAACCTCAGAATATCGTGAGAAAGAGTAAAAAGCACAACGATGTATATTGTTAGAGTTAGGGTCACTTACCTCCAGGGACTGTGGACAGAAACCATGATTATAAATAAAATGAACACACTAGTGAATCAATATACACTTTATATGCTTAAAAATTAATACAAGTCTGAGGGGGGGCTTGCGCCCTCGGTGCCGTGTCGAGCGTGAGCCGCGTCGAACCATAAGTGAACAGTGACGAGAGGAATGTAGATAGTATTACATTACCTTTATCTCATTTATTTCTCATATAGACTAACACCTAATTAAACTGAGGCTATATAACCGTACATCACTGATTCCAGCATTACAACCTACGAGCTGATCAGAGAGATGTGGCGCCAAAAGTTATAACCTAACTTATGCTAAACATAGTTCATTACATGAATTGGAAGTTCTATTCTCATGATTTCTTACTGATTTTGTGGAAAAATAAATTGGTGATCTCCAAATTCACGTGGATATTACACATGTATTTATAAGACGTATGCGTGTCAACTAGTCACTCAGCACAGTGCATTTACCTCGGCTCCTCGCGGCGTGGTGTCCGCTTTTCGTTCATTCTCTCTATAGCTCCGTGGTAGGTCGGATCATTCTGTTACATCTTTTAAGGCAGTGTGGCTTTCTAACTTATACCTGGACAGACTGGCATGTCAAATGATCAATATTGGCACATAAACAATCATAACATTTCAGTATATAAAGAACATGATATAACACAGTTCAAAGTATAAACCACACCAGCCGTAAGTTTAAATAATATAGTGTTCGTAAAAAATAATCTCATCATATACGTTTGTTGACAATGTTCAAGTGTTAGTTACCCACAAGAAATAAATATGTGATATGTGCCTATGTACTGTCTGTTCATGACGGCTCTAGATGTGAGTCGACGTCTCCAGGGGTGCCAAGTGGGCTATTAATTTACTTGCATTTAAAATTATAAATAATAATTAAAAGCTTTAAAATTATAATCAGATCATACAGTTGTTCACATGTGCGTCGGGAGCTGTATGTGTGCGGTAGAGATCGACTCAGATCTAGAGCCGGCGTTGACTGCAAGTTATTTATTGTGGGTCATCAGTAGCTAGGCGTTGCAGAAGTTGTATGATGCGTTCATTTTCCAAGTTATAAACTATTTCGTTAGAATGAACAACGGGGGAGTCAGGCGGCTGCAGGTCTCCTGGCCCTCCGTCGGCGCTCTGCAATCACACAAACAAACGAACATGGCAACACTTGCTACGTAACAAATTGTAGATTTTGCGCTCACGAGCAGGCAACCCCGGAACTGGCCTACATCTGCAACACTACACACACTAAATAGTCGGTGTTCAACACACCTCACAGGTAACTACTAGACACGTCAATATAGCATATTATAAACTTTACATTATGTTTGTATGTCATGCAAACTGAAATAGAATATACCATAAATTAAGACATGCATTTCGTCAATATGTTTGTGATATATAACGGAAAATGCCTGTAAAAAAGATTAATATGCAATGTAAAATTAAACCAATCACCGATGATAAAAGTACACAAAATATATCATAACATGCTAGATGTAATATTGTTCAAATAAAAATAACACGTCAGTAATAATATCATACATTTCAGGGTGATAGTGACAATTGGAACAACTTAAACAAATTGCAAAAATATTGTTTCAAGTGTCCACAGTACAGTGGTTAAAATGACAATTAGGTAAGCAATAATAAGCTACATAAGATGTATACATAGCACATACTTCTTTACATTACTTTTATTCATCGTAATTATTATTTATATCTCGTCATTTGATTGATTGGAATAGGTGTTTTAACATAGTTTTATTTACGGCATTTTCAGTATTATTTAAAACTTTGTTTTTTTTTTTATAACCGAACAATACGTAATATAGGCTTTACAAGAGATATTTTTACAACAAATACGAACAAAAAATCGAATCAAATAAAATACAGTTAAAGCATATAAACGCATTCGACAGGTCATAGAATAAACCAAAAATAATAATAAAACAGGCAAATATGAACGTAACCACGGATCATGTAGTATAAGAACTCCTAAGCACACAACTTGAAATACACAACCAAATATAACATGGATTATAGGTGTAGTTTTCAACAGCTGGCAACATACACATGTATGTGGAGCGACATACCGGCAGAAATTACGAGACGGAAATTAATTATATACTAATTATGTCACGTATAGTCTCACAAGCCTATGCTCTGCCTGGCTTCACCAAGAAAAGGGCGGCCCGTCAACTAAAAAACAATACGCGTTTCAACTTTATGACACTACAATAGGGATGACGACAATGTTTTAGATTAGTTTCGGGTAGATTATTAAAATTGTTGGACATGTATTTTTTTTTCTTTTTTACAAATTGCGGAAGTATGCAAGTGCGGGCAATTGCAACTCAATCAGTTGCAATTGCCCATGACGTGACGGGTAAGTAAATTTTATACCTACCTGTGACGTAGTGAGCCCCCCACACAGGTTTAAATAAACCAAGTTTGGGCAGATCGCTACCAAACATCTGAATTGAAGTATCATTACTTGCACCATTTTAGTCATAGTTTACTTATAAGTACTAATGCGCCTAAATGTACACTTTTGTAATACTTTTTAAATAAATGTATTTATTTAATATATTTTATTGTACTCTCTAGTAATTTTTCGTTAATTTGATAAAACAAAAAATACGCGTCTAATATTTTTTACATGATTGACGGACAAAATGGAATTTCGTTTTCTTTACCCAGTCATCATCCCTATTTGCCTGTAATATGAAACGTAAGCACGTACGTTCCATCGAGTAATTTCCACAGATGTGTCATTAGACTAAGCACGGTAAGTCTAGATCTGTATGCGTGTGTGGTGTGGGTAGTGTGGGGTACTTACGGCCTATTGCTGGTGGTGTTCGGCGCTGGGCTGGCCCGGATAAGGGTAGGGCTGGTAGGCGGGGTACACCTGCGGCGCGTACACCCCGTACTGCTGCTGGTACTGGCCGCCCGAGGCGCCCGCGCCGCCCGGCCCGCCCGGTCCCGGTGTCGTCGACCCGCCGCCGTTGCCGCCCGGCGTCTGGTGAACACGACAACTCAAATGACCAAACAATGAATGATCACACAAATCTTCTTTACGGAAGGTTATAGAATTATTGAGCGATAAACCAGGGGCCCTAAAATGGCCGCTTTAGTAGAATCATAATGAATCACGTTAAAATTCTTAAAATGGTCATAGACACAACTAATATTATGATCCTATTAAGATTCTGCTAAAGCGGCCATTTTAGGCCCCCAGGCTGGCTAACATACTGTTGTACACCTTTGTTCTACATGCTAGTCGAAAAAGCTAAGGTTTGAAGAGAGCAGATGTACTTTAATGCTAAATAGTGAAATGACTTAGTGAAACGTGATTATTGATTATACATCATAGGTAAAAATAAAAGTAACCTTGAGCTTGATCTGCGCCTCGATGGCCTCGGCCTCCTTGAGCTTGCCGATGCTGCGGTAGTACTCGGCCCACTGCGCGCTGTAGTCGGGCTGCGAGGCGCCGGGCGGGGGCGCGGGCGCGGCCGGCGCCGGCGCTGCGCTCGCGGCCGGCGGCGTGCCTCCGCCTGCGCCGCCGCCGCCTACACCTGCTACCATACACTAATTTGATACCGAGACTCTACAGATTTAAGCTCCTTCACCGAACATCAACCTTGTACGGACACATGACAGAGTGTAGCAAATGTAACTGTAACATGGCAAGATTCAGCCTTCAAACAAGACTGATTTCATCAAAATGTTAGGATAATGTCTTCATCCAAACTTTCAGGGAGTGAATAGATTCGAATCGATTCAGTTATCTTCTAAAGTGTCACCTATACAAAATAAATTATGTTTTCGGGGTGTAAGGGACACCGATGCGAAAACGCTTACAATAATACTCAGTACATCACTCACATAGTAATTTTTCATCGAAAATTTAAAAAAATCAATCGTGTAGGACTTTTGTAAGGAACAGGAATCAATAGGCAAGGGGATATAGGCTATCATTATTGTGCTTAAATAAAATAAAAATTTCGGCAGTTACGCAAGCCAAATAATTTTAAACCCTTTGTGAACCACATCGAGTCATGTTGAATAACCAGAATTATAAAAGCACTAGACAATGCTAGTAGTTACAAGTTCCTATTTCCAATTATTTATTTGCTGAATTAAAGTAGTTTGACAATGTTACTATAAGAGTGAATTTCACCAATGAAACTTAACGTTATCAGCACATCAAAACCTTGTTCAAGAGAGGTCACTGTATGTCAAATTTTCGCTAGATTATTGACCAGCTCTTGAAAACCGCTTGGAGGTGCTGGTCGCTGCTGAGTTATTTAAATACTAAAATCTGTTCTAAATCGTAGTAAAAGCAGAAGGATTGCTCACCATCCATGCCCTGCACCTGGACCTTGGCCTGCGCCTCAATGGCTTCGGCCTCGCGCATCAGTCCCAGTGAGCGGTAGTAGTCGATCCATTGCTGCGAGTAGTCAGGTTGTCCGGTCGCCGGGTTTATCTGCACCTGTTGCTACGTAACAGAGAGGTGAAGTATGTTTTACAAAAAGTGCATAGCCATACAGGTATAGCCAGTCTATAATTTTCAATGTTTATAGAATGAAGTTAAGAGTGAAATTGCGTACAATTTTGCATACAAAATTAAAAGGGATAAGGGATGCACTTAATATACAATTATTTATTTTATTTGAGATGGGTTGTGTTGCGTTTTAAGCTCGAGTAACTTGTACACGTTATTATTTATTTAGCTAACTGGACTATAGATGAATCAGTTATGTACCTGCGGGCCTCCCTGCTGCTGCTGCGGCTGGTGCCAGTGCGGGTTGTAGCCCCAGGCAGGTGGGCCTCCGCCCCCCGCGCCTCCGCCGCCGTAGTACTCGCCGCCGTTGCCTCCATTACCGTTCCCGTTACCATTGCCACCATTACCGCCGCCGCCGTTGCCTTCGTTGATGAAGTTAACAGGCTAGAGGGACGAGAGGTTAGGTTAAGAATTAATTTTAAATAATGATCATTATTTCTTTTTTTTTTAGATTGTAATCTTAACTTTGCAATTAGATTTTTACAAATTCATAGTTATGTACAACACACACATATTGATGTGAAAACATCGTGAGGTATCCTGCACTTGTCTAAAATCGTTAATCCGCTTTAGGCCGCGTATGCAGTGGCCACATAACCTCGGCCATAATGCATTTACCTACGAAATTATATTATTACTAAAATTATGATAAATTATACAATGCAAATGATGACTTCTAAAATACAGGTTGGAAGGGACACCGAAGCGTGAACGGTTACCAAACGAGTAAAACGTCGTCTAAGTTCCAAAAGTGATAACGTTTTAGTAAGATGATCGTACCATGCCAACTTTCTCCATGATGATCCGCTTGCAGTGCTCCACGGCCTCGGGGTGCCCGCGGATGTAGAAGGTGCGGTTGTTGCGGTCCGAGCCCTGCGCGCGCCTGTCCAGCTCGCAGTGCGCGCCCGACGCCGCGTTGATCTGCTTTATTACCTCGCCGCCTGGACAGAGTATGAGCAATTACAACTTACAGCTTTACATTCCTCAGCTTCGAAAATTCAGCCGACAGAGACAATTTCAGAAGACTGGACTTCTTGTCTATATGCTTGCATAAGTCTTTTGTTGTTTTCTAGTATATCTTATTAGTAATTTTAACGATTTTGTGGATATTCTGGTGGCAGTAGACTTGATCCATCTCACGATAAGTGGTCACTGCTGCCTGAACTTCTGCAATACTAGAACTCTAGTGCATATGCGCAAATGCGTTGCTATAACAGATACAAGGGTGCTTCCTGAAATTACACCGGCACCATTACAAAATTTTCACTACTATCAATAATTTTTTTGTTCCCGATATTATCCGTGATCATGGCGTTTGCAACAGTGTCGAAATATCGGAAACTCGAAACAAATAGTAAACATGGTAAGTATCCCGTTTCCAGTGTCATTGATAGTGACCATGTCAGTTGAAAAACTTAGTTTCACAACTGTTTTAACTTTCAAAATGTGAAGCAATACCTTTGCTATCAGACATGGCATATTGTGGGATGACGTACCTCTGCCGATGATGAGGCCGCACTTGACGTTGGAGACGGTGAAGGTGACGCGGATCTCCTGCGCGTCCTGCCACTGGCTGTAGTCGCCGCCGCCGCGCTCACCGTTGCGCTGGCCGGAGCCGCCGCGCCCGCGCCCCGTCCGCACTTCCTGCTCACGTCTCTGTACATTATCACAACAATTACGTGCGGACACTCATAACACCGGCCACGAATGGCCCAGTGGTATCAGCCCAACACTTACGAGTTGTGAGTTATATTGTGTTATTTATTTGATCCCTACTGCTCTCAAAACGATGTACAAAAACATCGTGAGGAAACCGGCATCTCCTAGATCCAAAAAATCGAAAACCCACCTACGGCATCATTTAGAATTGACAGTTATTGCTTAAGTTTTCAGTTAATTTCCCGTATTTTAATTCTGTTTTTAACAGAAAATCACATGTAAAAGGAGTATGTAAAGACTGTAGCAGGTGGCATCCTGTGGTGCCTACCCCCCCCCCCCCCCCATGGGAAAGGGCGTGTGTGTATGTATGTAAAATTAAATGTCTATGTATTTTGTATACTTACATTTACACTTGAGATGAGGTCCTCAATCATTTGCCTGGCTTGATCCACCTGGTGCGGCTTGCCTTGCAGGTAACACCTGTATCACATTTGTATACTTTAACTTCTTTTTTTTTATTGTGACATGTGGTTGTATACCTGTATGGTCGACTAAGGAAAACTTAACCATACTTGAAACGATTTGCGAGACATTGACAGGTATAATAAACATGTTTAAATCTCTATTTCTCATTTGGTTGAAATATTTTCTACTTTCCACTTTGTGTGTAGGATGATGATGGCAAGAAACAACGTGTCTGATTAGATGACGAGTAATAGAAGAAGAAGAAGACATGCTGCGCCAACCCCAAACTAATTGGGATAAGGGCAAGAGAATGATGATTGGTTGAAATATTTTCCCTGGCGAGACAATGTGTTTTATCTGAATGTTTCGCTAGTGGGTATTCCCACACATAAATATGTTAAAGTCTATAAATGGACGTTTTCCAAAACGTTTCCAAACGTTTTCCAAAGATAGTCTATACATTTCTGCATACACTTTCTAGGGAATGCAGGCGTGAAAGTGATAATAAGTACAATACCTCTTGTCCCCGGGTCCGTCGTCTCGCTCCTGATGGAACTGGACCCTGCATCCAGTCTCTGCCTGGATCTTCTTGATCATGTCTCCGCCGCGACCAATCACGATTCCTACCGCTACTTTTGGCACAAGTACCTGATAACAATAGGATCTATTAATACGTGTACGAGAAAGGTGTGACCATATGTCAGGGTGTGATTCAGCCCATAAAACTGAAAAAGTTTCTCCATGAGACCACTATTGTAACCAGATTTTTCGAAAAGTACAAAATTGAAGATGATTACTGAACAACTGGGCAGAATAATAACATTGTAGTCTACATAAGCATTTTAAGTATAATTTTATAATTCTTCCTTGCGACCGTTACCAGTTATCTTCGCGTGAGTACCAACGTCAAAGAGATTTTTCAAAAGAGTTACAGAGCGGACATTGGGAATATTGTCATGCAAACATATTCGTCCGGAACATTTTTGTTTTTTTTTATTTGCATACTAGTAAAATGAATTATTTAAACTTGGCAGCGAAAGTGTTAACAAAGTTCTTTAATTTTTTGTAAGTTTCTCAGGACGCGTGTCGCTTCTACAGCAAGCTTCCTTACTACCTTACCTCAGTGGAGTTGGTAGCGAGTCCGTTCCCCTGGTCGTGTCCTTGGTACTGGTCGTCGTACTGCGGCGGTCTTGGTCCGCCGCCCATGTTCATGTCCTTGTCAGCAAGTAGCTCGTACACCAGCTGCTTGGCGTGCTCCACTTTAGCTGGGTCGCCTGATATGCGCAGCGGCTTCTCCTGAACATTAGTTTATGTTGTTTAATTTTGTGTTATGGAAATCAACACTTAAAATGCTAATGCATGATTGCATATTACGATAAAAGTCGAGAACAATTTTGCGATTACCCAATTGTTCTGATAATACTTACCTATTAATAAAAAAAGTTTTTAACAAAAAAAAACAAAAAAAAAATTACTAACTTCCAAAAAAAAACACTTAAATGTGGAAAGTACTTACTTTCGGCAGTCAGTGACATATTTGTTTCATTTACTTTTTTGCCACCGACCTCCGAAAATAAGGGTATTTTCCACTTATTGGTGTTTGTTTGGGATTTAGTTATTTATTTAATTTGTATAGTTTTTTATTTTACCTTTTTAGTTGGGGTATCACATAAATCCTAGTCAAGTATAAATTTTACATTGTAACTGGACATCAGCAGATTGTCCATACATAACAAAAATACAAAATGCATAATAAAGAGGATAACTCAAAAAGTATCGAAGCAAAGATAATAAAATTCATATGGGACTACTGTGCAAGAATTCGTTACCAAATGAAAAAAAAAAAAATCTTAATCGGAGCAGAAATCACGGAGAAATATGTGTATTTAACCATACATAACCATAAGTAGTCGGTTAAAAATAGTTTAAATAGGTTTTTTATTTTTAGATAACTATCGAAACAGACTTGTTTCATTTGTTTTTAATTCTCATGAGACACACAATAATTTATAAAAATGGCCTTTATAAACAGCACTCGCTCATTTGCATTCATCTTCCTTGATAGCAATAACGTGAATACTCACATATTCTGTGTTAGGTCCATCCTGAATGACCACCATCTTAGCTCCAGACTGTTCTTGCAGCTGTTTGATTGTCTTGCCGTTTTTGCCGATGATCAGGCCCACTTTGGGCCCTGGCAGCATTATCTCCTCCTGCTGTAGAAAGAATGATTTAGTGATTTTGTCTGTATCTAGGTAGGACCTAACTACCAGATACAAACGAAAGGTTTTTAGAAGACAAGAAATAGCTAAAATACTATAAATTACGTTTATGATTTGCCATGTAAATAATATTATTATGTACAAATCTTGCATAATTATAAAATAGTGAATGCCATCTATCTACTCTATTGAGCTAAATAATTCGATTAGAACAGAAGCAGACCCAAAACATAGCTGGGTTCTTTGAACATTGATGATATATCTATTTTACAACTTATCTTTATCTTATTTCAATCTATACGTCATTTCAATAATTTCGACATTCCTGTTTATTAAAAAAAAAAACTAGTAACTATGTATACTACAACGAGCATAATAACAGCAGTTTTATATTTACACATTTCTGTATAAATTACGTATTATTTATAAAACATGCATATGAATTTTACAACAAAATTAAGGTGCCAGCTATATTGCTACAGCTACAAAAATTAATATTATTACTATTAAACTGGTTACTTACGTCACAATTTTGCACCCAATCCGCTCGTCCGATTGGTAGGTTGCCCTGCGGATTCAGACAAGTTGGAGTCACTACTTCCTATGATAGTGGAGCCTACGGGTCGACCACACACTACTCCATACAGCCGGACATGCACCATTACTTACAATAACCTGGTTGACTAAATTTTAAAAATTGTTTAGTAAGCTACTTTAGATTTATGGTATTTGGTATAACCAAAATATATATTATTAAAAAAAAAACGAACATTATCATGATGCATTTGCCTTTTTAAAAACCCAATTCGAATTTACCGCAAGAAATGCTGCATGTGGTCTATTTGATTGTGAAAAACACTGAAAATGATTACTTCAATACATACTAATATTAAAAATGCGGAAAAAGAACTCTCTGCCTGACTGTTATCAGAACTAAGACATAATACCTATATATTTGTACCCCATGATTATGTAGTTGTGAGATTATTTCCAAATTCGAAGCAGGAGACAACACGGGCAAATGCCTTGATTTGAAAAAGCTTCTGGAAAATTGAGATGAGTGTGGGCTTCTCTCAGGGCTACATTTTTAAGGTCATGCATGACTCATGATAATTAACAAATAATAGTGCATAAAGATTACTACCCATGAAAAACAAAAATGACTGCTAGTATTAGTAGTCGCAATCTCCCATGTATGGCAAAGGTACAATGCCCGTCTGTATGATACGATAGTATGGCCGACCCAGCAGATTGGGTGCGAAGTCGTGACAAATGTATAAGAATACACACATGAATCACGCTTTTATCGCCGAGAGGTGTTATTATAAGCAATTACCTGATGCAAAACTTGTTAGTATATGTTACTATTAATAATGTTTAAAAAGTAGTTGTACCCATTTTCTAGTCTTGCATGGTAAAATCAATGCAAAAATTGATATATGTATTGACCTCTTCAAAAATGTACTAGATAAATGTCATGTTGCTTGATACTGATCAATAACCATTCTTATTCTCCTACTTATTGGAGCTATACCAGCTCCAATAAGTAGGTATCTTACCAACCTATAAGACTCAGATTGGAATTTAAAAATACCAACAAAAAATATTAAACAACTACTACAAGACTTGGCAAGGAAGCCAGTTTTTTCTAAAAACTCTACACTGAGTCCCTCGACACTTTGCGTTCACATTTTGGGTCTGGGGCTACCATTAGCAGAACCCTCCTTGAATTTATCATTACGTGTTCTGTAACGTGGAGTCGTGGACTGTACAACTCAGTCATATCTATGTGCCCTCCACCGCACGTTAGTATGTTAGAGCGCTACATACCGCGAGCATGGCGCCGCCGCCGCCACTGCCGCCGCGCGGCATGGGCGGCATGCCGCCGCCGCCGCCACCTCCCGGCCCGTCAGGGTGCTGCGGCGCGTTTTCGCGCCCGCGGTGATTCACAATTTGGTTAACGAGTTCCCTGCGTCAAAAAGTTAGAGGCCGTTCACAGTTATTTTACCTATAACAGTTAGGTTACGTAGGGTGAGAATCAAAAAACAAATCTACGTATAATTGTGTATGCATTAGCATCATTTGATTGTGGGATCGGGTCGTCCACAGTACGCGGCCGTTATGAAGTCGAATGATTACATAGAAATTCTCCCTCTCTTTCACTTATAGTGATAGAAACAATATACAAAGCCAAACTTTTTGTAGAAGTTTAGCTGCCTTCTTAACGACCGCGTACTTAGTATTAGTCCTTACTTGGCCCTGGAGATAGCCTCCCGAGATCCAGTGAGAGTGCACAGCCTGTCAGGTTGGCCGCCTGAGTCCGGTGCCATCTGTATCTTGCAGCCCGACTCCGCTTGCAGGCGCGTGATCTGCTCTCCACCGCGTCCTATTACTGTGGACAAAACATGTAGAGGTTAATAGTGTAACAGTAACGTATATACCTAATACCCAAGTTATTTTATGATCACATGCATGCCATGAATTGTTCAGGCAACAGCCTGAACAGTTAAGCTGAACTATCCATTCGCTGCCGACTACATGGCAGTTGCACAGTAGCACCTGATCTGTCTCACATTGGACTATGAGAATAAGGGAGGAGAGTGCTACTGTGTCTTTGCACACACTGTAGCCCTATTATATCTCGGTCTATGGTGTTGATACTCACTAAGTCCGACCATCTTGTCGGGCACCCGGATGTACTCGTTGAGCGTCTGGTCCGACATGAGGTTGGCGGGCGCACTTGGCGGCGGGGGGGGCGCCGCGGCTGCAGCGGGCGTGGCGGCGCGGCTCACGGCCGGGGCGGCACTTGGTACACTTAGGACAAAAAGCATTTATACATTTTTAAACTGACATATCACAAACACTATCTATAACACTGGAAACTGGATATTTACCATGTTCTGAAATAATAATCATGGTAAATATCCTGTTTTCAGTGTTATTGATAAAAAGCATTTGTTTTACATGTGTTTTATCACGGACCAATCTTGTCCATTTCAACCAAGTGAGAATACTTGGTTGAAATGGACAAGATCGGTCCGTGAAGTTTAGAACTGAAATCCAGAGAATCAATAATTGTTTGCGGCTTTTAATGAATGTCCAAAATATTGATGGCAAAAATTTTGGTAGTTTCAAACTCAAATAGCAGCAAAGGGTTAATTTTAGACCTACGTTGTAACAGTTAACTCTGTATTATCTTAAATGTTATGCTTTAAACAGTTTAAATAAAACTAAGATTTTTAGTCTTCTGTCCTTAGTGCTCTTTATCCTCATTTAGATACGGGAGCTGTTGAGTTGCCGTCACCAGAAATGAAATAACGGTAGGACACGTACGCACGGACGATTGTTTACGCGACAATTTACGACTCTCTGATTTTCGACTCCTACCGACGAGCCGAGCGTTCAGAAGTGCGCATCAGCGCATCTCTAGTAAGTTTTAATGGAGAATACTCACGCCATGCACGTGACGGGTGCTGATGTGATGAGATGTGCAGGTGGCAAGGAAATTTGATCAATTTATTACTTTTGCCCAAAAGGAGAGTAATGTATTAATTTGCTGCCAAATAGTTTAAATTAGTAAAACCCACAGATTTTATAATTTTAATTTTGTCATGTTCATTTACTATTAGAAAATACAATAGTCGACCTTATAAAATAAATAGAGTCGCACAGGGTGAGTACTCTACTAACAACCCTCAAATCACGTATGCGAGCCCTAAGCACCAAGCTTTTACGAGTGCATGTGACAATTAGCTCGACTCATTATGACGCGCGCGAATTATACCTACGTATAGCAAACACGTGTTTCTGTTAACACACGCGACTTCCGAAAAACAGTTGGCAGTCAAAACCGGCTAAGTGCGAGTCGGACTCGCGCACGAAGGGTTCCGTACCATTATTTATAAAAACGAGCAAAAAATTCACTTTTTTGTATGGGGGGCTCCCATACAAAAAAGTGAATTTTTTGCTTAAATATTTACTTTATTCGGTTTTTAGTATTTGTTGTTATAGCAGCAACAGAAATACATAATCTGTAGAAATTTCAACTTTCTAACTATCACGGTTCATGAGATACAGCCTGATGACAGACGGACGGACGGACGGACAGCGAAGTCTCAGTAATAGGGTCCCGTTTGACCCTTTGGGTACGGAACCCTAAAAAGATTGAAATATAGACTGTTTCGTTATTAATAGAATAGACAAAAAATATATTTTGTAAGAAGTTATTTCACAATTACTATGTTCTAGAAAAATTTTAAATTTCTTAAAGAATTATTTAAAGTTGATAAAATACTAAGAATATACTTGTTGGTTGTTGCAAAATATGGCGAAATAATAAAATTATCTCAAATTAAATAACTAAACATTTCACCTGAAAGAATGACAAGCGTAAATCGACAGGTAGTATTTTTAATGGAATTAGTTTTATTATTCTCATTTGATTTTTATCACATACACAGTTAATTCTGCAATGCTTTAAAAACAGAAGTCAATTTATTTTTTTCATTTTCTATTCTGTCTGTACCACTAAGCTGAGATTAAACCAATACTATTGAGAGTCCTGTCAATTTATAAACAACTTTTTAATTTATCTTGTGTCTGAAGCCATTATTAGGGTTCCTTATCCAGATGGCAAAAAACGTAAGAAATAAATATTAGTCCAGTTCGTATGTCATACACATTATATTCCCGAGACTTATGGCACCACACACTTGAAATTTGGAGCATAGGCGTCATAAATGAAGAGAGAAAAAAATAGGGATCTCTGTACATGCAAAAATTGTCTATTTTTAGGGTTCCGTAGCCAAATGGCAAAAAACGGAACCCTTATAGATTCGTCATGTCTGTCTGTCTGTCTGTCCGTCCGTATGTCACAGCCACTTTTTTCCGAAACTATAAGAACTATACTGTTGAAACTTGGTAAGTAGATGTATTCTGTGAACCGCATTAAGATTTTCACACAAAAATAGAAAAAAAAAACATACATTTTGGGGTTCCCCATACATAGAACTGAAAACCAAAATTTTTTTTTTCATCATACCCATACGTGTGGGGTATCTATGGATAGGTCTTCAAAAATGATATTTAGGTTTCTAATATCATTTTTTTCTAAACTGAATAGTTTGCGCAAGAGCCACTTCCAAAGTGGTAAAATGTGTGTCCCCCCCCCTCTAATTTCTAAAGTAAGAGGAGAAAAATTCTGAAAATATTCAGAATTGTAGAACGTATAAAAATCTATCAACGAAAATTGGTTTCAATAAGATATAATGTTTAGTTTTTGAGATATGTGACTTTTTCATCAAACTGCAGCAGTAACTTTGTTTTTGATATATATCGGTATAACATACTATGAAAAACCAATTTAGTTTTGCGGTTGAGTGGAAGTTTACTAACTAATACTACTAATGAATGACAGTTCAAAATATTGTTTGGGGCTATGGAACCCTGAGTGTGAGTAAGACTCGCACTTGGCCGGTTTTTTTTTAAGAACGAGGAGAAACATTCTGAAAAAGTGTGTGTTTGTTGAAAAGGAGTTTCAATAAAATTGGTTTAAATAAGATTTGATTTTGAGATATGGGACTTTTTCATGAAACTGCAGCAGTAACTGTTTTTCATTAATATATGTATTATAAAAAAACAAATTTAGTTTCGCTGTTGAGTGTTTATTGACATGATTAAGCATTAAAATATTTTAAGTGCTACGGAACCCTTTGTACGCGAGTTCGACACCAACTTGGCCGGTTTTGTAGTATTTTTATAATTCCAGCATCCAAAAAATTAACTTACCTCATTTGTGGTTGTGGTTGTTGATACGGTACTTCTACAGAAGCTAATTTCTTCGCATTCGGTTCTGGACCCTCCTCCAATGGCCTCTTGCTTCCACCTCCTTCGAGCTTAGCAGCAACCTGTTTAGAATATTCATGAATGTAACCTTGCTAATGTTTTTTTAAAAAAAGAAGAATATTAACCCTCACCATTTTTAGTTCACATGTAAATAAAATATAAAGTTAATTCTATGACTTAGCAAAATTAATTTCATTTCATAGACAAACTTCTAGATTCAAATAATAATAGGGATGATGACTAATTTATTTTTCTTTGTCTATCAGGAAAAATTACAGAGATAAATTGAGTTGAAATGGCACATGTCATCACCATTGAGTATTTTTTTTTAATACTTAGTTGTGACGTAGTGAGCCCAAACTCTCCAACTTTAGTGTGTTTTAACTAAGTAGTTTTTTGTTAATTTGATAAAACAAAATATATGTGTTTAATATTTTTGTATTACCTATGAATTAAATAGAATTTCGCTTTCTTTACATCATCCTTAGCATGAGAATCAAATGCGACCCGTGAATGTGAATAGGTTTTGAATATATTAAAGAAAATTATATGTAACCCTACGAAAGAAGAACTTATTATCTATTTGTAGTATTTGCTGAGTAATGGTGTGAGCTGTTAGCAATATTTTATCAAATATTAATTGATCATGAACTTGCAAAGAAACCGTGGACTGGATTTTATGATAAAGCAAAGCCTGCTTTTGAAATATGTATGTAGTTTTATTATTCATAGAAACTTTGATTTCTACCTATTGATAACTGTATTGACAATAATGTTTTTCATCAAAAAGTTTTGTGTTGGACATTGAGGTTTTTAACTGCCAAGTTTGAACAACACTTCTAGTTTATTTTAATGAAGTAGCTAGTGGCAATCTTAAATAATCTATCCATCTATCTATAAAAGCAAATACAGGAAGTTGCATGTACAAGAATTTATGAAAGTTTCTTATTATAATAAAGCAACTGTTTGCATTCATTGAATCAATTCAACTGTTTCCCTCCAAAGTGTTAAGGTCCATATCCAACCATGGTTTAAAATAGACTGATATTTTAATAAATACATCTTTTAAAGCCACCAACCAGCCATGACTTACTTAATCTGCCCCTTCAGATCAATTATTTGAAAACATTAACATTCTCAGGTTATAATATTTTGGTTTTGTAAGAAAAATATTCAGTTACATCTAGAATGTGCCCATTGTTAATATATGCTTAATAAGGAAACAGAGTATCATTATTGATTTTTAATTGTCTTTGTTCCATATTAAACTTTATTGATCCAAACTATTATGGTTAGAAACAACATTTTTATTATTGTTCGATTCAACAATGATATTGTGAAATTGTCTTCAGTTTCACGAAAATCTATGGGCAGAAGATCGTCATAGGGGCGGAGTACCCTCACAACATGGTCTGAACTAAGTTTGTTGTGTGATGCATAATTCGCGCCTATAATGTGCCACAACGCAGTATAGCCGCGACAGAACCGCTTGGCATGTATGCAAGCCAAAATCATCCGACCCGCAAGGGCAGACATCAAAACTAAACAGCTGCATTGTATTTGCTTAAAACACTCATTTAACACCATGAAAAATTACAATCAATAAAGTAGGTTAGGTAAAAGCATCTTACCAATGATCCTTCATGGAACATCAATAGTATGAAGAGAAAAGGGCGGGTTAGAATAAAAACTACTTGTAATGAATGATAATTTGCAGGTTGAAGGTATAAACATAAATTTTTAACGGTAAATAACACGCAAATGTCAATAGACGCGATTTTTGTAAAGAGAAGATGCGCTTACCAATCTAGCACGTTGTACAGCAGCCGCAAATCCCGCCGTTTGGCTATTGTTTTGAAGCGTAGCCATAGAAGAATAATCACTCATATTTGAACCCAATTTCACATTCAACCGCGTAATACCGCAGCCATTAAAAAGGATCAAAATGACCCAAAAACTTTATGAAAGGTTTCTCTCGCAACGCAAGTTCGTTGCGAGAACGACGCGGACCATAGACAAAATGAGAGATGTTTTAAATGTCGCTTACCAATTTTATTTCTTTTTGTATTTATCTACCAACTTGAATGATCTAATGAGTTAATAATTAAAACTGAAAAATAATGAGCTAAAATAGAACAGCGATTGTGCTATTTTTCATCCTGAAATGTTACAGTTGAGTTTTTAGGAAAGTCAAAATTATTGTCTTTGGCTGAAAATGAAAATGCGTTTGGTTATTGCTATTTCGTTAAAATATTTATTAAAGAGGTTTTATTATAAACAGAATGTAAAAATCAGTAGTTACTTACTGCTAACAATCTCTCAAAATTACGAAAGTCACATGAGTTAGTATTTTTTTTACTTCTTCTTTTTTTCCTTCGAGAACCTCACCTACTCAACTGAAGTAGTTTTTGCCAAAATTATTTCTAATCTAATAGTAGTTAACCATGTAAGTTCACTATATAAGAATATTAAACATAATTCAATCACTTAGTCCAGTTAAAAGATCAGTATTGTAATCTGTTTTATTTATTAACAAAAGCAAACTTTGAAGAAATATACAAAAGTTTTACGTTTAACAATAATTTGTATATGAAATAGTTAGAAAACAGAACATTTATATTAATTTTCGGTTTTTTATTTAACCAAATAGAGGCAAAAATATACCTTTATCGGATTTATAAACTATGAAAAGGTCGATGCACCGAAAATAACAAAACGTTCTAACTTTTTTTCTATGTTATGGGTGCGTGCATTTGTGTTGTCCGGTGTTTGAAGACGCTTGGAATTCGCTTTCAATTTCTTCGTAGGAAAAATGTCGGGTGATACCGATAAAGCGAAAATCAGTGACAATCAGGTATAGTTGTGAAATATGTATTTGTTTTAATTTTCTCTGTAATAGTGCGCGTCTATTAAGAAGGATTTGAGTTGTGTAGTGGTGGTATTTCCGTGTTATATCACTAATGTTTGCCTGCGTCTCAACATGGCTGACAGAACGATTGCTTCCCGCTAAAAGCGGGAACTACGCCACGGAGGGTTGTGATACGAGTCAATATTTCGCAATAAAAACTGTGAATGCCATCCTGATCAGTTATCGAAACTGATTCTAATGGGATATTTTTCAGGATTTCGCATATTTTGGCCACCCCCGCCCCTTTGCATTTCGTTGCAGGGCCTTTGTTAATGTGCACGATGTTATATGACATTGATATGAAATCCGCATGACCTTGATATTTGGTTTCTTACGATTATTCAATTTTAGAGGCAGCGTGATATGTTGTTGTTCCACTGAGCCGCGGCCTCGCGACTCATTATTTACGCTCGGAACTCGGCCGGCGATGTAAATAAAACACAAGTATCCTTTTGGGGGCCTTTATTGCTGACCTCTTTAGATTTTTTTCCGGTACATTTTTTGTGTTAGTAAACGAATATGGCGCGAACGCAAATAAATTTTCACGAAATTCTTGAAATGTGTGGCTGATTTGACTCCAGATACGTAGAATATTCCCTAAAAGTACTAGTAATCCATACTTAGATATTATATGTACACAGCTGTATACGTCTTACTGTAGTGCTAGAAGAAAGGCATTGAATTTTGTGACTTGCGTCTATTTACTTAAGGTTGATAATTGAGTGATGGCGTGCGGAAGTGACGCCGACTTCACCAATAGAATGGTGTTCAACATGCAGATTTTGCAATGCATGGTTGCAAAAATTTTATTTTTCATCTAATATGTTGTCATTATAGACAACAATACATGTTGCACTTGGTAGTTATAGTATTAAAATTGTCATATTATGTTCATTGATTTTGTGCAAAATGTCATGTAGTTTCACAATACACAACCTGAAATGTTTCATTATCTTGGAATTAATTAGTTTCGTTAATAGAGCAGCCTTAAGCTGCATGAATGTGTTGAAGTCATATTTACATTTGAAGCAGAACATCTAGTATGAAAATGTTCACCGAAAAAACTTGGTTGTTCATTGCTGTATTTGCTCGGACAACCTTATCAAACTGCTGGTTACAATGGAGGTTGATTGCATGTTTTGTCAAATGTATGTTGTAGACCGCCAGTGATGTTCCTAGTCAAAAATATCAGTACTTAATATCAATTTGAAGTGAAAATGTATGTTTTACTGGTATTGGAAAATAAATTATGCTTAACGGTTTTTTTGTAACAGTACTGAATCAGATATTATTAAACTCACTAAGTAACTACATGGAATTGATTGATTATCTAAATTTCTGTGCACTCAACACTAACATAGACAACCAAATTGTTACTACATAGGAATGAATTTTTAACACAGGTTTTATGAAAAAGTGTCCAATATTTGACAATGTTATGTTAGCAGATTCAAAATTGTATCAAAATTTATTTTTGTACATAGAGCTTACTTTATTGTAAACAAAAATTGTTACTTAGCTGTTTTACAATATTTATAAATGTATGGCTACAATGGAAATGTGTATGTGACAGAAGATTTCATATTAAAATTTAGTAAAATACCATTGTTCTCTAAATGTACATCTGCATATTTTCCAAAATGCATTTGATCTAAATAAATAAAAGATTTTCAATACAACATATTTATGTGCAGGATGAAGACAAGAAGTCTGGGACAGGCGATGGTCAAACAACAGAAGATGAGTCCTCCCAGGACTCAAAGGGTGAGTCGCAGGCCTCTGTGGACCCTGCCCAAGCCCAAGGTAACGCCGATGTAGATCAACCAGACAACAAAGAGGAGAATAAGCCACCTAGTATAGAAGGTCAGGTTCTTGCACCAGTGCACCAGTCTGGTCAATGTGTTCATAAGTCGGTGTTCATCTACATGGCAACTAACCTTTTGGGGCTGATTTCGTCATCTTTTGAATGTTAACTTTTTGAAAAACAGTGTTAAAATAAAATTATGACAACCAATAAAAAAAAATACCTAGTGAATTATTTAGAAAAATGTTTTTTGCATTCATCAGTATTGAATGACATTATTTTTCAATCAAAGTTAACATACAAGAACTTGTATTGTACATTACATTCTGCATCCACTTCTCTACAATAATTACAATAACTGGGACACGAATAAAAACTAGTACTTATTCAAATAAGTCAAATAAAAGACCTCATAAATTGCTTTCACTGAAATAATTATTAAGGTACACTTACATTTAGTCCACACATCATTTTAACCCCATTAACAAAAACAAATATTATAAAAGTGCTCACAGACTTGCTCGATTTTCTCGCCCAATAATATCACTCTCCACCTTAATGACCCAATTTGATCATCTTAAAAACGAATTATATTAAATTTATTTTGATGACATTTTAATTGGTACTCTTTTTGCGTTTAATAAAATTTTCAACAAACTTGCAAATTACTTAAACACCAAAATACTAAAAATCTTTATAAATTTCATTGTTTTTCAATATTTTGTGTTTCGTCTTCATTTTTTGTAATTGTACGTCGCAGCATTCGCAACTCACTTGTCATAAATACCTGGAGAACAATAAGGTAAGTTTACGTTTTTTAAATTCACGTCAGCTAAAAAAAATAGGTTTTTTATAGAGTTCACGTTAAAAATTTCACTTTGTACCGTAATTCTATTCATATTCCAGTAACTTTATACATCAGTGCTTCTGTCAAATCCGGTCGTTCTAATTTTTTGCAGAATATGATGTTGGACCAATGAATAATCCAAATATGTGACCTCGACCGCCGAACGCAATTTTGTCAAAAATCGAAAAATTCACGAAAATTTCACTAAATTCAAATTCATTTTCAAATTTCAATTTGATTATATCACTAAAGAACTTGTTTATTGATAGTACAGTTTCAGGACATTTTTAAAGTAGACTAAACTTGCTTGAATATGGTTCTAATGGGAAATAGAATATTGCAAAAAATTGCGTAGTTCGCAAAAATAATAAACTAAAAAGGCTTTATCTCGGAAATTATTCGGTCGAAAGAGACAATGATTTTAGTGTTATATTGTAGCAAATTTAGTCTACTTTATAAATGTCCTAAAAAAATACTATCAAAAAGCTAGTCCTTTATGGTTATCATCGCCCAAAATCTAAAAAAAAAACTTGAGACGTGTCAAGGAACACCCGAATGGAACGAAGTTCCTTTTAACTGACTTGCTTTCTATGAGAGAGAGAGACAGACAGACAGAGAAACACGCACACTCCGCACGGCTTACAACTATAGCAATTGTCCCTGTCTCTCAAAACCGAAATTTCGCTGTTTTTTTATTTTTGACAAAGGCCGCCGAACGCACGGCGCTCGTGGTCACTAACTTGGATTATTCATTGGGCCAACATCATAAACAAGTCTGCAAAAGAACTACTGGATTTGACGCAAATTACCCCGTACTTTCAGGCGATAAAGTTACTGGACTATCAAACCGTGAAAAAATATCTTCATAAAGAAATCTACAGTATTAGTGTATTGTTGCGCACAATTTCTGGCAGAAGCGTACCATAATACCATTACAGAGAATTGTGCCGCACATTTGTTCGCAAACATTTTGTGTAGCACAAACTGTTCGCGCACAGCGCAGCACATTTGTGAGCGAACATGTTAGGACGAGAGCCCATGACCAAAACCGTATAAATAGATTAAGTTTATTATTCCGAAAAATGCTTTTAGAAATCTTAATACACGAACAAACATATTGCGAATAGGAGGTGGTATAAGGTCGTCTAAGTATAATCGGTCAAGACTTAACGGTTGTCGCAATTTATACATTGTCTTTACGAAATTTTATCAGACAAGACGTACTAAGCTTGCTAAAAAATACTTTTCAGTAAACATATGCGTGAAGTTCGGTCTCCTAGACTACTAAATTGAGTTCGCGAACAGCGAGTCAACCGCTTCCAAGTATGCACGCAAAAATTTCGGTGAACACGTGGACTTTTTCATGTCAAGTCAAACGAAACGAACATTTGTGCGACAGTGTGCCGCGCACCGGTGGAATCGCACCAGACAAGCAATGCTTTTATTTAATCCTCACGGGTAAATAAACCAATACTTCTGTTGGATTATAGGGAACTTCGAAAAAGAATAATCTGGGAAATGGCAGCAGATAGAAACCTTATCGAAACAACAATGAAGATATAGCGCGCCTTCTGCACTAATTTATGCATGAACCATTGCCGCTATTACGAAAATCTTAACGCATTAACCCGTATCCTAGTTTGAGATGGCATTGTTTGAGAGGCATGGAGCAAGAGAGCCTTCATGGAAAGGATAAAGATTTCCGTACACGCCGAGCGCAAGGTATTTTCGCTGAGATAGGCAAACTGCCAAAAACATGTTTGATTGTGTAGACTCTAAGAATTAATTACCACAACAGACAAAATCAACACAATATTTTACTTCAAAACGACTACAAACCCTACGAAACGTGTGAAGATAACCAACTGAAACCTGAATAAATTGTCAAAAGCGTTGCTAGTAAACTTGCAACCATGTCACTCGTCATTATCGATTTCCGTGCATAGCGCTTACTGCGGCTCTAATGGCGCCGTTCCTTGTGCGTACACCACCTAGAGTTTTAGCCAGGTATTTGAGGATATATTGAACAATTATTCAATGGATTGCATGGCTAATAACGCCAACTAATCTATCAATAAATTTGCCAATTAGTTCTGCCCACGTTTTACGACAAAAAGCTCAAAATATACTAATATTCGTCAGTGAAAAGAAACTGCCTGTTCTGAAACTAGTTTCAATTAATAAATCTGGGTACTACTATTTGAATTCCTGGCGTGTCTGTATATTTATTTCTGAAATAAACATGGCTTTCCCGCGCAATGTAAACCTATTGTGTAATGGCTTCTATCCCAGACGTAGTTTTCCACACAAGATAATGTATTTTAGTAAGTACTCAGACTGTGATAAAAAAACTTAATTGTCAACTTGTAACTTACCCAAATTATTAGTGAAGAATCTATAATTTCGGTAGTCAAATATAGAAATGTTCAGATCTTTGCCAACATATCAACCAAAGCATGCACTTGAAGAGAAAGTTTAAATTACAAAAGACCGTATCTTCTTATACTGTTAACACATACTTGAGACTTAAGAGACGCACGCAAGTCATGCAAATAGAATTTCAAAATTTCCGAAACAACGAGAACAACCAATGCAAAAAGAGATCCGCAGTCAGAGGAGAAATATTAAGTATAATGTTGAAACCGGAACCCGGTAGTAAAACTACAAAAGTTAAATTCTGCGCTGTGATACTAGACTAGCCGATGATATTTGTAATTACGGATTCAGGCTGGGTGGATAAGTCTGAGTCACTCTCGCCTACAAATTATGTTGACCTCCTTGACGGTAACGACGTTTCGAAATCTGAGGTCTTTTAAATCAGTCTTGTGATTATTCCGGACAGATTTTAAGTGTGCGTTTAGACCGCGCGGCCATGGTTTTTTTTTTTAAACTGCTATGGTTATGTAATATTTTGTAAAAGTTGATTCCCAAAACCATAAATTTATCAAAGTTATGGTATAAAAGTTATAAGGTTTTTTTTTTGGTTAATTTAAGGTTTGGGAATAAATATTTACGAATTATTACAAAATCATGGCATAGTTTAAAAAAAAAAACCTTTGGCCGGGCGGCCGAAACGCACATGATTTTTAATGCATACCGGTTTAGAACAAAATGGTTGGCAGTGTGTCGCAAGGAACTTAAATACTAACTGCAATGAGTACAAGCAACTCAAAAGCGTTCTGAGCGAAAAAACTTCAAGAGTGGATGATCTCTTTCTAATAGTGTATCCATTAAATTGTACTTTCATTTAGGACAGTTATTATTGTGTTATATGAAGCCGGCACCTACTTAAAAGGGTGATAAGGGGATATTGTAGGATCACCTACGTGGTAGCAAGGTGTATTCTTTACAAAATTTTCAAGATCTCCGTTTATAGATCTGGAGCATTTTCACCTTAGTCTTAGTAATTTGTAAACAAAGTTAAAAGACCTTACCTGAAAAAAGAAATTCCACATCCAGCAAACCCCTCTCTGTTACACCCCTTCCCACAACACAATTTTACTATATTGTAAGTGGAAATATACTTTTTATTTGAGTAGATTCTTTATTTAATTTAAATAACTACTATATACATATATTACAAGGATTAACAAACTAATAAATTAAATTAAAATAACAATAAACTATAAAAGGGCGTCAAAAAACTCCTCCTCAACGCTGTCAGGTGGTAATGTGCCCAAGAGACTGGCAGCATTGCGACGTTGTATGGCAATACTTAGCCTCTGGCCAAAGTAAAAGCCAGCCCTTGGGTCACGGGAAGCGTCAATTAGGCGTTTGGAAATTTCCTTAAAAAGGCTGTGAGCACTCGGACCCCACGGCCCCAGAGTTTCAACCCCAAATGGCTCGAAAATATAGTTACCACAAAGGTTCTCCACTGCCGCAGCGGCAGGGCCAGCACAGCACGATGAGCTTGGAGGATGATGGCGCAAGAGTATCGACGCAAGTTGCGTCCCACACTAAAGGCCTACCCATCTTACAAGGAAACTAAGTCTATCGGCCATATTTTTTTATTTATAAATAGTCATGTATGTCGCACTTTCCAAAGTAATTCATAAATATTTCACAAATGATTGGATTTAATCTATTTTGCAAGAAATTATTATTTTTATATTTAGAATCCCGTTACGATTTATGCGCTAGTTTAGCTACCTATGAATGTGATTTCCGTTCTTTCTATTTACTTTTCTTGGCAATTTAAGACTAGGACACAATCCACTCTCGCTGCTATCTCGCTCTGAAGTTTTTTAAAATAAAACGTAATGATTAATTTGCAGGTTGGGTTAGGTGGATGGTCTCCGCACCTAGCCTATTTAAAATCCTCTTGTTACTCCAACCATCCCAGGTCCTCCCAGAAAGCTATCAGCCTTTTGAGGCTGCTGCAGGCTTCCAGGAGCGATGCGCGCAGTTGAAGAGTCCGTGCTCGTTGATCTGCCGCGCTTTCTGCACTCCATGAGCACGTGCCTGTGTTATTTCTTCCGCCTCCATGAATCCTACGCACAGACTGTCACACCTATGGTAAATAGGTGTTTGTTTAGGGGACAGTGGCCGGTTATGATACCCATAATCCTGAATTTTGACCCGTTTCAGTCTGGTAATGCTGCGGGCTAGTCTCTTTGATGCTTCCCGAAACTCTTTGTTTGCCTGCAGGTTTTTTGTTTGGTGTGTTTCCTCGGTTTTCTTACGCAGCTGATTTGTAGGTGTGATCAATTTTAATTAAATCTACGAGCAAAATAGATCTCTCATTAATTAATTAACTCACTGACTGCCACTAAACAATCTCTTCATAATAATCACCACAGCTTACGAGAATTTCGTTCATAAGTAGTAACTAACAATATCTCGGCATCATTAGTACTAACCGCTTACTTTTATCCGGCGAGATTCAGTTAGCATCCAGAGCAATTTAGCCAATCGTGTAGGAGCAGAGAAACGACCAATAAGTGCACTTACATGCGATAACTTGCAATTTGAAGAATACACTTTTGATTTTTTCTCCTTTATTCCATCCCCAAATCTTTTAAAGATAGATTATTCATGGTTCGTAAAAAAAAGAGAAATGGGAGGCTTTTACCTTGCCTTGGGACGACACAGGGTGATTATTGTTAATGCAGGAGGAATTGAACTCGTAAACTGAGAAAAAATTGTCGCCAATAACTCTTTTTGCTGTTGATTTAAAAAATCTAATCGTCAAACAGATTTCTCATAGCGAAATGTTATCAACGAGCTATTTATTCAGTGTTGAGGTAGCACGTGTTATGACGAACAGACGAATTTGCAATTTACTGTGCAAACTGGTCGTTACAGTTTAGGGGACGGCCACATAAACGCTAAGCGGGACAGATCGAAGTTTTTTGTATATGTATATTAATAGAACAATCTATGTTAGCGAAGCATACATACGTATATGACACGTCTTGCGAAGCATACATAATAATATGGCACGTCTTAAATAATTAATTCGTTTATTTAAACACTTGTGCGATTTTAATTAATTTAGTCCAAAACCTAGGAGTTTGACGCGCCTTTAGAAATTGAACAAAGGTCAATAAGGAAGTATTGTAGCAAAATTAAGACGATACGTACGAATACGGCATCAAGACGCAACAGTGTAGCCTACACCTATTATGCATGAGAGAAATGGATCACTCATTCATTCAATTCAATGACCGCAAGGATCGGTTTGCAGTCAAATCGATTTCTTGTAAGTTTAGAACCAAAGGGCGTTGACACGCTCGTTAAGGCGTTGATACAGAACTAAGATTTATCCCAATAATTAAACGATGGATTCAATCGCGGCACCATATCAGTACCAACGAGTTTAGCATAGACAATGATTAATAAATGAGGACTCAAGTCTCTGCCTTCATGCAACTATCGACCCATCCCTTTACGGACTATGAATGCTATGACACGAGAAATCGATAATAATTAATAATACATAGTCGAGGCGCAAGGGACAGTCGCCTCAATCTGCCACTGCCCACGATGATGTTGCATTGAATGAAACTTTGGAACGAAACTTTCTTTTAAATTCACTAAAACAGTGATACTTAACAACATGTTCGGTAATTCGGTTTGCTACGCGGTGAAATATTGTGAATGCAATTCATTTATACCCTAGGGTTCGCTCATTATAATCGTTTATAAAGGGGAGGCCGCATCCGGACTAATCGGGAGTACTCTCGAGCGAGTTCATCACTACCCCGTTAAATTCCTTATAGACACGACCGTTATCTTTGTGTGTGTTGCAACAGGCGAACAATGTAAAGCTTGGTACCCACTATTCGCACACCAACTGCTCCGCGCAGGTTTTATGCAAACACAAAGGAGATGCGCGGTGCACAGTTGATGCGCTAACATGGATACCTAGCTTAAGAAGCTGTCGTTTCTAGGGCTCATTATAGTGTCAAACTCATTATCTCAACTTATTGTGTAAATTATAGTTTGTATTATATAAATTAAATCGATAGCGTTTATCGTCGACACTTTATCACATTTTGCAAATCATTGGTCTATATTCGAATTTGGGCTCTAAAATTATTAGGGCAAAGTGCATTTTAATTTGGATAATTTGCTTTTAATGATGTTGCTAGGTAAACTGGAAGGAGTTTAAGTTCGTTGATTGTGGCCCATTCCGACCAAATCACGATAAGAATGTCAACAAAATAGTGGCTAAGTGGTTCGCGTCGCTAGCAGCTACCTATACGTGTTTAAGATGACTGGTACTTAGGAGACTTCTTTCTTATGCTTGTGTGGTTTCTTATGCTTACAAGGATAGTTTTGTTATGGAAATAGTAATTTAATGTTGTAGGTTACTGGCAGGCTGAATTGTTTATGGGATCTTAAGAAGTTTGGTTTGTATTCTTGAACGTTCTATTCAAAAAGAATGAGAGATGACACTTGAGTTTAAGCAGTTTTGGAGATAACATGTCGTGTTGATTTTTATAGAATGTATATTTGTTGGAAATGCTCTGAGTAATTATATTGAAGTGAAATCATTTTGGAAGTTGTTATTTAATCTGAAGGAACACCCGCAAAAGGTTATGGGCCCCCGTACGTTTTGTTGAGGTAAGAAGCCAGAAATGTATGGAGAAGAGATTTGAAAATTTTTTATTTTAACGAATTTACAAAATTATTAAGATGGCGGAAGAATTTACAACTATTTCAAAACTAAAAAATGAAAACGATTACTTTTTGTGGAAGCAAAAAATAATATTGATTTTGGCAGCTAAAGATTTAGAAACAGTTTTGGATAAAACAGGAGATACAGATAAAGATTTCAGGAAAAAGGATGCGAAGGCAAAATTAATAATAATAAGCGCTCTCAGCGAAAAATATATAATACATGCTATTAACTGTGAGAAAAGCAGAGATATAATAAATAAATTTGACACGCTATTTTTAGGACATACAGACACACAAATTTCTTTATTACTAGAAGAATTTTATAAATATACAATGACAGGAAAGGACATCATGACGGAAATAGCAGAAATTGAAAATAAAGCGACCAGAATCAGAGAATTAGGATATAATTTCGACGACCAACAGATAATGACGAAAATACTATCGAATTTACCAGAAGAACTACTAAATTTCAGAACGGCATGGGAATCGACAAATAGAGAAGACAAAAATTTAATAAATCTTATATCAAGGATAAATTTAGAAACAAAAATAAGGAAAGAAAATAAAAAAACAGAAGAGAAACAAATGACTTCTTGTCAAAATGACTATGAAAGGAACTATCATATCAGGAACTGTTACAGATGTGGTAAAACTGGTCATATTGCAAGATTTTGTAGAAACAAAGATGATACAAGAAAGAATACATGCTGCTATAAATGTTTAAAAACCGGACACATGAATACAGAATGCAAATCAAAATTTTGCTGCATATATTGCAAGGTGGATTCACACTTTTCTAAGTTCTGTCTAACACAAACAGTAAGTAATTTTAATACAAGTTATAATACAGAAGAAGAGGTGGAATTTATAATAGACTCAGGATCAAGCAGCCATATTGTTACATCAGAATGTTATCTTCATGATAAAAAACAAATAGATCACAAAATAATGACAGCAGATGGACATTTTCATAATGTAAACATAATTGGAAATATTTATTCAGAAAACATGACTTTGAGAAATGTTCTTTGTGTTCCCCAATTAAAAAAGAACATTATTTCAGTATCAGGTCTAACAAATTATAATTATTCTTTAAAATTTTTCAGAACAAGCTGTCAACTCAAAAGTGAGGACTCTGAATCAGTTGAAACATGTGAGCAGAGGAAAGACGGTTTATATTATTTAAAATTAAATATAAATATGACAAGGCCAGTCGTGCATTCCAGGTCAGACAAAACTTTTTTAGTAAATACTGAATTTTGGCATCGTGCAATGGGACATGTACCTGTAAAGAGTACAAAAGGCATTGTTAAAGGCATGCAAGGAAATTTAGTAAAGGAGGTCGACATCTGTGAAGTCTGCACACAAGCAAAATTATGCAGAAAACCTTTTAACACATGTAGGCAAAGAGCAAGTGAACCACTTGAAATAATTCATAGTGACATTTGTGGTCCTATAAGTAATGAAACATGGGATGGTTACAAATATTTTATTACATTTTTGGACGATTATACACATTTTGTAAAAGTTTATCTTATTAAAAATAAAAGCGAAGCATTATCAAAAATAATAAATTATATTAATTTGGCAGAAAATCATTTTAACACAAAAGTTAAAACATTTAGATGCGATAATGGCGGTGAATACAATAACAAACAATTTAAAACCTACTGTATTAACAAAGGTATAAATATTGATTACACAATTCCATATTCTCCACAATTAAATGGAAAAGCAGAAAGATTAAATAGATCTTTAATGGAAAGAACAAGAGCATTACTTTTTGATATGCTCTTACCACTTAATTTATGGGGAGAAGCGGTATTAACATCAGCATATTTATTAAACAGGACTGCAAATACAATAAATATTAAAACACCAGCTGATATGTGGTTTAATAGAATACCGAATTTAAAACATTTAAATATTTTTGGTTCGTTGGCTTATTATAAAAATAATTACAATTTGAATAAACTTGACTCCAGAAGCAGTAAAGGGCTATTAGTAGGGTTTACAAATAATGGTTATAAGATATGGGATCCTTCAGATTTTAGAATTATTTACTCGAGAGATGTGGTGTTTAATAATAATAAGAGTGATGTTGCAGAATTTTTAAAAATGAGTAAGTGCAGAGTGAGACAGAGTGATTTGGAGAGTTTATTTAATGAGTTGGTTAGTGATGTTTTTAGTGGTGAAAGTAATGATGGGTTTTGTAGTGATGGTGATGCAGAAATTGGTGATGCGGATGTAAGTGGTGATGAAGTTATTGACGAAGGAGTTTTAAATGATGAAGTTATTGACGAAGGAGTTTGTAATGATGAAGTTAGAGTTGAAGTAGGAGTTGAGGAAGATAATGATGTTTTTGAGGACAGCGTTGAGGAGATGAGAGTTTGTGTTGAAGAGGATAATACTTTGAGAGGGGAAGTTGAGTTTGAAGATGCAATTGAACCAGTAGTTGGTGGTTTGAGAGAAAGACCGAGAAGAGAAAGGAGAATGCCAGCATATTTAAAAGATTATGATTTGGATACTTCATTTTTAACATATACAGATGTTTTTAATAGTTTTGATAAGGATTTATGGGAAAAAGCAATGAAAGAGGAGAAAGACTCGCTAGAGAAAAATAAAACTTGGGAAATTGTAAATAAAAGTCAAGGGAAAAATAGAAAGATTATAACAAGTAAATGGATATTTACAATAAAGCCTGGTGGAAGATATAAGGCGAGATTAGTAGCAAGAGGTTTTCTACAAAAATATAATATTGACTATAAAGAGACATATAGTCCCGTTGTTAATGCAAGTAGTGTGAGATTGTTGTTGGCGATTGCAGCACAAAAAGGTTTAAAAATTAAACAATTTGATGTTAAAACGGCTTTTTTATATGGGGAGTTAGATGAGGAAATTTATATGGAAATACCATTGGGATATGAGGTGGAAAATAAAGAAAATAAGATTTGTAAACTAAAGAAAAGCTTATATGGATTAAAACAAGCACCACTTATGTGGAACAAGAAATTAACTGAGGTTTTGAAGAAATTAGGATTAATACAATTAAAATCAGATCCATGTGTGTTTGTTAATAAAGAAAAAGAAATATATTTGGCTATTTATGTAGATGATGGTATTTTAATTGGTGAAAGCGAGATTGAATTGAATAAAATTCTATATAAATTGGAAAAAGAATTTGAAATGAGGAAATTTGATAAAACAGAAAAATTTATAGGATTTGATATTAAAGTAGAACAGAATTTTATTAAGATTTATCAAGAAAGTTATATCAATCAAATTTTGGAAAAGTTTAAGTATGAAAACTTAAAAGAGAGTAGTCATCCAGATATTTTGTTAGATGCACATCAAGAGGGGAAAGTGGGAGTTGATGATGTGCATAAATATAGACAATTGATTGGTTCATTGTTATATTTGGTTAATAAGACAAGATTGGATTTATCTTTTCATGTTGGATATTGCAGTAGGCACCAGGAACATCCTGGTTTAAATGATTTTAAGAATGTCAGGAATCTCTTTAGGTATATAAAAAACACAGTTAGCAGTGGGATACAGTATGTTCGTGGTAAAGATTTGTCTTTAAAAGCTTATTGTGATGCAGACTTTGCAGGTGATCCTGATACTAGGAAAAGTACGACTGGCTTTGTTATATTTTATGGTGGTGGTCCAATTCATTGGTGTTCACGTAAACAGTCAGTCACTGCTCTTTCAAGTACTGAGGCTGAATATATTTCTGCAGCCGAATGTATAAAAGATCTATTATACATTCAGAGTCTGATCTTTGAGTTGACAGGTAAACTGCCCAAAACTGAATTGTTTGTTGATAATCAATCTGCTATAGTTTTGATTAAGAATGGAATTCTAAATAGAAGGAGCAAACATATTGATGTTAAATATCATTTCATTAAGGAGAAAATAGATAAAAATTTGTTGGAGATTCACTATTGTCCGACGAAAAATAATTTGGCAGATATATTGACCAAACCTCTTGATAGAACAAAGTTTTTGAGATTGAGACAGTGTATAGTGAGTGACACTTAAAGAACATTGTGCAATGTGATGTGTTAAGTAAGTTTAGTAGTTATAAGGTTGTTTGAGAATTAATTTGAAATTGTTATGTTTATGATAGTTAAGTAAGGTGTTTAGATTAATTAATTCTAAAGTTTGTTTGTAATAGTTAGTTAAGTTGGGTGGGTTAATTAAGTTAATTAAGTTGGGTTATAAATGAGATTAATGAAGGTTTTATAGAGGATGTTGTTAATATTATAATAGACATAAAATTAAGAGGGGATGTTATGGAAATAGTAATTTAATGTTGTAGGTTACTGGCAGGCTGAATTGTTTATGGGATCTTAAGAAGTTTGGTTTGTATTCTTGAACGTTCTATTCAAAAAGAATGAGAGATGACACTTGAGTTTAAGCAGTTTTGGAGATAACATGTCGTGTTGATTTTTATAGAATGTATATTTGTTGGAAATGCTCTGAGTAATTATATTGAAGTGAAATCATTTTGGAAGTTGTTATTTAATCTGAAGGAACACCCGCAAGAAGTTTTTCAAGATCCAAGGTCTAGTACCTAATTGGTCTCAACGAAAGTGGTCCATTTTACAAGCCAGGTTAGTTACATCACTGGTGAGAGTGCTACTTGGTCAGAAATTGGAACCATGGCGTTGGAAATTTGCCTCATGTACCTTGAAAAAAAAAAGACGGGGGAAACGTCTAAATAACTTATCAATTAATAGTGGAGAATCCTTTATCCCGTTATCATTATACAAATTATCGTTCAGTCAAAACCTACAACATAAACCACTATGTCACTGAACGATACCATTTTGTTATCATTATCTTTAATGCTTTTGATATCTCTGGAGTTCTGAGACGTACTAAAATCTGATAATAAACGATCTTCGGAAGCAGAAAAATTAGTAATTTAAATAAGAAACACCAAATAATTTATAACAGGAACAGGGAGCAATTGATTAGGCTTCGTTTCACACCATGCCGCTTTCCATTTTTCTATAAACTTAACTAAAGATCATAAACTCTGGAACACACACACATACGTGAATTACAAAAATCAAATTAGAAATTGTTTCTAATCGGCAGAATTTGTAAAACTTTTTTGTCTTGTGAACAGGTGACTCAAAATCGACAACGGCTAACGGCAAGGACGATGAAGGCGCAGGAGATGATTCTAAAGACGACAAGAGGGATGTGAAGGCTGATGCAGATTCTAAAAAGGTCAGTACAATAAATAACACGAGCTTGAAACGTATGAGCGGAAGACGACTAATTGTATGGAAGATCCTCAAATAAACTGAGATAGAGGAGAATGATAATGAAGAAGTATGAGAGCGATGCATGGGGGAAGCCCATGTCCAGTTGTGGTTCGGCTAAATGATGATCATAAAAGAGTTTTTTTTGTAGGTAATTGTGTTTTTTGTGTTGTTATTAAGATCATCACCATGTTATTAAGATCACAACGCATTGCTTGAAAGACACCAACTAATGATGGTGCTACTGCACCACCTAAGTTGAAATTCACCTAGGTTGAGTTTTGCGGACATTTTATGTGAAATGGCAGTTTTTGAAAGTAAAGTTAGTAGAACTTAAACCTGTCAATAATATGTCCACTCATTGTCATTTGGTTAGTAAACAAACAACGTTTGTCCATTGCACGAAAACCGTTCAGCTACAAAGTATCACAACAACAAACACGCAAAAAGAACTGAATAAAACCGGGGTTAGGTCAAGGTCTTTGTAAGTGCATTAATGTATGCAAATAGGGTCGCCTCACTCTACCTTACTGTACGAATCTGGGGTTGAAATGCGTAGCCATTGTTGCCAAGGGTAGAACTGGTAGAAAGGACATAAGAAAAAACATATTTGTACAAAAGTTCAATATCTACATGGTCAAATGTTAGACAGCAAAGTTCAGTTTTTTGTTTTGTAAAGCACAGTTTTTTTTTTCTTAAATTCGGTACTGGTGAAAAAGTTAAGGGGTTCGGAATGATGTACACCTGAGCACCTTGGTAAACGTTTGTGGGTTAAAGTAACTTCAACTTTGTATAAAAGTGGTTATATTTCTATTTCACAGGTGTGTTTTTTGATTGTGGTGTCCGCAAAATTTATAATCAACTAGTTGGCCCGCGCAACTTCGTCTGCGTCACATTTTCCCAGTTTTCGCAACATTTTTCATTGCTGCTCCGCTCCTATTCGTCGTAGCGTGATGATATATAGCCTATGTCCTTCCCTAGGTTGAAATCTATCTTCTTGCCAAATTTCATTAAGATCCGATCAGCCGTTTAGTCGTGAAAAGGTAACAAACAGAGTGACTTTCGCATTTATAATATTAGTATGGATTAATCAACTGCCGCTTTTTGGTATGTTACATGTCTTCTTCGGCGTCGCAGTGGACACTAGATAGCTTTTATGGTTCAGAGGTCTAGGAGGTGGAACATATTTTGTAACACATTTCATTTACTAGCTATTTGTGAGATTTTTTCCGGTAACGCTTCGTTCATTATATTAAGTGTCGTGCATGGCGTGATTGAGCAAATAATAACAGTCTTGCTAGTTTGTAACATCCTAATATTAATGAATCAGTGTTGTGAGTACTTTTCGAAGGAAACTTCTACTTACTTCCATGTTTGAAGACTTGAACAAGTTATTATAATGCCTATATGCCGCATCTTGCGTGCTGCTTACCCAATTACCGACGAGAGCGTGACGAACACGAATGTCGTGATTTAATTACATAAATTAACTTCAATTCTGATAACGTGATAATGTAATTAATATAATGATGACCTAATAAACACTTTACGGCCTTGACTTTAGAATTTTCATCAGAAATAAACGCCAGACGATATACTAACCTGACGAGTTTAGCAAGTTCGCACATTGTAGATATATTGCGCCTTTTTGAAACCACGTGCTTTAATAGTTCCAAAGATACTGTATTCTTATTAGATCTTTGACCAAATATAGGTAGTTCGCGAACCTATTGCTACATTTGAACCACTTCTCGGTCATGGCCGCGGTCAAAAGTTCACGACTACCGTAACATCCTACCTAATGTATTAATAGCAACTGTAAGTAGTAATAACATAAGTACGAAAATAGTTCGTATACCATCGTCCGAAGTGCGATGTAATTGCCAACTTGTGCTTTAAGACTTACATGAACACCTAAATTCTTTCATTGAAACTATATCTTTTCACTTTATATTTAGCGATAGATATGCTTAATAAAAAAAACGTAACGCATGTACATTTAACAGAATACAATGTTCCATGCGGGAACAAAGTGTCTTATTTTTAAAGTGGCACAAATAAAATAATTGTCCGACTTGATAATGACTTTTTTACCATCCTGCTTTGAAAAAACACGAGGAAAACTAGTTTAGCTTGATGAATTCATTCATTCACATTCCTTGGTTTTATTAATTGAAATACTTCTGTCAATTTTACCAAGTGTATATTGCTGATTTGTATTTTAGTAGTTTAATGTTGCAATTGTTCATCTACCCAAGCAAGAAAGTCCATTGCTGGACATAGGTCCTGTCACAAATTGCGCTAGAACTCCGGGTTTTCTTTTCAGTATTGCAATCAAATACAGTAACATCGGCAGATTCTCTAAAATAACTGCCTCATTGATCTAGTTGTCGAAAGCGCTACTCTTGAGTATACTTAAACGTTAAGCAGGCGTGTACTCACAAATCTGCCTAACGTTTGAGCGGTTACAGGGGTGATGATATGGCTCTAAAAAAAAAGTCAAAACATGTCGCATCGTATCGTCGAGGTTAAAAATAGCTCGACCTCGAACATCAAGGACGCGTCCGTCACAAAGGTTTATTTTGAGATAATATCATCGATTTTCATTAGTCGCGAAAGGTGACAATTGTAGGAATCATTCAGAGATGATAATAATTGTTCTCGAAACTTATTATTTATCGAACGTATGCCAGACTTCGATTTTTATACAGCCCTGAAATAGAATACGTTTTTTTAATCATAATCACGACGCACAATTGTTAGGGTTTTCGCTGTGTGAAACTATTTAAAGAAGAAAATGGTTCTGTATACCAAACTGATCTCAGGAAGGACAAAGAAAAGAGATAGATTGTGTGTTGGAATGATATTAATGAAAAGAGAGTGAAACACCAACTCAAAACATTATTTATTTTAGTGATAAGCATGACAGTTGGCAGGGGAGAACGGAAAAAGAAAACATGTTGCGCAAACCCTAAGTAACATGGGGCAAGGGTGATGCTTCCAAGCAACTAGTTTAGCGAGTAGATTACTCAATAGGCACGTTTGGTTTTAGGAAGAAAATGGCGAGGCTCATGACGAAGATGAAAAGGATGACGTAAAGACCAACGACAAAGGTTCGAAGAAGGCCGCACCTAAAAAGAAGCCCAAGAAAGAGGTAAGAACACAGAATTTAATTTTCCCAGTGAAGCAATGCTAGACATACAGAGCTATCTCTTTTCCACTCTTCCCCATACATCTTTTAAAAAATAAAAATAAATCGTTTATTTTCTCAGTCTGTTTTTGCGTTTTGTTGGAGAGCTTTTATGAAAATGACTTGTAACTTCTTTCACAAATATCGTTTATTTGTAGGATACTGAAGAAGAGGATGAGGAAGATGAAGATGAGGAAGAAGAGGAGGAGGAGGAGGAAGAAGGAGACGAAGCTGACGAGCCGCAAGCTAAAAAGCCTGCTAAAGAAAAGTAACTTACAATATACTATAATACAGCATGTAACAATAGTGTGTGGCCATTTATTTGATGAATGAACAACTTTCTCCATGGCACAAAAATTCAATACCTGCTCAACCGATTCCGTTTCAGCAACCCAGGAAGCATTACTTTGTGTAATTTATTTTGTAAGTCGGGGCCGTTATCACTAGGCCTCCACTAATCTCCCATTTAAGATACTACTAAGAAACTGGAAGTCGGTAGCTCTTACTGCGTATCCAGGACATTACAAACTTCAGAATAATTATCATATTTTTCGTTACAGGGTAAAGAAGCCAGCAAAGAAAGCTGCTAAGGATGATGATGAAGGCGACGAAGACGAAGAGGGCGAGGAAGAAGAGGAGGAGGAGGAAGAAGAGGAAGAGGAAGAGGCGCCCAAACCCAAGCCTAAGAAAGAGGTACTATTTAAACTGTAACTAGCCTTTACCCGGTCACGTTGGGGTCGGAAATTAACCCATGGGAACTCAATTCTGGAATATTCTATGGATCCAGGTCATGGACTATCAGATCGCCAAATAAAAAAAAAATCGTTCAGCCGTTAAGGCGCCACAGATAAGTAAAAGAAACTCTTTCACGTAAAAGATATTGGTTAGAATCTTTTGATGCCCAAGCATCAAAAGATTCTAACCAATATCTTTTACGTGAAAGAGTTTCTTTCTCGTTCTCGCAACAATAGATGATTAATTGGGCTTTGTTAGTGAAATGTATATAGCCGAATTAGTTTTTGTACAAGGTTTTTTTAGTCCGTGTTCTGCTGTATAAAACAATATTAAAAGAAAAAAAAACATTAGTAGCCCACCACAGGTATAGGGAATAGGGTCCAAGCTACCGGTGGTCAGGGTTCCAGAGAGAAGCACCGTTTTCTGAATCAGGCCCCTGATCCAACTGCCAAACGAGTCACCTCAACTATTGATTGACATTGTTGGCAATTAAGCCATTGTCTGAGACGACTATCGGCACAATGACTCAATGCTGAATCTGATATCTATTATTACGAATTTTACTTAAAATGGAATATGATCGTAGCCAACAGAGCCGCCCGTGCCGCTGCCGGCCGGCAAGGGCATCCCGCTGGGCCACATCAGCAACGTGGAGGTGTCACTGTCGCGCTTCAAGACTCAGGACCAGAAGCTGCTACATCAGTACTTGTATGGGGTGAGTACTTTAAACACACTTTAGCTATAATATGAGAAATTCACACATTTTGTATTTAACTTGAAGGTATTGTTCAAAAAATCATAACATAGCCTCTCTCATTTAGAGTTGAGTGTTCAAAAGGTTTCCCGTAAAACTCAAGTATGTACCTTCGTTTTTCATTTCAATATCGTTTAATAGTTCATTACTGCCTCATAAGCACATTACACAGTTTGGTTCTTTTAGGCCCCAGTTATCCCCAACATGTTACATGTTTTTGTCAATTTATTTTAATGGTCAGGCAGTCAGTGCCCGGACCTGATCAAGTAATACTTTTCTCAACAAGGGTATTTTATAACCTGGTAACTACATTGTGGAAGTCCCCTAGGCAAGTCGCTCTAAGTAAAATTCTGATTTCTGAGCTAGAAAGAGCTAGGCTGATGATGATAATAATGTTCATGTTTTTTTGTCAGCAACTATGTCTGGACCGCAATGTGAAACGCAACGTCAAAAAGTTCAAGGGCTACGAGTGGTCTATCGGCTCGTCGGAGTACAAGGCCAAGCTTGAGGAGACTACGAAGATGGAACCTAAGCAACTGAGGACCATGTGCGAGATGCTTGACCTCGACAAGAAAGGTACGACTATTAACATTGCGACTGTATTTTCTTAGGACTTAGAGTGAGATACACCTCACTCTGGAGTAATGGAGTAAGAATGAGGAGTGTATGAATGCTTGTACCCATTCTCCCTATGAATTTCTTCATTTTGAACAGGCGGCTTGCATGTAAACAGTATCTAAACATACACGTTAACTTAGCCGTAATGTCAGTCTTCGACTTCGGGCTTCTACTATAGCCTCGATCGTAATTCCTTACTTACCGCCCTTAATATACAATGAACAATTAAAGTATTAATTCACATAATTATGCAATATGTAAAAAAAAACCCTGTCCGATCCGAAAGGGGCATATAGGTATACTAATGACCGCATAAAATCAGAAACATAAAATATTAATAATAGTGAACATTATTAAAAACTCGATTTTTGTGCCCAAATAACCCTCAAATCCCTAAAATCTAAATTTTTAAAACGTGAGAATTCCATCTACAGCATTAATTAGTTCTGTATGGAGTCGGACGTAAAGAATAGCACCATCCCATATCTTCCCGTGGGTGTCGTAAGAGGCGACTAAGGGACTTGCCAGAGAATGGGCAGCAGCGTTCTCTGTGCTTTTGTAACAAACGTACTGCGATCGCCAACCCGCCTGCCAAGCGTGGCGATTATGGCAAAACCCCCCATGTTATGTCAATGTGGCGACACTTGGGGGAGGCCTATGTCCAGCAGTGGACGTTAAAAGAGCTGAAATGATGATGATGATGATGATTAATTAGTACGTTCGATCGTCAGTTGTTTGTTTGTGACGTCACTATCTGAGAAGCAACTGGAATGTTGTCTTGAGTTGCCATCTCAGTTTCCTCATTTTAATATACATACTTTATTTAATTTTTATTGGGGCATTTCTTTACTTGTTATTCAAAACTACATAAATAGAATCTAATATCGATACCTAAGGCCTAAAACTGCGTTAAGCGGGCACCCGCGCGGTTTCATACAAAAGTGCTCCGTCGCGGGGACCTGCGCTACGGTCCGTCACGGAGAGGCGCGGCCCGCACCCACGCAACGGGTCCCGCCTGCGTGCGACGGAACACGTCGCGGGGGCACGCGCGGTTTCCCACCAGCGGTAACACGCATGGGCTTGTTCAGTCAATAACGCTAGGTCATACGGGTCGCACGCACACTCGGAGAAAATCCAGGTCAATGTCTTTCGATACAGTAAGAGTAATTGTGGAAGTGCAGTGTCGCTGCCATATGGAACCAGGCAAATGTGTAAAGACCGAGATGCACGAACAGCGGCATGGCTAGAAATTTTGAACATTACGTTGACCCCGAATAAAAAGCAATAAGTAGATTACATAAGTAGATTGGAACCTGGGGAAGAACACAGTCAAATATTTGTATGTATCCGCATACAAAAACACGACCAATAGCGGTTGTTCCTGTAACTTCCCCAGCAACCTTTCCCTTACAAACTAAACTTAGCAATGCTAAAAAAACATGCGTTTCTTTTCACTGACGAAGGCTTGTTAATAAACTTTAATTCATTTGTTCAAGGATCCTTCTTCAAACACATATTTTAATAAGATCCCGTCAATCTCCGAAATACCAGTCCGAGTTACCAGTGTAACTTCAGCCTTCTGGTAGAGTATTGCCATCCGCATGAGGTCATACAGCTCGTTACCACCCTGATGGACTCGCTGTTTTGTTTTTCCCCTGCTTCGTCCGAAGCAGGGGAAAAACTAAACAGCGAGTGCATCAAAAAACGTTTTTATCGCAGATTAAATAATTGTAACACAGTCATTTGGTCCTCAGAATGCGCTCTTCGGATATTGCCGGTGAAAGGTTCGGCCATTTTTGTCTCTTACAACCCGTACTAACATGCACACCGCACAGTGGAACGAATGTATGGGAGCGGTTGGACGTAGACATGTCCGAAAAATAAGAGTAAAATTATGACAAACTAATGATGCCATCTTATTCGATTACTTAATTCCTTCATAAATTGTGGTGATGAATTTCTTCATAACTCCCATATTTCGGGAGTAATTTGAGAAAATGTGAAATTTTACTATGAAAATGAGTGTATCGAGCTCTCTCCCTCCTGATTCCGGGCTTGTTTCAAGTAGCGGTCTCTAATATCGTAATGCTATTACTAAGAGCTATATTTAATACTAAGACACATAGTGCGCCAAATGTGCACTTTCTGGGATAAAAGGAAATGAAAATTTAAAAAAAAAAACGTTTTTTCCCCATTTGTATTTACTTTAAACCGCAGACAGACTTATTAAGAGGTCTATAAATATATTATATATATACAGAAATATATATTAACAAAAATATTCACAAGAACTGATGAGAGTATGACTTTTAAGTAAGTTGATAATAAATTACCTAGTTTCATTAAAAGTACAATAAATAATTAAGATGTAAGCTCTAATTTACTAAGTTACACATTTTAAAACAATAACATCATTTAATTATCTTCGTCATCATCATCATCATCAATTAATTCAAATTCAGAATCGATGTCCGCTAAATCATTTATGTTAACAAATTCGATATCACTTTTCTCAGAATCCGTAAGCTCATAAAATTCCTTAAAAGAAGATTTTTTTACAAACTTATTTCCTTTTGGACGGATACTTGTAACAAGTGGATCAGAAGACAATAAAAGATTGTGCATAATATCTTCATTTCATGAGATACTGCTATGCTTTCGAGAATGCCCCTCTCTATATTTTCTAAAATCTTTATTTCTAGCCTCAGATGCCTCTTCGGATAGAAAACCAATGGGCACAATTGACATGTTCTGAACTATGTCTGGCCCATGCATTAAAATTTTATGAAGTGAAGAAGGCATATAATACCATGGGTATAACTCCACGTAAAGCTTAGCAGTATCAAAGCAGAACTCTCGGAATTTAGTTACGTTGATCTTCTCTCCTGATGAAATACACTGCAAGATCACACAGATTTTTCTTAAAAGCATAGCATCTATTCCGGTCAGTTCAGCAGATTTAGTGTAGTTTTCAAAAAATCTCCTTGCCGAGTTGCCATTGTTGGTGGATCCACTGCCTTGTTTCACAACATCGAGAAGTAAGCCCGTTTCTCTTCTTACAGCCTCTTGAACTCTTTTCTTCCTGTCATCAACTTGCCTTTTTGCTATATCACCCCTTACTTGCCATGATTTTATGTCTAATTTGTAGGAAATGTGTAATAAGCATTCCATTGAGCGAATCCAAGCGTGAAGGGTGCTTAAGCTATATTTATACATGTCCTCGTTTGCGTGTTTATCTTTGATTAACTCTAAATTATTCATTTCTTTAGGACAAGCCTTGCATATGTCACACACTGAAGCTGCTGTATTGGATATAATGGAATGAATTTTACCATCAATCATTGTCAACAGCAGTTGGTGTTTGACACTAATTCCATCAGTGATGGTGGATGGAGTTAAGGCTTCAATCTCTGCTTCGATTTCAGCCATCTCTCTCTGCACATTTTCTTTGGTTTCCTTTATAAACTTAAACAATATTGGCCGGCAAAATGAAGTGGAAGATGGTCGCTCGTTTTCCCAAATTGTTACACCTTTTGAGACGAGCCGCAGTGGTACAAGACTAATCATAAAATTACTAGCAAGATCGATTTGCTCATCTTCACTCGTCCTTTGATGATAAATGCTTTGGCTAGATGATCCGTCAAAACCCCATTTGCTGGTCAATACGAGCTGTTGATTGGGATCAACAGGGGTTTCTAACGACCTAATAAGTCTTCTTGAGGTTAAATCCATCAAGGCTTGTAATTTGATTTTTGCAGAGCTCTCTGTAACTGTGAGATCTTCTTTGGCCGGATAGCACTTAATTTTTTCTTTAACCAACATGTAGTAACTCGGGTATTGAAGAGCTCCTTCTTGAGTGTTGAAATCCCGAAGAGTGTTATAGCGCCATTTCGATAAGTTCATCGATACATAAAGAGCCAATGCCTTCAAAGGGGATATTTCCCGTACCTGAATTGATTTACCTTCAATGAAGGCTTTGATTTTTGAGGCCTCTTCTGGATTCTCCGTCAAGTATTTCATAACATAAGCTGTATCGCTTTGTCCTGCCTTTTGAAGCGCCCTTTCGGCCGAAAACATAATTTCAGCGCTGCTACTGCTGCATGAAAGACTATCTTCAGTGCGTCTTCTTTTTTGCCGGTTACTAAGGTCCTCAAAATATTTACGAGGACTAGGATGTGTACAAGTTGAAGCATCAGATTTAGCAGGAGAAATTATGGGCTCGATGACGTCACTTATATTTTCTGTAGAAGGTTCCATATTTTCATTCTGTAATTCCGGCCATTGAATTGCAGCCTGTAGCCAAATCTCATGTTTCTTCCGAAACTTATCTGTGCTTCTTCCAGACTGTGTCCATTTTGCATAAATGCGGTAGCAAAATCGACGACACCAGTCTTTTAAACTTGTTTCAGCACTTTCACATAACTGAACACAACTGTTATCTTTTAAAACACTGAACAAATAGTTAAAGTCGCGTAAATCTTTATGTGCGCGTGCGCATAAAGCAACGTGAATATCAAGATTTGTATTAAAATTTGGAAAATACATTGCGAGATTAGCTTGGATACAACGAGGTGTAAATCAACACTGATTTTAAAGTTACTAATAGTGACCTATTTATATAAAATCCAGGTATCCCAGGTATCCTTTGTTAAATATTGCAAGGTAATTAGTTATTGTGATAAATAGTAAATGATGCATGCTAAATTAGTGTATTAAGAGCCATTTAGTAATTAAATAATAGCAATGTTCTTATCAGTAATCATTAGTGCATCAGTTTTATATGTAAACCTTAAGTCCCTAATTATATATCCTAATTAGCTTATATCTTCTCTAATTGGCTGCTCAGAAATGTTATTGTAATAAGGTAAACCTTTAGAAAAACAGTTTTAATCAACAAAATAAACAAAAAATAAAAAAATTGTGTTATAAAATAAACATCACTCTTTATCCCAGAAAGTGCACATTTGGCGCACTATGTGTCTTAGTATTAAATATAGCTCTTAGTATTAGCATTATGATATTAGAGACCGCTACTTGAAACAAGCCCGGAATCAGGAGGGAGAGAGCTCGACACACTCATTTTCATAGTAAAATTTCACATTTTCTCAAATTACTCCCGAAATATGGGAGTTATGAAGAAATTCATCACCACAAGTTATGAAGGCATTAAGTAATCGAATAAGATGGCATCATTAGTTTGTCATAATTTTACTCTTATTTTTCGGACATGTCTACGTCCAACCGCTCCCATACATTCGTTCCACTGTGCACCGTTAAAATTGAACTAGCGACACTGCGTAAATAAAATAATCCGGTCTCCGCGACGGGTCTGTCGCGTTCCCACGGAGCCCACCCGCGCGTCCAAGCGCGTAGACACGCGACGGTTGCCCGTCGCGGGCGCCCGCTTAACGCAGTTTCAGGCCTAATAACACCCTCGCGGATCGGATAGGGTTTTTTTAACATATTGTATAAAAGACTAGTTTTTGCTCGCGGCATCGCGTTTCAAATGTAGCCTATAATAGCACTCTGGAATAATGTAACCTCCCGTTACTGAAAGGATTTTCGGATTCGGATCATTAGTTCCGAAGATTACGCCCTTCATAGAAACAAATTTTACCTCTTTATAAGTAATAAAAAACATACCTTTCAACTCTTCCTTCAACAAGATACTTTTTAACCCTCTGCTAAACTGCAAATATATTGTTGTGATATAACTGCTTTCGTGTATATTTCGTGCAAGCTCAATAATCGGTCCCCACGTTCCAGGTTCGGCGTCGGAGCTGTCGGCGAGGCTGGTGGGTTTCCTGCAGCAGCCGGGCCCCAACAGCCCGCACGCGCGGGGCGTGGCGCGCGCGCCGGCCGCCGCGCCGCCCGCCACGCCCGGCGGCCGCCCGCGCCGCTCCGCCGCCGTCAAGGTGCACAACCGAGGTAACCTGCCTGCCTATACCTCTGTCGGCGCGGCTGGTGGGGTTCCTGCAGCAGCCGGGCCCCAACAGCCCGCCCGCGCCGCTCCGCCGCCGTCAAGGTGCACAACCGAGGTAACCTGCCTGCCTATACCTCTGTCGGCGCGGCTGGTGGGGTTCCTGCAGCAGCCGGGCCCCAACAGCCCGCACGCGCGGGGCGTGGCGCGCGCGCCGGCCGCCGCGCCGCCCGCCACGCCCGGCGGCCGCCCGCGCCGCTCCGCCGCCGTCAAGGTGCACAACCGAGGTAACCTGCCTGCCTATACCTCTGTCGGCGCGGCTGGTGGGGTTCCTGCAGCAGCCGGGCCCCAACAGCCCGCCCGCGCCGCTCCGCCGCCGTCAAGGTGCACAACCGAGGTAACCTGCCTGCCTATACCTCTGTCGGCGCGGCTGGTGGGGTTCCTGCAGCAGCCGGGCCCCAACAGCCCGCCCGCGCCGCTCCGCCGCCGTCAAGGTGCACAACCGAGGTAACCTGCCTGCCTATACCTCTGTCGGCGCGGCTGGTGGGGTTCCTGCAGCAGCCGGGCCCCAACAGCCCGCCCGCGCCGCTCCGCCGCCGTCAAGGTGCACAACCGAGGTAACCTGCCTGCCTATACCTCTGTCGGCGCGGCTGGTGGGGTTCCTGCAGCAGCCGGGCCCCAACAGCCCGCCCGCGCCGCTCCGCCGCCGTCAAGGTGCACAACCGAGGTAACCTGCCTGCCTATACCTCTGTCGGCGCGGCTGGTGGGGTTCCTGCAGCAGCCGGGCCCCAACAGCCCGCACGCGCCGCTCCGCTGCCGTCAAGGTGCACAACCGAGGTAACCTGGCGCCTATACCTCTGACGGCAACGCAACACATGTGACAACATACCAGGCCCCTCAGAAAGTATTGCGAAAAAAAGTTTTTATATATGGGAGACTGGCCAGTTATTATGTTTTTCGAAAATATGATTATTTATAAGTAAAAATAAGTAAGTTCCAATTTCAAAATTTCCCTCCACATTTTTTGCGAGTTAATTCAAAGTATTGTGTCTCACTGAAATATGGATCTGCGCCGGGAACATTTTAGAGCTATGATTTTATACGATTTCAAGTGTCGCCTGAAACCGGATGAATCGTACGATAGACTTCAAATGGCATTCATGGATGAAGGCCCTTCCAAGGCAACCGTGTATCGTTGGTATAACGAATTCAAGCGCGGTCGACCAACTTTGGGGGATGACGAAAGAAGCGGTCGCCCTTTGACGGCTGTTACCGAAGAAAACGTGCTAGCAGTGAAAAATTTAATCCAAGACAATAGGCGAATTACATATCAGGAGATTCAACACATATTGAAGATTGGATCGGGAAGCGTTCACGAGATTCTACACAGCCATCTTCGCGTGAGGAGGATAGTATCACGCTGGGTGCCGCACAACCTCACCGATGCTCAGAAGCAGGCCCGGGTGGAATGGTGCCGTGATATGCTTAACAAATTTGAAGCAGGCTCGTCTCGGCGTGTTTACGACATCGTTACAGGTGATGAGTCCTGGATTTATCAATACGACCCAGAAACCAAGCGCCAGTCGACTGTTTGGGTGTTTCAAAATGAGCCAACGCCTACCAAAGTGAAGCGATCTAGAAGCGGGGGTAAGATTTTAATCGCTAGCTTTTTTAATTTGACTGGCCACTTGGTATCAATTCCCTTACGGGATCAAAGAAGCATTAATGCCGAATGGTATACTTCCAAATGTTTGCCAGAAGTTTTCTCTGTTATAAGCAACAAGCGACCAAACACAGGGCTCCGCGGGCTACTGCTCCACCACGACAATGCACCTGCGCACACCGCACTCAAAACGAGGGACTTCCTGGACAGCACGCCAGTCAAACTCCTGGGTCACCCTCCTTACAGCCCTGATCTAGCACCGTGTGACTTCTTTTTATTCCCAAAAATAAAAAATCAGCTCAAAGGGATACAATTTTCGTCGCCGGAAGATGCGCTGGCTGGGTTCGAGCAGGCTGTAAACGAGGTGTCTGCGGCGGACTGGAAAAAGTGTTTTGAAAACTGGTTTAGGCGCATGAATCTTTGTATAGAGGCTGGTGGAAAGTACTTTGAAAAGATTTAATAAAAATATATGTACGTATAGAACAATTTTTTTTAGTTTCGCAAAACTTTCTGAGTGTCCCACGTACACTAAGCATAGCCACGTAGTACTGTGCCACTCGCATGAAACAGAGTTGTGCGACCTGCACCAGATCACTGGTTTACTTGGTCCCTGTAACCTAAAATCAATAGTTGCGAAAAACTAAATCGTAACCAATTTTTTTCTGAATTTATTATTTTCGCTAGAAAAATAAAACTTTTTCCGAACTGATAAAAAAAAAAAAACAGTTTTTCTTTACTGATTAATGTTTTTTTTTAAATCTCTTAGGCTACTCTGAAGAAGAATATGAAACTGACCAAGAAACAAAAGTGAAAGGCCCCAAGCCACCCAAAGATGGCTCAGAAGATTCAGATGTAAGTAACAAACAAACAAATGGGTATTGTAGCCATACATAATAAATCTATATTTTCTAATAATGTTGAATGGTAGAACATCGAAGAATAAATAGTAGTTCTAATTAAAGTTGAAATGTGCTGATCGCGATCAGTTGCCTTGGAGAAATCTGCTCTATGTCGCTAATTTCGACTTTCTTTAAAAGTATCTTATTACCTCACGGCATTCAGCTAGACTCGTAAGGACTAATTCCAAATGCATTGCTTAGGGGTCGTTCAACCCGAGCGGGTCGGAAGAGGCGGACTCGGACTTCGACCCGGAGGCGGGCGAGAGCGCGGCCGGGCCGGGCCGCAAGCGCAAGTCGTCCGGCCGCCGCCGCTCCTCCGCCAAGCCCGCCGCCGGCAAGCGCGGCCGCAAGCCCAAGGGCAAGAAGGGACGGGTACGTACACTATACACGACTATCCCCACCTAAAATACTACGAAGTGGTGGGCGCCGGTTTGGAGGTCTGTCTTATGTCATTTTAACATTCAAAATAGGCTGGGTGTCAACTCAGTTTTAATAAATTACTTTTTGATATTCCATATACATCCAATTCCGAAATTCAAATACAGAATCCAATAGGTTTATTATGCACAGAGATGTTAATCATAATAAATCGAGTCTTAATAAATGAATTCATCAATTCATTCCCCCAAATTTTTCGAAAGTGAAGCATGTTATAGGAATTATACATGATATTCCCAATAAAATGGCAAAAGTGCGTTACCAATCATAACGCCAATACTTCAATGAATTTTTTTTTCGACTTCTTCAGGAACTCTTGAATATTTATTTATGTTTTTTTTTTGTGCAGCCAAATAAACCAAGTCGTGGCCGACGGGCAAAGTCTGACAGCGAAGAGGAAAGTGAAAAGTCGGAGAGTGAGAGCGAGAACGAGTCCGCAAGTGAGGGAGAGGAGTCTGATGTAAGTAATAACAATATGTACAAGTATAAAGAAGGAAAACTAAAATTGTGTTTCACCTTAAAATTAAACAAAATAAATAAACAAAACCTCCTCAGCTGAGCATAATACCAGATGGTTACACAAGGTATACCACCTGACACTGATATTTGAGCTGCAGCCCACGGGCGCCATACACTCGAAATAAGAAAAGGGGATGAATTTACCATATTGATGGCAACATTTGTCCTAACTGAACATTTGTTAGCTCTGTCTATATAAAAAACCGGCCAAGTGCGACTCGGACACGCGCACGAAGGGTTCCGTACCATTATTTATAAAAACGAAAAAAAAAACTTTTATATGGGAGCCCCCCTTAAATATTTATTTTTTTCAGTTTTTATTATTTGTTGTTATAGCGTCAACAGAAATACATAATCTGTAGAAATTTCCACTGGCTAACTATCACGGTTCATGAGATACAGTCTGGTGACAGACGGACGGACGGACAGCGAAGTCTCAGTAATAGGGTCCCGTTTGACCCTTTGGGTACGGAACCCTAAAAAAAGCAGATTTTTTGCAGTAAATAGTGTGGTTTTATGGAAATATATTCACTTACACTCTCATAATAGAGATGTGCTTTAGTAGAAAATTTCTACTAAAGCACATCTCTATTATGAGAGTGTCTGTTTTCTACTAGAAATGAACTGAAATGATATCAAATGAAAGCAAGGATTTGACCATCTGTTTTGTTATTACAGGAGCCCAAGTCCAAGCGCGGCAGGCCAGCGGCGGCGCCGGTGGCTAAGGGTCGCAAGGGAGCCGTGGCTAAGAACGCCGCCGCCGCTAAGGCTACGCCCGTCAAGCGGAAAGCACCCACACCACCCGGTATGTTACTCACACATTTATAAACCAAGTAGGCGACGCCAAATTTTCAAATCTCAGCTATTTTTCACGTTCATTTGCAATCTTTTTAACCCGTAATTCATTGACACAGCCAAGAAGAAGGCACCCGCTGGTAAGGCGGCAGGCCGGCCAATCAAGAAGGGCAAGAAGGCGTCATCAGACGAGGAGTCCGGCGAGGGCAGCGAGGAGGAGGACGAGGACGAAGCCAGCGACGAGGAGGAGGAGAGCGGCGAGGAGTCCGATACCCCCGCGGACAAGAAGGCCAAGCGGCCGCCCACTGTAAGTCGAAGCTTTATTGTATTGTATAGCAGGCTTGTGTCCACAACTCCACGTTCAAAGCGTGTATTTTTCGTACGGGTCACAGTGGAACGAATGTATGGGAGCGGTTGGACGTAGACATGTCCGAAAAATAAGAGTAAAATTATGACAAACTAATGATGCCATCTTATTCGATTACTTAATGCCTTCATAAATTGTGGTGATGAATTTCTTCATAACTCCCATATTTCGGGAGTAATTTGAGAAAATGTGAAATTTTACTATGAAAATGAGTGTATCGAGCTCTCTCCCTCCTGATTCCGGGCTTGTTTCAAGTAGCGGTCTCTAATATCGTAATGCTATTACTAAGAGCTATATTTAATACTAAGACACATAGTGCGCCAAATGTGCACTTTCTGGGATAAAAGGAAATGAAAATTTAAAAAAAAAACGTTTTTTCCCCATTTGTATTTACTTTAAACCGCAGACAGACTTATTAAGAGGTCTATAAATATATTATATATATACAGAAATATATATTAACAAAAATATTCCCAAGAACTGATGAGAGTATGACTTTTAAGTAAGTTGATAATAAATTACCTAGTTTCATTAAAAGTACAATAAATAATTAAGATGTAAGCTCTAATTTACTAAGTTACACATTTTAAAACAATAACATCATTTAATTATCTTCGTCATCATCATCATCATCATCAATTAATTCAAATTCAGAATCGATGTCCGCTAAATCATTTATGTTAACAAATTCGATATCACTTTTCTCAGAATCCGTAAGCTCATAAAATTCCTTAAAAGAAGATTTTTTTACAAACTTATTTCCTTTTGGACGGATACTTGTAACAAGTGGATCAGAAGACAGTAAAAGATTGTGCATAATATCTTCATTGCATGAGATACTGCTATGCTTTCGAGAATGCCCCTCTCTATATTTTCTAAAATCTTTATTTCTAGCCTCAGATGCCTCTTCGGATAGAAAACCAATGGGCACAATTGACATGTTCTGAACTATGTCTGGCCCATGCATTAAAATTTTATGAAGTGAAGAAGGCATATAATACCATGGGTATAACTCCACGTAAAGCTTAGCAGTATCAAAGCAGAACTCTCGGAATTTAGTTACGTTGATCTTCTCTCCTGATGAAATACACTGCAAGATCACACAGATTTTTCTTAAAAGCATAGCATCTATTCCGGTCAGTTCAGCAGATTTAGTGTAGTTTTCAAAAAATCTCCTTGCCGAGTTGCCATTGTTGGTGGATCCACTGCCTTGTTTCACAACATCGAGAAGTAAGCCCGTTTCTCTTCTTACAGCCTCTTGAACTCTTTTCTTCCTGTCATCAACTTGCCTTTTTGCTATATCACCCCTTACTTGCCATGATTTTATGTCTAATTTGTAGGAAATGTGTAATAAGCATTCCATTGAGCGAATCCAAGCGTGAAGGGTGCTTAAGCTATATTTATACATGTCCTCGTTTGCGTGTTTATCTTTGATTAACTCTAAATTATTCATTTCTTTAGGACAAGCCTTGCATATGTCACACACTGAAGCTGCTGTATTGGATATAATGGAATGAATTTTACCATCAATCATTGTCAACAGCAGTTGGTGTTTGACACTAATTCCATCAGTGATGGTGGATGGAGTTAAGGCTTCAATCTCTGCTTCGATTTCAGCCATCTCTCTCTGCACATTTTCTTTGGTTTCCTTTATAAACTTAAACAATATTGGCCGGCAAAATGAAGTGGAAGATGGTCGCTCGTTTTCCCAAATTGTTACACCTTTTGAGACGAGCCGCAGTGGTACAAGACTAATCATAAAATTACTAGCAAGATCGATTTGCTCATCTTCACTCGTCCTTTGATGATAAATGCTTTGGCTAGATGATCCGTCAAAACCCCATTTGCTGGTCAATACGAGCTGTTGATTGGGATCAACAGGGGTTTCTAACGACCTAATAAGTCTTCTTGAGGTTAAATCCATCAAGGCTTGTAATTTGATTTTTGCAGAGCTCTCTGTAACTGTGAGATCTTCTTTGGCCGGATAGCACTTAATTTTTTCTTTAACCAACATGTAGTAACTCGGGTATTGAAGAGCTCCTTCTTGAGTGTTGAAATCCCGAAGAGTGTTATAGCGCCATTTCGATAAGTTCATCGATACATAAAGAGCCAATGCCTTCAAAGGGGATATTTCCCGTACCTGAATTGATTTACCTTCAATTGATTTTTGAGGCCTCTTCTGGATTCTCCGTCAAGTATTTCATAACATAAGCTGTATCGCTTTGTCCTGCCTTTTGAAGCGCCCTTTCGGCCGAAAACATAATTTCAGCGCTGCTACTGCTGCATGAAAGACTATCTTCAGTGCGTCTTCTTTTTTGCCGGTTACTAAGGTCCTCAAAAGATTTACGAGGACTAGGATGTGTACAAGTTGAAGCATCAGATTTAGCAGGAGAAATTATGGGCTCGATGACGTCACTTATATTTTCTGTAGAAGGTTCCATATTTTCATTCTGTAATTCCGGCCATTGAATTGCAGCCTGTAGCCAAATCTCATGTTTCTTCCGAAACTTATCTGTGCTTCTTCCAGACTGTGTCCATTTTGCATAAATGCGGTAGCAAAATCGACGACACCAGTCTTTTAAACTTGTTTCAGCACTTTCACATAACTGAACACAACTGTTATCTTTTAAAACACTGAACAAATAGTTAAAGTCGCGTAAATCTTTATGTGCGCGTGCGCATAAAGCAACGTGAATATCAAGATTTGTATTAAAATTTGGAAAATACATTGCGAGATTAGCTTGGATACAACGAGGTGTAAATCAACACTGATTTTAAAGTTACTAATAGTGACCTATTTATATAAAATCCAGGTATCCCAGGTATCCTTTGTTAAATATTGCAAGGTAATTAGTTATTGTGATAATTAGTAAATGATGCATGCTAAATTAGTGTATTAAGAGCCATTTAGTAATTAAATAATAGCAATGTTCTTATCAGTAATCATTAGTGCATCAGTTTTATATGTAAACCTTAAGTCCCTAATTATATATCCTAATTAGCTTATATCTTCTCTAATTGGCTGCTCAGAAATGTTATTGTAATAAGGTAAACCTTTAGAAAAACGGTTTTAATCAACAAAATAAACAAAAAATAAAAAAATTGTGTTATAAAATAAACATCACTCTTTATCCCAGAAAGTGCACATTTGGCGCACTATGTGTCTTAGTATTAAATATAGCTCTTAGTATTAGCATTATGATATTAGAGACCGCTACTTGAAACAAGCCCGGAATCAGGAGGGAGAGAGCTCGATACACTCATTTTCATAGTAAAATTTCACATTTTCTCAAATTACTCCCGAAATATGGGAGTTATGAAGAAATTCATCACCACAAGTTATGAAGGCATTAAGTAATCGAATAAGATGGCATCATTAGTTTGGCATAATTTTACTCTTTTTTTTCGGACATGTCTACGTCCAACCGCTCCCATACATTCGTTCCACTGTGCGGGTGGCTAAATTGATATGCGATCTATCCCAACTAACCAAGATCAACTACCACGATCTCACAGTATACAGTATGTATTAATATATTATATTGTTTGTATTAGTTTAGTTTAGTTTATAAAATAAGTTGAACTGTTTTAAGTTTTTAAATGTACTGTTCATGCACAAAGCTGTATCCTCTTTGGCAAATATCTCTTTTAGAATAAGGTTTTCTGTAAGAAAACCCTATTCTGGGTTAAGCTGGCCCTTGTACATAAGTTAAATATTATTTCTGTGTATATCTTTTGATTCTGTGTGAAATAAAGAAAAAGAAAAACCTTCCTGGGGTCATCATAAGCTGACTAGCCTTATAAAAAAAAAACCTAAAACAGGTTTTCCCCAGAGTAGTGTAGACCCTATCATTATTATCATATTTTTGCCATAGGATGATGAGATCAAGAAGTACGTGAAGCATATCCTGGAGGGCGCCAACCTGGAGCAGATCACGATGAAGACGGTGTGCAAGCAGGTGTACAGCCACTACCCAGACTTCGACCTCGCGCACAAGAAGGACTTCATCAAGGCTACAGTCAAGTCGGTTAGTACTTCTTTTTGTTTTCTTTTCTTCGCCATCTATCGAATGTCGACTATACTGCCAGCGTCATTGCAGCGAGATCAACCTTCGATCTTTACACTTCGTGGTAGCTAATTGCTGAGGACAAGTTTGTAAAGCCGGCTTCCAAAGGCGTGTATCCTATAGATCGTTATAGCAGAACGTGGATCTTATCACCTCAAGATCTTCCATTTGTATATGTTAGCCACCACGTTTAGCAACACCACGAAAAGCCATTTGAGAAATGAGCGTGTCCATCGTAAATCACGCACAATAGGAAGCCGAGTTTACTGTTTACAGGATTTCCAAAAATTAAGAAATAGAGTTTCTCAATTTTCCTGAGTATGATATCATATCATTGGTATTCCTCACTATTTTGTTTATGTAGGCTTCGATTCATTCTTTATCCATGAAACATTACAGACCTGCGTTAGCTTTTGACGCTTTAAGTATCTTTTTCTTTATTAATAGGGGTTCAAATTTTTGCATACTACAGTATAGTATTTTTGTACATTATAGTTAAAATCCATATTCCACTGCATGATCTACATGTTTCTTCAACGGTTTTAATTGTTTGCGAATGCATGACATTATGATTATTTTAAATTTATTTTTATAATTTTCTTTGTTCCAGTGTATTTAAGATGTAGGAGTTAAGAGCGGAGTGTAGATGTCTACATAGTATACCTATAGATTATAAAAGGACATAGCTATATATTATTACAATAATAATATATTATGAATAATAAAAAAATAATATGACGAAGTGGAACGGATAAACACCCGCTTTACTTTACAAGGTAGATGTTTTGCTTGTTTTTATTTTTGCATGCTGTTTTTTATGTTTAAATGTATGTAACATGGTAAAATTTTATTTGTACAGGGAGCATTCACCTTCTCCCGGTAACATTAGTATTTTAGTAATACTTGATTTTGCCTGAAAGCAAATCCCTAACCTTAACAGATTTACTCTGCCCGTACTGATAATTATTTTAATGTTAATTACTTATTTGTGAAACATGTTACATCCATTTCAGTGCCGCCATTACATTATAATTCTGTGTTTTATTTGCTATTTTTTTTGGATCACTATTCTCATCCAATATTTGTTCATTTTGGTGTTTTCTACCTCAAAATAATGAACCACTTTGAAATGGGTTGTGTTTCTGCGCGATTTGATAAGTGTCGCTTGAGTGCAAGTTAATCTTCACCGTTTGGTAGCCAAGTTATGTGTCATCAGAGTATGAGAGTGAGGAAAGTGAGTGTTCACCTGTGTTTACGCACACGCTTGTGCACTATAATACCTCCGGCCTCGATGGCCAATCTCTTCTGAAATTGACCGCAGGAGGACTATTTGGCGGACATGACGAGCTTTTCCACGCTTTTCAGGATATCAGCTTCCACTTGATATGTGTTACTAACCTAAAAACTTTGTTTGCAGCTCATATCATCGTGAGCAGGTGACTATTCGGCCGCAAACACATACATAGTCGAGTAAGCACCACTTAAACATACTTATAGTAATGCCCCCGGCCCGCCCGGCTCCACACCGCACCCGCAGACACCCTTATGTTAATCCAAGTAGATACATTCGTTTGTTTCGCCGGCGACGCTGCGTGGGCCTATGTAATTTTATGTTGTAGGAATAATTCCCATTAGAGTAAGGATAACCCAAGTAATACAGCTCTAGGATTTGTAAGTCGTTTTATTTTAACTGTGCCTGTATTAGTAATTACGATCACGTTTGTTGATTATGTTATTATGAAGAATGCGGCTCGGTGTTAGTTGGTAACTGATGTATTTCCATTATTATCTAGAGTTATTTCTACGTTATAAGTTATAGTTTGATAATAAAATGCATATTTTTTTTTCTCATAATCAGTTACATAACATAAGTGGATGAATATGTAATGTAACATCAAGCTGTAGCACGACCGTTAGCATTTCATTGAATAATTTTTATATTTTAATATGATGTTTTATTTTTCATATTGTGAATTGTGTTAATATTAGCTTTGACGCGATGCAGCTGACAGTCGGACAACAGCTTTATGTATATTTCGAATATTAAGCGAAGGACGAGTTATATAAGCACAGGATTTTTACAGTTTTAGATTTTAAAGTACATTTATGTAAGTGTATTCCTAACGCTCGAGCTGTGTTCGAGGCTGAGAAGTCACATTTATCCCTTTTATAATGATATGTACAAAGTTCAGGAACATTGGCACCATGTGTTGGTTGATTTATATTTGACAAAATCCAAAATTAATTCATTATAGTGATATCACTTGTAATAATCCGCATATTATAATAAGGATTAGTGTTGGAAAATCCAAAATTATTTTTTTATTCGGATCGGGGACGACATTGCCTTTGGCGTTAATTAACTTGAGTTGTAGTACTATATTGGTACAATGTCGCAAATAAATTAGGTACGCTAAAATGACGAGGTAAATATGAACTAATGTCATGTATTATGTTTCCTATTTTTTTAAATCGTTAACTATTTGTTTCACAAGGTGTTTCGGGAAGCCAGTTTAGTTTTTTAACGCGGACGTAGTTTGTCAAGTCTCGCAGTTCGGCACTATCGCAAAATAAAATTATTCGATTTAGGGTCGGTTAAGTGTACTTTAAGAAGTGTAAATATTACACAAGATTTTTGGGGATGATGCGTGTGAAATGTTCGACATGTTTTTATAATACATGCGAGTTATATTAGTCGCGTTGTTCTATGATTCTCATATATCAATTAAAGAAACGATGTGTACAGATATAACTCTCATATAAGGGGCTTTGTCTAACTGAGTGCGTGTGTGCACGCGCGTCCCGCGTTGTATATTAATTAATTTGTTCCGATAAGTTAGCGTAACGCTCAGTACATAATGTGTTCATGAACGCGGCCAGGTGCAGTTGTTTATTGAGATAATGACGACACACGCCCCGCTGTTGTGTCCCGACACGCAACCCTCCCAACCCGGTATGATCCCTATAGTGCAATAAGCGAAACGCGTAACAAGTATAATAATCATTTATGTTTTTCAAATCATTTCAGTGTTTCTTGTATCAATCCGAGCTTAGCTTACATGTGTAGACAGGCATTTCTCTCGTTACACGGAAATAGTGTATAAGTTAATGTTTTTTTGTCGAAGGATCAACCGCTTCTTATAAGTTTAGGTGCTGCTATAGCATTTGGTATTGTTTGAATGTAACTTGTGGCCGATGTCGCGATGTCCCGTGGGTGAAGCTAACGTAGGTGTGGGTTCGAGCGATCGGCGACGCGGCGCAATGCGTTCACTCATAGAGGTGACCTGTTTTTGTCTATATTCGATAATCTCTATCCGCGAACCGCATTGGTGATGAGCAACCCTAGACCTTAAATAGCATTTGATTGCTTAGGGTTGTGCGATGTCCTATGTTCAATTCCCTTCGGTTGATCGCTGTCTCCCTGCGCGCTCGAGCCTCTTACTTCTAAGATAGTTTTAATCAACATTAAATGTGTATTTGTGAATTTTTAACCTTATTTCGGTTGATGTTTCTTTATAAATGTGTAAATGGCTGAGATCTGTAGAGAAGTAGTGACATGGAGTGATAGCGAGTGACTGGTTCCCCCTTTTACAATTGGATAATAGATAATAAAGTAAAAAAGTTTGACATGTCTTGTTTTATTTACACTTTCCCATCCCGCAGTCTTAACAGACAATTATTATTCATTACTTGTCATTACCACAATATAAAACATCCAACTTTACACACATAATAACCGATGATGCGTTAGTACCTCGATCATATGCCCGACGTATTTTCCGTCAGCTATGCATCGACCCTAAACGCAACAGACATCGGTCGGTCCACAACTATCTGATTCATGAAAGAATCTGCCAGTTAGATTTGAACCTGTAGATACATAAGTGTAACCAGAAACAATACCCTGGTAATTGTTAGATATTAGCAATCTGTGGTGTCCGTTCCCCCAACAAGACTACCATTATGATAGACTTGGATGCCATCAATATCAGCATCTACTAAGCTCAACTAATACACAGATTTTTTTAGGAGTTTCTGAGATATATTCACAAGTGAAATCCCTTAGCACTAGAAGTCTGAAATTTCGGCCGAACAGCATAAAGAACATCCGACCACGTTGCCATACTACAGACCGCTAATTTGAAAAAAAAAAAGTAGTTACAAACGATTCTAACAGATGGCGGTATAGGAGCTGAGCAGCAATGAAAAATATTGCGAAAAGGGGTAAAATGTGACGCAGACGAAGTTGCGCGGGACAGCTAGTATTTTATAGGAGATTTATGGCGGATATGATTTTGATACTGTATGAGGTTGAGCCTAGTCAATAAAGCCGAAAATATTGGGCTCTCATCCAAGACGTTTTAGTAAAATTCGACTTTTATTTACTTCTTAACTTTTGTATAATTATTTCTTTTTTTTTTTGCCCGCACACGTCAGACTTTTTGTAGGACACATAATCAGGCCGATCTTAACTCTGGTTTTTTTCTCGACTTCTGACTAACTTTTTGTAGAACGTTTGCCTTGCACTATTGCTATCAGTGGGTTCTATTTTTCGCCTACAAAAAATCGGTCACCGATTATCGGACGTGGGCGGGCAGCCTAATTCACAGAGGTGTTCAAGTTAAATATATTAAAGTCGTATTTATGTATTCTTCAGATATTTTCATGTTTTGCAGATTTCTAACGAAATGAGAGTTTTAGCTAATACCTCCATAAATCTGTAATGTCATATTCTACAGATTTGGGAATTTCTTAAAATGTTTAAGAAATTCTTAACTAATTTAATTAAAAATTTAATAAAAATTAACCCAGATAGTACTTTCTTAGATTGAGGCTTTGCCATTTTATGCACGCGCGGATTGAGGGCCCAAGTAATTAAATCATAAAAGTTTTAATTCAGGTAAGTAATTCAAGGCGTTTTGTTTTAAGTTTTACTATTTTTAACGAATTTCCCTGTAATAGCCTGCGCAGACGACGGATTTTTGTCGGCTAAAATAGATCGCTTACAACTGTATCGAGTAACGCAAACGAGGGATTAAAAGTACCGCGTTCAAACAGTCCCCCGAATAACCGAGGACATGCAGAGAGCGGACCGGACAAAAGTACGGGGAGTCGCTAAAAAAAAACTGGCTAGGCGAAGCAACGCACATGGCGGACTTTAGTCCGCGTTGTGATATAAAGGGATGGACCTAGTATTTTCTATGTATTCTCTTTTTCTTAAAGTTCAAGTAAATTGCAACACAACGTAACCTCTGAATATTTGCTTCCATAGCGTGCACTTCTCTACATTTTCCGGCAACAAATTATCGCACACCGTTTGCGTTGAGTTCGCGATAAATCCGCGGCGGACTTTTTCCTCGCGGAGCGTACTTTTTTCTCCGCCTCTGAGAAAAGTACATCGTCTGCGCAGGCCATTAGTCTTATTTCGTTTCGCAAGGATTTATAAAATGGGCCCTCAATCTAGATGCACATACGGTACTTTCAAATAATTCCATGATTCATCCCAACAGTCTCTGTTGTCCGTGGTGTTATTACACATCTGTGGTTGAGACCGAAAACAAAACGGAAAAAGGAAGGAAGGAAAGTTCCTTGTAACGCTTAGAACTTATAAGTAATTTTTATGCAACTGTGGCGACATCTTGAATTCTGTACCAAAGGTTATGCAACTAAAAGGTCTTAATAAACCACTAGGTGGGGCAGGTTTCGATACCTTTTGAAATAACCGATAAAATAATTTAAAAATCGAAAGTGGTCCAGTTGAATGATAATTATTGAAGCATAAATTAATAAATAAAACAAAGTCGGGTTGTTTGTGTTGTCGTAAATCATCATTTATAACTCAAGAACTGGCTGATTTTAATGATCACTGATTTGTTGGATTCGTCTCCACCCCAAACAGCATACTAATGTCATTTCGGAAAAAGTAATTGAAAAAATTATGAATGATGAGTTTCATCACCACATAGTTCATTATGGTTTTTTGTTATATCAAACAGGAATATTTAAAACTATAAAATACATGTTGAAAGAATAAATATAAATAATAGGAATAATAATAGAGTTAGTTATATAGGGTCTACAGAAAGTAGTAGGTAGTGTAGTTGGTACAGAATAATAGATGTCGCGTCTATTCAATTCTGACTGTCAAATTATTCTGCGAGACGGCCTTCTCTTCTCATTGGTAAAAGTATTCTAGTCTTTGCTATGTAAGTTTTATTGATGTGTTTATTTATATACAAACCAAGCTGTCAAAACACGATCAATCAATACCGTACCGAATACGTAGGTTCAACATTTCTAGTGCTTCTCAAAGACAAAAGGGCAGGCTGAGTAGGTTTCAACTTCAATATTCCCAATCTTGATCTTCACAGTTCGCTGGTCGCAGTTGCGTAGCTGGATTTCCACAATACCCGGTAAGTGACTGTTGGAATCCTCTAAAAATTTACTAAAATAATACATTTCTAGACTCTCTTTATTTTTTATTACATTTAATTTACCTATAGGATGTACTTAATTAAAGAATACTTAAAGAAAACTTAAGAAATTACCAGGTTTCTTAATAAAGGGCATTCTTCACTCAATTTTATGGACACAGGTGCTAAACCTATGTATTCCTCGTGCATGATGGGTGGCCTTTTTTGGTTGATAGTGCCTAAAATATTTTTTTTTGTTATTGTAAGGTGCTAGTTTGAAATTTCGGCTAGATCAGCCCTTTTAGGAAATCAGATGTGAAAACGTAAATGGGAAAATGTGAAAACATAAACAGAAATGGGAAAACACTCTAAAAGCGATTTTGGTAAGAAAAAACTCGAAATAGTCAGACTGAAAATCCATTTCAAAGTTTGATAAGAGCCCCATGATTTACCTACTCAAGACACCCACTTCATTTTGCTAGTGCATCATTAATTTAATGTTACATTACTTTTATAGTATACCAAAGAAGGCATCCATCAACTGAGGTGCGGGTTTACCAGGCAATCTAGGGCGGCAAGAAGCTAGGTGTGGGCAGCATCAGGTCATGGAGGAGGCATCATCCAACATGGGGGCTAGGCCACCCATGCCACCCACAGTATGTACATCTATTTATTTATTTTAATCTAAGTATTGAAATTATTGCTTCCAATTTCCAATTCACATACCAACTTTATGTTGTGTATATGAAAAATCTCTACCTTGAATCAGATTTTTAAGGATCTCGAAATGAATAAATCCTTTTCTATGTTTAATTTTACATAAATTTTATTGTGAACTAGCTGTACCGTGTGTATGCGTTGCAATGCCCTTTTTACTACCTACCCTATCTACCTACCCACCTACCTACCTACCTACCCACCTACCTACCTACCCTACCCTACCCTACCTTACCTACCCAGTACCCTACACTACCTATTCTACCCTACCTACCTACCCTACCCTACCTTTCTCACCTTTTAAAACTTTCTGGGACTACGACAAACATTTCAAAATCAGCCAAATCGGCGCAGCCATTCTCGAGTTTTAGCGAGACCCACGAACCACATTTGATTTTTAAATATATGTAGAAGATAGTTACTCTGCTCATTGATAATTATTTTTTACATAAAAAAATACTCTTTTTTCAAGTCTTTTTTTTTCTTTAACTTTTTACTTAGTATTGTCTCAGTGCTTAAGTTTAACCTAAAGTGGTGTAAAACAATGTATGTAATAGTTTTGTACAACAAATTTAAAAAAGGGCTTGTTAATGGTGTTTTGGAAAGATAAAATGCTAGTTTATTTTCACCAAAAATTTTTGGATTTTTTTTATATAACTTTAAATACATAACATTTTGCAGAACATAATTATATTGTGTTGTTTTGGTAGGTATTGATATCACCCACTGCAGTAGTTCGTGCTATTTACTGGACACCCTGTATAAATGATTTAAAGTTAGAAGTATTGGTACTGCTGAAACAAAATAATCAGAAAGAACTGGGTTTTTCTGTATTCATTTTGTTTCTAATTGATTTTATGTCTACTTAAATACATTTCAACTTTATTTGTACTGTTAATTAAGTTGGTTTTCAAATGGCTTGGATTTGAAGGTACTTTTCCAAAAAAATACAAATAAGTTATTTGTTTTAAGATTTTAGTTACAATAAGGGCTGTGGTGGGCATAGTCAATTTTTAGTCGATTTTGGTATGGCAAATAATTTACTCTTAGCAGCTGCATCTGGTAAGACTGGAAGCCGACTCCAACATAGTTTGAGAAAAGTCTAGGTAGATTATGAAATAATTTACTTTTAGAGTATCTGTATAATTACAAAAAAAAATATTTTATTATAATAACACACTTTGTGTGTAGAATGATGAGATCAAGGAATTAGTGCATTCTATGATCTTGGCCAGCACCAATACGAAGAAACCAATGGCGCAGATGTTCATAGAGGTGTACAGGCACTTCCAAGGCTTTGATCTCACCGATAAGAACGACTTCATCAAGAAAACAATTTTACATGTGAGTACTAGCTGTTCTACATTTAAATGACTATTTTCAGGATTAACTAGGCCTTCACTCTCACATCTATATATTTAGTATTAGAGATTAGAGTAGATATCTATTATTTTACTCTGCAACACCAACACAGCCAGAAGTTGGCTTCAGAGGTCTACCATGACAGAGGCAGGAACAAAAAAAAAGTTTTTGAAAACAAAGAATTAAATTACGAAAAAAAAACAATGTAGTAGAAAATAACAAAATAAGTATTTTTAAGTATTTTGTTTGCTTGATTCACTGTTTTAGCCACCGACAAAGTATTTTACTTAAGTATTTTAAAATTATCATGCATACAAGGTGACTGTACTTTCAGTATATGAAATGGATGCCAACACCTGCACAGATGGATATTCTGTACGGATTTCTAAAGAAGAATCCAGAGATAGTTACAAACCCGTATCTTGGGAGTGAGGAACCCCGTGAGACAAAGCAGAAATGGGAAGCTGTGACACCAAAATTAAATTCTAAGGGAGATGGCGAAAATAAAAGCGCGCAGTTTTGGACAGCGGTAAGTGAACTATAATCCATTCGCCATAGGATGGTGCGGGTGATATTAGATGAACTTTTCAATAAATTTACTGCAGTATTCCGTATTGTACAACTATGGTATTCAAGGTGCAGCTAAAATATTCAGTCATGATTGTTAATCTGGGTAATAACGTTCAAGATTGAAAAGGAACGTTTCATCTAGTGTCAACCGCACGGTATCAATCCTACGGCGAAAGGGCTTTGGGTGCTTGGTTTTCACCAAAGAATAAAAAAGAGATTATGTCGAGCGGAATGAGTTATTACCAAAGGTCGGAATTAGGTAGAGTTATTTTTGTACTTCCTTCGAAATGTTGATATTAATATGGCGCATTAGAATTTTGCAAATTCGGACATCCGATGGTGGATGGCTTAAATTGTCTAAAAGTAAATAACTTTTTTGTTTAATAAAACACGGGATTTTTCAGCTCTTTAAAATTAAACTCGGGATTTGAGGCATATTCACTTTATTCTTTCGCTGTATGTAATCAGTGTGAGTACACAAATAACTCTACCTAATTCCGACCTCTGGTTATTACGCTTAATTGAGACTTGAGTATTATTTTTTATTTTTTTGATTTATCGGAAATTGTATTTGATCTTGTTTCACTGCAATTATAATAACAAACTGACGCCTTATCCAATAGGGGTATAGTCTATAGGGGTAGACCGACCTTACCTAGTATCATTATCCGACCGACCTTACCTAGTATATTATCATTGCATTTCATTTAGTCAGAAACTATAGAAGCCTTCTGATGAAGCAAAAGGATTATTAAAGGGTAGTCGTAGACTCGTAGAACGAAACAAGTACATAGAATGTTTGGCGGTAGATACGGCCAAACATTCTATTTCTAGTTAACACGTACCTATGTCGGTTAATTACAATAAGGAACGTTTTTTTTTCATTTTTTTTTACTAGCTTTCACCTGACTAACTATCAAAAATATAGAAAAAGATTTGCTTGAATTGATCCCCGCTGTGTTGTAAACAAAGCGAGGCGTACCTACAAGTTTTGTTTTTTGGTTCATGACGAGCGATCATGCTCATCACATCACAGTCGAGCTCCAGCACAGCAAAGCTTAATGTCATCCACATTATTTACCCTAACTGCTTTTCTAACTTTAATTATAAGGTTATCTTTTTGTTAGCGTCTCAATTGCTTCATAACTACTCATAACTTAATGTAAACTAAAAATAATGTTTATCTTCCAGTTTTGGGCTCAAATGAGGTATGAGATCCATGCCATTGTAGTCAATCAAGCAAAGCCTGATCCCAACTTTGCCAGCGGCATAATGCGACGCCTACCACACAGGACTGCTGAACGACTGATTGCTTTGGTGATAATAACCTCAAATGATGCAATGACAAAAAATGAGCCGCATTCGGTAAGTTTCCATTATGTCTACTCAAGTGAACATTAAGGCTGTCTCTACTTTAAACATTTTTACACAAGACCAATCACTACATCCCTCCTCTTTTTCTCAAAGGGGATAGCCTATCCAGAGTTACCTATACAAACATTTTACAAATACACTCACATTCCTCCATTTATTTTGTGTCCGACGTATAAATCCTAAATACAAGCTGCTTCTGAGAAACTGATGGAAAAGCCGTCTGTATGGTGTCGGACGTAAAGAATAGCACCATCCCATATCTTGTCAGAAGAGAATGGGCAGCAGCGTTGTCTATGCTTTTGTAACAACCGTACTGCGATCGCCAACCCGCCTGCCAAGCGTGGCGATTATGGCAAAACCCCCCAAAACGTCAATGTCAAGTGTCGTCAATGTGGCGACACTTGGGGGAGGCCTATGTCCAGCAGTGGACGTCTTTTGGGCTGCAATGATGATGGAAAAGCCTGTAGCGGCACTACAAAAATTAAGTACTACAGCAACCTCATCGCCCCATACGTTTACAATAAATGCAACAAAACTAAGTCTGTACGAAAGTTGAGCAACAATAGGTTTAAAAAAGTCATCTTCGGCTGGCTGAAGTCGCTAGACTACGAAACGGATGAGAATCTACAAACAGTGTAGACTTAGCATTTTCTATTTTTTTACTCCCTTTAAAAAGAAGTAAGGTCTATCTACCTATCTATCGAGGGTCTGTACTCTAGTTACTACCCCCTGAACAAGTTAAGTCTATTTAGCTAAGGTTATGTGTCGCTGGCATGGGGGAGTACTTCTTCCTAACAAATCATCCAAGCCTAAACACACACACACCCAAACCCACTAATACACACATACATAAGCGCACGCCTACTTATAATCTCTCAATTTGACTCTGCCCAATATGAGGACCCAACTCAGAGCCTCGTGCTTATCACTAGCGCTTGCGGCCACTAGACAAACAAGGCTGTTCTTGCCCTTATTTTACGGCAGCAAAACGTTTGTTGACAAAAGTGTTTATGATATTTATGTGTTTTATTTTTCATGAATCTGTAGGTCACACAATCACAAGATTCTCAACAAACTGACGTCTTTGAAGATGATATGAAAACAGAATCCACGGGACATCATGGGATGGGATGTGAACCTACATGCACCTGCAAGGGAGGCATACATGTTTGCAGTAAGTTACTTTAGTGTCTAAAGCCCGATTGTCCGTGACTACCGCTGGACCACCAACGCCAATCGCTTCCATATTTCGTAAATAATAAGTACTCAATTGGTACTAATTACAACAGCAAAACTGGTACCTTGGTTTCGAGGAAATCGATTTTGAAGGTGGTCACGGACATAGCCCGATTTACATTCGACAGTGGCGAGTAGCGACTACAAGTGCAGTGGCGAGTGGCGAGCGGCGAGCACCTAGACAGTGACTGTTTTTACTACAGCGACACAAGCCCCGCAAGGCGAGCACTTTCCACAAAAAATAGAAACCGACTATCAGATGTAGTTGCAAGGCAGCTTGCAAACCAAGTTGACGTGCTACCACTGTCCTTACTCACTGTACTATTCTACTTCGCTTAACATTTGATCTGTGTAAATCGGGCTCCATAGCCAACATACGAGTAAAGGCGCCCCACACACCATCACCAACTCGCACTGGGCCCGCGTGGGGCATTACGGCCCACTCCTCACAGAGAGGAGGCCTGTATCCCAGCCGTAGGAACGATGACATAAAACAAAGTATTTAAAAAGAGTAACCATAGTTTGTTGAGGAGCTCGTGGCTAAATAAAAACAGCCGCTCTGTTCTATCTCCAGGTTAAGGTCCTCTTGCCTAGGTTGGTCCGTGGATCGGTGACCGACGATTACATAGTAGTAGACAGTGGAGTACATAGTTACTACTATTCGACTGTTAGAGTTTCCTATGTGCCTCGGAAAGCACGTTAAGCCGTTGGTTGCGGCTGTCATTTTTAGATTTTTGACAGTCGTTACCGGTATTCAGGGACCCGAAAGAGTGACAACCAAGTCTTACCAAGGGGTATCGTTTTACTGAGTACTAACTGAGTTATGGAGGTCAAATAGGCAGTCGCTAAATGTAAAATACTGGTATCTGGTAGTTGCATTCGGTTTGACTGGACCCAGTATTGTTGGGAAAAGGCTAGACAGGTGATGAACCATGGAGTTTCATTTAGAATGATGTTCCGAGAACGTGGTTACCTTCGACTCTCTATAAAGGTTTTTTTTTTAATATATATAGCAGGCCCGAAGGCACCTAAGAAGCCGATTCCTGCCGGCTTACCTTTGAGAACAAGGCAATGTACGTAGTGTCTAGTGTCTACTGTAGTCAATTAGTAAATTATGTACACATCTGTGGTTATCACATTAAAGTACAGGCATTAAATACATCGGATTGAAAAAAAAAAATACCAACATTTTTCATGTCAACAAAGAAAGCTACATGTGGCGCCAAAAGCCGGAGCTCGGGTGTCAGAATTCAGAACTAAATTCGTATGGACGCGGACACGTGACTTCGCGGTTATCAGCAGCGTTTTGTAGGGACTAGGTAAGCCGAAGTTAATCGAGTTACGACAGTGTTTGTATGTATAGAAAGTTAAATTATAACCACTTCCCGACGTCGGATTGAGCTGCAATTTTCCACACACCTTTGTTTCTAAAATCATTACATTCTTATGACAAACATAACTTAATCTTGCAGTCAGGGTCGTCTCCTCACGAGGGAACTCCTCAACGTTTAATAGCACAGACACAAAACTTTGCATACAGGTTCATATTTGGTGGATAATCACAATTTGTATCATGAACTCATCCTAGCGCCAGGATCGTCTCCTCACGAGGGAACTCCTCAACGTTTAATAGCACAGACATGAAATTTTGCATACGAGTTCATATTTGATGGATAATCACGATTTGTATCATGAACTCATCCTGCAGCCAGGATTGTCTTCGCACGAGGGAACTCCTCGACGGTTAATAGCACAGACAAGAAAATTTGTATGCACGTTCATATTTGATGGATAAACATGAATTCTATCATGATCTTATCCTGCAGCCAGGATCGTCTGCTCACGAAGGAACTCCTCAACATTTTATAGCACAAACACATAACGTTGCATACTAGCTCATATTTGATGGATAATCACGATTTGTATCATGAACTCATCCTACCGCCAGGATCGTCTCCTCACGAGGGAACTCCTCAGCGGTTAATAGCACGGATATGAAACTTTGTAAATTTACGCGTTCACTTTTTATGAATAAACATAATACCTGAAGCTTGTCACGTGAATGGTAAATGCTATAAAAACTAAACGCGACAAGCTTTTGTGAAAATTATCTTACATCGGTTTAATTTTTTCAAAGATTTATTTTCTTCTTTTCAGTTCATATTCATAAAAGCTTGTTTCAAAAAGGTTTTTATATTATATTTTTATTTTTTCTATACAGTGTTTTATGTAGTTCTTGTGCATTTAATCATTCCATTACATAAGTTATGAAAAAGAGATCAAGTTGGATCCTTCGAAAATTTTTGGTACTTTTATCATGGGTGACATTTTATTGATTTTCGAGGTCGCTGATAAAGACACCAAAATTAAAAATAGCGCCGACGCGCGACGTTAATTTCTGTTTTTTTCGTCATGGGTCATTTTCGAGATTTTCGGGTTGGCTGATAATTAAAACGAAAATTGAAAAATGTGATGAAGAAAAACAAAATTAAAATTCTCATTTTTTTCTTCGGCTTCCCCTTTCAATATTTTCACCCTTCGCCACTGAGGTATAGTGATGTGTGTTATTTTTCCTTACAGCTACAAGGAATTCGAGAAGTTCCCTCTTGAACAGGGTGATGGCGAATAAAGAAGGAACCAACATCGCTCAAATGCGCAAACTTGTTAAAATGCAGAAACAGAAAAAAGCCAAGATTACGCGAGAGACAAACGAATTGAATAAGCTTTCTGATAATATCGACAGAATGACAGGTTTCATAACTCAATGGGGCTCTATGGTTGCAGAAGATAAATTAAGACGTCGCAACACCCCAAATTAAGTGTTTTTTTTTAAATCCTGGCCCAGGTAAAGAAAGACCAACTAAACGAAACTAAACGCGGCTTCGCTCATGTTATGTACTGAAATTAAACACGTATTATATATACCCTATGATACTCGGGGATTAAGTAGCTTCCCGTTAGTGAAAGAATTTTCGGAATCGGATCAGTATCAAAAACACTTGTCACGGGATATTTACCATGTTTACTATTTGTGAGAGCAGCGGTAGCCCAGTCGTGGCAGCCCCGACTTACGTAAGTAAGCCGTGGGTTCGAACCCAGGCAGGCGCATTACTTTTTTGTAATTTATTTCATCACCAGTGCTCTGAAAAACGGTGAAGGAAAAGATCGTGAGGAAACCGGCATGTCCTAGAACTAAAATTCGAAGACATGTCACATCTACCAACCTGCAATGGGTCAGTGGGTCGTCTTAGGGGCTGGCCCCGCGTGGTGGATTGCAGTCTACTCTCTCTTATAAAGAGGAGGCCTGTGTCCCAGCAGATGGAACATTATAGGCTGATGATGATGACTATTTGTTTTGAGTTCCCGATATTTCGACGCTCTGTTGTAAACGCAATCACGGATAAACGGAAGTTATTGCGGATAAGTTTTTATTAGCAGACAAATCGGTCTACCCTCTTTTTGTTTTTTTAGCGCTCCGTACCACTAGCACTGTCACTCATAACTCGATTCTAATAGATATCGGAAACTCGAAACAAATAGTAAACATGGTAAATATCTCGTTTCAAGTGCTATTATAGTGTTAATGACTGTCAGTTTAAAAACTTATATTGGATCAGTAGTTCGAATTTTACCTCCTCATAATATCAGTATAGAATTAAAGATAATAAATACTAATATTGATTATGTACTACAATGCTTACATGACCCTATTAAACTAGCGATTTTTAAAAAAATATTTTTTTTTTGCAGGCCCGTCTTTTTCCAGGGCTATTCATTCATACTTTATTTATTTATGCATATACATAGGTACACCAACATCTTCTATGTACAGACGCCCGCACAACGAGATCCAAAGATCTGTCATATTTCTTTAATAGATTTTCAACCTTATCGCTAGAGAATTAGGTTCAAAGTTGATTAGGAAAATTTGACAGTTTCTGGTGGCTTGATACGCTGGCATCTGTACAACATATTTACATCTTAAGGTCAAAACATATTAAGCACAAAATATATTGTAAAAGCCCACCTTTTTCTGACGCAAACAAATCATGCACTTTGTACAATGTGTACAATAAGTAACACAATCATTTTATTCATGTTAATCGTAAGATATATGTAGGGTCTGCAAAAGAGATAAGTATCCAAGTTCTCATACAACTAGTATGAGCACTTGGTTACTTATCTCCTTTGCAGACTGTACCTAGTTGAAACTAGTCAAGTCACGGAAAGAATTATTTATTTGTTTTTAGGTTATTTTTATGATAGAAAAATCGAATACTTTATATTCCATTTCATTACTGACTAGGTACGAATTTATCCTGACTTAGTGGGTACTAGATAGTATAAGTTTAAATGCTGCTAACAATACCAAATTCTATAATATACGGTATTGTTTGAATGTTAAGACGCCAGCATATCAAGCTACCAGAAATTGACAATTTTTTTTCAATGAACCTTGAACCTAATCCTTTAACGATTAAGTTGAAAATCTATTGAAAAATTGAGACAGATTGTTGTGCTGGCGTTTAGCATTAGACCTGTAGCCGATGTATGCAAAATGTTTTTTTTTTTTTAATATACTTAATAATCAACAATGAAAATGTTTTTTTTTTTAAAGATTTCGTATATTTCAATCAGTCGCGTAGGTTAGTAAAGATGTTCAAAACTTAAACTTTGTCACTTTACAATTTAGAAGTCTGTGGCAACGTACCTGCCTGATGAAAGAAAGAAATCATTTATTTGCCAATAAAGTAGCTAAACAGATATAAAGGCAGGTGAACTCAACATGACGCTTGGTCTAAGTATTCTACTCTTTTTGCCCAAGACTTCTAAATATTTCAATACTCAATTATTTATTGCATTCCATAATATGAATTTTATAGATGTTGTAATAAAGTAAAATATCAATATGGACTGTCGGGCATACTTAATTAGGAGAGACGAAGAGGACTGAGGCATTCTTGTAAAGGTTAACAACTAATTGTAATTCCATCATAGAGGTGACCTGTTTTTATGTAGTAGAATAGTTCTAATCGATGTTTAATTTGTTTTTTTTTTTTGTGATGTTAGAGAAGACAATAGATACTACTCAATCGAACGATTTTAAAAGAGTAACATGTAGTTTTTGGCCAGTTTTTCTCATTTTGAAATCAGAAAAGTGACAGTTGAACTGTCACTTACTGTCTTGTCACATTTTATATTTTTGTTATAATTTCCATCTCAGGTAGATTACTAAGTGATGGAATGGTGCGAGATTCAGTGAGTAAATAAATAAAACGTAGACATTATTGATTGTACTGTTTTATTTCCTCTCCCTTCGCAGTCTATTAATTTAATATACACTATCATACAATAATACAAGGTATGTTACATTTAAATTAAACAACATACAATGTTTACAGTGAGAATTATTAACTTATCAGCTAACGTCGAGATCCAATGACGGACGGATTATTACAAGAGTTAGTATGTACAATATTTGACTAATTCAATATACAAAATATTAATTTTCTTGTTAGTAAACTAGTTTAGATATTTCGCCTTGTTTAGGCATATTACATTTTCTTAAAATCCATTTTATAAAAGTTGTGAACATTTAAAAGGTACAATTTAAAATCAAACAAGAATGAAAAATGTTTTTTTTTTTTAAACATCAGCAATTTTTTTTCTTATTTGGGCCACATTACCAGTATACAAGGCGACACAACAAGTTATACTTGTCCAGTATAACATGGCCTCTGTTTGTATAGATTTCTCGTTCAAAAAGAGGTCCGCTAAACTGGCTTTGTATAGCCGTGGCCGTCATGCGTACTACACTATTCTCCTGCTGCAGAAAGACATTAAAATTTATACCACAGTATAACATGTTTCGTTACCACCTAGATCACCAAAACCGTTTTCAGGTTGCGACGGTACTAGTGTAATCGTGACGTCTTATAATGGATAACTTGGATCCTCTGTTTGACCTTTTCACAATTATGTCAAAAGCTAGACAATCGTTCGTCAAAAATACTTATCATCTCATCCTCACTTTGTGATGCTTGTCTACAGACTTCAGAGTTCTAGTCCTTCCGCCGTAGGATGGTGCGGTTGACATTTCAATCTTGAACGTTTTAGCTGCAACTTGAATACGTATATCATATAAAATGGAATTAGTAATAACTGTAGTAATATTATTAAAAAAAAAGTTTTTTTTTTTGGATTTTTTTTTTGTGATCTAATGTCACGCGCACCATCCTACGGCGAAAGCATTATAATGGATGACTTTTAGATGGAAGCGACAGGGTGGCCGCGAAATTAAAACTTTCTTACGTTTCGTGTAATTTCTAGTCAGTGTCGGGCTGTGTTGAACAAAATATGATGCGCGGTCGTAATACATAGGTATGTATTTACAGAATTATTATCATTTAAACCATGAATACAATCCTCTAAGTTTATTTAATCTCATTGCATGACGACTGGACGAAACGTCAGTAATCATTCAATGGGGTTAAAATGAACATGAAGGGATGGTTGTATTGATGATTGTAACTCAGTAAAAACATATTCATTACGGCCGCGAATCACATTTTAACCAACATACAACATGACACGCTGCTGTGCAAATTGCAAAAAACGTAAGAAATTTTGAATTTCGCGGGCTTCCGTCGAACCTTAATGAACGTTGTCGGAGAGCTTGTAGTTACCAGCTACAGCTTGGTCTCGGGCTTGGCGGGTTGCTTGCGCGCGGGCTGGCGCCGGCGCCGGTCGCACACGTACTCGGGCGGGTACACGCTGTACGCGTCGTGCGCCGCGCTCGCCAGCTGCGATGCCGCCGAGCAGTTGCTGCGGTGCGAGCTGTCGTTGTCGTCTGCGCTGTCTACGTCACCTGGAATATAGGGTTTAGTTATACGATGTGTAAACTGTGAACGGACCCTTTACGAAGCTGTTAACCAAGCATTCTGTATATTAAAATAAATACAGTAAGACTAGGCAAAAAAAATTGCTGAGGAACGACTTTTTTAATAGAAAAATACAATTATCCTACAGCATTTTAATTAAATTGTTTGCAACAATCACTATCAGTATCATCCATAGAAATTATGAAAATATTTTATGTAAAACTAATATTTTTTATTTTAAAATTAAAGAAAATCATACTTTAATCAACATACAATCTGAAACTGGCGCTGGCACTGCGCACTCTTGCTAGTGCACAATCGAATAGTCAAAAATAAGCCCTACAGTCTATAGCCATAATAACTGTGAATAGACCGTAGTTGCCAATGGGGATGGAAACTGTGGAACTAATGGCGCTACCATAGCTGGTTCCAAGCATCGTCATTGGTGGAAAATCTGGTAATGTCATTTTATATCTCAAAATAGCTCGACCTCATTGGTCAGATTGAGACCCAGCTATAGTCGTGCCATCTACAATTAGCTTTTAACGGGCTTCCCCATTCCACAGCGTCGTGCCTTTTTAATCTGTCGCGTAGATCCCATGGAAAAGAATGAGTATAAAACTCTATGGATACTCTTTTCAAATAAATAAGTTAGATATTACACAGTGCTGGGTAGGTACAGACAGCGCCAGTATGTGCTAACCCCTCTACAGTCCGGCCGAGTACGCCAGGAGGTACAATACTTAATGACGCTGTCTTTATATATAAGAGTGACCTTGAGACTAAGGCCCTAAGCACACGGCGTATTTTAAACGCGCAGACGACGCGCGTTTCAGGAACACGCGTTCTCTGCGCCGTAGATGCCGATTTTTGCGTTTTTATAGAATCAAACGCGCCTAAAACGCCATACAAACGTGCGTGTAAAGCGCGTTCGAAACTCGTTTGAAGCGTGTATAAGGGGTCGGAGGAGGGGTAGTGGAGCTGGGGTGAAAGAGGCACAATTGACGAGGAGTTTCTGACAAAACGCAGAAGCTACGAGCGACTACAGCGCGTCTGTATCGCTGCATCTGCGCGTACACGCGCAGCAGACGCGCGTTTCACGATCGCCCCGTGTGCTTAGGTTACAAGGTTGCGTTCAAATCTCGTTTGAAGCACGTATACGCGCGTCGTCTGCGCGTTTAAAATACGCCGTGTGCTAGGGGCCTAAAGTGGCACACTTACCATCGCTGCTATTGTTGCTGGGCACATGCGCGTCGCGTAGCCGCGGGCGTCGGCGCCAGTAGCGGAACTCACGCGGCAGCGTGTACGAGCGGGGCAGCGATATCTGTGGGGCATACGTAACAGTTTTTTTTTTATTGCGTCAAGCTCGCCACTCTATTCCCATCACTGCAACTCCTGTAAGCTAGAATCAACAGTGGCGACCACTACAAAAGCACCGAGACAATGAAGCTCGACGAAGTCTTAAAGAAACAATTTAACTGTCTTGGATCCCGCAACGATAATAATCAGAAAATAATAGCGGAGAGAGAAAACATTATTTGCACTTCCCAGGTAACAGAGTAGTTACAAGAATAAACAACAACCAGGGAGCGAATAATTGGGTTAAAAAATTAACCACTTAGACCTATCTAATATTTAAAATTCTCGTGTCGCGGTGCTTGTTACCAAACTCCTCCGGAACAGCTGAACCGATTTGCATGAAATTTTGTGTGCATATCGGGTAGGTCTGAGAATCGGCCAACATCTATTTTTCATACTCCGAAAACCCATCAAAATTTCCACGCGAACCAAGTCGCGGCCAGCAGCTAGTAACCTATAAGTTACATTAACGTGGGTTAACACTTATAATTATATGGGTTAACCCTTATAATATAATGGTTAGCTCTTACAAAATATTGGTTAACCTTTTAAATATTGCTGATAAGCCAGATTAACCGGTTAACCCGATTAATCGGTCCAGTGAAGACCACTTTCTCATTTACCTGGCTATCAATATCGCTGGGCGGCCGGGGCGTCTCCCGCGCGGGTCCGTCGGGACTCGACTCCTCGCCACTGCTGGCACCGCCTTCCTCCTTCTTCCTGTTGCTACACAAAAGTGCAGATATCAACCACTGTTCATAGGTTTATATTTTAATTAATTAGTTAATTACCTACGTTTAAAACTTAAATATTGTTAAGAAATCTGTTGTCCAAACAAATAGAGTATAATAATAATGCAATACAGATTTTGAGCTCTGGTTATTTTCACAACCAATCTCGTTGTAGTGAGTCAAAATTTAACTTGTATTTTACCAATTTTTTTTCAAATCTAGAGATTAGAACGTTCGAACAAACTCTTCAGCTTTATTATAATATGTATGTTAATGATACTCACGCATAAGGCGCTCCCCAATGGCAGCACACCTGTCTATTACACCCCTCTAGGTAATGCGGCGCCAGCAGTATCTCCGGTGTCCTGCATCGCTGCATCTTCCTCATGTTCTCCTTCTTCCCCATCGGGTACTGAAACCTCTCGCAGTTCTGGTTGTACCCACACCCCACTTCGTTGTAGTTATTCCTAATATTCTCTATGCTCTGAACATTTAAAGCATTGTGTACATTATGCAACGCAGAAACGTATTCGTCTTTGCTCTCGTATTTAGGATATTGACCTCCTTCACAATAACCGGAATACTCCCCCATTTGTCTATGGTCTTCTGAATATATAGAGTTTTGAGCTATTCTAGGCTTATCTAGTCCAGTTTCGTAGTTATTGCTAACATCTGGCATGTAAGTTCTAGGGCTATTATTGAGTACGTTCCTAGGACTGCCACAGTTCGCCTCATAGTTTCTATTTTCTAAGTAATTCGGCGATCGTAAAGGCGTCCGTGTGACGTCATTTCTCATGTTCGCCGGGTTTTCGTAAAACGTTCTGGTGTTGTCGTATCTGTTCGGGAGCCTTCGGATTTTTAGCGGATCGTTTAAGTCTGTGGGGTTGTTCGAATCATTATTTTGGAAGGTTATATTGATATTGAAGTCTGGTTTTATTTCTGTGTAGGTAGGGTAGATGTTGCATATGGGGTAGTTTTGGTAGGAGTGGGTCATCTCGATGCTGGGCCAGGCAGGGGGCTCCGCGTGAGTCTTGGCGCGAGGGATGGGCTGGCGCTGCAGACTGCTGTAGATCTCTTCGGCCGCCACAGGGGTAGTCTTCGCCAGCTTCCCTTGTTTGATCTCTTCCTCTATGACGCGAAGCTCCGCGAGTTGTTTTTGTTTCTTCTCTTGTAGTTTCTGTTGGATGTTGACGCGGGAACCGACGCTTGAACCTTCGTTTTCTGATGAGCCACCCTAAATGAAAATTGTGATGGTAAGAAAGAAAATCAATAAAGAAAAAGAAAATCAATTGATGATTATATTTTCCCATGTAACAATTGCGATGAAAATACAATAGAGTGCGAGTTTCGGCATTGATTTAGTTGCTGCAAACTTTATTATTTTAGTTTATGTAAACGTGTATGCCGAGCGTAATATTGAAATTGGGGGTGTGGTGATGGAATATGTCCATGAATACATATACCTCGGCCAGATAGTCTCTTTCCAGGCAAGACAAGATAAAGAAGTTGCTCGACGTACCGAAAATGCCTGGAAGAGCTACTGGTCGATGAAACATTTAATGAAGGGATCTCTCCCTCTTTCGCTGAAACGAAAGCTCATGGACATGTGCATTCTCCCCACCCTCACCTATGGAGTACAAATATGGTCGCTTACAAACCGTCAGAAGTCCACACTTGGAGTCTGCCAACGAGCTATGGAGCGAAGTATACTGGGTGTCAAACTTACGGACCGCATCAGAAACTCCATACTTCGCTCTAAAACCCAAATATCGGATGCTGGCTTTACAGCTGCTAGATTGAAGTGGAACTGGGCTGGTCACATCTGCCGCATGTCGGAGGTGCAATGGGCAAAAATAACCACTCAATGGATTCCAGAGAGCAAGAAACGACAACGCGGCAGGCCCAGAAGGAGATGGCGGGACGAGTTGGACTCGTTCTCTAAGGAACTGGGCCTACAATCGCACTAGATCGCGAAAAGTGGAAGGAAGGAAGGGAGGCCTTTGCCCTGCAGTGGGACAATATAGGCTTATAATAAAAATTAAAAAAAAACGTGTGACAAGTGCAACTCGTTGGTCTTGGCCATCTCCAGTCCTTTCACAATTACTCAGTCAGTCTCAAATCTTGCATCCCTGCCAAAATCAAGGTGATTTTTATCATCGTTCCCGTTGTTATTGGGGGATGTGTAAAGGTATAATAGAAAAGGCCAGTCATTCAGGAGTTACGGTGCAACAGACAGACACACAGATGCGCACGTTAAACTTATAACACCGTTAATTTTATAAAGCGTGAAAGGAGTATTTTTGAATGAGTTTGTCTACATAGTATAAAACAAAGTTGCTTCCTACTGTCTGTACGCTTAGATCTTTTAAACTACGCAACGGATGTTGATGCGGTTTTCATCAATAGATAGAATATGTACAAATTTATCCTTGAAAAACACATCAAAAATTCCACGCGAACGAAATCGCGGGCAGCAGCTAGTCTAAACTTACAAATATTATAAAGAGGTAAAATTAGTTTGTATGTTGGGGGTAAACTTCGGAACTAATGGTCCGATTCCGAAAATTATTTCACTAACGGGAAACTACATTACCCCCCTAGTCCAATAGGCTACATTTGAAACGTTCCCGAATATAAAGTAGTGTTACATGATGGTTGTGTGCGGCAGGCAGCGGGCGGCGCCAGAAGGCGGCGGCAGGCGCGGCGGGCGGCGGGACGAACGACGTCGGCTTCTTCTTCTTGCGACCGTTCGCGGCGCTGAGGGGCAGGGGATATGTGCAGTTAGCAGGGTAACATCGTGTTTTTAAGGCCCAATATACAGGGTGTAAGCAGACCCTTAACATAAGCGAAAGACACTTGTTCTTCCCGTCATTGCGATGTTTTAGTAGGTTCTGGTGATATTGGTGGAAGTTAAAAAAAAAGTATGTTGTGTACTTTATAAGCACAATGTGTTGAGTGCGTTACATTGAATCCTACCAGGGATTTTTCATCCCAAAAAAAGTCGTTTCCCAACAATAATTTTTACGTTGTTACATAGTTTCATGTACATAATGCTTAGTTGACGTGGTTCGTAAAGGTACTGTTTACACCTTGTATAGGATAGTTAGGATATTATAATAGTTCAAACTGGTTCGATTCCCTGGTCGAATGCTCTTGGGTTTTTCTATCACGAATTTCACAGTAGCAGCCACGAAGTCTGGATTTGTGCCCGTTGATGGCAACAGGCTGGCCCCCTATTACATGGGACTTCCACATAACTGGAGAAATGTGGGTGTACTATTAGGTACACCTCTGCCTATCCTTTCGGGGATATCAGGTTGTTATTTTATGTTACCTGAACTAAGTGGTTAGCCATGACATCAAATCTTCTTTAGGAAGTTGCATATTCACCTGTTACTAACTGGATTTGAGAATCGACAGTTGAACACTCCCGGTATCGTTGGGTTGTCTACTTGATTCGACTGCTTGCCTAGAAATAAAAATATACTAGTTACTACTTAGTCTCCTCGCTGACTACTCGCTGTCTAAAAAAGTGAAGAGAATGAGTGTCTGATAATTTTAATAATACTCTTAATTTCAGTGGCTTAAAGTGCAGTCAAGCAAAAGTTTGTTAACGCCTGAGAAACCATTTGATTATTATTTTGAACTTTATGTCGTACTTAATAAAGAGTAAGGTGTGTAAAACCGGGACTAAAAAGGTTACCCGTATAAAGGTTTTAATAGGGTTAATTAAAGGGTTAGGTGAAAACCCCCTAGAGTAAAAGTTAAACCGTGTTAAAGGGTTATTAAGCCTCTAATAACCGGTTCACCCACAGAGTTCATTTTTTTACATACAAAATATGCAAGAAAGCTGCTCGCGTTGGTGCTTTTTTAATTTCGGTAAATCAGCAATATTTAAATAGTTCACCCAAATATTATCAAGGTTAACTTATATATTTTATAAAGGTTAACCCATTGTTATGAAGGTTAATCCGTATAATGATTAATCAAACGTACTTACAGGTTAAACGTCTAACCGGTTTACCCTTTAACCCGATTAATTAGTCTATTGTGTAAAACAGTTAAAATAAAATGTTTTATTCGACATACCATCCTTATTCTGTGACGAAGTGTTCGTGCTATTCGTTCCTTGTTGATGTTCGCCCAACATGTAACCCAGTCTTCTTACGTGAAAATATCTGTGGACAAGAAACATTATCTTGAACTGGGTTGTCAAGGACAGATAGGCATTTGCTGCACATCTGGCTGGAAGCCGATCTCCACAGTTGGGATCACTAGCCAGATGCTTATCTGCAACCATTTATATAGCATTATTTCCTTTTTTCTAGTGCCGACTTGTCCCCCCGTTATCGAGTCTAGAAGTTACATTATGGTAGAAGGTTCGAGAATATTTCTAGAATGATTTACTAATGAGTTGTGTAGAAGTTTCGAGAAAGTTCTACTAGCATCTATAAATAGTTTTTGGGCGGCATCAGACGGACTAGTCGATACAAAAAAGCGAATCGAAGTGAACTACAAATGCGATATCTCAGGAAATAGTAATCAGTGGTGAACTTGTAGTTTTGTAAAAAGTGTTTTGTGTTTAATCAATATATTTGGTGTTGAACCAATGGTGTTTTAATATATCTCATAGGCAGCTGAGTAGAGTAGGTACTGACCGGTAGTATATGAGCATGAAGGCGATGCCGGCGACGAAGGCGGCGGCGGCGGCGGCAGCGAGCGCGGCCGGGCGCACGGCGCGACCCGACCAGCACCACGCCGACACCAGCAACCAGTTCTCCACGCACATCACGAAGTAGAACGTCACCTACGACGAGGGGAACACAAAAACGAGTTAAATAATTATTATTATTATTAGACGGCACGGTTGGCGCAGTTGTTGAGCGATCGACTGCTGCGCTGCGTGTCGCGGGTTCGATCCCCGCACGGAACAAATATTTGTATGGCCTACAGATAGTTGTTCCGGGTCTGGCTGTTTGTGTATGTGAGTTTAAATGTTTGTAAACGCATCCACGATACAGGAGAAATTCCTAGTGTGGCACAACGTTTTTTAAAAAAAATATATAAAAAAAAAAAAAAAAAAAATTAGCTGTAGACTCGTTGAAGATGGCGCACAAGTTGGACAAAACCACCGATTAGTGGTCCACATTTATTAGCCTGGCATCGAAAAAGCACAGGAAAAGGCCTTTGCCCAGCAGTGCGGTAAGACGCAAGCTAACTTACAGTATTAGTAATGTTAGACCCGTGTCTACACACAAAGTTGGGCATTATAATATCTCCCGCGCCGATGAAAACGAAAATAGTCAGAAGGACTCTATTACTACCACAATAATAAATACATTAGCTTACCATCTTCTGCCTATGGTTGAGCTCCTGCAGGTTGACATACGCGAACACGTAGACGAAGGCGATGAGCGCGGACAGGTACGCCTTGCGCGGCCGGCTGATGCGCTCGCCGTGGAACACGTTCTTAGGAGATATCAGCCACAGGAACATCGATAGCCAGTGGAGACCTGTTAGCAGTGGAAGAGATATAAACTAAGAATTACATTTTAGATGATATGATTTGAAAATATATTGGTACAGCACAACCAACAGAGAAAGATACAAGTTGGAGGGATATAACTCATATAACGAAGCTGAAAGGGACTTGTTCTACCCGCCATTGCGTTGTTTTTTTTTCTGGATCATAACTGGGAACCTTCTAGTTACGGAGATATTGGAGGTCAAACTTCCAACTTTTTCAATCGTTTTTTAGGGTTCCGTACCCAAAGGGTCAAACAGGACCCTATTACTGAGACTTCGCTGTCCGTCCGTCCGTCCGTCTGTCACCAGGCTGTAATCTCATGAACCGTGATAGTTAGCCAGTTGAAATTTCTACGGATTATGTATTTCTATTGCTGCTATAAAAACAAAACAAAAAAACAGAATAAAATAAATATTTAAGGGGCCTTCTATACAAAAAAGTGATGTTTTTGCTCGTTTTTATAAATAAAGGTACGGAACGCTTCGTGCACGAGTCCAACTCGCACTTGACCTTTTTTTTTTAATACAGGTTTTTAATGTATCTCCATAACGCCTGTACTATTTAATGCATCTATCAGCCCATTTTTTTGAGTGCGTTACATTGAGTCCTGCCGTTAACCGTCATTTTTCACCATAAATAATAGTGGTTTCCTAGCAATAATCTTTGAATAGAGTTATTTAGTTTAATGTACAGAATGTTGGGTTGACGGCCGTTTACACCTCGTATAATTGTTTCTTGTCAAACATACAGTTAGAGATTTAAGATTGTTATTTTTTGTGCTATAAATATGATAATTGTTGTACTTACCTATAACTAAGAAGACCCAGTACTCGTAGACTAGAGCATACACAGTGAGAGCGCAGATACGCGCAGATATCGTGCCTAACCGCCACAGGAACTATACACAAAAACAACATAATTGTAGTTCCAGAGCTCCTCTTAGAATAGGGTAGTTGACATAAAAAATCTAATTAGTCCGTCTTATAGATTTCCAAAACATATTGGACACGTATTTTTTCTTTTTTTACGTTAACAGAAAATGAAGACGATAAAGTGCATTTAAAACTCGTGTGACGTCACGACGTCGTACACTTTTTAAAACACGGTGACGTCAAAAGCCCCCACTCTTGATCTTTGATGCGTTTTATCTTCGTCAATTTTTATTAATTTGATAAAGTAAAAAATACGTGTACAATATTTTTCGATAATCTAACTGACGGACTAAATATTATCATATTTTTTTGACTGTGGAAACATCCCTATTCAATTGATATAGTGTTTTAATATTTTTAGGGGTACGAGAAATAGGGTGTAAAGTTCCTCATCCCCCGTAGTAAAAGGAGGATCCTCTAACCAGACAGGTGTTATGTCTAGTGGGTAATTGCCCGACAGTTGTTGTTGGGTTTTTTTATACTGTCTTAAGTCGATATAAACTTTGCTTGCGACTTGTAGCAAATTAATGTTAGTTCTTCTGTCGTGCCATGAGTGCTCTTTAGTACTTCTTATTGTAACTTGCTTTTTGTAGGTCGCTAGATATTAAATTAGCACAATAATGATCACAATGGTTGTAAGTGTCCAAACCAGGGTTCGATTAATTTGGTTAAAACGTTAACCCATATGTTTGATTAACCATTAAACGGGTTACCCGTATAATATATGGGTTAACCATATAAATATTGCAGATTAACCAGAATTATAGAGACAAAGTACCGAGCGCGCGCCATTACCCCGTAACTTTCTTGCATATTTTTCATGTATTAAAATGATCTCTTTGTGTGTGGGTTAACCTTTACTTTAGTAGTTTTCAACTAACCCTAAAAAATAACCCGATTAAAACCCCTGGTGGAAACAGTTTGTTCGCAGTGCCAGTGCCTTCAAACGAGCACGAATCCTGACTGGATAATTACCGAAAAAATCCTACAAAAATGCACGGATCAGTTTTCTATCTAACATGAACCCCTTTTTTTACGGATTGGAAAAATCAAATGTCCCTTCCTGCTCTGGGCGGAGCGGAAGGAAGTGTCAGACTTGAACTGACTAAAACCCATCCACGTTCCTTTTTAGCCCTTATTGTTCCAGGGCTACGGTATCTCTTTCGAATAGTCCCGCAGCCTTGGCAGGCTTCGGCCGTCTCCGACCCCTTCCGATTTGCTGACATCTCTTTGAGGCACCCGTGGAACACGAACGCGCCGTCGACACGGCGTGTAATCATAAGACGGACGACATTGACCGAACCGACCGTTTTGATTGTTCCGACTCATCATATCGAGACCTTCCTCAAGGAGGAGTTTTGGCCGAAGGGTGTCAGGTATCGGCGATTCCGCGGAAGGCTACGCGACACCACGCAGCGCGACACGACGCCGTCACTTCGTGTACAATAGTTTAAATATTTAGTTTTATAAAGTATGTATTAGTTTATAGTTAGTCATTATGCGTATATATGTATTGTGTTCTATGGGCCTAGTTGCCTGAAATAAAGGATTGTATTGTATTGTATTGAATTGTATTGAACCCTCATGGGCTGTTAACCATGGTTACCTGAAAGATGACTCCAAGCCAAGTAAGCACAAGCCGGTGCACGTTCTGCAGACGCACGTTCTTGCTGAAGCTGGCGAGTGCCCAGCACACGGAGAACAGGGATAATGACGCCGATATCACGTTCAGCTCCACGAATGCTTTGTTTTCTGAAAACGTTTGATAAAGAAGTGCTGATACGTCCGAAACTTAAATGGAAATGCTTATACAAGGTGGAAGCACACCGACGCTAAAACGGTTACCCCGGATTTAAGCACGTAAGCGCACTCACTCTACGAATGCGATGTATAAGTGGCTGTCATTGTAAGTAGTACGTACTGTACTGAAATAGTTTAGTAGTGTAAGTGCCTGGTTACTTATTTCCTTTGCAGACTATCATCATTTAAGTGGCCTACCATGACATCTTAAAACATTATTGTTTTACTCCTTTTCCAGTGTGGGAAAGAGATGTCGCTAGACATCCTGTATAGCTCAGACTCTTTCCCACACTGGAATAAGAGTAAAACAATACTGCTTTAAGACGTCATGGAAGGCCAACTGAACCCTACAAACACATTTTTCATAGGTAATTAAAGTACACCGTACCACCACCACCGTACAAGTATTGACCGTGTAGGTTTTGCAGTTCTGTAGGAAACAGCTATTATTCATTAGCCGACGAAAAATATCCATGGGGGCCGTTCAAGTATTACGTAAGCAGATTTTTTGCAATTATTACCGTAAACATTGGTACAATTGATTGACTCATAAGCAGCAGTTATAAGTGACAGACAAGTTAATAGCGCGCGATATTCCCCTAATCAGTTCTAAGCGAGTTCCTAAACGTATTCATTATTTGTAGGAATCCCCAAAAATGCATTTCGTTTTCAAGCATATGTGTAAAAAAATTAAATAATTGCTGCTGACGTAATCACCATCTAGATCCCCACCCCCCATGTCATCAAACATAAGCAAAGCAAAGACCTCCCCGCCCCCTTATAGTGCTGTAATACTTGAACGGTCCCATGCGGGGCGGTTCTGAATGATGTACTGGTTACGTGGTAATCGTTTTAGCGTTGATGTCCCTTCCAACTTGTATAGGCATTTAGGTTTCAGACATATTATTACACGTGCCTTCGTGTTTTCCGAACAAATGAGCGACATGCGACGATCGCGTATTCGCGGGACTCATCGCTTTAATTAGAACGCGGCGTAATAAACGTTCTTATGGTGCGGGCGTAAAGAATAGCACCATCCCTTATCTTCCCGTGGGTGTCGTAAGAGGCGACTAAGAGACTTTCCAGAGAATAGGCAGCAGCGTTCTCTGTGCTTTTGTAACAACCGTACTGCGATCGCCAACCCACCTGCCAAGCGTGGAGATTATGTAGGTACACTTGGGGGAGGCCTATGTCCAGCAGTGGACGTCTTTCGGCTGAAATGATGATGAATGATGTAATAAACATATATATAGGTATCGTAGGAATTTGTTTCACCTACCGGAGGGCTCGTCGATGCTCGGTTCCGGTGTGACGGCGAGATCGCTGACTGGTTCCCTGTTGGTATCCTTCAACAGTATATGTAGCTGCAGCAGCAACATCGGCGCCGCCTCGCAGAACGCGTGGACTAGCCGGAGCATGCCTGTGATATGGATGCCATGATTAGCTTTATTCTGTTTCTAACGCAAGTTTAAGATTGGGTGCCAGAGGTTAAAAACTTAGTGGTGTTTTAGATTTTTTAGGTTTAATAGTATATTAAACATAGTTTTATTCTGCTACTTGGAAATAAAGCTATTATTATTAAATTAGCTCAACGTCTTGAGAATATGTTACGATGAGGTATAGTTTGCACTGATACTGAAGGGTCAGTGGGTGGATACAATTCCCACACTATCCGCAGCAGGCGCACCGTACACCAGAGGGCGCGCAATGGTCTCTGGCCAACATTCGGCGAGACTTTGGGACTCTGCCGCAAAAATCAAAAACAGGCCCGACACGTGCCGTGTTCCGCGCGTGCCTCGCAATTGTAAGTCGGTTTTTGGCATTTGTATATTCTTCCAAAAATCATTGGGAGAGGCTCTTGTCTATTTGTTCCCACTATACAGCTGGAATGAGGAGTTCACATATTAACAGTGAACTCCTCATTCCAGATGCGTCGGAAATAATAAAAAAGCTGCTGTTACATGCAATATGACCGTGTAGGCATTGCACTTTTGTAGGCACCAGCAGATTTTTTTTGAATAACCGAAGAAAAGATTCTTTGGGTTCAGAATGATGTACTGAATAATCTGGTAAACGTTTCCGCGTCGGTGTCAGTTCCACCTTGTATACCATATACTCACACAAATCCCGCACTTGATGCTTCACGCGCCTCAGCTCCACAGGGACCAGCAGCCTTGCATACCGCCACAGGACCCCGAGCTGCAGACAGTGCAACAGTATGGGCAACCACGGCGGCCGCCCCTTGCGCCCCTCCCCCGCCCACCACACGTGCAGGTACCAGCGGAGGGATAGCACCTGGAGATAAGGGACAACAATCTTTATACACAATAAAACTAGATTTTTCCAGCGCCATTATGGTCAGGAATTATCCCATGGGACCGTTTTAAAGGTAGCCTTAGAAACTTGGGGATTATGTAACTTTTAATGAGTGAAAAAATAAATCGGAATCGGATCAGTAGTTGTAAAGATTACCCTTTACATCCAATCTTACAAACTTTACCTCTTAATATATTATTAGTATTGATGTGAATAAGCAGTTTTTTGGAAAGGGCAAGTGCGTATTGAGGTATTCGCAACAAGCGTACACGTGTACATGGACGAAGTAGAAGGTGTAAGGATCGCAACAGGGGACGTTTTATCGTTTCTGCCTAACCCCATTAGAAAATGGCGTGAGCATGTAAATGTGTAAATAAACTTGATACTTTGATCATGCTCACAGTTTAACTATAGCGTATGGTAAAAGAAAGGCCGAGCGTAAAGCCCTTGGTTTTGGCCTTGCAACTGTTCCAAAGGCTGAAAAGATAAGGTCCCAAATAAAAAAAAATGCACAGCTTCGTTCCGTTAGAAGTAGTAGTTACAAATACTGCAAACCTGTGAAATGAGCAGCGAAGTGATAACAATAGATATAGCGGCTGCAAAAGTGCCTTTATATCCTCGTTCGAGCAACGCGTAGCCCATGACGACGTCGAACACCACGTCGCAGAAGTACCCGGCGAGCGAGATCACGTTGAACAGGACGTCGCACAGCGGCAGGAACTCCGCCATTTCCGAACATTTCTTTCAACTCCTTATTTTAATGAAATGTTTTTAATTGGTTCTTGAATTTTTGTCATTTGCTGTAATAAGAAAAAAGTTTTTAATTTGATACAGGGGAAAGGAATCTTGACCAACTACTTGGAACGAAACGTTTAATGTGCACGTTTCGTTTCACGTTAAAGATAAAATCTTTGAGGTTGTTTTTTTGGAATGAAAAATATTGACAAAAATACAATAGATAAAATCCAAATTAATTCACTGTATTACATTCTGTCCTTAGTTTTCATCGTTATTTAATGCGACTTAGAGGTAACTTACTATTTTAAATGAAGTGACGCGTTCCGTTAATGCACAAAATTGAAACGGAACGGCGTTGTTTGTTGACGTTTCACGTCTCGTCTCAGTTGTCTTGTGTGTTTACGACGAGAATTGGATAGTATCTCTTCAGTAGTAGTATTGTTCTAGTATTTTCTTCGCGATTTGTACACAAACATGTCTAATTATACAGATTTAGTGAATAAATTCGGCAAGGAAACGTCTCGGGCGGCGTGTAAGAAGTGTGGCTACGCTGGACACCTTACGTTTCAATGTAGAAACTTTATCAAGGTAAATGTTATTTTAACTTCGGTGTTGTTGTTGTATTTTGTTAACTTACTTTTAATAATAAGTTTTCCTTAACATGATAAAAAGCTCAAATAAATATATTATATTGTTTTGGATAGATAGACGATCCTGATTACAAGCTGTTGTTAATATGCATAAGTTTTCATTATGGATAAAGTTAGCATAATTATGGTTTTGCTTGCAGGTGGACCCTAACAAAGAGATAGTACTGGATGTGAGCAGTACCAGTAGTGACACTGAAGAGGAGTATGCCACTCCGCTGCAGAGGCTCCGTGAGGCAGAGCTAAGGCAGAAGCTGCAGGAGAAACTACAGAAGGCCAAGGAGAAGAAGAAGAGAAAGAGGTCTAGGTAAGTGTCCAGGAACTATTTAAACATATCTAGAGATTACAATGTTTTATGCTGTTTATATTGAAGATTATGATATTGTTTAACACAAGAAGCATTTTAAACTCAAACTCAAAGCATTTATTTCAATTAGACCATTACTAGCACTTTTGATTGTCAAAAAACAAAAAAAGAGAAGCTACAGTCCCAATCACAAGGCATAATAACTTGTGAAAGTACTGTAGTTGCCCATTTATATGAAAGGCAAAGTACATAAACCTAATATTTACTTACTTAATTATCTCAACACAATTTAAGACCCTTTGCAGCAGTAAGTAGATTAGAAAAATAAATGTTAAGATTGTTTCCTGTCATACCAAATCAGTAGGACTCATTAATAGATAATTCTGCCTGATTGCCCAAATATTGAAGCAGGCATTGTACATCTCTCCATTCTAGAAAAATCCTAGTAAATTGATGACTTTTGTTTACTCTATTCACAGATCATCAAGCTCATCATCAACTAGCAGTTCCTCATCATCATCATCATCATCCAGCAGTGAATCAGACAGAGACAAGAAGAAGAAACATAAGAAGAAATCAAAGAAGTCAAAATCTAAGAAGTCTCGTAGTGATAGGAAAAAGCATAGAAAATAACATTTGGGTAGCGATGGAGTAGTCACGAGAAATTAAATGTATTTATATTACAGTTTAAACTTTTAATAAACCAAACCAAGTTTAAGTTAAATGGTTTTTTCTCCATTAAAAATATTTTATTTGGGTATGCATCTGTTATACTTATAATTGACGGCATTCTAATGTTCCAAGTAAATGTTAGTTCTTGTTAAAATAGTTTTAACCAGTCAAATGTAGTTTTGACTAATTAACCATTTTGACAGTGGTTTAAACATGCTGTAACTTTTAAATTGATAAACATTTTCAGACTGACAGACGTCAACCCTGTATAAACACAGTACTTGTATTTCAAGTAGGGCACAATATATTAATATGGAAGTTAAATATTTGTGAAAAGATTATTAAAGTGAGGATTCTCAATTTCATGCAGTTAATTGATATAAATACATAATTCAGATTCGTAGACATATTAAATACCATTAAAACCAATTTTTCTATTTTTAAGTAGACCAAATAAAATATCTTTTATATTGTACCTATTATTTAAGTATCACTGTAACTTTTTAAATCACTAGGTTAAACAATATCGTGATTATACTTCCATAGTTATAACTATAATATACTATGTGTAATACTTATAATTAAACTAAGGCTGATTGTGATTTTAAAACAATTTAGAATAAGTTTTAATTAGTGCAAATATTATGAATTGAAGCCATGGATTGTAACTTTGAATCTAATAAAGAACTAATTTTTACATTTTGATTGTAAAAAAATATTTTATTTGAATTTTAAGCAACCAGTAAGAATGTTATCCAACCATGCAAGTGTCATTCTATAGTTTTCATCTACCGAATAAAAGACAGACTCGATGTCGACTTCCTGAACGCTTACAACCCTAATCTCTTCAAAGTTACAGTGAACAGACTTCTGGCTAAGCTTGTTCCATCGTCGACTTTGTCTGTCATCTCTGACCCAGAGCAAGCCATTACAAATAAAAAAAAATGTGAAACACAATTTCCTACTTACAAACTGCATTGATCATTTTGACCTCTACATATAGGTACTATAAGAAACTCATTAATTAGCAGGCGTCCCAAGTACGTATGCCATCTTTATTAACATCTTTGTTTACAAGTTCAATATCACCTACTTTGCCAGTGGAATGGCATTATGGCCTACTCTTCCCTCGGTCATATCTCAGAAAGGAGTGCATGTTCCGCTCCAGTTAATAAGAATCTTTCAAAAAAGAAACCTTCAATATCTCAAGGATGGCGTTAATTCAAATATCAATTCCAGAATATAAATTTTAATTAGCTGCCAATCATTATATCAAGGGTTGTAGTTATTTTATTCAGTAAATTGCAGCAATTTACATGAGTAAGGCAGTATGTTGACCAATTTTTGCATTGGTAATTACAAGTTTTACGGTAAGTATCCAGATAAGCAAAATATTAACAACCTGAAACCAATGCATAGTAGAGGCCCTCTCTGTAGGCTAGACTGAAGCCCATTGCAAATATTAACATTTTTGTATTTTTGTATATGGGATGGAGAATGGAGGAAAAATATATGTTGCACCGACCCCAAAGATTATGGGATGATATGGGGATATGAGGAAGATGATAATATTTCCCAGTCCTAATAATTATTTACAAGCTAGTGAAGATCTTCCCACTCTATTTGCATTGGTCTACAAGTGGGTAGATGTACCACCAATTTGGCATAGAATCAAAGTTGTTAAAAGACGCGGATGTGGAACTGTATCACAGATTATTATATGGTAAACAAATGTTATTTTATAGCACAACACTCTTGCTTTTTTATTAACAGTGCTGGAATAGTTATTATAATCTTCCTGCAGGGAATGGGTAAATATTTGAGTCAAAAGAAATAAAGACTTGATTCAGTGTTCTGTCCTTTTAAAATAATAACTTTTGAAGTAGTTTCCTGTGACAGAAAATTGACTAAATTTGTTATATACCTGAGATTATGCATGTGTTTAATATATATAGTTAATAAACTTATTTTTTTTATTACCAAACAGGTAGATAAGTTATATCTAAGTTACTTACTCCTAAAAAGTTCATAAATCAAAATGATTTAGATGTGGCACATATTTATAGCAGTCAGTATCTTTACATGGGAATGTGACAGTTGCAGGTTTTATGATGTTGTTCACTTGAGGAAACCGATATTATCAACGTGTAATTACTAACTTGCTACTAACTTGATACGCGCGTGAAAGTGGGCTAAAGACTTTCGCCGACTCGTAATTGATAAAATTAACTTTATGCGTACCATTACTGATAATATTTAAGTTGAATTTGACTCACTTCCCTTACAGATAATGCTTATTCTATTATTAAATAAGTAACACAACATACCTTTTCCTAAGAATTTGTTCAAAGTTATAGAAGGAAGAACCAGGATGTGTTATTCTACGATTTAAAACACACATGTGGATTTCTCACGCATTATAATATAAATGTTGTTATTTATACATATATTCTCACGGTTATCACTATTCACATCACATAAAAAGCTTAGAATATTTTGGTTATTCTAAGTTTCAATCAAGTTCACGTCAAAAGTTCATTGATACTAGCGACATCTAGCATAAGGCACGCGGAGTACGGCAAAGCTCGATCGATCGTAGTGGGTGCGTTCATTGGCGATGAATGCTAGGAATGCATCCAGTTTACCAGTACTGCATTCTTTTATCCTTACACATTCGTCTTGTCCTTTAAAAGTTGTAAGTAATTTTTGTTTGTAAGGAAATGTCTCACAACTAGTTCTTGATCGGTCATTTGACGTAGCCTTGGACGGTGGTCAGGAGCCGGTCTGCAAATTTACCGTTATGTTTAAAATTACCTATAGAAATTACGAGTTGTCGTGCGAATATTCACATACTCGTACTTACTGATTGCAATGAACGGTACATCCACCGAGTAGTCTTAAAAAGGCTGGCAATGCGAAGACCAACGCAGCTTCGTCCATGGCCAATACTTTAATTAGCTGTATGGGGTTTGTCTTCATGGATGCCAAGTCGCATACTTTACCCTGAAATGTTAGAAAGAATGTAGAGAATAGGGGCTAATAGAGCAGGCGCTTTGGGATCAGGGACTGCATCTCTCATAGTCATAGCAATATTATTTAAAACTTATTTTAGATTAGGAATGAAATGGAATCACAATGGCACACCAAGGGTGATTCCATCTCATTCATTCGTAATCTAAAATAAGTTTATAGTGTAGGCCGCCAAGTGTAAGGTGACATAACAGTAATAAAAGGTAAAACATATATGTATATTTTATAGGAATACCTCTGTCAAAGCGATGACTTCCAGCTCCTGTTGTTCAAGCGTCTTCACTAATCCCTTGGTGACGGTAACAAACTTCTTGTTCACTTGTTTTACACATTGCTTGTACATCAATCCTTTTCCTCTGCCATAGCACTTCTTTTCCACCGACGCCGTTGCTCTTGTAGCCTGTAACGTACACGTTTAATAATGAAACAGTACCTTGCTTGGTACCTTGTTACTGCCTCCTTGGTCTTATGTTCGTAACTGCTGAGCATTACGTCCTGCGTTCGAGTTCCAGGTCGGGCAAAGTGTTATTGGTTCTTCCCATCAAAATTTTCCCAGTAACAGCCACGGAATCTGGTTTTGTGCCCAGTTAATGCTAATAGGCTCGCCCCTGATTTAACATGACCCTTAAACATAACTGGCGTAACGTGGGTGTGCTATTAGGTACACCTCTGCTTGTCCCTTCGCGGATTACAGGCGTGACATGTATAGCATTAGATACTTTACCTAAATTGTGCCAAATTCGAGCTATTGCAAAATGCCCAAAGAACAGCCCCCGTATTCACAAACGCTTCGATTCATGTCGATCGACATCGAATCGAAGCGTTTGTGAATACGGGGGCAGGTTTCCCAAAATACACCAAAAAAAAAACGTATAAATTAACATGTCTTGTGTAGGGTACAATCTTGTTAACCGTTGCTGGGCAAAAAGTTTTGACATCATAAGCTACGCACCTCTTTTATATCTTTAAGTAGCAACAGTGTCTTCTCGTGGTAACTTTTAAACATCTTCAGGAAAAAAAAGCGCGGGAAACGTTCAACTAGACGGACGCGTCCTTTTTGAATTAAAGATTAATTATTTTATAAAATACTGTAAAATAGGATCAGTAGTTTAGTTTTAGTGTTCTCTTCTTTAATTTATAGTTTTGTAGTTTTTTTTTTTCTTCGGTAGTGGTAAGTTTTTACTATATTATTGTTGAAGCCTTTTAATGAACGACCCGCCAGACCCGGGGGACTTTGTTCCCCCGGCAGGCAATTTTGTTACTGTGGTGAGCAATGAGTCAGGCATGGATACCGATGGGTCGTCCTCGGCTCGCAACCTTAAAAGAAGTCGCGTACATGTGTGCAAACACTGTAACAAACGCCGTCGCACCCGAAAAAACCACGGTTCCGAATCGTCGGGTTGTGGTTGCACGGATCCTAAAAGTCCTACAACAACTTTAGCAGAACCTATTTGCCCTGTAATACCAACCATTGCTGCTGATTTTCAGGCTCCATCCGTAGCTGTTCCCGCGCAAATCGGTCGTAAAGCATACGACAAAACCGACAGTGCACCTTACACTATTCATTTACAGAAAAAAACTGTTTCCCCTGATGATGATACTACACTGCACCCAATCACATTTGGCAAATATCTCAAACATAACGCCTTTAAAAACATTATAAATGGAAGCGTCAAAAAAATTGGGCGTAATAAAATTTCTCTGTCATTTTCCAATTATCTGGATGCAAATTCTTTTATTTCACATAGTAGTCTGGAAACATATAATTACAAAGCTTTTATACCCACATTTAATGTTACAAGAATGGGTCTAGTACGTGGTGTTCCTGCAGAATGGTCTCCTGAGGAAGTAATTGATAATATTACAGTTCCAATTGGTTGCGGTCCAATTTTAAAAGTCAGACGCCTTAATTTTAAATCTGTTGTTGATGGTACAACCATTTGGAAGCCATCCCAATCCATTGTAGTTACTTTTGATGGACAGGTTCTACCTAAAAGAATCTTTATGTGCTACAATGCATTACCTGTTGATTTATATATTTTCCCTACTGTACAATGTTTCAATTGCTGTCGTTTTGGACACACTAAAATTCAGTGCAGATCTAAACCTCGCTGTTATAAATGTGGTCAAGGCCATACTGGAGATAGCTGTGAAAGGGAAGTAGAAAATGCATCTTGCTGTCTGTGCTCTGGCTTTCACTATGCCATTAATAAATCTTGTCCTGAATTATCTAGACAAAAACAGATTAAATCATACATGGCACATAGCTCAGTTTCTTATGCTGAAGCAGCTAAAGTATATCCCCCAGTAACTAAATCTTATGCTGACACACTTTTATCTTCTCCTTCTAAAAACTTTGCAGAAACTCCATCAATCTCTTCACCTAATAGAATGCAGGCTTCAAGTAGTTATAAAAAGACTGTCTTTCTGAAACCACGCTCTCCACCCAAATCTACACAAGGTTACAATAAAGAGGCCCACAATGCTATTATTAATGATTTTAAAATTCCCCAGCCATCTAATGGTTGTGCCTTTTCTAATAATCAAAATAATGATAAAAATGATGTAAACTTTTCTATAAATGATTTACTCTCTGCATTACACAATCTTCTTTCTCAGTTCAACATCTCACCGTCCAACGTTGCCTCAACTTTCAATGTACCTCAATCCATTCATAATGGACAACACATCCAATATAATCCAGTGGAACTGCCGCAGTCTACTAAACAAAAAGAGTGATGTAATATACCTTTTAAACAAATATGAGCCATTTGTCTTCGCTTTAGCAGAGACTTGGCTCAAATCAAATCTTATTTTTAAAATTAATGGTTATTTAACCATTAGGGAGGATAGATCTGATGGGTATGGTGGTGTAGCTATACTTATCAAGAACTCTTTTCCTTTCTCTATTGTTTCATTACCTCCTCATAGTGAGGAAATTTCTATTGTAGCTATTAAGGTGCACCAAACTTGTTTTGTTTCTATTTACATTCCTCACCCTTCTTCTTCTATTCTTCAAGAGATGAATAATCTCTTTTCTTTTCTTCCAAAGCCTTTCTTAATATTGGGGGACTTTAATTGTCATCATCAATCATGGGGTTGTTCTGTTTCTAATTGTCATGGTGAAGATTTACTAGATATAATTGACTCACATAACTTATGCATCTTGAACTCAGGAGCTGCTACTCGCCGTTCAGATCCCAACCAAAACCAAAGTGCAATTGACCTTTCTATCTGTTCTCCAAACTTAGCCTCTTCATTAACTTGGCATACTCTAACCTCTACTTATGGAAGTGACCATTTCCGAATAGTTATTTCTTACCCTCTTTCCAAATCAAAGGCTTCATCAAGGAGATCTAACTTAAAACATAAATTACCAAGTAGAAATAGTAGTGACTGGGACAAATTTAGAAGCCTTGTTGACAGTAAGCTTTGCTCCCTGCCTGTAATTTCTGATGGCAATGAAAACAGCTGTGCTGAAGCTTTAGCACTTTTGTTAATTGAAACTGCAGATGTAGTTTTTCCTGTAAAAAATAACAATAATAGTATAATACCCTCGCCTCCATGGTGGGACTCTGAGTGTACAGAATTAGTTAACAAACGTAAAGAGGCAGAATACAATTATAACCTGGATATGTCTGATATTAATTTTGAAACTGTTACTAACCTAATTAACGAAACTTATAAACTTTTTAAGAAGAAAAAATTTGAATCTTGGCGTAACTTCTGTTTATCAATTTCACCGAACACTCACCCAACGATTGTCTGGCGTAATATCCGTAGATTTAGATCAATTTATAAGAACCCTTCCCCTATACCTGTTTCTTTAGCCAGCGAATTTTTAGATAATTTAGCGCCGCCTTGGGTCCCTGAGGCTGTTAACCCTAACATGTCCTTACCAATATTGTCAATAACCAACGGACCACATAACCAGGACACCCATACGACTCTAAATGACCCATTCACTCTTACTGAATTAAAGGGTGTTATTCATAAAACTAAGGATTCTGCACCTGGCAGTGATGGCATCCCATATTCCTTTTTTGCTCATTTAAATGAAGACGTCCTCAGTTACTATTTACAACTTATCAATTCTATTATGATCACTGGAAACATCCCTGTTGAATGGAAACGTCAAATGGTGTTGCCATTCCTTAAACCAAATAGAATCCCATCTGACGCTTCTTCATACCGCCCCATAGTTTTGTCTTCAGTTCTGATGAAATTAGCTGAGCACTTAATTAAAAATCGTCTAGAATGGTTTGTTGAAAGTAAGGGTCTTTTGGCAGAATCACAATATGGCTTTAGAAAGGGTAGGAGTACCAGTGACTGTTTAGGCATTTTAACATCGGATATTCGGATTTCATTTTCTAATAATCAATCCACTGTCGCGGTTTTCCTTGACATTAATTCAGCATATGATAATGTTGTATTATCAGTTTTACAAAATAAATTAAGAGCCCTAGGGGTCCCACTGAATTTGTCAAATTTTATTATTAATATCCTGACTGAACGCTCTATTAGTATGCTAATTGGTGATCAAGAGGTATCTTACCTTGTGTGGAAAGGCCTACCACAGGGTTCTGTGCTCAGTCCCCTGCTTTACAATATTTACACTTTTGATTTAGACTCGTCCTTATCTGACCATGTTACGGTTCTTCAATATGCCGACGATTTGTTGTTATATTCTTCAAGCCAATCCATCGAACAGGCTAGCCAGGCTATCAATTCCGCTTTATCTAATTTGGAGTCATGGTTACAACTTAACGGCTTGAATATATCCACGTCTAAAAGCGCGGCAGTTTTATTCACCCGAAAGAGAAATATTCCCACAATAAATGTCCTTTATAAGGAAACTCCTATCCCGATTAAAGATAATTTCAGATATCTAGGTGTAATACTTGACAGTAAATTAAGTAGTGTCCCTCATTGTGATTATATTGTTAACAAATGTGAAAACCACATAAACATGCTTAGATGCCTGTCAGGTGTGTGGTGGGGTGCACATCCTTTTTCTTTAAAATTAATCTACAATGCTATAATCAGAAGCACTTTAGATTATGGATTATTTATTCTTGAACCGGGTAGTGTTATGGCTTTTAAAAAATTGGGCCGTATCCAGTCTAAATCTTTACGAATTATTGCGGGTGCTATGAAGTCGAGTCCCATAAATGCCTTACAGGTTGAATGCGGGGATGCTCCTTTATATCTTAGAAGACAGTTTCTTTCTGATAAGTATTTGTTCCGAATTATTCAGTTCTCAACCCATCCTCTCATTTCTAAACTGGACATTTTAGTGACGCTGATTGATTCTTCAGATTACTGGTCCCATAAACGTGCTCCTTGTTTAGTAATAAGCTATAAAAAATACCTTTCTCTATCTTCTCCAGTACACCGTTCCAACAAACTTCCCATATTTAGCAGTAGTTATGATAGTTTACATTTCAAACCCATCACACAATTTCACTGTACTAGTAAATCTGACCCCGTTTGTCATTTAAGTTTCAACAATTTTCTGGCCGAACACTCGGACTACCATCACATTTTTACGGATGCTTCCAAGCGTTCCCCGACAGGTTGTGTGGGGATTGCCACTTTTCATTCGCAATACAAAATCGTTCAAAAAATAAAACTTCCTCCGGAGACTTCCGTTTTTACAGGAGAATGTTTTGGCATTTTGAAAGCCATTGAATATAGTCGGGTTTTTAAGCTCAAAAAAATTATAATTTTTTCGGATTGTCAAAGTGCGCTCCTAGCCATCAACCAATCTCCACTGACACATAAATTCCAGTTGCCCATAATTTATTTAATAAGAGAATTTGCGTACAGAACCTTATCTGAGGGCAATACTTTGCAATTTGCGTGGGTTCCAGCCCATGCTGGAATCGAGGGCAATGAAGTGGCGAATTCTCTCGCCGGTGAAGCGGTGCAGTGTGGGGACATAGTTCCATACTTAAATTTTAACTCGGATATTATAAATTTACCTAAAACTTTTCTTTTGGACACCTGGAAGGTAGCCTGGGAAATCAGTAGTAGACAAAAGGGTCGTTATTTTTCTTTGATCCACCCCGAAGTTTCGGAAAAACCGTGGTTTGGCGGGGCTAAGTTTGGCAAGATGGAGACCTCCGTTCTCATACGTATGAGACTCGGTCACGTTTGTTCTCCAGCTCATCTTGCCAAACTTAAAATTATAAATGATCCCAGTTGTTCGTGCGGCACAGATGTGGGCGATTTGAACCACATTCTTTTCTCCTGTCCTCTCTATGACCGTTCTTCCTTTCTCAGTGATCTATTGTCTCTCCGTATTCCTTTTCCTACTTCAGTTCTCTCTTTATTTTGTACAAATAGTTTACCTGTATATAAATGTATAGCTTCATTCATCACCATTAATAATATTAGATTGTAATACAAATTTAACTTCATCAATATATTGTATTTCATCATTCATTAGTAATATCTAGTTAGTTATAATCCTATTATCCTACTGATCCTATATCCTAAATTCCGTTATAAATATTAATATTGATAAATTCCTGTTTCCCTAACTTTGTCTCCTTCAATAATAATCCTCCAATCTAAATAACTTGACACTGGCTAAATGCACAAACCGTGCGAAGCCAGAAAAAAAAAAAAAAAAAAAAAAAAAACATCTTCAGTAGTGTTCTCTGCGTGAATAGAACTAGGTCTCGCTGCGTCGGAATCTCATAGGTCCCGAGACTTACTGGCTTCTCGTTCTCCGGGCATTTCATGTTGAATTCCTTCACATTAACTGTTGGCTTCTTCCTCTCCACTTCTGTTGTAGGCTGGTACTGTTAAGCATGATGATGTTTTAGAATATTTTCTGCGGGTTCAATTATAAGTACCTACCAACCTATCTATGAACAGAAGGCAGCACAACAACTCTGAAATTAGGAAAGTATTAGCGACCAAATAAAATAGAGCGTCGTAAGTAGGTACTTACAAAATCATTTGCAACTGTTAAATTAATTTCTCTTCTTCCGGTGCCTGTAATGGGAACTGCTGAGCTGGTGACTGGAATGGAAACGCCAGAGCTCGTGAGTGGAATGGGAACTGCCGTGCTGGTGACTGGAGTGGAAACTATCGAGTTGGTGTCCTCATAATCAACCACAACATTTACTTCGCTGTCTCCCTTACGCTGCCATTCGAACTTTTTCTGAGGCACTGTTGTTGTAGGTTTAAACCCTTCAAACATGTTATAATTTACGTAGCAGACACAGCAAGCCAGGTTTACTGAGAGTACAGCCAAATCTGTAGATGAAATTAAAATGTGAGTATAAATATTCTACCCTAGCGCCTCTATCACGGCGACAGATATCCTACGCGAACCAAACTCATCATCATCTGTCGAGCTTTTTACCAACTGTGTTGGTCCAGTCTAGCTGGATTCAGTTGAATTCAACAATAAGAATATTACGTCGAGCGATTGCCCATCTGACTTCCATCATCTTCCTGTCCTTGTCCTATTCTACCTACTTGGGGTCGGCGCAATACGTTTTCTTCTTCCAGTCTCCCCTGTCAGGCGTCACGGACTCACGGCATCATTTACTCCTTTCTCTTTCACACCATCCATCCATCTTTTCTTTGGTTTATCACTCTTCCACCCCTCCTAATTACGTGTCCATACCAAGACAAACGATTTCCTTTCAATGTCCTGTAACAGGCGCCACTTTCAAACTTCCTCTAATATACTTATTCGTTACTCTTCTTGTCACTCCACACATCCATCTCAACATTCTCATCTTCGCTACATGCAATCGTTTCTCATCTCTCTTGACTTCCACACTTAGTTTTTACTGGGTAACACGATAACTAGAGGATTCGCAAACAACAATACACAACAAATTAATAAAATTACTCACGTAAATATTTGTTTCCGACCATCGTAAAATATTGAAGAAACGAGGAAAGTCTTATTTATTTGTCACACTAAGATCAAACGCAACAATTCCATTCACTTATGTTATGAGGAATGGTTTCAAGCACGTTATGGCCTGGTGTTTAATAGCTAGATTACTGCATTGTTAGAAGGTATAATAGGTACTGAATGGTCATAGAACAGTACTGTTTTATCGGGCTTGTTTATAAAGTGCCGTGCGGTCGTGACCGTGTTTTGTCTTGACATTGTTTACATATTACGCCACCGATGAAGAGCACTTCTGGTTTAGTGGTATCGGATGAAACTTGCCGTGGGTTCGAACTAGGGCAGAACCAGTTCACGTTTTTTTTCTTTCAATGTAGAAATACTCAATGGTTGTTCTCCACCCCGGGAAGAGTGGAGGGGTTTGTCAGACTCGTGCTGACTTAAACTACATTGCACACTTGAGTGGAGGGTTGCGACTTCCGCTGCCCTGGACCGCCGGTTGATCTGCAGGCCTCGTCTCGGGGTGGAGTGAGTACTGGCCGGATCGCCTAGATGGTGTCTAGCCTCAATTGCCATTCCGGCACTTTGACCTGACGGAACTGAGACCGGTGCAGCGTTATCTGTCGCTGCACCTCGCCATGATTCTTGGTCCCCTCGCGCCACTGATGCAGTGTCGCGGAACCGGTTCACCTGGTTCAAGCTGATACATTTTTAAGTTTACTTTACGACACGATAATTATCACAAAGAGTTTGAAAAAAACACGATTTAACAACTTTTACATTCTAAAAAATTCTGTATGTTACTCCCTACCCAGTGTAAGAAATTATACAGAAGTCCGAAGAGTATTCTCGGCCTCAGTGTCTTGCATTTATGGTCTATGGAAGCCTTTTCCCTTTACTAGTCGACTCTGTCGAGACCCTGGCCTGTTCTGTAGAGTTTGCAGCGATGCCAAGTCGACTAGTGGTTATACATGCATGTGCAATGGCGGTTCTCTTGAGGTGGTTCGAGAATATGTTTACCTCGGCCTAACTGTAGTTTGCTAAGAACAACTTTAAGAGGGAGGCTAACAGAATAAATCACCTGGGCTGAGCTGGCTGGCTGACCGTTTGGGAAGCTTCGTCGAGCCCTCCAGTCCCATATTCCACAGAGCCTAAAGACTAAGATCGTCGTCACACCATTTTAAGGTCGCTAAGCGTCGTATGGATCGGGCTATATAAGAGATTCGAAGTCTCTCTGAGGAATCGAATCAGAAACGAGGTAATCCGACAGAAAACCAAATATGTTGACATAGCTCACAGAACAAGCAAGCTGGAGTAGCAATGGGCCGGCCATATAAGCCGAATAACCGATCACCGTTGAGGTAGATGTGTTCTTTAGTGGAGATCGCGAATAGGCAAGCGGAAGGTGGGAGCACACAGACTAAACTAAGTAACCAGACGAAAGACCAGAAACAGTTTACTTTAAAACTTTAATGTAGAATATTCTTACATTGTACCAAGTTGTGATTGTGTTATTGTGTGATTACGTACAAGCGAGAGGGCGCGCGTCGTGTCGCGTCGCCGTTCAATCCGCAGTTTGATTTCTTGGTCACGTGTTGGTCTGTAAGTCTGTTACATAGTTTCCAACACTTGGTGCTTTAATTATTAATACAAGTTTTAAAAGAGGGGCTTATTTAAATGAGGTAGTCAGTTTTAGTAGTAGTAGAGAAAGATGCCTCATTGGTCGGGTGGTTGCAAGCGCGACTGCCGATCATGAGGGCCTGGGTTCGATTCCCGGGTCGGGGAAAGTGTTATTGGGTTTTACCATCAGGAATTTCAGTGGCAGCCACGAAATCTGGTTCTGAGCCTAGTTAATGGAAATAGGCTAGCCCTATTTAACATGACTTTTAAACATAACTGGCGAAACATGAGTTTGCTATTAGGTACCTACACCTCTGCCAATCCCTTCGCGGATTACAGGCATGGTGTTGTTATGTATACATTTTTGCAGCAGAAGAGGCATGTTCATATCAACTACAGCAAACAGACATAATAGACGAATTCTCGTCGTCCATCTGTTACTGTTCATCAGCAAGCGCGAATGATTTCCATTACAGGTCGTGTGTAATTGGCTGATTCAGTTTCTGCAGCAGCTCGGAGTTTTTTTTGGAAGTCGATTATTCTCTAACCGTCTTCCAAAAGAAGGAGGTTCTATGTTCGTCTGTTGCTATATTTTTTTTTTTTAAAGTTTTTAATTTACCCTTTTTAGTTGTACTTGACAAGAATTTGTGTGAGATACACCAATTCTTGTCAAGTATCAATTTTAATTTAGGAATTTTTCTACTTACAATGTGTAAGTAGAAATATTCCTTAATAGCTTCAAATATGCATATAAAATTTGGTGATTTCTGTTTATTTCTCCAGGATCCCATCATTAGTTCGTGACCTGATGACCATGGGAACACCTTGGAAGCATAATACCCTTTCAAACAAAAACATAATTCTCCAAATCGGGTAGGCCTTTGCATAATCGGGAAAATAAATAAAAGATTCCGACGAATTGAGAACCTCCTCCTTTTTTGAAGTCGGTTAATAAAAATGGCAGGGTTCGAATCAATTAGGGACCTTTCCAGGCGCCGCCGGGCGTCCTAAGTTGATCGATCGCGTTAAACTACAACACGAGACGTGTATGTTTGTAAAACATCCCGTCACAAACAATTAGTCCACACTTTTTTGAGCAAATGCATTTTGTTTGCTTTAAACCGACTGGGTTATGTTTTATAATCTTATCTCGAAACTCTCGTTCCCGGAACTCGGAAGTTGAAACATTATAAACTAGATTTTGATCGCGGTTTCGCTCCCTTCATCATCATCATCAGCCTATAATGTTCCCATTGCTGGGTCACAGGCCTCCTCTCAATGAGAGGGAGTGGGCTGTAATCTACCACGCGGGCCCAGTACGGGTTGGTAGATGTAACATGTCTTCGAATTTTTAGTTCTAGAAACATGCCGGTTTCCTCACGATGTTTTCCTTCACCGTTTTTGAGGGCAGCGGTGATGAAATAAATTGCACAAAGTAATGCGCCGGCCTGGGTTTGAACCCACGGCTTACTGCTCGGAAGTCGGGGCCAGTGGCGAATTTACCAGCAGGCTGAGTAGGCTGGAGCCTAGAGCGGCAGATTTTTGGGGCGGCAAATTTGGGGAAGCACCTGATTCCGTGTTTTTGGCGACAAAAGTAAGTCAGTTGCACATTCAGTATCTACTTAAGTATATTTATCAACTACTTAACATAGTCTAATACGTACTTAGTAGATGTTGATAGGCATAATTATACATGCATTATCAATTTTATTAATTTATCTACTGCAATACTCTTTACGTTACAGGTTGTTACAGGTTCTTATTATTGGTATAAATGGAGCATATCAAACTAATGAACTAACACAACTTAATGTCAAAGACATTGAGAAACATTCTATGACTTAGGTACCTACTAATAATTAGTTTACCTAATACAAAGACAAAAAAAGACCGCAACTTCGTAATTCGCAAAGGAATACGTAACAATACTAACAATTGTTGAGAAATATCAAGCCTTACACTCCAATCAACCATTTTTTTCTACAATATCGCAACGGAAGGTGTGTTAGGCATCCTATGGTTGCTAATAAAATTGGCAGTATCCCACGAGAAATAGCAACATTTCTTGAACTTCCAGAACCCCTGTTGTACACTGTTGTTGTAGTAGTTAATACCTAAACTGAAATAAAATTATCTTGTGATTGTCAATGTTTCTTTTTTGCATTTAGTAATTTCCTCGCTGAAGTGGGATGAAAAGTTAGGTGTTGCACTCGAGTGCAAAGATTTTTCACCTCGTGCTCTTTTGATTCCCTCGCTAACGCTCAGGATTCCAATTTTAGAATCCTTCGCTTGCTCGGTCATCAAAATTGAGCACGCGGTTGAAAAGCAACTTTGCACTCTTGTTTAACAATAGTTATTTGTTATACAAGAGTGCAAAGTTGCTTTTTAACCGCGTGTTCAATTTTGATGACCGAGCAAGCGAAGGATTCTAAAATTGAATCACGAGCGCAGCGAGTGATTCAAAATTAGAATCCTGAGCGTTGGAATCAAAAGAGCACGAGGTGAAAAATCTTTGCACTCGAGTGCAACACGTAACTTTTCATTCCACCTCAGCGAGGAAATGACTAAATGCAAAAAAAAAAACGTTTACAATCACAAGATAGGTACACTTTTATTTCAGTTCAGGTATTAATTACTACATTATGACAGGTAAGTATTACAGAATAATCTTTAAATTATAACAAAATAATATTACGGTATAATTAAGAAAATTTTAAAGTAACGTTGCTACAGTTATTTAAATTGAGTGTAATATTTTTGTTTGGTACTGTAATATTGGTGTTAGTCACTTGTGTACTGTTTTTCGGTAAACTATCTGTCATATTTAATAGTTGTACCGATTCATCGGATTCCCTTGGCGTGAATGTTGGAGAGAGAGGGAGATGGTTAGGTGTTTCATAACGGCTTATTTTTGATGTAGAAGGGCCAGTCCAAGGATCCGATTGAGGCTCTTTCAGTGTAATGGCTCCTACGATGCCTTCACATATTTTAGACTTATTTTGGATGGAATCCTCTATGTATCCCTCTACAACTGCATTGGACTTCCAGCCTCCGTGGCGCTTAAGGGACAAGAGATCAGCTCCGGAATCAGCCAAAAGTGTGGCTGAAGTTCGTTGGAAACAATGACCCGTGTACAACAGGGGTTCTGGAAGTTCAAGAAATGTTGCTATTTCTCGTGGGATACTGCCAATTTTATTAGTACCCATAGGCTGTCTAACACACTTTCCATTGCGATACTGTAGAAAAAATCGATTGATTGGAGTGTTAGGCGGGCGTAAGGCTTGATATTTCTCAACAATCGTTACGTATTCCTTGCGAATGACGAAGTTGCGGTCTCTTTTTGTCTTTGTATTAGGTAAATTAATTAATAGTAAGTCATCTGAATGTTTCTCAATGTTTTTGACATTAAGTTGTGTTGTTCATTAGTTCGACATGCTCCGTTTATTCCAATAATAAGAATAACCTGTAACGTAAAGAGTATTGTAGTAGGTAAATGAATAAAATTGATATGAACGCATAATTATGCCTATCAACATCTACTAAGTATACTATTTAATTGAGATTAATATACTTAAGTAGATACTGAATGTGCAACTGACTTACTTTTGCCGCCAAATATACGGAATCGGGTGCTTCGTTAAGAAACTTTTCAATATCAGATACTGTGAAAACCTTAGATTTTTTTGGTTGATGACGAGATGAGGCTCTTTTTAAAAATGCCACTAATTTAGGATAGGTATCGATATGTATGTCTTTTTTTCATCTTTATTGTTGCTTTTAGCATCGAATACGTACTCCATAGAGTGCTTGCTTTCTTGTTCTCGGATAATTCTATAAAATATGCCAGCAAAACGTTTTCTGAGAAAGTTTTGGCTCCTTTTGCTAGTCGCCACGTGTTGAACATATCTTACTGTTTTAAATACTTCTCGCGTGATTGTTGAGGGAGAAAGCTCATTTGCGCATTATTAACAGTTTCAGTCAATTCTGTTGGCGTCAAACAAACTTCCTCGTCGCTAGAATCACTCATTTTAGTTTTTTCACTTGTTTTCAAGTTTCTTGTTTTTAATATAAGGTTTAACAATGACGTGAAAAAATGCCGCGTATAGAACCGCGTACAAAGCCAATTGAAAAAAGAACACCAAGAAGGTTCCGAGTCTGAGTTTTTAACAAATTAAAAAAAAGTTGTATGATATATTCGGCACCATAGAGGTAGCAGTAAATAGGTTTAATGTTTTTTTTAATTCACAAACTTAGTGCACACGATGTTCTTAATTCAATTTACTTTATCCTCTAGAGAATAAAAACGGCTTTTCCACTCAGATATTGAAGATTAAAAATACTCTTTCCGAGATGGTGGGATGAAATAGTACATTGTTACCCCAGGGGTGAAAGTAACTTATCTAGTTCCGAGACGGGGTTTGGCGCCTGAAGTAAACACTCTGCTTTTCATTACAAATACAAGAGAAGTAAAAATAAAAACATAAATTAGCTAAAGAAAAAAAATTCTTTCGGATTGCCGCTTTCCCGCCTCTTTTGTTTTTTTTTTTCTGTGGCCAGCCAGCTATTCAGCCATTATTTTTCATTTCCATCATTGAAAAAATGGTAAATATTATGCCCAACTCTATGTTATTTTAATGAAATTGTTGAAACTAAATTTTATTAAAGTTATTTAAAAAATTTATCTTCTTTAATCAATACTTTACTTTAAGTTATTTCAATTTTACATCGTGGCTGCATATAAAGTTGGAACATGGTTCAATAAACATGTGTAAATAGAACAACTTTTATTAAAAATAATTTGACATCTGTCAGTTGAAAGCGATTCTCCCTAGGGATGAAAAGTATTACTTTCATCCCGCTCCTCAGGCTACTTCAGACCTACTTTCAGAGTATGAGTAATGAAAATAACTATTACGTGCAATTTCAATGAAATTGTTGGATTGTTAAAATAATCTAGGACATGAAAATTGGAGAGGCAAGGGCGGTAAAAACTTTACAGCCTATACCTTGAAAATTTGTTAATCCGCCACTGTTCGGGGCTGCCACCACTGGGCCATCGCTGCTCCCTTTATGGCCGGAAATTATACCAAGGGAGCGTTTCAATCAGAGCCTAGTTAATCCGACCAAATGTGGAGTTCTATATAATAGTTGCTACCAACCCCATATAAACAAATGTGGATATGTGGGTATACTTTCTCGTATCTATTGTAAACAGGGAGGAAGAAAAGCCGATGCTAAAAAGGTTCCCGCTCGTTCAGAACATATATCATTCTGAACTACACAATTTTCCCTCCCATGGAAAGTTTTCGTCGGTTATAAAAAAAATCGCGAGCGAAAAATTTACATGTGGGGGGGGGGGGTCAGATTCATCATCATCATCATCCTCCTGCCCTTATCCCAATTCATTTGGGGTCGGTGCAGCATGTTGTCTAGTCTATTACTTATATGACATTGAAAGAAAGAAAGAAAAAACGTTTATTGGTACATGCCAGAAGTACACAAAAACTAAAACAGACTTAAAACTAAACAATTAATATTGTGTGACTCACGGCTGCACCAAATAGTTCACACACCATACACACATATCTTTCACCTCCTTCCTTCCACGAAATGATGTACTGATGTACTGGTATCAGGTTTAGCGTCGGTGTCTCATCTACCCTGTATCTGGGTAGTTCTTGAATAAGCGAAATACTTGTTCTTTGATGTCCTGTTATGATGACTTATATGTAAATTTTTAAACACAGCTTCGAATTTGTTGTGTTAAATATGATCTTATTCACCATCAGCCTTCGAACGCGCCACCGCGTTGCTATTGCACCAGTGACTGCGTAATCTACTCTTTTCAGTTTCCATAGAGTCCAGCTATTTACAAATCGAAGTAGGTTTGAACTGAGAATGCCATTCCGGATTAAAAAAACATAAACGGTTTCCATGACAACCATCTGTTACGTCAATATTACTGACATCGACATTGTGCAAAGAGGTAATTCCATTCTACAGCCATCCGGACTGAGGGCTTTGACCATATCCTCATCATCATCACCATTTCATACCTCATCATCATGTTTCCCTTCATAATTGTGAATCAAATCGTCCAAACACCGATCATTCTTTCAAACCGTCCCAAACCTTTCCAAGTATACTACGAATTAAAACTCAAATACAATTTTATAGATACATTCGAGACGTGGCAAGAAATACCGAGTAATCTACAAAACGCTAATAAAACTACAAAAATGGATAAGCCGCTGAGTGCAGACGATTTTGCGGCCATTGAGAGTCAGTTGAAAGATTCAGTGGAACTGGACCGGCGCTACTGGAAAGTGAACGACGTGAAGTGTGATGCTATCCACTCTGCTAAGACTTATGAGGAGTTCGCGTAAGTAGGTTTCATTGTTTTTTTTTTTATATACAGCCCTTAAAGCGATTCATTTTGAGGAAAGTTTAGGCAGATATCTGCGTGTGCTACGTGACGAAAACAGTAGCAGTAGGTAGATAGGCTCTCGCACATTACAGATGGCCGACTCCACTCCGACAGTAGATAGTCATCATTTCAGCCCAAAAGACGTCCACTGCTGGACATAGGCCTCCCCCAAGTGTCACCGTATTGACATTTTGGGGTTTTTTTTGCCATAATCGCCACGCTTGGCAGGCGGGTTGGCGATCGCAGTACGGTTGCTAAAAAAAGCACAGAGAACGCTGCTGCCCATTCTCTGGCAATAGATAGTCATCATTATCATCATTTCAGCCGAAAGACGTCCACTGCTGGACATAGGCCTCCCCCAAGGGGGGGTTTTGCCATAATCGCCACGCTTGGCAGGCGTGTTGGCGATCGCAGTACGGTTGTTACAAAAGCACAGAGAACGCTGCTGCCCATTCTCTGGCAAGTCCCTTAGTCGCCTCTTACGACACCCACGGGAAGATATGGGATGGTGCTATTCTTTACGTCCAACACCATACAGACAAAGAATGATCATTAAAAGATAGTAAATCATTGAAATGTGAGCTTTACTGTCCCGCGCAACTTCGTCTGCGTCACATTTTCTCCGATTTTGAAACATTATTCATTGCTGCTCCGCTCTTATTTGTCGTAGCGTGATGATATATAGCCTATAGCCTTCCTCGATAAACGGGCTATCTAACACTGAAAGGATTTTTCAAATCGGATCATTAGTTCCTGAGATTAGCGCGTTCAAGCAAACAAACCAACAAACTCTTCAGCTTTATAATATTTATATAATATTATATAGTATAGATTTCTTACGGTAGAGTTAACTTGAAATTAGTGTACGACGACCGGACTACGTGTGAAACAAGTTGTTATGTACGAAGACCGTTAGTGCAATAATGAGGAATGATAACTCCTTAGCCTTACATACAAAAAATTGTATAAAGTTGTAGTTGTAGTTTCCGAATTTATAGTTCCCACATTTGAACAATAGTACAAAAAAATTGGTTGTCTGTAAAGTCGGTTTACAAACGATAGTTTAACGTGACAACGTCATACATAACAAAACATTGATGAAATGATTGCATACTTTTATGAATAGCAAGCCGAACGCTCAAGCCGATCGTACCTTTCGCTCGTGCAGCGCTCTCGCTCCGATCGTAACGTTACAATGAGTCGTACTTTTTCGTGCGTTCATCGATTTATTAGACGCTGCCACGCCAAAAAGACCTTTGTTACACACTTATTCCCATTTGCAACCTGATCCCAGTGAGACCTTTTATAGATACATCGATACTTTTTCTTCCCCAGTGATAAAACCATTCAGTATTTTAACTCTTCCAGGGACCGCGTTGCAGCAGCACTCTTAAATCCGCTACTTAACGCTGATTACAAGAAGAAATGTCCCCGCAAATGGAACCAGTATGCGACCGACGATAAGAAATCAGATGAATAAATAAACAATAGCTGTAGAACTTATACAGCGTTTCTTTTCAACCTCAACATTTAAATATGCAAGGTGTATTATAACATATAAACGCAGACTATGTCACTGAACAACTTATGTTCTGACTTTTGGAAATTAAACATTTTTTTATTATTAGTTTGGGGTTTTACCATACATGTTGCTGATCGCAGTCAATTCCTAAAGAACTCTTACAACACAAGTAAAGTTGTTCAGTTTTATAGTCCAAGGCACCACTCGAGAAGTCGTGTGTTTATTACGTTACACCTTGTATTTATTATCAAGGGCTAATAAGCTTTGATAACTACAAGTACACATACATAGAATTGCCCAGAGGTTTTAGACAAAGTGATTTTACATCGTGGTAGTCATACATGTTGGTAGGGGTTTTCAGCAAGAGAGGTTTCCAGCAAGCATATTTACAGCATAAAACTGTGCAAGCTGAGTAGGTACGGCGTCATGAGAGAATGCCAAAACTATATTTGAAAACTTCAGGAAGGAAAGACAAAAACTAACAACGGGTTTGTAAACTTGTTTTTTTTTTATTTTGTCTTTGCGTTGATGTCTTTGATACAAAAATAAAGTGTGCTAGAAAAATAAAACGATATAAAAATAAAATATCGTATTAAAATAAATTGACCTTATTCTCAAAAATCTGTAGTGGGTATTAAAGTAATCTATTGGTCAGTGAAAACAGAACAGTTGTCTATGTGGTAAATCCCAGCCTGCGACTGGCAAGCTTTAAGAGGGGACTCTAGAGGGCTTTTCTCCATACAAACGTAGTCCGCTGTTTTATTCGTGGTTAATGCGTCTACAGCAATGATGTTTTTTCCAAAAGTTCTAAGTCTTATTAATACATGCCCCTATCATTTCTTTTTTTAAAAACATAATCACTAAAAGAATTATGACAATCCAAAAACTCGAAAAAATTACAGTTTTTACCGCCATGTTCAGACGACTATCAGACAAATTAGGTAGGTAAGAAAATAATGGAAGCATATATATACTTTTCCTCCAAATTTTGAGTTAAGAATTATTTAGATCAGTTTAGTTTTGAAGAAGAAAACAGAGGAATACAAAACGTCTTTTGATCAAGATTTTTGTAGGTAAAATCAGCCTGAGCTGTAGTTTTCCCTTTCGCACTTTACGGGGGCTTGGTCGGGCGCAGCGCGACGGCAATAGTTTCTTCAAATAATTCTTCAAATTCCTCGGGCGTAGAGTCCCCTCTTAAGAGACTTGCGCACTACGCGGCCACGACTACGACCTTTGGCCGCAGAAGCGAGTTTCGGTCGAAATCAGGAAGAAAGTTTGGTAGCACGACCAGGCGTCCAACCAACAGTGTAGTACGCGTGCAGTTTTGTTCAAGATATTCACCGGGCATGCCACAAGTCGTGGTCGTGGCAGTAGAAGGCCAGGTCCCTATGATGTGTTTTTCCACGCTTTTTCAGCTCCTATTAAAAGCACCCTAAGGTCAATATTCCTTTTTATTCTTGGGATTGGACATGAGAATGATGATTTCGATCTTCGTATGTTTGCTTTCCCGCTGAGGATAGTAGAACCGATTGTCGCTGCGATCCAAGGGTACCAGTAGCTTGTCATACCAGCCGTAACTGAAACAAGTTGACAAATCGTTTATTTAAATAAGGCTTGATCACATTACGCCTGTAATTACCTAATAGTCCAATTAAGGCAAATATCTTGGAATGAGCGATAGTCGGCTATAAACTTGTATAAACCTTTATTTTGGCACCCTAAAACTTGTCTCAAAACCTACTTATCTTAGGGTGTCCGCGACTACAGATTATCCAAGTTCAAAGGTAAAAAAAAAACGATTTTTAACACATGTTTTGCAAATATCTCGTTTCCTATCGGTTTTATGCTATTTGTACATTTTTTCTACATCTTGTACCATTTTCGAGATAGAGGGCAGAGCGCGCGCAGTGTGACACTCTAAGATAAGTAGGTTTTGAAACAAGTTTCAGGGTGTCAAAATAATGGTTTATACAAGTTTATAGCTGACTATCTCTCATTCCCAGGTGAAACTTCTAATTTTCCTGGACTCTTTAGTTTAAGTTCGGGGGCGAGCCTTTTGCCATCAATTGGGCACTAACTTCGGGCTGTTACTTAGTGATAAACCAACTGTTCGACCTGGAAATCAAATCTAGAAACTCATGCTCAACCAATGATGCAGAGAAAATATTTGATACTCATGGTTTATGGAAAATTTCTTGACGGCATGTAAACCCAAGTCTGAGGCCCACGGGCGTCATAAAAAACCTGACACCAGGCACTAAACATACGAAAAAGAAGAAAAGAAGTTCGTATATGAAGCAACGAGATGAACCCAAACTATCTCTACTACGACCGAACTGAACTAACTGACAACTGCAGTCTCGTAGATTAGTTTCAGAGTTTTGTAGCCCTAAGCACTGACTCCCATATCTATTATTTGTTTAAACAACTAAGAATGGGGGTAGTCTGTGTGTGTTAGATCGTAAAACTATTTACATTTGCGTCTTAGATTTAATATGTTACGCGATGCCATCAAAAGAATTGAAAAAAAAAACGCCCATCTTCTTCTTCTCGAATCGATGACTCAGATTTGGTCTGACCAGTGCAGCATAGCCGAATTTTAGGCCAAATATATTTAACGGAAATTTTCCATCGAAACGCCAAGAAGAAGAAGTAGCTTACATCTTACACTTGGTTCTCGGTGGCAGGCGCCGTGTACTTGCTGCGAGGTCCCTTGGCTCTGGTCTGCGCCACATTCTCGTGGTAGTCCTCTACCTTCTTTGTCTCCGCCGCACTCTCCGCCTTCAGCTGGTCGTGGGCAGCGTAGAACTTGCCGGTCACGGGGATGGCTGCAGAAGTAAATTACCATTAAAACACGGGCATTTGCGTGTATGAATTCATACATACTGTTACGTCGCCTGCTTTACGAGAACATTCTAGGATTACGTTCGAGTCTAGAATGATCCAGTATGTCTAGAAGATTCGAGAATAATCCTAGAATGTTCCACAATGGAAATGTCTAGAAAGTTCGAGAAAGTACTGGACCTTTCTAGGACTTTCTAGAAGGATTGGTTCCACTATGGAGCTATCTGGAAGGTTCAAGAAGGTTGTAGAACACTCTCGAAGGATGGGTTTCCCCTAAGGAACTACCTAGACATTCACGGAAGTTGTGGAAGTTTCTCGAACATGGGTCGGCCATATAAATAGGCGACGGTCTAGCGGAAGTGAGTTAGTCTGATTTTGGCTAGGGAACGAAGCGATCGAAGTGAACTACTAGTGCGATATTTAAGTGATTAGTGATCAGTTGTGTATTTGTGATTGAGTTATAAGTGTTTTTGCGTTAAATAAAGATTTTTAGTGTTTAACTGGTAGTGTGATAATTTATCCTATACCCAGCTCGTAACAATACGCTCATCCTTTTACCCATGGGAATAGGAATATACTAAAGAGTGCCACCCGTTACGGCCCTTACATACTCCTTTTGGTTCGACCACGTTCATACATCCAGCCATACAAGCACGCCGGTGGCGAGTTCTACGCACCTGAACTTTCCGAAGAACATTACCAAAGAGTTCAGAGTACGTTACGTGCTTCTAAGTGGCCCAATCACGTCTGCCGTCTGTTATAAATATTTTTCCCAATAAAGTCGGTGCAGATTTTGACAGCCAATAACAGCACGACTGGACTGTTCTAGAAGGGTTAGGCATAGGTGTTCTTATAGAAGACTCACATTTCGCCAATTCTGCCTAAGTCTCATATCAGAAGGGGTGAGCCTATTGCCACCAATAGGGCATAAAACAAGACGTACTGCACTTCGACTGCCTCGTACCTCTGTCCGCAAGCGCGACTAATGACCATGGGGTCCAGGGTTTGATTCACGGACGGAAATAGTACACTGAGGTATTGTGTTTGTATGGCCTACAGATAGTTGTTCCGGGTCTGGCTGTTTGTGCATGTGATTTTAAATGTTTGTAACGCACCCACTATACATACAACACATACACAACATACTGTATTATACAACAGAGTAAATAGGGTACTTAATATTTATCCACTCACTTCTAGAGAATGTAAACGGCTCACTGACCAATGGTTGGCCACTCTTACGTACGAAGAATTGGAGAACATTGTTAAAAACTAAAAGATAAAACCTTAGTCTTTTCCTCACATACACACACACACACACTCTCACTCACTCACACATACATACACACACTAGATCTTAAATTTAGTTATAACAAATTATAATCTGGAACCTATATGTCATCTATGTCTTGGAGGTGGGCGTTAATAGCCACGACACAGTTTCTACTAATGTGGCTATTACCGATCACAATCATTTTGTAACGTGTGTTCTTGGTTCAAATAAAGAATTATTATTATATTATTATACAGGAGAAATTCCTAACGTGGGGAAAGGTTTAAAAAAAAAATGTTCTTTCCCACAGGAATTTCTCAATAGCAGCTAAGGAGTCTGGATGTGTGCCCGGTTGATGTCAATTGGATCGCGTCCTATTACAAGGGACTTAAACATAAGTGGCGAAATGTGGGTGCATTATTAGGTACACCTTTGCCACCTGTTCTAAGACGCCAAGCTCAGAACGATCTTTCAAGAACTCGGTCCATAAGGCAGTTAAGTTTAGTCTGTTTTCCTACTCCTCCGCTATTCTTTTCTGATTAATTTCACTGGGGAATCCAAGAGAGTTAAATTCTTTCTCTGGGACTTCATATGGCTTTATTGTCTCGGCGCTTTTCAGGTGGTCGCCACTGTCGAGTCTGGCTTTCAGAAGTTGCAGTGGTTTGGGAATAGTTTGGCAGGCTTGTCCCAAAAAGAAGTATAGTCTGAGAAAGATAAAAAAACTAAATGGTCTACTCACATCCAAAGTTAGGCCTGTAAATCTTGTAGTTCCTAAAATGCTTGACTTCCCTGTAGATGATTGCATTGAGCATGTTTATGTCGATGGGGGCCCGCGTGCCGAACGTACACTTGCCTTCGGTCATCCTGTCTGAAAAAGAAAGAAAATACATAATTATTTAATTTTGCTTATGCATACTAAAACGAACACAACAAATTCTGAAAAAAAAAACCGGCCAAGTGCGAGTCTTACTCGCACACAGGGTCCCATAGCTCCAAACAATATAATAACAATATTTTGAACTGTCATTCATTAGTTAGTAGTATTAGTTAGTAAACTTCCACACAACTGCAAAACTAAATTTGTTTTTCATAGTATGTTTATGAAAAACAAAGTTACTGCTGCAGTTTGATGAAAAAGTCCCATATCTCAAAAACTTAACATCATATCTTATTGAAACCAATTTTCGTTGATAGTTTTTTTTACGTTCTACAATCCTAAATATTTTCAGAATTTTCCTCCTCTTACTTTAGAAATTAGAGGGGGGGGGACACACATTTTACCACTTTGGAAGTGGCTCTAGCGCAAACTATTCAGTTTAGAAAAAAATGATGTTAGAAACATCAATATCATTTTTGAAGACCTATCCATAAATATCCCACACGTATGGGTTCGATGAAAAATTTTTTTTTGGTTTTCAGTTCTAAGTATGGGGGACCCCCTTAATTTATTGTTTTTTTTTCTATTTTTGTGTGAAAATCCTAATGCGGTTTACAGAATACATCTACTTACCAAGTTTCAACAGTATAGTTCTTATAGTTTCGGAAATAAGTGGCTGTGACATACAGACGGACAGACAGACAGACAGACAGACATGACGAATCTATAAGGGTTCCGTTTTTTGCACTTCGGCTACGGAACCCTAAAAATATGCCGATGAAGAAAAAACAAAAACGGGAATGTGTCTCACGACTGCGCTAAATGAGCTCATCATCGTCCCTATAATGTTCTAAAATGTTCCCACTGCTGGGACACCATCCACCGCGCGGGCCCAGTGCGGTTTGGTAGATGTCACATTTCTTAGTTGGTTTCCTCACGATGTTTTCCTGCAATGTTTCGAGAGCAGCGGTGATGAAATAAGTTACACAAAGTAATGCGCCTGCCTGGGTTCGAACCCATGACTTACTGCTCGTAAGTCGCGGCTGTCACCACTGGGCCACAGCTGCTCTCTATTTGAGCTCAGTTCAGCAAAAATCAAGACAACTACTGGCTTTCGCTGGTTTACCTGAAGTGTCATAAATGTGTGCCTGGCACACTAATACGAATGCTCTTATTCCATTTATTTATTTCTGTACATAAAATTTATATTTTTAAATATTTCTGTATATTAAGACCAACGGTATCGGGAACAGGGTCCAAGCTACCTGCGGTCAGGGCTCCAGAGAAAGGAACCTCCTAACAATACGAGCACTGTCCAAGAGTACCGCTTTCTGAATCAAGCCCTTGATCCAGCTGCCTAACGAGAGCGTTAGTTTTTTTTTTTTTGACGGCATGGTTGGCGCAGTGGTTGAGCGATCGACTGCTGCGCTACGTGTCGCGGGTTCGATTCCCGCACGGAACAAATATTTGTATGGCCTACAGATGGTTGTTCCGGGTCTGGCTGTTGGTGTATGTGAGTTTAAATATTTGTAAACGCACCCACGATACAGGAGAAATTCCTAGTGCGGGGCAAAGTTTAAAAAAAAAAAAAAATGTTCGAGGCTCTTGGCAATTAGGCTGATACGACTATCGGCAATGCTCTTATTGTTAGAAGGAGTTGGAAGTCGCTGTTCTTTTCTATTTCATGATATCCGGGGAAGACTGAATGCGGAGACTGAGAACCGGGTGTTGTGGTGCAACTTGTAGAACGTACGTTCGGGTATTGTCCCACGGGATCGTACCACCGGGATAAAAAGTATCCTATGTGCTATTCCAGACTATTATATCCCTGTGCAAAATATCATCCAGATCCATTAATTAGTTTTTGCGTGAAAGATTAACAAACATCCATACTTTCTCACAAACTTTTTATTTATAATTTTAATAGGATATTGTTTATAGTACATTACTGTGCAGTCATTAATTGCAGTCTATAATGACTACTTTGCTGGTCGCGCTGATTATGGCCGACAGCGTAGCGTAGCGCAGCTCCAGGCCGACACAACGCGGTCAGCGTGCAGCACTTGATGGACAAGCTGAGATAACAGCGAGGACAGCAAGGGCTGCAATTATGGCCAAGCTGAAAGGCCTAGAGCGTAGCTAGGCTAGCTCGAGGCAACCATAGCGTGACCAGCGAAGCAGTCATTGTGGGCCAAGGTTTGTATAGGGCTTTAATCAAAAATGCAAGTATCTAATCTAAATAAAACCAGCAAGTAATTTAAATAAAAAATATAATAATTAAAATTTTCGCTGAACCGCGCTTTTGTTAGTTTTTTTTTAGCAATGGTAGTTAGAAGTATACATCCTAATATGGAATAAAATCTTTTGTACCTATCTCAATAGATACAAACAGCTGTGTTGTGAATAAAATCTTTTTGGATTTGATTTTTTTAAACGTTGAAACGTCAAAATAGCGGCCGACAAAACATTGCCGGCCTGTTAGAGCTCCTTGAAACAGAACGGCAAGGTCGACTTTGCTCAAACAAGGTTGTCAAAATAATGACCACATTACATGCATTTTTGAGTAAAGTAAAATATTGGGGTAATGCATATTGATTATTAATCTGGGATCCTACGCCCCACTTTCTAATAGGCCAGATAATGCCAAGCCAGGCCGACAGGCCGATGGAACCGCAGCTTTAAGGAGTCTGCTCACTACACCGTACCATACCATACCATGGTACGTGTCAGACAACAATATTCTTTATGTTTGCGTATTGGCACTGGCTAAATTCTCGCCGACAATTGTTGACGCTACGTGCATGGCACGCTGCGTTGTTGATCGGTGACGTAACGGTCTAGTATATTCTAGAGATGGGCTGAGTGATGATTTTTCTGTATCAATGACTGCATGACAATGAAAAAAAAATATCGATGACAGGAACAATGACAAAATCATCAATGATTTTTATTTGAGTATTAGACCTCGTCACTTAATTGTGAGTAGATACTCAAATGATCGCGGAACAGCTTTGTGAAATGATCAGTCATTGTCATTAGTGTCATTAGTTTTTTTTGTAGGCATTAGGCATTGGCCGAGTTTGTCAGTTAGCGCTCGTAATTAAATTTTTCTTAGTATGTGACGTTCATGGCAGGGTATTTTAAGGCAGCGCATGTCGCACGCAAACGTAAACAACGCAAGTGAAAGCATTATTGCCGTTTCGTGCACCCAGTTCCGGTGATTTTATCGAAATATGCGAGTTCTGTGACTTCAGAATCGCCGATAGCGCAGCCTCGGAACGTCGCAATTCACACCCGATCCGAGTCACTAAAGTTCGCGTTCATTCTAGTAATGATTTAAAAGCATTGATGATTTTGTCTTTGTGATTGCATGATGAAATGATTTTAAAATATCGATGATTTTTATCTGTGACATGATATCAGACACATCTCTAAAAAAGTATTCAATGAGAATATACTATATTCTCATTTAATACTTTTTTACACAAATAGTTATAGGGTTATAACAGCATTATGATCACCGTTATAAATGGGTACGACACGCTGTTAAAACGTTCTAGTGGGCATAGTAGTCACTCCGTGTCGTGTTCCTTTCCATGCCTGATACGTTCATAGCACGATCAAGGCATGGTACAGTGTAGTTGCTAGACTCCTTTATGCGCTCACCCATTGTGAAAGTGGCCCTATGCCTGAAAGTCTAAACATAGTTTTCTGGAAGGGGATTAACACGGATAGGGGTAGTAGTTCACAGTATCACAGTGGTGATATCAACTACGAAGACCAGTTTTTCACGAAAAGGCTCTTGAGGTGAAAGTGTTATGAACATAAGATATATGACTGAAGATTGTGGAAACAAGACTTATTGTTATGTTTTCATTCTTGTAGGTTAAGTCTGGTAATGCACAGAAATACGTATGAATTGTACAATACCTGATTTTTTTAGAAACACTAAAATATAGAAAAAAAACAACACTTTTGTGGTTAATGTAAAGTTTTCGAAAGTTGTGAATGACAATGTCAGTTAGGTGACAGTTGTGTTGGTCAATTGATTCAATTCTATAAAAAGGATTTCTACAAGAGTTTGTATGTAGAAATAAAAAGATTTTTGACCACTGCCTAGCAGCCCAACTTCTGAAGGTACCTAAGAAGCCGATTCCTGCCGAATTTCCTTCGGCACAAGACACTCTACGTAGTGTCTACTTAAGTCAAATAGTGTATTATACCTAGTACATTATACTTAGTATATTGTTTCTAAACTAGGCTGTGCGTCTCAAAATCATAAGCGTATCTATTACCTCACATTCATGACAGAATACATACTAACACATTGCCCTACCCGAGGATCGAACTTGGATCCCTTGCTCTAGTCACTCTAGACTGGCGACCCAGTTGTCGCGGGGCGGCGTTTTTTAACAAAGAAATTCTCTCTTTCTTCATAATTATCAATGCTCAATAGTAAATAACACTCTCCCCCTATTACATGCCAAAATGTGGGTGTCCCTTAAACCTATGCAACCCCTTCTTGATAATTCATGACTGAAGTTACGGTATTGAGTTCTGTTTACACCAAAACTTAAACAGAGGATTAAGAACTAAACCTCGGCTAGTGGTTGTAATCAACAGGTGGGGCTGTTAATTTTAATGGGTCGGTTAACGATGTTAGCACCGGCTTCCAGGCTTAATCTTGAACCGGATAGATTGCTACCGGCGGCGACGGTGGCACCGGCCGGCGTGTATTTGGTATTACACCGGTATATGGAGGATTTCAGGTTGGGTTAAGGTTAATTAAATTGAGGATGCAATCATGATCATTCGCGGGCCTGTGGGCGGTGAGTAATGGGCTAGCTCACCGTCCCTCCGTCTTATGACGACAGGCCGTGTCGACGGCGTGACGGTCAGCAAATCGGAAGGGGTCCGAGAGGGCCGATGCCTGCCGAGGGCTGCGGGTCTGCTCGAAAGAGATAGGTACCGTGGCCCTGAAACATAAAGGGCTAAGAAGGAACATGGATGGGTTTTAGTCAGTACAAGTCTGACACTCTCTTCCGCTCCGCCCAGAGCGGGACGGGTTATTTGATGATTTCCCATCCATAAAAAAAAGGATGCAATCATGATCTCTTGATTTTGGATGTGGTCTAGTTAGGCTGTGAAAATGTCACTAAAGCATGTATCTAGTGAATTATTATCGTGTGTTTTTCCCAATGATAAGGGGTCGGGTTCCTGCCTATCCGACTTCCACAAACCCTGTAACTGTGAAGCACGTTACCTATTGGTATACCTATGGTGGTCTTATTTATTTTGGTGTGCCCACCATTTCTGTAGTGGCATATATATAAATAAATAATATGCCACTGTTGTACTGTTATACTCCATTCTTTTCGTAAGATTTGGCTGCTAAACTGTTTCTTTATGACAAGAAGCAGAGGACCTGATTTCATCCGTTATGTCTACTCGTAATCGTAGAAGGTGCGAATAACAAAGATTGTGACGGAAATGGTTTTTGTCCCTATATACTTATAATATTTAAGCTGGAACTTAGTTCTTATTAGCAGCAAACCATGATACAGTAAATCTTCTTCTAATATATACCTACTAGTCTACCCTGCCCTTGGCTGTTTCTGTAATATCTGCTGGCCTACCATGACGTTTTAAAGCAGTATTGTTTTACTCCTAATCCAGTGAGGGAAAGATACGGAGCTATACAGGATGTCTAGCGCCATCTCTTTCCCACACTGGAAAAGGAGTAAAACAATAATGTTTTATGACGTCATAGTAGGCCAGCTGTTCAGTAGTGTTTGCGTGAGAGAGTAATAAACATCCATCAGGATGGACATCCTCCTCATCATCATCATCAGCCTAAAATGTTCCCACTGCTGGGACACAGGCCTCCTCTCTATGAGAGGGAGTGGGCTGTAATCCACCACACGGGCCTAGTGCGGGTTGATAGATGTCACATGTCTTCGAATTTTTAGTTCTAGGATATGCCGGTTTCCTCACGATGTTTTCCTTCGCCGTTTTTGAGAGCAGAGGTGATGAAATAAATTACACAAAGCAATGCGCCTGCCTGGGTTCGAAACCATGGCTTACAGCTCGTAAGTCGGGGTTGCCACCACTTGGCCACGCTGCTCTCTGATGCTCATGGATGGACATCCATGTGCACAAACTTTCGCATTTAAAACAGCAATAAGATATTCTCATCTTTTACTGCTTTCTTCATCTGACATAAACCTCTGACCATTACCTAAGCACCCCTAACCTCCTTAATGTTCCCACACCAGCCGCATTTCATCCACAAAACGTCCGCAGGCATCCGAATAATCCCCAATCAATAGGAGACATAATTTTCAAAAGGAATACCAATAAATAATGAAAAATTCTAATAAATGAGTCGTCCTTCCGCTAGGCGTCTATGAACTGAATTTAAAAAGCTGTTCGTCCCGCTATATCTCTCATTCTTCGCGGTGTCGGGCGCGTGAGGTGCCCTCGGGAGCTGGTACTGTGATAGGCGGCAGCGATAGCCGATATTGGTAGTAGAACTTTTTGTAGGTACTTGTAACTGTAGCTCAATCTTGAGCACTTGAGCACTTTTGCAGGATATGCCCCACCTCTTTTACTGCCGATCCTGCCCAACCAACTACGCCTTTCAGGATTTAAATTAAGCTAAGCTACATGCTGCATTACATAACATAACATCACGCGGGTAATCCCCAAAGGGTTAGGCACCCATGTACAGACAGCGTCAGTATGTGCTAACCCCTCTACAGTCTGGCCGAGTACGCCAGGGACGTAACTACGTAATGCCATTTGCCAGTTATATTTAAGTTCTATGTAATAGGGGGCGGGTCTATCGCCATCAACTGGGCTCAAATCTGTGGCTGCTACTGAGAATTTCCTCATTGAAATACCCAATAACACTTTGCTGGAAATTAAACCCGGGGCATCATGCTCAGCAGCCGCAATCTTTAGAGCTACGAGGCAGTCGGCTACAGCAGTAGTCAACCACATACTGGTCTGACGAAATTTGAGTGTAATAGACACGTACAGAAGAAGCTCAAAATTAACCAGAGAAATGCACGTAAATAGTAAATACCAGTTAGCCTTGCTGATCGGCTTTTCTCTTATCCGGATCCAAAGTGATATAATATGTAATTTTTTGCATCTGTCACCCATTCATGGACCAATGTGGATGGATGGAGACGGAGAAGAAGGCCAAATAAAAGATGTATTGATTGTGTGAAAAATGATATGAAGGAAAAAAGAGTAAATAATAGCACTACGAATGACAGAGGAGAATGGAGGAAAAAGACGTGTTTTGCAGACCCCAAAATAAAATGGGACAAGGGCAGGAAGACCCATGATGGACCGTTCTTGGCAAGTGCGACTTTACCGCGAAGATCGACCCATGCTGCTGTTATTATTTAGCCACGAACCAACAAAAAATAATCTCAATAAACCGCTCCGCTCATAACACACAGCAAATTCCAACGAAAAATTCCAATCGGCCATCACATCGGTGCGATATTGCGGGCACAGGCGAAAGAGACACCGTTCGCCGCTATTTCATAAGACGTATAATTGGAATAGCCGCTGAATACCCGCGCGCCGCGGTCGCTCCCGCCGTCCTAAGGGACGCGTCTGATTGGCGGTTTAGAAGCCGCGTTTAACTTTTATTGGCGGTTTCAAACGTCAGATTTAGATTTGAAGGAGTTTTATTGGTGTAACATCTGCTGCTGCTTTGAATGAATGCAAGTTACATTTTGTCGAAGTTTTTTGGTGTGTTCTTTGGCGCTGTTCGATGTCTAATAAAGGAACGCAATTTAATTAGGCTTATCTTTGACCATGCATGACGATGTTCACATTGAAGACTATGTGTAGATACCTATGCTTCATAACAAAAAAATACATAGATAGCAGAGGTAAACAGTCCACCCACATTTTGCCAATTATGTTTACGTCCCATAAAATAGGGGGCAAGCCTATTGCCATCAACCGCGCACAAATCCAGACTTCGCGCTGCTAAAGACATACCTAATTACTGTTTGTCCGACCCGGAAATCAAACGCAGAGCCTCATTTCAACAGTATCGCGTAGACAGCTGCAAGAGTCTTTTGGAACTCGAATAGTACAGTTTTGGTAAAAATTATCAAATGATATATGAAATATTACAAAACGCCATGTAATGGCCGAAAATAGTCAGGACCACTGTCTAGCACAGCATTCGGTCTTGAGGATTTTTTATAGTTCATTATTAAACCGAGAATCGCAGCGTTCGAGCCGCTCGCTGGCAGACGCACTGGAGGCCGCGGATGAATTCCCGGGATGTCTGCGGCGCGTGACAATAGACCCGATGTAATGACGGCGGGAGCGCTGAGCCGCCGCAATCTGACAACTTACTATGAGATGAACCTAACACGTAAACCGTAAACTTACACGTAAGTTTAGGCCAAGGTCGATATTATTAGCCGAAGAACCTATGACCAATCAATTGATCATTATGCTTAAAAGCCTCGTATCTGATTTACTTCCGTTTTTAAATTTTAAATACGTTCTTTTACATAACATAACATCACGCCTGTAATCCTCGAAGTATTAGGCAGAAGTGTACCTAATAGTACACCCACATTTCGCCAGTAATTATGTTTAAGTCCCATGTAATAGGGGGCGAGTTAAAACCTAATAACAATTTGCCCGACCCGGAAATCGAACTCAGATCCTCATGCTCAACAGTCGCGCTTGGGGCCACAGAACCAACAAGACAGTCTCTACGTTCATCATCATCATCATCATCATCATTTCAAACAAAAGACGTCCACTGCTGGACATGGGCCAAGGCCAAGTGTCGCCACTTTGACCGGTGCCGTTCGACACTCATCAGGCGGATCCCCGCAACCTTCACCAGGTCATCGGTCCACCTAGTGAGAGGCCTTCCAACGCATCGTCTTCCGGTTCGCGGTCGCCATTCCAGAACTTTCGGCCCCATCGGCCATCCGTTCTGCGAGCAATGTGCTATGCAATGTGTCTCTAAGTTCATTAACATGGAATACATTAATCTCTTATCTACTCCGTGTTCTCTAAGTTTTAGCGGGCACAGCTAGTCAATAAAATCATAAAACAAGGACTTTACAATTTACGTCCAAAGTACCTATAGTATCCCAAATCAACTCGTCCACGACAATCAACTGCTGAATTACAACTAAAACGCAGCAGGATTTAAAACAAATCCAGGACACAAGATTCGCCTAATGGATTTTAGATTAATCCGCTCCGTTCAGTCGAGAACAATTTCGTTTTGTATTGGTACTAACTAAATAACGCTCAGGATTGCAACTGAAGCACCTGGACACCTGTAAATGAAGATGTAACAAGATCTGGTTAATACTGGCTGTGGAATAACCTTGATTTGGTACTTGAACACTAATTTAAATTCTAGTGAAGCATGGGTTTTTGTGTTTTACAATCGTTCTGCGATCGTCAACCCGCCTGCGTAGCGTGGCGATTATGGCAAAACCCCCCTTATGTCAATGTGGCGATACTTGGGGGAGGCCTATGTACAGCAGTGGACGTCTTTCGGCTGAAATGATGATGATGGTGGGTTTTTAATCGGGTTTCCTGCTGCTACCAGCCACGCTGCGAAGATCATCTAGAAGACCTAAAATGGCATTAGGGCGTCATGTCTTGCAATTGCCAATTAAGTATCATGTTCTTTCCACTCCTGCTGATATTGAGGGAAGTGGAAATTATGTTCTTCCTACTTCTCCGCTTTTATTTTCTGATTAATTTCGTTGCGGGATCCAAGACAGTTAAATTGTTTCTCAGGGACTTCGTCGAGTTTTATTGTCTTGCTACTTTTCTGGTGGTCATCACTGTTGATTCTGGCTTTCAGGAGTTGCAGTAGTTTGGGAGTAGTCCCAAAAATGAGTAGCATGTTATAGGAGTAGATATCCACTTCTGCAACTCAGCCGTTTCCCCACTATTTTGGGGTAGGCTTCCACTCTAATCAGTTTGCAGTTGAATACCAGTATTTTTCTCGATACCAGTATGTTATAGGAGTGTAACATAATTAGCCTATAAAGTTCCCATTGCTAGGACACAGGGCTCCTTTCTATAAGAAGTATGGGCTATAATCCATGACGCAAGCCCATTGCGGTTTGATAGATATCACATATCTTCGAATTTTGAGTTCTAGGACATGCCGGTTTCTATTGTCCGGTTGAGCAGAAATAACCTTAGCAGGTTGATCTGCGAGTGGCCATATCAAAAAAAAAACATGCCGGTTTCCTATGGATGTTTTCCTTCACCATTTTGAGAACAACGGTGGCTCAGTCGTGACAGCTCCAACTTACGAGCAGTAAGCCGTGGGTTCGAACCAGAGCAAATTACTTTGTGTAAAATAGGAGTATCCGTTTCCAATATTATTTGGAAAAAATGAGGCTAGCAAATGCAAGCAATTGCATAAAACTCGTGCTTAACCAGAAGAAAAATACAGATCCCATTCAACAAAATGAAACTATTATTCAAATATGGTGATTAAGAGCGGTGATTATTGCGAACGACGCCGGCTCGCTGCGGACATTCGTCTAGAGATGCGCATTAATCGCGCACCTCTATTGTCTTTGGTAATCGGCTATCCAAGGAGAATCGCCGCGATTTATGGTCAGCTCTGTTCAAGCTTTTCACTGTACGGCTTTTGAAATGTTTTATTAATTGGGAGCCAAGCTATTTAAATGTTTAGAAAGATTTCTTAATTGTGTACCTACTTATGGGTTATACGAATAGAGCTTTGATTAGACGACGGTATCAGTTAATGAAGGCTTAATTCTTACAAATAAATAAAATTGCTGGGGAGTTTGTTCCGCCACTTCTTCTTCTCAGCTAAAACACTAGGAAGTGGCGAAGGGCGGGCGTTTTAGGGACTGTCTCTTATAACAGTAATTTTGACGTTCCATAAGTGCTGATTGATTATCAGCCTAATTTGACTGACTTTTGATTTTGATTCTTTTTTTTATTTTTTGATTAAAGTGTCTGTTTGTAATTTCAAGGTTTTTACAGAATGCATATGAAAGTAAATAGCGTAGGTATTTACTTACAACATTTATTTTATTTTTTTGTCTGGCTGTCTGTATGTCTGTCTGTTTGTTCCGGTTAATATTAGGAGTACCTAACCCTAGGCTGACATTATTTTAGAGAAAATAAGTTGGGTGCCGTGCAAAAAAATTCAAACCCATGAAAAAGTTATAAAAATTTCTCTCTCTTTTTTATAATAAAAGAATAGTCATATTTTTATAATAAAATTAATTCACGCGGGCCGAGGTTTTATTTTAGAAAATGGGGTTCCTTGCAAAAAAAGTATACATCCGATTCTAATGGCGGAGTAATATTTTATAATCCCCGCCTGCGTTGCAATGTCTATTCTAACATATTGTATAATATCCTGGGGGGAGCGCGGGAATTTCAATTCTTCTCCCTCTAGAACGTGCTCAAAGAGCAATTCTAAAGGTTGCGACCTTCCGTCCTTTTAGATTCCCTACACACCTGCTCTACAAAGCAAGTAATGTACTTACAGTACGGCAATTATTTATTCTGCACATAATACTACACCAGCACTCTACACTTCCCTAGGACCCAGTTCCCTCTGATAGGAGAAGGAAGGACCTGGTTTGCACAAAACCTCTAACTAGACATGCTTTTGCGAATCGATTTTATGTGGTTCTAGGACCTTTTCTTTATAATAGACTTAACAAGATACTAAACATCTACAGTTTAAGTTATAAAAAATGTAGTTATGTAATGTCGGATTATTTAGCGATACTTAATTACATAGACACAGAAAAACTTCTAGAAGTTGTAGTATAAGTATGTTATCCTTTTGTATCTATTTGTACATATGTATTTAGTTAATTAGCTAGTTTTTGTGTTTTTCTTTTGTACCAATTTGATTATACTTATAGTTATTAATAGATTAATTTTATTTTATAATTTTAATGTCCTAATTACATTGTGCTATGTAAAGTGATGGCCTGAAACACAGGTTTAAATAAACCTAGTTCGGGCAGGTCGCTATCAAACATCTGAATTGAACTACATATTATTACTTGCAACTTTTGAATATGTTTTAGTTATAGTTTACTTATATGTACTAATTATACCCTTGTAAGAGAAATAATACTACTCTGCCTAAATGTACACACTTTTGTTATACTTTTTAAATAAAAAATATTATTATTATTCCCTTTATTTATTTTATAAACATTCATTTTACATTTTTAAATATTTTTACAAAATTAAATACAAAAACATTTAAAAATATAAAAATAGTAGCCCACCGGTATCGGGAACAGGGTCCAAGCTACCGGCGGTCAGGGCTCCAGAGAGAGGAACCTCCTAACAATACGAGCCGTGTCCAGGAGTACCGCTTTCTGAATCAAGCCCTTGATCCAGCTGCCTAACGAGAGCCTCATCAGATATTGGTCGAGGCTCTTGGCAATTAGGCCATTGGCTGATACGACTATCGGCACAATGATCGCTGAGTCAACAGCCCACATGTCGACAACCTCGCGAGCCAAGTCAACATACTTGATTTGATAGATTAATTAAAATTTTATTCAACTATTCATTTCGGACACCAACTACTAAGATATACGAGGAAACAAAAATAATGAATATAAAACAAACCTACATATACTACACATGTATTCTAATACTTAAAATATTAAATAAGAAAATCCATTCCAATATAAGATTTGTAACAAAACAACAAACACGAAAAATTAACTTAAGGCGTGCTAGTTACTTAGTGACCCGCCCTCCTAGAACTAACTATGGAAGAAGAAATTTGGAGTTTGAGGGTGTTACAATTTATAATAAATTACCATCAGCAATAAAAGGAGAACAAAGTTATGCCCGGTTCAAAAAGTTACTAAAAGCCCACACAATTAATACATACAAACAAGTTTAAAAAAAATAGAAAAAAAAACAATACTTACTCAAAATATATTATTATTCATGTATGTACCAAAAAAATATATATAAGACAATAAACTGAAAACAAAATGGTAACAAACCTGCTCATTACAGATTATGCCCTCAATGCCACATCTAGTAAAAATCAACCTACATCCATGTTGTGTTTTGTTAAATATGTATAAGATCGAGTTAAGTTATTTTTTATCTGTGTACCCACATAATCTGTGCGCTCGAATTATAAATCTTAATTTTAGTATGTTTCTCAGTAAGTGAATTAGCTATGTAATTCTTATGAGAAATAAAGTTGTTCTTAAACCAAAAATTTGTTTATCTTTCTCGGCCTTCACGAGGTTCTCGTCATGTGAAACCGTTATGTCAACAATCATTGCGCGCCGCTCTGATCGATCCATCACCACTATATCAGGCTTATTGGCAACAATAGTCCTGTCAGTGACGATAGGTCGATCCCAATACAGTGTGATATTGCCATTTTCGAGAACTGGGTCGGGCACATACCTATAGTACGTCACTTCCGATTCCACAAGGCTGTATTTCAGAGCAAGTTGCTGATGGATAATCCTGGCTACAAGGTTGTGTCTATGCAAGTATTCTCCGTTAGCTAGACGAGAACACCCGGAGATAATGTGACGGATCGGTTCGCCCGGACGGTGGCATGCCCGACATATGTCAACCGTGCCATCCTTCACAATAAATTTCCGGTAGTTATTCGTCATCATAACTTCATCCATAATTGCACAAACAAAACCTTCGGTTTCTCCAAAGAGTTCCCCGGAACGTAGCCAGGCTACGGACGCTGCATGGTCTACATCAGGCCCATGCAGGGCACTGAAGTAGCGTCCGTGAAGCTCCTTACTCTGCCATACTTCCCTGCGGTCATTAGTGTCAAGCACTGCAGGTTTGCGCCAGTTCTCTTTAGCCAAGGAGAGCGGGGTGAGGGCCTTGTCCATCGCGACCATATCTCGATGGGGATGCACGTCGGTTTCTAGGAAATATTCCCTGAGACTGCATATCTCGCGATTGTGGAGAGTCTTGGCGTTTAAAAAGCCTCGACCTCCACAACTCCGCGGGATATACAGTCTCATAACCGAAGAACGTGGGTGATGCATTCGATATGCCGTCAACAATGTACGGACCTTCCTATCCAGGGCGTCTAGTTCTGTTTGAGTCCATTTTAGTACGCCGAAAGAGTACATCAAAACCGGCATGACCCAACCATTGAAGGCACGCACCTTATTTCCGCCTGATAAAAGACTATTAAATACTTTTCTCAGGCGGCCAAAGAAGCGCTCCTTCAACGATTGCTTCACGTCAACAGCATTGATGCCCAGCGCTTCCGACATACCCAAATACTTATAGGTTTCGGTTGCTAAAAGGGATCTAAGATTTATGGAATCTGAGAGCTGGATTCCCGCAGATTCCACAATCCTCCCTCGCTTTACATGCATGACCGCACATTTGTCCACACCAAATTCCATCCTGATGGCGCTACTGTAAGTTTCTGTTACCTTCAGTAGCTCCATCAGTTGCAAATTGTTGGGGGCAAAGAGTTTCAGGTCATCCATGTAAAGAAGGTGAGATATAACCTGACCACCTCTCCTCAACCGAAAGCCCAGACCTGAATCCTCCAGCAGCGTGCTTAGAGGATTCAAGGCTAAGCAGAACCAAAGCGGACTCAAACTATCGCCCTGAAAAATACCTCGCTTTATCCTTATCGGTTCGCTGTTCCCTTGGATATGCCGACATCCTGGATAGCGAAGGACTGTCCTCCATTGCCCCAGTCACGACATCAGGATTATTAATGCACTTGTTCTTTTCTACCTACCTACCTACTACCTACCTACCTACTACCTACCTACCTACTACCTACCTACCAACTTACTACCAACATAATTCCTAGCTGCCTACCCAGCTACCTAGGTCTATCTACTTAAAAACTTTCTACAAAATATTAGAAAACATTTAAAATAAAGGAATCGGTTAAGTAGTTCTCAAGTTATGGCGTGATCAAGGGAAATAGGGATTTATTTTTATATACAAGATGTTGTTTTGCATCCTCGTCAAATTCAAGGAGGTAATATGCTAATGCTTCTCGTTCCGAATCAATAATAAAATGTTTCATCATCATCATCATCATTTCAGCCGAAAGACGTCCACTGCTGGACGTAGGCCTCCCCCAAGTGTCGCCACATTGACATAACATGCGGGGTTTTTCCATAATCGCCACGGTTGGCAGGCGGGTTGGGGATCGCAGTACCGTTGTCACAAAAGCACAGAGAACGCTGCTGCCCATTCTCTAGCAAGTCCCTTAGTCGCCTCTTACGACACCCACGGGAAGATATGGGATGGTGCTATTCTTTACATCCGACACCATACAGAGCATAAAATGTTTAGGTATTTTATTTTTCTACGGAAATCGGTAAGTGTGAACCACCCGTGTTTTAATCACGGGCCGTCTGATTCTCACCTTATAACCGCGCTTCCACAAATACAAACAATCTCAAACGTTTACTCGATAATTTCTTATTTCCTAAACCATGTTATGGGGGTTATTCTGAAATACTGACAAACATGAACAACCAAAAATGTCAGGTTTTATTAATAGTTAACTAGGTACCGTAATTTTAGTTGATTATTTATGTCTTGTGTGACAACCTCCTGAATTTTAACGAAGATGGAAAACAACACCTTGTATAAAAGATATATATACATAGATATAGATAATTTCACGCGGACGAAGGTCGCGGATTGCAGCTATAAAATAAAATGCCGTGCCAACAACGACACGAAGAAGGAGAAGGAGACCACCGTTGGGCCAATAGCTTCCCTACACCAGGATATTGGGTAGTAGTTTAAAATTGGGTTTCATTGGGAAACCATGTTTTGATTTCAGCATGCAGAAATAGCATGAAAATCAATACGTTATTTCATGAAAATATGATAACGTACATAAAAACCAAAAGTACGGTATCAGAAACTCAAGCAAAGCCCCAGAGAGAAATCATTAAAATATAATCCAGTAATACTTTAAATCAAATGCATCAACCAAGTACATACTTCTTACGGGAAAACCGTTCTTTTAGCTTTTAAATATTGGTGAACCATTCGCAATTGCTTTTGGGAAAATAAAATAAAACAACGGTAGAATATTAAAGCTTTGGCAGCCATTTTAATATTCCCTTTGACGCAAAACTCAGTGTCCCGTAAAGGGTTATAACATATTGTTTTAATTTCATGCGTCTTGCTTGTGAGGCATTATTTGTAAATAAGATCCAGCACACTTTTCTAATTTAAAAATCATACGAGTGTTATTTAATTATACTTAACGTGCCATGTTGCTAGCCTTCTGGACACTTTCCCCGAGTTTTTGACGCCCTTTAATTCTTTTCTGCTTTTGATACACCATCATCATCTGCCTAGTCTTTTGCCCAAGGGTATTGGGGTCGACTTCCAGTCTAACCGGATGCTACTGAGGAGTTCAGAATAATTATTTGCCCAGCCTTTTCCCAAATTTTGAAGGGGTCAGCTTCCAGTCTAACCGGATGCAGCTGAATACTAGTATTTTACATGAAGCGACTGCATATCTGACCTCCATAATCCATTAACTGGGTAATATGATACCCTTTGGTAAGACTGGATGTCAGACTTTCGGCTTCAGACTACTCGTAACGTTTGTCAAAGATCTACAAATGACAGTCGGGACCAACGACTTAATATGCTTTCCAAAGCACGGAGAAAATTCGGTATGTAAAGATGGTCACCCATCCACGGAACAACCTCGGCAAGCACGGCTTAACCTTGAAGATCGACCTGTGCGGCTGTTATTATTTAGCCACGAGCTCCTCAGAATGATGTACTGAATACATGGTAACAGTTTTAGCGTCGGTGTCCCTTCCACCTTGTAAATTTCATTGCTCATGATTGTACACACCCACTAGTACGTTAAACCCTATCATAGTACCTAAGTGATTGTTGTAACATGATCGCCGGCGCCTCTTGACGGCTGGGTGTGATGTATCGCACTTCTATCGTCACGTGGCAGTCCGTCGCTTAACATTGTTTTTTATACACTGTCAAAAACGTTGCAGCTAAAATTAGATATCACCATCAGCTGCCTAGCCTTTCCCCAACTATGTTATTTATTTATGTACACACAAAACACTTAAAAGAACAATACGTGGGACACTCAGAAAGTTTTGCGAAACTAAAAAAAATTGTTCTATACGTACATATATTTTTATTAAATCTTTTCAAAGTACTTTCCACCAGCCTCTATACAAAGATTCATGCGCCTAAACCAGTTTTCAAAACACTTTTTCCAGTCCGCCGCAGACACCTCGTTTACAGCCTGCTCGAACCCAGCCAGCGCATCTTCCGGCGACGAAAATTGTATCCCTTTGAGCTGATTTTTTATTTTTGGGAATAAAAAGAAGTCACACGGTGCTAGATCAGGGCTGTAAGGAGGGTGACCCAGGAGTTTGACTGGCGTGCTGTCCAGGAAGTCCCTCGTTTTGAGTGCGGTGTGCGCAGGTGCATTGTCGTGGTGGAGCAGTAGCCCGCGGAGCCCTGTGTTTGGTCGCTTGTTGCTTATAACAGAGAAAACTTCTGGCAAACATTTGGAAGTATACCATTCGGCATTAATGCTTCTTTGATCCCGTAAGGGAATTGATACCAAGTGGCCAGTCAAATTAAAAAAGCTAGTGATCAAAATCTTACCCCCGCTTCTAGATCGCTTCACTTTGGTAGGCGTTGGCTCATTTTGAAACACCCAAACAGTCGACTGGCGCTTGGTTTCTGGGTCGTATTGATAAATCCAGGACTCATCACCTGTAACGATGTCGTAAACACGCCGAGACGAGCCTGCTTCAAATTTGTTAAGCATATCACGGCACCATTCCACCCGGGCCTGCTTCTGAGCATCGGTGAGGTTGTGCGGCACCCAGCGTGATACTATCCTCCTCACGCGAAGATGGCTGTGTAGAATCTCGTGAACGCTTCCCGATCCAATCTTCAATATGTGTTGAATCTCCTGATATGTAATTCGCCTATTGTCTTGGATTAAATTTTTCACTGCTAGCACGTTTTCTTCGGTAACAGCCGTCAAAGGGCGACCGCTTCTTTCGTCATCCCCCAAAGTTGGTCGACCGCGCTTGAATTCGTTATACCAACGATACACGGTTGCCTTGGAAGGGCCTTCATCCATGAATGCCATTTGAAGTCTATCGTACGATTCATCCGGTTTCAGGCGACACTTGAAATCGTATAAAATCATAGCTCTAAAATGTTCCCGGCGCAGATCCATATTTCAGTGAGACACAATACTTTGAATTAACTCGCAAAAAATGTGGAGGGAAATTTTGAAATTGGAACTTACTTATTTTTACTTATAAATAATCATATTTTCGAAAAACATAATAACTGGCCAGTCTCCCATATATAAAAACTTTTTTTCGCAATACTTTCTGAGGGGCCTGGTACATTAAGATACAAGAGCACAAAGGTACTGCTTATTTCAAAAGAAATTTCTTCCAGCAGACCTGCGAATGGAAAGTTGGATTAGAAATGTATGTGTTTTTATGTATATTAGTGTCGCCTTCAAGTCTAACCACTTCGTAGTTTGGTTAGTGTTTTTAGTGTTCTAGCTGTCCCGCGCAACTTCGTCTGCGTCACATTTTCCCCGTTTTCGCAATATTTTTCATTGCTGCTCCACTCCTATACAGCGCCGTCTTTTGGATACTTACTCAATCCAGTCAACAGATACCGCCATCTGTTAGAATCGTTTGGACCTAACAGATAATTGTGTCTTAATTTAAAATTAAATAATATTGCGACTATAAATTGAGATGTAAGCTATCCTATCTTTCAATTTGGATCAAACTGCACACGGTGTGCAACTTTGATTAAAATCGGTTAAGTAGTTTAGGAGTCCATCCCGGAGAAACAACGTGATATATATACATATAATAAGACTCATCTTTTCTGAAGAGCTTAAGAACTTGGATCTATGAATCTTAGAGGCCTGATTTCCATGATAGACAAACCATGAATGTACACGCGAGTCAGACTCACACTTGGCCAGTTTTGTCAGTTTAAGGCTAGTCTGGACCATATCTACCAGTTTGCAAGGCTTTATGCATCCATAATCATATATTATTTATAAGCAAAAGCTTATTTTCCCAGTCTGAATACCCACGATAATATTATCTACGAAAGCTGTTCGAGTCGTTGGTCTTTATAATTTCTAATTAGCCGTCCAAACCGTAGGAATTGCGCGCAGATGGTGCATCCGTAACTTGAACTTTGACATAAGAACTATTGAGGCGCCAAAACCATACACTATAGTCAACTAATTGAGCCAACTAGTTCGATTAAGTGCCTCCGACTGGCTGCCACAGAGTGGATTTTCACAGTAGTACAAAGGAATGAAACAACGGAGTCGATCAAGGCTTATTATTATTGTAAGTTAATAATTGACGGTGACGATTCGTCTTTCCCACCCTACATAAAATAACGTCAGCTCGATGACGTCAGCAATCTAGAATAACCGTGTGCCGTCGGAAGTTGAAAAAGTGCACATCCTACAACTTTTACTGCTGGCTGATTTTCCTATAATATTACGGGAAATCTATCTTTTCTATCTCATCTTAAGTTTTTCGAAATGATTTCCCCTAAAGTAAAAGACAGAGGTATATGCAGGGTGTAAACGAACCCTTCACAAAGCCGTCAGCCAAGCATTCTGTACATCAAAATAACTAACACTGCGCAAAAATTATGGTTGAGAAATATTTCTCGTTTTATTTTATTATTTCAATATACGAGTACGATACTTATGCGAACATAAACATTAAATTAAGTTTACGTAAATACTGTATAGAGTATGTTATTGTAAGTTCAATACAATCATGTCATTTTAAGTTTAATAGACTCAACAAAAAAACAAAATGTTGGTATCAAACACGAAAAACAGATTGTTAATTTAAAAAGTATTTTTAAAATACACAAACACAACATTATAATATAATGTAGTATTACAATGCATACAGATTCAGATGAAGATAGGATCGACACTAGATAAGCATACTTTCTGCAAAACTTTGACTTCATCATATTTACCAGTTGGGCTACTGCATTGGCGTTGACTACGTCACAGCATTGACGGACTAGAAGTAAATTAATTGAACACTTAGGTTTCCTCCTTCCTTAAACAATGAAAAACCTTGGTTTCTAATCGAAAATCCGTTTCTTCATCTGATTAGACAACGGTAAATAAGAAAAAAAAATATGGCGGTGACGCAATATTATATGGCTGACTGGTAATTCGTTACCGATACTTAAACATGTGGATGTACTCATGATAACAAACAACTTTCCCAAAGAATTTTTTGATCACAATAACCCATATGAAATTCGTGGTTGCGAGACATGCGGGTGCTGTGCCTACCCACTGTGGCACGGAACGATAGTAATGAGACAACAGCGTAACGCGGCTAACAGCTGATAGGCCATAGGCGCATGCGCGCGCGAATTTCAACGGCTAGCGGCTGTTGTGTTATTGTGGTAAAACTAAATGAGAGAAAAAAAATCTTTTGGAAAATTGTTTGCTATCATGAGTACAATCACGTGTTTAAGTATCGTTCACTAATTACCAGTCACCCTATATAGGCCCATAGTGTTGTCCGTGAATAGGCAAATATATTATAATGGTAGGACACCCTCAACTGCTTCGTTGGTCTAGTGGTCGCGTGAGCATGAGGTCCTGGGTTCGAATCCCAGATTGGGCAAAGAGTCATCTAAACTAATATTAAAAAGAGGAAAGATTTGATTGTTTGTTTGCATTGAATAGGCTCCGAAACTACTGGTCAAATTTGAAAAATTAAATTTTCTGTGTTAGATAGCCCATTTATCGAGGAAGGATATAGGCTATATATCATCACACTACGACCAATAGGAGTGGAGCAGCAATGAAAAATATTGCGAAAACGGGGAAAATGTAACGCAAACGAAGTTGCGCGGGACAGCTAGTTACTATATACAAGGTGTTGTTTTGCAACCTCGTCAAATTCTAGGAGGTAACTAAGCTAATGATTCTCGACCTGAATCAATAATAAAATGAGTAGGTAATTTTCTTTTTTTTATTTATTTACTGAAATCGGTAACTGTGAACCACCCGTGTTTTAAACACGGGCCGTCTGATCCCCGCTTTATAACGTCGCTTACACACAAACAAAAAACCTCAAACGTTTTTTCGATAATTTTATAATCGCTAAACCACGTTAACGGGGTTATTCTGAAATATTGACAAATTTAGAAAACAAAAAAACGCAGTGTTTTTTAATAATTTACTAGGTACCGTAATTTATATTGATTATTTATGTCTTTTGTGACAACATCCTGAATTTTGACGAGGATGCAAAACAACACCTTGTATACTTGTCTAGCCCTTCCGGCTTCTTCATGTTTTACTTCACCGTATGTAAGTGAGGTAGTTACCTCCGTTCCTCGGAAAGAACGAACAGCCGTTGGTCCCGGCTGTCATTTGTAATCTTTGGCAGTCGTTAAGTAGTCAGTGGCAAGTCTGTCAACCAGTCTTACCAAGAGGTATCGTATTTCCTAGAACTAACTGGGTTGTGGAGGTCAGATAGGCACTCGCTCTATGTGAAATACTGGTATTCAGCCGCATCCGGTTAGACTGGAAGCCGACTCATTGTTCAGAAAAGGCTGAACAGATAATGATTTAAGTGGGGTATGTCATTTTTATATAAGTTTTTAAATTAACATGGTTAACACTATTAATTCGTCATATCAAAATAAATTGTAAACGTGGTTAATACCCCATTTGCTGTGTTAATGACAGTGAAAATCTATATTTCTGTTATTTCTGTTCACCACAAAAACTCTACCCCCCTGGCGTATTCGGCTGGACTGTAGAGGGGTTAACACATACTGACGCTGTCTGGACCTAAGTTAAACAATTCAACCATAACACCACTCGCAAAGCGTTTCTACCATAAACAGCAACGTTGAACAAATTCTTACTGTACCGTGTTAAAAATAGAGTTGTAATTTAGGTGTCGCTAACTTTATTAAATGGTTATTTCTCAATGAAACGTAAGCCGACTAACGAGAAATCAATAAGAATGAGAAAATATTAAGAGCACTTTTAATTGTTTACTTAGGAGACCTGAAAATCAACTGATATTGAGGGCCGGGAAGGGATCCGATTGTAAGAAAAAAAAAACTCTAAAAGTATCAACTGACTACGAACAATTCAATATAAATAACTTGTTCCTGTTGTTTTTCTAATGCTTGACAAAAATCTCCACATACACAGGATTATTAATATTTATTATTAAAAAAAACAGCTGTTCTGTACTTTATGATTACATAATTCGTCAAAATGTAGGGTACATCTGAATTTTTTTTCACGATTTCGGGTTTGGTCTCATAGTGAAAGTTGTTCATAATGATGAGTAGAATGACCTCTTAAGAGGTTATTGGTGTTTTACCAATAACCCTGTATACTGAAATGATAGGACATAATTAACTTATAAAAGAATACAACAGTGCATGTACTAACTGGGTTGTGGAGGTCAAATAGGCAGTCGCTCCATGTAGAATACTGGTATTCAGGAGCATCCTTTTAGACTGGTAGCAGACCCCGACATAATTGGGAAAAGGCTAGGCAGGTGATGACTAAGAAATGTCTGATGGCAAAGCCCATGACGATTTTCCCTACCTGGGGATCCAACACTAGAACAAAAAACCGGCCAAGTGCGAGTCTTACTCGCACACAGGGTTCCATAGCCCCAAACAATATTTTGAACTGTCATTCATTAGTTAGTAGTATTAGTTAGTAAACTTCCACTCAACCGCAAAACTAAATTGGTTTTTCATAGTATGTTAATGAAAAATAAAGTTACTGCTGCAGTTTGATGAAAAAGTCCCATATCTCAAAAACTAAACATCATATCTTATTGAAACCAATTTTCGTTGATAGTTTTTTTTACGTTCTACAAACTTAAATATTTTCAGAATTTTCCTCCTCTTACTTTAGAAATTAGAGGGGGGGGGACACACATTTTACCACTTTGGAAGTGGCTCTAGCGCAAACTATTCAGTTTAGAAAAAAATGATATTAGAAACCTCAATATCATTTTTGAAGACCTATCCATAGATACCCCAAACGAATGGGTTAGATGAAAAAAAAAATTTTGTTTTTCAGTTCTATGTATGGGGAACCCCAAAATTAATAGTTTTTTTTCTATTTTTGTGTGAAAATCTTAATGCGGTTCACAGAATACATCTAATAACCAAGTTTCAAAAGTATAGCTCTTATAGTTTCGGAAAAAAGTGGCTGTGACATACAGACGGACGGACAGACAGACAGACAGACAGACAGACAGACAGACAGACATGACGAATCTATAAGGGTTCCGTTTTTTGCCATTCGGCTACGGAACCCTAAAAATCACTGGGTGCTTAGGAGTATAAGTATAAGAAGTTTTGTTTGCTCAAACATATGTATACATACTGATACTAATACTGTTAGCCTACGTCATCCCACTGCTGGGCAAAGGCCTCTCCCCACGATTTCCAATTATCTCGGTCCAGGGCCAATGTAGACCACCGGTCGCTGGTCTTATCTAGCTCGTCCCGTCATCTTCTACGAGGTCTACCACGACGTCTTCTGGCTGTGTCAGGGCTCCAGAAAGTGGTTATTTTGGCCCACAGATCATTGGGCATGCGGCAGACGTGGCCATTCCAGTCCCACTTCAGTTTAGCGGCTTTTTGAGCAACATCAGTAATTTGAGTTTTGGAGCGCAGTGTTTTGGTGTTGCGTACACGGTCGGTTAGTTTGACGCCTCGAATGCTGCGCTCCATTGCACACATACAGAATTAAAATAGTACATGCATGCAAGATCTTACATAAGAGTGGGTCAAGACATGTCTGCCATTTCTCATAGCGTGCAAATAACGTAGGTACATATTCAGAATCAATTATTTTTCAATTTTACACTATTACATTAAATATCAGTCACAGTGAAACCTCTTATATTCAATCATTTACATTATCAATTTATTTACTATTTATTTACGATTATCACAATGAAGTTTTTCATCACTTTAATGGGCGTAACGATGTGAAAAAAAAATTAAAAATGAAAAAGCGTTTATTCGTTGTTACATCCGTACTACAAAATATTTTACTTCTGCCAAACTGTAAAACAGGTTGTTGGCAGATGTAGCTCCCATATACAATTTAAATATTGATGTAACTATTTGTTAGTATTATATCAATAACAACTTTTACCTAAAACTAAACACACTTATTTTAAACAAAGGCTGACTATAAGCGTAAAGTTAAAACATTTTAAGTTGCGCAACAGAATTTCAATTCACAACGGTGAAGCCGCAAAAATCAGATAGTATGACATAAATATATAAACAACAACAAACAATCATAACTGGAATCTACACATCTCCAGTCATGAAGTTTTGACAAAAGGTGCTAAAAAGAAACTTCCCCATTTTGTTTTTAAAAGATACTTTCGTGGTACTATTTTCTAAATCGGAAGGTATGTCGTTAAAAATTGTTGGCACTAAGCATTTTCTACATCTTTGCCCATAATAATTAGTACAAGTGGGTACCACAAATCTTCTGATACATTTATTCCTTTTAGGTCTTATGCATACCGTCTCGATTTTAAACTCATCCTTGCAATAGTTCTCTATAGCCAATAACAATACCACCTTTCGATGAACTGGCAACATCTTACACTCTAAGAATAATTCTTCATAATCACTACTTTTACAACGTGTTTGTGTGTTTCTATCAACTAAAAGTTTCATAAATCTGATTTGTAATAATTTTATTTTATCTAAATATGTTTTGAATGTGTTACCATAACATGCCAGTCCATATGAAAGTAGCGAGTCCACCAGCGAATAGTAGACCGTGTACAAAGTAGCCCTATCCAGTACAAAACTAAGGTGGTGGAATTTTACAAGCACTAATCGGAGTTTGTCACAAAGGTGTGTTATGTGTGTTTTCCACGAGAAGCTGTTGTCTATAACTAAATCCAAGTACTTGTATTCCTCAACCACCTCAATATCTGCACACGCACAATACGTCGCGCCGTCATCGTGCAGGCACTCATAGCTATGCCCCACCACGTAGCGGAGTACCTAATACATAGAGCAGTGAGACCACAGAGTCAGCCTTAAAATTATTTTAAAATCTCTTCGAAATTCGTTCCAACTCTCGAACTCGATCGTAAGACACACCATTACCGTTTGTATGGTCACAAAACCCCTGATATTATGTTACAATACCTGTCTTTACAATGTACTAAACGATAATACCTAATAAAATGCGGCGCCTTTCACATAAAACATTATTATTATTCGTTTCGATACTGCGCTTAACTTTTACTACGACGTAGCCGTCGTAGCAGTTTCGTAGACGCCTTACTACGCCGTAGCAAGAGTGTTTGAATGGACGTTTTTTAGAGATTTTGTTGATCAATTGAGTGTTTCAGAAATATGTTAACACATAACATAACATCACGCCTGTAATCCCCGAATAATTAAGCAGAAGTATACCTACTAGTACACCCACAGTTCGCCAGTTATGTTTTAAGTTCCACGTTATACCATGGCCATCAACCGGGCACAAATCCAGACTCCATGACTGCTACTGAGAGATTCTTAATGGAAAAACCCAATAACACTTTGCCCGACCTGGTAATCGAACCCAGGACCTATGCTCAGCTGTCGCGCTTGCCCATTCGACCAACGGGCAAGTAATAAGCAGTATTTGCTAAAAAAAACTCAATATTTATAATCAGTCTGTAATAGACTTATTATGTGAAGAAACAAATCATTAAATGGATATCTCTTGTACTAGTTACTTAAAATTGAAACAAGTTCTTGTTGGATACAAAATTTAAAAAAAAACTCTACAGGGACACTGGTGTATCTTAATTAAAATCTACAAAGTATCCATGGAAATTAGGTAAAATTAAGTACCTATATCTAAAATCTTTAACGTATCATTAAACAAAACGTCACTTCAAATCAAACTTTCAGTAAAGACGCGAACGCAACACCACAATTTGAATATCCCAAAACCATAGAGTGCTTTATTTTTCAGTAATAAATGACATCGAAACACCTGTCCTTGCCAGCCAGTACACGGAGTATAGCAGCCAGGATCCAGTTGCGATCGGGCGGTCGAGTGCGACACACGTCTTGTGTCGGGCTCCGCAAAACTTCGACGTAAGTTGTTCGAGTGAATAAACACTTTTCATTGAGTGCCCTTTTACTTCTGAAACCAATAAATCGGAACTTATCAAAGATTTATGGCAGGTAAGACCTTTTTGAGTACTTTGGAATATTTTATTTCGGTTTTCCAGGAAGATTTGAACTTTCGTGATGTTTAATAGGATTGATTTTATTGGTGATATTTACGATTTACGATGATTTTAACGAATCAAAGACTGATATTTATTTAACTTTTTTTTTTCTTTTAGGGCTTGCTGAGAATTCATACTATTGAGTCAAATATTTAAATTGTAAACCCATAAAAACAATAATCTTTTAATTTTTGGGAATGCTTTATGCCGAATAGTTTAGCAGTACATATATGTAAGTGTTATAGCTGATTTATTTATTTACTTTCGCCCTGTATATATGTCCATACAGTTATTTTAACCACAGCATAAAATATAACGAAAATTACTTCATCCCTGCTATTTTCCGTACGCTATGTGCGTGGATCTCGAACGGGTGGCTGATTAAATGATTAATTTGGTGATGATCATCAACAGGTGTGGTTAGTTGTAGTGTTCGTAGGCCAGATGGTCATGTTAGGAATGGGTAAGTCGAGTGGGGTCGAATAAATAGGGGCACTTAGAAAAGCAAAAAAAATAATGAATTGTTTTTGGTGCACCCTACACGACCACTGTCCATAGCCATCCAAACAGGTTGTTATTGCCTTCTTGGCTAAGCTTCCAATAATATTTATCATCCATATCACACTGGAGAGGTAGATAAAGATCAAGGGTACGATCGGTGGATTGTGTGAGGAATGTTTTGGAAGAAAAAAAAATATGAAGACGAGAGAATGGAAAAAAAAATATGTTGAGCCGACCAAGGTCAAGGCCGAACGAGGGCAGTAAGATGATAATGAGGTTCACACTGGAAATGTACAGCTCCAGATATGGGAACTAGATCATCATCATCATCATTTCACCCGAAAGATGTCCACTGCTGGACATCGACGTTCACTCTGGCCAAACTGCTGTCACTAGATCATTCAATCATTAATAAAAGAACTTATTATTATTTTTATTTCATCTTTTGATCTTATTTAGTACATTTTTAAATATTTTTCTTACAAAACAAAGAAAAAAAAAACATTCAAAAAAAAAAAAAAAAACAGGTTTCCGCCGGTAACGAGAGCAGGGTCCAAGCTATCGGTTAGGGCTGCAGAGACAGGAACCTCCTCACAATGCGGGCCGTATCGAGGAGTACTGCCTTATTAATAATTTTTATTAATTGGTTTAAAAGCTATTTATTTGATTGATTCGAATCTTCAAGTTAAAAATGTAGTTTGTGCGCTATGTTACGACGAAACGCATACGAAATAGGTACGCAAGACGACCAACCAAGCCGTGCAATACCAAATTAAGATGTTCTGTCATTGCACAGAAAGTCTCATCTCTCTCGTTGTTGTCTCATCCAAAGCGAAGTCAGGTTATACGTAAATATTATTTATTTATTTATTAAAAACAAGGTAAATACAAATTTTCATTTAAGAACTATGCCCCAAAAAACCGTTTCCATGGTTTGTCCGTGGGAACGGAACAATAAGTTTAAAGAAAATGGTAATAGTGCGGACAATTAATTTATACAAATATTACTTGTAGCTAACAATTAATAAATCTTAGAAACTACTTATTTACCTAATAGTACGGATATGTAAAGTTTGATGCGTCCCCATGTTTACGATGGAAATGATTCAGAACAGGGAGTGTTTCATCATCTGCCTAGACTTCCGGGACTATTTTGGAGTCGTCTTCCATTCTAAGCGGATGCTGCTCAATTCCAGTATTTTATATGAAGCTGACAGACTGTGGCTGTGACAGATTTTAACACCAAGCTACAATAAACTAGACAATGACTCCGCCGCGCGCCGCTGTGAATTGAAATGCTGTTACGCAACTAAAATGTTATTAGCATTACGTTATAGTCGTCAACCTTTTTGTTAAATAAGTGTGTTTAGTTGTAGTTAAAAGTATCGTTGTTATTGATGGGAAAGTACCAACAAGTAGTTACATGACAATATAAATTTGTATAAGGGAGCTACATCTGCCAACAAATTGTTTTACAGTTTGTCAGAAGTAATATATTTTCATTACTCATACTCTGAAAGTAGGTCTGAAGTAGCCTGAGGAGCGGGATGAAAGTTATACTTTTCATCCCTAGGGAGAATCGCTTTCAACTGACAGATGTCAAATTATTAAAAAAAAAACTAGTTCTATTTACACATGTTTAGTGAACCATGTTCCAACTTTCTATGCAGCCACGATGTAAAATTGAAATAACTTAAAGTTAAGTATTGATTAAAGAATAAATATTTTTTAAATAACTTAATTATAATTTAGTTTCAACAATTTCTTTAAAATAACATAGTGTTGGGCAAAAAATTTACCATTTTTTCAATGACGAAAATGAAAAATAATGGCTGAATAGCTGGCAGGCGGGAAAGCGGCAATCCGAAATAAAATTTACTAATTTTTTCTTTAGCTAATTAATGGTTTTATTTTTACTTTCCTTCTATTCGTTAGTCTCGGGTCTAAATAAGTTACTTTAACCCCTGGGGTAACAATGTACTATCGTAACATGGATGTTACCACAAATAAACGAAATTTCATGTTCATTCATGAAAAAAAGCAGTGATAGCCTTAGTGTTACCGTTGGACTGCCAAGTTATAGGTCTCAAGTTCAAACCCAAGACACACAACTCTGATCTATCAGATTCATGTGCGTATTGTATAATTATCACTTGCTTCGGTGAAAGAAAACATCGTGAGGGAATCAACATGCCTGAGAGATATTTCTCGACGGCGTGTAAAGCAAAGTCAGAGGCCCATGGCGTCATAAAAACTCAGACACCATGTTAGGCACTGACCACACGATAAAGAAGAACGAACTTGTTCCTGTTAGTGACATCGCTTTTTAGGGTCAAACGGGACCATATTACTGAGACTTCGCTGTCCGTCCGTCCGTCTGTCACCAGGCTGTATCTCATGAACCGTGATAGTAAGCCTGTTGAAATTCCTACAGATTATGAGATTATGTATTTCAGTTGCTGCTATAACAACAAATACTAAAAACAAAATAAAATAAATATTTAATCTCGAAAAACGAGCAACTTTTTTGTATGGGAGCCCCCCCATACAAAAAAGTTGCTCGTTTTATAAATAATGGTACGGAACCCTTCGTGCACGAGTCCGACTCGCACTTGGCCGGTTTTTTATACTTCGCAACTAAAGAGTTTGTTTTGCTCATTAAAAATATTATGGATGTCATCATTTCAGCCATAGGTAAGAGCGTTTACGCCTTACGGCATTTCATACAAACCTTCAAGTCTTAATTTTCCGAAATGACTGAACCGATTTTAATTAAACTGAATACGCATAAGCAGGATACGTAGGTTTTGAAATTTCTGTTTCTATAGATAATTTATAATCGGTCTAATTTAGTCGTAAAACTATTTTCCGAAAATGTTTTTATTAACTATGTTTAAACCTATGTATCCGGCGCCTACGTTTCATTAAAACCGGTTTTGTCAAGTCGGAAAACAAGGAACTGAAAGTTTGTATGAAATGTCGTAAGGCGTAAACGCTCTTAAGATATGAGATATAACATGAGTGATAAGAGGATGCATCATGGTTGTCTTTGAAATATGATCTATTTTGATTATAATCCAAAAGGGTTTTTGAACTTAGGCAGCTATATTGAGATTCATCATCATCTGCCAAGCTTTTTCCCAAACTATTTTGGTGTCGCATTCCAGTCTAACCGCATGCAGCTGAGTACCAGTATTTTACACGAGGCGACTGACTATCTAACCTCCACAACCCAGTTACTGGGTAATACGATACCCCTTGGTAAGACCGGATGTCAGACTTTTTCCTTCTGACTACTCGTAACGACTGTCAAAGATCCACAAAATGACAGCCGGGAGCAACGGCTTAACGTGCTTTCCGAGTCACGGAGTAAACTCGGTATATAATTATTTACAAACCAACCTCGGTAAGCACGGCTTAACCTTAAAGATCGACCCCTGCGGCTGTTATTGTTTAGCCAAGAGCAGTTGTATTGAGATTTATGGGTGTAAAAAGACACCTCACGGAAGGAATTGAGCAGGCCTTTGCTCAGCAGTGGGACAGTACAGGCTAAAGAAAAAGTAAAATTAAGCTGAAGGGTTCATTTTCTCGTTTATTTTCTAGCCGGTAAAATCTCAGCCGTACAAAATTAAATGTCAAAAAAGTTTTAAACGTCAGGTGTCAAATTTCACCGTATTGAGTTGTTGTGATATTATTTCCCTGGTTTTAAAACGTGAGTATTATTTTATTTTAACCCAATATATATAGTGTTATATATCAAAATAAACCTCGTTAATCAAGCTTTACGAATATCTAAAAACATCGTAGGTTAAAAGTCTGTTGAAACGACAATATCGAAATGTAAAAGTGGCGTCATGTCGAGCGTGGTATTTTGTTAATGTTTTTTAGAAATTATTGAAAAAATAGTTAATAAAGTGCTGGTGTTATGAAAATTGGTTCAATTAAGTAATTATTAGTGTCTCCGCAATATAAAACCGTGAAAAAAAACGAAATCTTAGTGATTTTTTTACGAAAACACGACAAAATCAATAGGTATAGAATTTATCAGAGCAGGAGTTGTTTGGTTTGGTTAATTTGGCTACTAATAAAGTGCTAAAGTAAGTACAAATGGGTATTAAAACAAAGCTTATATAGTCTAGTTTAATTATACATAGGTTTTATTCATACTAATTACAATTATAATTGGAAAAACTTTAATTCTTGTTGGAGAAACTGAAATTCAACGCAGTCTCAAGTTTTAATTTTTTTTTAAATACTTATATCTAGTTGTCGTAATTAGTTTTAACGTAATTAGATTCTGTATATTTTCACACGTATTTTTTGTTTTCGTGTAGCTGCAGTAGTTTACGAGAAAATAAGCTTTAAATGGGAAGTGGCGCGGGGGTCTTGCGCGGCAAAAACTTCCGAGTGCGCGCGGGCATGTTTGCGGGGTAGCATGTTGACCTTGAACATTTGGTTTAGATCTGATCTAATTTTATGAACAGCAAGCGGCTAGCTTCTTCATTGTTTTATTCTGGACCATACCTGGCTCAGGAGTAGTCAGAAGCCAAAAGTCTGACATCCAGTCTTACTGAGGAGTATCGTATTACCCAGTTACTGGGTTGTGGAGGTCAGATAGGCAGTCGCTTCATGTAAAATACTGGTACTCAGCTGCATCCGGTTAGACTGGAAGCCGACCCCAACATAGTTTGGGAAAAGGTTAGGCAGATGAAGACCTGGAAACCTTTTAGTTACAGTTTTAGTTATATTGGAGGTCAAAGTTTCCACTTTTACATATTAAGCTTTTTGCAATGCATCCATCAGGACAATGTTTTGAGTGCGTTACATTGAGTGCAACCGTAAACTGTGATTTTTCTTTTTTTGAAGTAGAGTAGAATTCTTGGTTGATTGATTTCGTCAAGGGTCCATTTAAAACTAGTATAAAAGCTGTAGGGACACCGACGCGAAAACTCTTACCATACACTACGAAATTATTCGTCGGTAATTAAAAAAAAAACTGCTAAAAAAACTACATTTTGAGCGTGTAAGTACTTTTGTAGGAAAAGCAGTTTTTTTTAAAATTACCGATCAAAGAATTCTATGAGAGGGGGGGGGTTCTGAATGATGTACTGAGTATGTGATAAGCGTTTTCGCATCGGTGTCCCTTACAACTTGTATGTTGTGGTAGTAACATACAATGTCATGGAGGCCTAGAAAACGCTGGCGTGACGATATAGAGGCATTCGTGAGAGATTGGCCGGAGGAAACCGCACGGAGTGAAGAGTGGAAGGCTACGGGGGAGGCCTTTGCCCAACAGTGGGACAATAGAGGCTAAGGAAAAAAAAACATACTGACCTGGGAAAAATAAAAAAATATTTCTTTATCGGCTTATCCTGGCGCTTTTGTATAAAGCATAAGTTAAGCCTCCCCGACAGAACACATTTATTATTATTAATTCATTTATTTCAGACATAGTCCTTACACGACGACTTGGGTAGACTATTGAAACCAAAAAAATGTTATGTTTATTGATAAGAACTTAATAAACACAGTTATGCAATAAATATATCTCTAACTTTATCTTTTATCTTTACATACGACATACAAAAATGAAATCCAATAAAGCACATTCAATTACAATAATCATCAAATAAAATTAAAAAGGGCAAAAGAACCTGAAAGTTTTATCATTACTGACATCACTCCTTAGTAAACATAATCAACAAACAGCCAATTCGCACATAATTATTTTAAAATGTCACTCAACTTGCCAACTAGGAGTGGAGGATTAGCCATTAACACTTCGTACTTATAATTCATCGTCAAGGGACTCCTAATCCGCCCCTAAACTGTTGTGTTAGCGTATTACTTTAATATCTATCGCTATATCATTAAACATCTATATACAATGTGCTGTTTTGCATCCTCGTCAAAATTCAGGAGGTTGTCACAAAAGACTTAAATAATGAATTTATATTACGGTACCTAGTTAATTACATATTAATAAGCGCAGATTTTTTTAGTTGTTTAAGTTTGGCAGTATATCAGAATAACCACCTAAACGTGGTTTAGGGAATAAGAAATTATCGAATAAACGTTGGAAATTGTATATATGAAAGCTCGGTTATAGGGTGAGGATCAGACGGGCCGTGTTTTAAACACGGGTGGTTACACTTACCGATTTTGGTCAACACTTACCGATTTTGGTCAATAAGAAAAAAAAAAGCTACCCATTTTATTATTGGTTAGGAACGAGAAGCATTAGCATAGACTCGATTACCGACTCGTAGTCACACCAGGTTATCACACCAGTATGACAAACAGGAATTTTTTTCTCGTTATTTGACGAGGATGCAAAACAACGCCTTGTATATTAGAAATTAAACACGTTTTCGTGTCTGTTTGTGTGAATAAATAAATAAAGTACGAGGTCAAAGTTTTTAAGTACAAGGTCAAAGTTTTTAAGTACACGGTCAAAGTTTTTAAGTACAAGTTTTTAATGTTTTAACTTCCATGACCCCTGTACTGTCCAGTGTTACAGTTCTAACGTAAAACGTGATTTTTCATCCCAAAAATGAAAGTCGTGTACCACAGTACCAGCAATAATTTTAGCGTAGAGTTACTTAGGTTCATGTACAGAATGCTTGGTTAATGGCTTCGTGAAGGGTCCGTATACATCTTGTATAGTAGAATCGTTTTACTGGCAATTCTTTTAATTTTATTAAACTTTGCCCCACACTAGTAATTTCTCCTGTATCGTGGGTGCGTTTACAAACATTTAAACTCACATTCAACAGCCAGAACCGGAACAACTATCTGTAGGTCATATTAATATTTGTTCCGTGCATCGAACCCGCGACACGCAGCGCACCAGTCGATCACTCAACCACTGCGCCAACTGTGCCGTCAATTGAATATGAACTCCTACTATAATACTCGCAATTGTAAATGATATTTATCGCTACCCGTACTCATCATCATCTGCCTAGCGTTTTCCCAAGATTGTTGGGATCGGTTTCCAACCTTACTAGATACAGCTGAATACCAGTATTTTACGTGGAGCGATTGCCTATTTGACCTCCATAACTCAGTTAGTACTGGGTAATACGATACCCCTTGGTAGGACTGGTTGTTAGGCTATCGAGCCACTGACTACTGTAACGACTGTCAAAGATCGACAACCTGGACCAACGTGGGCTTAACGTGATTTCCGAGGCATGGAAGACACTCGGTATGTGGGTGGTCACCCATCGACGGCCCAACATAGGCAACCGCGGTCTAACCTGAAGATCGACCGAAACGGCTGTTATTATTTAGCCACTAGCTATTTAATCTCACGAGACCTGTGTATGCGTAAGATATAATATTTAGCGAAAATTAATATGGATAGCTATTGTTTTAATAGCGAATTTTTCAAGCTCACATTCAATGGTTTTGCCTAGTTAAAGCTTTACGACAATAGCATTATCAGCCCACTGCTGGGCCCTTCTCTGTGAGAGGAAGGTGGCCGTAAACCACCACATGAGCGGCACATGTGCGCGTTGGTAGATGTCAGATGTCTTCAAATTATTGTTACGACCTCTAAGTACTTCGTTATTGCGCTAAGGATTTTAATACAGTTCTTATTTTACTATAATATTATTGAATGTATTCTGGAAGATGTATGCGTCAATTACATTACTTTAATTACATACCGAGTTTCCTCCGTGCCTCGGAAAGCACGTTAAACCGTTGGTCCCGGCTGTCATTTGTAGATCTTTGACAGTCGTTACGAGTAGTCAGAAGCTAAAAGTCTGACATCTAGTCTTACCAAGGGGTATCGTATTACCCAGTTACTGGGTTGTGGAGGTCAGATAGGCAGTCGCTTCATGTAAAAGACAGGTACTCAGCTGCATCCGGTTAGACTGGAAACCGACCCAAGATAGTTTGTGAAAAGGCTAGACAGATGATGATGACATTACTTTATTAACTTACAGCATAAAAATCTCTATGTCCGTCGATTGACCAGTCGCCTCAATCTACCCGCGTGAAGCAGGGGCGGGTTGCTTGTTAATTATATTTTGCGCGTCAGGCTACAGTATGATCACTAAGTAAGAAACAAAGTTTTCATGTACGCGTGTGTGTGCGGCATACTTGTAACTACAACAAGTATGCCACTTGTAACTATATACAAATAAATCATCTTAGTCTATATTGTCCTTCAGCACGTGTCTCTGCTCATACGGGCAGGCAAAAGGAATTGGAATATTTTGTAGTGAAAACTTCGTTAGCGGCGTTGTGCATTTTGGTGATGTGTAAAAATGTTAAACGCGCGTCAGGTCTAGTGTCCTAATCGAAAATTTGTAAGACGGATTGACATTAGGTTACGAAGGAACTTGAATTCTATGACTTCGGTCATTGAGTTTGGGTTTCCAAAACTGGAGAATTCGTAAGACGGATTGACATTAGGTTACGAAGGAATTTGAACTTTATGACATATTATGTCATTGAGTTTGGGTTTCTAAAACTGGATAATTATATTATGCACAAACAAAACCTTCGGTTTCTCCAAAGAGGTAAAATTTGTAAGACGGATTGTAGCTAGTGGTACTGAAGTGTTAAATTTTTACTGTAATATAAATTGTCATGTTTGTGTACGATAGCGTAATAAATGAATATTGTATTTTACCACATTTATGATAGGACATTTATACTGATAATTAGAGCAATTCGTGCAAAATTAGTCCCTAACCATTTCAAAATATCAAAAATGCACAACGTTTTTATTCAAGTTTTCACTTCTGCGGCACTCCCGGAGTGCACCCGTTTTTTTTTTTGTATAAAGCCTTACCTGTCTTACTACATCCACTATTTTATTTCATTGTTATGCATTTAACTTGTGCCATTCAATAGCTGCTATCAATACAAACGAGTTTTGAATTAAACAAAATCTTATAAACCTTCACGTTTCCGGGATTATAAGCTATTAAAGTTATAATCTTCGCCATCAGTACAATTTTACCTTTGTGTCACTGCAGCCTAGTAAAATGGGGTGAATCGGGACAAAACTTTGAAAGGCATTTTCACGTCATTTAAGTATTACAGGTAGCCTAAAAATACTCTATTGTTTATTAAATTAAAATAGAAATGATCCCAATAGCTTTATTTTTACGAATTATTTGCATTCAACGATGAAATCCCATACAAAGTTTTGTCCCTATTCTTCCTCGCATCCCTATTCACCCCGTGCAATGGTACTTTTTTAAAACAATTATCTCTCCCTTAATTATTTTTATAAATGCGAAAGCTTGTGAGGATGGATGTTAATACTCTTTTACGATAAAGCGGCTGCATGGATTTGGATGAAATTTGGCTGACATATAGTTTATAAACTAACACTAGGGCCATTGGGTCCGACTGCCCACCTAGTATTTCGGGTTTTCGCCAAGCTGTTCGTCGACTCTTCACGTGACTAGCGTGCTGGCCTTTTTTAGTCAAAAATCAGCATTGGCATCTAACGTGGCAATGCTGCCATCTTTCTGGGCACTATTCCTATTGACAGCGATGTGGACGAATTTTTTGACGTCCTGTATTTCCTTTCCCATTTTGATACTTGTACATATTTTAATTATTATTTTAGATTTATTTGTAAATTATTAATAATGTTTATAACCTGGATTAAAACATTGGATACCTTTTATCCAGAGAGTACGATACCGCGGGAAAATGATCGAACTCCACGCGGGTGAAGACGCAGGCATACGCAAGTAAGCTATAATAGCATTACACTGTTGGACATACCCTTGAATCCAGCAGCAACTGCGGCCAACGATCTTCGCAAGGGCCTCTTTGCGTAGTTAGGACCAACAGGCCGAACCTCTCAGTCTCAGACCCACACTTCGTTTGCTAATTTGTCGTCTCCACTCAAAAGTAAGTTTATTACAACGGTTATTGGTTCTAAAGCTGAAATTGGTGCTGTCACTTGAGAATGTGGTCCGACTAAAATAATGACATAACATCACGGCTGTAATACCCAGGGGTGTTAGGCAGAGGTATACCTAATAGGACACCCACTAAAAATGATTAAATGACTTAATACAAACATCACGGCAGTTGTTCCCAAATGGTTAGACAGTAGGTTAAAATCATTTTTTAGCGAAAAAATCCTATAATTCTTTGTCCTGCTGTACGCGTTGTATAACCACTGTAGAAACGAGTTTGTCTATGGAAGAATCAACATAATGACAGATAGACAATGAAAATGTGTCAGTTTGTCGATTCTTCCGTTGACATAGTCTGTTTCTACGGCAGTCGTGGTACGCGTGCTGGAAATCGAACCTAAGACCAAACACAAAAACACTACGTATTTATACTTTTTGCGAAAAACTCAAAGATCGGTCCCGGTTTCTTAAGAATAAACGGTCTTCTCTGGTGAGAATGTATATACTCTGAATTAAACATGTGTTTTTAGATACGACACAGTGACAAATGATTTAAGAATTCAACGAAACTGCCTTCCGTCTGTGTATGTGCCTACTTACGTACTTGTGTTCAATAGGAGTGGTTATGTCATATTAAAACTGCCTGCCTAGCCTTTTCCCAAAGTATCTTGGGGTCGGCTTCCAGTCTAACCGGTTGCAGCTGATTACCAGTATTTTACATGATGCGTATCTGACCTCCACAATCCAGTAACTGGGTAATACGATACCCCTTGGTAAGACTGGATGTCAGACTTTTTGGCTTCTGACTACTCGTAACGACTGTCAAAGATCTACAAATGACAGCCGGACCAACGGCTTAACGTGCTTTCCGAGGCACGGAGAAAACTCGGTATGTAATTATGGTTACCCATCCACAGACCAACTTCGGCATGCACGGCTTAACCTTAAAGATCTACCCGTTCGGCTGTTATTATTTAGCCACGAGCTCCTCTCCTCCGTTTCGTGAAATTAAAACTAAAAAACATAATTTTATTAAATGCATATGTTACCGGCCAAACCCGATTTCCGGCTAAACTAGTTTGTCCTAGGCCAAACTAGGACTCATAATAAGAGGATCTTATAGAGCACCCCATCTAAATGGGTTAGGTTAGGTTAGAACTTAGAACTGTGACTCTGGCGCGAGCCGAGAGAGCGTAGCGAGCGATGCCACATCCTAGTTGGGCGCATTGTAAATGTTTTGTTTGGGTCAGTGATAAACCAGTAAACTGGTTTGGCCTAGGACAAACTAGTTTGGCCTGAAATCGGGTTTAGCCGGTAACACATACATAGTGCCTTATATGGTATACCCATATGCTGTCGTAGCCCGATGTTATAATTTTTTACCCGATTATGGGAAACGGTTATAATTTCAGCCCAACAAAATGTTCAACTGTTACCGCATAATTTCTAAAATAATTATCATAATTCGCCAAATGAGATCTTTAGAAGCGTCTTGATCATAGAAAATGATTATGATTAGGTATTTATGTTACAATCATCATCATCATCATCATCATTTCAGCCCAAAAGACGTCCATTGCTGGACATAGGCCTCCCACAAGTGTCGCATTGAAATTTTGGGGGGTTTTGCCATAATCGCCACGCTTGGCAGGCGGGTTGGCGATCGCAGTACGGTTGTTACAAAAGCACAGAGAACGCTGCTGCCCATTCTCTGGCAAGTATAATAATATTTATAATACTATATAATATTTACAATACTATACATTAATTTCAACATGACACGGAAGACACGGAACAGTCATAAATTGAAGAAAAAAAATGTATGTAAGGTGCCGTGTTAAATCATCCATGTTTGTCTGTTTTATATGATAAGCTCTAGTTAAATTATGCAAGAAAAGCATTTCAACGTCCTAGTGAATCGTATTTTCCGTTGAAAATTGTCAATGCTTGAATTGATAATGCTTTTATTATAAGTACATCACACCACTGAAGAAGATTACTTAATTCCCTTGTTGCTATGATCAGTCAGTATCTCGTTACTGATTGTTCCCAATTTATCTTACTTATATTTCTCACTAAGTGCAGTACCTAATCGGCAGGCTTGTCAATGTACTTGATATATTAACTTGTTTACATTGTACTGTGAGCGCAATCTAAGTAAACTTACCACAAAGTTGAGGGATTTAGTTCGTATCTTTAAACTAGATGGCGCTGTACAATTACGTCACGTTTCTGAATCGCGGTGTTAAGATTCTCCGCCGTTGAATGACCCTCGCGCGGTTCTGTAGTGAATTCATACTTACCTGGCATAGGGGAAACCGTGATCATGTAGGCGGTTCCCCCAGGGCGAGGCCTTTCCATTGCACTGCGGTTAGGTTGACCCCTGCGATTATCCCTAATGTGGATAACTCGGATGCGTAATTTTTGGTAGTGGGGACTGCGTTCGCGCCGTCCCCCCAGAAATCACTATAATAAACTTGAGAGTCAAGTAATCAACTATTGCGTGATACAAACCGGATTGTTGACATAAATGTTAATTGATTCATTCACATGATTCACGCACATGTTCGAGAAACTCCAATCGAATGTTTTTTATCTTATAGTAAGCTACTAGATATTAGGCATGGGATATACTTGTCACATTCAATACCAGGGCTTCCAAGTACAAGTCTGTAAAAAAACCAGGGTCGAAAACCAGGTTTTAAAATACTTGAAAGTATTTGGTAGAGTTCGGTCTTAACTTAGACATAGTATACTTTCGTTCACGCTATTATGTGTCTTATTTCCATATAAGTATGGAAATATGGCGCAAACAAATCTACAAAATGGATGCGCTACCCATGCCGCTAGCCGACCGCGACCTGAGCCCCGCGGCGCAAGCCTTGTGCCGCCCGCACCGCGAGCCCTGCTCCCGCACCCGCGCCGCGAGACTCGCGCCGCCGCCGCCCGCGCGGCGCCCTGAACTTCCAGGGTTTAAAACACTTGCATAGGATAATAATCCATGTCGTCTTACAAATAAGGATCATTATCGTATTTGAAATAAAAAAACTTTTAACATCGAAGTATTTCTTTTTCCGCAAATACGATTGAGCTCCTTATTTATATGAAAATAAGGGTTAATTTCCTATGCAAGTACCTTTCAAATCTGGTTTCTTCTAACTTGCCCGCGCGGCCGCCCGCCGTCTTGCTTAAACTTTCATACTTGCAAGTATTTCCCACTCACACCAGGGCGCCCTGGTTGGAAGCAAAGCCCTGGTTTCAAAACCTGGTTGCGTAAATACGTCTCATCCCTACTAGATATCAACAACATAATATTAATTATACTGGTCTATGTAAATAATTATTTTTTCCCAAGTATTCACTAAATAAAACAGAGCCACAATAAGACCAGACAAAAACTAATTTATGCTAAAACGTGGTTAAACCAACAGCAGTTGGATTTGAGACGGGAGATAACAGCGGGGGAACAAATAAACCGAACAGGTGCACTCCGCTGCATTACGGCGGCAAATCTAATAGCGGTGTCATTATTATATTGTGGTTAGACATCTTTGTTGTTCTGCTTTTAAAATATTAGCGCTGTTATGTAAACGGAGATAATAATGTATTTGAATTAATGTGTAATACTTTTGAGCTCGTAGCAAAATAATATCAGCCGCTTGCGGTCGGCCTTTAGGTTAAGCCGCGCTTGCCTAGGTTGGTCCGTGGATGGGTGACCACCCATTACATATCGGTTTTGCTCCGTGCCTCAGAAAGCACGTTAAGCCGTTGGTCACGGTTGTCATTAAAACTTGTAGATCTTTGGCAGTCGTTACAGGTAGTCAGTGGCCCGAAATTCTGACAAACAGTCTTACCAAGGGGTGTCGTATTAACTGGGTTGTGGAGGTCAGATAGGCAGTCGCTCTATGTAAAATACTGGTATCTAGCTGCATTCGGATAGAGTGGAAGCCGACCCCAACATAGTTGGCAAAAAAAAGACGATGAATTGTGTAAGTCTTTTGAACTCAAGATCAAGATCACTCAAGATCTGTATTTCTTTACCTGTGTTAACAAATAAAAGTGATTTGATTTGAAATCAGTACATTACGCCTCGTTGGCCCAGTGGTCACATATGCCGCCACTGTTGCGCATCGTCTTGGGTTCCAATCCCTGGTCGGGCAATATTTCGTGTTTCCGTCTCAAATTTCTCAGTATTAAATTCCCCTATTAAATGGTACCTAAACATAACGTTGGTGTTACAGGTTAGGCTTAATCGTCTTTCATTTTTCAAACTTTTTCTACATTGTCTTGCATATCATTTTTGGGTTCATGCTTTTTCAGAAAATGAGCCTTTACTTATAATTGTATTGTAGGTACCAAGGAACTTGTAATTTATTTTGTAAACTATCGTCATCATTCTCTGTCGGCGGATCACTGAACGGGTTCAATCAGCCATAGCTGAATAAATAGAGTGTGTGTATTTGTTTAATCTTTAAAGTGCACCGCAATCTTGCTCAATAACTGTGATAGGTGCAATCGACGGGATTGTGGTACAACCTAACTATTAATGGTGCTATTTCTTTCAACAAAAGGACTCGTAGTAATAGAAGATGCAGAAAACCGCCCAAGTGCGAGTTGGACTCGCATTGGAAGGGTTCTGTACCACTGACGAAAAACCAATACTATTACCCATAATTTTATTAAAGGGAGCGACCTAAGTTCGTTGTTATAGCGTCTATATTAATATACAATCAGGGAAGATTTCGAGTGTCTACTTACTACATATGTTTGAAAATCTACAGCCCTGAGACAGATCGACGGACGGACGGACGAAGAGACGGCGGAGCTTGTAATAGGGAACAGATAGGGAACAATAAAAACAACAACAATTTTCAATCAAGGAGATCACTTACAAGCAGCCAGATGCAGATTTAAAGGATGCCATAGTCAACTGTCTGTCCACGACTTAGCTTGGAGACTTTTAGTACGAATGCCAACAAAGTAGTGAAATATAAAAGAGTGATTTTTAATTTTCAATCTCCGATTTTATGCCAGCAACTACATGAAATCTGTTCAATAGAAATAAAAATACATTTTTTTTTTATAGGCCTACAATCTTAACATCTAGCCAGCCAGTCAACGCACGCTATTAATTTCCGTTACAACATTTAATTTCTCTCGATTTTCTCGCTATCGATATTTTTCATTAGCTAATCTGTCCGTCGATAGAATGTCAATGTTTTTGACGTAAACGTGCAATCTTTGGTATATGTATATAAAAATTAAACGAAAAGGTATAGGTATATTAATTTTCTATGTTGTTATTATTGTTTATTTTTTTAATATTTCAATGTTTACTAACAAACATTATGGACCAATATCTGAAATAAAAATATTTTATTTTATTTTTATTTATTAATAGGACAGATTAACGTAGATTAATTTTACATTGTAACTGGAATTTATTGAGATCATCTACAGGCATAGGTTAAGAAGAAAAATACGTACTAAAGTAAATAACTCATGATCTGCATTACCACTGTAGAAACTAGTTTTGTCTGCGGAAGAATCGACATAATGACAGATAGACAATGACAACGTGTCAGTTTGTCGAGTCTTCCGTCGGTTAGCGTTTCTACAGCGGTCATGCTACGCGTGCTGCTCAAACAATATATAAGTTTTTATACTGACATGGTCACTAACACTATCAATAACACTTGTAACGGGATATTTAACATTTTCGGAATATCGGGAACTCAAAGCAAATAATAAACATGGTAAATATCCCGTTGCAAGTGTTAATAGTGCTCAAAAAAGGTTTATAAAAAAATATGGGACCAAATGACGGATTTCCTCTATTAAATGAAGAGTAAAATAACGTAGGTAAATAGGTCCAGTAATCACGGAGAAATCGAAAGGAAAAGAAACAAAAAAAGAAACGCGTCGAATACATAACCTCCTCCTTTCTTTGTAGTCGGTTAAAATTGTTGAGCAAACGTAGTCAGTGTTAACCCGTATTTTCTCACTACTGGGCATAGGCCTCCCTTCCTTCCATTTCTCACGATGGTGTAGGTACTTCTTTTCGCCAATTCTCGAGAAAACCATCCAAGGCGTCCCGCCGTCTTCTACTCGGTCTGCAACAGCCCCGTCTAGCTGTCTGATAGCTATTTATTTATTTTAGAAGTTCTACATATATAAATGTACTAGCTGTCCCGCGCAACTTCGTCTGCGTCAAATGTTCCCCGTTTTCGCAATATTTTTCATTGCTGCTCCGCTCCTATACAGCCCCATCTATTGAATACTTACTCAATCCAGTCAACAGATACCGCCATCTGTTAGAATCGTTTGCAGCTAACAGATAATTATGACTTAATTTGCAATAAAATAATATTGCGATTATAAATTGGGATGTAAGGTATCCTATCTTTGAAGTTAGATCAAACTGCACACGCAAAATTGATTAAAATCGGTTAAGGAGTCCATCCCCGAAAACAACGTGACACGTAATTTATGTATATGTATATATAGATTTAGAAAAATGTGTACTGTGAGCTGTGAGTACCCAAAAGGTCATTAAGTTAAGGTTTATCGCTCCTCACCGAACGGGCGCGGCTTGAACGACGTTCGAGCGCCGCAAGCTTATGAGATAAGACGAGATAAGGACTTCTTTCATGTGTTAATGTGGAGTCCGAGCTTTTTAGAAAACGGTATTGATGGTTTAGACGGGATTCGCGTAATTAAAAGTTGAATTATAGTTGCAGACAGTAGAGGTGAAGTGAATTCATCTATAGGGACCTACAAAAAGCAACTTACAACAAAAGTACTACAGCGTCATCTGTGATAAAACTGAAGAGATCCCAATCTCCCAAGCAAAGTTTACATCGAGTTAGATTATATAGAGAAACCCAATTACAACTGTCGGGTGCCCTGGCTGGAGGCCTTACACTAAAGGCACCCACAGGATAGTCCGGTTAAGCAGACGACAACCTCCGAACCACAAACTGAATAGCGAGATGCACAAAAAATAAAACAACTGTCGGGCAGTTGCCCACCAGACTTAACACCTGTCCGGTCGGAAGATCCTCCCTTTTCTAATGAGTTAAGTTTTATAAATGCGAAGGTTTGTGAAGATGTATGGATGTCTGGATGTTTGGATGTACGTTACTCTTTCATGAAAAAATAACTTAATAGATCTGGATGAAATTTGGCACAAGGACAATTACCAAACAAAACGCGGGTGAAGCCGTAGGCATAAAAAAAAAGAAAAGAAAAAAAAAAAATTGAGCGCTATTTTAATGTAATTTACAAATGAATGCATGCTGAAATAAATAGATTGTTTTTTTTTTTTTTATATAAGCTTGTGTTTTATAAAGCTTTAAAGATTTTAGAGCAGTGCAGTGGAAGCGCTGTGGTTGCGAGGTCTACTTACTAGTTGAAGATTGTGAGTTCAAACCCAGGATACACGGATACACTACTTGTTCATTTTTTTCATCACCTCTCAAAACAGTGAAAGAAAACATCGTGAGGAAACTGTTCTAGAAACAAAAATATTGAAGATATGTGGCATGATGACATCTTCCAAACCGCACTGGGTCCGCGTGGTGGATTACAGCCCATGCCGCTCACATTGTGAGGAGGCCTATGTCCCATCAGTGGGAACATTATAGAAATCAAACATAAGTGAAAAAGAATGGCCTGTGACAAAACTACTGGATATTTTCGAATGATTTTTTTGTATGCAGCCTGGGAATACCATGACGTTAATTTATTGCCGTATAAAATAGTCCCGACGTAAAAGTATTATTTGCTCAAAGAGAAAATGCACCCCTGACTCACCCAAAACATACCTATATCTTCCACTTGCATATTAAACATAACACAGTTCAGACACACATACAAGTACAACTTTAACAATATATTTGTAATTGTACAAAGGGAATACTTACATGTAAATGTATACGTATAAAATAATGTACAGTCGACGAAGGAGTAAGATTTGATGGGTAGATGTTAATATTTTTATAGCCTGCAGGCATTTATTTGTTGACAACATAACATAAGATCCGCCTGTAATCCTTAAAGGGTTAGACGTACTAATAACGTAAAGCTCACGTTATTAGTATACCCACATTTCGAATTTTATGTAATTAGGGCACGAGCCTATTGCCAGAAAAACTTACTAAAAACATTTTCGAAAAATAATGTTACAGCTAAATTAGACCGATTTTTAATTATCTATAGAAACAGAAATTTCCAATTATCTTCATTTATAAAAGACATTTCGAAAATGTTTTTACTAACTTTTTAGACTTAAGTATACTGCTTATGCCTAGGAAGTTTCATTAAAATCTGTTCAGTCATTTCGGAAAATAACGACTTGAAAGTTTGTATGAAATGCCGTAGGGTATAAACGCTCTTAAATCAAAAGTCGCATTATTTATAAGCCTGCATACGTATCCGTTGCGTTGAGTGTACAACAGTACGTACATTTATCGTTATTCAGTGATGTTTTATTTTACTAACTCAAACGTCTCTCGCGTCTCTCGGAAAACTATAAGCAGACTGCTTATATGAAACTTTGAGCTTTGACATCATCACAGTTACGCAGTGAATGGAAATGGGGTTTATTTATGGACGCTTGAGGACCCTTTTTGCAGGAGCAACGATGATTAGATCAATTACTATGCATAGCAATGTTACAGCCTGAGAAACGTACTTTTGGTCCCGGATAGAACTAATGTAGTCAATTTTTAGTAATTTTTTCTTATGTTTACTTTTTTATATAATTTTGTTTTATTGTAAATTAACAATTTTGTTTTATCCTGTGCGAGACAAATAAATATTTTTTCTATCTTTTTTCCTTGTGTTATTCAATTACTTGGCTGGATCAAACATCTTTTTTTTTAATTTAAATTCGTAATATTTGAGCTAGATGCACACCATATTTGTACGTCTCCTGGCATAACATAGCGTTCTGTTCGCCAAACTCACCATCTGTATTTCTTTACCTGTGTTAACAAATAAAACTGATTTGATTTGATTTGCAGTAACTTGTTGTTCGGTTTAGCTGAGAAAAGGCATGCGATGACTTGCCTATTACAGTTATATTGACTAAACATTCAGATATTATGGTCAAGTACTTAAAAATAAGCGTAAAAATTATTTTTCTTTCAACTATGCAGTAATGTTATCATTAATCACTACAAAACCGATCACAAAGGATGTCTTTTTTGCTTAGAACCAAAACAGTGCAGAAAAGTTATATGAAATCTCATTATTGCACTGTTTTTCATTACTGCACTGTTTTAAATTTTAAATTTGGAATTAAATTTACCACAGAGGTGTAATGTCTCCTATTAAGCTAATAAAATGTATGCATTAGATCAAAAAGATTACTGGCTGAAAGTAAAAATCGGCCGAATAAAACTAACTTGGTGAAAAAAAAAAAACAAATGGCGCGCATTTTGTACCAATGTAGAACTTTGATACTTCTTATTTACCAAATAAAAATGGTAAAAAATCATGGAAATTGACAGCGATAGCGAAATGAATTCAACTCCAGAAAATATAAAACAGCTGCAAATGAAGTTGTTAATAACCTTTAATAATTGCACTTTTAATAATTGTATGTTTGAAGGGAAGATGAATTAAACTTTGTTTCATAAACTTGAGTTTTTATTTTGAGTAGATATATTTTGTCAGGGTAGTTGAAAGAAAAGCAGATTACGCACCTCGATAAAGTGAGTAATTAATGCACTCGTGATAATTTAGTGCCCTCGCATGCGCTCGGGCACCAACATAACACTCGTGCATTAATGACTCACTTTGCGCTCGATGCAACAATCTACTATACCTACAGATTAGGGTGGAAGGATTACCCCTACCGTGCCCCGCTCCCAAGCAGTGGTTTTGTCACGTATCACTTCTAAGTTAAGTGACACTTGTCACGGCTGTCGGGCTGTAAGGAGTCTTGTCGTTGCGTGTGTGGGCAAATACGCCGCCGCCGACTCGCTCATTGAAAACGGTACTGCATTCTTTTTTTAAACAAAACGCCTTCAAAAACTTACCTTTTATCACATAAATGTTGTGAATAATACAAGGTGTTGTTTTGCATCCTCGTCAAAATTCAGGATGTTGTCACAAAAGACATAAATAATCAATATAAATTACGGTACCTAGTAAATTATTAAAAAAACACTGCGTTTTTTTGTTGTTTAAATTTGTCAATATTTCAGAATAACCCCCTTAACGTGGTTTAGGGATTATGAAATTATCGAAAAAACGTTTGAGGTTTTTTGTTTGTGTGTAAGCGACGTTATAAGGCGGGGATCAGACGGCCCGTGTTTAAAACACGGGTGGTTCACAGTTACCAATTTCAGTAAATTATAAAAAAAAGAAAATTACCTACTCATTTTATTATTGATTCGGGTCGAGAATCATTAGCATAGTTACCTCCTAGAATTTGACGAGGTTGCAAAACAACACCTTGTATAAAAAATTGCATAAAATATTATTGAATTATTTAACATTAATCAGTTTTTTTGGAGTCGGTGCCAGCGACAGCTAGAAAATTTAAAAATACTCTATTAATAGTAATTTTCTGAGTAGTTATTATTTAGTTAGTTATTTTTAAAGGACTTGTCATCATTTGCCTGGTCTTTTCCCAAACTATCTTGGGGTCGGCGTCCAGTCTAACCGGATGCAGCTGAGTACCAGTATTTTACATGAAGCGACTGCCTATCTGAGCTCCACAACCCAGTAACTGGGTAATACGATACCCCTTGGTAAGACTGGATGTCAGACTTTTGGCTTCTGACTACTCGTAACGACTGTCAAAGATCTACAAATGACAGCCGGGACCAGTTTCCTCAGTCCTCAGTTTAGGAGGAAACTCGGTATGAAAATATGGTCACCCATCCACGGACCAACCTCGGTAAGCACGGCTTAACCTTGAAGATCGACCAGTGCGGCTGTTATTACTTAGCCACGAGCTCCTCAAAGGACTTGTTTTAAAGGACTTGTATTAAGTAATTATTTATTTTATTTGGCTGTCGTAATATTTGCCATAGTTATAGCAGTTTAACGATCGTTTTAAGCTTGAAAGTATCTTTTGTATGTATTTCAAATATGGTTAGGCCTTCTAAACATGCTACTCGAATGAAACAGCGACGTTTAGAGGAAAAATAATGACGACAGGGCTGATCTTTTAAGAAAAAATAGGGAAAGATATTCTGCCAATATGGCAAAAGAGAGTAATGAGCAGCGTGCTCATAGACTTTCACAAAAGAGATCAAACACTGATTCTATTCGAAGAATTGAAAGTTGGGGAAATCGTGCTCAACGGTTTAGTTTAATTCAAGAGCGTTTATCAAACGAAACTGAAGAACAACGTGTTCACCGGCCAAAATTTGGATGTTCAGTACACATTTGTGTACCCTTTCAAAGATAGCGTGATGTAAACGTTATGGAATTGTGTCAACAATACATTACCAAGCGATTGCAGCAATAGCGAGAGATTTGCTATGGTTTGTTGCAGAGTTCCATTGTCTATCTCCGAAGATTTTCCCGCAAAAGAATCTTCTTCCAAACAAAAAAAAATAATATAATCATAAGTTGTTAACCGTGCTGCTGTTTCTCAGTAGCACCGTGGCTGCTACTAAGAAATTCTAGATGGAAAAACCCAATAACACTCTACCCGGGAATCGAACCCAGACCTCGTACTCAGCAGCCGCGCTGGCAACCACTAGACCAACGAGACAGTTGCACTGTAATAGTTCATAATATCGTAACATGGTTACGGCCGCAATTTAATAAATAATTTTCTCTTTTCTATTTTACCTTTCGTAATACACTTTTTTATGTTTGACCTTTCGCGCATCACATTCACTATTAATTTAAGTGATTCACCGCTCTGTGACGGTGAAGGCTTTCTGTTTTTAACACTGAAGATAGAACCGATAATAGTTACAGAGTTTTATTTATTGACGTGATAACGTCTAATAAATCTATGAACGCCGGCTGCGAGCACGAAAAAGGATGACTTATTGTAACGTTACGATCGGAGAGAGAGCGCTGCACGAGCGAGCGAAAGGCACGATCGGCTTTAGCGTTCGGCTTGCTATTCATAAAAGTATGCAATCATTTCATCAATGTTTTGTTAGGACGTTGTCTCGTTAAATTATCGTCCGTAAATCAATCCGAACGCACAACCAATTTGTAATCTTATGGTTTGAAAGAATTATTAGATGATACTTACCTTGTGGTGATTTTTAGAGGAGGCTTATATTTTACTAGCTTATGCCAACGGCTTCGCCCGCGTTTCGTTCGGTTATTGTCCCACGGGGTAGTACCGGTCTGTCTATGTCTACGATCTATTCCTGTGCCAGATTTCATTCAAATCCATTCAGTAGTTTTTGCGTGAAAGAGTTACAAACATGGATGTTTCCTTCCTCCCAAACTTTCGCATTTATAATTATTATTAATAAGATATTAGACGACTTGCGGTTGAACTGATGATTTAAAAATGCATAATATCATGTCTGTAATCACCGATGGGTTACACAGAGGTGTAGCCGTACGACACCCATATTTAGCTGGTTACCCACGTTTCGAGCCTAACTACCCTCCCCCACCATCAACCGGAGACAGTTTGATTGTGTGTCCGCTACTGAGAAATTAAAATAATGATGATGAATATAATACAGCTACTAATCATAATCCAAACGGACAGTACAGTCAGGAAATACGTCGTAATATTAACTACCATGTTTCAACTAACCCCTGTGATCCCTCTCAATAAACCTCACTAGATGTGGGTAGGGAGAGATATGTTTACTGTAGAGCTGTCAGTCTGCCACTCGCAACCCTGACCGTGTGGCAGACGCACTAATTGTGTGTGCTCTGTCCTTGACACACGCTCGGTGCAATGTCTGTGTTAATGTATGTCTGATTGTCTGTTTGTAATGGGGTTGTTTGTTTAGTTTTAGGATTTAGACAGTTATATCAATTCAATATATTGGGGAAATAATTAATTTGCTTATACGAATAACAAACACAGGACAAGAAGTGTACAACACTTTTTGTCCTGAAGTTTAAACTAATAAAATGTTTTGGCACCCAACACGGGACTCAATTTTGTGTCAAGGAGCATTATGCCATTAAGTTAAGACCATGTTTCTCAATGCAATGTTATTACAGTGTTTATCTTACCAGTCCCAAAGGTACAAAAAGTGTGACGGGATAGTACATTGTAATAAATTAATCTTATCCCTGGTTTTGGCACCCAATGTGGGTGCAATTTTAAGGACAGAGACCTTTCAATCCAATCACGTTAAATCATGTTTCTCTATGTATCGTATACAGCGTATATCTTACCAGTTTCGGAGTACAAGAAGTGTAAATAATATTAATATAATAACTAGTTTTGACGGCCATCGTGGGCCCCATTTTCTAGTCTTGTCAAGCTATCATTTACTCCTTTTTCTTTCATGTAATTTCTCCCACTTATATTCATCAGTTTTTCTGTCAAATGCGATTCGTCTTTCCTCATCACATGCCCATACTATGACAGACGATTCCCTTTTAACTTTTCTGTAACTGGCGCAATTTTCAAACTTCCTCTAATATACTCATTCCTCACTTTATCCATTCTTGACACACCACATAGCCACCTCAACATTCTCATCTCCGCTACATGCAATCTTTTTTCATCCTTCTTACAACCCGATCCATACAATACGACAGGTCTAATACATATATATAGTCTATAACTTGGGAGACATACGTGGGTCGCAAATTGTTCCAGTAACCCCTCGCCATTTCATTCATCCTGAGTTGATCCGGTGCGTAAGGTCCGGGCTACATCGCCATCCCCTTGAACAAGAGAACCGAGGTCCCAGAAATTGGAACAGATCAGTGTGGGCGTTCCGGCAGGGGTTATACCCATAACCCCTTGGACTGGAGAGACCGCCGAAATCACAGAATAAGTATTCTGGTTTTTCCGACTTAATTTTAGGCCAACTTTCTCCAGTCTTTGCCACCGCACCTCCAATCTCCTCTGGACCTCTAGGCCACTCTTAGCAACCATCACAATGTCGTCGGCAAACAGTATACACCAGAAAGCCTCTTTCTGGACGTCCGACGTAAATGCGTCCATTATCACCAGGAAGAGGTAAGGGTTTAGGGCCGACCCTTGGTGCCAAGCCGACAGCCACATTGAAGGTTCCGGTAATGCCCGCCGGTACACCGGACTTGGGTACTACATCGACTGTACATCACTCGGATCAACTGCACATACTTCCCAGGCATACTTTTCTCTATTAGGGCCCACCACAAAACCTTACCCGGTCGTATGCCTTTTTGAGGTCGACGAATACCATATGCAAGTTTTTGTGCGCACTTCTTTATTTCTACTAATACTTCTTAAGTATGTTAAATCTAACGAAGAACGCTCCCCTCTTACAAAGTTCAATAAAAACTTAAGTTTAAAAGATGAATAAACGAAATATACGATATTTTTTCAAAGAATGTCAATGGCAGGCCTTATTACTACTTATTTAAATGAAAAAGGGATCAAATACCCTATATTGAAAACGTATTCCACTTTAGTTTTACCCGAGACACTTAAACTTTCCAATATCTCGCAATTTCAAACGAAATTAAATGTTTTGTCACCCACAGCCTCATACAAAATAGTACAATCAATTATAACCTAGTTATCCCTGAACTTAGGTCAGGTAGACGTTAAGTTACCTATTTAATTTGCTTGAAAATCCGTGAGTTTTGTATATAGAAGAATTTGACCTTCTCTATTCAAAAGCCAAAGTAGTGTGTTGAAGATTACTGGAAAATTAATTTACAGACACAGACGTGGCTGATTTATTTCGTAGTAGGTACTTTTACTTTATGCCGCATGAACTTGTTAACATCTTCAAGTATTGGTACGAACACCAGATGGGCGGGTTCATTATCGGAGCCATACAGGCTTGAATGTGGGGTGAAACAAGGTGGGTTAACTTCACCCACACTTTTCAATCTCTACATGGATGCACTCATCGTCGCGCTCAGTAGTCGGCCTGTGGGCTGCCATGTTGATGATGTATTTGAACAATCTGAGTTATGCAGATGACATGGTGCTGCTGAGCGCGTCGGTTTGTAGATTGCTAAGGTATTACAAGTCTGTCAGTAGTACGCGGTCAGCCATGGCCTTAAGTATAATGTCGCGAAAAGCCAATTCATGGTATTTCAGGGAGGCGCCAAATGCCTACAGCAAGTACCCCCAATTCACTGCAATGGTGTACCGTTGGAACGGGTGGACCAATTTAAATACTTGCAATGGGGCACTGGGTAACATCCGATCTGAAAGACCATGTCGACATTGAGCGGAAGCGGAGGGCACTGTCTAAGAGAGCAAATATGATAGTCCGTAGGTTTGCACGATGTTCAAATCAGGTTAAAATCATACTTTTTAAAGCTTTCTGCACCTCCTTATACACATGCAGCCTATGGGCGTCTTACTCACAAGCTGCTTACAGTGCCCTTCGTGTCCAATACAACAATGCGTTTAGGGCTGTGTTGGGGCTACCCCGCTTCTGCAGCGCATCAGGCATGTTTGCGGAAGCGCGCACCGACTGTTTCCACGCCACCATGCGCAAGCGGTGCGCGTCCTTGGTGCGCAGGGTGCGGGCTAGCTCCAACACTGTCCTGGCGATGGTTGCTCAACAACTGGTTTTTGCCCCTACGTAAGGCATTGTTGTAGCAGGCATATTGTTGGTGCTTGATTTGTAGTTTATATAGAATTCATGTCTTTTGGATATTATAGTTTTTGATACTGACATAACTTAATTCATTGGCCATCTAATTCTGTTTTTATTTTATTTTATTTTGCTCTGTGCCTTTTGACATTAATTGATTTCATATCGTAAAGACCTTATAATTTTTATTGCTGGCATAACTTCATTCCTTAATTTAATTCATTGTCAAGTTTTATTTTGTTTTATTTTAATTATTACTTTATTTTTATTGCATGGACATTGACCAAAGTGTATTTGTATTGTTTTGTTACTAATATGGGATCAATGACCTGAAATAAACCTTTAAAAAAAATAGACATGGGACGACTATAACTACGGCCGACTAGGACTGTCCGACTAGTCGGTTGTAAAAAGGCCGATTAATCCAAGCCGGTCATGCTTTCGGTGGAGCTCAGGGGGCATCGGTTATTTCCGCGGTTTTCATGAAGAGTCGGTCGAATTGAGTATTTCATCCGACGCGCTCTTTTCACTCGGCGACTAGTCGGTTTATCTCTTAAATAAACAAAATTGTTTATGAAAATAACACATAATTACGTCACACAAACCGCGCACAAATCCAGCTCAGAATCGTTAGCGAAGAGTTTGCAATAAGCATGAGTTAAGTTCGTTTGTTACATAGTTTGCAGACTGAGCTACGACAAGTTGCAACAACTTAGTCGAGGTGCGGTTACTTGAACTTAGCAAACGACACAGCTATATTTCAGCAATATTTCACAGCGTCATCTCCCAGGAGATGTTGACAGATCTCTGAGGGAGGAGAGATAAAATAACATTCATTTATTATCAGGCAACTTTGGCCCATTGATACATACCTTACAGACTAGCTGTTTGATAAAATATAATTTGTGTTAGTAAATATAACCTTAAAAGTACAATGTTATTGCTATGTATGTGCTGTCCAATTAAGTTGCAGGTTCTATTTCCAAAGGCCAGTTAGAAAATGGTGTTGGTCATACCCATAATAGACAAGATGGACATCTTCAGGGATTAGCCAGGATTAGACAACACCTTCTGATAACATAAATTGACCTGCTGCCCTACCATGACGTCTTAAAATTAACAACATATCTGTTTACCTACATTACTGTGCAATAAATGATTTCTTTCTTTCTTTTTTCTTACACTTTTATGTCAGTAAGTGAAATGGTATACCACAACCTTTACTGAACAGCTATCCTAACCCAAATTAAAGGACCTTGTTTAATGAACTGCTTACATTTTGTGGTCCCTTTATAAAACTGTCATTTTTCTCCTCGCTACGTAAAACAGCGCTGACTTAGCTGCCTGGGTCAATTGGCGAGCAATTTAATTTAAAGCTTGGCTGGTGCCCACTGCTCGGGTTATAAATCATGTTTTGATTTTTATTGCTGTTCTGGGGAGATCGTTTCTTTTGGGTAGGTAGTATGACTATGAAAGTATACGGATATACCTATCATCATCAGCCTATTATGTTCCCACTGCTGGGGCACAGGCCTCCTCTTTATGAGAGGGAGTGCGCTGTAATCTACCACGCGGGCTCAGTGCGGGTTGGTAGATGTCACATGTCTTCGGATTTTTTGTTCTACGACATGCCGGTTTCCTCACGATGTTTTCCTTCAAAGTTTTTGAGAGCAGCGGTGATGAAATAAATTATACAAATGAATGCGCCTGCCTGGTTTCGAACCCAAGGCTTACTGCTCGTAAGTAGGGGCTAGGCCACCGCTGCTGCTATGCTGGAAATACCTATACTAATTAGTATTTCCGTACCTCGGAAAGTATCAGCTGTCACTCCATAGATTAGGTCCGGTTAAGCAGTTTTAAATCCGAAAGTCTGAGAACTGGTTATTCATCACCAGCATCGGTACCGTGTTACCCAGTAACTGGATTATGGATGTCAGATAACGGTCGGTCCGTGTGAAATACTGGATGTGGAGCTGGTGGTCTGTGTGGAGCTAGCCTGGGAGCCAAACCCAACGAAGTTCGGCAAAGGCTAGGCAGTTGATGGTGACACAGGTGCTTATCTCAATAAGCAGTATATCAAAGAGTACGTAGGAAGACCACCAACAGTTTGAAATAGGACCTACCTAAAGATCTAGCTAGAATGAAATCGCTTTTGTTGGTTAAAACGCCAACCGTTCAGTGTGGGCTGTGTGGATTGATCTAAACTACCGAAATCTTATGTCAATCAAGTTGAAAATCATTATGAAATTGCGAAAGGCTTTGAAAACGATTACAACTTATCATCCCAAAATGTCTACCTGTTATACAAGTGAACCAATACTTTTTAGCTTCTCCTATTTCACAATTCATTTTTTATTCAAACCAGACGAATGAGCACGAATGTTACAAAATGAAATTCAATTTTCGTCACACTTACGGTATCGAAAACCGATACAGGTGTAGATGCTACAGTTATTTTTTTATTCTTGCATGAAGCGACAACGTTCCTGTGGTTTATATCGGACATTCTGCATTTCATTCTATTTGTATTTCAATCTAGCTCATACACTATACATACAGTCATATCTAGGTATAATGAGAAAGTGAACGTGAAAATTAAAGTATGCAGTAACGTTAATAGATAATTCACAATGTATTGGATCGACTTAAGCTATCGAAAAGTAATAATGTAGGAATAAGAAACATTCGAAAGCAATTGTGACTTTCCTGCGCACTTCTAACCTTAATTTTTGTTACTATTTGCGTACGTTGTGGCCTAAAAATGCAAAATTTTTCAAAGCAAAAAGCAATGTCTTTTCTTGAGCAGCGTAAGTTACGTTATGTAGCTAAGCAAAATGTTTAATCTTGCCAAACCGCAAAATGGTATATTTCTAAGAACTTCTGTTAGTTTCTCTTAAAGTGGAAAACACTTTCATCGAACAATTGTGTCGTTTATTACTTACCGGCACGAAAACGAAGATATCTCTTCATCTTAATTGTCTCCGAAGGCCATTTTGATATTTAAGCAAACCGTTTCACGCAAAAACAGAAACCTATTACAAATTATAATCCGAGGAATAGAAATCAAATGATCAAAGGAAAGATGATCCTGATATGATTGCCTCTCGACAGACGTAGTAGGCAGCTTTATAATTTTTGTATACATCATGTCTTTGAAAATCTATGGATTCAATTAGATCTAATTTGGTGGGATGATTTGTGGTAAGCTGTAGCGGATGGGGCAAAATGTGCCAGCAAGGCATGCTGTAGCATTATAGGATAACATAACGCTTGGAATCCCTGCAGAGTTGGTAGAGGTGTACCTAAAAGTACACCCACATTTCGCCAGTTATGTTTTAAGTCCACTGTAATAGGGGGCCAGTCTAGTGCCGTCACCCAGGCACAAATCCCCACTCCGTGGCTGCTACTGAGAAATTCACGAGTCCAGACCCGGGAATCGAATCCAAGACCTGATGCACAGCAATCGCGCTTGCGGCCACTCGACCATCGAGGCAAATGCTATAAGCATCAACTGCTTGTTATAAATTAAATATTCGTGAAGTATTAGATTTAGATCCTTGTCTCATTCGCATCTCGTACTATCAGAAAAGTGGGAATAGGCTTATTTTTCAAACAAAATTCCATGTACACTAAGACCACATCTGGGCCTCAAGTCTGCTATTTTTATAAACATCGTCATTCCAACACGATCCCATTGTCATTTTGCTAAAAGTTCGTAACCTGCTAAATTCATAATGATCTGTCAAATTCTATGCCATTTCTTTCAATGAAGTGTCAGTGGCTGACCATTGTGAAGTCATAATGACGCCATTATTTTAGTAGATTACCAAACTTGTCAAAATCAACAATTATGATTTCAATGATAGGCAATTCTGACACTATTGTAATAGCAGACTTGAGGCCCTGTTTAACACCCTTACTTCCTTCAGTCTCATAACGTTTGGTCCGCACAAATAGTTTGCGGACCTTAAACAAAAAGAAAGGTTAACCGAAAAATAACGCAACCCTTATTTAAAATATGTTTTGTTTAAAAAAAAATCTCAAGCTCTGTTAATGATCCTAGATGTTTGACCACCGTGTTTTGACCAATAAGAATAAAACAAAAAAAGGAACCAAGGAATAGAAAGTTTTTAAGTGTTTTAACGCTGCAAGCAAGGATAGTCCTTACCGTGCTTCGATACCCAGTTTGGTGATGGTACGTCTCATGGTTCGCACTCGCCACAGTCTGGTGAAAATCGTACCCATCTCTACAAAGTAGTCTGCAATACGAGGTAAATATGTTAGACGAATCATATACCTACGAAACGTTTCCGTTATGCTCCGATAATATTCGATCGGGTAGTTTGTCGGTCAGTCGGTACTTACCTAGTGTAGCTTTAATTTTGTTGTAACCAATAAAATCACTATACGGACTTGTGGCATCAGAGTTAAGTTTAACAAATGAAAACTTCACTTGTTACAATCGAAACACAGTCGAAACTGTACAGGCATGTATGACCGTGGGTAGAAGAAAACTCACGTGACAGTGCTGTGATATCAGGTGCTGGTTCAGATCCTAAGGGAGCATTTCTGAGCTTGTTTTCATACTCGGTCATTCGCGAGTTGAACAGCTGTTCCAGATCTTCCAAGCTTGATGCCATCTTACTTGAAATGTAGAAAAGATGAGTAATAATAAAGAAGAGTAATAAAATATAATCATAACATTAAATACTCAGTTTAAAAAAATAAAAAATAAATTAAAACTGGGAGTAACCAAAATATGTGTGTTAGCCCTGTGTCTACCCACACAGGAAAAGCTGTTATATTCCACATCCAGATAATTTCCTAGTTGGGGCAGATTGCACGGGCTCAAACGGATATGGACGCGTCTCACAATAGTACTAAATTCTGTCTAGCTCAGCCTCAGCCCATGACATACTGGGCAATTCACGAATATATCTCTCTCTCTCGTTAAATAAACGACTGACAACTCCCCAGTAACATGTGCTGACCCCGCACTATGAAATCAACCAATGGAAATTATTAGATCGTTGTTACAGAGTAGGTTCGTTGTTACTAGTATGACTGATAGGTATTATCAGTATAGAATGTTCATGCCGAAGGGTTGGGCAGGAAAAGAAAATAAACCGGCCAAGTGCGGGTCGGACTCTTGGACGAAGGGTACCATAATAAATAATAATAACGGTATTCGGTACCATTATTTATAAAAACGAGCAAAAGAATTACTTTTTTGTAGTTGTTGTTTTAGCGGCAACAGAAATACATAATCTGTAGAAATTTCAACTGGCTAACTATCACGGTTCATGAGATACAGCCTGGTGAGAGACGGACGTACGGACGGACGGACAGCGAAGTCTCAGTAATAGGGTCCCGTTTGACCCTTTGGGTACGGAACCCCTAAAAAATAATAAATACATATTTATTTGTCGCAAGAACAAGAACAAATTATAAACAATAAACTTCACAAATCATAAAAAAATATTGATAAAAACAATAGGATGGAAAAAAAAGGTGACAGCTTTCACGTTGTGACTGCGACAAGATAGGTTACCACTTAACATGATGCTCCACTGTGGGGAGTCCACAGAGGTGTACTTAACTACCTAGGAACCCAACATAATTATCATCAGTTTTTTTTTTATGCCTCATCCCCTTCGCCATGTGATATGTGGCGCCAGCTTATTGCCACCACCTGGGCACCCAGACTCCGTGGCATTTACTGAGGATACTGAGAAATCTCGGATGAAAAAACCTAATTGCGCTATCCCCGACCTGGGACTCGAATCCAGGACCTGGATGATCAGGCTTCGTACCAGAGCGCTTTCAACCACTAACTCAATGATACAGTTGAAATGGTTTTTATTGAAGAGTTTTTTTAAATACGTTTTTATGTGGGCATTAGTTGAATGAAAATTATTATCTATAAATATATAACGTGTCACGTTGTTTGTCGAGAATGGACTCCTAAACTACTTAACCGATTTTAATCAAATTTGCACACCGTGTGGTGTTTGATCCAACTTAAAAGAAAGGGTAAGCTACCCTTTCTTTCAAGTTGGATCAAACAGCACACGGTTCAATCTCAATTTATAGTCGCAACGTCACAATTATCTGTAAACACCAAACGATTCTAACAGATGGTGGTATCTGTTGACTGGATTGAGTAAGTATTCAATAGATGGCGCTGCATAGGAGCGGAGCAGCAATGAAAAATATTGTGAAAACGGGGAAAATGTGACGCAGATGAAGTTGCGCGGGACAACTAGATTTTTTATAAATTCGTACTGGATAGTGGTTTCGAATAAAATAGGTAAATAGCTATTTATGGCTTCAATACAATGAGAAGCAGCCTTTTGGGGCTGCCTGTGAGTCTATTAACTTAAAATAGATTTAATTTTACTTTTATTACCTAACTTAAATTAAATAAAACTTAAAATAGATTCAGTGATATTTCAAGATCAATATCTAAAGCTGAAGCTGAATGAGCTTTCCATTTTAAAACAACCTGATTCAGATTTTAATGGTTAAGAATTTAAAATAGGTATAGACAGCTCCATTAAGTACTTACCCCCCGGCCTCCACGGCCGGAGTGTGGGGTTAGCAGATTCTGACGCTGTCTGGGACTCTGCCAAGGAACTTCTATGGATGCTGCCCAAGATGAGTTTGACCTTGACTGTGAAGTCATTCGCAAAATATCGGCAATCAGATGTTCAATGAGGTTATGGAGACCACCCTTGATGACTGGGATAAGCTTACGCCTGAAAGTACTATGATGTTCATTTAATATTATAATATTTTTTAAACAAAAAAACAGTAGACCACATGCTCAAAGACTTTGAGTATGTGGATTACAGGATTTTTTGAGTGAAAGTGATAGACTGGATGGAAGATGGGAAAACAAAATGCTGGAGTGGAGGCCACGTACGGGACGGAGGAATGTGGAAAGACAACTGACTAGGTGGAAAGACTGTCTCATTACAGCCTGGAAAAACTGGATAGCCATGACACATAACCGCCAAAAGTGGAGAGATTTGGAAGAGACCTACACTCAGCATTGGGTGGCCAAGGGTTGAAGAAGAAAAGAAAGAAGAGAGATAGACCGTATAGTTTGCGCACTCACGAAGTCAAAAAACACTCGCATATTTAGATAAATATACACTTTGGTCTTGTATATACTCTGTTCACGCTGGTCAAAGCCAACATATTCTCTCACATTTCGTCTAAATCTCAACAACTCGACCAGTCGAAGAGGCAGATTTCCTCCAAAAAAGAACGATGGACATCAAAATGTTTGTGTTTACTGCCGACGTAACATTTGGCTTTCAAGACAAACTGCTATAATAACACTACCATGAAGAATTTTTAATTATTGAGTTGATTCTTAGTCTGACCAGACTGCCTCGGTTTAATGATTGCAAGCGCCACTGCATGAGACCCTAGTTCGATCGCCAGGTCGGCAATGCAGCGGTGAGGTATTTAACGGAGTTACTTAAAAATTAGGTGGTTATGTTTTCAGCCAGCATCTTTTTTTTCATGTATTCACATCAATTTCTCCGTAATTATTGTTCCAAATTTAGTTATTCTTTTTCATTTGGTAGAAGAATCTTGCACGATGGTCCCACTTAAATTTTATTAACTTTGATTCGGTATTTCATGAGTTATCCTCTATAATATGCATTTTTTTTCTTAGTTTTGTCATCATATCATCATCATTTCAGCCCTTTTAACGTCCACTGCTGGACATAGGCCTCCCACAAGTGTCGGCACATTGACATAATATGGGGGTTTTGCCATAATCGCCACGCTTGGCAGGCGGGTTGGCGATCGCAGTATGGTTGTTACAAAAGCACAGAGAACGCTGCTGCCCATTCCCTGGCAAGTCCCTTAGTCGCCTCTTACGACACCCACGGGAAGATATGGGATGGTGCTATTCTTTACGTCCGACACCATACAGAACTGCTGTGCTGGATACCACGACTAAAAAGCTCTATAACAAATTTCTCAGTTGCAGCTTGAAGACTGATTTTATGCCCCTTTGATGGCAATAGGCTAGCCCCCTACAGACGTGATGTTATCTTGATTTATGGTACCTGTACATCCATAAAGTTAGCGTTATGATCATTTCCAATGAGTATGAGTAGATACCACACACACTTTTTTAATACTTAGGTAGGTACTGGTATAAGTCCGTGTTCGGCTCCAAAAAAAACGCTTCGCACAAAAATATAAAGTTAACAGAACTGTGTTTTCCGCACCATCGCCGTTCGCGTTACTAAGGTCAGGCGAGGCGTGGTTAATGTAGCATAGCTCTAATTTACACGCTATGTACCGCTGATAAAGTCATACAAAAAAATTGGGGCCACGAGAGCGGAGTGATGATGAGCGGTCAGGGATTAAGAGGGAAAGATCTTGTCATTTTGATGTAATAAAATAAAAAAAGAATAAGAATTAAGTAGAGCTTGCGTCGATCCGTGAATGGGTGACCTTCATTACTTGTCATTTTGTGACACCTGGCATTATCCGTTTCTGACAATTCGCTAATCTGTCATTTTGCGTTTCTGACGTTCTTCGCCCAAACCACCGAGTTTCCTCTGTGCTTCGGAAAGCACGTTAAGCCGTTGGCCCCCGCTGTCATTTATTGATCTTTGACATCGATGATCGTTACAGGAAGTCAGTGGCCCGAAAGTCTGACAACAAGTCTTACCAAGGTGTATCGTATTACCCAGTAACTGGGTTTTGCAAGTCAGATAGGCAGTCGCTCCATGCAAAATACTAGGTATTCAGCTGCATCCGGTTAGGCTGGAAGCTGACCCCAATATAGTTGGGAAAAGGCTAGGTAGATCACGATATAAAGCTGATAGAATGGGACTTTGTCGAGGCCCGCCGCTCTATACCATCACGAAAACAAACAAACACCAAAAAAAAAACACGTGGAAATCGCCATTATTCCCAAGCACGTTCTTCATGGCCCGCATCTATACGGCTATAAACCCGAGGTGAGGCCAGCAGAAAGCAGTGGCTCGCTCGGTGATAACTTGATAAGGGACCGCTTTTGTCCCACTGTGGACAGCACCGCCCGCGCCCCACGTGTCGCACCTAATTGTGTGTGAAGTGAGCTCTTCGACCTCTCTCTTTCTTTGTTAAAGATTTTGTTTTGTTTTTTTATTCAAAGTTCAATTTGTTGTTGTTGATTAACTTTTGAAATTTTTTACTTTTTGTTTTGCGAATATGTAGGTGAACTAGCTCATGTCCATTGCTGCGCCCGCGTTTTGTTCGGTAATTGTCCCAAGGTATAGTACTACCGGGATAAAAAGTATACTATGTGCTATTTCAGACTATTATCTATCGCATTGCCAAGTTTCATCTAGATCGATTCACTAGTTTTTGCGTGAAAGAGTAACAAACACCCATACAGCCTCACAAACTTTTGCTTTTAGCGTATTACTAACTCCGCGGTTTCACCCGCGCAGACTGGGTTTAAAAGTAGCCTAAGTGTTAATCCAGGGTATGAGCTCTGCATGGTGTCGGACGTAAAGAATAGCACCATCCCATATCTTCCCATGGGTGTCGTAAGAGGCGACTAAGGGATTTGCCAGAGAATGGGCAGCAGCGTTCTCAGTGCTTTTGTAACAACCGTACTGCGATCGCCAACCCGCCTGCCAAGCGTGGCGATTATGGCAAAACCCCCCATAATGTCAATGTTTTGACACTTGGGAGAGGCCTATGTCCAGCAGTGGACATCTTTTGGGCTGAAATGATGATGATGATGATGAGCTATATACATATCAAATCCGTTCAGCCATTGAGGCGTGAAGGAGTGACAAACACACACACTCACTTACAAACTTTCATCTTTATAATATTAGTGTGATTAAGTTGGATAGGATGATAGTAGAGCGTCGCGTGGGTATAAGAAAAGCTCGTGTTCTTCTACGTAACGAAAGGTTTGGTGATTTCGCCCCGAATTCTGCTACAAGTTTAGCGTTTTCCAGAGCGCTTATCATTTCCTGTTACTTACAGGCAACAGGACACTCAAAATTTAGGACACAGGGTATTGTATCGGTTGGGGAACGTTACAAAGAGCACTCCAGGCCTCTCTCTTGGCAAGTTATTTATAAACTAGCCAATAAACGTCATGTTGTGATAACATGATTCATCATCATCATCATTTCAGCCCAAAAGACATCCACTGCTGGACATAGGCCTCCCACAAGTGTCGCAAAATTTACATTTTGGGGGGTTTTGCCATAATCGCCTCGCTTGGCAGGCGGGTTGGCGATCGCAGTACGGTTGTTACGATAGCACAGAGAACGCTGCTGCCCATTCTCTGGCAAATCCCTTAGTCGCCTCTTACGACACCCACGGGAAGATAAGGGATGGTGCTACTCTTTACGTCCGACACCATACAGAGCATAACATGATTAGCTTGACGGAAATGTTGGACTTCAGTATCTAAAAAAAAAGATAGATAACAGGCATATGGTGAAAATAAAAACCGGTCAAGTGCGTGTCCGGCCACGCGCAGTGTAGGGTTCCGTAGTTTTTATAACAGCCAAGTGCGGGTAGTATTCGCTGACTGATAGTTTCGTACCATGATCTAACTAAAAGCCAAACATGACTACCTACCTAATTTGACTTCCTATACAAAAAACAACAACAACAACTGTTTTTTTTTATAAAACTTATTTAGGAATGAAACAGCGCGATACAACTGGCGCTTAACGCCATCTATCGACATTTCTATGGAGTTGTTCGAAATTTTCGAGTCAAATACAATTGGTCGACTATTACTCGTAAACTTGTCAAGCCCACTTAAGTATGATAGTTTTCCTTCAAACTTCGTTATATATAGGTACTACTGCCGTGACATTTGTATTTCTAAGTACAACCGTTTAGTCTGTAGAGGGGGGACACTTGACCCTAACGAAAATTAAATTAGTACTTTAAAGCTTGATAAGTCACGAACGGTTTACTTATACTACTACTACCCATGCCAAATTACAACTTTCTAGTACCAATAGTTTTTGAGCTAAACCGCGGACAGACAGACAGACAGACAAACGGACATGGCGAAACTATAAGGGTTCCTTGTTGACTATAACGGAACCTTAAAAACTCTTTTAGATTTCCCTTTCATAAAGAACTTATACATTTCACTCAAAGAAAACATTCCTTTAGTTTTAAAAGTAAGTTAAAAAGTTCTTTTAATCCTGTGCTCAGTGGGAGTCACAACACAAAACACTGAGTCGAAACTCAGTGTTTAACTTTTTCCGCATAGTTCTAAATGTTGCTGAATTTATGAACTTTTGGCGTGCGATGTTTTGTATCTACGCAGTTCAGAAGCGTGGTTAGTTGCTATTAGCAAATTTTTAACAAGCCAACGATTTTTATGACCGTGTTTTCACTGAATAAGCCGCTTTCTGGTTTCAGGAACGAAAATTGTCGGTATGTCAAAATTAAATGCAATTCATGTGACGTGTATTATCTTCTACACAAATAAATTAAAATGAAGTGTTTGTTTGTACCATAGTTTCAAAATAATATTTTTTTACTGAAGACATATGAAAGTTTTTATGAGATTTTTTTCATTTTAGAACCTGGATCGTGCAAAAAAAATTAAATCCCTTAATAACAAAATCCGATTCAAATAGGGAAGTGATATAAAACAATAATTTTCTGCGGCCGAAACTCGCAGGCAAGATCTAGTTAATTAAAAATAATAGCTGATACCACCAATCAATTCACATACATTTTATGAGCTGTCCAAATGCGATTTCCCCGTAGTTTTGTATGGCATTAGCAGTGGCCACTTGTGACAACATTTATTTACCAACTCACTGCCTCAACTGTTTATTTATTTTAAAGCAACTCATCATCATCTGCCTAGCCTTTTCCCAATCTATTTTGGGGTCGTCTTCCAGTCTAACCAGATGCCGCTGAGTACAAGTATTTTTCATGAAGCGACTGCCTACCTCCACAACCCAGTAACTGGGTAATACGATATACCCCTTGGTAAGACTGGCTGTCAAACTTTTGGCTTCTGACTACTCGTAACGACTGTCAAAGATCTACAAATGACAGCCGGTACCAACGGCTTAACGTGCTTTCCGTGGCAGGGAGGAAGGTCACCCATCCACGGACCAACCTCGGCAAACACGGCTTAACCTTAAATATCGACCCGTGCAGCTGTTATTATTTAGCCACCAACTCCTCTGATTTTAAAGCAACTAAAATTCAAATTTAACAGTAAATTGAAAATTTATCAAGTTTTCAGGCCAGGAATAATTTGTGGTTGGTGTCAATTATCCAATTGGCTGTCGATAGTTCCTATACCCAATCACAATAGTATACGCGCTTGAACACTTTTAAAATTTAAATCCTGAAACCGGGCACACGGTAAAGAAAATATCGTAACGAAAGGAATCCTGCCGCTACCTTCGACTTTAGATCTTTGACAGTCGTTACAGGTAGTCGTGGCCAGAAGTTCTGACCACCAGTCTTACCAAGGCACATCGTATTACCTAGTATCAACTGGGTTGTGCAGGTCAGATAGGTAGTCGCTCCATGTAAAATGCTAGCTAATTCAGCTGCATCCGGTTAGACTGGAACCGACCCCATCTTAGTAGGGAAACTGCTATGCAGATGATGACAATGTACATAATGTAACAAACTGATGTTTTAAAAGAGTGTCCATGGAGTTTCTTGCCCATTCTTCTCCATAGAGATCTACGCTTTGGAATGGGCCACTACAGTACTTTCACAGTTATTCTGTCTTGTGACTGTAGCTTTATTTTTATTGTTGTTCGACTAATAAAAAGTGCCTGTAACTGGCCTACATTAAATAAATGATTTTGATTTGATTTGATGATGAGAAACGAGAATCAAATAGGTCTAATACCACTTAATCTACCTGTATACTAACAATTACTACAAAATCTAACTTAATACAAATGCTTGGTCACACACCATCATCACTCACATTCAGAAATGATTTATTTACCTAAACCTATACAAATTCGTGTATGTGACAACATTTCGGTTTAAAGCGAACGCACTGGACTGTTAACCGATACACGAATCACCCTGTACTTGCTTTGTGTTCGATTATCTTATATACAGGGTGTTTATTACCGACGGAAGACTGAGAGAAGCGCGTATCTGATTCTGGGAGCTAAAGCTATAAAAAATACTTTGAACTTAAATCGGTGAACTGAAATAAGTAATACAAAGTTGTGTTGTTACTAAGTAGAACTTAAAATGACATCATGCCGTTAATCTCCGATGGGATTGGTAGAGATGTATACCTTTAGTGCTGTAGTTAGTTCTATAAAGTGTAAACAGACCCTTTACGAAGTCGTCAACCAAGCATTCTGTACATACGCAAAAATTATTGCTGAGGTACGAGTTTCGTTTTTAAAGTGTAAATCACGACTTACGGTAGAACTCAATGTAAAGCTATCATAGCATTTGTGCTGATGGAAGGAGGTGTTTCAGGGGGGATGTAAGGAGGTTGTGAATTATAGAATGACTGATAAGATAGATTGAATGAATGACTGACTGACGTGAAGTAAATTTATAATTAAAAAAAAAAAAACTTTTATCTTTGACCTCCTATATCACTGACTAGAAGGTTTCCTGCTTAGCTCCTCATATTTTCAAGGTCTTATCAGCTATTCTGCTTTGGCAACTAAAAGGGACTAAAACTTATTTCGGTTAACCGCTCCGGCAACAAATGTTGCTCGTAGAATTGCTCCATAAAAAACGCTCTAAAAATTCAGTTTTTCGAGAATATCAGGATTTTTTTTGCGTCTGCGGTACAGTATTAAATTCCGTGTCCATTGCCAAAAAGTCCGAAGAATTATGTTGATTTAAAACATCCAATCTTAAGTTCCTAAGGTTTCTTAGAAAGTAATAATCTAAAGGTCATTGACATTTGTAAATCGGCTTACCTCCGGGAATACTAGAAGAAAAATATGGGCGTGTGAATCGAGTGTAACTACCTCATCAATGGTTCCGTATCTTTATTATCTACACCACTTCGAGTTTGATCTTTTTCTATTACTCAAATATGTTTGCTGGGAATAAACTCGACTGTGAGTTGACTCTGTGTTTCTATTAGATTTTTTGATTCTGCTCGTTACGCTGCGAAGATTATTTTTTTGTATTAAACAAAGATTTAACATTGTATAAGTAGCATGTTGTTTGCAGTGGCGGATTCAGTATTCTGGTTTGGGATGGGCTTGACTGGGATAAAAAATATCCTGGTTATAAATCATCTATTAGCCAAATTTTATACAACACTGTTCAGTAGTTTAAGCCTGAAAGAGTAACCAACATCAATATCAACATCCTTACTCACTATCATCCTTAATAATGATAAATAGTAGGATCCGCACAAATATTTTGGTAGTCCCGGCAGCCATTTGCAGATCCTTGACAGAGAGGTTTGTTGTGACATCACTATTTAGTAATTAATTAGTGTCACAGCACTAGTGATTGTCGATGACACACATCCGTCTGGTTGCCATAACTTGTTCTCAACCCGTCTACTACGGACTGTCTGTATAAACTAACCTATGCCTTGTGTGAATTAAACATAGTATACCAACAGTATCTTTTATTGCTACTACTGAACATAACATGGTGTCAGAAGTCATTAAGAAAAACGATTAATCATTTAAAACGAAAAATGCCGAATCCGAGTAATGCCGACGAAAAAGATGGCGGACAACAAGAAGGTACGCTTCGCACGCAGCTAAGTAATCTCCATATCTCGTCAGATCCAGCAAATAACAATGCGGAGTCATGGAGAAGATGGTCACAGCAAATGGAACTGTATTTGTTGGCCACAGGTCTGGACAAGTCAAGCGAAAAGCGAAAAATAGCCATTTTGTTGCACTCAATTGGAGAACGTGGTCTTAACATATTTAACACATTTAACCTAAAAATTGATGACAGCACATTCAACGAAGTCAAATCAAGATTCGACAAATATTTCGAGCCGAGAAAAAATGTGACGATGTGCAGATATTTATTTTTTACACGTAAGCAGAACAAATCGGAAAGCATCCAAGAATTCATTACAGATTTAGAAGCAAAAAGCAAAGAATGTGAGTTTGGCACGCTCAGAGAGTCATTAATTAAAGATATTTTCATAGCAAACCTAAACATGGATTTGTCACATGTACGCCAAAGATTGCTGCAAGAGCATGATTTAACCTATCATAGGATGCAAGAGATAGCGAGCACACTCATAGTCGCGCAGCAGGATGCTGACAAAATTGTCAAAGAGAGCAGTGTCGCCAGTGAAAGCGTCATGCATCTCAGTCGGAGGAGCCGTGGTCGAGAAGACGGTCGACAGCGAGCTTCCAGTCGCAAGTCAGCTTCGAGCAATCAAAAGTCATCCTCAGGCAGTCGCAGGTCAGCTTCAGCTTCGAAGGGCGACTCGAGGACATGCAGTCGCTGTGGGCAGTCTCATCGCTACAAATGCCCAGCTAAAGGCGTTCAATGCAGGTCATGTAAATCTTTTGGTCATTTTGCTAAATATTGTTTTAAAAATAAAAAAGTCAGTCAGTTGCAATCGTTTAATTCAGATAATAGTAGTCAAGAATATTTTGTTGGAATGTTGAACAGTCAATTAAAGTCGAGTCAAAGTCAAAAGAGTCAGTCTTATCACTATGATCCACATAGTAGTCAGAACACACATGCACACAGTCAGTCGTCAAAGTCACATAGTATTCAGTCACCGTCTCAAAGCCAGTCACAGGTACATAAACAGCAGTACAGCAACAGCAGACGAGTTGAGACCAAGTTATCACAGCAATACCACAGCAAACAGTCAAAATCAAATCCCGATGATGAAAGTCAGATCATATCTGAGAGATCAAAGTCAACGTCCAAAAGTCCTATACCCCATTTAAATTATCTCGGTGATGAAAGCAGTGACATGTCTGAGAGATGTAATGAAAATAATCAACATCTCAATGATGAAAGCAGTCACATATCTGAGAGATCAAAGTCAATGTCCAAAAGTCCTATACCCCATTTAAATTATCTCTGTACTGGCCAAATATGTCAAGTGATATAAAGAACACAGTCGAACAATGTCTTATATGTGCAAAATATAAACCATGTAATCAAAAGGAACCACTACAAAATTATGAAATATGTAAATATCCATGGCAACAAGTCGGTATAGATTTAATGCATTTTGATAATTTAGTCTATTTAATTGTTACAGATTATTACTCAAAATACATAGAGATTGCATTATTAAATAAAAATAGCACATCTCAAAATGTAATTACTCATTTAAAATCAATTTTTGCTCGTCATGGAATACCTTTGTCATTAGTATCTGATGGTGGACCTCCTTTTCAGTCAGCTGAATTTAAAAATTTTATGCAGGATTGGGAGATAGAACATGTAGTTACTAGCCCATATCACTCACAGTCAAATGGTCAAGCAGAAAGTTCAGTCAAAATTATAAAAAACATGTTAAGGAAATGTAAAGAAAACAAAACAGATCCATACATAGCTTTATTACAGTACAGAAATACACCAAAGAATAATTTGTCATCACCAGCACAACTATTAATGTCAAGAAACCTAAGAGATAACATTCCAGTGTCTTATAAGAGATTAAAGCCAAAAGTAGTAACATTTCAAGATTATAAACAATCTGTCAAGAAAAATGATGAAAATAAATCAAAGTATTATGATAAAAATACAAAGTCTTTGTCAACGTTACATTATAATGACCATGTATATTTTAAAAGAAATCCTAAAGCTAATTGGGAACAAGCTGTTGTTAAACAAAGAATGTTAAATAATAGGTCTTATGTAATTGAGGATGTCAATGGAGTTCGATATAGGAGAAATAGGATTCACTTAAGACATAAGTATTCACATAACTATGCTAACCCTCCTATGCAATCCAACTCGTCACAAGGGAGAGAGGAAGGTGACAGACAGGAGCCTAGGCACCAAGATCCCTCATCTCAGAAATCCTCAAGCATAACAACAAGGTCAGGTCGTATTGTAAAACCAACAAGAAGGTTGATAGAAGAAATTGATTAAATGTAATAGAACTTTAAGTAGTCTATAAGTAAAGTTGTATAGCATAGTATATATATATTAATTATTGTCAAGAGTCTGAATAGAACTCAACAAGGGGGATGTTGTGACATCACTATTTAGTAATTAATTAGTGTCACAGCACTAGTGATTGTCGATGACACACATCCGTCTGGTTGCCATAACTTGTTCTCAACCCGTCTACTACGGACTGTCTGTATAAACTAACCTATGCCTTGTGTGAATTAAACATAGTATACCAACAGTATCTTTTATTGCTACTACTGAACATAACAAGGTTAAGGCTCAGATTACTCTGGCAACCAGTCTTCACCAAGAGGCGTCGTATTGCCCTGGGCTATGGAAGTCCGATGGGAAGATGGTCTGTAAAATGTTAATAGTGTACATTAAATTAACCTTTTTTCTAATAATTCCCTAGTCCTAGACCAGATATGTTATGAATATGATATTTCGGATCCGGATACGGATATCGATATAGGAATAAAATTATATCGGTTTCGAATACGGTTACGGATATGTTATGTTATTTTGGATTATCCGTTAGTTTCAAATAGTTTCGCTTACGGATACTGGATTGAAGTAAAATATTAACACAAATAGTATGTAATAATTTGGTTTCATTTATAGGTTTTATCTAGTCTAGGTTATCATTTGGTATTATAATCAGTAATTTAGGTAAGTAATTATTTAGACATGTTATAATAATTAAGTGAAACAAAAACCTGCCGAAACATGTCGTTTTATTTAGATTCCGCCCTTATACGAAACTATCCGAAACTAGTGAAACGGATACGGTTACGGTTATATTTTTATTTCGGATATGATATCCGATAATTTCGGTTACGGTTACGGAGCTCCATAACATCCCTGTCCTAGACCACACACAGTTACTGCGGAACCCCAAAAATCTCGATATAGCTAACGACGGATGTTTGAAACAGAGAGTGGTTCTCAAAGTTTGGAGGTTGATTCCTGTGATAATTCTTATATCTTATTATAAGAACGTTAATGGACGTCTCAGCTATGAAGCTATGAGAACTCGTAAGCGGATAACGGCGGATCTGCCAAAATGTCATTAACAACCTCCCTTTGTTCGGTTAGGAAAAGCGCTCGGATTTTTAAGAGAGTTTAAAAAAATATGATAATAGGGAAGATGATGGTACTTATTTGATGTTATGCAGTCGAATCTTAGATTTCGGATATATTATTTACTAGACGCTGCCCGCGACTTCGTTCGCGTTGAAATTTTGATGTGTTTTTCAGGGATAAATTATGCATATAAACCTTAATCTTGAATCATTCTATCTAATGATGGAAACCGTATCAAAATCCGTTGCGTAGTTTAAAAGCTCTAAATACAGACGGTGGGAAGCGACTTTGTTTTATAGGTACTATGCAGAGATAAATAGAACTTAAACTCTTTCTTTTCGGGAAAAGAAAGAGTTTAAGTTCGAGTAGGTATTAGTTACTTATATTACTTATATTTATAAACACAGTTTGCTCTTATGACATAAATCTAGGGGCACGGTAGTGCCCCCGCCAAGACGAGTCAAGCGAAGTGCAAGGGCACTACCTACCTTTTCTCGAAGTGTTTCGTCGTTTTTTTAAACCCTCATAGAGTTGGTTTCCGATGTACCAGATAGTTCATATTCTCAGGATATGATGTCAATAATAGACTAATTAAACATAGAAAGTCTCAATTGAATAGCTCTAATACTTTAGATTTTATTGATATCTAAAATACACCGATTTCGTCACTGACACACTGATGATCATCAAAAATTTTGGCTACTTGCTGAAGTGCTAGAAAGCTGAAATTTGGTATGTAATCTAAGTTTGGTCAACAACCAACAAAAAAAATCATAAACTTATAACTTTCGCCCCCCATCCCCTAAAATGGAGGGGGTCGAAGTTTGTATGAGACTTCAAAATGATAGGGTACTTCCTGAACTGCTAAAAAGCCGAAATTTGGTATTTATACAAAGTTCAGTATACAAAAAAACACTACCGTGCCCGCAGATAGACTTACAAAAAGAACTGAAATCCCACCAAAAACATTTCATGTAAAATGTTGCCAAGACGACCACATCATAAGGTTTGCCCTGTGAAAAAGATATCAGATCTCATGTAGAGCCAAACTTCTGAATATACACGGCTTAACTCTACCGACCCTAACTTCACAAATACTACATATCAGTAAAAATGTATGGCTTCGCCGTTTCGCTACCGTCGTGGAGGTGATGCGAATATTTAGTTTCTGAAGTAAGTAACGAAACAGCCAAGCCATAATTTTTTACTGATGTGTAGTATTTGTGAAGTTAGAGTCGGTAGAGTTAGGCCGTGTAGATTCAGAAGTTTGGCTCTACATGAGATCTGATATCTTTTTCACAGGGCAAAACTTATGTGGTCGTCTTGGCAACATTTTACATGAAATGTTTTTGGTGGGATATTACTTATATTTCTGCCGCGTCAATAAGTAGTTACCCCCCTGGCTTACTCGGCCGGACTGTACAGGGGTATGTGCTAACATACTGACGCTGTCTGTACGAGCTTACCCAGAAGAAGCATGTTCACTCGTATCTAATTGCAAGTTAAACAGGATTATTTGAAAATAGCCTCAGTGCAGATAAGAGAGAACTGTGTTTGCCAATCCTTTTTCCAATTATATAAAATAGTAAGATGATACATCGGAGTGACGAAAATTCTGAGTAAAGAAATTCGTCATAGCGTACATTCTGACTAATATAATTTTCACTTCAGTAGCTCAAACATGTAGGTTTTGCTGCCTGAAATCAGTGAGCAAAATGCGATTTTGCTCACTGAGTGAGACACAGTAACTTTTTAATTATTTTTCTAGAAAGCCGCGAATATCTTATTCAGCCTTGGATTAATCATACAATTCGAAACAACTACACTCTATCTCTTTCCCGCCATTAGAAAGAGAGACAAAGACCAGCCCTTTCGAAGTTCCTATTTTGAATTCGACCTCAAAGACAAACACGTTCGGAATTTCGTTCTAACTAAAGAAATTTTGCAAAAAGATAATTATGTCTTTTAATGTAATTTATTGAATTTTTAACTTATTGTTGTATTTAAACGAAAATAAGTTTTTACTGCATATAAAACTAATACTTAACCTGTAAATATTTATTTCTAGTTCAAATAATGTTACGTAATATTTTGAATAATAAAATATCATGGGTGCTATTTCGGAACACGCCATAATTTAAATAAAAGAGCAGGAATAAAATTTCGTGGCTGGCGTAAAGAGTTGAATAAGTTAGAAAAATATTAAAATAATCGTAAAATATGAGTGAAACTAGCGACGAGAACAGTACCTCTACCTACAATGTTAATTATTTTGATTCACGATAAATAGTTATTTCAATCTATTCCTGTTTATTATTTTATCTCCTAAAGTGTTCTCGCTGCTGAAGTGAAAAGTTGTATGTGCTACACGAGACCAAAGTTATTTGCATCTCGTGTCTTTGAATCCCTCGCTGCACTCAGGATTCTAACCTAGAATCACTCGCTACGCTCGTGATTCAAATATAGAATCCTTCGCTTACTCGGGATTCAAAATCAACACTCGCGGCAAAAACCAACTTTGCTCTCTTGTTGCACAAATAACTATTGTACTTACAAACTTAATGTATACCGTACATCGGAATGAATTTTGAACTTCCGAGTTCAGTAATCTTACTTAAATATGTTTTATTTTTGTAATTCGCTCGAGAAACCAATAATACCTAGAATCTAGGTATTATTGATTTTCCTAGATACTCTCACGGAGAAGTACATGTCCCAACAGTGGGAACATGGGACTTAATAACTGGCGAAATGAGGGTGATTCGGGGATTACAGGTGTGATGTTTTATGTTGTTATTAGCATTTTATTTATTTAGATACTCATGTTACGGAAATCCGAGTATACCCTACAAGTAAGGGACTAACGACTACAAGTAAAGGGTTCTGTATGGTGTCGGACGTAAAGAATAGCACCATCCCATATCTTCCCGTGGGTGTCGTAAGAGGCGACTAAGGGACTTGCCAGAGAATGGGCAGCAGCGTTCTCTGTGCTTTTGTTACAACCGTAGGTACTGCGATCGCCAACCCGCCTGCCAAGTGTGGCGATTATGTATTGTTTTACTCTTATTCCAGTGTGAGAAAGAGACGCAGCTATACAGGATATCTAGCGCCATCTATTTCCCACACTGCTACACTACTACTTTTCAGAAGTAAAAGAATGAAGTTTGAAGGCGTCATGGTAGGCCAAACTGGAGTCATGATTTTTACATTTTTTTTTACCATATTGAATACTTGTTTGTACCATTAGAAACTGCATCTTTACCGCAGTCAACCCATAATCCAAAGGTATTCCCGAATGGGAAAAATCTCCTTGCAAAAAATGAGAATCCAACTAAATAAACAAACTTAATAAAAAAAGAATATTTCCGATAATTGAGTTTATCGAGAAGACGTCCTAGCTGTTTCTTAACAAAATATAGAGGTACAAATGTCAAGAGAAAAACAAAATATTCTCTCTCTTTCCAACACTTCACAGAAAATGTACGAGTCTCGAGATGAAAGGATCTTTTATCTATATCTAGAGCTTCAAAAGGGCATCGTTTTCTTTGAGTTAATTGAACAAAACCTGCAAGTATCGGATATCACAGTTAATTCTGAAAACAATATCAAACGACATCGTGGAGAGTTGTTATTGACATAAAGTGTTTATAAATAGACTTGTCGCAACGACTTGTAGTTAAAATTAGTAATCTTAAAATAAAATCTATATCTTCTATACAATATATAAAAAAAATGAATAAAATTGAAGTGTCTGTTAGTAATATTAAAATAACCGCTTTTTACTACATGCGTATGAATACGGTACATATACCAAAATAACATTTTTTACCATTTTTATCTGCCTGTTTGTCTGTCTGTCTGTTTGTTCCGGCTAATCTCTGGAACGGCTGGACCGATTTCGACGGGACTTTCACTGGCAGATAGCTGATGTAATGAGGAATAACTTCTAAAATTATATTTAAAAAAACTAAATAACTTTATTGTTAAATTCCACGCGGACGAAGTCGCGGGCACAGCTACTAAGAAATAGATAAGCAAAGGTACCTACAGCTTCGTTGTTCTAGTGGCCGCAAACGCGATTGCTGAGAATGATGTTTCTTCTACCAGGTTGGGCAAACTGTTATTGGATTTTTCCATCAAGAATTTCTCAGTAGCAGCCACGGAGTCTGGATTTGGGCCTAGTAGTCTCGTCCCAGGCAAGGCAAGACAAAAAGTCGCAAGACGGAAAACGCGTGGAAGAGCCATAAGTCCATGAAGGAACTGTTAAAAGAAAAGTTGCCTATGGTTATAAAACGCAAGCTCATGGACATGTATATTTATAACTTCTCTCCGTCTTAATATATAGTGCAGATACTTGGAATTTATTGGAAATGGAATTGTTCATGACATATCTGCCGGGCAAACTGTGGGCCAAAATACTGCAAAACTGGTGCCCTGGGAAAGTGAGGTGAGGTCGCGTCAGGCCACGAAGGAGAAGGTGGGACGAACTTGATAAATCCTGTCAGAACTGGAAGGAGTAAATAAAAAAGATTAAAAAAAAACCTGGAAGGAGAACGCCATGGTGAAAAGTGGAAAGAGTGGAGGGATGCCTTTGCCCAGGGGTGAGAGAAAAAACAGACTTCGCAATGTACAGTTATATCATTTATTATTTCTTTAAAACATTTTTTAAAATGTTGCTTTAAACGAAAACTATATAAAAAAAACATTGCCCACCGGTATCGGGACCAGGAGTATATATGTAGTACCAATATCATTTACATTATTAAGTATAGTTACTTATAAAAGTTTTCTTTCCTTACCTCTGTTGTAAGCGGCAAGTTTTGGGTTCGATTTCCAAGAAGGGCGAAGTGTTTAAGTGCTGATATCAAGCTGACGTTTTCGTGGAAAATATTATTTCTACAAATACTGTATCTTACTGTGAACAAGAAAACTTTTATTTTTGTATGTACAGTCAAAAATGGAGATAAGTAACCAGATTCTCATACAAGTAGTATGACAATCTGGTTACTTATCTCCTTTGTTGACTGTACCTACCTGTCAACATAAAGGCTAGAAGTTTCCGGGAAAAGTGTCCGTATTACATCAAATATATGACGCGGCTGCCTCCGCAGCCGCGTCAGCGTAAGCGTACGTAAGCGGCGTAAATATCGTAACCATTGTGGAAATTATATTGTTGAGACGTTTAGGGTTGAAAGTCTGGGGCCATGAGGTCCAAGTGCTCACAGCCTTTTTAGGGAAGTTTCCAAACTCCTAGTTGAAACTTCCCGAGACTCAAGGGCTGGCGATAACCTTGGCCATCTTGGTAACGCCGCCAGCTGACAGCGTTAGTGAGGACTGTTTTTATCCCCTCTAGTTTAACTAGGTATCCTGTACGTGTCACCAAAGTCTATTTAAACTTCATTCTGATAAAGAAATGCTGAACATGGCAACTGTATGTGTGTACCAAGGTCCCACAAAAGTAAACAAAAATAGTTTAACATAATATTATTTTGTAGATGTGTTTATTTTGAATATAAATATATAGTATGTCGGTCGTACAGCGCAGCGGTGGACAAGGCTATCGCTGTTTATAATTGTAATCCAGACATACCCAGAGTACGGTGATATGTAAAATATTGATATACGTAAGATTTCATACTTATAATTTATGGTGGAGATAGGTGCAAGGTTAATTGAATTTATTTTTGATCTTGTGAAGTGAGCAATTATGTGAAAGTTTTAGACAAGACATGTTGTTAGGTGTGGATATTTTTAATCGGTTAGTAAGCTTGAGTTCCTGGTTTCGATTAATCGTAGGAAAATTGTCATTGGGTTTTTTTCAACAGGAATTTCTAAGAAGCAAACAAGGAGTTTGGATTTGCGCCCGGTTTTATTATTATTTATTTGTTTATCAAAACAAGGTTCAATAAAATCCTTGATGGCAATAGGCTCGCCTTCTATTACATAGGATTTAAACATAACTCGTGAAATATGGCCTTTCTGACCCATGGAACACCAAAGTGGTTCACCTAGGTGTTCCACGGTTAACTTTCTGTACCCTTGGTTCACCTAGGTGTTCCACGGTTAACTTTCTGTACCCTTGGTTCACCTAGGTCTTCCACGGTTAACTTTCTATACCCCTGGATCACCTAGGTGTACCACGGTTATGTTTCTGTACCCCTGGTTCACCAAGGTGTTTCACGGTTAACTTTCTGTACCTAATGCATCGGAATATTACAGTCAATTGGATTACTCATAGGAAGGCCAAAAAAGAGAAATATAAATCGAAAACGATAACTATATCCTCAATATACGCATACATATATATTCAGATGCAATTAATTAATAAGGAAATCACTATAGAAAGTGAATTAGAAAAGCTACGTAGTTAATTAAGCGAATTAAGCGTTTGAGACAGTTTTAAGTTTCTTCCTTGGGTGTACTAAGTTGCATCTCTGAATAACCGTTCGGGGATTGCAGGCGTGATATTAGGTTGGTCATATGTTTATTCATACACTTTTATCAGCAAGTGGAAGTTTCGAAACTATCACTTGCTGATAAAAAGCTTTCCCACTATATTAGAGAACATTATGAAGCCTTTTGTTTTTTTATACTTTTTATCCGACTGCAGACAAGGTTATGCTTTTAATTTAATTGTTTTGAAAGATCTCTTTAAAGTCACTGAAACAATATTTCAATCAAATTCTCACATCACTTCCAAAGATCTCATCTTCTCATCTTCCTGCACTTGTCCCAGTTATTTGGGGTCCGTGAAACACGTTTTTTTCTTCCATTCTCCGCTGTCATTCGTCATGGTATCATTTGCTCCTTTTTTCTTCATATATTTTCTCACACAGTTCATCTATCTTTTCTTCTCCCTCTATACTTCAATATCCATCTCATACAGTCCATCCATCTTTTCTTCTTCCTCTATACATCAGCTACGAGTATCACTAAACAAATGTCTACGTCATAGATCCCCCACAGCCCGGTGCAGTCGAAGGCAGTACACTCAGCTATATTAGTCGATAACGATGTTACCGATATCTGTCCACTCCATGTTACTTAGCTTTAGTTTGTTATCGGCAGGTGACAGTACCAATTACGGGGTGTACGGTGAGGGGTGATAATTGACACTCGTATTAAATGGAACTATTGAGGATTGAATTCAGTTTGTACATTATTTACAAACTACAAAAGATCTAAAATAAGCATAAAAATATTTATAAGTATCAAAATTCGTTCAATTTGTTGTTAGTAGGAAAAGTGCCCAGAAGGGTGAATTCTTTGGCCAAAAAAAGGCCAGTGAAGAGTCGACCAACCACTTGGCACTCGGACCCTGGTGTATTTGATTGTTACGCTGTACGCTTACATCTATCCCTTATTACTGATATGAAACAATTAAGAAAGTTACGTTTATTTGTAACTAGCTGTCCGTCGCAACGTCGTTTGCGTCACATTTTCCCCGTTTTCGCAACATTTTTCATTGCTGCTCCTCTCCTATTGGTCATAGCGTGATGATATATAGCCTATAGCCTTCCTCGATAAATGGGCTATCTAACACTGAAAGAATTTTTCAAATCGGACCAGTAGTTTCGGAGCCTATTCAATGCAAACAAACAAACAAACAATAAAATCTTTCCTCTTTATAATATTAGTTTAGATTATTGACGTAACGCCATTGATAAAATAAAACCCAAGATAGGTACACTTTCAGCGTATCAAAAATAAATGCACAATTTGGATTTGTACATTCTTTTAACTGCTTGTCACAGCCATTGTATTTCGGAAATTGAATTAGAAAAGTAATAGGGACGTTATTAGGGATGAGTGTTTTCGCGGTGTAAGATTAGAATACTACGTTACAACTACGTTACTACTACGTTAAATCGAGGATTCTTCTGTGTCGTACTGATGATACCATGTTTCGACAGGAAAGGTCCTTCTAGTTGGTCCAGATCTTGCAAAGGTCATCCTGTACCGTACAGTGGGCGATTCCGGGCTGAAATGATGACGACGAAAGATCTCTAAAATGGGGCTGAAAGCCTCAGACGTAGATCGACTTTTAACTAATATCATCACCCTTGAAAATTCCTTTAACATCATCATCATTTCAGCCTATAATGTTCCCTCTGCTGGGACACAGGCCTCGTCAATGAAAGGGAGTGGACTGTAATCCACCACGCGGGCCCAGTGCGGTTTGGTAGATGTCACATGTCTTCGAATTTTTAGTTCTAGGACATGCTGGTTTCCTCACGATGTATTCCTTGACCGCTTTTGAGGGCAGCAGTGATTAAATAAATTACACAAAATAATGCGCCTGCCTGGGTTCGAACCCACGGCTTACTGCTCGTAAGTCGGGGCTGCCAACACTAGGCCACCACTGCTCTCCTTTAACACCTCCCAATATCCAACAAAAATGCAATAAAGCCCCAAATTAATCTTTAACAAGTAATTTTCATTGCCCATCAAATAACATCTGTGGTAGTTATAAACCTTTGGACAGAGCTCTCGTAAAACGTCCGGCGTGTAGTGACGGACGAAATGTGGGGCGTCCACCCTAACTGACGGTTGGGTTGTTGAGTGAGGTAGTTTAGCCGACTGGCTCGGCACCCTGATGTAGATACTGTAGTAAGTGCAATGTCGCCTTGTTATTTAAATGGAAGACGCAGGTGGAGTAATTAAAACTTCTTCATCATCTGCTTAGCCTTATCCCAAATATGTTGATGTCGGCTTCCAGTCTAGCCAGATGCAGCTGAATACCAGTATTTTACATGGAGCGACTGCCTATTTGACCTCGACAAACCAGATAGTACTGGGTAATACGATACCCCTTAGTAAGACTGGTTGTCAGACTTGCGGGCCAGTGCTGTCAATGATCTTCTAATAACAGCCGGGACCAACGGCTTACCGTGATTTCCGGGGCACGGAGGAAACTCGGTATGTAATTGGTGGTAACCCATCCACGGACAAACCTAGGCAACCGCGACCTAACCTGAAGATCGACCCAGGTGGCTGTTATTATTTAGCCACGAGCTCCTCTTTTTTAATAAATTAATACGTATACAGTTTTTGCGTGAAAAAGTAACACACATTCATCCTTACAAACTTTTGCTTTTCTGATAGTTGTTCCGGGTCTGGTTGTTTGTATAAGTTAGTCTAAATATTTGTAAACGCACCCACGATACAGGAGAAATTCCTAGTGTGCGGCAACGTATTAAAAAAAATGTACTTACCAGACTTTCACATTTTATCCTGTCCAACATAGACAAGCTGCATTATACGAGTACATCTGTGAGCCTGCAAACTTTCATTGCTTTCCAAGACCACCTTAAACGGAAATTACTCCTCTTGGTAAACGTTGAAATCAGCGCAGTGTGTTGTTAGCAAAAATCTTTTATCTGAAAGTTTCCTGTACTAATCCAGACTAATATAAAAAAATGCGAAGATCACTCTGTCTGGAAGAGAGCTGTCTCATGAAATGACAAGTAATAGAGAAGTTTGGAAGAAGAAGACATGCTGCGCCGACCCCAAATAAATTGGGACAAGGGCAAGGGAATGCTGATGATGATGAACTCTGTCTGTTGTCTTTTCAAGAAAAGATTTTTTGCACAGGTAGCGCGTGACCTGACCTGGGTTAGGACATTAGGATACCTGTGCATATGCAATTTTTTCTGGTAGTACATATCTGTTCCTCGGGCAACCAGCAGACCTCGTGGCTTCTCCGGCTCTCACCAGATCATAATTTCACCGTATCAGACACAAGAAAATACGTTAGTGACTTGTAGAATAATTAAAACTGAATATAAGTATAAACAACAAAAGTAAGAGGTCGTCGAAGTACTGCTCCACATCACTGTCTTCCGGAAACGTCCCCAGAAGACTAGCAGCATTGCGACCAGCGTCAAAAGAATATATTCTCATAAGTTAAGATATAAGCAAAGTCTTTTCGATAAATTGTAGCAAGAAGTAACTCATGACTTTGACCTTTCAACAACTGTGACATATCAATGAACTAGTGAATCATATAAAGTAAGTGCGTATAATAAATACCGCTGCGTCACGCGCTTCGTGCGAGGTAAGTTTTAATTTTATTTAATTGACTACCTGCACGGTATATGGAGTGCGAATCAGGGTTGTCACGCGCACATAAACCGATTTGCTCAAGTTCTTGGAAAAACTTCCGAAGCCGCAAAATACATATTGATAAGAAATTACTTTTTTTTGGGATGTAAAATCACGGTCTACGGTAGGACTCTATGCAACGCACCAAAAATATTTTGCTGATCGATGTATTGAATATGAAAGGTGTATTTAATTTTAAGTAATAATATTAAAAACTTGTATTAAAATAAGAAAACCGGCCAAGTGCGAGTCGGACTCGCGCACGAAGTGTTCCGTACCATTATTTATAAAAACGAGCAAAAAAATCACTTTTTTGTATGGGAGCCCCCCTTAAATATTTATTTTATTCTGTTTTTAGTATTTGTTGTTATAGCATCAACAGAAATACATAATCTTTGAAAATTTCAAGTGGCTAACTATCACGGTTCATAAGATACAGCCTCGTGACAGACGGACGGACGGACGGACGGACAGCGAAGTCTAAGTAATAGGGTCCCGTTTGACACTTTAGGTACGGAACCCTAAAAAGTACTAAACGTCTAGAAGTACAAAAAAAAATTGTGCAAAAGTTGGAACGTTGACCTCCAATATCTCGGCAACTAAAAGCTCTCAAAAAACAAAATAATGATCACATTGACTGGGAGAACAAGCAAGTGCGTTTTGACTTCGTTAAGTTTACGGCATGGTTGGCGCAGTGGCTAAGCGATTGATTGCTGCGCTGCGTGTCGCGAGTTCGATCCCCGCACGGAACAAATATTTGTAAGGCCTACAGATAGTTGTTCCGGGTCTTGCTGTTTGTGTATGTGAGTTTAAATGTTTGTAAATGCACCCACGATTCAGGAGAAATTCCTAGTGTAGGGTGAAGATAAAAAAATATAAATGTGTCTATTTACACCCTATATTTTTCGAAAACGTTTTTTAGTAACTTTTTAGACCTGTGTATTCTGCGTATGCGTATGAAGGTTCGTTAAAATCAGTTCAATCATTTCGGAAAATAAGGACTTGAAAGTTTGTATGAAATGCCGTAAGGTGTAAACGCTCATAAACATAACAGCTGAAACGTCGATATAATATTTGTAGGTTTTCAAGGCATAAAAGCTATAATACTACTTGTAACAACTGTGACCTTAAACTTTGCAGAAATCAAGTTAGGTTCCAATCTCTAGTAAATTGAAATAGATCTTAGCCTGGGGCTATCACAGTCTAAGATTCAAGGTGAGCAAGGGACAAATTATGAGATTTCATGTTAGGGATAACTGGGGTTTAAGCAATTTATTTTGGTAAAGAATTTTTTTAATTCTAGTTACTGCTTAAACATAAAGTTTATCAAAAACACCGGAGTTAGCCGTGATAGTAATAACACATGCGTATTTTTAAAAAATCTGATTTTTCTGTGGAGATGGAAATACGATTTTGTTTTTAACGACTCGCTAAGCTAAGAGACGATTTAAAAACAGTACTAGCTATCTTTTCAACATAACTAAATGTGGCTAAAAAACATAACATAACATAACTAAATGTGGCTAAACATTCTAAATGTGGCTGTGTGACACCCCTACAAATCGACGGGGTGCGAACATAATTAATTACTCGTCTAAGTGAGAGTAAGCGAGGGTTGTCACATAGCTGTAGCCTTGCTGCGGGACGCGGGACGTAATTGTCATCAGGACCTTCAACCCCATGTCATACGTGTGTAAATATATCTTTATGTTCTATTCAATTAACAGGGTAGTCGGAATTATAATAGATAAATGCTTCCTGGTTTTTTACGTACAGTCACGGGCAATGAAATGTAAACACTTTGCAAAACACAAAAGCGAATTTCTTAAAAAAAAAGTACTAAATGCAATCCAAAAAAAAACCATCCAAAATCTCGAACCTAGAATAATTTTAGTAATGTAGTCTTTAGGAATAAGTTACGGTCTGTGTAGCGCATTGCTACGGCACGGCTGTGCTACGACGCTACGTCGTAGCAACGAGCTACGACGCGCAATTAAGAAGTATTAGAAGTTTATGCAAATTATAGCTGCAAGTGTTTGTTTGGAAAACCAATTAAAATAATTAATTATTTCTTAAAGATGTTGCCTTCAATGGGTAGAGAGAAATATTCTTCGGACGACGTAGACGATCATCTTTGAGAATAACATAATGTGTTTTAACCTTATTGGTGAGGTTCTTCAGAAAGGTGCGTAGTACTCGCAACCGGCGTCCGTGTATAATTATGACGAGGCAAGAGAAGTATGTGAGGATCGTAGCAGGTAGCGTTCTTTGGTTACTGCCTACCCCATAGGAAAATTACGTTAGTTTATGTATTGTTTTGCATCCTCGTCAAATTCAAACTAGAAGGAGAAACGAAACTAAGGAGAAAACTAAGGAGGTAACTACGCTAATGATTTTCGACCCAAATCAATAATAAAATGGGTAGGTGTTTTTTTTTCTTTTTTACTAAAATCGGTAAGTGTAAACCACCTGTGTTATAAACGCGGCTCGTCTGATCCTCGCCTTATAACCTCGCTTACACAATACAAAAAATCTCAAACGTTTCTTTGATAATTTCTTATTCCCTAAACCACGTTAAGGGGGTTATTCTGAAATACTAAAAAAATTAAACAACAAAAAAAAACAGTGTTTTTTAATAATTAACTAGGTATCGTAATTTGTATTGATTATTAATGTATTTTGTGACAATATCCTGAAATATAACGAGGATGCCAAATGAAAATGGAATGCATGAAAACAACACCTTGTACAATATGTATTGACCATAATAAGGAAAAGCCTTATCCCAGAGTGTGTGTATTAAACTAGGTAAAACTAACTATTCTAAAACAAACTTTAAATATTCCAGCATTTGCTATTAAATAGTTTTGTTTGGCATTGAAATAGAATTTCATTATCACAGTTGAATAACTCTCAAACTATGCAACAGGTAAACAAATAACAAAATATTTCGCTCGGTTCTATCTGAAAGTTGCGTAACATAGGGGAATAATTGGTTATTTTGTCGGCAATGAATATTTGCAAAAAATGATGATCGTGAAATTTTGTATAAAGAGGTATTAAAGATATTAAAGATAAAAAGGTTCTACATATTCCGCTTACTACAATTCAGCATGCAAACATCGTATGTCAAACTTGGCTATTAGAACAATCACAGTAAAAAAATATTAAGTATCGCGTCTGTAAAAACATTGGAAAAGATACTGGTCCCTCAAGGAAATAGTAAAAAATCCTGATGTACCACTTAAATCTAAAAAGAAAATATTTGATTCATGTATCCTGCCCATTATGACATATGGATGCCAGACTTGAAGTTTAACGGAACACAACATACACAAACTAGAGACCTGCCAGCATAGTATGGAAAGAAGCATGCTCAATATCAAACTGACAAATAAAATAAAACTAGAAACAATTCGTAAACAAACCGGAGTTACGGGTGTGACGTATACTATTAAAAAACTAAAATGGAGATGGACAGGTCACATGATGAGGACCAAAAAAGAAAAATGGGCTAAAGACGTAACCGAGTGGTACCCAAGACAGTACAAAAGGAAGAAAGGGAGACAACGTCGTAGGTGGGAGGAGGACATTAAAAGAACAGCAGGCAGTATGTGGAGAAGAAAAACACATAATCGCACTCTGTGGCAAGCTTTAGGGGAGGCCTATGCTGGAAAGCAAGACAATCTTCGTGAAACTGGTGTCTAGAAGCAAAGTTTAAAATTCATAAAATATGTAAATGTAAGATTGTTGAATAAAGGCAAAAAAAGGTAAAAAGGTATTGTATTGTATTGTATGTAAAAACATCGTAAGGAAACCAGCAAGTCACAGAACCAGAAACATCGAAATTATGTGAGTGTGACATAAGATTGTGTAAAAATATATGTTATTAAGTATGTTACTTAATATCAAATTTTTATTAAGGCGCAAGTTATATTGTTCCTTACACAGAGGACTTCTTTGTAGTCTGGATAACTAAAATAAAATTATAAATCTACCAATTCGCACTTGGTTCTTCCTTTGTGGCATAGATAGCGCTGTAGTATTTTTTGTACTGTCTGCTACATATATATTACTAGCTGTCCGGCGCAATTTCGTTTGCGTCACATTTTCCCCGTTTCCGCAACATTTTTCATTGCTGCTCCACTCCTATTGGTCGTAGCGATGTTATATAACCTATAACCTTCCTCGATAAATGAGCTATCTAACACTGAAAGAATTTTTCAAATCGGACCAGTAGTTTCAGAGCCTATTCAATGCAAACAAACAAACAATAAAAATTTTCCTCTTTATAATATTAAGAAGATAAGGGTGTGGTTTAGGCAATGTGTCGCCACACTGAGTAACCAGAGACACAGAAAGATGCTATGGACACCTTCCATTGGTTCATTTTGTTTGTTGTCTTTTGTTTCAGACGATGACATGGAGGAGCGGGTAGCGTAGCGGGCGGCATGGCGGGCATGCCCGTGCTGGGGAACAGCGTCGGCGCAGGAGAGCTTCGAGACAACAGCCGCGGTGAGTCACTGTCACCTCTACCTTAATTGGGGAGAATTGACTAAGTTACTACTGCCTCATCAAGGGAGAATATGGTCATATAATACGACAGGGGGATTACCGTAGCTAGAAAATGCGTCAATGTGCCAATTGCCGTAATCAACTAAACCAATTTGTCTATAAATAGTTTGTTTGCAATTTGGAGTAACTTTTGACAAAGACGTGTGACTTATTATAAGACAGTCTTTTTTTTATTTCAGCCTGTAGGATCAGAGTGGTATCAAAATTAAGATGAAGTTATAGAACCACGTTTAAAATAATGAGGCTTAATTTTTCAAGCACCTCTGCTTAGCCTTTGCGTTTAATGTTCGAATTAAAGTTTTCTCGCAGAAAATCACGGAGTAACCGAACAAAAATGAATGGGAATGAGATATTTTGAACTGGTATATAGGTATTATAGGTAATTAAAACACCATTTTTTTTTCAAGTATGGCATTTGGTATCCTTGTAAGAGCTCCACGTATTCTTACGATTATATTAACTGTCGTTTTGAGTTCATTGTTCTTAGGCACTATCATTCTAAACAAGGTGGACCATTCACCTAGCCGTCAACCGAGTATTCTGTAGTTCTACATATTAAATTTAATAACTCTACGCTAAAATATTTCTGGAAAAAAAATGAAAACGGTTAACAGAAATACTTTTTGTGAGTTCTCTGTTTATTTTTAAAAATTGATATCGGACAAACTTGGCGTTCCAGTGCGAACTTTTGACAACAAGTGGTGTCAAGGGTGAGTCGCTGCAACTGATTGCTTTTGAAAACGTTCGCTCGGAATGCTAGATAAATAAATAATGAGGTTTTTAAAGGTTGTGCGCGTATCTATTTACGGAATATCTCACCTACATATTACTAGAGAGGGTAGCGAAAAAAGTATCAGTCAGTGGTGATACAATCACTTTTAGTCACAAGAGTTTCATCCCTCATCTTTCACTTTCCCAACCATTCTGTAATAGAACCATCAACTGTAACCGTTCGTATTGTTTGTGTGTGTGCAGAGGCCAGCAACAGGTCGTCGAGCAGTGGTTCCCGACGCGGCTCCTCCCAACAACACGCACAGGTAAACATTTGTCATCATCAGAACTTGTTTTTAAACATACTTATCACAATGACCAGAATTGATTTGACAGAATCGGTAGTGATTAGTAAAATAATGATGCACGAAATATCCATTGATCAAGGAGAGACGACGAGAGGACGTTATTACAACCTATGTAAAATTCCGTCTCTTATACAAGGTGTTGTTTTGCATCCGCGTCAAAATTTAGAAGGTTGTCAAGAAATACATTAATTATCAATTAAAATTACGTTACATAATTAATTAATAATAAACGCTAATTTTTTTGGTTGTTCAAGTTTTTCAGTATTTCAGAATAACCCCCTTAACGTGGTTTAGGGAATAAGAAATTATCGAATAAACGTTTGAGATTGTATTTTTGTGTGGAAGCGCGGTTTTAAGGCAAGATTCAAACGGGCCGCGTTTAAAACACGGGTGGTTCACACTTACGATTTCGGTAAATAAGAAAAAAAAAATACTTACCCATTTTATTATTGATTCGGGACGAAAATCATAAACATAGTTACCTTCCTGAATTTGACAAGGTTGCAAAACAACACCCTGTATTAGTCGAGCATCACACAATACTGCTCGTCCAGATCTCAAGCCGCATTGGCTTGTATGAAATGCGTAGATCCCTAATACAGTACAGGTACACTGCGCGCACGAGCGGCGCTCACCGCGTCTCCGCGTGGTGTACTGCCCATAAACCTGCTTCGCCGCTTCCACCCAACGATGACCTGTGTTATGTGAGAATCGTCTACGTGAATGGTTCACAAAAGGGAAACGGGGTCTATACCCAGCAGTGGGTTAAACATATACATTTAATTGTGCTAACTGAAAAACATGTGAATTGGTGAGCTCAGAGCCTACTGTTTAAATCAGATCGTACCTGAAGTTGCTGCGTGTTGCGTGAGGGTTTTTGATCGGGGAGTCTATCGCCATCGTGTTGCACGGCCCCCATGAGTGGTGGTGATGTCTTAGGTCCGGCCCGGATATCACCAAAAGAGTTTGGTGCCCGGAGACAGGCTGTGTTGGATGTGTCACGAACTTCATACAGTTCTGGCGGCTCATGCGCCAAGGTGTCACATAACCAAGCCGTCTCATCGGATGATGCGAAGGCCTTATTCATTGTTTAATAAAAATATAAAAATAGTTGTTGGCCTCCGTCAGAGCGGACCAATGACTGATCTCTTGCTACACGTGACGTAGTGGACTGTGAGATGTATCTATATTTGTTGTGTGACAGGAGCATGAGACATGTGACGCGACGGAGCAGAAGTCAGACCTGACGCGGACGCGCCCTTCCAGCTATGAGCGAGAGTACCACGACAAAGTACCCACCATGGTGAGTATCTTGCATTTAAGAGGTCGCATTCTGAAAGTTGGCAATCTGTCATTATTTCGCTGTGGTTCTTATTTAATGAATATTACTGAATGAAATTATCATCATTCACATCATTTTGGCAACTTTCAGATTGCACCCTCATAGTAACGCTCATAACGAAAAAATGTACCCCGAGATGCTCGCTCCTTTTGCAATAACTCTTACAAGTCGTTGAGAGAAGAAGCAATATCTTACTTATTTTGATTGGCGTTACTGTATTAGTTTGATTAGTATGGACGAGCGAAAGTACTTGAAACCTTTGAAGTGTGCCCCGACAAATGGAGAAACTTAGGCATTCATGTGCATTTACTTTTATACTACACTTATATATCCATTACTTCATAAAATTGTTAAATAAATATCCATACTTGTATTCTAAAAGTGGAAGTAATTCGTGAAAGTCTTTCGGTCAGTTTTGTTTAGATTTCAATAGCTACATAGGCAAACTAGGACCCAGGTTAGAATATAGGATACTTTTTTACCGATATTATGTGCAATGAATAGCTGTGGCGAAGCTGCGGTAAAAGTTTAAAATAAATCTTAGACATTTCGATCCTGAATATTTGCGATCACAATAACACAGCAAAATCTATATTTATCGACAACCCTCAAGTAACTACTAGTTCCTATGATCGTGTTATAATATCCTAAAGCTGTCAAATCACAAGTCGACCGCAGTAACTTGATTTTCGGTAAACTTTAAAGGTACGCTGTAACACAACTTAGCGGGGGCGAAGATATTGAGCTTAACTGCCCAACCCACGTAATTGGTTGAGTAAGTGGGTTTATAGTAGAACCTTGTTCTAGGAAAACAAGGAATTTGGTGTGTCATGGACTAAAGCTGCTACTTAGGTTGCGGCCCACAGTTCTAGTCGTGGTATATACAAGGTGGGTAAAAAATCGTGGATTAAATGGGGCGATAGTTGGAGTTATTTGCAGTAAAAACATCTCTCTGGCAGAACCTTAACTTGATCTCCTTAAAAGTTATGACAATTTAGTGTTTTTAGGGTTCCGTAGCCGAATGGCAAAAAACGGAACCCTTATAGATTCGTCATGTCTGTCTGTCTGTCTGTCTGTCTGTCTGTCTGTCTGTCTGTCTGTCTGTCCGTCCGTCTGTATGTCACAGCCACTTATTTCCGAAACTATAAGAACTATACTGTTGAAACTTGGTAAGTAGATGTATTCTGTAAACCGCATTAGGATTTTCACACAAAAATAGAAAAAAAACAATAAATTAAGGGCGTCCCCATACTTAGAACTGAAAACCAAAAAAAAATAATCATCAAACCCATACGTGTGGGGTATCTATGCATAGGTCTTCAAAAATGATATTGATGTTTCTAATATCATTTTTTTCTAAACTGAATTGTTTGCGCTAGAGCCACTTCCAAAGTGGTAAAATGTGTGTCCCCCCCCTCTAATTTCTAAAGTAAGAGGAGGAAAATTCTGAAAATATTTAGGATTGTAGAACGTAAAAAAAACTATCAACAAAAATTGGTTTCAATAAGATATGATGTTTAGTTTTTGAGATATGGGACTTTTTCATCGAACTGCAGCAGTAACTTTGTTTTTCATAAACATACTATGAAAAACAAATTTAGTTTTGCGGTTGTGTGGAAGTTTACTAACTAATACTACTAACTAATGAATGACAGTTCAAAATATTGTTATTATATTGTTTGGAGCTATGGAACCCTGTGTGCGAGTAAGACTCGCACTTGTTTTTAAGAAAATACCAGAATTTGTGGTAATGGGTACCTATTTTTATAAAAAGATAAAATGGTTTAGTTGCTTGTAGGAAATGTATCATCACTACAAAAGTGCTTTTTTGACAGTGTGTGCAATAATTTGTGAGTATGCACTTTGATGTTTTACTGCAAATAACCCCGATTATCACCCTGATTCATTTGATCCACGATCTTTTACCCCGCCTGTATAGGCAAAGAGGAATCCAAGTAATTTAAAGGTTCCTATTTTAGATATTATTATACTCCAGTAAACAAGAAAACATCGCAAATGACGTGAAAACACGTTCCTCACGGCCACGTTATGGGTGTTTTACATCCCTATAGAAGAATAATTCCGTACTTCCCATCCCAACGTAGGAATAGTCTACAAACATAAATTAGAGTATAATATTTTTTATTTAAAAACCGACCACAATGCAAGATGAAGATTGCAGATAGAAAAGTACTCGTAGGTAGACAAAATGAACGAATCCTCTGCTTCAAACGTTTGTAGGTTTATTTCTTCAGAACAGTCATGGCATTCCCTTTATGTTCCCAACAGGCCACGTTAAGCGGCGCTGGTGTGGTGACCCATACAGCGCCATCTTACGAGGAACAGCGCGCCAACCCCGCGCTGCTGAGTCGAGGCGCTAGTGGCACTCCAGGCGGACGAAGCGTGAGGGATGATGGGTACTGCTCAGCAAGCAGCACGCCAAGGGCTTTTGGTATGTTACCCTAGTACAGTTACATAGAATAAGCGCGCTAACCCTGCGCTCATGAGTTGCTGCGCTTTTGATATTCAGGATAGACGTGGTGTGCGGATGAAGCGAGCAGCATGCCAAGGACTTTCGATCTCTGTAGTACAAAGACGTAGAGTTTAGGGATTTGTTCTTTAAATAGTGCTTACTATTTCTCTCTATACCCTTTCAGGAAACGCTCATATATCCTTTGTATACGCGAAAGCTAGCACAGTCTTGTTCGACAAAAATCTTAGTAAACAAAAATTCTCTTGTAGCCAATTATTATATACGGGGTGATCGAAGTATGAGGGCAGTAGGTACGTCTTACGCTTTTAATATGTGGCTGTTAGTATTTTAAAATGATTCAGTGTTAACAGCGCTCACCCTGTAGTTACTACTAATGAACCCCAGCAATATTGCCATGATCATGAGATATAAGAAGGACTAAGAAAAGCATAGGACTTACTAGAGTAGTAGACTATATGTACAAAAACAATAGACAGTAAAAACGTCACAATATATTGTCTCAAACAAAGTTAATAATAAACAATACTTCAATAATATCCAGACCAATATTTCTCCATTAAACAGCTACTTAGACTAGAACTCATTCCATTGTATTGCAATAAATACAGTGCCGACTCAACTGATAAACGAGGCGCACTAGAGATGGGAAATATATTAAAAACTCTAAGCTCCGCCAGGTGGCGCTCGGGCACTCGAGTAGAAACTTCCACTTCACTACTTATCCCGCCACTCCTGTTTGACTTGGCAGAAAACTTTGTTTTGCGGCCTCCTTGACTTAACCGCTGAATTAATTTTATTGGAAAATTGAAATATTAGTAATAGACTTTTGATGAAGTTTTGTAAATTTTTCCTGGTACACAAGGTTTGTTTGGCTGGTTCTTGAATCTTTGATACGGTTTATCGTATCTTAACTGGGAATAGGCTTAAAATAATGAATTTGATGAATGCTATGACAGCTACTTTTTAATAGTATCACTGACTGCCTGATTGGTTGAGTGAACACTAGCGCGACTGCTGAGCCCTGGGTTCGATTCCGGGTTGGGCATAGTGTTGTTAGCTTTTCCCATCAGGAACTTCTCAGTTCGTGTATGACCAGAGGTGTGAACGTGGGCCTGTGGAGGTGAGTAATGGGCTAGCTCACCGTCCGTCCGTCTATCGACGACAGGCCGTGTAGACGGCGCGTTCGTGTTCCACGCGCGCCTCAAGGAGATATCAGCAAATCGAAAGGAGTCCGAGAGAGCCGATGCCTGCCAGGGCTGCGGGTTGTTCGAAAAAGATACCGTGGCCTTGGAACACAAAGGGCTAAGAACGAACATGGATGGGTTTTAGTCAGTACAAGTCAGAGTCTGACACTCCCTTCCGCTCCGCCCAGAGCAGGAGGGAGGGTCATTTGATGATGACGATGTATGAATGTGGATGAGGCAATAGGAGTAGGGATCGTAGCAGGTGGTGTTCTGTTTCTGCTTTCCCCTAAGGGAAAAAAGCGTGAGTTTATGTGTGTATATTATATTTCTCAGATGGCAGTCAGAGAGTCTGTGCTTGCGCCCGGTTGATGACGATAGGCTCACCCCCTAGTTCGGGACTTAAAAATAACTGGAAAAAAAATCGGAAAAAAAATGTGGGTGTACTATTAAGTACGCCTCTGCCTAACCCTTCAGGGAATACAGGCGTGATGTCATGTTATGTATACAGGTCAAATTCAAATTCTTTTTTGCGTACTAGTGTAGTCTTGAAGATGTTAACAATAGGTAGGTTCTTATAAATAACTTAGTTGCCTGTTCATCATCATCATCATTTCAGCCGAAAGACGTCCACTGCTGGACATAGGCCTCCCTCAAGTGACGCCACATTGACCGGTCCCGTGCGCCTCGCATCCAGCGGATCCCCGCAACCTTCACCAGATCATCGGTCCACCTAGTGGGAGGCCTTCCAACGCATCATCTTCGGATTCGCGGTCGCCATTCCAGAACTTTTCGGCCCCATCGGCCATCCGTTCTGCGAGCAATGTGCCCTGCCCATTGCCACTTAAGTTTGGCAATTCTTCGGGCTACGTCGGTAACCTTGGTTCTCTAGCGGATAACCTCATTTCTGATTCGATCACGCAAGGAAACTCCGAGCATAGCCCTCTCCATTGCCCTTTGGGTGACCTTAAGCCTTCTGATGAGAGCCATTGTGAGCGACCACGTTTCGGTCCCGTATGTAATCACATTGAAATTGCAATTGCATTGCAATTGAAATGGTTGTTAAATGTAAAAAAAAAAAAAAAACGTAGACACTTAATATTACAGTTGTTACAGTTTACATAATCTTATATTAAATAATCACTATTCATACATTTATAGTACATAATTTTTTTCATATTCTTATAATTTACATGTCATTTTAGGTACACATCTGCACTAACTCTTCGGGGATTGCAAGCGTGATGATATGATGTTATGTACTTAGGAACACGCAGACGAAAAAATATTTCTAATCATAATAGCTGCAATACGTGTAGTCAGCAGCCAAAAGTCTGACAACCAGATTTACCAACGGGTATCGTATTACCCAGTTACTGGGTTGTGAAGGTCAGGCAGGCAGTCGCTCCATGTAAAATACTGGTACTCAGCTGTATCCCGTTAGACTGGAAGCCGACCCCAAGATAGATAGAGAAAAAGGCTAGGCAGTTGATGATGACGAGCTGCAATACGGTACCACGTTTAAAAAAATCTTAACATTTGAATTTAAACGAATGATATTCTAAAAACAGCTGCAGAAAAATAACATTCTTTTCACACCACCTGCTCGAAAATGTCAAATTATATGTCAAGCAACCTTAACCTAAAGTGAGTCATTAGTGGCCGGGGGCACAGCCGGTCAATAATGTTGTACTGGATTTCATTATGACCCGCCGGTCAATAATGTGATTTGAATTTGGAATCTCACATGCTCAGCGAAATTGGCAGTATAGTACTAACAAACACCCTTTTTTTTTTTTTTTAGGGTGGGAAATCTTTTCTGGCACCAAAGGGTGTTTGTTAGTTGTGCGAAAACTAACAAACACCCTTTGGTGCCAGAAAGAGGAAAGCTATTCTCGATAACCTTACTACACGTGGATGATATTCTCGATTTCCTACAAAATCATAACGACTGCTTCTTCATATCGTTGCCATGTTTTCGAAGACATAATATTGTAAGAATAATTAGATAACTACGAACCATTTTTTAAAAGGAATGGATTAACATTAAAACTGGCATTAATAATAACAAATACCGTACCGCGCCGTAATACCGTAATAGTAATTGGCTGTAACATTAGTTAATTTATTTGTTTTTCGTACTATGGCTATTATTTTCTCACAGTAGGTGTAAAAAGTAGAGTATCCTCCTCTGGGCTAAAGGTGTCTTTGCCTTGGGCTAGCTTGAATCCCTCGCTGCATTCAGGATTCTTGTATTAACTCCCTCGCTTTGCTCGTGAGTTAAATCCCGAATCCTTCATTGCGCTCGAGATTCAATATGACGCCCGTGACATAAGACACAACTTTAGCCCCTCGGTGCATAATCTACTATTTTAACATCATAGATCAAACAAAACCATAGGATTGGTAATTTGGATGCAGTCAAACGGAAGGGGTCTCCCGAGACCAAGATCTTATTACCCTAACAGTCTTTTATCTCTTGGCCTTTGACTACTTCAATATTTTAAATTTCTCAACGTAACGCACCTCTGATTTTTCGGATTCATGTGCGTATTTTATAATTATCACTAGCTTCGGTGAAGGAACACATCGTGAGGAAACCAGAAATGCCTGAGATATATTTCTCAACGGCATGTTAAGCCAAATCAGAGGCCCATGGGTGGCCAAAAAAAATATTCTGACACCAGGTTAGGCACTTTCCACACGTGAGTAATGGGCTAGCTTACCGTCCGTCCATCTTATGACGACCGTGCCGACGGCGCGTTCCTGTTCCACGCGCGCCTCAAGGAGATGTCAGCAAATCGGAAGGGGTCCAAGAGAACCGATGCCTGCCAGGGCTGCGGGACTGTTCAAAAGAGATACTGTGACCCTGGAACACAAAGGGCTAAGAAGGAATATGGATGGGTTTTAATCAGTACAAATTTGACACTCCCTTCCGCTCCGGCCAGAGCGGGAGGGGGTTATTTGATGATTTCCCATACGAAAAAAAAGGCACGAAAAACAAAGAAAGAAAGACTATATCGGTTTTGGAATCGGACTACAAAACTTCTCTGCTAGGCACAGGCTTCTCCAATCGCACACCATTCAACTCGATCCTCGGCCCCAGCTGCTACCAGCCACGCTGCAAAGATCATTGCTCCATGTAACTTATTACCTGAAATTCTTCAAAACAAAGTTTGAAAATAATCCGGCACGTATCACGTTGCATTTAATTTACTTGAAAACTTTAATGAAATCCTAGGGAGTCATGAAAAGAGGCTAGATTTAATCAAAGTATAAGTTCTACAAGAAACTTTTACTTGATTATACTCTCTATATGCATGTTATTGCATTTCTTCTGGGAATGAGGTCTTCAAACTTTGCTTTTAGCTATAGTTTATTCTATTATGTGGTTGACTTTTGATTTAAGATAAAAAGAAGATATTTAGAGTTTCAGTTAATTAAGAAGCTCAGTCTTTGTAAAAAAAGAGTATTCTTTGGTTTAATTCGCATAGGAGAGGGTTATAGATATACGGGTTGTAAGGAACATCATTCTGAAGCGTTTTCGCGTCAATGTCCCTTCGGGGTGGAAGGGACATTGACGCGAAAACGCTTCAGTCAGTCATTGGCGTAACTATTGGGTGGCAGGACTGGCAAAACCCCACGGCCCCCGGCCTGACGGGGCCCCCGGCCCGAGAGGCTGCGAGCTCAAATGTGACCTAACATTTTTAACAAAATTTAGTAAAAAATAAGATTTTTATATAATTACCTACTTCAAATCAATTAAAGTAAGACTAAATTTAAAATCGATTAAAGTTACAATCAAAGACCATATGTAAATTAAAATAAATACGTAATTATTTTTTTGTAATTTTATTATAAATTAGTAACACCTATGCTTTTGAAAATTTTATATTTAACTAAAATGGACACAATGTTACTATTGGGTAACTATATCACAAAAACCATCTGAAAACTGTAAAAAACCAAACAATCCACTCCACATTCCCGATTAATTAAAACGTTCATGCATCACGCCGAAACGGAGTCAATAACAGCAAAAAATACCGACATGCATATACCGACGTACTTCAATATGAAATACCGATCAACTTCGTGCCGACATTACCGTACCGTTTTTGAATTCCATTGGAATCGCACCTCAGGATTATTGCGGCATTTTTCCTCTTCGGCATCCTATTATGGCGTCCCAGATCGGATGCCAGGGACGTTATTAAGACCTCGCGATAGGTGTAAGAATGAACGGTATGGAGGACAGTTAGGGCTCAACTCATTTATATGCTCGGCTATAAGGACTATTCGCATATTGATGAGCTGGATTAATGTTGGAGAGTTTTGGGTGCACACCGAGGTAGTTTGTGATTGTTTTGCGAATTTGAAGATTATGGGTCATGATGGTGCATTTTTACTTGTCAATAACAAATTATAGAATAGGAGAGTGATACGTGACTTAGAAAAGTGTAACACCGAATAACATCATCATCATTCTCTTGCCCTCATCCCAATCCATTTGGGGTCGGCGCAGTACGTCTTCTTCTTTCATACCTCTCTATTACTTGTCATCTCATGGGATACCTCCTTTCTTGTCATATAATTCTTCACACAGTCCATCCATCGTTTCTTTGGTCTTCCTCTATCCTTATACCCATCCACATTCATACTCAAAACTTTCCTCACAGCATTTTCTTCATTCCTCCGCATCACATGCCCATACCACGACAACCTATTTCCACGCATCTTTTCAGTCACCGGCGCCACTTTCAGACTCCCTCTAATGTACTCATTTATTTGTAACACCGAATAACACGTCCTCGTAAGTTTACTAATACGAAACACGTAACAACGAACGCACGTTACCTCGAAAAACGTAACGCCGTAGCCATGCGATCTCGAATAACTTAATCTCTAAAAGTCATCGTAAAAAGTCTTTATTCATATAACAATCAACTAAATATAGAGAAAAAAGTAATAATTATGTTCCAATCAACCAAATCAATCGTTTTTCCATGATAATACAATCAACCAAATCAAACATTAAAAAAAAAAAACTTTAAAAAATTCAGTTAAGGTTTAAAATAGCACAAGTATGCAAGACCATCTAAAAATGTGGTTAAGTCCATTGTTTCCTTTTTTTGAAGAATGAACTATCTTTATTTAAGCATCATATGACTCAAAAATTATTAGTAAGACTTAAAACTATATTAGTAAGAACTGACATTAAAAAAAAAACAAACCCATGTGATATGGATGGCACAACAGCGTCCCACGAAAACACAGTCAAGGTGACTTGAAATCATGATTAGGATACTGTTGGAGCTGCTTAAATTATGACTAATCATCAGAGATTAAAGAAACTTCAAGGAAGTAAGAGACATGTGTAGGTATAACGCATAGTAAACAGAATAGTCAGGTTTAAGACGATTTTATTCTTACAGCAAAAATATTGCTGCACTGCACTGTACTTGGAAACATTTTCAGATGAATAATAATAATTTTCTTTTTCAGATAACAAATCTACGAAAGGCTCAGTTGTAACTCTATCCTGTTATAAGAGTAAGTTATTAATTAACTAAAACTAAACATAAGAGCTACACCACAACTCACAAAATGCCATTAAAGCTAAACTTAGTTTGCGAATCTGTCATATTCAAATGTTAGACATAAATAGAACGATGTTTTAAATCCACTAAGGCCCTAGCACACCACCTACGATCGTGTATATATAATATAATATATTTAATTTATCTGATAATTTACATGGCAGTTACTTTGAGACAAGTTCTGTTCCATTTCTGAATTTATTCGGTGAGTCGTGGCTGTTCGGACATTACGAAACAGACCCTTAGCGTTAAATATGTTTTGTGATCGATGGTGCAACCGAACCTTAAAAGAAGATCAATTAAAAGGTAATTGATGAAGTCGTTTTCTGATTCATTTACTGTTTTTATTTCAGAGGAGCCTAAAGTACAAATAGAGGAAGAATTCTTTAGTGAAAATTCGAAAAAACTCAGAACGAATAGTATTAAACCAGGTACCTAAATCTGTATATACCTTTTTGCAATTTTGACACAACTGACTTGCAATCTATATACAGTCCTTTCACGTATCCCTGACTCTTATTTCAACGAAAATATTTTTTGTTGGGATTTTGAGAATTTTAAGTTTCAACAACCCAACAACATTCGTATTGAAACCATGATAAAGATCACTTTGACTTTCAAAGAGAGGTAAAAGAACAGTGAATGGACTGGTATTCCTTGCCTTGGCCTTAGTCTTTTGAAAAATAAGAACCGTCTACATCAAATACCTGTATAGTCATAATTTATCTCAGAGGAAGGCGATGGGCGAGAGACATGGGGCACCGGCGCAGACTTTCTGCTCTCCATCATCGGATTTGCCGTCGACCTTGCGAATGTGTGGCGCTTCCCTTATCTCTGCTACAGAAATGGCGGCGGTAAGTTGAGCTATTTCTTTTTTATTGTGCCTGTTATGGCTATTTTTTTTGTCTGCCAGTCTTTAACTACAATAAGCTAAATAGGTTTGGTTATGAACTTACTTAGTTCCGACAAACTTTACTACTCTACACTACTACTACTACTAATCTATATTAAAATGTCTCCAATTTTTCGCATTAATTGTAATGCTTTTTGGTAATGAGTTAACGCTGATTAATTTTAAACCTATTCTAAGTTTACATTTTGTTTTTTTTTCTTTCTGTGTAATTGTTTTTTTTTTCAATGTATTTTTTTCAATCGTCTATATCTAACCGTTTGACCTTTCTTTCTTTTCCAAAGTTATCTTAAAAGAATTTGTCGTTACAAAAAGATGTTGTCAAGATTTAAAGTCATCGAAAACGTGATGATGACTTTTATCGAGAATTTTTCCATTATCACTTTGCAAGGTCCAAGGTTAATATTAATGTCATATTTTACACTGCCATTACTTTGCTCCTGAAAAATATCACGAAGGTCAAGCAGCGTAGGGTGTATTATTAATTGTATTAACTGTAAACTCATTAGTGTTACACGTTGAGAGTTTAAAACATTTATTGGATAAATAATTTTACCGATAGATGAGAGAGAGAGAGAGAGTTGACCGCTATACCTAATATAGCTGTGAACTGAAAAATGTGGCGGAAAAATTAAATTGTTGCTTCAGCTTTGTTTGCGTGAAATATGCGTAACGAGCGATATTAAATATATTTTTCTATGTTTTATTTCGAGTTAAAGTTCTACGCCCCCAAAAACAACCCTTTACAAATTCAGGAAGGCACAACATGCACGTCATAAGTTCTTATTCTCATCTCTTTTCACGTTAAGTTTCCTCATACGGAAGGCTCTATACGACATTCCATGTCACTGGCTTTATGACTTTCAATGCTTACGTCTTGATAAAGATGGATTGCATATAAAATTATGATTGAGAGCAACGGTGGCCCAGTGATGGCAGCCCCGACTTACGAGCAGTAAGCCGTGGGTTCGAACTCAGGCAGGCGCATTACGTTGTGTAATTTATTTCATCACCGCTGCCCTCAAAACGGTGAAGGAAAACATCGTGAGGAAACTGGCATGTCCTAGAACTAAAGATTCGAAAACATGTGACATCTACCAAACCGCAACGGGCCCGCGTGGTGGATTACACCCAACTCCCTCTCATAGAGAGGAGGCCTGTGTCCCAGCAGTGGGAACATTGGCTGATGATGCATTTAAATATTAAGAATAAGAATAAATATATTAAATAGTACAGTCATTTTCTTAGTCTAACATTATTAGGGATATCGGTAACAAACAAGTTTTATTTGACAAAATTAGATAACAGTGGTCCAACAGTGGTAAGTAAACAAGGCTGCGCCTGTATATTGGAGGCCGGAGTTGCGATAACTTTAAATTAAAAACAAATATTTATAGTTGTACTAATTGGTAATAACAAAACATTCTGGTAAATTGGATTACCGTAATTAAAAGAAAATTAGAAGACAACAAAATATAAGAATTAAAATATAATAGAATAATTTATTTCAATCGCAAAGGACCATACAATTCAACAAACAGTAGCACATCTTAAACTACAAACACACAGATAAATATGCTATTATACGTTATTATTATTATAAAATATTTCATATTATAATTTAACCTAACAAAATAACTCAAATAATTAATTGATCTCTATATAAATGTTATAAATGGTTAGTGCATTATGTGGATCATATTATTATACTGTTGTTATTGGTTATGATCGCCATAATTCTCCTGCCCGTATTCCTATTTATTTGTGTTCGGCACCATGTCTTCATTTTCTATGTTTCTCTACTACTCAACATCTCTGCTGTCACCTCCTTTCTAACCATATCACCCTTGTGTCGTAGCAACATCAAGCTAACAGTTTCATGATGCCTGCCCAAACCTTATTGGGGTCGGCTTCCAGTCTAACCGGATCCAGCTGAGTACCAGTATTTTACATGAAGCGACTGCCTATCTGACCTTCACAATCCAGTTACTGGGTAATACGATACCCCTTTGGTAAGACTGGATGAAACTGAACAACAAACTGAAACGCACGTCATCAGTCAGTACTAAGAAGTTATCTCTTATTAATCTGGCTCTAAGAATGAAACCACCACTTCAAGATTGAGAGCGAAGGATTTATAGTTTCTTTAGGAAATTCAATTAACAACGAAATTGTTTGTGCTGTTCCCGATTATTGTAAACGATAGCTTGAAGTTGATACGTTATTTATTTACGACTTGAAACTTTCGTTGGACGGGAAACGGTTGTGACCTAATTTCAGGGCCTAAATCTCGAGGCTTTTCAGATTATTATCATTAGAAATTGTATTTATTATTCAAGCTTTCTATTTGGAAATTGTTGTATTTGAGTGATGCAATGCAAACGTAAAAACACAAAACAACATCAATTTGTTTGAAATTATCACACTTAAGTTTCGTAAACGAAAGCTACGCTGCCGTAGCAAAAGCTACGCCGTAGAACGGCGTGTAGCAGAGCGCTACGCGTGGTGTAGCGAGAGGACGACACACCGCGCCACATTTTATGCTTTCAGAATTTTCTATTTTTTTACTACCTTTTCTAGCTAAACTCTTCGCAAAATAATATTATCATTACTATAAATTATTCAGAATTCGCCATAGTACAAAGCCACGATATAATTTTTTGTGTCGGACTTTTTTTTAGTACAATTTGTTTCACCTAATATTATAATTGTGGCACTAGGATTTTCACCGTGCGCTCGTCCGCGTGGTCGAGCGGTGTACGTGTGTTGGCATCACCCGATCTCATACAAGCCAATACGACGCGAGACCACTCGACCACGCAGATGAGTGACTTAACATGTGTTATCTCTCCATTTAGGTGCGTTCCTGATCCCGTACACGCTTATGCTGGTGTTCGGAGCCGTACCTCTGTTCTACATGGAGCTGATCCTCGGACAGTACAACCGACAAGGACCCATCACCTTGTGGAAGATATGTCCGCTCTTCAAAGGTATGATGGATGACCTATTATTTTTTAGATATATTAATTTTACTTTTAGTATTTTTCTGTTTATTATAAAAACATACTTTTTGGCCTTGTTGAATAATTTCTAATTATTGTTGTAAGGAGTTTTTAAATTAATAAACTTGTTGTCCACTAACTAAATCAAGTATCTTCAAGCACTGACAGTTTATGGAAAATCCAAATTCATCTGACTCTAATCTTATTCTTAGAGTGTCGATGGCAATCTAAATTGTGTCGGCCTAAAACTGAGCCACTAGTTTGGCGTCCTCAGTAGCGTCCATCAGTTCCTGTAATGTACATACAGCAGGAAACGCTATTAGCAGACTCTAAAAAATCGGTTATATGCCCTTGAAAATATAAATGTTGGTTTAAATCACACTTACCTAGTTAATTTTCTGTAAATCGTTAACTCATTTTCATTTTAAGTTTACAATTTCCACCACCCGTGTCAAATTTCAAATAAAACGTACATTTATTGAATTTAAACGAAACGTGAGGATTATCGGCAAATGTTTATCGAATGACCACAAACAAAATGTGAGATATTATATGCCGTGAGTTGTCACAACCGTTCCTATACGTACAGTCACGAGCATACGATTCTAATACAATCGAAGTACCTAGTAGTAGAATTTCAATTCTGAGGGCCAAAATGAGAGGGCTGCGGGACTGTTCGAAAGAGATACCGTGGCCCTGTAACACAAAGGGCTAACAAGGAATATGGACGGGTTTTAGTCAGTCCAATCTGACACTCCCTTCCACTCCGCCCAGAGCGGGAGGGGGTCATTTAATGATTTCTAATCCGAAAAAAAGGGCCAAAATGTTACTTGATTTGATTTTGTAAGTACTTTTGTCATAATATATTAGGGTAAGCGGTAAAAAATGTCTAAAACTAGTCCGAAATGCCAAAATCCGATGCAAAATTCTGATGCTTGTCCAAAATGCCAAATGTGTGCTGAAATTTGTCGACGCATCTCCGGACAACGGATCATGACGTAGATCCTAAAGTATCTGTTAGAGCCAGTAAAGTCATTCCTCAACTTTTCTGTACTGTATGACCTGTAGAAATAGGGGAATTGACTCTCAGACGTTGTCATTATAGTATAAACAAACCTTCACCACAAAACTTCAGTCAACAGTATAAGCGAAAAGCGTTATTAATTAAAGTTACAAATCCAGTTTGACCAAACGTGACTTATGTAAGTGCCTTTTCTGTATCAGAAGACGCCTTTGCCCAGCAGTGGGAGAGTAACAACCTACAACAATGTGTTGAATTTCTTTAATAGATTTTCAACTTAATTGTCATTGTTTTAGGTTCAAGGTTGATTGGGAAAAATTGACGGTTTCGGGTAGCTTGTACTGATGTCTGCACAGTGCGTACATATTGATGTTGGTGACAGTACAACGTCCTCTCGTGTGTTACAGGTGTCGGATTCTGCGCAGTCATGGTGGCTTTCTACGTGTCGTTTTATTACAACGTCATCATTGGTAATTATGTCCAGTGTTTATCTGTTTGTTTATTTGATATTTGTATTGGTGATGAATTTACGTTTTTTTAGATTCAAACATAACGTGTTCAGTAACTAGACGGTTCAAAATAATGTTTCCATGCTACAGTGACTGCTACTGTTTGGTTATTGAAATGATTGGTGAAAAAAAAGAAAGGGAAAAAGTGTTGCATGATAGAAAATTCTTATCGAAATTTGAATGGCGCCGTTAGAGGGCCTGCCTAAGTGACCATTGTAAATCATCTTCATAATTCAAAAATTAATACCGCTTCAACCGGATTGTTGTAAAGGTATTTATTCGTACCTAAGCACGTATTTACAACGCTCCGTGTTGGAACTCGTCCAAATGTCAGCGGCATGCCAGAATTGACGCGTTATGCCAGTCATTAATATTAACACGTACTTACTCAGCCGTGCTAGCCGCTGTAATTGAGCCTTTAGTATGAGAAAAGCAGGCACAAAATTGACCTGAATGGAAATGTTATGTCCATCGCCAGGCTATAGCATTTGAAGAGAGAGAGGAGGTCCAACTACATTCGTAACGTGATGATCTTAAAGCTAGATCTTTTCGCTTGCTTAATTTTCGTTAGCTTAATTTTGCCGAAACTCTAGCTTAACGGCAAATGTGGATATGCTAGCCACTTTAGAGCACATGAAAGATCTGTACAACAAAGCTTTCGACAATCTATAGCCATCAATGTAGTGGCCGAAATCGGCTAGATGGCAATCATCATCAGTGGAATGTATGGTGTTAAATAAAGTAATATGTACCTACCTATCTGACAAGATGTTTACTGGCGCGTTACTAAACTACTCTAAATATTGTCATGGATGTCCTATTGAAAGCCGTTAAAAAGATTTGTTATGATTATGTAACTCAAGGGAAAACAGAAGTCTTTAACATAATCGTCTTCTTTCTTCTTAGAAAAAGAAGGTGTGCGTTTCGACCGCGCAGCGACGGCGTTATTTTTTTCAAAAACTATGCCATGATTATGTAATAATTTGTAAAAGTTGATTCCTAAAACTATACATTTGTTAAAGTCAAGGTTAAAAAGTTATAAGGGTTTGAACGTGGCCGCGCCATTGAAACGCGGAGAACCGCGCGGCCACGGAGATCTTTAAAATTACGCGTTGCAGAGACCTCAAATTTAGGTACCTAAATAACAGATTGACTTTCCATCCACATTCAACTATGTTCTCCTCGTATCCAGGCTGGGCACTCTACTTCCTCATCTCATCAGCGCGTTCAGAGCTCCCCTGGGTCCACTGCGACAACTCCTGGAACACGGAACAGTGCTGGGACTCCAGCCGAGAAGTCAACGGCACCAGCAACCGGACCGACGTGCGCTACCAAGGACCTCTGTCGCACTTCACACCGGCTTCAGAGTTCTTTCAGTGAGTTTAGCTTTGGAGTGTTTGTCGTGTATATTTGTAATGGGTTACTTGATAATCGTTTACCGCAGCCCCCTAAATTCTTGGCCACGAGCTGCGAGCGTGCGACAGCTGCTACGAGTCACTGCGACGCAACGGTTTTCAAGCGACGGAAACAAATGACGCTCGAGAGTTTCCTTTATCCTATGTCGCATCAATCGTGGCCGTGAACGTGGCCTAACTGGTTGGTTAATTATGCAACTCGGCACAGCAAACAAACGAATTCATACAAAATGGTGCGCATAGTACGATAGCCAGTTCAGTTTCCACCAATTTCAAAGTTGGGGGATACCTTGAAAACCTTTGCAGAAAATACGTGTCTATTAACACAAATCGTAGGGTCCAAATTGGTTTGATCTACATCTACTTACTCAAAATGCGAATCAAATCATTGCTTGTCTCCGCGTTAAAGTGTACCAAAGTGTCAATCATGGTCCGGTATTTCCTGTACATATCGAATATATATATACGCCTCGTACAAAAGGTCCAATCAGAGCTTCCGGAAATTGACCGTTTTTCAAGGAAGGTGCAGGATGTAACGTAATTTGTCAACTGTGTACTTCAATGGAAAGGGTTTATGTAGGTCATACCAAGATCAATGATGTAGGTATTCTTAGTTCAACATTTGAATATCTAACCTATTTTGTTGTCTGTGAAAAGAACTGTGACCTGAAATACAGGCTCAGCCTATATTGCCTATATTTATTCTTGAACTGAATTTAAATACTGTTACATTTTTAACATGTTATATTTTTAAGGAGAAAACATTGAAAACACAATCAGGCACATGGTCAAATAGACTAAGTAGGTATCAAATTCTTGGGAAACATGCTTTTGCTCCTTAGCACAGTATGATCTCAGTCTGTTAAAGAACCGTGTTCTAAATAAGTCGGTCAGTAAAGTACGTAAGTAAAAGGCTGTCAACCCAGATACAATACATAATATTCGTTATTCTCCTTCTCATTAACGTATCAATGATCCTTATCCATATTTTGTCAGGACTGGCGCAGCATGTTTTCTTCTTCCATACTTCTTGCACAAACATACAAGCGGAAGGACGAGCTACTCGAAATCACATTTCTGCCTTTGAACTAAAATAATTCATCTGTTTCCAGTCGTGCTGTCCTCGAAATGCAAGACTCAGAGGGTCTGAACGATCTCGGCTTCCCGAAATGGCAACTGGCGATTTGCTTAGCAATAGTCTATTTCACTCTGTACTTGTCACTCTTCAAGGGAGTCAAGAGCTCTGGTAAGTCATTGTATAATATTTTTTATCTCTTTGACTGTAGTATAATATGGCGGTTAAAGTCAAACGATGTTTTATTTAGAATATAATTAAATACCAACAACGAGGCAGTGTGCAGTTCAGGAATATCCGTAAAGGATCTTCAATTTGTTTAACTTGATCATGTAAAGCCACTTGTTATGACGTTTGAGATCGACATCAACTCGACAGGTCTACAGTTGGTATTTTGTTTGTTGCAGGCAAAGTAGTATGGTTGACAGCAACCATGCCTTACGTGGTGCTGTCTATCCTGTTGGCTAGAGGCTTACTTCTTCCTGGAGCCACCAGGGGCATCGCGTATTACCTGCAGCCAGAGCTCACGAGACTGAAGGACACACAAGTTCGTAACAATTGATTATTTTATTTTTGAGCCGCAATACTTGGCTTTTAGATCAAACAAATTAAAAGACAAAAGACTGCTGTTACTGGTTGATTGAAAATGGGTCAGGGGTCGAAATGATCACAATTACAGGAAGAACAAATGCCTCTTGACTTCGTTAAGGGCTTTTAGACCTACTACTATAATAATGAGCTGTTCCTTATGCTTTCAGGTGTGGGTTGACGCAGCTGTCCAGATCTTCTACTCAGTTGGGGCTGGCTTTGGAGTTCATCTGTCATATGCCAGCTATAACACATTTCACAACAACTGCTACAGGTACGTGTCCGAATCAGTTATTATCATGTTTTATTTTTTTAAGCGATGGCTCGCCCTTGGGTGGAGCACGTTTGTCTAGGAGAAACCGATGCATTCTTATTTTGAAAAGATCTAAATTATATTGATCGCGAAACAGAGTAATGGCAGTTCATGCAATAAATGTGGAAGCATTGTTCGGGTCCGAGGAACTGCAACCACATAACGGTGACGCTTCGCCGTATCTCGGCTCGTTCGATAATAGAATGGGGAATATGGGGATGGGGTCATTAGCACTAATATGTATAAAAAACTAATTTAACAACCCCGATCGAAAGGAAAATTAAAAACAAGGGGGTTGCACGACATTGGTTAAATCAGATATTCGTCAAATCGGCAATTCGTCAAATTTGAATTTGGTCAAAGCTGTAGTTCGTCAAATCGTCTGTTTGTCAAATCAGGAAATTTGCCAAATATGCTATTGGTCAAGCACATGTACAGTCGAATTCATATAACTTACTAGTAGGAAGTTGCAAAAGGGAAAGCCACCTACTGTAATTGAGTATTTTGAGAGCAGCGGTGGTCCAGTGGCCGTACGTGGGCAGTACAATAGCAAGCACCAATATTATTCCCATATTTCTTTGCCTCTTGCCTAATAAAACTCAGCAAACCTATGAGAGAGTATTCTCGGTTTTGCATTCTCAATTCAAGCTTGATGTCAATTTTTTTAAATGTGATTACGAAATGGCAATCATTAACTCTGCAAAAAGCATTTTCCCTGATGTTCTTGTCAAAGGATGCTTTTTTAATTTTAATCAAGCAATTTATAAAAAAGCAAAAGCACTTGGAATGATGACTGACGATAATTTGAAAAAAAATGTTAGACTAACCACAAATCTAGCGTTACTGCCCTATCAGTATATTCCTGAAGGATGGTTAGCAATAATCGAGATGATGCCAGAAAATGACAGTCGCGCGGAAAATTTCAAAAAATATTTTTTTGAGCAATGGATAAAAAGGACTTCTCAGGACATGTGGTGTTGTGCAAATGAACGCCATCGTACCACCAACGCAGTCGAGGCTTGGCATCGGAGATTAGGGTTTAAAGTACAAGAAAAACATAATATTTTCATGTAAGTATTTATAAGTAAGTAGTATTCATAAGTATTTTTAAAAAAGAAGCGAACTATTATTTAAAAAAAATTAAAAGCGAAGATAAGAAGCAGAGGAAAACACCCAACATCATAAAAGATGCCAAAATAGAAAAAAATAATTGAAAAATAATTGAGTGGAAAATTAGATGCGTTAAAGTGTTTAAAACAGTTGTGATGGGTATGAATTTTATGTAAATAATTAATAGGAATTGAATCAATGAGTTACTAAAAAAAATCTAGAGTTACTTTTATTTTTACAGTTAATTGTACTTAATTTACTTGACCAATAGCGTATTTGGCAAATTTCGTGATTGGACGAACAGACGATTTGACTAACTACAGCTTTGACCAAATTCAAATTTGACGAATTGCCGATTTGACGAATATCAGATTTGACCAATGTCGTGCAACCCAAACAAGGGAAGACTTCTTTTCTCGAAAGTTAAAATACCTGCTATGGCAAATATAGCGTCGAATCCTTGAGAGTTTTGAGAAAGTTTGATCTCTTGGTCCCTTTAACTAACGACTGCTCTGTATATTCTTTCAGAGACTGTTTGGTAACCACATTGGTGAACTGCTTCACGTCATTCTTTTCTGGCTTCGTCATCTTTACTTACCTTGGATTCATGTCGCATAAGCAAGGAGTTCCAATATCATCTGTGGCTACTGAAGGTAGGAAAAAATGTATCAATCATTACAGGAACTCATAAACGGTGTAAAATTATCCTTATATCGAAGACGTGATCCACGTTCTTCTGGACCATACCTGTGATCTGATTAAAAGAGGAAGGGATGTAGGTCGAAGATAGTAACAATTATTTTACAGGTTTTTTCTAAGCTTGTTTTAAATTTTGTAACTTTAAATACCTCCATGGTTCCTGCACTATTCAAAACATCTATCAGTTCAATGTTTTGAGCGCTTTACATGAACCGCTACCGAAAACGTGATTATTCTTATAATACATAAAGAAAAAAACCAACAAAAAAAAAAAATGTCCTATTCTTTCTTGATGTACAGAATAGTTGGTTGACAGATTCGTGAAGGGCCGCTTTACACCTGTTAAAGATACATAAAGTCTGTAAGTTCTGAACTGACTGAGCTTCCGACTTGATGGCCATTTGGGATCGGTTTCTGGCACTTTTTAGTTACCTTTTTCCATGTAATATGCTTTTTTAAATGTTTTCAAGGACCTGGGCTGGTATTCCAAGTGTATCCAGAAGCGGTCGCAACTTTACCAGGAGCGAGTCTATGGGCAATGCTGTTCTTCTTTATGCTTATCATGCTGGGATTGGATTCTGGGGTAAGATCGGATTACCAGGTATTCAGTATATACGGGCCGAGAAAAGAATTAATGGACCTCGGGAAGGCAAATGACCAGATTAATCGGTTGCGTATCAGAATGACGTGGAATGGTGCCGGTGCTGATGGCAGCTGCTATGGTGCTGGTGTAGTATATATGGTAACTGTAAGCCATTGCGAAGTACAATCTTCTACAGCGTAAGTGTTGATTGTGAAGTTGCCTATATGCACAAATAGACAAAAAAAAAATAGTGCGTGGAGTCCCTCCGCGCGGAAGAAGTGAAACTTCGTAATGTGGAAATGAGTGCTTTCATTACACATGGTAACGTTAAACGTTTAACGCAACCTTGTTGGAAATCGTATAAAAAGTTTCACTTCAAAAATAGTGCGTGGAGTCCTTCCGCGCGGAAGAAGTGAAACTTAACGCAACAGTGCTTTCATACCCCCTCCATGGTAGCGTTAAACGTTTAACGCAACCTTGTTGGAAATCGTATAAGAAGTTTCACTTCAAAAATAGTGCGTGGAGTCCTTCCGCGCGGAAGAAGTGAAACTTCGTAATGTGGAAATGAGTGCTTTCATTACACATGGTAACGTTAAACGTTTAACGCAACCTTGTTGGAAATCGTATAAAAAGTTTCACTTCAAAAATAGTGCGTGGAGTCCTTCCGCGCGGAAGAAGTGAAACTTAACGCAACAGTGCTTTCATACCCCCTCCATGGTAGCGTTAAACGTTTAACGCAACCTTGTTGGAAATCGTATAAGAAGTTTCACTTCAAAAATAGTGCGTGGAGTCCTTCCGCGCGGAAGAAGTGAAACTTAACGCAACAGTGCTTTCATACCCCATCCATGGTAGCGTTAAACGTTTAACGCAACCTTGTTGGAAATCGTATAAGAAGTTTCACTTCAAAAAACGTTCCTTATACGTTATCGTTCTATATACTTAGTTAAGCAAATTCTATTTACAGATGGGTGGTCTAGAGTGCGTGATAACCGGTCTACTTGATCAGGCGCGCGCATGTGGCGCCACCTCTTTGAAACGGGAACACTTCACACTCATCGTGGTCTGCGTGTCCTTCTGTGTGGCTTGCATTAATATTACTCCGGTAAGAACTTAACAAGTTCACTAACGGTCTGCCACTCTACTCCTTTATGCCCTAAGGAAAGGTTGAAAAGTGGTCGCCGACAGTGAACTCGATATAATACACGTGAGCATAATCAGCTATTAAATTTCCCTCTGTTGGGACACCAGCCTTGAGGGGTTGTGCTTGTGCTGTGTAATCCGAATCAAAGGCCCAGTGTGGGTTAGTATAAGATTTATGTCTTCGAATGCAGCTTCCTCACAATGTTTTACTTTCACCGTTTTGAGAGCAGCGGTGTTGCAATTCGGCTTCTTGGATTCGAACCCACGAATCCATGACCTACCTACTCCTCGTAAGTGGAGGCTGTTACCTACTGGGCCACCACTGCCCTATCTTGGTTACAGCGTTACTAGCATGACTTAGCCTGTTTCTCTTGCGTGTGGAAATCAAGGACAATAAACACTACCTTATGGAGGGCAATTTCCAAGGTTGATGTCAAGATTGTTCTAGATACTTTTTTTTCAGGGTGGCATCTACATGTTCCATTTGCTGGACACCTATGCTGCTGGGATATCTTTGCTGTGCTCTGCTCTCTTCGAAGCGGTTGCTGTGTCCTGGTTCTATGGTAATATATCCTGTTTTTTCATTCTTATTAATAAACGTATTATGACCAGTCTTTGTGTTCATGAATGAATCTTTTGCAGGCTTGAAGCGGTTTTCTGATGACGTGGAGGAGATGCTTGGCTTCAGACCGGGTCTGTATTGGAGGATATGCTGGAAGTTCGTCAGTCCTACTTTCATCATTGTAAGTAGAATACCACTTCACACAGTCCTATTTAGTAACAGATAATACAACGATAGTTAGGTAGTTTTGTTAAGAAACAAAAAAATTAAATGCTCCGATTACTAGCTGCTGACCGCGATTTCGACTTTCGCGTTGTATTTTTTATATGTTTTCAGGGATAAATTAAACATATAAACCTTCCTCTTGAATTATTCTGTCTATTGATGAAAATTGCATCAAAATCCGTTTCGTAGTTTAAAAGATATAAGCGTATAGACGGCGGCGGGAATTGACTTTGTTTTATACTATGTAAAAAGATTATTCATGCGCTCTATTTGCATTTTAAATCTTACTTCAGTACTCGAAAATATGTGCATTATCTCTATGTACCAAGTAGACCCTTACTGATTTCGTGGTTACATTCCAGGGTGTGGTAGTCTTCGGCCTCCTATACCAGCAACCGCTGCAATACCAGCACTATACGTACCCGCCGTGGGCCGTGGTGCTGGGCTGGGGGCTGGCCTGCTCCTCCATACTCATGATACCCATCGTCGCGATTTACAAGCTGCTATCCACACCTGGGACCTTCCGAGAGGTTTGTTTCTTAAAAAAAAAAACATTAAATTAAGGCCCCTAGCACACGGCGTATTTTAAACGCGTAGACGACGCTCGTTTCATGAACACGCGTTTTCTGCGCCGTAGATGCCGCCGGTATTTGCGTTTTTATAGAATCAAACGCGCGTAAAACGCGATACAAACGTGCGTGTGGAGCGCGTTCGAAACTCGTTTGAAGCGTGTACAAGAGGGGTAGAGGAGGGGTGAGAGAGGCACAATTGACGAGGAGTTTCTGACCAAAACGCGGAAGCTACGACCGACTACAGCGCGTCTGTATCTCTGTACCTATCTGCGCGGATACATATATCGGGGCGATCGTGAAACGCGCAGCAGACGCGCGTTTCACGATCGCCCCGTGTGCTTAGGTTACAAGGTTGCGTTCGAATCTTGTTTGAAACGCGTATACGCGCGTCATCTGCGCGTCGTCTGCGCGTTTAAATACGCCGTGTGCTAGGGGCCTTACACTATCACTTACATATCTTCCGTGATTATTGTTTATTGTGAGCTCCCGATATTTCAATGCTGTTGCAAGCGCCCTGATCGCAGGGTGACTGGAGAATGCGGGTGGATCGGTAATAAATAAAATAATCACAATATTCACGGAAGCTTTTGCTTGCTTTGCTTTTGTAAGAACCGTACTGCGATCGCCAACACGCCTGCCTGGCGATTATGGCAAAACCCCCCAAAATGTCAATATGGCGAAACATGGGGCAGGCTTATGTCCAGCAGTGGACATCTTTTGGGCTGAAACCATGAATCACGGAAGATCGTGTAAGTGATAGTGTAAGTACTAAACTTACACTAGTTTAATGAAAAAGTGTTCTTAACTTGACCAATGAGGTCTAGTTTCTTTTCCTTTTTAGTTTTGCAATGATTACTTTTCAACTTTCAGCGCTTGGCCTGCTGCATATCACCGGAATCTGAACACGAGGCCATAAGAGGCGGCGCCCCCGTCAGCCGCTTTACTTGGAAACACTGGCTGTATGTCTAAGCAAAAACAAAGAAAAATTCTGGAGTTACGACAGTTCTAGACGACCATTCTTGGGAAATGGACGCGATGAAGAGTTAATCAAGATTATGGAGACGATAACTTTCTATCTCTTCATTTTTGTAAACCGAACTTGTTTTTTGGCAAAACAAGTTCGGTACACACTTTTGGGAGTGGTCACTGAATTTATCAAATTGCTTCGAGTTTTTTTGAATATTTGTGTCGGTGCCACTTAATTTGGTTTAGAAAGTAAAATTTTCAATTTATGTTGTGTTTTTGGAAAGTATCTTTTTACTTTCCTATTTATATCAGTTTTGGGAACATATCAATGGCAATTTTTCGAAGATAGTTCAGCCAGTGGCATTCAACCGAAGTCGATGGTCCCAAACAGAAGTCTTAACAACAATCTTATACCTACTTACGAAAACATTGAAGCTCATTATTTTAATCTTATTTGTAGTTACCTACATAACTCATTGTAAATTTCTGAAGTAATAAGACTACGCAAACTTATTTTTTAAGTCAACTTTTTCAATAGACCTCTATCGTGGACCCTGTAATTTGCACGTATTAACTATCTATGGGGGCGCCACTGGCTATGAAAGAGTAACTAAGAGTTCTGTAAATAAATTCTAAATTGTAACATATTCCACTAATTTTATAAGATAATTTCTTTATCGTAGATAACATATATAAAGTAGTGATGTTGTTAACAATTTAATATTGTCCTGCCAAATTATTTATCGGAAATATTTATATATTTACTAGAGAAATGCCTCATATTCTGTTGTCTATGGCTTAGGCATAAGCAAAGTTATTATTATTGTTAAAAATATAAATATTTATTTATGTACCTAAATGTGAATTTTGTGAGATGAATGCTACTTTCAGAAATATATTAAGTAGCAAAATTAGGTATTTATAACTAGAAAAATCGATAAATACAAAATCTTATGCCAAGAATTTTATCTGTCGCTAGAACAATGCGATGGTAAACCAACCAAAAATAAATCTTCAATCGTTGCTAAACTTACATATTAACAAATATGCATATTCTATTACCTACCTACTGATGATTGAAAAAAATCTACTTTAAGACCGATAGAGTGAGAATACAGAAAAACCTAGCTGGAAATATTAAAATCCACATTATAATTCAGGTTACACATGTTAGTTAGGCAATCAAGCACAATACAGCATATTAGTAAATGAAGCAGATTATTGTGGATCGCTTTAGTGGCAAGATGGGCCATATTTCTATGTAAACAAAACCGCCATGAGAACTTGACTTGAGACAGCAAACTGTTGAGAATCGCTGCTATACCTACCTAATCTTAAGAGCTATATTTACCTTAACAAAGACGTAGAGACCTATATCCCTAGATACGCTTCCACCTAGTTGTTAAGCATATTTTACTAAATAATCTACGTCCTACGCTGGCTGGACCAACTTGCAAACAGATCTGTGACAAGCACAATAATTTTGTAAATAACTATATATCTTTGTACTTATGTATACCTGAGAAATGTACACTCGTATAACTTTTAACTATACCGCTTACTGTAGAGTACGTACTTAATTTTCTACTTGTGCTTAATTTAAGAAGTTTCGATGCTACGGAAAGGACATCAATAAAATCTCTTGGTAACCTCTTTATAAGTTGGAAGGCCTATCAATTTGTTATGACATATGAACTCAAAAACAAATGGAGATCATTAGTTTTTGAGTTCACATCACATGTTATTTTAAAACTCTAAAAAAATTATCGCTTTATAGGTCTTAGGTTTTTTAAAGAGTATTATAAAAGTGGCGCCCAAGTGGGCTAAATAAAAAACTTACGATATCTGAGGAAGACTAACTTTCATACGTGATAATCTTACATCAGTATTTTAAAACTTAAAAATACGTAGTAACCATTTTTTTTTTAATGTTAGTGCATGATTTATCTGGCGCCCAAATGGGACAAATAAAAATGGCTACCTACCGGTTTGTTAGCTGTCTATGACAGCAGGTAGAAACAAAACATAAAGGCCTAGAATCATCATGACTTATTTAGATTATATACACACAACCACTTACCTACTCATTTATTATAATATCATCGTTTACGTCTCATCTTTTAGGCCTAAGAATATAGTTTTTACTTTTTTTGGTTTTGTAGGTACTAATTTTTATAATATTTTAGTGTTGTTTTTTAATGTAAATGTTTCACTTAATCGCGTCCTACAAACTTTTCAAGTAGATAAATTAAACGAAACGTTTATTTATGAAAATTATATACCTATCTAGATTTATAAATAAATGTGTATCGAAGGCAATGCTCCGGGTGAGTAAAAATAACTAGAAATTGTAAAAATTTAGTGTTGTGTTGTTCATATTAGTAAATGTGTAGATTTTGAATATAGTAATGTAAATAATAATTTTGTTATTGTATTGAGTTGTCTGCAGCAGATAATGTTAATGTAAACTGTGTTCATTTATAAATAAATGTCTTAGATAACTACAATTCGTTTTCATCCTACAGCTACCAGTATGCAGAACTACCTACCTTTCCAAGAAAACACCTAAACATAACAGTAGACCAATCACCAGGAGGGTAGTCCAAGCATAAGTATATAAACTAACATCACCGAGCACCTACCGCTTTCTAAGTACATTAGAAAAAGAAACCAGTAATGCCATTTAGGTTTTTCGAAAAATCTAGGCCTTTAAAATAGTCTTGAGTTGGTATTGTTACGTCGGCCAAGAGAGCTTTAAGAGAACATTCTAGGATTACGATCGAGTCTAGAATGATCCAGTACATCTAGAAGGTTCGAGAATAATCCTAGAATTTTTCACGATGGAAATGCCTGGAAACTTCGAGAAAGGTCTGCAACTTTCTGGAACTTTCTAGAAGGATAGGTTCCATTAGGGAGCTATCCAGAAGTTTCAGGAAGGGTTGGAACTTTTTCGAAGGCTGGGTTCCCCTAAGGAACAGCCTAGACGTTTACGGAAGTTTCTCAAAGATGGGTCGGCCATATAAGTAGCTGACGGGTGATTGCTTAAAGTAGCTAAGACAGACTGGGTGATGCAAGGAATAGTATTTAAGTGGTTCATGTTTTATTGGGAAAGGCTTGTGTTTAACATGCGGCCTTATTAAATGATTACAAGAATAGTTCTAAAACTAAATACTCCTTTTCAAACCATACAATGTTTTAAGAATTCTGTTTACAAAAGCATCATTTTAATTATGTGCACACACAATAGACACAACTGTGACTTTATGAATGGACTAGTTGTCCCGCGCAACTTCGTCAGCGTCACGTTTTTCACGTTTTCGCAACATATTTCATTGCTGATCCGCTCCTATTGGCCGTAGCGTCATGATATATATCCTACAGCCTTCCTTGATAAATGGGCTATCTAACACTGATTTTTTTTCAAATTGTGAGATTAGCGCGTTCAAGCAAACAAACAAACAAACTCTTCAGTTTTATTACCTATTAGTATAGATAGATAAAACCTACTGTTCTGTTGGCCTATGCAAGTGCAAGAAATATTTCTTGTCTCAGTACACAACACTGTCTGTCTGTACTGTCTTTTGAACTTAACATACTTTAAACCAGGCTTATCAAGGTACAAATCTTAACTTAAATAAATAAATTGATCTTAAAAAAAATATATATATATATATATTTAATCCTTTAGAGCTAAGCAAATGGCATCACATACTCTATGAATCATCAAACTTATACTTGTCTCAGAAACATTGAACAAACATTCCAGGACTCTCACAGTTTCCAGTAGCAAATAAATGCAGAACTATTTTCAAGTTTCAGTACAGCAGGCCATTCGCATTAAAGTATCTGTCTTCTGAATATCAAATCAAATCAATCAAAACAAATCAATATCATTTATTTCAAGTAGGCCAGTTACAGGCACTTTTCAATAGTCAAACAACAATAAAACCGGCCAAGTGCGAGTCTTAATCGCACACAGGGTTCCATAGCCCCAAACAATATAATAACAATATTTTGAACTGTCATTCATTAGTTAGTAGTACTAGTTAGTAAACTTCCACTCAACCGCAAAACTAAATTTGTTTTTCATAGTATGTTTATGAAATACAAAGTTACTGCTGCAGTTTGATGAAAAAGTCCCATATCTCAAAAACTAAAAATCATATCTTATTGAAACCAATTTTCGTTGATAGTTTTTTTTACGTTTTATAGTCTTAAATATTTTCAGAATTTTCCTCCTCTTACTTTAGAAATTAGAGGGGGAGGGGACAAACTTTTTACCACTTTGGAAGTGGCTCTAGCGCAAACTGTTCAGTTTAGAAAAAAATTTAATTAAAAATTTAAAAAACCCTCGACACCAAAAAACCTCTAAAAAGCCAAAAATAAATTAATCCAAGCGTCGTAGCGTCGGGGGTCCGCTTCGTTCTGTGCTTGTACTAAGCGGTCTTCGTAGCGGTCCCCCGACGCTACGACGCTTGCATTAATTTATTTTTGGCTTTTTAGAGGTTTTTTGGTGTCGGGGGTTTTTTAAATTTTTAATTTAATTTTTTTTCTTGCTTTTTAAACTTATATTATTTTTTCTTAGCCCTGACTGTCCCACTGCTGGCCATAGGCCTCCCCCCTTTCATTTCAATTTTCTCAGTATTGCGTCTCTTCTCGCTAATTAACGAAATAAAGGAAAGATATAAATAAAAAAAAGGAAATTTTGGGGGGTGGGGGGTGCACCCCCCCACTCAGCAATGCCCATGGTGACAAGCGACAACATTTCAAATCGACTACCTGTGAAAGTTGTTTATATCCCTTCATCAACTAGAAAAGAGGTGATTATCTTCAAACGGCTGAGCAGATTTTCTCGACACATAGCTAAGAACACTCTCGATTAAAATACCTTTCAAACGACACCACTTTTGTCAAAATTGGTTCATCCGTTTAGGAGCTATGATGCCACAGACAGACACACAGATACACACGTCAAACTTATAACACCCCTCTTTTTTGGTCGGGGGTTAAAAAATGATACTAGAAACCTCAATGTCATATCTATCTTGATGTGGGGTATCCATAGATACGCCACAAGTACGGGTTTGATGAAAAAAAAAATTTTGGTTTTCAGTTCTAAGTATGGCGAACACCAAAATTTGTTTTTTTTTCTATTTTTGTGTGAAAATCTTAATGCGGTTCACAGAATACACCTACTTACGAAGTTTCAACAGTATAGTTCTTATAGTTTAGGAAAAAAGTGGCTGTGACATACGGACGGACAGACAGACAGACAGACAAACAGACCGACAGACAGACATGACGAATCTATAAGGGTTCCGTTTTTTGCCATTCGGCTACGGAACCCTAAAAATGAAGCTACAGTCCCAGTCACAAGACATAATAACTGTGGAAGTACTGTATAATTGCACATTCCAAAGCATAGAACTGAGCTATGGAGAAAAATGGGCAAGAAACTATCTATGGGCACTCTTTTAAAAGAGAATCTTGTTACAAAAACCTTGGTTACATCATTCTTGTTGAGATGGGACATTATGTGTACATACGGCTCTACCCTTTGTAGTAGCCAGTAAAATTATTCTTCTGTCATAATAATTACGTAATGCCTTAAAATGTTCTGTTGGGCCTTTGACAGACAACTCGTGGAGTAGGTAACTGTTTGTGTCCTGTTTAAGTTTGTCTTTAACCCATTTACGTTTGCGGTTTAGTTTTACGCTATCTTTAACGGCTTCCTCGTCAATTTCTTCGATGATGTTTTGCAGAGTTTCTTGGAGGATATTAGATTTACCGTGTATAGATGCCCTTATTATATTTTTCTTGTATGGCATCACCGGATGTGTGAACCCCATACTGATTTATATTTTACTCTATGATTCTCTCTTGCTTGCTGACCACGGTCATGTGTAACTGTTTAATGTGCTCGGATAAATATAATAGTGCATTCTTTGTTATTACTGTGCTTATGTGACGATGCTATGTGTGCATTTATTGTTATAATAAAGTGCTACACATAAATGAAGCTTGGACTGATTTTCTATTCGCTACTGGTCTCCCCAAACACTCACGAACCACGTGCATCATCTTCATCATTTTAATAGGTTATGGGACCAGAGAAGAGAGCGTCTTGGCTGCTTGCTTATACAGAAGCTTGCTTTGCTTTGCATCTAATTAAAAGGTTCGTTGAAAAGTAATCGTCGTTTTGGGAGTGTGATTCGGTGCGCACGTGTAGTACTGCAAGCCGTGCATCATGGAACATAACCTCAATGGGTTCGAAAAATTGGATGGTATATCTAACTTCCATACCTGGAAGTTTTCAGTTAAGAACCTGCTTGTTTTAGAAGGATTGTGGGAAGTCGTTGTTGGAACAGACCAAGCCGAAGGTCACTTGAGGCGTGATCAAAGAGCACTTGCACGCATTTGCTTAACATTAAAGCCGCATTTATTTCAATATGTACGAAGCTCTGACACTGCTAAAGATGCTTGGAAAGCGTTGCTTGACGTTTACGAAGATAAAGGTCTTTACCGAAGAGTTCTTCTACTGAGGAGACTGCACCGCGTTCAGTACTCTGAATTTTCCGATATGCAAGCTTATATTGATGCTGTGTTTACATTAGTCCAGCAGCTTGACGACATCGGGAAACATACCGAAGATGAAGAAGTTGCTGAGATTTTATTGAGTGGTCTGCCAACTGAATATGATTCCGTTGTTTCAAATTTGTCAACTGCTGCGGTCACTACTACAGTATCGAGTGAACTTGTGCGAGCCCGACTACTGCAAGAGTATTCGAGGAAGACATCGGGTGATGAAGAAAGTACAGCTTATGTCTCCAAAAGTAGAAAAGTTATTGTTTGTGAGTTTTGCAAGAAGAATGGTCACAAGAAATCAAATTGTTTTAAATTAAAGAAACTTAAAAAGGCCAGAAAAGCCAATGATAAAGAAAACGAAGATAAGACTTTTTCAGCATCAGCATTTTTGTCAAAAGCTAGTGAGTTTTATATTGACAGCGGAGCTACCAGTCATATGGTGAACAACAAAGACATACTTCAGGACTTAAAAAAGTCAGATAACTTAATAACTATGGCTGATAATTCTAAAATTAAGTGTGAAGGTATTGGCACTTTGGAGATTCAGTCAAATCATAAGGTTAGACTTTTAAATGTTTTATATGTTCCCCAAATTGCGGCCAATCTTATTTCTGTTAGCAAATTGGTGTTGTCTGGCCATTCAGTTAGGTTTAGCAGTGAGAAATGTTTTATTTATTCTGACAATGTTGATCATAAAAACAAGTCTGGCAACTTAGTTGCATCTGGTATGTGTATTAATGGTTTGTTTAAACTTAATGGGTGTGTTGTTCTGTCTGAGTGTGTAAATGTAAATGGTTTCGGGTTTTCGACTAAAAGTGGACACTCTCTACTCCTTGATCATGGAGAGGAGCTGTTGAGTACCAGAGACATTGCTGGTCTTCCTGCTGAATTATGGCACAGACGTCTAGGCCACCTGAATATACAAGGTATGAAAACACTGGAGAAAGTTGCATGTGGAATGCGTTGTCTATTTCAGGATGATAAGTCACTCAAGAACTGTGTTGCTTGTCTTGAGGGGAAGTTGTCGGCCGCAGCTTTTCCTGACAGCACATCAAAAACGACACAGCCTCTGCAACTGATCCATTCCGATGTCTGTGGACCCATGCAGGAGCCAAGCTGGTCTGGAGCGAAGTACATCGTAACTTTTACTGATGACTACACTCGCAAGAGCTTTGCATGCTTGATGAAAAATAAGTTTGAGGTAATTAACCATTTTATTACATTTAAAACTCTAGTTGAGAAACAGACAGGCTTGCAAATTAAGATTTTAAGATCAGATAATGGCGGTGAATACTGCAACAACAAGTTTAGCAATTATTTAAAAGAACAGGGTATTGTCCATCAGGTCACTGTCCCTTACTGCCCTGAGCAGAATGGGGTTTCAGAAAGACTGAACCGTACCTTAATGGACAAGGTTAGAAGTATGCTGGCAGAGGCAGGTCTCAACAAGGAATACTGGGGTGAAGCTGTCCTGACAGCTGTTTATTTAAAAAATAGGTCACCTACGGCTGCTTTGTCTGGACGAGTGCCCGAAGAAGTATGGACTGGGTCTCCAGTTGACCTCAGCCATCTTCGTGTGTTTGGATGCTTAGCATACTACCTGGTGCCGTCACAAAAGCGGCAGAAGCTGGATTCCAAAGCCAGACTTTCCATTTTTGTGGGCTACAGTGACACCTGCAAAGGTTATAGACTTGTTGAGCCTTCAAATCCAAAAAAAGTGGTACTGTCACGTACAGTAGCTTTCATAGAGAATAAATTTTACAAGGATTTGGGACATGATTTTAAAAATGATCAACAAAATTTTGTATTTTTAAAAGATTTTATGAATATTGATGGAAATAAGTCATTAATATATAATAATAATTTGAATAATATTGAATTCAATTCTGATAATGATATAATCGATAACAATATTGAAATTAATTGTAATAATAATATTGAATTAAATAATGACTCAATTATTACAAATGATGAATCAAATTCAAGTATTTTAAAAAATGACTTAAATTCTTTTTCTGACATTTCAGGATCAGAAGAGAACTCAAGAGCATCTAGTGAGAGCCATGACTCATCGAGTACCTCAGCTGGAAAGTCTACTGATGTTGGAGGTGATGGCCGTCTGACATGTGGTGGGACGTCTGCTCGAGGGGAAGTTATTAACACAGAGACAGTTTCTACTAGGCGTAGTGTGCGTTCTACACGCAATATTCCTCCCATAAGGTACAAAGATTATGGTTGTTTTGTGTCTTTGCATGATGGTTTATGTGGAGAACCACATTCATATGAAGATGCGTTGTCTTCTCCACATTCTGATGAGTGGCAAGCCGCTATGCAGCGCGAGTATGACTCGCTAGTCGCCAACAAGGTTTGGGAAATAGTTGATAAGCCTCCTAACAAAAACATTGTTCAATGTAAATGGGTTTTTAAGGTTAAGCATGACACAGATGGTAATTTCAACTGCTTTAAGGCGCGACTAGTTGCCAGAGGCTTCACTCAGAAGCAAGGTATAGATTACAATGATACATTCTCACCAGTGGTTCGACATTCTTCAATGAGAATTCTGTTTAATATAAGCAACCAACTAAACTTAGAAATTGATCACATTGATGTGGCAGGTGCATTTTTAAATGGTGATCTTAATGAAGAAATATATATGCAACCACCCTTAGGTTTTTTGGAACGCTTTAATGGTAAAGTTTGTTTACTAAAGAAAGCTATATATGGTTTAAAGCAATCCAGCAAGATGTGGAACATAAAGGTACATGACTTGTTAATTGATAATGATTTTAAACAATGTAAAAGTGAACCATGTGTGTACAGTAAAAAGGTAGGCAATGACATAGTTTTACTGGCACTTTATGTAGATGATTTTTATCTGTTTTATAATAAAAATAGTAAAATTAAAGTTCATCTGCAATTAGCATTAGAAAAACAGTTTAATGTAAAAAACTTAGGTCCACTTAAAAATTGTTTGGGTATAAGAGTTTCTAGACATAGAGAAAAAGGTATATTAAGTTTAGACCAAATTGAATACACAAAGAAATTATTGATTAAATTTAACATGCAAAATTGTAAACCAGTAACCACACCTTTGCCTCTTAATTGTAAGTTACAGAAGTCTGAACATACAAGTGTAGAGTTGGATGATAGTGTTTATAAATACAGACAACTTTTAGGATGTCTCATGTATTTATGTGTTTGCACTAGGCCGGATATTGCCTATGCTTGTAGCTATTTAAGCCAGTTTAACAACTGTTTCGATAAAAGCCATTGGCTCGCAGCCAAACATGTACTTAGATATTTAGCTGGTACAATTGATCACTGTTTGATTTTTACAAAGAGTGTCAATTGGATATTAAGCGCGTACGCTGATGCTGATTGGGCTAACGACGCTACTGATCGTAAATCGTACACTGGTTACGTTATAAAACTAGGTAATTCCACCATAAACTGGGAATCGCGTAAACAGAGGTGTGTTGCTCTCTCGAGTACGGAAGCGGAATACCTCGCAATAGGCGATGCTTGTAAAGATATCTGTTTTATTCAAAATTTACTTTCAGAACTAACATTAATTCAATTGGATGAATGTATTTTGTATAATGATAGTCAAAGTGCCCAAAAATTATTAGAGTCTAAAGAAGTGTGTCATAAACGAACCAAACATATTGACATTCGTCATCATTTTGTCAAAGACTTAATAAATAATGGTTCTTTAACAGTTAGATACTTGCCTACAGACAGGATGATAGCGGATGTTCTTACCAAATCTTTAGGTAAACAAAAACACAGTAGTTTCACACAAAATTTGAATGTGGTTAAAACTATAAAGAAAGTTAAATATAGTGTAATACTTATGTATCTTACGTTAAAAATGTGATATAATTTTATCGACTTGATAACTTATTAACTGCTACGTTTGTGTGATACCTATATACGTTGTAGAGACTAGAGTGTAACATTATTATATAGTGTCAATTGTATATGTTGTATCTTTTTTGACTTAAAATATAATAGGTCAAGGGGAAGTATTAGATTTACCGTGTATAGATGCCCTTATTATATTTTTCTTGTATGGCATCACCGGATGTGTGAACCCCATACTGATTTATATTTTACTCTATGATTCTCTCTTGCTTGCTGACCACGGTCATGTGTAACTGTTTAATGTGCTCGGATAAATATAATAGTGCATTCTTTGTTATTACTGTGCTTATGTGACGATGCTATGTGTGCATTTATTGTTATAATAAAGTGCTACACATAAATGAAGCTTGGACTGATTTTCTATTCGCTACTGGTCTCCCCAAACACTCACGAACCACGTGCATCATCTTCATCATTTTAATAGAGGATACCTCTCACTTCACTACGGATCTGCTGTATATCCATGGTACTCGTAGTTAATAATTAAGTTCGTGTTAAAGTTGCTGACTTTTGTAGAGAATAGCGCAGTTTTAAAATGATAAAGGGAACGAGGACTGGATAAGTTTAAGACGACCCACTAACTCGGCTATTTTATATGTTATAAAATAGTTATTTATTTACGAAGAAATATTTTGCATCGGGCCGAAGCCTACAAATATTTCATAACAAACCGAATCGAACATCAATGACTTTACATTGACAGTGTCGTCATTTACTTTTTGTTTTGTTGAGTGACTTAAAACACAAACACTGACACAAAACTAGATGTGGCTAGCCAGAAATACAAGTAGGTACTAGCAGCCCTAGCAGGAGCTACTAGCTAGCTAGAGCTACTGACCACTTGCTATTGTTAACACCTTGCTCTGAATTCGGCTCCTAACTCCTAACGCTTTACGTGAATTTACTTATAATTGTGGACAGAAACCGCAATAAGATTGGTTGGGTTGGTCGACGGGCAGCAAGCAAAGTGTTGGAAGCACAAACGTCTTATCCACACGTTTAAAATTTGACTGCCTGCTGGAAAGAATCGCTGTAGAAATTTCTGAGAAATATTTATTGAAACAAACACAACACTGTCCAATGCATAAATCCAAGTGTCCAAACTGCCATTTCTATTAGAAACCAAAATGTGTTTATGGTATGACATTTATTTGTTCCGTTACACGAAGAATTTGTAAGGTACAAAATGTTGTTTTTCTCTTTTATTTTCTAAACTCCGTGTTTATCAAATTAATGAAATAGGTTTAATTAATACATAGTGTATGTCTTAAATTAATCTAACAATTTCATACTTTCTCTATCACCCTAATTTCCTACTATTTGAAAATATTTTAATCGAGATAAAAAATTTAGTGTTACAGGAACGCACTTTAATGGCAGGCTTGTCATGTTGATTTCGATATTCCGTAATTTATTGGCGTAGAGAAATTACTTTTATAATTTATTCGATAAAGTAGATGACAAGGAAATAATCTATAAATAAAGGGAGAGTGAAGACGTAGGTTGAAACAGTGAATGTGGCAACCGTTTAAAATTATTCATCAAGTAAATATCAAGTTGTCACTAATATTATCTTTGAATCGATATAACTACAGAAATAATCTTGAGTTCGCCGTGAATATATTATCGTTATGTCAACAAAGTAATGAGCTAATCGTTCAGTTAAGGTAAGAGCTCTTTAACATCGTGAATTACGTGACAGTTTAGTGATATCAAATGTTTTTGCGGACTGACGGCCGCAGGTCTTGTTTATATTTTTTGTCGCTCCAATCACTTTCGATCTTATCTTTGTGCTGTTGAGAAGGATCAATGTTGTAGTAGTACACACCTTCACAATCTATTTTTTGTGTTATTTATTGTTGTTATTCTTTGTAGTAGTGAAAATGTCGTTAGAACGTGAGAATGTAGGCGGTGTGCCCAGTGTGGGGGACCTGCGGGGTATGCCCAGTACGGGCTCCGCCTCCGCTGATCCTCGCTCTCAACTGCTGCAGGAGATGAGGGAACAGAACTTTGACCTGATCAGATTTGCTTCATACAGAACTGCTTGCAAGCTCCGCTATGTTCAAAAGAAATGTAACTGTGAGTAAATGTATGGTGTAATTTATTTATACTGGTTTAAAAAACTAGATCATATCATTCTTCTGGAAATAAAAAAGAAAACTTGGCCTACTAACTGTTTTCCCAGTTGGATGGTGCATAAATACATTCATCAACTAACAAGTTTTATTAATTTTTTATTGGGTTAAATTGGTGTTTATTGCTTCCAAAGTTATGAAACGGTTTCACTGATGCCCCAAATAGATTGAGTCATGAATATTTATAACTGGGCTGGAATAATAACGCTATGTTTAGCCTGATTGGGCACCAAGGTCTTAATAAGTCATTGACTCAAATCGTTGACTATAACAAATTCTGTGAGTGTATTTTGTAGTCAGTTTACTAGTATCTATAAAAACACTAAAATAAGTGACACACAGAATCAAGAAGTATGGCATAAAATAATGGGGAGGGCTAATCCCAGCAGTGGGTGATTTTGGTATGAAATGATAATGATGATCTAATGAAACTAAATAAAGTAACAGTTAAAAATTTCATAGATTTAATTCAAACTTCATCTTTGGCCTTTCTTTACTATACCATATAAATTAAATTTAATATAATATGTTATATTTACATCATCATCAGCCTAGCCTTTTTCCCAAACTATCTTGGGGTCGGCTGAGGAGAAATTAACTGAAGCAATATTGTACAAATGTATCCGTTTCCTTTCAGTACACGTAATAGACATATGGAATGTAATAGAAGCATTCCGTGAGAATGCACTGAACACTCTAGAGCCGACCGCATGTGTAAACGTGACGAGACTGGAAACGCTTGTATCTTCGTTGTACCACAACTTGAACAAAAGACTGCCACCCGCTCATCAGGTCTCTGTTGAAGCATGTTCAGCTTTATTGTTGAACTGGTTGCTGTCTGCATACAGTACCGGGTGAGTTGTATTCAAACTATATATTTGTACTCTTAAAGGCAAAATGCTCATAGAAAGATGACTGTTTTATGATCGCAGCACCCAATCTCAATGAGATTAGCCATTTGCGTGAGAGATATTATATTGCACAAGCTTGTGCTCAGACACAGTCCACTTTCTCTTCAGTCACTCTCATAGTCTGATGGGACAGCAATCTGACATGACCAGAGAGAGATCAGGCACAGGACCAATGGCTTTTCATGCTGTCCAAGGCACAGGGTATCATACACCTAACTTCGAAACTCTGGGTTTCTACTGAGAAATTCCTATTGGAAAAAAACCCATTAAAACATTTTTCTCTCTTGCTTTCAATACATTATCTCACAAGACAATATGTTTTTAAGTGTATGCTTAGACAGGGGAAATGCACAGTAATTCATTGCTTCCTTACCTAGAATAATTTATTAACATCATAAAATCATGCCTGAAATCCTGGAAGGGTAAGGGGGAGGTAAACCTATTAATACACCCACACTTCGGCAGTTATGTAGTCCCATTTAATAGAAGGTGACCTTATTACCATCAACCGGGCACAGATCTAAGCTCCGTTGCTGCTACTGCGAAAAAGTTTGCCAATAGACCAATGGGGCAGTCATCAATAATTTATTATTGTTTACATATTAACATGATAATGCAAATTTCCTGGCCTTGAATGGATGAAGGGTGTTAGTAGAACTACTAATCAACTTGCACCTTATTAATAATTATCAGTATTGTAATGTAATAGATTAATAATGTCATTGCAAATGCATCTTTAAGTACTTTAATCTAAGAATTATCTTTAGTAGCTTTAGTAGTATACAAAGATTATGTTATTTGTGGATTAGAATCTGGTGTTGCCAGACAATGGGTGTCTTTCTGACTAAGAACTACTCAGTGTTGTACAATACAGCAAGCCGACTGTTCAGAAACACTACCTTCATGAAGAGTTAGTAGGTTTTAAGGGCAAGCTAATGTTTTAGGCTTGTATGAAAGTGACTGGACCAGTAAGACCTAGATCAAGCAGATGACCCCTTATGCCAAAAAACCTTGGGAACAAATTGAAACTTTGACCTCCAACATATCTAGGTTATTAACCTCATCCAAAACAAAAACAAAAAAAAAAAAGATTTAAATGACAGGGAGACCAAGTGGCTTTCGGCTTCGTTATGAGTGTTTTTACACCCAATATTTAGCAGAAACTGATCCGTATTCCGGCCTCGCCGTCGAGGCCCCTCGCAACGCCCCAGTAACATCACCCCCTGACCCTTGCTCGACGAGCCAGCCCGCGCCGCTGAGCATGTAACGTTAAATTCCCCAAATAATATGACCCAGCCTGTCCCTTGCTGCCCACCCCTCAATGACACCCTAAGCCGAGGTCCGAACCCCACAGGGGGTGCCTAAAACCGAGCGGTCATTTAAATGTAACTAGTTTGTAAGCCCTGGCTGGGGGCCTTAAATTAATTTGAGGTCACCACAGGATAGTCCGGTTGAGCAGAAATAACCTTAGCAGGTTGATTTGCGAGAGGCCATATCAAAAAAAAAAAAACAAATTAGACCCCAGCTTTGTTTATTACCTTCTACTAACTCAGATAAATAACAGCCTATTTATTACCTATAACAAACTAGCTGGTGCCCGCGACCTTCGTACACTTGAAATTATTATAAACAAATAAGCATAAATTAAATTAATTAATAAACTACACACATAAACCTACTTCTTGAATCATTCTGTCTATTGATGAAAACCGCATAAACATCCGTTTCGTAGTTTTAAAGATCTAAGCGTACAGACGGTGCGAAGCGACTTTGTTTTATACTATGTAAAGAAGACCTAGCCTTCTTCCTCTGATTACTAACGTTATCTGCTAATAGATTACGCCGTATAGGCGTAACAGGTGTCAAAAACAAAATATGAATCCATCTTCTTTTTGTTTCAGCGAGAATGTGGGAAAAATTCGAGTGTTTTCCATCAAAGTGGCCCTCGCCACGATGTGTGCCGGCAAGTTGATGGACAAACTACGATGTAAGTACCTTTGTGTGTTGCGTAATCTGGCCTGCGAGCCAAAAAGCAGTTTAAAAAAAAACCATCCAAGTGCGAGACGGACTCGCGCACGAAGGGTTCCGTACCATTATTTATAAAAACGAGCAAAAAAAATCACTTTTTTGTATGGCAGCCCCCTTAAATATTTATTTTATTCTGTTTTTAGTATACGTACATAATCTGTAGGACTTTCAACTGGCTAACTATCACGGTTCATGAAATATGACGACGACGAACGACGGACAGCGAAGTCTCACTAATAGGGTCCCGTTTGACCCTTCGGGTACGGAACCCTAATAAAAAAGAAAATGGGATATTATCATCTGCCTAGCCTTTTCCCAACTACCAGGCCCCTCAGAAAGTATTGCGAAAAAAAGTTTTTATATATGGGAGACTGGCCAGTTATTATGTTTTTCGAAAATATGATTATTTATAAGTAAAAATAAGTAAGTTCCAATTTCAAAATTTCCCTCCACATTTTTTGCGAGTTAATTCAAAGTATTGTGTCTCACTGAAATATGGATCTGCGCCGGGAACATTTTAGAGCTATGATTTTATACGATTTCAAGTGTCGCCTGAAACCGGATGAATCGTACGATAGACTTCAAATGGCATTCATGGATGAAGGCCCTTCCAAGGCAACCGTGTATCGTTGGTATAACGAATTCAAGCGCGGTCGACCAACTTTGGGGGATGACGAAAGAAGCGGTCGCCCTTTGACGGCTGTTACCGAAGAAAACGTGCTAGCAGTGAAAAATTTAATCCAAGACAATAGGCGAATTACATATCAGGAGATTCAACACATATTGAAGATTGGATCGGGAAGCGTTCACGAGATTCTACACAGCCATCTTCGCGTGAGGAGGATAGTATCACGCTGGGTGCCGCACAACCTCACCGATGCTCAGAAGCAGGCCCGGGTGGAATGGTGCCGTGATATGCTTAACAAATTTGAAGCAGGCTCGTCTCGGCGTGTTTACGACATCGTTACAGGTGATGAGTCCTGGATTTATCAATACGACCCAGAAACCAAGCGCCAGTCGACTGTTTGGGTGTTTCAAAATGAGCCAACGCCTACCAAAGTGAAGCGATCTAGAAGCGGGGGTAAGATTTTGATCGCTAGCTTTTTTAATTTGACTGGCCACTTGGTATCAATTCCCTTACGGGATCAAAGAAGCATTAATGCCGAATGGTATACTTCCAAATGTTTGCCAGAAGTTTTCTCTGTTATAAGCAACAAGCGACCAAACACAGGGCTCCGCGGGCTACTGCTCCACCACGACAATGCACCTGCGCACACCGCACTCAAAACGAGGGACTTCCTGGACAGCACGCCAGTCAAACTCCTGGGTCACCCTCCTTACAGCCCTGATCTAGCACCGTGTGACTTCTTTTTATTCCCAAAAATAAAAAATCAGCTCAAAGGGATACAATTTTCGTCGCCGGAAGATGCGCTGGCTGGGTTCGAGCAGGCTGTAAACGAGGTGTCTGCGGCGGACTGGAAAAAGTGTTTTGAAAACTGGTTTAGGCGCATGAATCTTTGTATAGAGGCTGGTGGAAAGTACTTTGAAAAGATTTAATAAAAATATATGTACGTATAGAACAATTTTTTTTAGTTTCGCAAAACTTTCTGAGTGTCCCACGTATGTTGGAGTCAGCTTCCAGTCTTACCAGAAGCAGCTGATTACAAGTATTTTACAAAGAGGAACTGCATATCTGACCTCCACAACCCAGTTAGTACTGGGTAATACAACACGTCTTGGTAAGACTGGTTGTCAGACTTTCGGACCACTGACTACCTGTAATGACTGACAAATATCTACCAATAACTGATATCTTGTCATATAGTATCACATCAGTTGGACTAATAAAAATAAGCGGTAGTAAGAAAAACATACATAATCTTATTTTTGTAATAATTAAGAAAAATATAGGTTTACATATTCACTTTTTTCTCGAAACAAAGATTTGTTCACTTACCGCTTTTTAGCTTATTGTGTGTATGAAGCTTGAAGGTCAGTGTGAACAATGAATCATTAATTATTGTGACCAGTGTTCTAGGCTACTCAGACGTGACTTGATCATCAATTTGATCCAACTCCTTAGATCATTCATAAGGGATCTGCATATAGATAATCATGCCATTTAAATGAACTGGGGACCCATGCTGCTATGATTTAATTTATTTTATGTATCATATAGCATATGTATTTAGATTAGAGAAACAAGATGGGGCTAATGCCTTGTCATGGATTTCCATTTATTTTTAGAAGGGTCTATCTATCTATCATTAGTACTATTTATAAATGATAAATCTACATTTTTGATACCATAAATAAGCCTATGGTGCTGCAATAAACGTGTCCTAAAACTATTAGGCTAAAAAATAGCAACAGAATCAAAATCGGTTTATTCATTAGGGAGCTACGGTGCCACAGACAGGTATACACACATTAAACTTTAAACACCCCTCTTTTTTCTTGGGCGTGAAACAATATAAAGCAGAATCGTTCATTTCTATTGTTTTCACCAAGTATTCTTAAAATACTTAGTGCTTACGAGCAGTAAGCCGTGGGTTCGAACCCAGGCAGGCGCATTACTTTGTGTAATTTATTTCATCACCACTGCGCTCAAAAAATCTGAAGGAAAACGTGAGGACACTGGCATGTCCTAGAACTAAAAATTCGAAGACATGTGACATCTACCAACCCGCACTGGGCCCGCGTGGTGGATTACAGCCCACTCCCTCTCATAGAGAGAAGGCCTGTGTCCCAGTAATGGGAACATTATAGGCTGACGATGATGATGATGATTCTTAAAATAACCCTTTCTCCCTCCAGACATATTCTCGCAGCTATCAGACGGTAACGGCCACTTACTCATGAAGAGGCTGTCGGATTACCTGCGAGAGGTTCTCGCTCTACCCGCGGCAGTCTACGAGTCTCCGTCATTCAGCTATACTGATACTCTGGCTCTTACTATATTTAACCAGGTAAGTTTTTAAGTATACTGGGTGTCAAACTTACGGACTGCATCAGAAACTCCTTACTTCGCTCCAAAACCCAAATAGCATATGCTGGCTTTACAGCTGATAGGTTGAAGTGGAACTGGGCTGGTTACATCTGCCGCATGTCCGAGGTGCAATTGGCAAAAATAAACACTCAATGGATACCAGATAGCAAGAAACGATACCGCGGCAGGCCCAGAACGAGATGGCAGGATGAGTTGGACTCGTACTCTAAGGATTGGCCTACAATTGCGCTAGATCGCGAAAAGTGGAAGGAGGGAAGGAGCGCCTTTGCCCTGCAGTGGGACAACATAGGCTTATAATAATCATAAGTTTTCATCTTCATCTGCCTAACATCTCTCAACTTTGGTGGGTCGACTTCATGTGCAATCAGACCAGTCATTGACTTTAATTTGCTAAGTTAATATCTTGGCAATTTGTATGCATATCAACATTACTCGAAAATAATAAATAATATTCGTCATTGATATATAAAAAAACCCATATTCGTAATTGCATAATACTCTTCTTAAATTCAATGTTATGCTAGCTTAGCTAGGTAGGAGGTAGGTGGGAGGTAGGTAGGAGGTAGTTAGTAAAAAGTGCGAGCGAACCAGCGGACAACAAATATTAAGTAAATATAATATTTAAATGACTATTTTCGACATTATTTTGCGGGGGTAACACATATGTAGGCAATTTCCGAACTCCACGCGGGCGAAGCCGCGGGCAGAAGCTAGTAATAAATAATATTCGTACTTGCATTATACTCTTGTTTACATTGAATGTTATTATTTACACAAGTATTAAGTATAATATTAATTATAAACCACTTACTAAGCAAAGTTTACTGTGGTCTCTCATTTTTGACCTGAGTTTGCACAAAAAACCAAAGAAACACTCTTTCAAAATACCAAATTATTATTTTCTAGAACGGCAAGATCACCGTGAACGACTTCCTGGACACTCTGATGTCCGACCCTGGGCCGCCATGTCTTGTGTGGCTCCCTCTGCTGCACCGACTTGCTAGCGTCGAGAATGGTATGTTCTTATTGCAATAATTATTATTTTTGCAGGGACCGAAATGGTTACCCGTATAGAGGTTTTACTCCGGTTATTTGTGTTTAAGTGAAAGACCCCAGAGTAAGTGTTAACCCTTACTATAGGGTTAATCAGCCCATACATTGGAAGAGTTAACCCGTGTAATGGTTAACCCTTCTAATGTATGGGCTGATCGTGATCGAGGTACTAAAGTGTGTAAGAACACCCTTGACCAAATCCAAAGGCATTTGTTCTTCCCGTCACTGCATTATTTTTGGGTTCCATACCTCAAAACGAAAATACGGAACCCTAATAGGATCACTTTGTTGTCCGTCTGTCTGTCAAGACCCTTTATCTCGGGAACGCGAGGAGGTATCGAGTTGAAATTAAAACTATATATGTAGATCTACAGTCCCTTTAAGCTGTGAAAAAATCAAAGTTCTTTTTTAACGTAAAAAAAATATACGGCCGTTTATTCCGCAAAAAACGTATATTTCGACACTCTCAAAGGAATCAAAATGTATAAGGTATACTTCCCGTTGGCCTAGAACTATGAAATTTGGCAAGTAATATCCTCTTATACTACAAGTACCTACAGGGAAAAATATGAAAACTAAACTTTTGTAACTAAATAATAAAAAGTACATAATAATATTATTTTTTACGATTTAAGTAACGCGCATAACAAAAGTGAATTTGTACGGAACCCTCGGTGGGCGAGTCCGACTCGCATTTCTCCGGTTTTTTTTTTGTTCTGGACTGAAAGTGGGAACCTTCTAGTTAACGAGATATTGAAGGTCAATGTTCCAATGTTTTCACAAGTTAAAAAAAAATACAAGTTTTGCAATGTTATAACTTTAATTCAAATACCTTCATGAACCCTGTACTATTAATTGCATCCATAAGCGTAATGTGTTGAGTGGTTTACATTGTGCTCTACCGTAAACCGTTATTTTTCACCACAAAAATAAGTCGTTTAGCAGCAAAATTATTGCGCAGAGTTACTTACCTTGATGTGCAGAATGTTTGATTGAAGGCTTCGTGAAGGGTCTATCTTCACCCATTATACCTGTTTTCTTCCAGTGGTCCACCCGCTAGCCTGCAGCGCCTGCCGCCGCAGCTCCCTCACAGGCTTCCGCTACCGCTGCACGCGCTGCGCGAACTACACCATGTGCCAGGACTGCTTCTGGCGCGGCCGGGTCTCCGCCACACACAGCAACGAGCACGAGGTCAAGGAGTACGCTGCCTATGTGAGTGTACAGCATTATAATAGGACTAGCTTAACCTTTTGAACGCCAGAGCATAAATGCACGCGCGTGCCCTCCACGCCAAGCCACAAATTCACCGCAAATACTTACAAATAAAAAAAGGGTTTTCAATAGTATTTTTAACATATTTCTTAGTAACACATATAATATTTAAGATATATAGATCACATTTTAAAGATAAATAAATAAACACACACAAAAGTAATGATTTAAATTGCTTATTTCGTGTTATAGTGCACCACATTTTTTGGCACATATTTATGTCGTTGGTGCACAGGGCACGCGCTTGCTTATCACGTATATGTGACAATGGCGTTCAAAAGGTTAAGCAGTGATAGTCTAGTTGCGACTATTGGGCTACCATGCCAAGTCATAGGTCTCAAGTTCGATCCCAAGACACACACCTCTGATCTTTCGGATTCATGTCCGTATTGCATAATTATCACTTGCTTCGGAGACGGAAGACATCGTGAGGACACCAGCATTCCTGAGAGATATTTCTCGACGTCATGTAAAGCCTAGTCAGAGCCCCATAGGTGGCATAAACACTGACACCAAATTAGGCACTAATCACACGATAAAGAAAGATGGGATTAGCTTTTGTTCACGGCTTCACCCGCGTTTTGTTCGGTAGTTGTTACACGGTATCTTACTACTGGGATAAAAAGTATCCTATGTGCTATTCCAGACTATTATCTATCCCTGTACCAAATTTCATACAGATCCATTCAGTCGTTTTTGCGTGAAAGAGTAACAAACATCCAGCCATCCTCACAAACTTTCGAATTTATAATATTACTAGCTGTCCCGCGCAACTTCGTCTGCGTCACATTTTACCCGTTTTTGCAACATTTTTCATTGCTGCTCCGCTCCTATTGGTCGTAGCGTGATGATAATAGCCTATGTCCTTCCCCAGGTTGAAATCCATCTTCTTGCCAAATTTCATTAAGATCCGATCAACCGTTTAGTCGTGAAAAGGTAACAAACATACAAACAAACAGAGTTACTTTCGCATTTATAATATTAGTATGGATAAGTAGGATTTACACAGGTTCCATATACTTTCATGCAAGCCTACATAATACACCTGCGACTCTTCTGTCTTATTATTAATTATCACTTGCTTCGGTGACGGAAAACATCGTGAGGAAACCAGCATGCCTGAGAGATATTTCTCGACGGTCAATACTCTGACCCCCCAGTTTGAGCACTAACCAGTCTTAGCATGTTCTTGTTCAACTTAACCGCTCCGCATTATTTCCATTTAACTTGGTAAGTCTGAATCCGTCTTAACAATAACATACGTTTATTCTAGAAATCCCCGTCGAAGCAGATCGGCGCGACGTTGCGCAAGTCGTTCCGCTGCGTGCCGGAGCGAGCGCGCGCACAACTGCCGCGCTACCCCGACCAGCCCGAGCGCACGCTCAACCTTAGTCATATCGTGTACGTATTTATCTTGTGTGTTATCAGGGACCAAGGAATCGGGTTAAAAGGTTAACTGGTTGGACCTACCCAACCAGTAACCCGTATGTTGATTGAGCATTACACGGGTTAACCCTTATAATCAGTGATCGGAGTAGGTAGATTGTTTTTTGGTACTTGTATCATAAATGCATACAGAAAGAGTAACATGGATAAGCCATTTTTCCGGAAAGTAATTCCGGTATTTCCGGATTCAATGAAATATGATTGGTTGTGATATTATTACTACTCCATTCAAAATTTAAAGGAAGGTATTAAAACTAAATTAATTTATTATTTATCTGTTGTTTTTTTTTTATAATCTGCCAATTCCGGAGGAAGGTCCATATTAATATATACGTTTCGGATCAATGACCCCAATTCAATCTACCTACTCCGATCACTGCTTATAATATATGGGTTAACCATTTCAATATTGTTGATAAGCCAGAATAAAAGAGACAAAGCATCGAGCGCGGTATGTCTCTGTCACTTTCTAAACTAATATTATAAAGAGGAAAGATTTGATTGTTTGTTTGTTTGTTTGCATTGAATAGGCTCCGAAACTACTGAACCGATTTGAAAAATTCTTTCACTGTTGGGAAGCTACACTATCCGCGGGTGACATAGGCTATATTATATTTTCAAAAAAATTAGGGATCCTTACTAAAACTGCAATTATGTAACCCAAGGTGTATAAAAATTACCTAAAATATTCTTTAACATCGCGTGCGCTGCGAAAACTATTGATGATAGAATAAAATAATGTATTACGACTTTGCAGAACACATCATTATTTACAAAAAGTGTCGCGACAGCATACGTCTAACTATTATGTTTATGCCACAATAAGAGTTCTTTTATTAAAAAAAATATATTTTAATGCCGCCGTTAGAAAAGACGCTGTATTTGTATCTTGGTATTAATCCTTATCAAAATAAATTACTTCATATTCAAGACTGCTTCAATACCTTTATATAACTTTTTGAATTATTCAATTCGGACATTCCATTCGAAAGATATCAGGAGTTTAAAAATGTAAGTATTAGAAAAAAGTTGCGTGGTCGCCGCTCACCCTGCTCAGCTGGCTAGGCATCACCTTATACGATGTAGGCGTCACTGGGGTACGGGCCGTACGGGAGGGGAATATTCAAACTTTGTTTATAATTATTTTTTTTAGTTCATCATCATTCATCATTTCAGCCAAAAGACGTCCACTGCAGGACATAGACCTCTCCCAAGTGTCGCCATTGACATAAGTTTTGACATAATCGCCACGCTTGGCAGGCGGGTTGGCGATCGCAGTACGGTTGTTACAAAAGCACAAAGAACGCTGCTGCCCATTCTCTGGCAAGTCCCTTAGTCGCCTCTTACGACACCCACGGGAAGATATGTGATGGCGCTATTCTTTACGCCCGACACCATACAGAACAAAAAAGAGTTTTTTTTTAGTTACCTAACGCAAATAGAAGGGTTTTTTTTTATGTTTGTGTATTGTTAAATACCCGTGCGAAGCCGGGGCGGGCTGCTAGTCTTATATATTTTTTATGTACAAAAATGAACTCTGTTCGTTAACCGGTTATTATAGGCTGATTAGCCACGGAATCTGAATTTGTGCCCGGTTGATGACAATAGGGTCGCCCTCTATTACATTGGACTAAAACATAACCGTCAAAATGTAGGTGTAGTATGTTACATACCGAGTTTCTTCCGTGCTTGGGAAAGCACGTTAAACCGTTAGTCCTGTAGCCCTACAAAAAGCAACTTACTACAAAAAGTACTACAGCGCCGTCTATGACACGACGGAAAAACTAACATCAATTTCCTACATCTCACAAGCAAACTTTACATCGACTTATAATAGTATATAGAGAAACCCGACTACAACTGTCGCGCAGTAGCTCACCAGACTTGACACCTGTCTGGTCGGAGGATCCTCCCTGTTCAATGGAGTATTGAGAAACTTTACACCCTGTTCCTCATAGCCCTAAAGTCCCGGCTGTAATTTGCAGATCTTTGGCAGTCGTTACGAGCAGACAGAAGCCGAAAGTCTGACATCCAGTCTTACCAAGAGGTATCGTATTACCCAGTAACTTGGTTGTGGAGGTCAGATAGGCAGTTGCTTCATGCAAAATACTGATACTCAGCTGCATCCGGTTAGACTAGAAGCCGACCCCAACAAAGTTTGGGAAAAGGCTAGGCAAATGATGATGAATTATAAACATCTTACAGTCCTCCATCCCCGGTGCCGGCTCACAACGGGTTCCCGGAGTACGTGGGTGGCTACGTCAACACAGGCTCGCTCGACTCGCGCTCCTCGCGTTCAACACATCGCAGTACGTATTACATTATTATCTAAGCTTTATAGCAGTGATAGTCTAGTGGTGTGGCCGTCGGAATGCCAAGTCAGTGGACACAAGTTCGAACCCAAGACACGCAACTCTGATTTTTCGTATTCATGTGCGTATTGTAAAATTATCACCTGCTTCGATGGAGGAATACATCGTGAGGTAACCAGCACGTCTAAGAGATATTTCTCGACGGCATGTAAAGTCGGGTTAGATGTCGGTGAGGCATCACTGCGGTAATAGTACATTGTGTATTAAGGGCGGTAAGTAAGGAATTACGACCGAGGCTCTAGTAGAAGCACGAAGTCGAAGACTGAGGGCTTTCTGAGTCGAGGTTCGTAATTCCCGTACCGCCCGTGAAACATACAATGTTTTTCATCACATTTGCGAGTAAATAATTATGAATTATAGCTTTAAAACACAAGTCAGCACAACTATTATTACGAAATACGTGAACTTTTTTAAGCGGATGGCGGGCTTTTTGCCCACACCACAGATTATACAAATGTTTCGTTCAGAAACGTTAAGGGTAAATACTTACGTAGGTATACAGCCATGACGGAGTGTAAAAAATACTAAAATAATTTCGACGTTTTGATACAAAAAACTATCGATTAGAACATTAGTTGAGTATTTAAATAACATGTAGCGAGATTGCAATGAAATTCCTGTTTAGATAACATTTTAAGACAATTTCTCAATTGCGTGTAAACTCCTTGCTTGAACTTGCATGACCTCATGTGCAGTGCTATGAATTTAAAAAAAAAATACTTACCGCCCTAGGGTTTCATGGTAAAAAGAAAGCCCGAGGGTTTTATATGGGGCATTACGGCCAAGTTAACCTGTATGTTAAGATACTGTTTACGTGCAAGTGTGATGAAAAGTATGATATTTATACCGACTTGATGCTGCACTGATTTCATTTGCGGACCTGACGTAATGTTTTTGGTATAATTTTTGTGTTAAATCTTCACCAATGGGGCTGTGGTAGTCGAGTGCAATAAGACATATAGGTGGAACGACTTTTATAGTTGCTCTAAGTTCATCTTGTTCCACTGAATGACATTTTCATGAAATAGTCATCCACAATGAGGTAAGTTTAATGCTTATTAAACCCACGACACGAACTTTTACATCGAATGTCTCACAAGTACCCGAAGAGACGAAGTTCTTGCAAAGTGTAACATTTTCTTAACAGTCAAGGTGCCATACTGACGGGTACCTACTATACTTTATAATATAAGTTTTTACACTTACATGGTCACTTATACTATCAATAACACTTGCAACGGGATATTAACCATGTTATGTCCATGTGTGTTTATCCGTGATCATGGCGTTTGCAACAGCGCCGAAATATCGGGAGCTCGAAACAAATAATAAACATGGTAAATATCCCGGATCATTTGTAACACTATTAAAACTGCCCATCAGGTATAGCAGAACACTTATCTCGTGGCGTGGACGACGAACATCGCCTGATAGCGCGGTACGCGGCGAGGTTGGCGCACGAGAACAGAACTATGGTATGTATTGTAATAGTAGCAGCATCGTTCTACCCTTGTCCTATGTTCCTTGGACTCGGCGCAACACGATTTGGTTTCTTTTTTGACCTGTAACGCTGTCATTTATTGTGTTTTTAGGATTCCGTACCAAAGCGTCAAACGGGACCCTATTTCTGAGACTTCGCTGTCCGTCCGTCCGTCTATCACCAGGCTATACAGCCTGGTGATAGACGGACTCATGAACTGATAGTTAGCCAGTTGAAATTTCTACAGATTATGTATTTCTGTTGCTGCTATAACAACAAATACTAAAAACAGAATAAAATGAATATTTAAGGGGCTCTCATACAAAAACGTGTAGTTTTTGCTCGTATTTATAAATAATGGTACGGAACCCTTCGTTCGCGAGTCCGACTCTCACTTGGCCGGTTTTTTTTACACACATGCATCTCATGTAAGTATTTTGTATTACACTACTGCCCAAAAGAAAGAGTGTTATGTTTTATTAAGAAACTAATAACTTATGGTATTCTTCCAGCCAAGAGCCGGTAGATCAGCTTCTCTCACTCCAGAACTGGTAAGTAAACCGAAATATCGTTACTCTATAACTCGCAAGTCTTCATTACCACTTCAGAAACAAACAAAACACTTTGCCAACATACATACGTGTATGGCAATGAGGACATTGCCATACATTTGAGACCCGAGGTTTCAAATTCAAGAATTTGGAGCTGAGTGTCAAACTCTAATCTATACATACATACATACAAATAAGTAAAATTTGAGTGTCTGTTTGTAATATCAAAATAACCGCTTTTTACTACATGCATATGAATGTAATACGGTACATATACTCTACCATTTGTAATATTAAGTTATTATTTTTTCAATTTTTGTCTGTCTGTCTGTTTGTTCCGGCTAATCTATGGAACGGGTAGACCCATTTTGACCAGACTTTCACTGGCAGATAGCTGATGTAATAAGGAGTAACTTAGGCTACTTCTATTTCAGAACTTTTATAAATAAAATAAAAATGCAAAAGCGAAAAAATAAACTGTATAACTTTTTTGTTAAATTCCACGCGGACGAAGTAGCGGGTAAAAACACAGCTAATAAAAAAATAAAAAAATTTTTGAAGGAATCACCGCAAGCATTTATACTACTAAAAAAGAGTTTCACAGGTTCTCAATTCCGAATCCTGAATTCATAAACCGACAGTTGCTTTCACAAATATTTTTGATGTGATGTGATGTGATCTATAGGCGCGATTTGCCAGTAAAACTGAATCGTATGGCTGACGGGAAAAGGCACGACGCTACCATGGTGTGATGCCCCCTCGATCCCGTTATAAAATCAACACTTACCCTTTTAAATAAAGTTAATTTTGGATTGTTTGATAAATTATAAACATAGGTGTCATTTTGATGGCTTTTCGTTTCGTTGATAACGATAATGAGGTCAAAATGTAAATTCAAGATGGCGCTGATAGACATTCTTGGTTTTTTATCGAAACAATTTTTTCTTTATTTTACTGCATATTTCGTAATAGGTTTTTATTCATTATGAATTATAATATTAATTAACCATATTATAGTTCGCTACACGCCCTTTGACAAGCTCGACGCACAAACCTCCGCTGGTTTGGTATTGGCCCCAAAAGGGGCTAGCAATTAAGTCATCCGTCATCGTCATTATTTATGTAAATATTTCATATTCAGATTATTAAATACTATAGGTATGCGTGCATTAAGAGAGTTGGATAAAAAACTTGTATATCAATGCCATTAAAACTTCTGTATTTAGCAATTTTCTTAATTTACCCTTCTATAATCCAAGTGCTTAAATCTTGTCGGGCATAGTGGTTAACATGAATGTTTGACATCTACCGGGTGTCCCGTGACGTACAACTTTTTTTAATATTTATAACGTCAATAAACTCATCTACAACTGTTTCCTCAGGGTCGTTCATCGTCTGAGGGTTCTGAAGTGGACGCAGCGCGACAACAGCGCGAACTGATCTCACAACTAGAAGCCAAGAACAGGGAGATTATGAGGGAGATCGCTAGGCTCAGGTAAGGGTAGAGATTATGTTTAGAATAAGGAAACCATCGTCATCATGATCCTCAACTTACAGTGCTGAAGAACATGTTTCTCAATGCACACGCCATTGAACTCTCAACATACATACATGCAAACACTCTCAAACCCAGACAGGCTTCTTTAAAGCTATTTTAATTTATTTTTTGTTGTTACCATAGTCTTTTCATTTTTGTTAATCTTATTGCATAAGATTTTGTAATTTCGCCTCCTGGGAGAGGGCACTGGCTCTTGTAACACAGGTTTATCACCTAGCACAGGAGTCAGGTACTTCACATAAGTTTTGTACTTTCTTGTGTAATAAAGATTTCGTTTTTGTTTATTATTTTTTCTCAGCCTGTCTGAGGGCTTTGGAACCTTACTTTTGTCGAATTGGAGACTTGATAACAAAAAAGTACCTAATCTCTCTTTGCCCTTCTTCTTTTTCTCCTTTCGGTCTTCTTTAATCCGTCGATGTGAATAAAAAAAAAAAACTAAATATTTTATTTTACATAGGCCTACACGGGCAAAACGTCGAAAAAAGGTGCACGGTTCGGGTTGGTCGTTTCCTATGGAGAAAAACCGGCAAGAAACTCCATGGTTACTCTTTTGAAATCATTTGGTTTTACAATATTTGAATGTTGCAGCTTTAGTACTTAAGTATGGGAGGACAGCGTAGGCCCGACAATAAATCGTTGCTTACTACAAAAGGTAGAACAAGTGCATGTACAACTGTACATGTGCTCCGTTCTTATCAAAAGAAGTAAATCATTTGATTCAGACATGCATACATAAACCTACGCTCTTCTCCCATGCAAGCGGAAACTACAGGACCCCATGTGCTTATCTTTATTATTACATATCTTAAATACTGTATACTTTATCAGAGAGGAGCTCGTGGCTAAATAAAAACAGCCACCCGGATTAATCTATAGGTTACTAGCGACCCGCCCCGGCTTCGCACGGTTGCAATGCTGATACTAAATATACTACAGAATGTCTGTCGACATCACATTGGAAACCTCTAAAATTATCAGTGTTTCTCTGCTAAATTATGCATGTATAAACTTAAACTTTACTTTTTATATTAACCTTCCTCTTGAATCACTCTATCTATTAAAAACCGGCCAAGTGCGAGTCTTACTCGCACACAGGGTTCCATAGCCCCAAACAATATTTTGAACTGTCATTCATTAGTAAGTAGTATCAGTTAGTAAACTTCCACTCAACCGCAAAACTAAATTGGTTTTTCATAGTATGTTAATGAAAAACAAAGTTACTGCTGCAGTTTGATGAAAAAGTTCCATGTCTCAAAAACTAAACATCATATCTTATTGAAACCAATTTTCGTTGATAGTTTTTTTTACGTTCTACAATCCTAAATATTTTCTGAATTTTCCTCCTCGTACTTTAGAAATTAGAGGGGGGGGGGGGGGCACACATTTTACCACTTTGGAAGTGGCTCTAGCGCAAACTATTCAGTTAAGAAAAAAATGATATAAGAAACCTCAATATAATTTTTGAAGACCTATCCATAGATATATGACCTATCCATACCCATAGGTATGGATAGGTCATATATCTATGTAAGGTGGATATGATTAAAATTTTTTTTTTGGTTTTCAGTTCTATGTATGGGGAACCCCAAAATTTATGTTTTTTTTTCTATTTTTGTGTGAAAATCTTATTGCGGTTTACAGAATACATCTACTTACCAAGTTTCAACAGTATAGTTCTTATAGTTTCGGAAAAAAGTGGCTGTGACATACGGACGGACGGACAGACAGACATGACGAATCTATAAGGGTTCCGTTTTTTGCCATTTGGCTACGGATACGGAACCCTAAAAAACCGCATTAAAATCCGTTGCGTAGTTTTAAAGATCTAAGCATACATAGGGACAGACAGCGGGAAGGGACTTTGTTTTATACTATGTATTGAAGGCCTTTGCCCAGCAGTGGGATGATATAGGCTAACAGTAACAGTGAAGCCGCGATTGCCTAGATTGGTCTGTGGATGGGTGATCCATCACATACCGAGTTTCCTCCGTGCCTCGGAAAGCACGTTAAGCAGTTAATCCCGGTCTCATTTATAGAGCTTTGACAGTCGTTACAGCTAGTCAGTGGCCTGAAAGTCTGACTACCTGGTAAGACTGATTTGACTTGACTTGGGAAAAGGGAAAAGGCAGATGATGACTACTGTATACTTTATCATTTCATCAGAGTTAATACTACTCACTTTTGTTCCACAGACGTCAACAAGAAGCTGAAGCGAGTGCAGGCGGCGGCGGCGTAGGCTCGGCCCCCTTAGTATCAGAGCTACGTCTACTACGACAACGTAAGGACGAGTTGGAGGGACACCTGTCTTCACTGCAAGAGTCGCGCAAGCACCTCATGCACCAGCTTGAAGGACTCATGAGGATGCTCAAGGTATGCACACGTCTGTGAGACGTACACATACGTCTGTCAGACGTACCTATACATACATCTGTCAGACAAAGCTACTTTGGCTAGACGTACAGGTACATACTGAAGTATGAAATGAATTTAAGATTTTTACTGAGTATGATTGCGGAGTAAGAAATAAAACAATATATAACTTTTAGGCTTTCCAAATTTAATATGAACAACGCTGATTATCTATACCATTTAATTAAAATACCACCGTTTGATGAAATTTTAGTAGCTCATCCAAATTTTTCTACGAAATCGATGTATGAAGGAGTTTGCTTACATCTGAAAATAATATCAATGCAATGAATTAATAGACATAACTTAAACGAATTAACATCCAATGAATAACGAGTTTAGCTACACAACTACTGTCACATGTTTGCGTTGATTGTCCACTCACATCTGTGTACTTCTTTCTACAAAATACTATCTCAAACATTATTCTGCACGGTCCCCGACTGTCAAAGATCTTTGACAGTCGTTACAGGTAGTCAGTGGCCTGAAATTCTGAAAACCAGTCTTACCAAGGCGTTTCGTGTTCATCATCATTCATCATTTCAGCCGAAAGACGTCCACTGCTGGACATAGGCCTCTCCCAAGTGTCGCCACATTGACGTAAGAGGGGTTTTGCCATAATCGCCACGCTTGGCAGGCGGTTTGGCGATCGCAGTACGGTCGTCACAAAAGCACAGAGAACGCTGCTGCCCATTCTCTGGCTAGTCCCTTAGTCGTCTCTTACGACACCCACGGGAAGATATGGGATGGTGTTATTCTTTACGTCCGACACCATACAGAGCAGTGGTTTCGTGTTACTTACTGGAAATGGAGACTGAAAACTTGAATGGGGAGGTCAGATAGGCAGTAGCTCCATGTAAAATACTGGTACTCAATTGCATCCGTTTAGACTAGAAGCTGATCCGCCATAGTTGGAAAAAGTATACATTTCTACGTATATGTAACTGTGTGGGTGTCTATCGATAAGTCTTTATAAATGATATCGAGGTTCATTTAAAACTTTTTTTTCGAAAGTCAATGGTTGATGAGATATTTGCTTCTAAAGTCGTAAAAATGTTGCCCTGTCATTTCTAAAGTTAGAGGAGCAAAATTCGGAAAGAAAATGGGTTAGTAGTATGTAAAAATAACTTTCAACGGTCATCATCATCATCATTTCAGCCGAAAGACGTCCACTGCTGGAAATAGGGCTCCCCCAAGTGTCGCCACCTTTTTTGCGCTAATGGGGGGGGGGGGGTTTGCCATAATCGCCACGCTTGGCAGGCGGGTTGGCGATCGCAGTTCGGTTGTTGCAAAAGCACAGAGAACGCTGCTGCCCATTCTCTGGCAAGTCCCATAGTTACCTCTTACAACTGCCACTTTCAACGGTAATTGGTTTAAATAAGATTTGATATTAAGTTTATGAGATATCGAACTTTTTCGTCAAACTGCAGCAGTAACTTTGTTTTTCATAAACATCTATGAAAAACAAATTTAATTTTGCTGTTGACTGTAAATTTACACATGAATAAGCGTTAAAATATTGTTATTACATTGTTTGGTGTTACGGAACCCTGTGTTCGCGAGTACGACTCGCACTTGGGCGGTTTTTTTGTAAAAACAATTTACAGAAAAAATACATTGTTTATCAAAATCTGCAGATATGTTTAATGCATACCTTTAAGTTTTGGCGGGCATACACGTTAACAATGGAGGAATCTTCGTCACAATACATTTTATTATTAACAACCAGTTAACTGAAAAAACTTAAATATGATTAATATGGTAAATAACACATTTATGTAGTAGTCCCTCCTTTAATTAATACAGGTTTTAGACGTGGCTGCTATTTCGAAAATTAACCTTTTTTAAACGCACGCGCCTCCACGTCAAGTCACATATTTACCGCAAATACTTACAAATAAAAAAAGGGATTTAAAAAGTATTGGTAACTTATTTCTTGATAAGACGTTTAATGTTTAAGATTATAGATCACATTTGAAAGATATATAAATAAACACACACAAAAAGTAGTGATTTAAATTGCTTATTTCGTGTTATAGTGCACCACATTTTTTGTCACATATTTGTGTCGTTGGCGTACAGGGCACGCGCTTGCTTGTCACATATATGTGACGCTGGCGTTCAAAAGGTTAATTAAAATAGCGGAAACTTTGGCAGGGCAAAATATTCAAACGTCTTGGAAGTTGTGAGTCAGTAAAAAAATCCTGAATGCCCTCTTTTTAAATTACCAATATTTGTGCACCTATACAGGTTGTAACGGAAAGGGTATATACATACTTAAGAGTGTGCTACAGACCATCAAACTGAACATGTTTCTCCATCGGACAAACATCGTTATAGCGAAAAAATTATCAGCTGCCCCATACAAAATTTCAATACCTATTCGACCCAAATGTATGGGGCAGCTGATACTTATTTCACTATTACGATATTTGTAATCAAACACCTGACTGTCTCGTTGGCTTTGTGGTCGCAAGCGCGACTGCTCAGTATGAGGTCCTGGATACGATTCCCAGGTCGGGCAGTGTTACTGGGTTTTTCCATCACGAATTTCTCAGTAGCAGTCATGGAGTCTGGATTTGTGCCCGGTTCTTGGCAATAGGCTCGTTCTTATTACATGGGACTTAAACATAAGTGGCGAAATGTGGGTGCACTATGTGTACACCTCTGCTTAAACCTTTGAGAATTACAGGTTGATGTTATAGTTATACAAGGTGTTGTTTTGCATCCTCGTCAAATTCAAGGAGGTAACTATGCTAATGATTCTCGTCCCGAATCAATAATAAACGTGTAGGTAATTTTTTTATTAATATTTATTTACGGAAATCGGTAAGTGTGAAACCACCCGTGTTTTAAGAGCGTTTATACCCTACGGCATTTCATACAAACTTTCAAGTCGTTATTTTCCGAAATGACAGAACTGATTTTAATGAAACTTCCTACGCTTAAGCAGTATACATAGGTCTAAAAAGTTACTAAAAAAATAATTGCAAAAAAATGTTACAGCTAAATTAGACCGATTTTTAATTATGTATAGAAACAGAAATTTCGATTTATCTTCATTTTTAAAAGACATTTCGAAAATGTTTTTTAGTAATTTTTAGACCTATGTATACTGCTTATGCGTAGGAAGTTTCATTAAAATCTGTTCAGTCATTTCGGAAAATAACGACTTGAAAGTTTGTATGAAATGCCGTAGGGGGTATAAACGCTCTTAAACGAGGCCCTTCTGATCCTCGCCCTATAACCGCGCGTTCACACATAAAAACTATCGGAAACGTTTATTCGATAATTTATTATTCCCTAAACCACGTTAAGGGGGTTTTTCTGATATACTGACAAACTTAAACAACACAAAAAGCAGCATTTATTAATAATTAACTAGGTAACGTAATTTAAATTGATTATTTATGTCTTTTGTGACAAGCTCCTGAATTTTGACGAGGATGCAAAACAACACCTTGTATTTGTGATCACGTTCTCGAAAACGGCTCTACAGATTCGGATGGCTGTTGCAATATTGAGGTTTACGAGGCGAAAAATCGATCTAGCTTGGTCTCATATCTTGCAAAATTTATTTTCTATTAGTATATGATCCCGCTATACAACGACCTTCACCGAGCTGGTTAATGGATGAAACTTATTTTATATTAATTTTAATATGTCAATAAATATATTGCATACTTATGGGTTGCCTAAAAAATTTCAGGCAGGACATTTTTTTTTTTTGATACTTTTCACCGGTTTGGTTAATAGACAAAATCCATACCAATCGAAAGTATAAAGCCCATAGAATATGCAAACGTTAGGTTGCCTTTTCTTTTCCCGTCACATCTCTCGGGTCAACCTTACGTTTGCATATTTTATGGGCTTTACACTTTTGATTGGTATAGAATTTGTTTATTAACCAAACCGGTGAAATGTTTAATTATTTTTTTTTAATATTTGTTATTCATATCCTGGACTGAAATTTTTTAGACAACCCATATGCAAGATATTTATTGTCATATTAAATTTAATATAAAATAAGTTTCATCCATTAACCAGCTCGGTGAAGGTCGTTGTATACCGGGATCTTAGGCCATATGTTTTTAACCGAGCAGAGCTCGGTAGCCCAGTTACTAAAGAAATATAAATGTGTTTATTTCTAAGGATTATACCTGATACGGCTATTATAACACAGTTAGTTAACGCCCCAAGTTTGATTGCACACTTCAGTTTGTCAAAGGCTCCAGCACGTAAGCCGTTGCCAGCCGAAGGGGGTGCTGCAAAAGATATGAGAACGGTCATTACAAAAACCGGCCAAGTCTTACTCGCACACAGGGTTCCGTAGCACCAAACAATATAATAACAATATTTCAACGCTATTTCATAAGTCCATTTGTACTTAAAAGAAAAACTTAATTTGCTTTACATAGTATGTTAATGAAAAACAAAGTTACTGCTGCAGTTTCACGATAAGTCCCAGGTTTCAAAAACTAAATAACACATCTTTTTCAAACCAATTCCCGTTGAAATGTCTTTTTTAATACAGTTGCTCAAAAAGTGGCGTATTGCAGGGACGTATAGCGTTCGGGATGTGGGCTATTACACACTCGAGCTTTTTCTTTACCTTTCCCGAACTCGTGCGTACTCTTTCCCAACTGTCAAAATAATGTCTATTAAAAAGAAAAAAAAACAACTACGGAGTTTTTACAAAAAAAAAATCATAGAAGTTTTAATGATTCATGCAAATATTTCTAAAACGAAGCTACTAATTTGTTTCAATATCAGATTTAATGATTTGATTCAATGAGTTAGGTTAGGTTTCATTTCATTTTCATTTCATATCAATAAAAAAAAATCTACTGAAGACTTGGCTGTATGGGCATAGTTCCCTTTGCCTACCCAGAATGAGTGAAGAAAACAAAAAAAAACTCTGCTTATATTCTTTTACTGTTGGCGCCATTTTCCAAAAATGTTCTTTATTAAATTGCTTCATTTTTTCGCAACTGTATTAAAAATAGTTGTTCAATACACGTGCGGAACCGTCATTGCAACTTGTTCCGACTGTCAACCCTCACCTTCGGCTGCGCCTCGGCTCGGGTAGACATTTGACGGAACTCTTTGCAATGACAGGCTTTCCGCACTCGCAATGAAATATACTATTTACTTTTTATACTTACAAATCCATTTTTTTTTAAATTACCTACTCTTTCTCTAGACACAATTTTTGCAGCCCCCCCGTATATTTTTCATAATATCAAATCGTATTTGTGTACCGGTTGCAACCTAACAGGAACCTTATTGCGAAAGAATTAAAAGTCACTGAGATTTGGCAGTGATGCAAAATCGTAGGCAAAATATCTGTTAAAGGATATAAATTGACTTTTCAAAAACCAAATTAATATGAACATACCTGCCAGTAGTGATACTTCTGGATCGGCCTTTGCCACACAGTCAATGCATGCTAATGTGACAATTTTAATACATTCCAATGGATCTGTACCTGTAATTAAAATCATTTATTCGGTATCACCGGAGTATTCACCTCATTTCAGCCCAAAAGTGTCCACTGCTGGACATAGGCCTCCCCCAAATGTCGCCACATTGATATTTTGGGGGGTTTTGCCATAATCGCCACGCCTGGCAGGCGGGTTGGCGATCGCAGTACGGTTGTTACAAAAAAAAGCACAGAGAACGCTGCTGTCCTGGTATTCACCTGTTATGTAACAATCCAAGATTATTAGATAAATATATCCCGTGACCTTTCATCTATACGCAATACATACATACATACATACAAATAAATAAAATTGAAGTGTATGTTTTTAATATTAAAAACCGTTTTTTTTACTACATGCAGATGAATGTATATACGGTACATATTCCAAAATAACATTTTTTACTATTTTTGTCTGTCTGTCTGTCTGTTTGTTCCGGCTAATCTCTGGAACGGCGGTACCGATTTTGATAGACTTTCACTGGCAGATAGCTGATGAGTAATAAGGAGTAAATTAGGCATTTCTATTTTAGAAAAATTCTAAAATTATTATAAAAAAGCTAAATAACTTTTTTGTTAAATTCCACGCGGACGTAGTCGCGGGCACAGGCAGTAAAATAATAAAATCTATCGTACCATTTTCATAACAATCCATGTATTGTGTAACTGCTTCGTTGTGGCACTGCTCCCGGGTTTTTTTAAGGCTTACTGTCCCTAAATTCGTTGAAAGCGGTTGCGACCCAAGGGGTGCCGAGAGCCCCAGCAGCGTTGACGGGGGCGCTACCGTCGTCGATGCCCCCGCGGACGCGGCACCCAGATAACAGACCAATGATACCACTAAGAACGCCGTCATTTTCACTACTGATAACTAACAGTAAAAATCTCCATTTATATTTGTATTAAGGCCCTTCGTACACAACGTTCCCTTAGTCTTCGATACGTAGTCGCCAGCAACTTGTAGTGTACTCTTCGTAAACAGTGCTACGCAAATCTCCGATATTAATTACTCGTGAGTTGCCGTATTCGGCCATTGTAGGCGTCCTGACTTATAATTAATCTTTTCTTAGTATATATAATCAAGTTGAAGAGTTTCTTTGGTTGAACGCGCTAATCTCGAAAAATACTGGTTCTAATTGAAAACATATTAATGCTGGAAAGCCCATTTATCGAGGAGGGCTATATAGTATAGGATCCCGATATACAACGACCTTCACCGAGCTGGTTAATTGATAAAACTTATTTTATATTAAATTTAAAATGTCTATAAATATATTGCATATGGGTTGTCTCTGTGTGCACAAACCTCAGTGAATTTGTATTGCGGTAGTAACCTAAACACCAAAGTCGTCGGGTATCGGAGATTTGCGTAGCGTTGTGTACGATAGCTCTAATATGAAGAATGCTTAAAATTATTCGGTTGAATGTGTAGAATATTAAGATAAAAAATACAATAGCGAATAATTTTCTTTTAAGCTTCCTTTGTTATTTATAGAGTATTTGTTTAATTAGATCCGTCGCTAAATAATTTGGAATGCGTGTTTATCCATCGTTTAGCTTTAACAACTCGTGTCCCTTTAGAAAACGTAAGTACGAGTTAGTAAGAGGGACACATGTGTGTGTGAATTTGTATTGCCGCAGTCGCTTAGGGACCAAAATTGTTGGGTATCAAAAATATGCGTAGCCTGGTGTATGAAAGGCCTTACACGTTATTGTTGTGAATTGTGTACTGTACTGTTTTAGATTTTCTTCATTGTTTTGACCTTGCCATTGTCTTCCTAGCACTGAATCAATTTATTTATTGTTTCTAACCTCAAAAGTATTTTTGACACAATTTAAATATATTGGCTGTTTACTACATAAAAACAATCCAATCTCACTATATGGGTATCTCTTCAGGAAATTTACCCAAAATTTCCAAGGATTTCCTTTTTCCGTTTTCACTAGAACCAATTTTTCGCCAAACAAGGGTAAAAAATGGACACTCACAACTGCTGGCCTACGAAAAAGGAAGAGATGGAAAAGGAGTAAAACAATAATGTATTTTTCATCACACTTGCACGTAAACAGTATCTAAACATACAGGTTAACTTTGCCGAAATGCCTCATATAAAACACTTGAGCTTTCTTTTTGTCATGAAAGCCACGGTCGGTAAGTTTTTTTTTTTTTTAATTTTATCACAGCACACAGGTCTTGCAAGTTCAAGCAAGAAGTTTACACGCAATTGAAAGATTGTCTTAAAATGTTATCTAAATAGGAATTTCATTGCAATCTCGCTAGATTTTACTTAAAATACTCAAGTAATGTTCTTAATAATAGTTTTTGTATCAAAACTTTTTATTTTTCAAAATTATTTTATTTTGTTACACTCCGTCATGGCTCTATACCTACATAAGTAATAGTTGCTCTTAACGTTTCTGAACGAAACATTTGTATAATCTGTGGTGTGGGCAAAAACCGCCATGCGCTTAAAAAAAAAGTTCACGTATTTCGTAATAATAGTTTTCCTGACTTGTGTATTAAGGCTGTAATTCATAATTATTTACACGCAAATGTGATGAAAAACATTGTATGTTTCACGGGCGATACGGGAATTACGAACCTCGACTCAGAAAGCTCTCAGTCTTCGACTTCTACTAGAGCTTCTACTAGAGCCTTGATCGTAATTCCTTACTTACCGCCCTTAATACACAATGTACTAAAGACGTCATGGTAGGCCAGCACAACACTGGGAAAAATTGGGACTCTTTGGTCGGGATGTAAAATACCTACATAAATTTGAAAAAAGAAATTGAGTTATATATTCTTTTGTGGCATTTTAATGGAACGGCATTTATAGAAATACTACTAACCTACTTATACAGGATTTAAAATAATAAATGCAAGAACTCTCTTGTGGTGTCTGAGACAATGCAACTGAACAAGCCGCAATTCTTCCTCATTTATTGTGCGATCATTTCAATCGGCATCTCTTCAAAGCTCGTTGGAATCGGTTTCTTCTAGGCAAGCGTGCTCTGCCCTAGGCCACATCATCGCTTCATATCAGGCGAGTTGCGGCCGAATGCAAGCCTAATAAGGACAAAAAAAAACTGAACAGAATTTTTGTTCTATATTTTTTGGAAATTTGAACTTTGTTTCTAATTCTACCATACATGTTTATCAGTTGATCGTGGAATAGTTCTTTATTTGCACAGCAAGTAGGTACTATACAAACGAGTTCTGTTCATATAGGTACAATTTTTTTTTATTTTGGAATTTGAAGAGCTCCCATGTGGTCAACACCTCTTGCGTTTATTATGGTTCATCTTTGTATAATAAAGCTGAAGAGGTTGTTTGAACGCAGTAATCTCTGGAACTACTACTTGGATTTGAAAAAAAGTCTGTTTTTATTTGACAGCCCAATTCTTGAGCCACGCTAGTCACGCTACGGGCTTATCATCACGCTACGAACTAATGCCTGATTTACACAGTGCGAGCTAGCGTACTAGTCAGCCTACGTATAAACTGCAGTGCAGCAACTCGGACCGTGTGGACGTATCATAAGATTTACTCGCACATGCGAGTTGGACTCTCGACACTATACGAGTTACTCGCACTAACGAGTTTGAAAGTAGCTCGCATCCTATTAACTTCATAATTTTTAGGGTTCCGTACCTCAAAAGGAAAAAACAGAACCTTTATAGGATCAATTTTTTGTCCGTCAATCTGTCTGTCTGTGCAGACCCTTTAGCTCGGAAACGCGTGGAGGTATCGTGTTGAAATTAAAACCATAGGTATATGTAGATCTACAGTCCCTTCAAGCTGTGAAAAAAAAACAAACTTTTAAGTTAAAGTAAAAAAATATTCTTACGGCTGTTTATGCCGCAAAAATCGTATATTTCAACACTCTCAAGTGAATCAAAATGTATAGGGTACTTTCCGTTGACCTAGAGTCCAGAACTTTGAAATTTGGCAAGTAATATCGTCTTATACTACAAATACAGGGAAAAATCTGAAAACTATAGGTACATTTGAAATTAAATCTTAAAAAAGTAAGTATTATTTTTTATGATTTAATTGAATGAATTTGAAATGTGAATTTATACGGAACCCTCGGTAGGCGAGGCCGACTCGCACTTGTCCGGTTTTTTGGTGTCACTCGCCTGCTGGCCTTCCCCCACCATTTGCATATCTGATAGCAGTCTGCATGATATTCCTGAGTATAGGAAACAGGGTTATTTCCAACTTCACCCTCTCAGATGCAACATCCTTCATTAAACTATCTGTACGTTGTTTTTTCTTGTTATTAAATTAAAAACCGGTCAAGTCCGTGTCGGGCCACGGGCAGTGTAGGGTTCCGTAGTACTTTAAAACTTGAAAAGTCACGAACGGTTTACTTAATCAAAAATGGTCTTCACATACCCGTAATATTTTTGAAAGACCTATCCAACGATATCCCACACTATGGGAAAAACGAAAAAAAAAAATGTATCATCGCTACTTTACATGTAGCGGAGGTACCCTAAATAATAGATTTTTTCAGAATTTTATTTTACCACTTTTTTGGCGTCTTTAACGTGTATACTCATGCCAAATGACAATTTTCTAGTACTAATAGTTTTTTAGCTAAACCGCGGACACACAGACACACCGACGGACATGGCGAAACTATAAAGGTTCCTTGTTGACTACGGAACCCTAAAAACCGTTATCCCCACACTAGGAATTTCTCCTGTGTCGTTTTTTGCAAACATTTAAACTCACATACACAAGCAGACACACTCGGAACCACAACTATCTGTAGGCCATACAAGTATATGTTCCGTGCGGGGATCGAACCCGCGACACGCAGCGCAGCAGACAATCGCTCAGCGACTGCGCCAACCGTGCTGTATTGTTCAGTTGTTACTCTCATCGCTGCTTTACATTCTAAGAGTTTTGAAAATACTTCGTGTTGTTCCGGAAAGTCTTTTTGCCATTCAATGACTAATCCGAACCCTTTTTATTTTCTATCTTTTTTTTTAACCTTTTTAACGCTATTGTCATATATAGCGCCAAGTCCATCAAAATTAACCACCATATTGACTTTTTTCTTTTGTCATCCTTGTATAAATACTGTGTATCTAAAGCTACCCGCTGTTGTTGAATGTGTTATTTCTGCACTTGTAATTTTATTGCTGTTCTTATAATTTTGTTTTTTTTTTTTTTGCATGCTGTGTCTATCGCATTATATTGTACACTAAACTTGTAACATATTTCTTGTATGATTAGGATAATCAGTGTAACAATTGTAGATAGGCCAATAAATAAATAAATAAATAAATAAATACGTGACAAGCAAGCGCGTGCCCTGTACGCCAACGAAACACATATGTGACAAAAAATGTAGTGCACTTTAACACGAAATAAACAATTTAAATCATTACTTTTGTGTGTGTTTATTAATGTATATTTAAATTGTGATCTATATATCTTAAATATTAAAAGTCTTATCAAGAAATAAGTTAACAATACTTTTGGAATCCCTTTTTATTCGTTTGTAAGTATTTGTAGTGAATTTTTGGCTTGGCGTGGAGGGCACGCGCGTGCGTTTATGCTCTGGCGTTCAAAAGGTTAAACATAACATATCATCAAGCCTGTAATCCTCAAAGAGATAGACACAGGTGTACCAAATAATACACCCATATTTCGCCAGTTATATTTAGGTCCCATGTAATAGGGGGCGAAGCTATAGCCATCAACCGTGCACAAATCCAGACACCGTGGCTGCTCCTAAGAAAATCCGGATAAAAAACCCAATAACACTTTGTCCGACCTAAGAATCGAACCCTGGACCTCACGCTCATCAGTTGCAATTAACACTAGACCAACGATGCAGTCTGTAGTTTTATTTTAATTTTTTTAATAAAATTGAAACCTTTATAGAGTCTTTTCCGTTCGTCTTTCTGTCAGTCCGTATGTCTCAGCCATGTTACTCCGAGACTGTTACCACCACACAGTTTAAAATTGGAAAGCATGTCATCATCATCAGCCTATAATGATCCCACTGCTGGGATACAGGTCTCTCTATGAGAGGGAGTGGGCTGTAATCCACCACGCGGACCCAGTGCGGGTTGGTAGATGTCACATGTCTTCGAATTTTTAGTTCTAGGACATGCCGGTTTCCTCACGATGTTTTCCTTCACTGTTTTTGAGAGCAGCGGTGATGAAATAAATTACACATAGTAATGCGCCTGCCTGGGTTCGAACCCACGGCTTACTGCTCGTAATTCGGGGCTGCTACGACTGGGCCACCGCTGCTGTCATAAAAAAAAAAACATGTTCATCTATGAACCGCTACACAAAAGTGATTTGGTGGTCCTCCATACATGTAACTGAAGGTTCTTTCGTCAGACGTCAACTAGTTCTGCGTTCTGGTATCAGAACTACGTCTATTACCTACGCCAAAGTAAAAACACTTCTATGAAACGTATAGAACTACCCATACGTCAGTGTCAGTATTTTTGCATTTTACAACCCGTCCGAATTAACTGTGCACCTGGCGCTGTGACGTCACTCTGTCGGTACGCCAATAACGTCGATAACCCGGGTTGCGCGGGGCGCCGCGTGGGGAAGCGGGAGAGGGGTAGCATTCCAGCAAGGTGCACAGTTAATTCGTACAGGTTGTAGAGAATAAAATATTGACAGGATAATATTTATCATATGTAATTGATTTTATTTTTTGTGAATTTTACTGTTTGTTATTCATAATTCAATATTTTTGCTGTAATTAATTAATGTACTACATAATTCAAACACAATGCGAATTGTTTTATGAATAAATAAATAATAAAAGTCAGATGTAAGCACAGGCTTTGTGGCAGCCTCTGCCTTAAATTCAGATAGTAAAAATACAAAATCATTTTCACCCTTACAATTTAGTGAACAGTGGAGAAGAATCAAAAACGAATTTAGTTTCTAAAATTTATTAGGTCTGAATATCTTTTCTAATTAATAAATTGTTTATTAGTATACTTCTTAGCGTATCGATGGCAAGTTTTCATTAAATATATTTGCCCAAAAATTCAGCTTAATAGTATTATGTAATTTTTAGTACTTCCTCTATATTTCTCGGCAGCATCGATGTGTTAAGGACTTGATATAAATCTGAAAATAATAACAATGCAATGAATTAAAAAGAAAATACATAACATAATATCCCGCCTAATCCCCGAAGGGATAGGCAGAGTTTAACCTAATAGTACGGTCAGCAACGAAAGTCGCTATACATACCCAAAATCATAAGACGTCTATCGTCTTCGTATCTTAGTTTTAGAACGATCCATATTAACAGACTGAAGTAAAAGGCATAGCAATATTTTCATCAATGGTTACACAAATTCGCGAAACAATATTACATCAGATCACACTGATCAGCACAAAACTTGGTATAATATTGATAAGTGTTAACCGACTTCTGATGCCCACTGTACATCCACATTTCGCCAGTGGGGTTTAAGTATAACGTAATAGGGGCCGAGCTTCTTGCCATCAACAGGGCACAAATCCAGACTCTGTGTCTGTTACTAAGAAATTCCTGATGGAAAAACCCAACTTTGTCCGACCAGGGAATCGAACCCGGGACCTCATGCTCAGCACTCACGCTTGCGACCACTAGACTAACGGACAGTCAAAAATGAAATATTGAATTTAATTTTGACGGCACGGTTGGCGCAGTGGCTGAGCGATCGACTGCTGTGCTGCGTGTCGCGGGTTCGATCCCAGCACGGAACGAATATTTGTATGGCCTACAGATAGTTGTTCCGGGTCTGGCTGTTTGTGTATGTGAGTTTAAATGTTTGTAAACGCACCCACGATACAGGAGAAATTCCTAATGTGGAGCAACGTTTAAAAAAAAAAAAAAATTGCTAAATAATTAAAAATAATTCGCTAATAAATTCAACATTTTCCCCTTACATAATTACTTTTTAATCGTTAAGAGTTTGTATGAAATGCCTTAAAAATTTCATACAAACTTTCAAGTACTTATTTTCTAAAATAACTAATCCGATTTTAATGAAACTTAATACGCATAAGCAGAATACATAGGTTTAGATTAGATCGATTATAAATGATCTATAGAAACAGAAACCCTGTATCCTGCTTATGCGTATGAAGTTTCATTAAAATTGGTTCAGTCATTTCGGAAAATAAGGACTTGAAATTATGTATGAAATGTCGTAAGGCGTAAGCGCTCCTAGCTAAAAAACAAAATCACCTCTTTCCTACAAAACTGCAAAACCTACACGATCAAAATGTATGGAACAGCTGTTTTTATTTATTCCTGTCCTGTGTCTGTTCAATACATACCTTTAAGCGGCCGGAGGGAAGCACACCAACAATTCAGGAACATTTGTCACAAGACATTTTATGACTGAGCCCGTGGTAACTGAAAAAATAAGTAATAATGGTAAATAACTAACACTTTTATGGAGGAACTAGCATTAAGCCCGCGGCTTCGCTCGTGTGGCGGAGAGGAATGAAAAATACTAATTAACTTAACCTAGGTAGTTCTACCTGTGTGCCAATCTTCATGCAAATCCGTTTAAATTAGTGCGTTAAATGGTAGCAGACAGACAGACAAACAGACTAGAGTTACTTTCGCATTGAATAATTAAGTAAAGAAATAAGGATATATTTGATTGAATGGCGAAACCTCACAGATGTTATCGGTATCAAAACGTGAAAAAAACAAAACAGTATGAAATCAAAACGTTTTGTATGAAACGGGTATATCAAGGGATGATGCAAGTCAAATAAAAAAAAATACAAGACATAACATGACTTCTAAAATAAATACAAGACATAACATGACTTCTATAATCCTCGGAGGCTTCGATAGAAGTAGGCTTCAGTAGCTTAATTGAAAATTCTCCAGTTATGTTTAAGTCCGGACATAAACGGCAAACATAAACCAATTAATTTCCCTGATTGTACAAACATATATAAATGTCCTTACCTTTAGTGATATTTGTCCCTAGACATTTAGTAAAGTCCACCCCAACGGTTAATGCACACTTCAATGTTTCAAGTTTTGAACCTATGTTGCCAGCCTGGGGGGACGCTGCAAAAAAATACGGGAACGGTTATTACAAAAACAAAAAAAGACCTTAAAAATAACGCGACAAAGTATAATTTTGAGAATAATGTTGCATTTGAACATTCTTAGTATAAACAACGTTTATCAGATTTTTTTTAACACTTTCGGCGCTAAGCACCAAGCTTAAGGGTCGAACAATAATTCGTTCGTGTGAGCACAGCACGCCCCCTGAGTCGTCTTTATACGTACCTATAATGACTTGCTAGTAAAACTCAATTAAATTTGAACTTAGTAGCGAAATTGTTAAGGGTCACTGACACAGATATAGATTTACCTAGATAAGATAACGGTAAAGCACCTAGTTCGCGTGCCCGGCTTAGGCATTAGCATTATATGCTTAACGTGGATACTGTCATCGTTTCAGCCGAAAGACGTCCACTGCTGGACAGAGGCCTCCCCCAACGCCACATTGACATAAGTTGGTATGGTTTTGCCATAATCGCCACGCTTGGCAGGCGGGTTGGCGATCGCAGTACGGTTGATTAGCAGTTTTGTAAGCCCGTTATTTTTCATTTTTGGTGTACAATAAAGTTTTATTCTATTCTATTCTACGGTTGTTACAAAAGCACAGAGAACGCTGCTACCCATTATCTGGCAAATCCCTTAGTCGTCTCTTACGACACCCACGGAAAGATATGGGATGGTGCTATTCTTTACGTCCGACACCAGACAGAACCGCAATGGATACTGTCACAGCAAGCTTATTTGTTTAAAACAACAACAACGTTACAACTCATGAACTTAATGTTAGTCATTTAAATAAAAAAACGTAGTCTATTTTTAACCCCCGACCAAAAAAGAGGGGTGTTATAAGTTTGACGTGTGTATCTGTGTATCTGTGTATCTGTGTGTCTGTCTGTGGCATCGTAGCTCCTAAACGGATGAACCGATTTGGATAAAAGTGGTGTCGTTTGAAAGGTATTTTAATCGAGAGTGTTCTTAGCTATGTTTCATGAAAATCTGCTCAGCCGTTTGAAGATCATCACGTCTTTTCTAGTTGATGTAGGGATTTAAAAACTTTCACAGGTAGTCTATTTGAAATGTTGTCGCTTGTCACCATGGGCATTGCATTATATTTTGTTTAATTTATATCTTTCCTTGGTTTCGTTAACCAGGAGTAGGAAAGTCAAGGCTAGGCAAAAATAAAATAAGTTTAAAAAGCATGAAAAAAAATTAAATTAAAAATTTAAAAAACCCCCGACACAAAAAACCTCTAAAAAGCCAAAAATAAATAAATCCAAGCGTCGTAGCGTCGGGGGACCGCTAAGAAGACCGCTTAGTACAAGCACAGAACAAAGCGGACCCCCGACGCTACGACGCTTGGATTAATTTATTTTTGGCTTTTTAGAGGTTTTTTGTGTCGGGGGTTTTTTAAATTTTTAATTTATTTGTACTTATGTATAATAGCCTTTTTGTATATTTTCTAGAGTGACCAAATATAGTGCTTATGACGTCATACGGATGAAAATCATGCAAAAAATGACACGCATGGTTTTCTTACTGATCGTGGTAGGCTAGGTACTTGCCTTATCGTGGAATATCTTTATCTGTGTTAAAGACCATCAAAATGAACAACATTTTCCATGGGAGCAACATAATTAGGTATTGCAAACCTACCTACTCCACCCAAATGTTTGACCTAGTTGACAACATACAACCCTACCACATTGTTTTTACGTCTAACAGCAGCAACCTAACAGGAGCCTTATCGTGACAGAAATAAGGGTCACTGTGATTTGTCAGTGATGTGATGATGTGAAGTGATGTGCAAAATCGGAGGCAAAATAACTGTGAAACGACAAAGAATGTATTAGAAAGAAAAAGTATTTATTTGTCTCGCACAGGACATTATTAAAATAAGTTATGTAAAAAAGAAAAGATAAGAAAAATATCAAAATAAGACACAATAAACTAAATTGGTCCTGTACGAGGCCAAAAGGCATGGTGCTGCAACATTAAAAAAAAACACTGCGCTGGTATTCTTATACAGCTCAAAGTGATGCCACGGTCAGATACGTATAAAAAAAAGAAAAAATGTAGACTAGGCTTCAAAAAATATTAAGAACATACCTCCTAATAGTAATCCTTGTGGTTCGGTGTGTTGTTGTACGCAGTCAATTAGAGGCGCGATGATCACCGACAGACATTCTATCGGGTTTATATTATCTGCAATTATCATAAAAATGATTTATTCTAGCGTCTCATGATGCTATCTCACCGGAGCCTGTTATAAAAACACCCGCGCAACTTCGTGTGCGCGAAATTTTCCCCGTTTTTGCAACATTTTTCACTGATGCTCTGCTCCTATTAGTCGTAGCGTGATGCTAAATACGCTATAGCTTTCGTCGATAAATGGGCTACCCAACTCTAAAATTATTTTTCAATTCGAACCAGTAGTTCCTAAGACTAGCAACCAAACAAACAAACTCTTCACCTTTAAAATATTAATAAAGAAGATACACAAGTGATTGTTACAGGTTACTATTATTACACATTAGTAACAGTCGTACTTCATATTAAATATAATTTCTACACACAATTTTACATGGAGCGACTGCCTATCTGACATCCGCAACCCATTTAGTACTGGGTAGGGTAGGTTGTCAGACTTTCGACCCACTAATTGTATGTAACGACTGTCAAAGATCTACAAATGACAGCCGGGACCAAAGGCTTAACGTACTTTCCGTGGCACGGAATAAACTCGGGTATGAAATCGGCATCATCGACCTATATTTTCTCACTGCTGGGATTCAGGCCTTCTCTCTATGAGAGGGAGTGGGCTGTAATCCACCACGCGGGCACAATGCGGGTTGGTAGATGTCACATGTCTTCAAATTTTTAGTTCTAGGACATGCCGGTTTCCTCACGATGTTTTCCTTCACCGTTTTGAGAGGTATGAAGAGGGTACGAAATGGATGGTCACTATTCATGAAACGACATTGGCAAGCATGACTTAATCTGAAGAAGATCGATATTAAACACGAGCTCCTCCAATAAATACTTACAATTTGAAATTACCTAATTGAGGTAAAAGAATGCAATCAAACGTACCTTTTCTACAGTCCTCCAATTTATGAAAGGCTTCAACGTAGCATTCTTTTATGGTTATTTGAGCTGGCCCAGACGGTGCCGAGAGCCCTACCGTTGTCGATGCTGCCTCGGACGCGGCACCCAAACAACAGACCAACGATACCACTAAAAACGCCGTCATTTTCACTAATGATAACTGACAGTAAAAAACCCCATTTATAATAACACAAACAATGCATCGAATTATCCGGTTAAATGTATGGAATATTAAGATCAAGAATACAATACAATACCGTAGAATTAACTTTTTAAGCTTATATTAGTTATTTTATTTGTTTAATTAGAATCGTAGCTAAGTAATTTAGAGAGCGTATCAATTGAATGTTAAGCCTTAACGACTCGTGTCCCCTCGTGTTAGTATCAGCTGGCGTACCATGACGTCTTAAAACAGTATTGTTTTACTATTTTTCCAGTGTGGGAAAGAGACAGCTATACAGGATATCTAGCGCCATCTCTTTCCCACACTGGAAAAGGAGTAAAACGATAATGTTTATATGATATTGTAAAACAAAGCGAAGCCATGTTATACTAGAAATGTAGTAGTAAATGTAGTATTTAGTTAATACAATGTCGTTCCCCCTGTCAATCGTTGCTAAAGCTGGCAGGGGTTCTATGAGGTTGCAGATGTACAGTCTGCAAAGGAGATAAGTAACCAGGTTCTCACACTAGTAGTATGAGTGCCTGGTTACTTATCTCCTTTGCAGACTGTACCTAGTTACTCTTTCCACCCCCGATATGATGACAGTACGTAGTGTTTGTGTGCGGTAAGATGGCCGCAAAACTTTGGAAAGGAGTCAAATTGTCTTCCTCAGAGAAGAACTCTTTTGTGGCGTCACAGAGCACCGTCGCGTTGAACAAGACATCCCTTCACATCGGCCGAAGACGGTTCATTGTAATTTAATGGGATGAACTCTGAAATGTCCAGTCGCTAATCCAAGCGATATTCATGAGGGTTTCTTTTTATAAGATAAAAGACGAGTTACTTGTTATGAAACCTTAGCAAATCCAAAACTGCGGTTCCACTGAGGCGGTGCGGAGCAGAATGGAGACGAGCTGTACCGCGATTCACCAATCACATGGCGGAGTGGAGAAGAGATGTGGATTTCAAGCCATGTGATTGGTGAATCGCGGCACAGCTCGTCTCCGCTCAGCCTCAGTGGAACTGCAGCCTAAACATGACATAAGCGAGCTTATTGACATCAACCGGGCACAAATCCAGACTCCGTGGCTGGAACTGATAAATTCCTAATGGAAAAAGCCAAAAGCATGTCTCGACCCGGGAATCGAACACAAGACCTTTCAATTCAGCAGTCCAACGAGGCGGTTAAGCAAAACAATAGAAAACTAAATATTGCTTTCTTTCTTTACCAGACGCAGCAGTCATCTCCGCGATCTACGCCGAATTCGTCGCCTCGCTCCACAAAGAGTCCTCCACTACCAGGCACGCAGCCGCAACCCAGCGCTCCAGAGAGGTACCTAACGATTTATAAACTTTTTCGATCGTTTATCGTCAGGGTAGTGCCTTACCTGATGTCAGAGTTTTTATGGGCCTCTGACTAGGCTTTACATCCCGTCGAGAAATATCTCTCAGGTTTGCTGGTTTACTCACGGTGCCTTACCTGATGTCAGAGTTTTTATGGGCCTCTGACTAGGCTTTACATGCCGTCGAGAAATATCTCTCAGGTTTGCTGGTTTACTCACGGTGCCTTACCTGATGTCAGAGTTTTTATGGGCCTCTGACTAGGCTTTACATGCCGTCGAGAAATATCTCTCAGGTTTGCTGGTTTACTCACGGTGCCTTACCTGATGTCAGAGTTTTTATGGGCCTCTGACTAGGCTTTACATGCCGTCGAGAAATATCTCTCAGGTTTGCTGGTTTAATCACGATGTTTTCCTTCACCGAAGCAAGTGATAATTAATTATCAGAGGTCGGAATTAGGTAGAGTTATTTGTGTACTTACGCTGATTTCATACAGCGAAAGAATAAAGTGGATATGCCTCAAATCCCGAGATTAATTTTAAAGAGCAGCAAAATCCCGTGATTTATTAAATAAAAAATGAATTTACTTTTACACAATTTAAACCATCCGACATCGGATGTCCGAAGTTGCAAAATTCCAATGCGCACACGCAAGGAAAGATCCATATTATTAATATCAACATTTCGATGCAAGTACAAAATTAACTCTACCTACTTCCGACCTCTGTTAATTATACAATACGCACATGAATACGAAAAATCCAGAGATCTTGGGTTCGAACTCAAGACCTATATCTAGGCAGTCCGACAGCCACACCACTAAGCTATCACAGCTTACACTTTCTCGATAAAAAATAACCATCCTCAATTTCAAAGTCGTCACAAAAGTCTTTTGTGATGCTAAGCAGCATTCTTCGGCTGCGATGGCCCAGTGGGTAATGGCCTACTTACTTACATCATCATCATCATCGTCACTATCCTGGCCTTATCCCAATTTATTTGGGGTCACTAAATTACTGAAGTTTTCTCTAGTTACACTCTGTAAAAAGTAATATTGTTATTCAACATCATCATCTTAATCATCAGCCTATAATGGTCCCACTGCTGGGACACAGGCCTCCTCTCTATGAGAGGGATTGGGCTGTAAGCCACCACGCGGGTCCAGTGCGTGTTGGTAGATGTCACATGTCTTCGAATTTTTAGTTCTAGAACATGCCGGTTTCCTCACGATGCTTTCCTTGACCGTTTTTGAGGGCAGCGTTGATGAAATAAATTACACCAAGTAATGCGCCTGCCTGGGTTCGAACCCACGACTTGCTGCTCGTAAGTCGGGGCTGCCACCACTGGGCCACCGCTGCTCTCTATTCAACATAGTGTACTTTTATTTCAATCCATTTTTGTTTGAATATTAATCCTTAGTTTTATAGCTGAAGCCGAGATTTTTTGGACTTTACTGATATTTGCTACAAATTGCTTACCTTCTCATGCAGGGAACCCCCACCACCACGGGGTACTGTTCGGAGCGCGCCACAGACTCCGTCGCTCGGAGAGAGAGAACGTATTGATATGTCACACAGTCTCGGTAAGTGTAGCTGAAGAAGGATCTTCTGGCGCGGTCCTAAAGTCGGAACCAATGTCGCCAGTTGGTTTTTCCAATGCGTGTGTGTACAAAGTGTCTGTTTTTAATTTCAAAGTAACAGTTTTTTATCGAATGCGTATTCTTTTTTTTTCATTTACTTTCTGTAACTTTGCAATCTGTGTTGACACAATAAGCCAAGCATTGGTATTGGTGTTCCATCTATGACATCATTGGCCATAAGATACTTTTATTTTATTATTAATTGAACTTCGCTGTTAGGTTAGTAGGGACACTACGCATAATGAAGACATCCAGTCTTACCAAGGGGTATCGTATTACCCAGTTAATGGGTTGTGGAGGTCAGATAGGCAGTCGCTTCATTTAAAATACTGGTACTCAGCTGCATCCGGTTAGACTGGAAGCCGACCCCAAGATAGTTTGGGAAAAGGCTAGGCAGATGATGACTACGCATAATGAAGGTTTAACAAAAAAAAACATTATTTTTTTGGTCTGTTTGGTTTGATTGATTTGATTTTCACGGGATAGCTAGCTACATAGTTGATGTTATAAGGAGTAACTTTAGCTACTTTTATTATAGAAAAAGGATTTGAGTTCCGTGCAAAAAAAATTAAGAACCTTGATAGGAATATTTTAATAATAATTTGACGCGGACGAATCGCGGGAACCGCCTGTTCATTTTTATTTTTGCAATAGCGCCCCCCTGTCCATGTCATTCTTCTAGGTCCAAAAGATCCAGGAAGATCCTACAGCGCTTGGTTACTATTTTCTAGCTAACCATGCCCTTTTGAAAAGAAAACTAAAACTCAACCAATATATCGTTGATTATCAGATAGAGATACCATTTTAAGTATAGCCACATGTTGTTTATGTTATATGCAGGTATGGAAAGCATGGGTGATGGCAGAAACTTCCATCAAAACCAGCGACCCACGACCAGTGAGTATGATAGTCCTTTTTTTTAACTGTACACTTATATACTAGCACACAGTACGAGTAAATAACAATATCATGTGAATAACAATGCGCTGCTAGCCAAACATTTGGCTGTAATACTCTGTGATTTTATTAGGTATCAAGTAGAACGGCGTGAATATAGAATACGCAGGGGTGAATCGAGACAAAACTTTGAAAGGGATTTTAACGTTGAATTCACAAACGTTACAAACAAGTACTCTATTTTTAATCGATTTCTAAAAAAATCACCTACAATAAACCGCCATGGGAAGTTACGGCGCAAACTAAAATCGAAAATAAAATCGAAATCGAAATTTAGCTGAAGATAGCCGAAGTCTCAATTAAAGACACGTTAGCAGCTGATAATTGATAGTTCGACTTGACACGCTGTTCGTGTAGAACATGTCGCGGAAACACACAAATCACTACCAGTGTCCACTAAAAACTGTGTCTTTGTTGTTCGGTCCGTGACGAAGAGGTGACCGGTGGCCGTTAGACAGTCGTCAGCCGCCATTACCGACTGCCTTTGGAGTTTCCCGATTTCTCAAAATCGCATGGCGTAACGCATTTGCTAGCGTAGGCCCCAAACTTGGAGTGATAGAAGCATAAAGGTTGCTTCCGCTGTCTGGATCGATGACGCTGTTGATAGTTCGAACGCGATTGCGAACGAGGTCTCCTGCTCATCTGCATCGTCAGGTTCTTCACAGCCTCCTTTAATTCGGCGATCTCGTTCGCCATCTTGTGCATGCTAGGGCCCGACGCTGATGCTGTAGCCACTGGATTTCTAAAAAAGGATTTGGTTATTGTATTCCACCAGCACCTTTTTTTATGTATGTTCACCGATTTCTCCGTGATTACTGGTCTGATTTTAGTGATTTATTTGGTAGAGGAAGCTCGCGCGGTGGTCCCATATAAATTCGTAGGTACTTAATGAGCCCTATTGTATGCATTTTTTCTTCATCGTCTATGTGGATGATGTGCTAATATTTTCTAGTTGCAATGTAAAGTTGGTACTTGACAAGGATTTGTGTGACTACAACTAAAAAGGGTAAACTAAAAAGATTTTTTAATACAGTTGCTCAAAATGTGGCGTATTGCAGGGACGTATAGCGTTCGGGATGTGGGCTATTACATACTCGAGCTTTTTCTTTACCTTTCCCGAACTCGTGCGTTCTCTTTCCCAACGGTCAAAATAATGTCTATTAAAAAGAAAAAACCAACCACGAAGTTTTTACAAAAAAAATAATTCAAAGGTGTTTTTATGCAAATATTTCTAAAAAGAAGCTACTAATTTGTTTCAATATCAGATTTATATATTTGATTCAATGAGTTAGGTTAGGTTTCATTTCATTTCATCTCATCTCATTAAATTTCATTTTCATTTCATATCAATAAAAAAAATCTACTGAAGACTTTGCTGTATGGGCATAGTTCCCTTTGCCTACCCAGAATGGGAGAAGATAACAAAAAAAAAACTCCACTTATATTCTTTTACGGTTGGCGCCATTTTCCAAAAATGTTCTTTATTAAATTGCTTCATTTTTTGCAACTGTATTAAAAATAGTTGTTCGGTACTCGTGCGGAACCGTCATTGCAACTTGTTACGACTGTCAACCCTCACCTTCGGCTGCGCCTCGGCTCGGGTAGACATTTGTCGGAACTCTTTGCAATGACAGGCTTTCCGCACTCGTAATGAAATATACTATTTATTATATGAATTCAACTTTAAAATCCCTTTTAAAGTTTTGTCTTGATTCAGCACCCCTGCGTTTCTTTCTATTCTCCCCGTTTTACGGTAACATTAATGACGTAGCTATCTTTGGTAGTCTTATCTTTACAGTACCAAAATAAATGACAACTAGTTTTTTCAAAGAAAAATTAATTCAATGTGTTTCGGAAAATTACAAAATATATTGTATTCGCTTCAATACTTTTCATAGGCTTCGCTTATTTCTGCAAGAATTCTGGAAAACACTATAGTTTTAACGAACGGACTTGCTACGTATTATCGAAGTTAAAATTACGAGAAGGGAGCTGAGCAATTGGATTTCGAAGCTATCTTTAACTGAAACGATTCAGATGGAATGTCTTAAATAAATAAAAATAAATTAATCTTTATTTCGGATAAGCAACATCCATATGGGTCAGTAAAAGAGCTTAAGAGCAATAGGATATTTTTTCGATTTTCTAAAGGAAAATGTTGTCAGGACAGTTTTGACAATGAATGTGGATGGCTATAAGAGTGGAGGAAGACCAAAGAAACGATGGATGGACTGTGTGAAGGATGATGTGGCTAGAAGCGAGGTAACTGCTGATACATAAGAACACATGCTACGCCGACCACAAATAAATTGGGATAAGGACAGGATAATGATTATAATTATGCTTATGCAGGCGGGCGAAAATAATAATAATAATATAACCTGCAAGATAAGCAATTCAAGTACCTATCTAGATCTGGCTCGCGAGGTTGTCAACATGTGGGACGTGACAACAGCAGTCATTGTGCCGATAGTCGTGTCGGCCAATGGCTTAATAGCCAAAAGCTTCGACCAACATCTGCGGAGTTTTTCGCTTGACAGCTGGATAAAGGGCTTGATTCAGAAAGCAATACTTCTGGACACGGCACGTATTGTCAGGAGGTTCCTCCCTCAAGAGCCCGGACCCTGTTCCCGATGCTGGTGGGCTACTATTTTTTATATTTTTAAATGTTTTTTCAAATGTTTTTTGTAAAAATATTTAAAAATGTAAAGGATGTGTAAAAAAAATGAATAAAGGGAATAAACAACCTGCAAAAATGTATCTGGAATTTATGACGTAGTAGGACAACTTTTCATGTACGGGTAGCAAAGGTGTTCTAACCTTCATCAACGTCTTCTAACTTTTATATGTATTTATGTATGTATATATATGTCCGCTTCTGATCGCGCAGTGGGCATAGACAACCGTAGTCTCCGCAGTGACCTGTTGTATGCCGCCGACTCGGTCACCAACGCCATGTCGACGCTTGTTCGGGAACTCAACTCCGGTTAGTTCGGTACACAATTTGTAAAGAGGTTTCGTAATGTCACCATCCTGGCCTTTGCTCGTTGACATTTACTATGCGATGTAGTTTTATGACCTTGAAAATATATCTAACTACGTTAAAATCTCTTCTATGGAAGATTAGACGTCGACATAGAGCTAATTATGATACACTTTAGATATCCGAAGATATTGTTAGGGTCATCACGCTAAAATTATACATCAAACCTTGATCCCTTGCATTTTGACATGTCAACTAAAGTAATTTGTTCATGTTTGAAAAATTCATCTGCTCAACAAAAATAACAATACACAAGATATTTCTGACTTGCCAGAATGGGAGGAATTGTTAGTAGCCGGAGTGATCCTGTCGCATCAAAAATAAATGATTAAGTAGATAACAATATTCTTCTTTTTTTATGACATTTCGCAAGTCAACCTACGAGGTTGGCTGCTGCTTAACTGGACTATCCTGTGGATGCCTTGAGTGTAAGGCCTCCAGCCAGGGCATAAAACTTATAAACTAGGTGACAACTCGCTAAGGGGCTCGATTAAAGTTTTATAAGGTTGTCAACATAAGGTCATGGAGGTGACATTGTGAAAGTTCTGTTTGTTTCAACATCCTTTGTGATTTGATGAATAATATAATAGTTGACTTTGGAATATCGGTCTGTCATGAGGCATTGGGCATGCTTGTATGTTTCTTCAAGTTTTACTTACGGTTCGGGCTTCACAGTTGCGATTGACAGTTTTTTTTTTTTTTTGGTGAAAGAAAGAAAATAAATTATTAATTTTTCGTTCCTTACATATTTCTACCGTTTTTGTTCCCTGATTTTTACTACAAAATTACGTTTACCAGTTTTTAATTTTTATCTGCCGTAGTAAAAAAAAACACGTTTTTCTCCAATTTCCGAAAGACGGTATATACAGTTTTAAAAAGGTTAAGAATATGAGACCTTTTCAGAATCTTGTTTTTATGTTTGTAAAAATATCCTAATAACTTGCTGTATATTTTTACTTTATTATTTATTTTCATCTTACTATAAGTAGTTAACCCATTTATATTCCCACTGCCGGGAGACATCCTGTCTCAGCAATGTAGTGGGCCATGATCCACCACGCGGGTCCTGTACGGGTTGGTGGATATTACTGTCTTCGATTTTTTAGTTCTAGGTTATACCGATTTTCTGCCGATGCTCTTTTTCTTCTTTTTCTTCATTTTTGATCTTACTTGATTTAACTTCAATACAATATAGGGTAACCGGTAATTAGTGACCGATACTTAAACACGTGATTATACTCATGATAACAAACAACTTACCCAAAGAATTTTTTTATACTCATACACTTTTATCACAATAATACAACAGCCGTATGAAATTCGCGCGCGCGCGGGCTATCAGCTGGTGATAAAAGTGAATGAGTATAAAAAAATGTTCCTTTGGGAAAGTTGCTTGTTATCATGAGTATAATCACGTGTTTAAGTATTGGTCACTAATTACAATATACACGAGGTGCAAGGGACATCGACTCACAAGTAAACATAATACTGTACCCGACATAGAATTTTTCCATCGCCAATTTTTAAAACGTATGCAACAAATGTTTTATTTCTTAAAAAAAAATCTTGGTTTAAAATATATATTTGAGTTCGGAATGATATAGTGAACACTTGGTCCGTTTGTGCGTCGACGTTCACTTCAACCTAGTATAGCTATTATGACGTCAATCGCAACTCCACCGTACTAAAATATCTAGCAGATATGTAAACAACTTATATTCTCCTGCACCGTTTCCTCAGTAGATGTTACAACTATACATGTTTTGCAGAAGGCTCCGATACGGAGGATACCGTAAAGGGGGACAGCAGAAAGCAAAGAGGTAAGATTTCTTTGGCCATAGACACCCATAACGTAGGATGCACCTTTTTTCGTTTATTTTTCTTTTTAAATCTACAATGCTCGGCTCCCTTTTTAGTGTTGTGTGGGACTGTGTTTTTTTTCGTAATTATGTTTTATTAGTACTTAGGTTTTTTGTATACGATATAATATCGCAAATGGGTTTTAGTAATGAATACATGACAGTTGACATGCTCTCTGTAATGTGCTTTGTAAGTAAGAAACATCGGGATACTGTAAGTACCTAACAATTTGTGTCTGCAAAAGATGGATGCTAGAGTTTTAAAAAACAGCCGGCAAAACGATCCCACGTCTGATGCGCTGCGACGAATGCGGATCATCAACGATTATTAAATTATTAATGTTATTTTTTTGCATGATCTTTTAGCACATTTATTTCTTCTAATAGTTTGGTATAGACAGTGGCAAACTGGTTATATATAAGGTATTAAATGCACAGAGTCATAATAATTAAATAAATTATTTTAATAATACATATTTAAATGTGATGATGATGTTATGTTTTTATGTGTGATGTGTTTTAAATGTATTTTTTTTTGTGTTGTCTGCATTTTCACAAGCATGTTACACGTACTACGTTTTTTTATTTATTTCACAATTGTGTGTTTTTTAGTGCCGAAGAGAAAATTAAATCAACGCATCAGATTTTTTCTGCTGTAGTTTTTCTTGTAATGAAGTTTTAGGGATCGCCATCTAAACTGAAGTTTCCTACTTGAGTGTATAGTGATGAACATCTCGCGTCGCATACGATCATTGCCGAAGCGTATAAATTTTCGTTCGAGATCTGTACATCGGATGACTCATACCACGGAGAAAAGATTCACCAGTTAACAGAACTCGGGAAGACTAACCTTATAGTGCTCAACCAGTCCGCTATACCTTACTGTTAACCTGTGTCACCCCATTGCTGTGCAAACGTCCTTCCCTTTGACTTCCAAATCCTTCGATCCAGGGCCAATGTGGACCACAGGTCGTTGTTTTTTTACAGCTCGTACCGGCATCTCCTGCGAGGTCTACCGCGTGACGCGTCCCCTTCTAGCTGTATCTGGGCTCAACGTCGTGGTTATTTTGGCCCACAGCTCTTCGGGCATACGGCAGACATGGCCAGCCCAGACCCACTTCAGCTTAGCGGGTTTTTTAGCAGCGACAGTAATTTGTGTTTTGTAGCGCAGTGTGGTGTTACGTAAACGGTCAGTTAGTTTGACGCCCTATACCTTAGTGATGATAAATGTGAAATGTCTTCAGATTTCGAGGAGGACGAGGACAGCGACGAACCGATGCCTCGGCCGCAGCCGCCGCGACACTATCTACACGACAACAACGTACAGGTAATTTCAACAAGAAGCTTTTTTTATTTTATTTTTTTCTAGCGTGCGCTGTCCCACTCCTGGGCAAAGGCCTCCCTCCACTCTTTCCATTTCTCGCGAACCCGCTCGTCCTCTTTCCAGTTCTGACGGAACCTGTCCAGTTCGTCCCGCCATCTCCTTCGTGAAAATTATAGAAACGATTTTCAGTATACCTACCAGTACAAGATCCGCGTGGTAGATTGCAGCTCAGTTTCACAGAGAGGGTGCCCGTGTCCCGGCTGTGGGAACGCTGCAGGCTGACTTAGCTTAAAACCGTTGTTTTTTTGAAGTCAGTTTTGATTTTGGAAATATATCTTTTTAGTTTTTTTTGTACCCTTTTTGGTTGTAGTATACCACATAAATTAATGAGGTGGCATGTGCCTACGCTAGCCTGTCAAATGTATAAACCAGCTTGCATCATAAGTAGCTCGTCGACACCTGGACCCGTATAACCATCTATATATTTTTGTAGTAATCCTTTTGTTGCTTTATTTTTATTATTATTTGCAAATATTCCACTGTTTTATTTCAGAACACACCACCCAGTGTTGAAATGCACTCATAAGCTTTTTTGAGGTTTGTTTTATTTTTTTATTTCCCTGCATTATTTTGATTTGTTTTGTTTTATATAGTTTCTGTCCGCCCATAACGCGATTGGTAATAAGACTGTAAGCCCCAGTATCTAAGTACCAAGCATTCCGATCCATACAGTCCTGTCGTACTGTATGGATCGGAATGCTGGGCTGTGAAAAAGATGGATGAAAAAAGATTGCATGTAGCGAAGATGAGAATGAATGAAGAATGAATTATGTTGAGGTGGATGTGTGGTGCGACAAAAATGGATAAGGTAAGGAATAGTATATTACAGGGTGAAATTGAAGTTATGGGCATTATTTTAACCTAAGGCACTACTCACGATAATGATTCCATTAGGGCTATTAATACCCAAATCAAAAATATTATTACTTATTGCAAGTACGGAAAGTCACGCACAATGAGTGACAATGATGCGTACAGCGCAGCGGCGCGGCGGCGTACGGCTTAGTGTAGGTACCAAAGGTAGCATTCGCTATCGCGAATATCGCGATGCGCAACTTTTGATACTTTGCATGGTTTACTACACTTTTAAGGTTTTCCGTACTTGCATTAATAATATTTTTGATTTAAGTATAAAGTATAAAAAATATAGAGCCATAATGGAATCAGGGTCGTGATTAGTGCCTTAGTTTAAAATAATGCCCATGACTTCAATTGCACCCTGTAGAGGAAGTTTGAAAGTTGCGACAATAACAGAAAATTTGAAAGGGAATCGACTGTGTTGGTATGGGCATGTGATGAGGAGGAACGAATCGCACGTGTCTAAAAGAGTGATGAATATAAACGTTGATGGATGGAGAGGGAAAGGAAGACCAAGGAAACGATGGATGGATTGTGTGAAGAATGATATGAAAGAAAAAGGAGTAAATGATGGTGTGACGGTTGACAGAGGAGAATGGAAGAAGAAGCGTGTTGCGCCGACCCCAAGTAACATGGGGTAGAAAGATGATGAAATACATAACAACAAGAACATTACATTTCAGGATACGCCTCCGCCGCTGCCCGCGCGCACTGGCCACTATTACCCGCGCACATAGCTACACCACTGACGTATGTACCATAACTATATACTGTAACTACATATATACTACATAGAAGTTATCCTATTATATACCTACCTACACTGGTTTGTTCACTTAAATCATTGCCGCTAGGAAATCAGTTGATGTTCTTTTTTTGCCGTGATTAATGTCAAATGTTGATAAATTTTGTGAGATATGTCGTGTCCTGTGATAGTGAGTAAGGGACGATTTCAGCGATGAAACTGAACTTGATCAGAATCCCTACCGTCTTAAAGCAGTATTTTTTAATGTCACTCCAGCACGAGTAGCATGACTACTGTAGAAACGAGTTTTATCTACGGAAGAATCGACATACTGACAGATAGACAATGACAACTTGTCAAATTGTCAATGACAACGTTGACACGTGTCAGTTTGTCGATTCTTCATGCTACACGGGCAGTGTGGGAAAGAGACGGAGCTATACGGGACGTCTAGCGACATCTTTTTCCCACTCTGGAATAAGATAAAAAAAATACTGCTACTTTAATTCGTTTTTAATTCGTCATGGTGGGCCGCCAGCACACCTAAAGACCTGTAAGTGTCAATCATCATCTGCCATCATCTGCCTAGTCTTTGGCCAACTATTGGGTCCAGTCTAATCGGATGCAGCAGAATACCAGTATTTTACATTTAGCGACTGCCTATATAACCTCCACGACCCATTTAGTACTGGGCAATACGAAACCCGTTGGTAAGACTGGTTGTAAGAATTTCGGGCCACTGACTACCTGTAACGACTGTCAAAGACCTACAAATGACAGCCGGGACAAACGGCTTTACGTGCTTTCCGAGGGACCGAGGAAACTCGGTATGTAATGTTTGGTCACTCATCCACAAATCGACCTTGGAAAGCGTGGCTTAGATGTGACGATCAAGTTTGGTTTTATTGCTGAAATGCGCCATTAAAAGATGGCAACATTGACATGTCTTGTTGTTACTGATTGAATTACAAATTTGTATTATGATTGTAATTTAGTCAAAGAGTGGATAATTTTGTGGAAAAATACTTAACATTAGTTTAGTCACAAAATTAATCTAGCCTCGACTAAATTGTAAGTTTATTATGAGATTAGTTTGAGAAACAAAATAAATTCGATTCCTTTGCAGTTAAGAGCGTTTATACCCTACGGCATTTCATACAAACTTTCAAGTCGTGATTTTCCGAAATGACTGAACAGATTTTAATGAAACTTCCTACGCATAAGCAGTATACTTAAGTCTAAAAAGTTACTAAAAACATTTTCGAAAACCAATGTTACAGCTAAATTAGACCGATTTTCAATTATCTATAGAAACAGAAATTTCCAATTATCTTCATTTTTAAAAGACATTTCGAAAATGTTTTTTATTAACTTTTTAAACCTATGTATACTCTGTATGGTGTCGGACGCAAAGAATAGCACCATCCCATATCTTCCCGTGGGTGTCGTAAGAGGCGACTAAGGGACTTGCCAGAGAATGGGCAGCAGCGTTCTCTGTGCTTTTTTTGTAACAAACTTACTGCGATCGCCAACCCGCCTGCCAAGCGTGGCGATTATGGCAAAACCCCCCAAAATGTCAATGCGACACTTGTGGGAGGCCTATGTCCAGCAGTGGACGTCTTTTGGGCTGAAATGATGATAATGATGATGATACTGCCTAAGCGTAGGAAGTTTCATTAAAATCTATTCAGTCATTTCGGTAAATAACGACTTAAAAGTTTGTATGAAATGCCGTAGAGGGGTATAAACGCTCTTAAGCTGATTTCCATGCTTTTTAAATAATTGGGTCAATCATCAAATTGAACCCATGATGATGTATTTGTATACTATCGTAAACTGGAATAAATTAATTTTATGTTAAGGCGAGATGTTGATTGTATGGATTTTAGTCTTGTGCTAGAACTTATGGAAATGGACAAATTGAATTTTCTGTGGTCTTACGAACGAGCTTATGCCAATCTAATGTTGACTTTATGTGTCTTAAATCAACGTTAATTTTAGAACGAATAAATTTGTAAGATCGTCATCAACCGATTTATGTTTATTGGTGAGAAAATGAACTATTTGCATTTGAATAAATTAACTATATTGACATTGTGCAAACCCTCAATATTGGTTCTTTAAAAAAACACTCCTTTTTAATGACATAAATTTTGTAAATATTGACTTTTCACTTGGCCCAGACTATTATACCGTTAGTAAGGCCACTAAAATATCATTAAAGTATATTAACATAATGTAACTGTACCGAAGAAGGTAATGATTGTTTAATGTCCTTCCATTGTTATTTAACCTCTGTTTTCAAAGAACACTGACCTTTATTCCTGTTGAACTAAGGTTAAAGTCAAAAGTAAACTAAGTGTGAACGGACTGTAGTAGAGAAATTATTTATGTCTGTACATATATACGTTTTAAAGACGCGTTCCGCTTACTGTGTCTAGTCCCGGAGCTATGAAATTCGTTTTAAATTTTATCTTGTAAGCGTGGCAGGATTTTTTACTGACTTTGCAGTACTATGCTCTTACTTATGATATTATCACGGTTGATGTTGAATTTTCTTCGGGTGGATTTTATCAGATATTTGACTAAGAAAAAATAATGAAATTAATTAGCTCATAATCTTTTTTTTTTGACATATATAAGGCGGTATTTTTTTCTTATTCTAAACCTTATAAGAATCCATTGTACTCATCATTATGTACAACTTTATGTTTTCGGCAATTTTTGTATGGAAAATAATAAATAGAAAGTAGTTTTACCGACCCACCTGAAAAATAATGTCATGCTCCCCATATTTTAACATCTATTTGTACTAAAAACGCTTACACTTATACTACGACTATATGTACGCGTATTATTTGACATTATAATTCCTTTCCTGTCTTCCATGCGTCAATTCCTTCCAATGTATTGTACAAACATGTCAATTGATACTTCCCTTCCCTTTGTATTGTCTATGCTCTTACTTTGTGTTATATTGCATTGGTATTAGTATGAATGTTTTATGATATAGTTAAACATAATTATACATTGCCATTATTTATTAAATTTTTCGTGAATTTAGAATTATGTTTATTTGCATTTTACTTGGTTACAACAACTAAATATTTTCTCAGATTATGAATGTATAGCTCCTTGACTATTTGACGTCTGTGAACTTCTTTAGGTTAAACGGATATGGATCCGTGTCAACAAAAACTGTTATTTTCCTTTATATTTATTTAACGTTATAGCCGATTAATAAAACATTCATACTTCTCCAACGCATTTATTTTAACCAGAAATGTAAGCCCTAATTTACGATCTATATTATTGTTTCATTTATAAAAAAATTGATTGAATCTAAACTTCCAATTGCGTGCTAATAAATTAAGCCTCTGTAAACCGTAACATTCCTCTGCATTTAAAAAACAACGAATAAAAACATAACTCTCCTTACGGGCTCTGCCGCAGTCGGGTAATAAAGGCAGCTAACGTTCACATTTTTTGCTTTTGCTATATAATTTTAATTATGTTTTATTACAATATTTTAATTACAATTGATACAGTTTTTTTAAGTATTAATGATGCTTTTCAAAGCTATGAATAATTTCTTTGCTAAAAAGCAAGCAGAAAACGGCGTTTCAGAAAAGCATTTCTTTTTTTAAAAAAAGTTCCTGTGTCAAGATCAACAAAGAAAATCAATGAAATCTTTTGCATGGGTCACCCTATCCCCAGATTTTGACAAAATGCTCTTCCATTCAATTTTCTGAACCGCCTCAGTTTGTTTTTTTTTTACTTCGCAGGGCGTAGTTTCGCGCCTTTTTCAAACCCCTTTAGTTAACTTTTCGGGAAACTTCGGCTAAACGAATTCACCCGAAGTCTAACAAGTACTTAGTTTATTATAATTTGCTCACATCACTCATTGAAGACTGACGCAAACATTGAATATGTCTCACCGAAAATACAAACCAAAATTGCTACGAGCCAAAATATTTCATAGTTTTTTTTTATGTTGCAGCTTTTTTTTATAATTTAGTTTTAGGTCTTGCAACATTGATATTTGTGATTTAATTGATAATAATAATAAACTAGACCACCATGGGCAGTCAAACCACCGTAGCTAGGAAGCGTGGGATCCTTGATTTAATTACTTGGTCGGCCTAAACGTTATTGGGTTCTTCCCAATAGCAGCCCGAAGTTTGGAAGTTGGCGGTGTGATACCTTCGTGCCTCGGAAAGCACGTTAAGCCGTTGGTCCTGCGCCTCTCTCCGGTCGTGTCGGATTGCCGTGCCATCGGACTATGAGAGTGAGGGAACAGAGAGTGCACCTGTTTTTGACCACACACTTTTACACTATCATAGTTCCTGCATCGCTGGATCGTCTCAGCTGAGATTGGCCGCCATGACAGTAAAAATCAGAAGGACTATCAATAACACTTTTAACGGAAAATTTACTATGATGCCATGATAAACTGAAGTTGTGTGTTATGTCTGATGGCATTTGCAACAGCGCCGAAATATCGGGAACCCAAAACAAATAATAAACAACGTAAATATCCCGTTCCAAGTGTTATTGAAAGTGTTAGTGACCATGTCAGATTAAAAACTTATATCAGAAGGACTGTTTGCAATATAAAAATGCAAAATATATTTAAAAAAGGCAAAAACATCTTCAAAAAAAATATACTAGTTAAAAGTAAAAGTGGAGTTATAATTAAATTAAATCACAAATACCAATGAAATTATTTTTAAAGTTTCCATTGCGTTTGTACGCTTTTGACAAATAAAATAACATAGTTTTATTTTTACGTACCTACCTACTAATTGCTCATTTCACACATTCTGCTAGCCCGATTATCATAAGACAGCGAAAATTTATAAAAATATTTATTTAAAATTGGATTGTCGGGTATATTTATATCTTAGGCTAAGTATTTTTGCATATCATTATACTTTTTTTTTAACGAGAGTGTTATATTAGTGCAATATTGTTACAAATTGTTCGCGAAAGGAATCTTGCCGGTATGTGATCGTATTGTTTTTTTTTATTAAGTTTTTAGATCTGTTAATTCGGAAAAAAATATGCGGCAACTATATTTTTAATTTTTAAATGTCAATCCAAAGCATATTGTTAGATTTAGGATTAGTTTGTAAGTGATTATGTACTTATAAAAGTCAGACAAATAGAGGATTATACCTATACTTATTGTGTTTTAAGGGCGAAATTCATTTAATGTAGTGTTGGAAAACAATCAGCAACTTTGATACAGCCGACTACGGCGTTACAACATACATTTTCCGAATTTCAGCCATATTGAAAACATGTTTTCATCTAATTTTCGACCTTATTCCTCAAGATTACGTTATAAAATGATCAAGCCAAGTAATGATGAAATAAGGTCATTAAATTTAAATTAAGAACCTTTAAGTCTTTATAAATATTTTGTTTAAATAAGCTAAGCGCCCCCTCCCCCACCCCTCCCAAACTTGAAGACGTGATAATTATAAAGTGATCAGAAATACTAAATATTATGACAGTTTTTATAATAGTTAAGTGTGCCTGATTATCACTTGTACTGAATGGAATAGATAAAATATGATGTATGCCCTTTATTTAGTGTATATTTTACAGTATCAAAAAATTGAGGTTACATTAAATATGTAGATAGTTTAGTATAAATATTTTTAAAAGGATAATGGCTCCGACAATGGCTGCTTCGTTGGTCAAGCGCGACTGCGGAGGATAAGGTCCTGGATTCGATTCCCGGGTCGGACGAAGTGTTATTGGGCTTTTCCATCAGGAACTTCTCTTGAGCAGCCAAGGAGTCCGGATTTGTACCCCGTTAATGGCAATGTATTCGCTCCCTATTACATGGGACTTAAAAACTTAACTGGTGAAATATAGGTGTATTATTAAATACACATATCATTTATCCTATTGAGACTATTCAGGCAATTTCCATTCAAGTGCAGGTGAAAATAAGGCTCAATTTGTCACAAAATGTAAATGGATACATTGAAACTAAAGTACATAATAATCTTTTATACTATGCGTACCATAGATTTTGTAATAGGGTAGTCACGTAGTTGTATGTTAACGTCTTAAGAAGTACATACGACGCTAGCACACCAAGTCACACAAAATGTCAAATTTCTTTAATAGATTTTCAACCTTATCTCTAAAGATTTAGGTTCAAAGTTGATTGGGAAAATATGACAGTTTCGGGTAGCTTGACCTGCTGGCGTCAGTATCAATAAACTATTGTGTACTTATTAAATAAATTATTAAACTAAATCTTTGCATAATTTGAGATTTTAGTAAAGAATAATAAAATGATGCATAATATTTGTAAGTTGTAGAGGTTTTGCTCAAACTCTTTTAGACAGATTGCGAATGTGACTCTGGATCTGAACACAAGACTTTGACAGAAAATATACTGAAGTATACGGGGTGAATGGGACGAGATATCGACGCCAAACGTTACCATGTAGGTACTCAGTACATTCCTAGCCACAATTTATTTATTTATTTATTATCTATGGAAGACTTCCAGCTAGGAAAAAACAGATAAACAAACTAGTATGTGAGACAGACAGCCAATTAAAAGTCCTCACTTCTAAAAACAGAATATAAAGATAGGGTGTGAACAACACAAAAACACAGCTACAAAAAAAAAAGGTATACAGTATAACCTCCAAGGTTAAGCTAGATTCACATTTCAGATGCAACATTCAATACAAGCATAAAAACTTGAAGAACCAAAATCTAAAAAAAATATTATTAATTTATTTTTATATTATTTATTTTTTATTAAATTTTTCATAAGTAAAAAAATCTTCTGTGCCATACATTTTAACATTGTAGGTATTGCAGATTTGTAATTAAAAGGAGTTTTTGTTTGTTATGTAGGGGCATTCGGAATGTTGTACTGAAATCGTAGTAACCGTTTTTGTGTCGATGTTTATACTATGTATGTCACCGTTTGGTGGCCTTCGCTGATTCGCAATCTGTCCGAATCTAAAACTATTAAATTGTGGGATGTTTTTGAGCTAAAACCGATTTATAACTAAACAATTACTTCATGAGAAAAACTATATAGTCTGTGCATTTTCTCTGTGTACTTAAACCCTCCCCCCCCCCATTAAAAATTACAAATTGAGCAAAGATTTATTGAAGTGTCATCTATTTATGTATGTATAATCTATTTATAGGGGAAAGCACAAATTTCAGAAATAAAAGAAACACTCATTTTCTATAATATATCGTGGTCGTCGTTTTATATAAAAAGTAAACTTCCATTTTTTATCAATGTCGTATACGTTAGATCACAGAATCATTATGTACTATGTATGTAATATATAACCAAAAATAATCGAGTGTTTTGTATAAAATCTCTTCGAACTGTTCAAGAAAGGTAGTCTTGCTTTGTAGTTGCGCCGATAGGTGGCAGCACATGGTGTGAAATTTGAGACAAGATTTTGACTAAGTTTACGAAAATTGGGATCTTAAATGGATTTCATTTGACATCTCAACGACATTAGACCTACTTAAAAAAGATAAAAAAAATCCATTATTCCTATTTAAAGGCGAAAGGTTGTGACTTCAACGAATGGCTTGAATTTGAAGAGTTTATCCGCGATACTATATGTACTTATTAATTTATATAAAGTTTATTGGATTGTTTATTATACAAAGTGAGACTGTCTTTCAGGCGAGGCTTATATGTACTTACACCTGATACTGTAAGAACTTTATCATTGCAATTGTAAACATTCCATTGCTTGTGAATTTGATGTTTTATTTATACTCCTTTTTTTACCTCTAAATAAACGTCTAATCATGACCGAACGATAAAATACCACACAAAAACTCATTATGCACTTAAGAGCGTTTACGCCTCTACATTTCATACAAACTTTCCAAGTCCTTATTTTCCGATATGACTAACACAATTTTAATGAAACTTCTTACGCATAAGCAGGATACATAGGTCTAAAAAGTTACTAAAAACATTTTGAAAAAATAGTGTTACAGCCAAATTAGACCAGTTATAAATTATCTATAGAAACACTACTTTCTATCTCTCGTCTATATATCCTGCTTATGCGTATTAAATTCATTGAAATCGGTTCAGTCATGTCGGAAAAGAAGGACTTGAAAATTTGTATGAAATGCCATAAGGTTTAAACGCTCTTAAAAGTGTAGAACTACCGACCAGCTTCCCAGTGGGGATGGAAACTGCGGAGCTAATGGCGCTAGCATAGCTGGTTCCATGCATCGTCATTGGTTGAAAATCCGGTAATGTCATTTTATATTTCAAATTAGCTCGACCTCATTGGTCAGATTGAGACCCAGCTATAGTCGTGCCATCTACAATTAGCTTTTAGCTTCCCCATTGCGTAACACAGTATTCTATCAAAATCCAATGTTAAACAAGATCATAGTGGTTGATGAATTTGATTGTATGTGTTACGCACATACATGTATCAGTAAGGTCCAAAGTTTCTGGCTTTAACAATAAAATAAAGGATTAATATCCAAACAAAAATGGATTGAAATAAAGTGAGACTATTATAGAGATATTGAATTGCGTGACATTATAGTTTTGTATCTCTGATTAATCTAATTTGTGTAGGCTACAAACTTTTGGACCTTACCATGTACTTAAATAATCCTGAATTCAGAATAATATTAGGACGCTAAGTATGATGTCGTCTTAAGATGGTCTTTTCGGCTAGAATGCGGCACTAAACACAAAAAACTTATTTTCTGTCCGTGTATTTTATGCACGCAAGTGAAAATATGCTCTCAAAAACGGTGAAGGAAAACACGTGAGGAAACCGGCATGTCCTAGAACTAATAAAACGAAGACATGTGACATCTACAAACCCGAACTGGGCCCGCGTGTTGGATTACAGCCCACTCCCTCTCATAGAAAGGAGGCCTGTGTCCCAGCAGTGGTAACATTATATGCCGATGATGATGATGAAGTGAAAATATTATTAAAAGAAATAAAACAATTAAAAAACACAATTTATTTAAAATTCTACTTTATTTCTAGGTAACAAAATCATACATAACACGAGAGATTCTTATGTCCCACAATATGGACAGATATAAAAATTACATTAAAATAACACAATTTTTTATTAAATGGCACAAATGATATCCATTTTATGTCACACTTAGTATCGTTCTATTTATAAAGATAATATTATTCTTGTCTTTTAAAAATAAAAATATTTGGAACTGAGGCCCTGAAAATGGACACATGTATTATTCTGTAGGATATGCCAGGAGGCCCAAAATTACCCATAATAAAGGACCTTTCCTAGTGTGTGGCCTTAACAATGGCCTCAATTTTGGTTTATAGCAAGAAGACGCTAACATTACTTACAATTACACAGCTGAGTATTTGTGCAAGCTCACTCGTATACTTAAATAAATTAGTTAGTATACAAACAAGGTCAAATCAAACTATCCGAAGACGAGACATCATTCTGAACCGAGGGGTCACACATTACACACATCATATTTCTATGTGGGGGGGGGTTCAGAATAATGTACTACTGATTACGTAGTAAAACGTTTGTGGTTGGGTTCGCTGTATGATACTCAAATAATACCCTTATCCAGTTTGATCCGCTATAATTCTACTTACTACTAAACTACATACAAGTCTTTAGGTTATAGAAGAACCTACTTTAAGGGAACCCACTATAAGGTACCCAAGAATGGGCAAAGCCAGTTTTCAGCTATAAGTTTATTTAAGTGAGCTTGCTCTATTCAAAACACCTAAAACAAAACTAGATCTACACACGTTTAGTGCAAAATATCACTTTTAAGCCAACGTTGAACAAACCAAACTATAATAGCTGTACAAGGATCTTTCGGCGCGTGATCAAATATGGAACTAAATCTGCCATCTTGTTTTAAAAAACAATTTAATAAAATGATTGCACAAATGATTACTTAGAGCTCTCCAGTCTGCATCTTTCGAGCGCCAAAAGATCCTTGGAGCACTCTAGCAATCATTACTTTTACAAGCGACAACCTAACCTCAAAATAATACCGATATGACAGTTAACGTCAAATCTACAGTTTTGTGACGTCAGCTTCGCAGTCTTTTTCTTTGCTCTTTATCTTGCTGTCCTTGCCTCCGATCTCCGCGTATATTTCATCTAGGGACCTCATCTTGGTCTCTGGGACTACGCATGCGATGTAAATGGTGCTGACTAGGCAAACACCTGAGAACAGCCAGAATATGAGGTACAGGCCTACGGAAGCCGCGATTGGCTGGAACACTCGCAGTTCCACTGACATGAGACCGCAGGCGAATGCAATCACTATTGCTGTTACGGTGCCACGTAGCTGGAAAAGAAAGAGGATTCGTACAATTCGTCTTCCAGAATATTTTTTATGTAAATTGGACTGTATGAGCTTTGCTGAAGTAATCTTGCAATGCAACAGCTGTGAAGATAATACAAGCAGGTATACTGCAACTCTATATGTTAGTGTAAGTCCATTGCTCCGACTCATTCAATTTTGAGCCTAGGGCCTTCTGATGACTAATACCTAAACCTAAACGCAGTCATAATAATAATATCTCAAGTGCAAAACTGCGTCGTTTGTATACTGGTCGCATGCACTGCTGAGCAGGTCTTGAGTTTGCACCTCAAGTCGGGCACTGTTTTTGGGTTTTTCACCGGGGTTTTTCAGTAGCAACCGGTGTGGTAATTGCCAATAGGCTCGCCCTTTATTGTGGGAACTCATCTCGCGAAATGGGGGTGTAATTTTGGGGACAGCTTTGCCTAACCCTTCCATTGTAACAGGTATAATGTGCAATCTCATGAATACAAACCTGGAACGAGAACATCTCGGTCATAATAACGAAGGGCACAGGCTGCAGGCCGGCCGCGTCGCAGTATATGCACAGGCAGAGCGCAACGATTGGCAGCCACGACGCGGTCTCAGTGTCCGCTCCGGCGTGCGCGTAGAACCATGCGCCGAGGGCACACATCGCTATGCCGGAAACTAGGCAGGTTGTGCCGAGGAGTGGCTGGAGAGAAAAAAACAGTACATTTAAGAAATAACAAATGTTATCATTGTTGGCCAAGGCTTCTTTAACAGGAAGGTTCCGAATTGACAGTCTATAGTCTATTTTACTATGGTGTTAGTTTGGTGGAACTTGTAGAGACATCGAATGACTGGGTTAACACAAACAATATCAGGATGACTTGATAATTGTGCCGTTTCTTAGGCTCACCACACCAGTAGGCACCCGCCGGAGCTAGCCTAGCCAAAGATGATCACCCCTCAGAGCATACATATATCCCTGATTCTACCATAATAGAATAGAATCATAGTCCCTCACCTTTCCACGAGACTAGACGCAGTACAAAACCTCACGAATTGCACTAGCCCCAGCACGGTGGCTTGCTGATTGGCAGCTAGTAGGCTCCTGCGCTGGCCTTGCTAAAGACAAAACCCACTCAGACCATTATTTCTTATTCTACCAAAGTGTCAAAGAGTCTCACCTTTCTCCCAGTCCTTTCCACGAGACTAGAGGCAGTACAAGACCCCACGAATTGCACTAGCCCCAGCACTGTAGCCTGTTGGTTGGCAGTAAGCAAAGCTCCAGCGCTGGCCTTGCTAAAGATAAGCGACGCGAAGTGAAGAACGGCGAGACAGCCACACAGCTCCCTCGCTACCGTGATGATGAGGACTATGCGGAACGCGCGGAAGGTACTGCGATCTGTTACTGTATAAGAGAGGTTTGGTTATGTAAGATGTAAAGGGCCAATAGTTCCCATGATCCCCTGTGCAAGTGTGGGAAGGAAACACCGGGGTGGGTGGTTTTAAGTCGGTTAAAGTCTGACAGACCTATCAGACATCCATGAGGATTTTCCACGCCGGAACAAAGAAAAAAGGAGCAAAAGGTCCAACCAACGACTGGCTGATGCTTGTTTTCAGGGACACTATGTACGATTTCGGGCCAAGTTGGCCCGAAATAATCTGGCCAAATGTGATTTTCTCGACCTTCCTAGAATAGAATACCAGTGTGCAAATCCTCTGCAGGAAATGCCCACCTGCTTTCCTGCCAATCCTGCACAACCACCTGCACCTTCCAGGATTTAAACAAAGCTACAATAGACCCGCGATGGTGGTTACATTATACTGTTCTGATATAATTTGAGTCCATCAACACGCAAAGAAGAAGTAAGATTTGGTGTTGGCAAAGCTGGGGTCTTTTGTTTGGGCATTATTAAGGTTTGGTCTAGTATTAGGTACCTACCTAAAACGGGAATGTAACTCCAAAAATGGGCAGGAGACAAGCTGAGTAGGTACAAAAGTATAGGTTAGTTATGTAATTGTAACGTATAAGTTTGGTCTTGGGATCAAATATTTAAACCGACTTCGGAACCCTTCACTGTTTGTGTTACGAGCCGCACTTTGCAGGTTGTAACGTTTTGATACATCATGTATTACCTAAGTACACTTAAATCCCATCAACCGCATCTACAAAATCGTAAGTTCGGAAGCTTTTCATAACGGTGGCTGATAGATGTGTGTTAAAACCGTCGACCCACGTGGGAATGTACACAAAGCGGAACAAACTACACTCACACTGACGTATTGCCGCGGCTTTTCTTGTTTGAGTTGGCAAACACTAAAGCTCTCGGACGTAAGTATAAGCACTGCATCGGATCTGCAGCGCTTCCATTCAAGCCGTTCATCATTCTTTACTACAACGCACACTTAGGTATGCAAAACTTTATACTAATAATGCGAATACTTCGGTATGAAATTATTTAATGCAAAGTAACACTTACACTTATAAGCATAGAAACAGCATCGCCTTGGATCGGGATCAGCTGGTTAAACTAAGGTGAGAAGATGGCCGAAGTTGAAGTACTCTACTTTTGGGGCTTGCCACAGTCGAGCAAAAATGACGCGAGTACCTAATCTTACCTTTTCTATAGCTTATTCCAGGTTGAAGGAAAGTTCGTAACCACAGAAAACTACGACTAGTCAATAGAACGATTCATTTTTATACAGCATAAGTGTTACTGCGTTACTAAAAACAGGTTCTCCACAAACTGGAAAAAGGTCCGTTCTAACCCAAAAACCTATTTTATAAGTTAGATAAACACAGACGGTCATGTCGAGAGCATTAGCGTGGACAAACACAGACTCCCGGCTGTTTGCCCTGCTGCGTCCCGTTACGGGTTTCCGGTAGCCCTGGTGACCAATCGGTTACTTATTGTTAGTGTTACCGTTTGCCTAAGCACACAGACAGTAATGACTCGGTCTAAGCAGGTCTGTTGCTGTGCGGCTCGATGTTCAGTTGTATTTCTTTGTAGAAGGTTTTTACCGTTTCAGTAATTAAGTAGGTAGTAGCTTACCTAGTAAATTGACGTGTAATTTGCAAATTAGGTTGCAATATGCAATTTGGGTATTGAAAATAATTAGGTACAAATTACCTTAGCCATGGTTTTGACGACAATGAGCTTTTTTTTTTTTAACTGTTCAACTGTAAATTAACGATACAGCCGAAATGGTATTCTTGTACTTTCATTTGTGTAAAGCTTTATTTTTATAATCCAAATCTCTACAAAAGATGCAACCATATAAATTGCTTCATATTTCGATGAGAGAGACAGCCTTAATCGTGACAATCTAGATCAAAACCTACAGGAAAAGCTAGATCGTGCTATGGTTTCGTAAGGACGTTCGTACACAACGCAACGCTAATCTCCGATACCCGACGACTTTGGGATTTAGGCTTCTAGGTACCGCAATACAAACAGATTTCTTGTGTGGGGACGCCCTTTTCATCTTGATTCTATAAGGTAATAATAATGTATATTCTGTAAAAATGTTTAGTTCTTGCGGTTTAAAAGATATAGTCCTGTGACAGATAGCGGAACCTTAATAATAGGATCCCCGTTGGCAGCCGTTAGCAGCAGAAGATGAAGCCGTTAATTTAACAGGTTGTTATGGCCGCAGCTCGGGACTCAATGCCGTGCGTGTGGGCGGCGGGGGAAACGCGTTTGAAAAAAAAAAGGCCATGGCCATTCGCGCCGTAAGTTTATTCAACACTAGCTTTGGCTCTCAGCTTCGGGTATGACACTCTGGGATAATGTAGCTTCCCGTTAATGAAAGAATTTAATCAGTATGCACATCCGGAATCGAATCAGCAGTTCCGCAGATTACCCCCTCCATACAAACTTACAAACTATATTTTCGAACCAATTTGAATGTGGCGCTTGCCGACCTCTTCCATTCAGCTACATCCAGTTTGACTGGGAAGCCTGGGAAAGGCTCGGCAGATGATAATGAGTTTCTTGAATTAGTCAATGATCTACTTACTGAGTGTCTTGAGCGCGACGCTCAGTTTGCCTGACTTGCTCTGTTCTAGCTCGAGCAGCAGGTTCTGAAGCTCGTTGTCCACAGCTGGCTCGGAAGGCTCCCGGCATCGCAGCCACGCTAATGCATCACGTGCTTCCTAAAGGCCAAGGTAAAGTAAAAGTTTTTATTTTATCCTTTTTAGTGTAAAGTACTCAAATATCAATTTTTTTACACTAACTAGAAACTAGCACATCGTCCATAAATAAGAGAAAGTAATAATGCATTTAATTAAAGAGGATAACTCAAAAGTACCTAAGCAAAGTTAATAAAATTCATATCCACCGACCCGCAAGCTTCCTCTACCAAATGAAAAAGAATCACCTCTATAGGACCAGTAATCACGGAGATATATAGGTGTACCTACATACATGAAAAAAAAAACTTGCTGGTCGCATACATAACCACCTCCTTTTTTAGAAGTCGGTTATAAAATGAAAAAATCAAATTTGCTAATCAAATCAACTGCTTACCTCAACTTTTCCACACTTCAACAAATATGAAGGTGTCTCCGGCATCGCAGTGAACAGCAACAGATGAAGGATTGGCACGATCAAGCACACCCACAGCATGGCGTTATAGCTCAAATATTCCCCCATCACGTAAGCAAAAAGATTCCCCAAGTTCTGCGACAGCACCACAAGGCTCCCAAGAGTACCCCTGATAGAATCCTCGCTGATCTCCTTGATGTAGAGAGGTGTGACTACGTAGGAGCCGCTGACGCCAAGGCCGACTATTGCTCGGGCTGTGATTAGAGCCCATGTTTCTGTTGAGTAGAGCTTTAGACCCCAGCAAGCCTGGAAATGGGAAAATAGCTGTTTATTAGTCCATACTGTAACTTTAAGGGCCTCTGTTTCAAAACCTGCGATTATGTTCTCGTTCTTACTTGGCAAATAATTGCATATAAAGTCTGTTCTATTTTTGAATGTATTCTGTAAGTAGGTGCTATTCTGACATCGTGAAATAAGCCTAAGTATTAGAAACTTTTGAAAGTTATGTTACAAGTAAGTCTAAAGTTTGTAAAATTGAGTTATGTTAGTTTTCTTGGATTCCATGGATTCGAATCCAAAACTTGTGAACGCACCCTACAATACAAATTCAAAAAATCATTCTACATCGTAATAAATCGTATTTGTATCATGCGTCTCCATACCAAATTACAGGAACATACAAAATTGATTAAATACTTTGCACAATACACTTACAGCCATAGAAAACGATGTAAACATCAAAGCTCTCTTCCTTCCATAGTTATCCACAATGTAGCCAAAGAAGAACACAGTTGGGGTTCCGACAAGGTACACCACTGACGCCATCCAGGATATGGTGTCTGGATGCACGGGGGCCGAGGCTGGGGTCTCCTCCGACATGAGCCGAGGGCCCATGGGAGAGATCCAGCCAATTGCCGTGCCGTAGGAGAATACTGGTAGAACCACTGTAACGATTAAGTATAACGTTGAATAATCAATAATAATTTAATAATAATAATTTGTGTAATCTCGGAAAGGTTAGAAAGAGGTTTACCCTAGGGATGCATCCGACACCGATATATCGGCGATATTAAATTTGCCGATATACTTATGCTTTTTCTTAGTTCTGTTGCATCTGAAAGACTATTCTCAAGAGCAGATCTGTCCAAACAGACTTACGAAATCGGCTTTCAGCGAATAATTTAAGAATGTTGAGTTTCCTGCTATAAAAATCTCATAACTGTGAATTTAAGTTTTGTTTTCTGATCTGTTACCAATTTATAAGTATTTAATAGTAATTTTGTCTGTGTCTAAAGTCAAAGCCACAGATTCAAAGAAAGTTATACTAAAAAGCTTTCTTTTTCCACATTTCGCCAGTTATGTTATAAGTGCTACTGCGCGGTGCAGCGAAATAAGAAAAAGAACACTCACTATTTATGAACGTATACCAAATTTTGTATTTTTTCTGTATTTATGCCCAGATTCCGAGCGTATACTGAAAAATTCCGTGAACGGCCAATATCCCTTTGGTCGACTCGGGAATCGAACCCAGGGCCTTATTCATCATCATCATCATCATCATCATTTCAGCCGAAAGACGTCCACTGCTGACATAACCCCTTATGTCAGCCATAATCGCCACGCTTGGCAGGCGGGTTGGCGATCGCAGTACGGTTGTTACAAAAGCACAGAGAACGCTGCTGCCCATTCTCTGGAAAGTCCCTTAGTCGACTCTTACGACACCCACGGGAAGATATGGGATGATGCTATTCTTTACGTCCGACACCATACAGAATAGCCTTATTCAGCCGTACCCAACGCATACAGTTGCAACCGTGAGACCAACGAGCCATTAATAAGTCTGATTACCCCAACGTCGTGTAGGTAAAATATTCTTCTCATTTAGAACCGGCACAAGCTTTGGTCACTATGCTTGCTCGTGCATTAGTACTTGTACTATTATGAATTCTGTGGTATTAGTGAGTATAAGACTATAGCATTAAAAAAACATGAGAATTAATTAAAAAACTAATAGATACCTAGCTATGTTAATGAACTTTGCTAATCATTGTTGACCTATTAGGTAGGTAATCAAGTAGAATAAACCAGTCTTTTACCTAATTCTTAATGGTATTTGGAGATTTAAACTAGGTTCGTTTGTGATTTTTATTTATTTTTCCTTTTGTCTTCTATGCAAAAACGTTAATAGGTTTCTTCAATAGCAAAGATTATAGCAGCGAATATGCTCGTAACCCCGAAAGTCTGAGAATCAGAATTACCAAGAAGTATTGTGTCACGAGAGCAGCGGTGGCCCAGTGGTGGCAGCCCCGACGAGCAGTAAACCGATCGAACCCAGACAGGCGCATTACTTTGTGTAATTTATTTCATCACCGCTGCCCTCAAAAACGATGATGGAAAACATCGTGAGGAAACCGGCATGCTCTAGAACTTAAAATTCGAAGACATGTGACATCTACCAACCCACACTGGGCCCGCGTGGTGGATAACAGCCCACTCCCTCTCATAGAGAGGAGGCCTGTGTCCCAGCAGTGGGAACATTATAGGCTAATGATGATGATTGTGTCACCTAGTATCTTGGTTGTAGAGGTCAGACAGGCAGTCACTCCATGTAAAATACTGGTACGTAGCTGATTACAATGGAAAAGTCTAAGCAGATAGTTTGAATGGAAAACTAAACCAATTGAATTCAACAACATAAAGATGCTTTCAAAAATACATACATAACATCACTCGTGTAATCCCCGAAGGGTCAAGCAGAGATGTACCTAATAGTACACCTACACCTACACTTCACCAGTTATGTGTAAGTTTCATGTTATAGAGGGCAAGCCTATTGCCATCAACCGGGCTCAAATCGATCCTCCGTGGCTGCTACTGAGAAATTCCTGATTGAAAAAACTCAGTAACAATAAAATAACACTAATTTCTAAAATATTAAGTCAACTAATTAAGTATTTTAAACATGATAAAGGGTGTAAAACACCTCTTAACGAAGCCGAAAGGCACTGGTTCTCCCTGTCATTGCGATAATTTTTTTGTTCTACACCATACCTGGGAACCTTCTAGTTCCGGAGATATTAGGGGTCAAAGTTCCAACTTTTTGACAGAGTATTTTTTTAAATACAAGTTTTTAATGGAAGATTTTTGCTTTAAACACCTCCACGACCCCCGTACTATTCTATCCGTCCATCAGCACAATGTTTTGAGTGCGTTATATTGAGTTCTACCACAAAACATGATTTTACACCCCCCAAAAAAAAGTCGTTTGCCAGCAATAATTTTTGCGTAAAGTTAATTAGTTTCATGTACAGAATGCTTGGTTGACGGCTTCGTGATGAGGTGATTTACACCCCGTATGTTACAATGCCTTTGCAATATAAGATAACAAACAAAAACACTTTTATTAGTTCCATTCAAAACGCATAATTTTTCCAAGGTACCTCTCCTACCTACTAAATGCTCAATTGTCCAGATTGTACACAAAACAATTTATTTGCTCACTAATCAATATTCAATTAATAGTAGTGCAACGGCCGACCCGCCGACGGAACACGTGCAGTTGACTTCGTGCCAGTGCATCATGTAAACGAGATGCCTGACCCTGTTGCAGGAGTCAGGGTTACGGTGTTACGGAAGTGGATGGTGCGTTGAGCAAGTGCCAAGTGCAATTAGTTGGGTACCCTAGATGCAGGCGTACGGAGATTTTAGGTCTTATGCCCTGATTACGCGTCCGAGTAGGTACCGACAGTTGAGATGCAGTACTAAAGTCAGAGAAGAAAGTGTTTTTCTCTGACTGCATTCGCTCGAGGTTAGAACAGAAAATACCTTTATTGTACATCATCATTTCAGCCGAAAGACGCCCACTGCTGAACATAGGCCTCCCCCAAGTGTCGCCACATTGACATAAGGAGGTTTTGCCATAATCGCCACGCTTGGCAAGCGGGTTGGCGATCGCAGTACGGTTGTTACAAAAACACAGAGAACGTTGCTGCCCATTCTCTGGCAAGTCCCTTAGTCGCCTCTTACGACACCCACGGGAAGATATGGGATGGTGCTATTCTTTGCGTCCGACACCATACAGAGCGCTTTATTGTACATCAAAATAGAAACAACTGTATTATATTAGGTATTGTAAGTTTGTGGTTACAATGGCGGTCTTATCGCTGATAGCGATATCTTCCAGCCAACCTTTGGATGGACTGCACGAATATAAATTACTTATAAACGAGTGAGGAGGGAGGTAGGAGGTGGATGAGATGACAAGTACTACAAGGTGTTGTTTTGCATCCTCGTCAAATTCAAGGAGGTAACTATGCTAATGATTCTCTACCCGAATCAATAATAAAATGGGTAGGTAACTTTTTTTCCTTGTTTACGGAAATCGGTAAGGGTGAAACATCCGTGTTTTAAACGTGGCCCGTCTGATTCTCACCCTATACCCGCGCTTTAACACAAACAAACAACTTCAAATGTTTGTTCGATCATTTCTTATTCCCTAGACAACGGTTAAGGGGGTTATTCTGATATATTGACAAACTTAAACAACCAAAAAATCAGCGTTTATCAATAACTAGCTGTCCCGCGCAACTTCGTCTGCGTCATATTTTCTCCGTTTTCGCAACATTTTTCATTGCTGCTCCGCTCCTATTGGTCGTAGCGTGATAATATATAGCCTATGTCCTTCCCCAGGTTGAATTCTATCTTCTTGCCAAATTTTATTAAGATCCGATCAGCCGTTTAGCCGTGAAAAGGTAACAAACAAACAAACATACAAACAAACAAACAGAGTGACTTTCGCATTTATAATATTAGTATGGATTAACTAGGTAAGTAATTTTAATTGATTATTTATGTCTTTTGTGATAACCTCCTGAATTTTGACGAGGATGCAAAACAACACCTTGTAGAGAAGTATGTCATCATCATCGTCATCATTTCAGCCGAATGACGTCCACTGCTGGACATAGGCCTCCCCCAAGTGTCACCAAATTGGCATAAGGGGGGTTTTGCCATAATCGCCACGCTTGGCAAGCGGGTTGGCGAACGCAGTGCGGTTGTTACAAAAACACAGGGAACACTGTTGCTCACTCTCTGTCAAGTCCTCTTGCGACCCCCACGGAAAGATATGGGATGGTGCTGTTCTTTACGTCCGACACCATACAGAGAAGTATGTAAGAAGAAGATATGCTGCACTAACCCCAAATAAATTGGGATAAGGGCAGGAGAATGATGATGAGTCGAGGGGTGGTCGAGTGCACAGTTCTCCATCCTGGCTTACTGTAAGAACTTCCACACTTAAAATGCTTTAATAATTTTGCCGCACTTTGAGTTATCCTACTACGCAACTTTACCAAAGTAATTTCCCGTACAAAATTACGACTACTTTCAACAATGTATATTCTTTTTTCAACAATATATGTCTCGATCACAACATTCTCCATCGATGAAAAGTTTTGTCGAGAACAGGAAAAATCGACCCCAACAGCATTAGATACGATTTCATACGATTAGGAATCTGTCATGAGTCAGTCAGAATTCCTTAACATGAACGTTCCCTTGATAGCATCATCACAAGGGACGCAGGTTCATGATCGGTCATTAATTGTCCCGCATCAATTGCGCAGGCTCGCCAACCCATACATATTGGCTCGTTGATTCATTTGTTTGGAACGTCGCGGTCGCCGGACAGTCTCAACAATTCCAGATTGCAATTAATTCGCCACATCATAAACAATCAGAGGTAGGACACAGTGATTATTGTTTTGTTTTCAACTTAAAATAAGCAATTTGTTGATGACATTTCTTAATTGGAGATTCATAACAAAGACTGAGTAAACACTGACTGACTGATTATATTGCTATGTTCGTCTAATACATTTTCGAAATGCCTTAAAAAAAAATGGCAATTTCTGTTTCTATAGGTAATTTGGCTATGTATGATGTCGGACTTAAAGAATAGCACCATCCCATATCTTCCTGTGGGTGTCGTAAGAGGCGACTAAGGGACTTGCCAGAGAATGGGCAGCAGCGTTCTCTGTGCTTTTGCAAAACAACCGTACTGCGATCGCCAACCCTCCTGCCAAGCGTGGCGATTATGGCAAAACCCCCCTTGGGGAAGGCCTACGTCCAGCAGTAGACGTCTTTCGGCTGAAATGATGTTCGTCTACTGGTCTCAAGCGCGACTGCTAAGCTTGAGGTCCCGGGTTCCCAGGTCGGGCAAAGGGTTATTGGGTTTTTCCTAGGAAATCTCTCTGTAGCAGCCACGAAGTCTGGATGGCAATATGCTCGCCCCCTATTACATTGGACGTAAACATGACTGGCAACATGTGAGTGTAATTAGGTAGGTACATCGCTGCCAAACCCGTCTGTGATTATACGCGTGATGTTATATTATCTTATGTCGTAACAGAGATTTTTAGAAAGGCTCTATTTTACAGTATCGGTGTTTTTACCACGAACCGAACTTTTTCGTCACCTTGCCGGTATCTTTGACCACTAAGGGTGGTCAAAGAGTTGCTTTTCCCTACCCAATCTTACCATATGGGTAGGATGCTGCTAGGAAAATATACACAGTGTTCGAATCAAGAACTCCTTAAGATATCATCATCATCATCATCATTTCAGTCGAAAGACGTCCACTGCTGGACATAGGCCTCCCCCAAATTTCGCCACATTGACATAACATGGGGGGTTTTGCCATAATCGCCACGCTTGGCAGGCGGGTTGGCGATCATAGTACGGTTGTCACAAAAGCACAGAGAACGCTGCTGTCCATTATCTGGCAAGTCCCTTAGTCGCCTCTTACGACACCCACGCCACGGGAAGATATGGGATGGTGCTATTCTTTACGTCCGACACCATACAGAGCCTTAAGGCTTAAGATATACATGAAATTTAAGCAACGACACTTTGCTATTTGCTAAATAAACCAGACGATTTTATACGTTTAAACGTATTATAACGATAATGTCGTCGGAAGGTTGTATACTTTCGTCGTCATTATACAAATAGACCAGGGTAGAAGCCTTTAAAAATATTAAAAAGTGAAAAAAAATAATAGTAGGATGAAACCCATTGGAAAAGGAGGGAAATATTATAAAAATTAAAGGAAAAATAATTTACGGGCGATCTGAGGTCGGGAAGGGGATGGGGGTGAGTTTTTAAGGGTAAAAAACGGTTTTTCTCGATTTCCGGAAAAACTAAAAGTCCTATCGAAAAAAGTCAAATGGCAAAGTTGTAGGTAATAAAAAGATCTAAAACTTTTGTATTTACACTTTTTTCACATAACCTCAAAATTTATGTGAAAAATCCAAAAAACCAAGTTTTTGGTTTTTTATTTTTATCTTTTACAAAATATATTTTTTTTTAACGAAATTTGGTGAAAACTTACCTTTTTATGTCCCAAATACGCTGTAATTTATTTGATTAAAAATATTTATTTTTTCACCTTATTTTGAATTAATATCGAAAAAACACCCTAATTTTCAATCGAAAATTCACCCGTCAA